>OX422222.1:123674519-126074519 GCA_949130495.1 Sambucus nigra | reverse complement strand
GGCTTTAATTATTAATTAATTAATAAACTGTTGGCAATTATTCGTTAACTGTTTTGACAGTTATTTTGAACAGTCACTTGATTTACTATAAATACAAATGCCTCCCTCCGTTTTTAAATTAATGAAAAATTACCTCCTCCAATTCCTTCCATGCCGAAAATGCTGTCATATCTGTTCCAGAAAATTATTTTTCTACATAACTCTTTCACATCTGTTGCATTGTTGTTGAGTAAAAACCACAGAATTTGAGTTCGTCGTAATTAATTATTATCGTGCTACATAATTAATTGGAAAATCCGTTCTATCTTGGGAGACAATATTCATCAACCTGGGAGCACATTGGAGGGAATAAATTGTCTTAAGGACACTGTGAAAATTCACAGGACCCGGATTCTTTTTCTATTCTATTATTATTTCTGCAAATTCAAGTAAGTGTTAATTTTCTATAATTTCGTTTTATTTCTATAATTATATTAATTATTCATAATTCTGTACATTTATATTTATTAAATAGTAGACATAACGATCTTAAGACAATTTAATTTGTTCTACTGTTTTGTAGTGTACAGAAATTTTTATTATAAAAATTTATTCGTATTAAATAATTCTGTTTTGACAGAAAAATCTGAATTAAAATATTGTCTTATTGTAGAAATTAATAAAACAGTTTTGGCACAGAAATTAATTTCTACACGGTTTGAATATTCTGTTTTAGAAAATAATTTTTTTTTTTTGTAAATTTTTGTTAAAATCTGTTTATGTAAAAAAAATTAATCTTAAAATTATAATTCTGTTTTGTACGAAATTTCTTTTATTATTAAAAATTAGTGGGGTACAGATTTTATTTTATAGAAACTTCTGTTTGTATTATAGCTTAATTCTGAATATTATTTGGAATTCTTTTGGAATTCATTTATTGTGAATTATATTTGGAGGAAATTGGTGCACAGAATTTTGTATTATGTTTTGATTAATTCATTATATATGAATTTTATCATTGATAAAAATTCTATTTTTGTAATAGAAATGGAATCTCAAAGTACGAACACTATTCCTGCTAATGTGACTGTCACCAACACAAATATGACTGCACCCGTATCTATGACACACGGGGAGAAATCGAAAAAGTTCAATGAGGCTGACTTCAAACGTTGGCAAGGACAAATGTACTTTTATCTCACTACCTGCGAACTGGATAGGTTTGTATATGAAGATTGTCCCTCTATTCAACAAGGAGATGACTCTGAAAAGGTTATTGTTGTTGAAGCTTGAAAGCATTCGGACTACCTACGCCGGAATTATAATCTAACCTACTTGGACAAGACATTGTACCATGTCTACTGCACGATCAAGACATCCAAGGAATTGTGGAATTCTTTGGAAAAGAAGTACAAATCTGAAGATGCTGGGATGACGAAATTTATCGTCGGGCATTTTCTGGACTTCAAAATGGTTGATTCTAAATCAGTGATCTCGCAAGTGCAAGAACTCCAAGTGATCCTCCACGACATTTATGCTGAAAGAATGTCACTTAGTGAAACTTTCCAAGTTGCTGAAATTGTTGAAAAGTTGCCACCATCTTGGACTTTATTCAAAAATTATCTCAAGCATAAGCGAAAGGAGATGAATGTGGAGGAGTTGGTGGTCAGGCTGAGAATCGAAGAAGATAACCGTGAGTCTCAAAAGAAAAGTGAAAAGAATCCAATGGAAACGAAAGTCCATGTTATTGAAGGTTCAAAAAAGGACAAACGAAAGTATGATGGGGAAGGCAAATCCAAACAGAACAAGAAGAAGTTCAAAGGCAAATTCTACAATTGTGGTAAACCTGGACACTGCTCAAGCGAGTGTCATAAGCCTAAGAAGCAAAATTTAAATAATCCTCAAGCAAATGTAACTGAGGGTGAGAATATCGCCAATGACTTGGCGGATATGAATCTTTCTGCCGTGGTCTCTGAATGTAACTTGGATGGAAATACCAAGGAATGGCGGGTGTACATTGAAGCCATACGACACATTTGTGCAAACAAATGGATGTTCTCCACCTATAAGCCTTTGGAAAATGAGGAGAACCTCTTTATGGAAAATTCTTCCACTTCTAAGGTGGTGGGACAAGGAAAGATTGCTCTAAAAATGACTTCTGGAAAGGAACTTACTCTCAACAATATTCTTCACGTACCTGATATCCGAAAGAATCTGATTTCTGGATCTCTCCAGACTAAAAATGGTTTCAAGCTTGTGTTTGTGTCTGATCGCTTTGTGTTGTCAAAGATTGACATGTATGTAGAAAAGGGCTACCTAAATGAGGGGATCTTTAAAATCAATGTTCTTACTGTAACCCCAAAAACATATGTTTCAATGAATGAAATTTCTAGTTCTTCTTACTTGATTGAGTCATCTAATATTTGGCATGCTAGATTAGGACATGTTAATTTTGATACATTCCATAGATTAATTAACTTAAAATTTTTGCTAAAATTTAATATGGATAAAAATCATAAATGTGAAATTCGTGTGGAATCTAATCTAGCTAGATTACCTTTCCATTCTATTGAAAGGATAACTGAACCTTTAGATTTAATTCACACTGATATTTGTGATTTAAAATTTGTTCAAACTAGAGGTGAAAAAAAGTATTTTATTACTTTTATTGATGATTGCACAAAATATTGCTATGTATATTTATTACATAGTAAAGATGAGGCTATTAATGCATTTAAACAATATAAAAATGAAGTTGAGAATCAATTAAGCAAAACGATAAAGGCTATTAGGAGTGATAGAGGAGGTGAATATGAATATCCATTTGAGGAATTTTGTTCTGAAAATGGAATTATTCATCAAACTACCGCTCCTTATTCTCCTCAATTGAATGGTGTTGCTGAATGCAAAAACCGTACTTTGAAAGAGATGATGAACTCAATGTTATTAAGTTCAGGAGCTCCACAAAACTTGTGTGGGGAAGCCTTACTTTCTGCTAATTACATTCTCAATAAAGTACCTCACAAGAAGACTCACAAGACACCTTATGAATTATGGAAAGGTCGGAGACCTTCCTATAAATATTTAGGAGTGTGGGAGTGCTTAGCCAAAGTGATGGTTCCTAAACCTAAAAAAGTAAGAATAGGGCCAAAAACCGTGGATTGTGTATTCATCGGTTATGCTATTAATAGCAGTGCATATCGATTTCTAGTTTGTAAATCTGAGATTTCGGATATTCATGTAAATACGGTTATTGAATCGAGTGACGCTTTATTTTTTGAAAATGAATTCCCGTATAACATGACCCGATTATCTGGTCCTTCCAAAAGGACAAATTAAGCTACTACAAATGGCACTCATCAACCTATTGAACCAATAGAGGATGAACCAAGACGTAGTAAAAGAGAAAAAACCTCGACTTCTTTCGGTCCGGATTTGCTAACATATTTGCTAGAAAATGAACCTCAATCATATAAAGAAGACATATCCTTACCCGATGCTTCTAATTGGAAAGAAGTAATTAATAGTGAAATTGAATCCATATTAAAATCATACATGGGAACTAGTGGATCTTCCACCAGGTTAAAAATCGTTAGGTTATAAATGGATCTTCAAAAAGAAGTTGAAGGCCGATGCATCAATTGATAAATATAAAGCTAAACGTGTAGCTAAAGGCTATAGGTAAAAGGAAGGGTTGGATTACTTTGACACATATTCACCGGTAACAAGAATAACGTCCATTCGGATGTTAATAGCAATAGTTGCTATTAATGGACTTGAAATATATCAAATCGATGTAAAATCGCCTTCTTAAATGGTGAACTAGATGAGGAAATTTATATGGAGCAACCTGAAGGGTTCAAGGCTCCCGGACAAGAAGGAAAAGTATGTACGCTTGTCAAATCACTATATGGATTAAAACAATCACCTAAACAATGGCATGAAAAATTTGATAATGCAATGTTATCAAATGGTTTCAAAATTAATGAATGCGATAAATGTGTTTACTTTATATACATTCAAAATGTATATGTCATTGTATGCCTCTATGTTGATGATATGCTTATCATGGGTAGTAACTTGGAAATTGTCATAACTACAAAACAAATGTTGAGTAGTAGATTTGACATGAAAGATTTGGGAATCGCCGATGTTATATTAGGAATTAAAATTTCTAGAACATTGAATGGACTTATATTATCTCAATCTCATTACATAGAGAAAGTACTTGAAAAATTCAAGAAGTATGATATTAGTCCTACCAAGACACCTGTAGATGTAAATTTACATCTAGCAAGAAATAATGGTGAAAGCATATCTCAACTAGAATATTCTCGTATTATCGGCAATTTAATGTGTATCATGAACTGTACACGACCGAACACAGCATACTCAATAAGTAAGCTAAGTCGATTTACGAGTAATCCAGGAAGAGATCACTGGAAAGCAATTTTGCGAGTTTTGGGTTATTTGAAATATACTCAAAACTAGGGACTGCACTACTCAAAATATCCAGCTATTCTTGAAGGATATTGCGATGCAAATTGGATATCCGATACAAAAGACTCTAAGTCTACGAGTGGGTATGTGTTTACCCTTGTAGGTGCAGTCGTATCTTGGCAATCCTCCAAACAAACGTGCATTGCTAGATCGACAATGGAATCTGAATTCATTGCACTAAACAAAGCTGGAGAAGAAGCTGAATGGCTTTGAAATTTCTTAGAGGATGTTCCAATTTGGTCTAAACATGTGCCCGTAATATGTATACATTGCGATAGCCAATCAGCGATTGGAAGGGCACAAAATCACATGCATAACGAAAAATCACGACATATTCTTCGTCGACACAATATCGTTAGACAACTTCTCTCAAACGGAATTATCTCAATTGACTATGTAAAGTCAAAAGATAATATAGCGGATCCACTAACGAAAGGTTTAAACCGAGAGAAAGTTGAAAGATCATCAAGAGGAATGGGTCTAATGCCTATAAATAAATAAGAATCAATATAGTGGCAACCCAACCTAGCTGACTGGAGATCCCAAGATCTAGGTTCAATGGGCAAACCGAACTACATTGTATTGAGTAAGCACTAGAGGAGATTTAATTCTATCCATTCCAAAGATGAGACAGTGCATATCTGCCGCGAAATTAGGATAAGTTATGCTTTCAATGACATCCATATCTAAGTATGTCTAAGTGGGGTATTACAGGATACTCTTTATGGAAGTCACCTACGTGAGCAAGAAGGGGGGCCACTTCTATGAGAATAGTGGAAGGCATATTCTCTAAAATACTCACGGAACCAAGTGGTGTTCATGGCCAAAATGAACACAAACGTGAGAACCAACTGTGTTGAAGAATTGTTGTGTGAATATTGTTGTCTAGGTTTATAGAAACAATTGACGGTTCAAAGACGTGAAGTCTACTGATTAACCAAGTATATTCGATGGTATATCACTAAGGAAAGTTCAAGGCCACCAGGCTACTTCTCCCGATGCAATAAATCTTCAGTTTTACACAACATGTGTCTGCATCTGCATTAGCATCTGTTCTGTTTTATTTATAGTAATATATCATTCATGTGGGGGATTATTGAAAATTGGACTCAGAAAAAGCTGTTCAGATTTTTCTGGACAGAATTTTGAGCAACTTTGAGCTCAAATTTAGGTGGGACTCACACTACGATAATTATGGGACAATATACGATCGCGTTCTCCTCCACAAGGAGATTAACATAGTATATTCACATGTCCAATTTCATTAAGTTATGAATGATAAACATGTCTCCAAAGTGACTCACAAAGTAATGAAAGTTAATGAATTGGGTATGTTTTAACTCTTGTCCCACATTGGAAGAGTAGTGGGAAAATGATGAGTTAATAAAACTCAAATGATGGACTAAGGCTTGGATGCCTTGGGGTATCCCAACTCTTTGAAGGGGAGATGACCTAAGCTATGCTCAGGTTGACTTTCAGTCAAAGGTCCACGCGCGCACGCGCGTCTTTCTGTCCAGTCGGCTCTGTTAGGCTCGGTTCCGGGCCCGGGCTTGGGCTTAGGCTTAAGCTTATCAAAATCTCCTACATTTTTAGACCGAATTAATTTTACTTTCTAGGCTTTAATTATTAATTAATTGCGAAATTAATTAATAAACTGTTGGCAGTTATTGCCAACCGTTAACAGTTATTCGTTTAATTGTTTTGACATTTATTTTGAACAGTCACTTGATATACTATAAATACAAATGCCTCCCTTCGTTTTTAAACTAATATTCATCAACCTCGGAGCACATTGGAGGGAATAAATTGTCTTAAGGACACTGTGAAAATTCACAGGGCACCGATTCTTTTTATATTCTATTATTATTTCTGCAAATTCAAGTAAGCGTTAATTTTCTGTAATTTCGTTTTATTTCTTTAATTATATTAATAATTCATAATTCTATACATTTATATTTATTAAATAGTAGACATAACAAGTATGCATTTTAACAAATATACACCGGAATTAATAATGTTCATTTTTTAGCTGCTCTGATGCAATTTACCACTATCATTTAAGAGGAGACAAACAATGAACCTACACCATGGATCCATGGTCAAGAGATTATATTGTATGCCAGTAGCGGTTGATTATGTTTATCCAATGGATCGTTTGGCATGAAGACTATATGATTAGGTCTAATTTGCAGCATGCATATTGCATATTCACAACCAACACCGTGTTGTTGGTTGTTTCAAACAAAATAGTTGTCAAATAAACATGAAATCCCACGAGGACCACATGTGTTATGACAGTACCAAACATGGGGGGCTGGAAAAATTATCTGTTCGTGTGATAATGATACTTGATATTTCAAGAGAAAATAAAAAATGAGATGGGTTTGTCCTGTTACATCATGTCGTTTTATGTTTTCAGAACTTGACTCTATTTATGCAGAATTCTTAACCAGTGAATCATAATTAGATAAAATGATGCATGTCTATTGTAATGTTGAAAATTTTGGCTCAATTAATAAAAAAAATCATATTAGCGCAGTCATTTAAACACAGAGTCTATATTTAAAAGTTATGAGTTAAATATGAGATCCATATTCAAAACTAACTAGTCAAATATATTTGAAAATTATGAATCAAATATGAAATCGAATTTAAAAGTGACGAGTCAAATATAAAGTTCATTTTTAAAAGTTGTGAGTAAAATGAGTTTTTTTACATATACTTGAAATTGTAATACTTACTTTAGTAAAAAAATAATGGGTTGGCCCAACCCATATTTGGTCCAACCCACATTTAGTCCAATCCATATTTGACCCGCCAAATTAGGCGTCGCCCATAATTTTGCCATTGCTACATATCCATTTACATTTGTGATCTATGCGTTCGAAGATATTTGCACTAAAAGAACAAAACTTTTCAATGTAAAGGGTTAATTACACTTAAGCCCCCTGAACTATACCCCTCCTAATACTTTGCCACCGCTTCTTTCGATTTTTTGAATTTACCCCCTAACATTGAAAACGACTATAAATAACCCCCTGCCGCCCAACTCAGTTAACTTTTGGCAAAAATCGTTAGTCATGTGCACGGAACATGACTTTAAGCAAGGGCATTATGTCCAAACCTAATTATTTTTGAAAAAAATCTTTAAATAAAAGCAAAAAATTTACAAATTAAGAAAATGCCAAAAAATATTTTACAATTATAAAAAACATTGGAAATTTTTTTGAAAATACGAATATATATTTTAATATTCAAAAAAATACTAAAAACTATTTAAAACCTTCAAAATTCTAAAAACTAATTAATGAAAAAATTATTTCCCATAAAAATAAATTACTCCCACCAATAAAAAATGAGTTTCATCGATATAAATTATTATTAACATTTAAAATATGATCTCTAGCATGCAAAATTCTAAAAAAATCAGAAAAGCATATTTAAAACTAAAATTTATTGGAAAATACATTAAGGAACAAAAATAAATTTAAAATATGGAAGTTCATAAAAAAATATAAAATAAATTGAAAATAATATAAAATATAAAATATTTCAGAAAAACATATGTAAAATACTAGTATTTATTGTTCTAACATAATTTATTTTTTGAAAAAATCTTAAAGTAAGAGTAAAAGCATTTAAAAATTAAGAAAATACAAAAAAATTTAAATATCAAAAAGCCAAGGAAATCATTTACTCAATTTTTAAAACATTTGGAAAATATGAATATATATTTAAAAATTCAAAAAAATACCCAAAAATATTTAAAATCTGCTAATTTCTAAAAAAAATAATTCAAAAAATATATTTAAAATAACTACTCAAAAATACATTTATGTAAAAAAGGCATTTAAAATATGAAAATTAGTAAACAATTAAAATTCTGAAAATAATAAAAATATATATATAATTATATTTTAAAAAAAAATTATTTCCAACAATAATAAATTATTTTTAAAAGAATGATTTCTACCAATGATAAAATAGTTTTAGAAATAAAAAATCATTTCCCACAAATAAAAATTATTTCCAACTTATAAAAAAATGATTTACAGCAAATAAGATATGATTTTCAGAAGAAGGAAAAACATATATACACAGAACTAAAACACACACACACACACACACACACACATATATATATATATATATATATATATATATATATATATATATAAGAAAAAAAGTTGATATGTTCATGACCCCATCCCCACCACCCCTACACCTCCCATCGGCGATTAACACCCCCCCCCCCCCCCCCCCCCCCGGACACTAGATATGTTCATGTGGGTGGGTGTTTATGGAGGGGGTGTTTATGTGTGTTTATGTGTGTGTGTGAGAGAGAGAGAAAGAGAGAGAGAGAGTTTAGGATTTTTTTCAAAAGGGTAAAATATCCAAAATGCCCTTTTAAAAAGTCAAAAAAGTTATGTGTCATTTCATGCCAAAAGTTAATGGAGTTAGAGGGAGGGGGTTATTTGTAGTCGTTTTTAAAGTTAGGGGGTGAAATGAAAAAATTGAAAGAAGTGGTGGCAAAGTGTTGGAAGGGGTATAGTTAAGGGGGCCTAACTGTAATTAACCCAATGTAAATGGAAGAGTGGGATCTCTAGACATATATATGTATGTATGTTTGAAGGAACATGGTTTTGGTTCAAATCAGTCTAGGACGAAGATGTCCTGAGATCAAATTCACCCGCAATATATACCAGTGGAACAAGATGCCCCTATTAAAGTAGTTTAGTAAAGAGAATGATCAATTTTATTCCCTTTTTTGTCAATTTACAGGTGTTACCTAAATAATAACTGTATTGTTATAATGTCCTAGAAGAATAGGGAACCTAATAAATATGGGATAATCTGGCCAAAGGAGGGTTCTGATTGAATTAGAAGTCATGGTATTTACTCAATATCAATATTTAGGCTTTAGTCCCACTTTAATTGTTTGAGTGGTTACCACCCTCATGTATTTTTTTAAAAATTTAGTTTGTCATTTACTTGCCTATAAATGCTTTTGACTGCCATTTTTTATTCCTTTTAAAGATTGACATATTTTTCCTTTTTTGTTACAATAGGACCAACAACCAAAAAAATTTACTTGGGATAAGTCTATAAATGGGAATAAATACTTATGTTCCCTTTTTTATATGTTGATTTCTAATACATTTCAATTCACTGACAAAGATAGGAAAAGTGATGGGAATCCGGTGTTATTTTCCTTTTATTTTTATTTTGTATTTCTTTTATTTTAGTTCTTTTATTCCCTTATCCTTTTAATTGGTCTCCAGGCATGTTTGGGACTAATTAGGTATTCTTTTGTTAATAGTTGTCCTTTTTAATCATTTAGGCTATTACTTGATTAGCAAGTAACCCTTCCCATATAAATACTCACGTACTCCTCATTTGAGGATAGCTTCCATTTTAGATATAAGAAATTCTTTATTTCTCTTTAGATATTGTATTGCTTTTTTTGCCATTCACGTGTAGTTTACGTCAAATTGGTATCAGAGCGAGGCGTCGTCCCCCCGACTAGTGTATTGGTGTGTTGATAGCCAAAATCATACACTGCTTTTAAATGGCCCCGAAGAAAGCTAATCGATTTCAAAATGATATTACTCAAGAATTAAAAAGAGAAATAAACTAAGAATTGAGAGATGAAATAGAACGAATGGAAGAAATGGCAAGAAAATAACAAGAACAATTTGAAGCCTTCTTGCATCAATTCTCCAAAATTCAAACCCCCACAATAGAAAAATCACCGTAATCCACCCCTCAAGGGCCTGGGAAGGAGATCACCAACGAAAAATCCATACAGGACAACATGCGACTAGCCTTGGACCAAAATTTTGGCCTCTTAAGGTTTTCGAACAGGTCCGACTTACAAAAGCTGTAAGCCACCGATAAAACCCTAACAGAGGCCTACGATAATAGTTCAACCTCCCTTGATATACAAAATAGGCTTGATTTGGTTCCTCAACGGCACATGCGATCAGAGATGGTCCTTGAATCGATTCCCTCCAAAATACAGGGTTATTTGACAAAGTTATCCTAGCTGACGTGAACGTCCAGGCCAAAAGGAGGTCAGAGGATTGCGTTAGCCCTCCTGCCTCCGTCAAAAAATAGGAACTCCTCAGAGATGAACCAAAATCCAACCCCACTATCAATTTAAGGTTTTTCGGGCTTCCCGAGGATACATCCCAACCCACACCACTCGAAGTCCCCACTAAAATTTCCTATATTCTCGGTTGTCCACCAGATCATAAACCCTTGACGCGACTTAAAATATGTCTCTAATGCATGTAAATATGGTTCAAGTGTAAACCGGTCACTCAATTAATAATTCGGTAAACTGGGTATCGAACACAGGAACTAAAATGATCACTCATGACAACTACTAAGGAAGACGGCTAATCTCAACGATTGACTCATAGAAAAGAAAAGATGATTATAAAGGAAATCTATATACTACTTCTAATTAAAGAAATTAAATATTATCTAAGTTAACTACGCATGCAAGACTGGAAATTAACTGATTAATTAATATGCGAGAAAAACAAGGTTGGAATACAATCCCTCAATCCCTAGTAATTTCACCGATACAAAACTAGTCAAGAATTAATCATTTAACTGAAAAGAAAAATTTACTTGTTTTAAGAATTGAATATATGAAGTAATTAACCCACACATTACATAATCAAGAATAAAAATAAAGTGCATGACAAGATTGTTAATTCGAGCGTCGCATTTTTAAACACTCCAGTTACCTAGGGATAACGGAGTTAAAAGTCCTATAATAGTTGTGTTAACAAACTACCAAGTTTTCAATTATTTGTTTATTTCAAGAACACGTTTTATATCCATGAAAAATACGTCAGGTTGGGTTCATACGTCCCAACCTTAGAAAACATAGTCGGGCATGGTTTTGCTAATTAAAAACATAACATCTACATTTCATGTAATCCTATTCATCATTAACTTAAATCAAAGCATGCAATAATTAATTCTAACATATGAAAGATACTAATAATATCAGAAAAATAACAATTATTAAAGAGCAAGAAAGAAGAAGACAAACTAGATTGGCTATTGCTTGAAAAAGGTCCACAAATCATAAACTTGATGAAGAAATAAACCTTTTATGTTCTTGCCTCCTTCCTCCCTCTAAAATTAGGTCAAAACTGATAAAAAGTTTGTCTAATATCCAAATATAACGTTACATGGCCGTCTTAGAAGAGTCCTACCCTTAATACAACTCTTAGAATAAAATAGCAAAACGTGAGATTTCGTGCATCAGGCTCCCCGAACCGGTTTGGGGTACGAATCGGTTTGGAGTGCAGTTTGGTTTTTGTACTGCCTTAGGTGCTTATTCTCTTTTCTTTACTTGGATTTATTTCTCAACTTCAAACGCACATAACTTCTTCACTGTAGCTTGGATTAAAGCAACTTTCCAATTGGCCCCACCTCCGGACTAAGACTATAAATTATGAAAATGTCCTTTAATCCCCCATTTCTTGGTTTCTTTCACTGTTTTGAGTTCTCTCTCGTACTAACTTACATGAAATATCTGTAAAATAAATGAGAGATACACAAAATAAGAAATATTCACCAAAAAAGGTTAGTAGGATAAATATGAGACAAATCCAAGTTAATTACAATGCACGGGATCATAAAAATACCAAAATTAAGGGGATAAATATGAAATATTTACGCCTTATTATCCGTCCCACAACCCGCACCACCCATTTCGTTAAACCACCATGCACAACAATATGATTTTGATGGGATCTTTGACATTTTTGGTTCCCGACATATTGATCCACGTTTACACCCTCACCCCACCACCATATATACCACATGCTTTATCATCACATCATACCCCTTAACATAATGATCTTTCTCTACTCTACATTGACTCTTCTTCATCCTCCGATTTCGGGGATACCCACTGCAGCGTCTTTGAGTGGCTTCCCCCTCCTCCACCCGGTGCCCTTTGTTTCATACCACTGCGATATCGCCAGTTCTTTTATTATGGAGATTATTGCCAACTGATTGGCATGTGTCCACATTATCATCGCGGTCCACCAGCACCTCCCGTGGCCCAACGTGTTTATCCTCCTCATCCACCACCTGCTCGGATGCCACCGCTGCTTGGTAATTATGTTTCACCTTTATCGGGTGATGTGATGGGCCTTGACGATCGTCAGGACAGAGACCCACTATCTATGGTACTTCAGTAACTTTCTTGGAGTCTCTTTGAGGATATACGCATCAACGTTCCTATGTTCGACGGACTACTCTCCCCCGATGATATGATTGATTGGTTAGCTAATATGGAGGCGATTTTTTACTACAAACGAGTGCAGGGCCGCTTTTGTGTTCTCCTCGCCGCCATCAAATTTCAGGGATTCACCCGAGGTTGGTGGAACGATCTTTGCTACCGTCAGACAGTTGCAGGACTTTCTCACATCTAGGCTTGGCTTGAGCTAAATGTCGCTCTTCAGGCCTTATTCATACCACCGACATATGAGCGCGGCCTTTTCGCTTGCATCCAGTCCCTCTAGTAAAATACGTCTTCAGTGGTGAAGTATACGGAGTAGTTCCATCTCCTTTGCACTTGGGCTCACCTCCTTGAGACTGAGGACCAACGGATTAGCCACTATATTTTGGGACTTCAGTGTATATTTAGCATGATCTCAGTTTGAGGGAAATACCGACCTTTCTGAAGGAGGTTAAGTATGCGACTAAGGTTGAAGCCTATCACACAACACCAGCAGCTCTTCCTGCCTCACGAGCTCTACCTACATTGGTTTCTGCTTTAGCTCCTCCTCCCGTATCGGCATCAGTATCTTCTGCCACTACTTTCGTTGCTCCACTTTCAGTTCCTCCTACATTCTAATGCTATAATTGTGGTAATGTTGGATACCGAGCTTCAGAGTTCTCTCTCTCGCGTCGTCATACCCTTTTAGCGATGGAACATCCGCCTGAGTTTCTTAATGCATCCGAGGAGCTTCCCCAGCATGTTTTGATTACGATTTTGGAGGGTGACTCTGAGGGCCTTCCTCTTTGAGTTCGTGAATGAACTCTTTTTGAGGAGGTGGGGGGTAGGGAGAGTGATGGGAATCCAATGTTATTTTCCTTTTATTTTTATTTTCTATTTCTTTTATTTTAGTTCTTTTATTCCTTTTAGCCTTTTACTTGGTCTCCAAGGATGTTTGGGATTAATTAGATATTCTTTTGTGAATAGTTGTTCTTTTTAGTCATTTAGGCTATTACTTGATTATTAAGTAATCCTTCCTATATAAATACTCATGTACTCCTCATTTGAGGATAGCTTCAATCTTGAATATAAGAAAATCTTTATTTCTCTGTTTAAAATTTGTATTGGTTATTTTTTGCCATTGACATGTAGTTTACGTCAAAAATAACACAAAGCGTAACATAATAGAACATGAGAAAACATAACAAGAACTGAGCAATCTTGACTTGGACAAGATCCCTGTAAACAACTTACAGAGTGACTACTTTTGCAAAAATATATACAAGTTACACAAATTTCCCAATAGAACCACAACACGGACTTGTAAGTGTATCAAACAAACTCTGTCATAAGACACACATGCATCGAGTGACTGCAATGTTTAAAAAAAACATGCATCTTTCGGTGTGGAAAATTGAAGGATCGCATGATTTTGTCTTCTAATCATCATCAACAATTTAAAGTTCCATGTAGCCGACACTAATTTTTTTGGAAATAATTGGCTGTATAATAGCCTATTAAGGATCACATGTTTAGATGTCAAAAAATATGTCAGGTTCTCATCCGGGCCTTAATTGCACAGCAATGGAAAAATTTAAAGTTTAGAGAAGAAAATAAATAGAGAAAAAAGTTAGAGAGGCAATAGAAAGTTTAGAGAGAATTAATAGAATAGAGATGAAATCTTATTGATCAACTGAATACCCAATGAGTTACAACTCACTTCTATTTATAAGAACAAGTAATCAACTAACTAACTCTCTAACAAAAAATGAAATTGGCACGTGACCAGTAACAACTAACTTTCTAACTAACTCTTGTTATAACAACTTAACAATATTAAAACTATAATGCTAATGTAACTCATCTTCTTCATTCTAACATACCACACCCCTTCATTTGATTATTGTCCGCAAGGATCTAGATTAGGGAATTGTGATATGATAGAATCAAAATTGTGCCATATTGCATCAGCTGGTTGAGTGGTTAACCATTGAACCAACATTTTGAGAACAACATGGTTTCCTTTCTTCACTACTCTGCAATCCAATATGGCTATAGTCAATACCCAGAATTGGCCTTGATCATCTACAACTGCTAATTGAGGCTCTAGTGTAGTACCCTCCCCAAGTTTTTATTGATGCATAAACACCTGGAATATTGGATGTACGGTAGAGTTGGGAGGTAGGTCCAACCTATAAGCAGGAGAACCAATATTCTCTAACACTTGGTATGGACCATATAGTTTTGGAGCTAAATTTAAGTACCTTCTCATGGATACACTGATCTGATGATATGGTTGTAGCCTTAACTAAAACCATAAGTTGACATTAAAACTCTATTATGTTCTATTTCTGTCAACATACATTTTTATCCTTTCCCTAACTTTATTGAGCCTCTCTTTTAAGAGCTGGAATACGATCCTTCTTTCTTCTAAAAATTGATGTTGTTCATAACTTTGTGGGCTATCTTACTGGTAAATGGCAGAGAGGAGGGGACTAACCATACAAGGCCTCAAATGGAGTGGATTGGACAGCAGTGTGATAAGTGGAATTGTACCACTACTCTACACTAGGCAACCATGTGGACCACTTCTTAGGCCTGTCACTATTCATGCACCTCAAGTATGATTCTAGGCATTGGTTCAATCTCTCCGTTTGTCCATCAGATTGAGTGAGATAGGTTCTTGAATGGTGCAATTTGGTTCCCACTAGTTGTAATACCCCGTAATTTTATTGATTTTTATTTAATGGGATTAATTAAATTAAATGGGAATTAATTAGAAATTAATTCGAATTTAAATACTAGCGAGACGTGAGTTGGTATTTGAGTATGATGATAATATGGAGTATTACTGAGTATATATGGTAATATATGATTATTGAAATTATTAAAATTGTCGCGAGTCATAAATACGATAATTCGAAAAATTAAGTTGGGACGCGCGTGTCAGTCGCGTCAGGAGTCAATATAATTAGATTAAAAAGTAAATTATAACTTTATCATCTGTATGGTCATTTTGAGTGTGCCAACGTGTTCGGTCAATATAGTCAGAAAACACTAGCCGGGAGTTTAGTTTGGGTCCCGGGGCATTTTTAGGCCAAATCGGCAACCCGGGAGGGTATTTTAGTCATTTTAATTTTTAACGAAATTAGACCCACGAATTTTAGGGTTTATTTAATTGTTATTGTGTAGGCCATTAGGGCCATTATCAGCCAAAAAGTAAGAGGGGGGCTACGTGAGATAGAGGAGAGGTTATAGGAGGGTTTCAAGCCATAACCACCACCCACCACCACCACTTTCGACGGAATTGTGACCGGAGAGGAGGAAAGAACCAACCTTTGTCATCAACAGCAGATCTGAACATCAATCCTAAGGCAAGTGATTTGGTTTCATATTTTCAGCGAATAATTCTTCCATGCTAGTGTAGGGTTTGTTAATAGCCTTGAAAGATGATGAAAACTCATGAAATTAGAGTAGAACCCTAAATCTTGGATAGGAATTGCATGTAGATTAGTTCTGGATGAATTTCAGTAACCAAAACATAACCCTTGATGAACTAAAAATGGATTTAAGAAGATAAATTTTATGGTTCTTGAAGAAAATAGAAAAACTAGGGTTTTTATGAAGATTTGATCCAAATAAGATTAATTGATGATGGTTTAAAGGTTTTGGGACATTAGAAATCATGTATTTAGGTTGCATGATGATGTTATATGATTATATTAGAATTTCACATATTGTAATGAGGTTTTGAAACAAATCTGGGACTGAAAAACAAAGAAGTTCGTAACCTCATCTGGTATGATCGATCGATCGACATTCATAGGTCGGTCGGTCGATCGACGATTGGGATCGATCGATCGATCCCCCCGGAAAGGATGACTTTTCCCCTTCTGATTTTAAGTGTTTTCGTCCATCGAATGTTGTAGTTGGGGATTATGTGAATGCATTAAGACTTGAAGAAGACCAGTATGGTATTATATTTGAAAACCGGAATACATTGGAATTGGGTTGAATTGTAGCGTTGAATTCTCTAGTGTCCAACGAGTAATTTCCCATTTTATGAGGTGAGAATATGATTTAAATCCTTAGGAGTAATAAGTTAGGATTTGGGACATAAATAAGAAGTTAAGAGTACTGAATTAACATGCGGGAGTAGTAGGAGACGTAGTAACCTCTTCGGTTAGATTTAAGTACTTGAAACTATACGACGTGAGACGTATCGGTGAAGTATATCATATATCACCCGAAAATATAATAGCGTATGAATTTGAAATAATGGTATAGGTTGAGAATATACCTTTAATAATATTATAAGTTATCTAACTTGTGTGAATACTTGGTATACGAATTCTTATGTGTATGACATACCTATCATACTTGCTATCACGGGAGGTCGGCTTTTGGAATAGGGCCCTCTAATCTTTGTGTGCCTACGGGGGGATTTAGATTGGTACCTTAAGGACATAGGGTTGTGAATGACTTATTTGTGAGTTAATAAGTCAGCTGACCATAGGAGCGTAGGTATGTGCGTGACCCATGGGTATGTGAACTATGTTCGCCTCCAATATGTGTGATTTTGCTTACTGAAGCAGTTCCTGAGAGATTCGAAACACGTAGTCCTTATGTACGTGATGTATCGAGATTCGATAGCAGAGTATGTGTGCACCGTAGCTTAGCCTAGGGGTGACCTAATTGTATATTTTAGTTGAGATTAATATACTGGTAATTATAGCAGACTCTTTGTTAAAGTGTGAATGTGAATATTTGAGACATTTTGAGTAGAGTTAAAAATGAGAACTTCCTATAATAATTATTATAAATTAATCTGAGAAATAAAAAGGGAGATATACGCAGGTTATATTAGAATGTCTTGAATAAACCCTTATATTATTATGTGAGGACAGGTTGTGGTATAGACTAGTTTGCTAGCGGCATAACTAGGACGGGTTACGGACATACGTTAGGCGTGCACACTATTTGAGAGGTGAGAAACTCATGTGAGAGCACGTAACTAACATGTATTTAATATTCACTGTTTAATGTATTTAAACACTTGCTATATTTTAAATTGTTTTCACATCGGGCTCTGACCCGTTTGCTTTCAAATCTATTTTTTCTTGAAAAATCTTTTAGGTGCCCAGCCACAGGGACGCCAAGCTTAGGAGTTCCATTTCACTGACGTGTTATAGCTGTTGTGGAAGTTACGGGACCTCGATAGTAGACGCCTCCACATTCTACATTGATTATATTTCATATTCATTCACCTGTTAGGGCATGTCGCCATTTTTCTTTTAGAGACAGCTTTATCGTACTCAGTTTCATTTCAGTTTTGGAGTTCATTAATTAATTATTAAGACTTTGTATTTGGTTTTATTCAGTATTTGAATTATTCAGAGGAGTGTTACTCCAGACCCATTTATTATTCTATTTATATTCTGTTGTGAATATGATGTCATTGTGGTATCATTAGTTAATAATTTAATTGGTTCCATGTTAATCTAATTTAAATAAAATTTGACAACTCTCTTTTTAAATATTAGGTGGCTAGTAATTGTTTAAAAATAATTTCGACAGTGATGCTCTAAACTGAACCGACTTGACATTTTGTATTAAATTGAATAAAGGAGTAGCTACCTGTTATTTAATTAGACGAGGTGTCACAGGTGGTATCAGAGCATCAGGTTCTAGTGTCTTTAGGATTTGTACGGCTTGTTATGTTTTCGCGTAGCTCCCTTTGATATAGAGCCCTATATTTCAGGATTGTTATACTCTTTTTTTTATCTTGCACTCTTCAGCTATTTTGAGATATTAACTGTGGACTTATAAGACTTATCTCTCATTTTAGATTCCTCCACGACGTGCACAAAAAGTTCCCAAGGGTTTCTAGCCCGAACCGCAGCATGCACCAGTTCAGGGTTCTATGAACGCTGCACAAGTTGCCGTCATTGTAGCCCAGGCGGTAAATGCCACTTTAGCAGTTGTGCAGCAGGCGCCACCTCAGGCACCTGTAGTAGCCCCAGTTCAGGCTCATGCATTCCCGTCTGCTTGGGAACGTGTTCGTGATGCTTTCCAGAAAGTGCACCCTCCGGAGTTTGCAGGTAGCCCCGACGTCATTGTGTCCAGTCAGTGGAAGAAGGACATCCAAAGACACTTGAGGATATACGAGTGTACGGATGTACAAAGGCAGATAATGGATACTTTTAAGCTGGTAGGAGTTGCGTTGCAGTGGTGGGAGTCTATTACCACTACGGAGGAGAGAGATGTTCTTACCATTCAGGATTTATGGGTGCGGTTCGACTGCAAGTATTTTCCCTAGCAGTTCACACCGAGATGAGGATAAAATTAATGAACCTCAAGCTGGAGGGGAAGACAGTGGCAGAGTATAAGGCCGAGTTCACCAATCTTCTAAACATCATTCTCAACGAGATCCCCACTGAAGAAAAGAAGAGCCAAAAGTTCATGGATGGGTTGACATGGAGGATTCGTCAGCACTTTCTAGGTAATCTCTCGTTGTCCACTTATTCTTACGTGGTTAACGCAGCATCGCTTCACTTCCAGGGCCATCGCTTTCACTTTTCAGAGGGTAAGTGAGCAGGAGAGTCCAGCCATCAGGGCAGGATAGGGGGGAATGGTGCCAGGGGGGCACAATGAGCTCAGGGTCAACACACATAGGGTGATCCGAGTTTTGAGCAGGGGGACTCTAATATATTTAGATCTGGAGGTTTCAGAAATGGACAAGGAGGTTTTCGGCATGGCCAGCAGGGCCAATACGGCCAGCAGTAGCAGTTTCAACAGGGCCAGCATGGTCAGGGTAGGAATGGTAACAGCCATCAGGGCCATGGGCAGCAGGGACAGAGAGGGGAAACTTTACGGGGAAATGTTTTATTTATGGAAAGATTGGCCACAAATGTCAGGAGTGTCCTGAAAGGGGCAGGGCCTCACAGCAGCAGCAGCAGAGTGCTCGACACGAGCCCCAAAGACCTATATTTCCCGCCACCCTCCCAGCACCACTACAGATGCCAGCTTTACCACCCATCCCAGCAGTCCCAGTCCAGTAGGGATAGCTTCAGTACGGGCGAGTTTATCAGCTCCAGTAGGCCGCAATCCCACAGGATCCACCCGCTATTGAGGGTATGTTTTATATTCAGGGACTATGGGACGTATTTTATTTGACACGGAGGCCACACATTGTTTCATTGCCACGAGATTTGCACGCACTATGGGGTTATTAGATACTGCAGAGAGCAATGTTACTTGCGTAGATTCACCATTGAGTAGGGGTTCTGTGATTTCCCTTATATGTAGAGGTGTGGGTGTAGAGATCGAGAGGTTTACTTTACTTGCTGATATGTTAGTGTTAAATATGATCGAGTACGATGCGATCATTGGTATGGATTGGCTAATTTCGTTTTGAGCCATGATTGATTATTTCAGTAGGAGTATTATTTTTGCCATACCCGGACAGGAGATGTTCCTAGTGGAGATGCCTCGTCCTGAGGGAGAATCGTCCACTCACTTGTACTATATAGAGGAGGAGACCTCTAAGGAGGTGGTAATACCACTCGATTCGATTCCAGTTATTAGAGAGTTCGCTGATGTATTCCAGGATTACCTCTCATTCGTATCGAATATTGCATTTAAATACACTTTTAGCTTGGGCATTTTAACCCCCTCGGGTATCATGATTGCTATAATTATGCTCGATAACCAAAAAACCTCCATTTAATATGCTAACGTGTTATTTGAGATATTATTGAGCTTTTATAGGTGTTACGGTGCTTAGTATAAAGTTTGAGCGCGTTCTGGTTAAATTTCGTCGCGATTCGCATGTTCGGGAGCATTTTCATAATTTTACACTTTGGAATTTTAGCCCGAAGTCTTCGCGGAAGTTGTATCCCTCGGGCCAAGTTTCGCGTGACCACGAACGGTGCGCGAATCGAAGTCCAAACGAAGGAAATACGGACCTTTAATCGAAAGAATTATAAGAGATTCATTAACAATTTAATTAATGACCTCCATGTCCCTTTTCTCTTTTAATAACAAATCAAATAATTTTCTTTATGTCCTAAAACGTTTTTTGCAGCAAATTCAGCCATGGGCCATTTTTTGCCAAGCTCGAGTTTTGGGTTCGTCCCAAATCGATGCTTTTCGTCCGAAATTGAAGCTTGGGCTGCGTACGGATATAGTTCTGGGTCAGTTGGCTCGGGTTTTCGGAGTACCCATTTTAATATTTTCATGGTTTTCACCATTTAAGGAGTTGGAGCTTGTGGTGTATCTTTGGTTCGCAAACCATGGCTGCGTTTTTTGGGTGTGAGGTTTTACACGTATTGTGGTCTCAGATCATTTCACACGCAAATGGGTATAGCGCTTTGTCGGGTTTGGTACATTTTGGGGTTCCATGGTTGCGATTGGTGGGATTTTTCTGCCCTACCGGTCGATCGGCTTACTCTCCGCGGTCGACCGAGTTTTGATTTTTTAGCCTTGAGCCGAGACAGTGTGTTCCCCATTATCCGACGGTCGACCGGCCAGACGCACCGGTCGATCGATGTTCTGTATTTTTGTGCCATGCGTTGTTGCCACTTTCAAATTTTTTCTTTTTCTTTTCTTGTTTATTCAAGACGTATCCCTTATTTTTTTTCTTTTTCCTTTATTTTTATTTCCTTATTGTAACTTAGTATAAATAGCACCCTTTGTATATTTTTGTAAAACAACATAGTATCTAGTTTAGCTCATAATATCTTCATTATTTTCCTTTATTTTAGTTTGTAACCTAGATTAGAGAAACTTTGGGGATTTTGTGGAGAACACCCCTCTCCTCCATTTTCTTGGTGGTTTGACACCCATTAATGTAAGTGGGCACTATTTATTGTCTTCTCTCTTATTTTTATGCTTTGTAACCTAGATTTTCATGCTTAGTTATTTTTTTCATGCCTAGATAATTTTAGTTGTTAATTTATTTATTGTTGCTTTAATTAATTAGTTGTACTTTAATTAATTAGTTAATTTATTTAATGTCATTTAATATGCTTAAGGGCTAATTCAAATTTGGTTGTGTCGGATTGAACTCACGTAGGGTTGACGTGATGCTTCGCTTTGGTGATGGAGATTATGTATTTATTTCGAGTGTGTTACCCTAGTTATTACGCCTAGGAGATTTAACGGTGTATATCATGTATGCGCCGTATTTACGACCATACGTGCGTAATTTTCGGGGTATTTGTTGACGCCAAAATCTTATTAGTCTTTTATGTGAATTTAGGGGTGTGACAACTCTTGATTTAATTAATTGATGAAACGAGACGCGATCTTAATAATTCACGAACCCATGTAATCATTTTATACTAATTAACTCGGGGGGAGGGATATCCGACGCAACCTATAGTTTTTAAGAAGAGGGTGTAACAACCCGCGTAATTTTGGGCTATTTTAATTAATTTTTGGAAAATGGAGGAAAATAAAGTTTTTGATAAAATTATTTTTATTGCTAAAATATGTTGGTTATTATTTTTAAAGGCGAGAATTTCAAACGGTTTCGAAAACGGTGTTAAAACGGATTTTAAAATGATTTTTAAATATTTTTAACTCTTGGAGTTGTTTTGACTTCCAACTCTTCATTTATTTGCCTTATTTAAAGGAGTCTTTTGGATTCCAACTCTTCATTTCTTTGCATTATAAAAGGAAGTCGTGGACAATCCTTTTAACCTACTTTTGGCACAAATTTTGACAGCAAATATATTTTATATTCCTCTTCTTTTTATATATACATTAGCCCTTGAGATTTGTGAGTTCCAACCTTAGATTAGAGGTGTTCTTGGGGCTATTTTGTTGGAGGTTCTTGGAGGAGCTTTTGTAGATCTTTTGAGTTGATCTTGAGGATGTGATCGTTGGTTTCTCATTATGGTTTGAGGTATGGGGTTTTACACAATATGCTCCTTAAATCTCGCGAGTGTCATTCTCTTTGAATTCTTATTAATTGAACTCATATTTGAATTGGTAAATTCATTGAAATTTGGAAAATAATTGTTGAAATTATTTTGATTCATGTGTTATCATTATATTGTTGATGAGCACGTTGTCATGAGATTTTAATATGACACGGATGTTGGGCACCCGCCAAAATTCCTGTTTCCCGGGCTATGGCTTGATAAAGCATATACGGATGTGGTGAGGCCTGGTGACCCGGTTAAAGTGTTGTTGAGAAATTATATTGATAAATTCTTTGAGATTTTCATTTTGATTTGAATATTCGTACTTGTGTTGTTACGTTTTATTCATCCCTAACATATATTTGTTGAGCATCTTCCTTGTCGTATTGTGTACTTCCCCATATTTTCTTTTAGTAGCAGGTTAGCGTGGATTGGGACGCTATGGACCAATTGGGATTATTTTAGCATGGATTATTTTGGGAAGAATATTTTTGGGAAAGATTTGTATTATTTTGATGTATAGAGCTTTGGAGATTTGTATTTTTTATTCGAGTTAGATAGTTGTAATTTTAATTCGAGAGACTTGTTGTAATTGAAGAGATTGAGATTAGTGGATTTATATTATTGTGGGTTTATTTAGATGCTCTATACCTTGTTATTGTTATTGTGGATTTTATTTATTTTATCGCATTAGAGCTCCGTTCGCTCTCCCCGGGCGGGCGGGGTGTTACAGAGGGATGGATCTTTGAGGTTGTGTGTTGATTATCGGGAGTTGAATAAAGTCACGATACGGAACAAGTATCCACTACCCAAAATCGATGACTTATTCGACCAGTTGAGAGGTGCTTCCTTCTTCTCAAAGATTGACTTGAGATCGGGATACCATCAGTTGCGAGTCAGGGAGCAGGACATCTCGAAGGCTGCCTTCTTGACGAGATATGGTTCTTACGAGTTCAGGGTTATACCTTTTGGCCTAACCAATGCCCCAACCGTGTTTATGGACTTGATGAATAGGGTGTTCAGAGAGTTCCTAGACCAGTTCATCATCGTCTTCATTGATGACATTCTGGTTTACTCCCAGACATAGGAGGAACATGTCGAGCACTTGAGGCAGGTTTTGCAGACGCTGCGTCAAACGAGTTATATGCAAAGTATGAGAAGTGTGGATTCTGGCTGAAGGAGGTTCAGTTTTTGGGGCATATCATTTACGATAGGGGAATATCTGTTGATCCGGGGAAGGTATCAGTGGAGAGGGATTGAGGATAGCCCACGACACCAACTGAGATACGTAGTTTCTTGGGCCTAGCAGGATACTACAGGATCTTTATTCGGGGGTTCTCAAAGATAGTGGGTATATTGACATATATGACTCGCAAGGGTGTGCCATTTATCTTGAGTGATGCATGCCACTTGGCATTCGACGAGTTGAAGGACAAGTTGACCTCGACACCAGTGTTAGCATTGCCCAGATCGAGAGTTGAATATCTAGTCTACACTAATGCATCCTTACTAGGACTTGGGGTTGTACTGCAAGAGGAGAGTCAGGCTATAGCTTATGCTTCCCGTAAGCTTAAGCCTCACGAGAAGAATTACCCCACCCATGACTTGGAGTTAGCGGCAGTCATATTTGCTCTACGGATTTGGAGACATTATCTCCTTGGGGAGAAATTTCGTTTATTCACGGACTATAAATCCCTACAGTACCTCTTCACGCAGAAGGAACTAAATATGCGTCAACGTAGGTGGTTTGAGTTCGTGAAGGATTATCAATTTGATATCCAATACCACTCAGGGAAGGCTAACGTGGTAGCAGACGCGTTGAGCTATAGGCCAGTAGGTGAGGTGGTTGAAGTGTGGAAAGCAAAGTGGAAGGAGTTGGGACACCAGGATGCAGTGGCCCGATCATTCATGTCTGTGATGATAGTTACGCCCCAGATCGTTATGAGAGTGATACTGGCCCAGGCAGCAGACTCGTTCTGTCAAGAGCAGATAGTAAGATTACTAGCAGAGGGGGCCGAGTCTTATACCGTTAGTTTAGACAGGGGCTTACGCTTTAATGGAAGACTGGTTGTTCCTGAGGGGGAAGACTTGCGACACGAGGTAATAACAAATTCGCATGGTTTGCGATTCACGGTACATCCTAGTAGGGATAAGATGTACCAGGATATGGGTGACAATACTGGTGAAGAGGGATAAAGAGAGACATTTCCGAGTTCGTTTCTAAATGTGCCACTTATTAGCTCGTAAAAGTGGACCATCAGAGACCGACAGGACTTCTACAGCTATTAGAGGTTCCTATGTGGAAATGGGAGAGCATTTCTATAGACTTCATCATGGGGTTACCTACATCGCAGAGGGGTCACGACTCCATATGGGTAATCATGGATCGATTGACCAAAGTTGCTCATTTTCTTCCAGTCCGGACAGACTACATTACGGGACAGTATTCCCAAATTTTCATAGCGGAGATAGTGAGACTCCACGGGGTGCCTCTCGATATCGTGTCTGACTGAGACAAGATATTTGTTTCACGATTTTGGGAGAGCTTCCAGGAAGCAATGGGTACGGAGTTGCGGATGAGTACAGCATATTGTAATACCCCGTACTTTTATGGATATTTATTTATGGGATTAATTAAATTAAATGTGAATTAATTGAGAATTAATCCGGATAAAATACTAACGAGATGTGAGTTGGTATTTGATTATAATGTGTATATATGGCAATATATGAATATTGAAAATATTAAAATTGTCGCGAGACTGATATACGGCAAATTGGAAAATTTAGTTGGGACGCACGTGACAGTCGCGTCAGGAAGGTAATTATTTGAATTAGAAAGTGAATTTTATTTTTATCAACCGTATGGTCATTTTGAGTGCGCCAACGCGTTCGGAAGGGTCGAAATAGTCAGAAAACACTAGCCGGGGGTTTAGTTTGGGTCCCGGGGCATTATTGGGCCATACCGGTAACTAAAAAGGGTATTTTGGTAATTTTGGAATTTTGGGATTTATGACCAACGAATTTTGGGAGTTTAAAATAAGGAAATTAATGACCCACTAACCCATTACCAGCACTTAGGTGATTAGAGGGCAACGGGAGTTATAGGAGAAGTTAGGAGAGGTTCCCAAAAGAGAAAAATCATAACCATCATCTTCAACCTTCAACCTTGGGAGAAATTGTAGAGGAAAAGAGAGCAACATCCAAGATCCAACATCAAATTCAGAGAATAAATCCAAGGCAAGTGGTTTAATTTCGTTAATTTCAAGCGAATACTTCTTCCATGATTAGAAAATTGATATATTTGCATTGTGTTGGGAGATTTATAAAAACCCATGAAATTGGAGTTATAAATTCAGATTTGGATATAGGTTTTCATGTAGAATTGTTATTGGGTGATTAGACTAAAAGAATTACTATTTTTATGTTACAAAAACGGATTTATTTATGGAAATTGATGACTTTAAATTTCTAGGGTTCATGTTCATAAGATTTGGGAAAAATTGGGGAGTTATGATAATTAGATGATGTGTAGGAAGATTTGCCCTTATATCAATGTTGTGTTATGACCTATGAATGTTTAGTGATGATTAGAAACCTTAAAATACTGTTGGGATGACTTTTAGATGAGATTAGAGGTGAAGAAAATTGAGAAAAACGAGATAGGAAAATTCTGGGCTCGAAACTATCACCTCGTTAGAAGACCTGCCCAGGTCGTTCGAACGAGCTCGTTCGAACGAGCTTCTAACGAGCTGACAGTTTGACTTCCAACGAGTTGGATGTTCGTTCGATGCCTTTCGTTCGAACGAGATCTCGTTAGAAGCCCACTTCGTTCGAACGAACTCTCGTTCGAACAAGCCTCGTTCGAACGAGACTTCTAACGAGTTGACAGTTTGGCCTTTTTGGCCTGATTTGATTTCTAGTGTCCCGTAACCTTTTTTAATTGTAGAGATAACATTCCCTTGATGACTAATTGAGATAGTTGGGATATTTGGGATATATTGAGGAGTAAGACATAGAAGTGTGAGTGGAACCAAATGATATTTGTGGATTAGGACGCGAGTGACTAATCACGTTATGAGAATAATTGATGAATTAAATACATACGAATCGAACATATGAAAGGTGTAAAATTATAAGTTGGTGTGAGAATGAGAAGTATACCACTAATAAATTATGGCAATTACTAAGATGTGTGCATGCTTAGTATATGTATATGATTTTATGTGTATGACATACCTACCATACTTGCTATCACGGGAGGTTTACGTTCGCTTAGGGCCATCTAATCTTTGTGTGCCCGGATTTAGATTGGTACCTCGAGGACATAGTTCAAGGGAATGACTTATTTGTGAGTTAATAAGTCAGCTGACTATGGAGCGTAGGTATGTACGTGACCCATGGATATGTTAAATTATGTTTGCCTCCATTTTTATGTGTTGTGCTTATTCTAACAATTCCTGAGAGATTCGGAATTTGTAATCCTTATGTACGTGATGTACCAGGATGGATAGCAGAGTATGTGTGCACCACAGCTTAGCCTCGGGGTGCTTATATTGTATATTTATGATGTGAATAATATACGGTTAAATGAAAAGGAATTGGTTTGTTTAATTGCGAGTATAATTGTAGTAACGTCTTGATAAAGATAAAAAGGGATAACCTGCTATGAAATGTTTTGCTAATAATTGAGAATCCGAGTTTAAGTATGGCTACCTATTTAAGTGATGACGTTGGGAATTTATATTATAAATCGAGTAGAAAGGTTAGAACTTACGTCGGTTTAGTTAGACATGAGAATCACTTGAATGGGTACGATACGTTAGGAGTGCACAATTAGTCGAGAGGTGAGTATTTCATGTGAGAGCACGTCCTAACATGTATTTTGCATTCATTGTTTTAATGTTATTAAAGCACTTGCTGTTTTTGTAATACTCTCCACTTTCGGGCTCTGACCCGTTTGCTTTCAAATTTATTTTTGTAAAAACCATTTTAGGTGCCCAGCCACAAGGACACCATGCATAGGATTTCCATTCAGGTGACGAGTTGTAGTTGCTGTGGAAGTTACAGGGCCTTGATAGTAGACGCCTCCTTTTCTAGTCTTGACTCCATATTCAATTTCATCATTTGTAGGGCATGTCGCCCATCTCCATTTAGAGACATTTCATATTTCAGTTATTCAGATTTTGGCATGTAATTAATTGAGGGTACACTGTTCTATTTATTTCAGTTGTGGGATTGTTGTGAGGAGTATTTCCTCCAGACTCTTTATTACTTGTTGATTTCATTATTGGGACTTTATTGTGAATGGTTATGTTATTCTTTCATAATTCCTTTATTGCATGTTAATCAGATTTAATTTAAAATTTGACAACTTACTTTTTAAATACTAGGTGGTTAGTAATCATTAAAATGTTTTCGACAGTGATGCTATTAACTGAACCAACTTGGCATTTTGAATTAATTTAATAAAGGTGTAGCTACCCGGTATTTAATTAGTCGGGGTGTCACAGGTGGTATCAGAGCATCAGGTTCTAGTGTCCTTTAGGATCGGTGCGTCTTATTATGCTTCCAGCGTAATTTTCTTTGATATAGAGCCCTATGTTTAGGATTGTTGATTCCTTTAGTAAAATTTCGTTCTCCTGCTATGATGTATATGATAGCGAATCATATTGCGATCGGGTGTATTCGTGTGCCGAACAATGTAGCACGTCAGGCGAAGACAGTTGGGTGAACAGCAGGAGGCAAATATATATCGAGGTTAATTGAATTATTTAAAGAAGGATGACCGTAGTTGAAGTCGCCGATATTATGGCACGGAAGTTCTTGATAATATAGAAGGCTAAGGCGCGACTTGAGACTTTCGGGTACAGCTATAGTAGGAATGGGGTCAAATTAGACGCATCCAACAAGGTTGGAATGGGAGAGAAAGAGTTAGGTGTAACATTGAAGAGAACCAGCAGTAGCAATACTCGAAAGGCGAAGACGGCATGTGCTAGCCAAACGAACGCAATGTATCCAAAGGCTTGGACATATGTCAGGATATGACCAATTGATAGTGAAAATTTGGAGAAACTTTTCCTTGACTCGTAAGAGCGAAGATTCGATGGTGAGAAACAAGCAACCCACTTAAAAGTGGAATGTGATGTCGAGAGGGTGTACACGTATGGTTTGACCATAAGTTCCTTCATCAGATATTCAGGTTGAAAGGCAAATGTTATTCTGAACTCACATAAGAGGGCCAAACAGGGGTCAACTTGTGAGGAGAAATTTAATGTTGTAGCGAACCTTACACCGGGTGGAGAAGGTGGTATGGAGAAGAGGATGTTAAAGGGGGAATCTACATACAAGAAGAATTGTTAGCTCTTATGGGGAATTCTGCTTGGATGATAAATACAGATAGTAATTATATCACGTGGTGTAAATTTGGAGGTAAATGTTCCCTTGGGTAGGGAGATACAAAAATCGAAGAATTTTTATAGAATAAGACTGGGAAAATGGTGTTGGAGAAACACACAAGGAGGAAGACCCAATGGAGAAACCGTTAAAATAATTCGATAGCGGAATTACTACCGAGCGATGGTAATTTCAGTAAGAGAGGTGGAAAACTAGTAACGTGTTCCTTAGGTACATCAAGCTAAGGGAGCAATGGTGGTAGTCTTCAGAGCTGAGACTACCAACGTCCGAGGAAAGGACCACTTTAACATGGTCAGGGTGACCGGAAATAAGTGGAGTATGTGTAAAGGTACCTTGTGGGAGTGAAAACCCGTACATTATAAATTTTTACCGATACAAGAGTAGGGATCAAGGTATTGTGCCTGGCGAGGGCAACAGTTATTGAAATATCCGGTTTGGGACAGACATGTGTGGTAAGTCCAGGAACCATTTGAGCAGTCGGGACGATTATTAGGATAGAAGTATGAGTTATATCCTCAGATGAGGATGCATGTTATTTGTGGCATGAATGAGTTACTACATTTGTTACAATTGTATTTTCACTTGAGAGTCGAGTTTAGTGAGTATATCAGTAAGTTTATTATATATAAGAACATTTTCCCTGATAGTGTGGGGGTTACTTTTATTGTCATCCGCGGAGGATGAATGGGTATATTAATAGCGATTTATGCTTTATCGAAATTACTCGTTTTAGTGATGTGTTATACGAGTATGATATGATCTTAATTATTGTTTTATATATATGATTATACCGATAGTGTGTTGGTATTGCAAGTTTATTGGGATTACTACATCGGGGTAGCATGTTTTGTTCTGGCGAGGCCCCATCTGTTAGAGGGTCGGGCATGCAATTGTACTTTTGTGCATATATGTATATATATATATATATATATATATATATATATATATATATATATATATATATATATATATATATATGTTATGATTTCAAAGTATAATGGTCTCGGATATTTAATCCCAGTATGCGTAGGGATTTCATTAGTATGAGTCGTATGTAATTGATTTACTAGTCAACAAAGAGTTATTTGGTTTTATAATTAACGATAGTGAGGTCGTAACAAAAAGAGTGCATTGTTTTATCACCCGTTAGAGATTTGGAAGTTTATACTCATAGTTGTGTGTCTGGGGACGGGAATTTGAGGGTCTCAAATATCTCGCATGTTGTATATGAAATGTGATTTCCATCACTGTAAAGAGAAAAGTGTCTTTTAGAAAGAGTTCTTTGTTTATGTATAATTGCGAACTGAGATGAAACTTTGTTGTTAAAAGACGAGAGTGTAGGGGTACATATTATGGACAGGGCTTAACGGATTCCGATGACCAACAATGTTAGGTAGTAGTGTATCGGGGGGGTTCCTTGTTTGGATTTCGCTTTGCAAGACACCCCACGCATGAAACTTAGCGTAAGGTTGGTAGTAAGGAAATGTGTGGCCCTTCGTTCATGATTGGGATACCTCTATCATTATGGGAGTACATAGTTATGACGAGAAGTTACAAGGAGTAAATTATGATGTACGGCTATTAGATCCAGTTGTTAGTAAATTACGATATAAGTACTAATAATATTGGTTTTGTCACGGCGTGTTGAAGGACGCATTGAGGATAAGGAGGATTTAGGATTTCTAATTCAGAAGCGATTGAGAACGCCCAAGTGGTATAGCACCGTTGTATTTACAGTGACAATAAAGAGTTTGGGATTTGTATGAAGCGTATATAATGTTTAAAAACCGTATGGTTGGGTTGTAAGGGGCGTAGACATCTTGATTTGCTAAAGTGTAAATCAAAGGAAGAGGGAACATAGACGGGTGAGATTATTACTTATGAGATTAAACGTCATAAGAAAAGGTGTAAGTGAATATCATGTGTAGTCAGTGTAGCACGTTCAAACTTAGAGAAAAGGTAGTAGAAAGCCATTTAGTAAAAGGATATCTCTTGAGAAGGCGAATAAATTATTATGAGCAATTTGGAGTAGAGTTTCGATCAACCGAATGTTGAGGGTGACTCAAGAGTAAATAGAGTGAGAATGTCAATCAGGTATAAAGTCCCGATATGCACAAAGTGGTGAAAAGTGTAGAGGTCCAAACTTTTGGTATTCGTCGGGAGAATAAGATCATTAAGTATCATTTAACGGGGAAAATTTTATGTTAATATCGACATTGAAAGAGGAATAGTAAGTAGTAGAACAGTTGGGTTTAGATGATCAACCAAATAATTTTGTATCAAGACGACGATTCCAAGAATGGGAGGGTTAAGTTGGAGAATTTTCTTGAGAAGTAGCCAACTTATTAATAAGTAATGAGTTCCTTCGATTAGGTGGGACATGTTGTCCAGAAGGAGAGTAATTGTTATATACTTGGGGTGATTTACACTATTAGATAGTGAACACGCCGGTACGTGGTCCGACGTAGTATTATTTAGAACTGGGATGAAATCCACGAAATCCACATTTAGGTGGGGTGACAATAAGTAGTGGGAAATAACGATTCAAACTGAGGGTTGTATCACCTATAACCCGAGGTGCAGGCGCAAGGTGACTAACGACTGATGGATTGTATGAAAGAAATTTTGGATTCATTACGATATTTTCAATTCCAAATCGAGTGTAACTAGTGAGGTATATTGTAGTCATGAGGAGGAGATATTACCTAATGGTAGAGTTGAGGGAAAAGCACCCGTATCTATTTATGGTGGACAAGGTGCTTACAAAGGTTTGTGTGACACCAACAGGCTGAAGTGGTTTTCCCTTGTGTAAAAGTCACAACGTCGGGATATTTCAAGGAATGGACAAGCGTAGTCAGACGTGTTATTGATTCATCCCAGGATGGGAGTTTGGAGTTTTGATAAACGCGGGAGTTAATAGTGAGGTGCGGACTCACAATACTAATAAAAATAATGCGGCTAATGATGTATAGGCTATTTTTATTCGAATGTGGTTTAATAAGAGCACAACGTGAGGTGCATTTATCGAAGATTATTCTGATAAGGTATCAAGTATGTTAAACAAGCTTATTGTGAAGCGAGGGTTTTAGTGATTTGGTGACACACCCCAACCCAGTTACTTATAATTAAGTTTGAAAGTCAAAGTGAGTCAAACCATAATTAATCTAACCAAACCATAATCACGAGTTTTGATTTCAGAGTCATCATTGTAAATTCATATAACTGAAAACTTTTTTACAACATCAGAGTAATCATGCCCATAAAAACTTTCTTGAAGGATAAGTTAACTTAATTACATCATTTACATTTACACAAAACCATAGTTTCTCCCATTCCTGGCTAACCCAACCCGACCTCCTAGATTTGGCAGTGACATCGCGTTACCTGAAAAATGTGAACATAGGAACCGTGAGCAAAATAGCCCAGTGAATGCATCACTACTATACTACTGCATGAATTTAAATGCAATAAATCATGTCCATATACTTATGTGTTAACTTATCCGGCTCATTCATAATGAATGGCCAACTTTTCCGAATCATGATTCACATATCCTGTCTAAATAGACAATTCTCCCCCATTCCTGGTCGAGGAGTAACCCCTTGTTATTAATAGACAAATCTCCCCCATTCCTGGTTGAGGAGTAACCCCTCATTTCGGTAAACCGAAATGAACAATTTCATATTCATTTTATTATGATCATACCAACAACACGATACAAATATCTCTTTCCAGTGAGTACACTCACCTTGGTTGACAACTATGTATTCACGTTTTCTTCTGGTGGAGCTGAACTGGGTTGATTAGGCCTTACACTTGTCAATCCAACTAAATCAGTACTTAACCTCAATCATAAATATTATCCAAACATAATTATGTAACTTTCCATAACTATACATCAACAATATAATTCCAATTAAGTCACATTCCATAAAACATAGGTAAAGGCAAACAATGATGTACATATTGATAAAGTTACGGACATTCAACCGTAGGAAATACCTTATGAGGAATTTATAACCAAAGTCAAGTAAACATGAAATTATACTCCTCAATGTATATACACATGAAACATGTACTCAAAGTACCCTTTGTAAGTACGAAATGCAAACATTCATTCAAGGGGTATCCAGTATGGCCTGAAATTATGGTCTTACATACTTCACCATTCTATATTCCTAAATTGTACAAATACAGGGGTCCAACCTCATCAATATGAAAACATATATGAATATACTATCCAGTACAAGTGACGGTGTAATTTTTCAAGCTTCCTAGGGCAAGTTATGACCATCTCTCTACAACACAAGAAATCTGCCCTACAGGCTCCTCTATTGTTCCTTCAACTTCCAAGAATTTTCATAATTTTTCTCCAGCATAACTTTCCATGATTTTCAACCCCTTTTCATTACATATACTTAATAGTATAGAATTAAAGTTTCATAATTTTTTGACTTCATTTGCTATCTCAAAAGCTTGACCAAACTCAGGGCATACCGAAATCAAGTATACAAATAGCAACTATGTACCAATTTGAAATCATCATTACGGACTAACCACAAGGAGATAAATTCTAATTTTCAGATATTATATGAATATATGAGTATAATTTCATTTACAATTGGAATTTATCAATTCCAGTAATCACACAAAGAGATATGCAGATTTGAATACAAGGGGTTTCAACACAAAGCAATTTTAAGGGTTTCTACACTCAACTTAACATAAGCTTGCATCTAACCATACATATATATAAAGGGCTGAAACTTTCGTAAACTTATGATGATTTATATCATATAAATCAGTAATATAAGATAAATAACAAGAATTACAATTAGGATTACCTTCAGGGCTTTTTACGTAATTTCTACGGATTTTTCTACACTTTTTCTCCTTACTTTTCTTCCTTAACTTCTACTTTCTCTTTCCCTAAGCATAAATCCCTTTCATGGCTGGTTTTGGCTGAAGGATAAGGATATTTCAAGGGTATAAGGTCGGCCAAGTCTGCCTCCCAAGCCAACCAATCGAATTAAACCATTTGGTTTAATAAAAGACAATTTACCACTTAAGGGAATTAACATATTTGCCCCTTCTCGTAATTTCGACCTAACTTCTTCTTCGAGCATCCGTTTGATGCACCGTTTGTTGTGTTGAGACCCTAACTCACATGTCTACAACTATGTAGTTTTCACCTCAAGTCAATTGTAATGTTACAATGGTCAAAACTAGTCTTAAACAGGAACATTTCTATCGAAAATAACCAAATCTTGTGTTCGTACATAACTCGACATTTCATGATTTATGAAAGTAGGATTAGACTAAACATAAGAACTTAATATTAGATATACTAATAATACATTATTCATATCACATAATATAAACATGATTTAAATATAATTTATCAAAATTATATTCGGGTTGTCACATTTGGGCTTTTCTTTACAATTGTTTTGAATACTGGAGGATACCTAACTTTTCAGGTGTGCCTTACTTATCCGAATTTCGGGACGACATTCTATTATTAGGGGGGAAGTATGTAATACCCCATACTTTTATGGATATTTATTTATGGGATTAATTAAATTAAATGTGAATTAATTGAGAATTAATCCGGATAAAATACTAACGAGATGTGAGTTGGTATTTGATTATAATGTGTATATATGGCAATATATGAATATTGAAAATATTAAAATTGTCGCGAGACTGATATACGGCAAATTGGAAAATTTAGTTGGGACGCACGTGACAGTCGCGTCAGGAAGGTAATTATTTGAATTAGAAAGTGAATTTTATTTTTATCAATCGTATGGTCATTTTGAGTGCGCCAACGCGTTCGGAAGGGTCGAAATAGTCAAAAAACACTAGCCGGGGGTTTAGTTTGGGTCCCGGGGCATTATTGGGCCATACCGGTAACTAAAAAGGGTATTTTGGTAATTTTGGAATTTTGGAATTTATGACCAACGAATTTTGGGAGTTTAAAATAAGGAAATTAATGACCCACTAACCCATTACCAGCACTTAGGTGATTAGAGGGCAACGGGAGTTATAGGAGAAGTTAGGAGAGGTTCCCAAAAGAGAAAAACCATAACCATCATCTTCAACCTTCAACCTTGGGAGAAATTGTAGAGGAAAAGAGAGCAACATCCAAGATTCAACATCAAATTCAGAGAACAAATCCAAGGAAAGTGGTTTAATTTCGTTAATTTCAAGCGAATGCTTCTTCCATGATTAGAAAATTGATATATTTGCATTGTGTTGGGAGATTTATAAAAGCCCATGAAATTGGAGTTATAAATTCAGATTTGGATATAGGTTTTCATGTAGAATTGTTATTGGGTGATTAGACTAAAAGAATTACTATTTTTATGTTACAAAAACGGATTTATTTATGGAAATTGATGACTTTAAATTTCTAGGGTTCATGTTCATAAGATTTGGGAAAAATTGGGGAGTTATGATAATTAGATGATGTGTAGGAAGATTTGCCCTTATATCAATGTTGTGTTATGACCTATGAATGTTTAGTGATGATTAGAAACCTTAAAATACTGTTGGGATGACTTTTAGATGAGATTAGAGGTGAAGAAAATTGAGAAAAACGAGATAGGAAAATCCTGGGCTCGAAACTGTCACCTCGTTAGAAGACCTGCCCAGGTCGTTCGAACGAGCTTCTAACGAGCTGACAGTTTGACTTCCAACGAGTTGGATGTTCGTTCGAACGAGATCTCGTTAGATGCCCACTTCGTTCGAACGAACTCTCGTTCGAACAAGCCTCGTTCGAACGAGACTTCTAACGAGTTGACAGTTTGGCCTTTTTGGCCTGATTTGATTTCTAGTGTCCCATAACCTTGTTTAATTGTAGAGATAACATTCCCTTGATGACTAATTGAGATAGTTGGGATATTTGGGATATATTGAGGAGTAAGACATAGAAGTGTGAGTGGAACCAAATGATATTTGTGGATTAGGACGCGAGTGACTAATCACGTTATGAGAATAATTGATGAATTAAATACATATGAATCGAACATATGAAAGGTGTAAAATTATAAGTTGGTGTGAGAATGAGAAGTATACCACTAATAAATTATGGCAATTACTAAGATGTGTGCATGCTTAGTATATGTATATAATTTTATGTGTATGACATACCTACCATACTTGCTATCACGGGAGGTTTACGTTCGCTTAGGGCCATCTAATCTTTGTGTGCCCGGATTTAGATTGGTACCTCGAGGACATAGTTCAAGGGAATGACTTATTTGTGAGTTAATAAGTCAGCTGACTATGGAGCGTAGGTATGTACGTGACCCATGGATATGTTAAATTATGTTCGCCTCCATTTTTGTGTGTTGTGCTTATTCTAACAATTCCTGAGAGATTCGGAATTTGTAATCCTTATGTACGTGCTGTACCAAGATGGATAGCAGAGTATGTGTGCACCACAGCTTAGCCTCGGGGTGCTTATATTGTATATTTATGATGTGAATAATATACGGTTAAATGAAAAGGAATTGGTATGTTTAATTGCGAGTATAATTGTAGTAACGTCTTGATAAAGATAAAAAGGGATAACCTGCTGTGAAATGTTTTGCTAATAATTGAGAATCCGAGTTTAAGTAAGGCTACCTATTTAAGTGATGACGTTGGGAATTTATATTATGAATCGATTAGAAAGGTTAGAACTTACATCGGTTTAGTTAGACATGAGAATCACTTGAATGGGTACGATACGTTAGGAGTGCACAATTAGTCGAGAGGTGAGTATTTCATGTGAGAGCACGTCCTAACATGTATTTTGCATTCATTATTTTAATGTTATTAAAGCACTTGTTGTTTTTATAATACTCTCCACTTTTGGGCTCTGACCCGTTTGCTTTCAAATCTATTTTTGTAAAAACCTTTTTAGATGCCCAGCCACAAGGACACCATGCATAGGATTTCCATTCAGGTGACGAGATGTAGCTGTTGTGGAAGTTACAGGGCCTTGATAGTAGACGCCTCCTTTTCTAGTCTTGACTCCATATTCAGTTTCATCATTTGTAGGGCATGTCGCCCATCTCCATTTAGAGACATTTCATATTTCAGTTATTCAGATTTTGGCATGTAATCAATTGAGGGTACACTGTTCTATTTATTTCAGTTGTGGGATTGTTGTGAGGAGTATTTCCTCCAGACTCTTTATTACTTGTTGATTTCATTATTGGGACTTTATTGTGAATGGTTATGTTATTCTTTCATAATTCCTTTATTGCATGTTAATCAGATTTAATTTAAAATTTGATAACTTACTTTTTAAATACTAAGTGGTTAGTAATCATTTAAATGTTTTCGACAGTGATGCTATTAACTGAACCAACTTGGCATTTTGAATTAAGTTAATAAAGGAGTAGCTACCCGGTATTTAATTAGTCGGGGTGTCACACATATCACCCGCAGACAGATGGGCAGACCGAGCGAACGAATCAGATATTGGAAGATATGTTACGTATATGCATCCTAGACTTTAGAGGTGGTTGGGAGCAGTATCTTCCACTGGTGGAGTTTGCCTATAATAACTCCTACCAGTTCACTATTGGCATGGCTCCATTCGAGGCGTTGTACGGTCGACCTTGTCATTCCCCAGCATGTTGGCTAGAGGTGGGGGATAACAAACTCCTTGGGCCGGAGATGATTTAGGATACTTCGACGAGGATATAGATGATACAGAGCCGTATTCGGGTAGCTTAGGACCGACAGAAGAGTTATGTCGATGCCAAGCGATTCTTCAGTGAATTTAAGGTGGGGTACTAGGTGCTCCTCAGAGTGTCTCATATGAAGGGGATTATGCATTTCGAGAAGAAGGGTAAATTAGCACCTAGATATGTGGGGCCATTTCCTATCATCGAGCGAATTGGGCCAGTTGCGTATAGACTTAGATTATCGGAACACTTGTATAGGATCCATGACGTGTTCCATATTTCCTCACTAAGGAGATATCTTAGGGATGATTTGGCCCATACCCACATTGTTTTAGAGGACATCGATCTACAACCTGATAGATCCTATGAGGAGGGGTTGGTTTCTATTCAGGACCATAGCCAGAGGAAACTGAGGTCGAAGATACTATCGTTAGTACGTGTTCAGTGGCGACATCATAATGCCGAGGAGTCCACCTGGGAGCGCGAGGATGAGATGCGCGAGCGTTATCCAGAGTTATTTTTTCCAGGTATACTTTATTTCCAAATTTCGGGACGAAATTCTGTTATTAGGGGGGGGAGGTATGTAATACCCCGTAATTTTATTGATTTTTATTTAATGGGATTAATTAAATTAAATGGGAATTAATTAAAAATTAATCCGAATTTAAATACTAGCGAGACGTGAGTTGGTATTTGATTATGATGATAATATTGATTATTACTGAGTATATATAGTAATATATGATTATTGAAATTATTATAATTATCGCGAGTCATAAATACGACAATTCGGGAAATTAAGTTGGGGCTCGCGTGTCAGTCGCGTCAGGAATCAATTTATTTAGATTAAAAGATAAATTATAATTTTATCATACATATGGTCATTTTGAGTGCGCCAATGTGTCCGGAGGGGTCGATATAGTCAGAAAACACTAGCCGGGGGTTTAGTTTGGGTCTCGGGGCATTTTTAGGTCAAACCGGCAACCCGAGAAGGTATTTTAGTCATTTTAAATTTTAAGAAAATTAGACCCACAAATTTTAGGGTTTATTTAATTGTTATTGTATAGGCCATTAGGACCATTATCAATCAAAAAGTAATAATTGGGCTACATGAGATAGAGGAGAGGTTACAGGAGGGTTTCAAGCCATAACCACCACCCACCACCACCACTTTCGACGGAATTGTGACCGGAGAGGAGGAAAGAACCAACCTTTGTCATCACCAGCAGATTTGAACATTAATCCTAAGGCAAGTGATTTGTTTTCATTAATTTTTAGCGAATAATTCTTTCATGCTAGTGTAGGGTTTGTTAATAGCCTTGAAAGATGATGAAAACTCATGAAATTGGAGTAGAACCCTAAATCTTGGATAGGAATTGCATGTAGATTAGTTCTGGACGAATATCTGTAACCAAAACATAACCCTTGATGAACTAAAACGGATTTAAGAAGAGAAATATTATGGTTCTTGAAGAAAATAGAAAAACTAGGGTTTTTATGAAGATTTGATCCAAATAAGACTAATTGATGATGGTTTAAAGGTTTTAGGACGTTAGAAATCATGTATTTAGGTTGTATGATGATCCTATATGATTATATTAGAACTTCACATCTTGTAATGAGGTTTTGGGACAAATCTGGGACTGGAAAATGAAGAAGTCCTTAGCCTCATCTCGTATGATCGATCGACCATCGATCGATCGACGATCAGGATCGATCGATCGATCCCCCAGAAAGGATGACTTTTCCCTTTCTGATTTTAAGTTTTCCCGGCCATCGAATGTTGTAGTTGGGGATTATGTGAATGCATGAGGACTTGAAGAAGACCAGTAGGGTATTATATTTGAAAAGCGGAATACACTGGAATTGGGTTGAATTGTAGCGTTGAATCCTCGAGTGTCCAACGAGTAATTTCCCATTTTATGAGGTGAGAATATGATTTAAATCCTTAGGAGTAATAATGTCACACCTCATACCCAATATCCATACTAATCATTTGTTATTGGAATAATTGGATCATAATCTTGAGCCCATTGGAAAATATACTTCATTTATCAATATTTTTCTACACACTGTGTATAATGAACATAATATTATTATTATACCATAAAGAAATCAATATCAGAGTCATAATTAACCGGACATACAATACTAAGATTAACTATGATAAAATTTCACAATCATCAACTCAATCCATACTAACGCAATATATACAATGTGTGAGTATATTAAAATCTTCCGTGTGACAATGATAAAATCCCCATATTTAAACCCCAACTCTTTTCAACGGTGCAACTCTCAAAGTTACCGGTCATATGGTATTCTAGCTGGCAGCATACAAACCTGAAATTGTTAAAATATAAACCGTAAGCATTAAGCTTAGTGAGGTACTCCTTCCCTACAATGAAATAACAATTCTATATCGAATATGTGGATATAAAATCCGAACAATCCTGCCTATTGGCAATAACAATTCCTGAATCATAAGATCCAAATAATTCTGTCCATTGGCAATAACAAATCCTAGAACATTAGTTCCAACAAATCATTGGATCTTTGTCCAATTCTAATCCTGGATCATAAGACCCAAACAAATCCTGGATATTTTAATATCCAAACAAATCCTGAATACCGAAGTATTGAAACCAATCCTGGATCATGAGACCCAAACAAATCCTGGATATTTTAATATCCAAACAAATCCTGAATACCGAAGTATTCAAACAAATCCTGCTCTTAGAGCTATATTCATATTTATATATGAAACAAATCATAAGTACACTCACCTTGATAATTTAACTAGCTTTTCCCTTGCCTTTATCCGGTATTTGTTCAATCAGCTCTTCTTCCCTTCCTATCATTCTTACAATATTAGTATCATCATAAGAATATAAATAATCCAAATAATGATTTAAACATAATTCAATCCATAAGCATCACATGATTCCATTCAAATCATTTATCACAAGTGAAGTTCCATCCAAATCCATGTTAATATATTTAACATATCCAAATCATAGACCAAATATAAATTCATTTATTCTTGGTAATTCAATCCTTATCATATTAGTATTCCAATACAAAAGACGGTACATCATTTCAAGTCTCCTAGAGCAAGATATGCCCATTTCTTTACCACATAACAAATCTGCCCTATAGGCTCTTTTATCGTTCATTCAAATTCCAGAAATTTTCATAATTTTTATACATCATCAATTCCTATGATATTTTACCCAACATCAGTAAACATATTTAACAATAAAAAATTAAATTTTCATAATTTTTAAGGTTCGTTTGCTATATCAAGCAAAACATCGAACACATGGCGGGCATACTTTCATGCTTAGGGAAGATTTCATGCCCGAAATTCAAACTCTCACCAAAGACTCATTTCTTGGTTTTTTACCATGATTTTCGGATATGTCATACATATATGAGTCCAGGTTAATATTCAATTGGAATTAATCAATTCCAGTAAGTATACAAAAATATATGGAAGTTTGAATAAACAAGGTTCCTAAACAAAACAATTTCGAGGGTTAACACATTCAAGTTTGCTTAAACTTGCATCTATCCATAATTACACATCAAGACATGGAAATTCAGTAAACAAATGATTATTTCAATCATTTAAATAAGTAATACAAAAAAAATAAACAAGATTTATGGATGGAAATACCTTGGGGGCTTTTACGTAATTTTTCTATGAATTTTTCTTCAATTTCTCCTCACACTTTCTTCCTAAACTTCAAAACTCTCTTTCCTTAGGTTAAAACTCTTCCATGGCTGAAATACGCTGAAGGAAGAGCTTAATTCAAGGGTTTTAAGTCGGCATAAGTCCACCCCCTCTTGGTCCAATCAAAATATAACATGTGGCATTACATAAAACAAAATATCATTTAAGGCAAAATGACTACTTTACCCCCTGTTCGTAAAAAGATAATATCTTCCCACTCGGATGTCCGTTCGATGAACCGTTTGTTTTGTTATAAACCCAACTCATATATCTACAAATATCTAGTACCTCAAGTTCATTGTTATGTCATAAAGGTCAAAACTAGCCTCCAACAGGAACATTCCTACCGAAAACTTTAAAATTTCACATTTGTAACTAATTCGATATTTCAAGCTTTATGAAGGTGGGATTAAACTAAACATAATTACTTAACATTATATATATACTAATAACATATTATTCATATCACATAAGCTAATCATGATTTAAACATGATTTATCATAATTATATTCGGGTTGTCACAAATAAGTTAGGATTTGGGACATAAATAAGAAGTAAAGAGTACTGAATTATCATGCGGGAGTAGTAGGAGATGTAGTAACCTCTTTGGTTAGATTTAAGTACTCGAAACTATACGATGTGAGACGTATCAGTGAAGTATATCATATATCAACCGAAAATATAATAGCGTATGAATTTGAAATAATGGTATAGGTTGAGAACATACCTTTAATAATATTATAAGTTATCTAAGTTGTGTGAATGCTTGGTATACGAATTCTTATGTGTATGGCATACCTACCATACTTGCTATCATGGGAGGTCGACTTTCGAAATAGGGCCATCTAATCTTTGTGTGCCTACGGGGGGGATTTAGATTGGTACCTTAAGGACATATGGCTGTGAATGACTTATTTGTGAGTTAATAAGTCAGCTGACCATAGGAGCGTAGGTATGTGCGTGACCTATGGGTATGTGAACTAAGTTTGCCTCCAATATGTGTGATTTTTCTTATTGGAACGGTTCCTGAGAGATTCGGAACACGTAGTCCGTATGTACGTGATGTATCGAGATTCGATAGCAGAGTATGTGTGCACCGCAGCTTAGTCTAGGGGTGCCCTAATTGTATATTTTAGTTGAGATTAATATACTCGTAATTATAACAGACTCTTTGTTAAAGTGTGAATGTGAATACTTGAGACATTTTGAGTAGAGTTAAAAATGAGAACTTCCTATAATAAGTATTATAAATTAATCTGAGAAATAAAAAGGGAGATATACGCAGGTTATATTAGAATGTCTTGAATAAACCCCTATATTATTATGTGAGGACAGGTTGTGGTATAGACTAGTTAGCTAGAGGCATAACTAGGACGGGTTATGGATATACGCTAGGCGTGCACACTATTTGAGAGGTGAGAAACTCATGTGAGAGCACGTAACTAATATGTATTTAATATTCACTATTTAATGTAATTAAACACTTGCTATATTTTAAAGTTTTTTCACATCGGGCTCTGAGCCGTTTGTTTTATAATCTATTTTTTCTTGAAAAAACTTTTAGGTGCCCAGCCACAGGGATGCCAAGTTAGGAGTTCCATTTCACTGACGTGTTGTAGCTGATGTGGAAGTTACAGGACCTCGATAGTAGACAGCTCCACATTCTACATTGATTCTATTTCAGATTCATTCATCTGTTAGGGCATGTCGCCCCTTTTCTTTTAGAGATAGCTTTATCATACTCAGTTTCATTTCTGTTTTGGAGTTAATTAATTAATTATTCAGACTTTGTATTTGGTTTTATTCAGTATTTAGATTATTCAGAGGAGTGTTACTCCAGACCCATTTATTATTCCATTTATATTATGTTGTGACTTTGATGTGATTGTTGTATCATTAGTTAATAATTTAATTGGTTGCATGGTAATCTAATTTAAATAAAATTTGACAACTCTCTTTTTAAATATTAGGTGGCTAGTAATTATTAAAAAATATTTTCGACGGTGATGCTATGAACTGAACCAACTTGACATTTTTTATTAATTTGAATAAAGGAGTAGCTACCCGGTATTTAATTAGACGGAGTGTCACACTAGTTTGAATAATTATAACCAAAAGTGACTCATGAAAATAGAGTCTCTATATAACACAATGGAATTTGAAAGTCCATGAAACATGTGAATAGAATCAATGAATATTTGTGCAATTTGGTTATCATTAAAGAGATGGGATAATGTAATAAAATGCCCATATTTGGTCATTCTATCCACTACCACAAATATAGAAATCTTTCCTCCAAAATTGGGTAGTCCATGTGACACCCCGCCCAATTAAATACCAGGTGATCATGCCTTTATCAAATTAAACAGGATTTCCATCTTGTTCATTCTCAACATCACTACCGCAAAACTTATTAATCATTAACCACCTAATGATTAATTACGCCAGTGTTAAATTTTATCTTTTAAACAGCCAAATAAATAAGTACAATATGAGACATAATAAAACCATCACAATATAAAAGATCTGAACATATTACAAATATTTGAAAGAAGTTCTAGATGAATAAACTTCAACTAAAAACAACCAAACCAAAATAAATCCGACACATAGAAAATATAGCTGATACAATGTGAACAGAAATAAAATGTACAACATCCATGAGAAACGTGCTCGAAAGTACAACTTAGATACTATGCCAATCTAGGAGTGAATAAGAGAGGCGTCTAGTACAACTCCTATAGCACCCACAAATACCGCACCTACGTACCTAAGAATAAGATCAAGTCTGGCGCTCTTGTGGTCAAACACCTAAAAGGGTTCTGAAAATATATGATAGCAAGGGTTAGAACAGAAAACATTTTGAAAATATTTAGCAAGTGAATTAAATTGAAGTAAATTAATATGCCTGAATGATCTTCATATTTAAGCTAGTGCCGCACTCTCTTGAGGACCGACTCACCCCTCAACTATTGTACACACCTACTGTTTCTCTATATAACCCTCCAAATCATTTACCCCGTAGCTAGTTCTTGTTATATAGTTCCTTCATGCCACCACACTCAAACATGAGTATGTTTAATATATGATTTATAAGTTATATATCACATTAACTTAATAAATCATTATTTTCATTTGGGACCATATAACATTAACATGAGTTATATATAATACATACAATTCACTACATGTATTTTACCCGTATATAATTATCTATACCATATATACGTATTATCATATGACAACATTCACACGCATGCCGTAAATATATATCCATCCTACTGAGTAGACACTCACCGAATGTTCTCTACAATGCTATCAATCCAGGTATTCTAATCCACCCGAACAACCTGACACAGTTATCTCCCCGAATCAGTGAAACAAAATAAACGCAGCAGAGGCGGCCATAGTTTCCTCCAGAAATGAGACTGAATCGTAACCAAGACGTCTCACCCCTAACTACGGACGCTGTGACCTAGGGACTATACTCACCATGCTCCTTAAGCCAGGGGATTCGCCCACATCGTGCAACCTCCTATGATAGCACTAGAAGGGTATGATTTTATCAAATATCTAATCACCAATATTTAAGAACACGTAATACATATATATATTAATCACGCATTAATTATTTTTTTTTATCTTGGTGTCGCTCAACCAATATACCTGACTCGCTCACTTGGCTCGACAATACAATATCAATAATTTATTATACACAATTTTCCTTAATAATTCTTGCACACTTATTAATCTAAGGTTCTCAAATTTCTCAACTTCAACCTTAATTTCCCTTCGGAATTATCACCCTAGCTGTAGCCACCAAAAATAAAGCCCCAAAATAGTAAACCCAACATTGAACCCAGGGCCGAAATAGAGGAAGGGAGAAAACTATCACTGGTATTCAATCTCTCTTAAACAATTGGCCGGTCATTTGAATGATGGTGGCCAACGCTCGAATGGAAACCAGATCGTTCGAACGACCTTAGTTCATTCTCTCATCCTTCGTCATCTCAATTATTCGCCATTGATGATGTTTAACATAATAGAAACTCATATTCATCTCTACAGCAGCGATTAATAGTTATAGTAAACCCAAGGTTTCAATATTTCCCCAAAATCTTAATTATCATCCCCACGAATCTACGGCTTAATAATTAAACCTCTTAATTTCTCTACAGATTATAAATCTAATTCTAATTAACCCAAATTAGATATTAAACTAACCAAAAACATTACATTAATCTCACACCCATTATGATATGAATATGAATATGCAATTAATTTAAGAGCAGGTTTAACCACTTGCCTTAAAGGGTTTGTAGGGTTTGAATCTCTTTGGTGTACTTGATGATTTGATAAAGAATGTCCACCCTTGTTCTTGATTTAGGATCCCAAGGTTTCTCTAATTGCTCCCTCTTTTGTTCTCTACTTGATTAGGTTTTCTTAAATGAGTTGTGGCTCTTACACCCTCTCACTTTTAGGTTTTATTAAGTTAATCCAGTTTTTAGGCTTGTGGGCTTTAGTAAAAGGGATCAGACACTCCCATGTGGGCTTGGTTGTGCCTAAAAATCCCCCGAGACTCATTTACTACCCATGGATACTCTTTTTCGACTATTTGACCCATCCGGACTCAACCGTATACTCGGAATTATCGTCCGAATTATTTTACTAAAACTTAATATTCACCTATTAACTTAGTAAATTATTAATATTCACTTAGTGACTTTAAATTCCGTAAATATTAATCATCTACTCACCGGATTAATATATAAATAATATTAATAATAATTAATTAAATTAAATTATGACACACAAGTAATTTAAAATTTATCGAATTAATTAATTAATAAATGCTCAAAAATACGAGGTGTTACATACTTCCCCCCTTATAAGGGAATTTCGTCCCCGAAATTAGGTCATACCTATGGTGAATAAATTTGGATGCTGCTCTCACATGTCATCATCCCGCTCCCAAGTAGACTCGTTGATAGTGTGATGTCCCCACTAAACTCTAACTAGTGGTACCACCTTAGACAGTAGCTTGCGCTCACTACGATCCAGTATAGCTACAGGTCTCTCCTCATATGAGATGTCTGGCTGTAAATCAATCTCCTCGAGTGGAAAGTGCCAAAAATCCCTCTTACTCCTCCGGTATTTCTTCAGCGATGCCACGTGGAACACGTCGTATATCCGCTGAAGATGCTCTGGCAAACCCAGTCCATAAGCTATCGGTCCCACTCTCTCAATGATAGGGAAAGGTCCCACATACCTTTCTTGGTAGATACCCGAACCAATACCTTTCCCTATCATACCCGAACTAGTTAGGAAAGAAAGGGAAAGGTCCCACATACCTTGAAACTAGTTTCCCTTTCTTTCCTAACCTCATCCCCCCTTCATGGGAGATACCCGAACCAATACCTAATCGCCAGCCTCTAACTCAACATGCCTCCGATTGGCATCGGCATAACTCTTTTGTCTGTCTTGGGCTATCTTAATACATCCCCGAATCAACTCTATCTTGGAAGAAGTCTCCTGAATCATGTTTGGCCCCAATAAATTGTTGTCCCCCACCTCCAACCAATAAGCAAGTGAATGACAAGGTCTTCCATAAAGTGCCTTAAATGGTGCCATATCGATAGTGAATTGGTACGAGTTGCTATACGCAAACTCTACCAATGGAAGATATTGCTCCCATCCTCCCCCAAAGTCCAAAATGCGCATCCTCGGCATATCTTCCAGCATCTGGTTTACCCTCTCAGTCTTCCCGTTTATCTATGGATGATAGGCGGTGCTCAATCGCAAGTCTGTGCTCATAGCCTCCTAAAAGCTCCGCCAAAAGTGAGATACAAATATCTTGTCTCTATCAGACACTATGTTAACCGTCACTCCATGCAACTTAACTATCTCTGCTATGAATAGCTGCGCATACCGCATCGTCTCAAAATTCATGCGAACCGGCATGAAATGGGCTACCTTGGTCAACCGATCCACTATCACCCATATGGAATCATGACCCCTCTGCAATGTCGTCAACCCCGTAATGAAATCCTTAGAAATGATCTCCCACTTCCACACGAGAATATCAAGTGACTGCAATATCCCCGAAGGCCTCTGGTGATCCACTTTAACAAGCTAACAAGTGGCACACTTTGAGACAATGTATGTTATATCTCTCTTCATCCCCGACCACCAGTATTTCCTCCTCATGTCCTGGCACATCTTATCCCCGTGGGAATGTACCGTTAATTTAGAGCCATGGGACTCAATCAAAATGGCATGCCTCAATTCCTCGTCCTCTGGCATGACCAACTTCCCATTAAAATGTAGCCCTCCCTCTGAGATAATCGAGTAAGACTCTACACCCTCTACTAGGAGTTGTCTTACCCTTTCTTGGCAAAATAGATCCTTCGCCTGTGCTCTCACCACCCTCATGACAATCTCGGGCGTGATTGATAAAACTGCCATACATGCCCTGGCGACCTCATCATCGTGATGAAGTTTACTCCACTTCTCTTTCCAGACCTATGCCATGTCCCTCGTAGGTCTTTGGTGTAACACGTATAACACCACATTGGCCTTACTAGGATGATACTGTATATCAAACAGGTAATCCTTTACGAATTCTATCCACTGCTCTGTCTCATGGTCAAATCCTTCTGTGTAAAGAGATACTGAAGTGACTTATGATCCATAAATAATGTGAACTACTCTCCTAAAAGATAGTGCCTCCATATCCTCAAAGCGAAAATGACCGCTATTAAATCAAGGTCGTGGGTGGGGTAATTCTTCTTATGGATCTTAAGCTTTCGAGACACATAAGATATAGCCCTCTCCTCCTGCTACAACACACCCCCAAGTCCCTGTAAGGATGCATCCGTATAGACCCGATACTCCAATCCTCCCATATGCAAAGCAAGCATGGGTGATGATGTCAACTTGTCCTTTAGCTCATCAAAATCTAACTGACACTAGTCACTCCATACAAATGGCACCCCCTTGCGAGTCAAATTCATCAACGAACCTGCAATCTTAAAAAATCCCTTAATGAAGCGACAATAATACTCGGTCAACTACAGAAAAATGTGAATATCAGTCGGTGTCATGGGCTATCCCCACTCCCTCACCGCCGATCAACCGTAATACCCCAGTCTGACATAATGTGGCCCAGGAACTGTACCTCTCGTGGCCAAAATCCACACTTCTCAAATTTTCATATAATTGGTGGTACCGTAGTGTCTGTAAAACCATACGTAAATGCTCTGCATGCTCATCCTCAGTGTGCGAGTAGACCAAAATGTCGTATATGAACATGATGATGAATTGGTCGAGGAACTCTCTGAATTTTTTGTTCATGAGATCCATGAACAATGATGGCGCATTGGTGAGCCCAAACGGCATCACCCTGAACTTGTAGGATCCATACGGTGACAAAAAAGTGGTCTTAGGAACATCCTACTCCCAAATACGTAACTAATGATATCCTGATCTCAAATCAATTTTGGAGAAGTATGTTGTTCCTCTCAACTGATCGAATAGGTCATCGATTCTTGGTAATGGATACTTATTCCATATCCTGACCTTATTCAGCTCCCTATCATCGACACATAAGCGAAGCGAACCATCCCTCTTATTCACAAACATCACAGGAGAACCCCACAGTGATGTGCTCCACCGAATGAAACCCTGTCCTAAAAGCTGCTGAATCTGGTCTCTCAACTCACACATCTCTGAAGGGGCCATGCGGTAAGGTGCTCGAGCAATGGGCCTCATACCCAGTGCTAAATTGATAACGAATTCAATCTCTTGACTGGGTGGTAACCCTAGTATGTCCTGAAATACATCCTCAAAGTCCCTCACGACTGGAATCGACTATATCAAAATCACCACCCCCGGTGAGGTCTCCTCCTCAATATAATATAAATGAGTGAGCGACCCTCCCTCAGGAAGAGGCATCGCCACCAAAAATAGCTCATGTCCCGGAATGTAAAACACTATGGTCCTCTCAAAACAATCCACCGTCGCCATGTATCCTGCTAACCAACCTATGCCCAGGATAACATCATATCCCTCCATATCTAACACTAAGAGGTTTGATGCTAAACTTAGTCTCCTAATCGCAATATCTACTCCTCTACAGATCGAGTGTATGAGTGACCCACCCCCTATCGGTGACTCTACACACATAAGGAGACTGTCGACCGACTTTAACAACCCAGTGACTCTAGGAAATATGGTTCTAATGAATGAGTGTGATGCAATAGTATAAAAAAGGATACTACCCTCATGCCTATGAATAGGAAATGTACCCTCGACTGCTGATGGCGCCTAAGCTGCTAGTGGAATCGAAACATCCCGGACGTTATACACACACTCGTAGTGCAACTGCCCCTGCAGTTGTGGGGCTGGTGCTGTTAGGGGCATCTGTACCTGCTATCCCTACGAGGCACCCTGTTATTGGCCCATACCTCTATATGGGCACTCCCTCCTCGGATGGTCTGGTTGGCCGCAACCAATGCATCGCCTCTGAAAGTCTCCCTAATGTTGGCCCTGCTAGCTACGCTCACCTCCCCTCTTGCTTCCCTTCAGGTGGAAGTGATAGTCCTGACAGTGTATCAAGGTTGCATTGATGAGTCTTAATATGTCATCAAAGCAGGGGTCCCAATCAAATGTTGTCTGATCCTCCAGGCCAAACCATCGATAAATTTTTCCTTCTTCCTCTCCTCGTTGCTCACCTCACTGTAATACCCCGTATTTCTGTGCATGTAATATTTAATTAATTCAGAAAATATTAAATTACTTGGGTGTCATAATTTAATTGAATTAATTATGGTAATATTTATTTAAATATTAATCGGAGAATGAATGGTTAATATTTAGGGAAATTTAAGTACTAAATGAATAGTAATAATTTATTTACGTCATAGTGTGTATAGGTCGCGTGGCATTTATTTATCTCAGTCGGAAGTCGGATATAGACTAAGTTGGGTGTGAGATAGGAACTTTTTATAAATTAATTTGGATGTCAATTCTGAGTGGACGATTGAGTCTGGATGGGCCGAGATAGTCGAAAAAGTGTACCCGGGGGTGGTAAATAGGTCACATGATATTTTTAGGCATAACCGAGCCCACTCGGGGGTATTTGGGCCATTTTAATTAGGCCCATATGATTAAAAACGGAATTTATAAGGGGAGAAGCCTTATTTCCCCAATTATAAACCCTAAGAGAGAGAAAGAGAAGAGAGAAAGAAGAGAAGAAAGAAGAAAAGGGAAAAGAGGAAGAAGAAAGGGGATCTCCGACCAAACTCCGCGGGATTTGACTCGGGGTCGTCGGATTTTATCCACGAGGCCAATATTTACTTGATTTATTGATTTAGTGTGATTATTTCTCATATTACAGTTGGTTTGTAAAACTAAAAATATTTTTTGGATGAGTTTTGTGAATCGAAAATGGGTTTTTGGAAGATTAACGAATAAATCCCGGATAATATCAAATTTGAGAAATTTGAGAATTAATTGAAATTAATTATTGGATTTGGGTTCTAGGATGATTAGAACCCTTTGTATGTGTGTATTTATGGTTTATTGAAGTTGTATGATGATGGGTGAGAAAGTAAAAACCTCGGAGGTGTATTAATGGAGGTTCGGGATTTTGGAGAAGATGATGAATAGTAATGCAGTAGCTTGCGCGGTCGATTCGTCCAGGAAGAGAACTGATTAAACTCTCAGTCAAAACATGAAAGTTGTAGATCTTTCTGATACGGGCACGTGGGCGCCAACCGCATATTTTTTTGATTTTTTTCGATTTGATATGATTTTTCTAAGGAAGCAGTTCCAAGATTGAAATCGTTAGCTCGGGAATCAAATCGAAAATTTTATAGAAAAATTCAAGTACATGTCATTTTCTGTGTGATTTGAATTAGATGCTCATTTATGGATGAAAATAAAGGTATGGAGGTTATCTTTCTAATGAGCTTTGATTTAAGTCAATTGGACTTCAGTAGAGTGATTTATCTCTATTTTAGTGCAAGGTGTGAAATCAGCCAAAAAACTAAAGTTGAGAGACTTTGTGATTATTAAGAGTCCTAATGAGAAAAAGGACCCTTGGGATTCGAATAGAAACTTCGGATATGATTGGGATACAAGCTAGTTGTGATAAGCTTAATAGCCTGAGTTTAAAATAAATGTTATATTCATATCATAAGTAAGTGAATACTTATGGAATTGGAATAAGTAAGTGAATACTTATGGAATTAAATCGAATATGTATATTCGGGATTATAGGCTAATGCTACGAAAGATAGTCATGGATAGCCAGATTTGATGATATTGTATTATGGACAAAAGAGGTGTCCGGATATTTTGATTGAGTGATGCCAGGATAATAGATTAATTAGTGGGGGATTAATTAATTAAAGCTTATAGCTGGAATAATTTATTATATGATGATATAATAAATTATTAAATGTTATTTAATTAGGAGCGTTCTCTTTATAATGAAATTTTCAGGAGTACGTCCTAAGAGATGGAAATTTTGGCCAGGTGAGCAAGTCCGGGTACATTGATTATGTGACACCAGGGAGATATTAAATTAATTAATGAGTATAGTAATTAAATTAGAGTCGGACCATAGACTCCGGGAGATTATAAATTAATTAATGAGTATATTAATTAATAATTAGAGTCGGACCATAGACTCAGGGAGATTATAAATTAATTAATGAGTATATTAATTAATAATTAGAGTCGGACCATAGACTCGGGAATATGTTGGCTAGTGTTACAGACTCAGTACACGGTAAGATAGGAAGATTTTATATATATATATATATATATATATACGGTGTGTGATAGTTTATATATATGGTGTGTGCATATAAATATCAGTGAGTAGATATTATTAATAATTAGAGTTGGAACTATCGACTCGGGAAAGTATTATATTAATTAATGTGTAAATTAATTAAATTAGAGTCGGAACTATAGACTCGGGAAAGTATTATATTAATTAATGTGTAAATTAATTAAATTAGAGTCGGACCATAGACTCGGGGAAGATTAAAGGCTAGTGATACGAATTTTATGCACGGTAATGCCGGTAACTAATTATTATATATATACAGTAGTGTGATAGTATATATATATATATATATTGTGTGCTCATAAATATCGGTGTCTAAGTATTTATTTAAAAATTAAAGGCTAGTGCTACGGATTTTGTGCACGGTAATGCCGGGAACTAATTATTATATATATACGGTAGTGTGATAGTGTATATATATATATATATATATATATATATATTGTGTGCTCATAAATACCGGTGACTAGGTATTTATTAATTTATATACTCTTGTGTTATCGGGGGAGGTTGCTCGATATAGGTGAATCCCCTAGCTTGAGGAGTAGGGCGAGTATATCCCCAGGTCATAGCGTCCGTTATATGGGTGAGGGGATTATCTCACTTTCAGGGAAGGAATATGACCGCCTCCAACGTTTATATTTTTGGCCAAGTTAGTGAGCGATTCTGACTTGGGATAACTAGGTTATGTGAGTATACCTAGGGTGATAGCACTTTAGAGAATACATCCGGTGAGTTATTACTCGGGAGGATGGGTTATATTTATATTCAACATATGTGTGAATGTTGTAATATGGTTTTACGTATATAATGGAGTAGATAATTATATACGGGTAATTAAATACATGAAGAGAATTTGTATTATTTATATAACTAGTGAATGTTATATGGCTTTCAAGGAAAGATGATAGCATTGAGAAACTGCATCCATTGAATTATAGCTCTGAGGGATGGTTATTATACTTATATAGTGTGTGATATATAAGTGTGGATATACTTGATGTGTATAGTATATTGTATATATATATGAGATGTGAAACATATATATACGGACATAATAAAGAATGGAATGTGATATAAATTCTAAATCTTTCGGGAGTATAAAATACGAAAGAAAAATAGGGATATACGTATATAAAGATGAGAATATTATATACGAGGTTAATAACACTAAAACGCGAATAGTGTAAATAACTAGTGAAAGTTATTAATAATGAAAGGATGAATCTTAAGTAAGAGATTATGATGTATAAGCGCAGGCGATAGCTTAGAATATATTAAAGGGTGAATAAAGTGATATTATCCTTCTGGTAGATTTATATCCGGATTTATATGTATATGGATCATAGGTTCTAGTGAGAACTATTCACATATACGGGATGGTATTAAATGAAGATCTTTAGAAGATGGGTGAAATGGATTAGTTAGGCAGGGTAGCTTAACTAAGTTGTTTTAACAGGTATGCGATAGTTGTGCACTATTAGCAGAGGGGTGAGGGGTATCTCATGAGAGTGCGATACCAATTTAAATATGAGAGATTTCATATTTTTAAAATATGGCATTTATGCACTTGCTAAAATATTTTCAAACTCGGGCTCTGACCCGTTTCTCTATTTTCCTCTCTTGCTATATCTATATATATTTTAGGTGTCCAGACACAGGCACGCCTGGATGATGATTCTTTCGAGTCAGACGTTTGCTGCAACAGATGTGGATGCATGCTGGTTCATTATAGACTCTTCTATCCTTGAGATCTAGATAGGAGGTATTGTCGAAACATTCGGGTCGATGGCCTAATTGTATTCATTTATTCTTTACCGCCTTTTTGTGTGGCATTCGATTTGGTTGTATTATATTGTACCGAGTGTTCGATTATTTTATTTCATTTCAGTTGTTGTATATAAACTATTGTGATGGATTTTATTTGAATGGTTTGGTTAAAAAGATTAGTTAATAAAAAAAATTGACGACAGACTAATAGGTTATTAGTAATTAAATTGGTTTTCGACAGTGATGCTGAGAATGAACCATATGAGATTCCTGTTTTAATTTGATATAGGAGTGATCGCCCGGTATTTTACTAAGCGGGGTATCACAATCATCTGGAACCAAATTAGACAAATGGGTGAACTCCTCCTCGTATTCCGCCACAGAAGGGTCACTCTGAATCACCTCCCTGAATCTCCTCCTCAACTCGGCCTCAACTGTTGGAGGAAAGTACTTGTGGTCGAACCGTTCCCAGAACTTGGCGATGGTCATCGTATCTCTCTCTCTAATAGTGGCAGTAGATTCCCACCACTACAAGGCTTACCCAGTCAACCTGAATGTGGAAAACATCTGCCTATGTACCTCGCTGCCTCTGTACCTCGCTGCAGTCAACTGTTGAATGTGGATTAAAATCGTGCCAGAATATCCTTGCCTCAGCGTGACAGATTAGCATTTTCGGTGTAATGACTGTCGCAAAACCTATTAATTACTAACCACCTAATGACTAATTAATCCGGTGTCAAATTTTATCTTTTAAATAGCCAAGTCCATAAGTACAACATGAGACATATTAGAACCATCACAATATAAAAGAGTTTGAATATATCACAAATATCTTAAACAAGTGCTAGCAAAATAAACTTCGACTAAAAACAACCAAACCAAAATAAATCCGACACATAGAAAATATAGTCGATACAATCTGAACAGAAATAAAATATACAACTGCCATAAGGAACATGCTCGAAAGTACAACTGAGATACTATCTCTATCTAGGAGTGAATAAGAGAGGCATCTAGTACAACTCCTACAGCACCCACAAATACCGCAGCTACGTACCTTGGAATAAAATAAAGTTTGTCGCTCCTGTGGTCAGACACCTAAAAGGGTTTTGAAAATATTCGATAGCAAGGGTTATAACCCAAAACATTTTGAAAATATGTAGCAAGTGAATCAATAAATTAAAATGCATGACTGCTCTTCATATTTAAACTAGTGTCCCACTCTCTTGAGGACCAACTCACCCCTCAACTAATGTGCACACCTACCATTTTGCTATATAACCCACCTAGTCATTTACCCCGTAGCTAGTTCTTATTATATAGTTCCTTCATGCCACCCCACTCTAACCCGAGTATGTTTAATATATGATTTATAAGTATTCTATCACATTAACTTAACAAATCATTATTTTCATTTGGGACCATATAACATTCTCACGAGTTATATATATCATATCTAAGACGTCTCACCCCTAACTACGGACGCTATGACCTGGGGACTATAGTCACCCTACTCCTCAAGCTAGGGGATTCACCCACATCGCGTAACCTCCTATGATAGCACTAGAGGGGTATGCTTTTGTCAAATATCTAATCACCGATATTTAAGAACACACACACAATATATATATATATATATATATATATAATTTAATCCAGCTATACCGTACACAAAACCCGTAGCACTAGACCAAATTATCCCCGAGTCTATACCCCGACTCAAATTTAATTAATCACGCATTAATTATTATTTTTTATCTTGATGTCGCTCAACCAATATACCGGACTCGCTCACTTGTCCCAACAATACAATATTCATAAATTATTATACACAATTTTCCTTAATAATTCTTGCACACTTATTAATCTAAGGTTCTCACATTTCTCAATTTCATCCTTAATTTCCCTTTGGAATTATCACCCTAACTATCGCCACAAAAAATAAAGCCCCAAAACAGTAAACCCAACATTGAACCTAGGTTCGAAATAAGGGAAGGGAGAAAATTGTCTTCGGTATTCAATCTCGCTCGAATGACTGGCCGATCATTTGAACGACGGTGGTCGTCGCTCGAATGGAAACCAGGTCGATCAAACGACCCTAGTTCCTTCTCTCCTCATTCGTCATCTCAATCTATCCGCCATTGATGATGTTTAATAGAACAGAAACTCAGATTCATCTCTATAGCAGCGATTAATAGTTATACTAAACCCAAGGTTTCAAGATTTCCCCCAAATCTTAATTATCATCCCCACAGATCTACGGCTTAATAATTAAACCCCTCAATTTCTCTACAGATTATAAATCTAAATCTAATAACCCAAATTAGATATTGAACTAACCCCAAAACATTACATTAATGTCACACCCACTGTAATATGAATAGGAATATGAAATTAATTTAAGAGAAAGTTTAACCACTTGCCTTAAAAGGTTTTTTGGGTCTGAATCTCTTTGGTGTAGATGATGATTTGATGAAGAATGTCCACACTTGTTCTTGATTTAGGCTCCCAAGGTTTCTCTAATTGCTCCCTATTTTATTCTCTACTTGATTAGGTTTTCTTAAATGAGTTATGGCTCTCACACCCTCTCACTTTTAGGGTTTATTAAGTTAATCCCGTTTTTACGCTTGTGAGCTTTATTAAAAGGGCACAAACACTCCTATGTGGGCTTAGTTATGCCTCAAAATGCCCCAAGACCCATTTACTACCCATGAGTACTCTTTTTGACTATTTCGACCCATCCGGGCTCAACCGTACACTCGGAATTTTTGTCCGAATTATTTTACTAAAAGTTAATATTCACCTATTAACTTAGTAAATTATTACTATTCACTTAGTGACTTTAAATCCCATAAATATTAATCGTCTACTCACCGGATTAATATTTAAATAATATCAATAATAATTAATTCAATTGAATTACGACACACAAATAATTTAAAATTTACCGAATTAATTAATTAACAAAGGCCTAAAAATACGAGGTGTTACAGTCCATTAGTGAAATCCATTGATAGATATGTCCATGGTTGATTAGGCACTGGTAAAGGCTGCAGATAACTGGGGTCAGGCACATTTTTCCTTTATTACGTTGACAAGTGTTATAAGCAACACAATCTATTGAATTTGTCTCTTCATTTCAAGCCAATTGAAGAATAACTCCACCCCTTTTGTTGTAGCTCTAACATGTGGCCATCCCGGGGGCACGGCGTTCATTTGGTGGGGAAGGAGGAGGATCCCTTAAGAAAGAACTGCACCACGGTCTCATACCCTTCTCTTCGAAAGGTGCTTCGGTCGTCGTCGGTGTGGGGTGAATGTAAAGAGATGGAGTCATCAGCCTATTTTGCACAAAACAGGCAAAAGATCATGTTGCCACTTCAAGAGAGCGACATCAAGGACAAACTGATGCATACGAAATCAATAGATCGGAGGTCCGGGAGCTAAGTTACGGAATGGGAAGGTGTTAGGCACCCATCCCTCCCTTTCGATATCTCATGGGCAAATGTTAATATTTTGATTTATCCTTGTGAAGTGTGTGTATGTGTTTATATAATGGAGATTAGAATCGTTCGACCCATACCATGAAAAAGGTGGGGTGAGGTCATCCACAGGAATATTCCCAAAATAATAATAAATGTAGAAGATAGAATATGAGTGTTCATCGCGATACTGATTGTTATTGGGAAACGATAATATGTGTGGGATGAAATGCGAATAAGCATGTTATATGTATATGTATAATAGTTATGAAAATGAGGGATTTTGAGAAATTTGGAAAGTAAGATAAATTGGAAAATTAGAAAATTGGACTCGAGTCTTGGATTTTAACCCGAGACGCCTACATAGCCTATAAAGGCATCAAAATCCACGTAGTTCGAATGTAGAATAGGGGTGGGGTTTATCCCATAGATTCGAACGGAATTTTATTATGTGTATACGTGTAGAAAACATATTTTTGATTTTGGAAAAAGTGTGATGGATAATTCCGTTCGGAATTTACGAGTGTAACCCTCTTTTATTTGTTTTTGGGTTTTTATAGAAAATAAAGTATGTACAATATACTAATAAAAGCGCAGATGTTAATATGTATGAACTAAAGTGAAACCGGGTTATGAATCTATTGTAACTTATGCGAAAATAAGAGAATTAAAACAGAATGAGGAGGAATTGGACCTTCCTTGGAGCTTGAGCTTGGAACTTAGATAAATTCCTTTGAATGTTGGTGAGAGAGAAGGATATTTGTCAAATTGGGTGTGAAAAGGATGGGTATTTAGGCTTGAATGGAACTTCTCTTATGGAACTTCACTGATTTTGAGGAAATGTTATTGGGATCACTGATGCTGATGGATTTCTTCTCCTTTTGGGAGTGAGGTCATGGCCCCTATTTATATGCCAAGGAGGGTGCCGATCGGCCTACCCCAGGGTGTGCCTATTAGCAGGTCACCCTTGACACTGTGCCGATAGGTGCCGATAGGCAGGGTTCAGGACCTGCCAATTGGCAGTCTCGTGCGAACTTTTTTGGAAAAATGATCGTAGCGCACAAACTGTTGATCCAAATCATGCACGGGGCATACCGTTAGAAAGGTGTTTCAGGGACCTTCGAGTGTCCTTTCGATCGCTCCTGGGTTCGGGAGTTGACTTTGGGTCAAATGTGACTCGAAAGTGCACGTCGGTCCTTTGGACGGGAGGTCGTTGGACGGAAATTGATCGTTCGTCCGTATGGTAAGTCATAATAGCACACGAGATGGATCGTTGGAAAGTTTAGGGGATGTTCTTCGACATTCCAAAATTTTTTGCTTGGTTCGGAAAGTCGATCTTGGTCAATTGGGGGCCGAAAGCGTTCATTGACCTCTCAGAGTAAAATAGATCGTTCGTCCGTAGCGTAGGTCAGAATCATGCATGGGGCAAATCGTTAGAAAGGGTATTTAGTTACCTTCAAATATTCATTCAGTCTCATTTGAGTTAAAGAGTTGACTTTGGTCAAACAGAGTTCGGGGGAGCCCGAAGGCCTCTAGATCGATTTTCGAGGGAAAACTGATCATTCATTCGAACGGTTATGCTATTTCATGCACGGGATAGATCATTGAAAAGGGATTTTAGTGCCCTTTAAAGATTCAAAGGGCTTTCTCTCTGATGGTGAAGTTGACTGGGGTCAACTTGGGGCTTGGGAGCGCCCAATGGCCTCTGAATTAATTTTTCATAGTGAAATGGTTCATTCGTCTGAACCGTTATATCGATTCGTGCACGGGGTGAAATATTGAAAAGGGTATTCGGATCCCTTCAAAAAGGCATAGAGCTTTCACTCTGACTGTAGAGTTAACCAGATTCAAATGGGGTCCAGGGGCACCCGATGGCCTCTAAATCGGTACTCAGAGTGTGACCTGGGTTTGCGGTGGAAAGGGGAAGTGCTAGGGGTCTAAGGAGAGACTTATAGGGTCTTAGAATGTGGTGTCCACAGATCTGCTCGACCGGTGAGCTTGGAACAAGTGATGGTCATCGAATAGACACCACATGATGGAGGAAGGTCAGTTCTGTGGACCTAAGGGATGAGAATGATCGATTCAGAGGGTCAGGGTTAATTTTGACCTAACAGAGGTGACGATCGAGGATAAAGGCCAATTATGAGCTAATTGAGGTGGGGATCCAAGACCGAGGTTAATTCTAACCTAGAGGAGGTGATGACCGAGGATCGAGGTTAATTCTAACCTAACTAAGGTGACGATCCAAGACCGAGGTCAATTCTGACCTAAATAAGGTGACGATCCAAGACCAAGGTCAGTTTTGACCTAAAAGAGCTGACGATCGAGGTCAATTATGACCTAACTGAGGTGAAAATCCAAGACCGAGGTCAATTCTAACCTAAAGGAGGTGACTATCGAGGATCGAGGTCAATTCTAACCTAACTGAGGTGACGATCTAAGATCGATGTCAATTCTGACCTAATAGAGGCGAGGACCGATGTCAATTCTAACCTAAAGGAGGTGATGACTGAGAATCGAGGTCAATTTTGACCCAAAAAAAGTGACGATCCAAGATCGAGGTCAATCCTAACCTAACTGAGGTGACGATCCAAGACCGAGGTCAATTCTGACCTAAAAGAGGTGACGACCAAGGATCGAGTTTAATTCTGACCTAACTGGGGTGATGATCTAAGACCGAGGTCAATTCTAACCTAAAAGAAGTGACGATTGAGGATCGAGGTCAATTTTAACCTAACTGAGGTGACGATTTAAGATTGAGGTCAATTCTGATCTAAAGGAGGCGATGATCAAGAATCGAGGCCGATTCTAACCAAACTGAGGTGACGATCTAAGATTGAGGTCAATTCTAACCTAACAGAGGTGAGGATTGAGGACCGAGGTTAATTCGGACCTAACTGAGGCGACGATTTAAGATCGAGGTCAATTCTGACCTAAAAGAGGTGACGACTGAGGATCAAGGTAAATTATGAGCTAACTGAGGTGACGATCCAAGACCTAGGTCATTTCTGACCTAAAAGAGGTGGCGATCGAGGATCGAGGTCAATTATGACCTAACTGAGGTGACAATCCAAGATTGAGGTCAAGTTTGACCTAAAAGAGATGACGACGATGATCCAAGATCGAGGTCAATTTTGACCTAACTGAGGTGACGACCAATGACCGAGGTCAAATGTGACCTAACAAAGGTGACGATCCAAGACCAAGGTCAATTCTGACCTAAAAGAGGTGACGATCGAGGACCGAAGTCAATTCTGACCTCACTGAGGTGACGATCCAATACCGAGGTTAATTCTTACCCAACTGGTGTGACAACCGATGAACGAGGTCAAGTATGACATGACTAAGGTGAAAATCTAAGACCGAGGTGAATTATGACTTAAAAGAGGTGTACTTATCCTTCGGGAAATTTGGGGGCTCCACTGGGGGTGATTTGTTCTCATCTGGGGATTGGAATTTAGGTTCCGTTGGGGAATAGCGAATGATCTGAGGATTTGCAGCTAGGGAATTTTTGGAGCGTCTTTTGGAGATGTTGTTGGGGAGAATGATTCTCTGGAATTCCACTGTGGGTGTAAAAATAATTTTCCTTGGTGAACAAGCAGCTAGAATGGATTTGGCAATTTTAGGAATTTTTGGGGAATTTCTGGTATTTTTTCGGACTTTTTATATGAAATTTTAAAGGTTGTGCTGACCGGCATAGATGGAGGTGTTCCAATTGGCATGGGCATGGTCCTTTGGGGTACCTCGAGCAGGTGAAAGGATCAGTGCCGATCGGTGGGTAGAGGGGACTGTCGATCGGATGACCCTTAGCCTTCTATAAAAAGGGAGCAGATCTCCTCATTTTGCAAAACTTTCTGACTTCTTTTCTTCTGCTATAAACCTCTGCAAATCATCCTAACGTCCGAAATGGCTGCCTTCTCAAGTAGTTCGACCCATATGGCATGGTTTAATGCCGACGACTGGGCAGGGTTAGAGTGGAGGGTTAGGGTGCCCCTCATTGGGTAGCGAGAACTCTTTTGACTCGTTGAGCCGATGGAGAATGATCTGACTCTTCTGCATGAGACTTCACGTCATCTCTATTCTAGGGTGGTAAACCCTGGTGTCTATGTAAGTATTTGCATGACTCTTGGTATTTCTTTCTTCTTTTCTTGACGAGATTGCTATATTTCTTGAATCTGATAATGGTTTTCTTCATTTCTTGACAGTCTGACGTCTCCATGTCTACTATTCGTGTCCGTGGTACGACGGGGCTCAAGGATATTTGGGAGCACCTTCCTGTTATGGTGCGCTAGATGGTGTCCTCTACCGGTTTTAGGAGGCTTGTGTCTATTTTAGATGAGAATCCCCCCTCCACTGCGATTTTATGTGCATTGGGAGGGAGGTGGTGGGACACTGCCCACACCTTCCATTTTGGCTTCGGGGAGATGATGGTGGCTCCCATTGATGTGTAGCAGTTTTTGTGGCTGGATTGCGAGGGTGCCTCAATTGAGGTGGACAGGACACTGAGGGTGACACCGGAGATGGTGATGGCGGCTTTGGGTGATGTGGAGAGGATGGTTTCTGGAGATTCTCTCCACTTGTCTTCTTTGAGGGAGCTTTTGTTGAGGAGGTGGGTTGATGAGAATGATGGTCATCAGGTGCGTTAGATGGCCCGCTTGTTTATCTTGCTGGTGTTAGGAGGTTTTCTGGTGGCGACGAGTGGTGACATCATCCATTTGTGGTTTTTGCCATTTCTGAGGGTGTTCTCGAACATCCGCTTCTATGACTGGGGGAGCCTGACTTTGGCGACCCTTTATTATTCTTTGGATGCATTCAGTTAGTGCTACTGGCCAACTTTTACTAGGGTCACGTATCTTCTGGTTGTACTCTTTATTTTGTGCATTTTCCTTTATGCATTCGCATTTTCCATTCATGCACTTCTTTTTTATTTCCTGGATGCTAATCCTTGTCCTTTGCAGACGTGGTTCTATGAGGTGATTGGGTTGAACACCCAACTGATTTCTTTGAAAGATGACTTTGTGGGGGACTTCTGTCGAATGTTCCGGTGGTAGAGGTCTAATCAGCAATTGAAAAAGAACCTTTCTCTAGAGACCGTGTGTCAGGTCTTGAATGGCCTGACGAGTGAGTGGGTAAGAATTTTTTTATCTTTAAGACTGTTTTTTTCCTTTGATGATCTTTTATTGATACTGATCCTTCTCCTTTGCTGGGGATTTGCAGATGACCTTTTATCCTTAGGGTACGGCCATTCATCACACCAGGGTTATGGGTGGATATGTGCAAATGAGGCGTCTACTGGCGCATGAGTTTGGTTACTCTTAGTGTCTTGGGTAGAGGATAGTCTGACAGATCGTGCAGTGATGTATGACTATTTGGACTTCATCTCGAGTTGGCTAATGCCTCCTAGTCAATATTATGTGATGCGTCTCCCTAGGGCGGGCTCAAGTCGGCAGGTGGAGTCCTATCATAGCACAGGTGGTGCGGCCATGTCAGCAGCAATAATAACGACGTCAGTGCCTTCTTTTGTGCGACTGCATTATCCTAGTTATAACCTTCAGCGAGCTGAGGGTCGGTGCGTTTACAGCATCGTCCTCTTGCGATGGACCTGGAGGAGTTGGGCCTGACGAAGGAGGTCCTTTGGCCTACGGTACGTCTTTTTTTATTTCCTTGATTTCTTTATTTCTTCTCATGCTTGACTGATTTGATCTTTTATATTCGTCCTCGCAGCATATCAGTGTTTCGACCACTTGGATGAAGGATATGAGGGTCTGGATATTTTCGGCGACTTCTCATACTCATGAGGTGGCTCCAGTCCCTTATTGCCTGGTGTTGGCTGCCTTGTCTGGGGAAGGGTCTGGCTTTGGAAGTGGGGGCATATCATCTTGTCGCATGGGGAAGAGGGCGCACCATAGGGATGGGGGATCTTAGAGAGAGAGAGAGAGAGAGAGAGAGAGAGAGAGAGAGAGAGAGAAATGAAGATTGGGTTCGGGCTGAGTCCTGTTGTTTTTCTGCTTTTTGCTTTTCCTGCAAAATATCAATGTAATACAGTAAAAAATATATGTAAATGAAAATGAAGTTTTTTGTTAATTTTTTTGTTTAGTGATTAATGAACGTGTTCTTTTTATTTTTCTGCTAAGACCATAAAAAGAATTTGAAAATTTATTTGAGAAGGATTTTATTCAAAATGAGATTAGTAAAAGCATAAGTATAAAGGAAATTCAGAATTTACTTAAGATAAAAATTATTTTAGTTGGTTTTTTTATTTTGACAAAAAAGGAAAACGGGAATTTTCCCAAAATAGAGGGTTGTCGGTCGACATGACCCATGGCCTGCTTATCGGCATATCAATCCAGTCCAATCAATATAAAACTTTGATTACACTTTCTCCAATTGCTTAGTACTTGGTGGGGTAAGTTTTACTCCGATTTCTGCAAGGTTACTTATCCTTTCTTGAGAGTTCCAAAGTATAAATAGGGGTGTGAATGGGGCTTTCCTCATCACACTTTCACTTTCTTTATTTTTCATATTATTACTTGCTTATTATCTTTTGGTTTTGCAAGATGGCTCTCCCTGGTAGCATTGAGTTCGCTAACTATCTCGAAGCCTTGGAAGCAATGTGTTCTTATAATGTCGATTATGATGCCTTCCACATGCGGTGAGTCTCTTTATGCGCAACCGGCCCATTGAGTGGAATATGCTGATGGCGGCAGTTGAGTTTTGGTATCCCGAGGACCATGTCTTCCGCTTCGAGTTGGATGATATTTATTATACCTATAAGGAAATCTCTGCCATGCTGGGAATAAATCCCGATATTTCTAAGGCTTTGCCTGAATTTTCTTATTCTCCCAGGGAATTGCTAGCTGGACTTATTCACATTTCGCCTTCGGCAGCTAGGCCATTGGTTACGGGAGGAATGATTTTCCTTCCGGCGGTGTTGCAGTCCGTGCATTCGCAGGATATGGGTGATGTTGGATATGATGGTTCCTTTATCCTAGGCATTGTTTCAAAAGTTTTGTTGGTGACTGGGGAGACGTTTGTGGACCCCCAACTGGCTGTTATCGTTTCTTGGAAGTCATACTATCACAATCCTGCGACGGTGATACTGGCGGAGACCTTGAATGGCCTGGAGGACTTTCGAGAGGGTCATTTTGAATTCATGAGAGGGAGCTCCGTGATGTTATTTATATGGTTGTCTGAGAGATTCCGCATGGTGGTACCACTTGAGTATCCCTTGCTGACGGTTCCAAACTTCTTCTCGCACTATTTCATTAGCATAGGTCTGGACATTAAGAGATGGGAGAACTGGTTTGTAGAGCATGGAGATTTAGGCCTGCGTTGGTTTGTGCCATAGTGGGGAGGGTTGTTTTCCATTCTGAATCTTAGAGAGTATCAGTACGTCCGACCGGTTGGCCTCAAGAAGAGCACTTTTTACTTTCCTTGGCAGCTTCTACGTCATTATGGTTAGGAGAAAATTATGCCATCGCGAACACTGGGTTTCTTTCCTATGGAGGACCTAACAGAGCATATGCACATGCAGTTGGGATCTTTGTAGGAGAATCGACATCCTTTCACTCGTTCCTCTCAATCTATTGGGGTAGTTTGGCATGTCTCAGGGGACTACATAAAATGGCTATAGAGGAGAGTGGTCGCCAAGATTCTAGTTATGGAGACCGGTCAAAGGTGGCTTGACTTCTTTGATACTTTAGAGGTAGGTATTGTGGTCTTCCAGAGGCTAGTCCAGGCTTATCGCTCAATAGAGTGTCAGCGGCATTCCCTCAAGTTATGGGAGGTTTGGGAACTCCAGGATGTGGGAGATGGAGGCAGTTCTTCTGGCAACTGTGGGGAGACTTTGTGAAGCTTTTGTATGGCATTTGGTTTTATTTGTGGTTGTTTGTACTGTGTGGGTTGTTTAGGAGTAGTGGGGGTTTATTTCTAGGAAGGTAGGTATTAGATGGAAAGGAAAGTCATTTGACTACTTATGCCGATGTAATTGTATCGAAATTTCAAATAATTAAATAAATAAGTTTTTGATGATCTAGTTGTGCCTCTTGATGACTTTTTGCATTTTGAACTATCTATACTCATCGCTAAGGCATACATAATCCTTTTGTTCATGTACATGTTAAAATGAACTGTCATTCTTAGGGATAAGAAAAGGACAGTATTTTAAGAAAAGAATGGGGTCGCGCTCATGTGAAGTGATGAGTTGCCTACGTACCTCTGAGGGTTTTGAAGAATTTTGAAATTCATTTTTGAAAATATTTTTAGAGGATCAGGCCCACGTAGTTCTTGGTACGGGGAAATGAAGAGATTTTTTTTTCAAGAATAGAAAAGAGATGAGAAGAGTTGTAGTGAGCCAAGATTTCGGGCTAGGGGTAGAATTTCTTGAGACGGACCACGTTTACTAGACGTGCAATTTCTTCTCCGTCGAGGTCGGTGAGCACAGCGGCGCCGCCCGACAGGATCTTCTTCACAATGTAGGGACCGCTTCAATTAGGTTTGAATTTCCCTCTGGGGTCCCAGGTGGGCTCTATTATTTCTTTGAGGACTAAGTCCCCTTCTCGGACACCGCGATCCTTGACTCTCTTGTTGAATGATACCGCTATACGGTGATGGTATCCTTGTATGTGATATAGAGCTTTTGATCTCCTTTCGTCAAAGAGGGGCAGCTCGTCAAGATGACTTTGGTTCCAGTCTTCCTCATTGATTTCACTTTCAATCATGATGCGCAGCAAAGGGATTTATAGTTCCATGGGTAGGACTACTTCCATGCCGTAGACTAAAGAGTAAGGGGTAACCCCAGTAGAGGTTCAAGCTGAAGTATGGTAGCCCCAGCGGGCGTTAGGGATCCTGTCAACCTAATCTCGACAACTCTCGGTCATGTTGCTGATGATGGCTTTGAGGTTCTTATTGGCTACCTCGACCGCCCCGTTGGTTTGAGGTCGGTATGGAGAGGATTTGTGTCTTTGAATTCCATACTCTTCGACCACTTCCATAACTTCTGCTTCAAAGTGAAACTTGTTGTCCGATACCATCTCATGTGGGACCCCGTATCGACATATGATGTTTTTCTTGATGAATTTAGCCACTTTCTTAGCATTTAGAACTGCGTATGACTTGGTTTCGACCCATTTGGTGAAGTAGTCAATAGCGACTAGTTTGAACTCATGACCATTGGATACTTTCGGTATTGATGCCCCATGTGGAAAACGGCCAGGGTGAGGTCATGTTGTACAATTATCGTGGAGGCAAGTGTTCTAGGTTGGAAAACTGTTGGCATTTGAGACATCTTCGAACGTAAGCTGTGAAGCCCTGAACCATAGTAGTCCAATAGTAACCTTGCCGGATTATCTTTTTGGCGAGCATATGGTCATTCATGTGGGGTCCGTATTCCCCGCTGTGGATTTTTTACATCATTTTTTCAATGTCAGCCCTTGCGATGCAGTGTAAATGGGTTCCATCGAAGATTCTTTTAAACAGTTCTTTATCACAGACAATGTACTGGGCGGTGTAATACCCCGTAATTTTATTGATATTTATGTAAGGGATTAATTAAATTAAATGCGAATTAATTAAAAATTAATCTGGATATAAATACTAGCGAGATGTGAGTTGGTACTTTATTATGATGTTAAAAATTATTATTTCTGAGTATGTATGGTAATAAATGAGTATTGTTAAATATTAAAATTGTCGCGAGACTGAAATACGATAATTTGGAAAATTTAGTTGGGACGCGCGTGTCAGTCGCGTCAGGAATGTAATTATTTGAATTAAAAAGTGAATTTTATTTTTACCAACTTAATGGTCATTTTGAGTGCGCCAACGAGTCCGGAAGGGTCGAAATAGTCAGAAAATACTAGCCGGAGGTTTAGTTTGGGTCCCGGGGAATTTTTGGGCCATACCGGCAACTTAAAAGGGTATTTTGGTAATTTTGAAATTTTGGGGATTAAAGCCTACGAATTTAAGGAGTTAATTATACATTATTTAGGAACCCACTAAGACCATTATCAGCATTTGGCAAGTTAGAGGGCTACGGGAGTTATAGGAAGAGTTGGAAGAGGTCCTCAAAAGAAAACCCATAACCACCATCTTCAACCTTGGGAGAAAATTTGTAGAGAAAGGGGAGAGATCAACCTTCAACCTTCAACATTAAATTCTGAAGAACAATCTAAGGCAAGTGATTTAATATTTTTAACGCATTGAATATATGTTCCATGCTTAGTGTAGGAATTATCTTATATTGGACTTTTTGAAGAAAACCCATGAAATTGGTTGGAGAAACTTTGAATTTGGGTTAGGATTTGCATGTAATATGATAATGGACTGATTTAATACTTGAATAGTTATATATGATGATTTAAAAATGGATTTATGATGAGTAATTAGGCATAAGAAAATTTGGAGTTCATGTTCATAGGGTTTGGGAAAATATTTGAAGATTCATATTAATTCCATGATTATTTGTAAGATTTGACCCCTTAAATATGATAAGGAATGATCTAGGGTGATTAGAAATGGTTTATATACGTTAAAACATAATTTATATGGTCTTAGAGTGGATTTAGAGGAGAGAAGAATTGAGAAAAACGGATTTGGGAATTTCTGGGTTGAAACTGTCATCTCGTTAGAAGACCTGCCTAGGTCGTTCGAACGACCTCGTTCGAACGAGCTTCTAACGAGATGACAGTATGACTTCTAACGAGTTGGTATTTGGTTCGAAGCCCTTTGTTCAAACGAACTCGTTCGAACGACCTCATTCGAACGAGACTTCTAACGAGTTGACAGAATGGTCTTTTTGGCCTGAATTGATTTCTAGTATCCCGTAGACTTATTTAAATGGTGAGATAACCTTTCCTTATTAACTAGTGGGTATAGTTGGGAGATTGGGTACATCGAGGAGTAAAAATTTAGAATAGTGTCTTGAACTGGATGACATTTATGGAATTGGGAAGAGAGTAACTAATCACGAAGTGAGGAAAATTGATAACGTAAATACACATAAACCGAGGACTTGTAATTTGTATAACACTAAGTGTTGGTATAAGAACGAGATGTTTACCACTAATAAAATATTGTAATATTTAAGATGTGAGAATTCTTAGTATGTGTAGTTATCTGTGTATGGCATACCTACCGTACTTGCTATCATGGGAGGTTGGCGTTCGTTTAGGGCCATCTAATCTTTGTGTGCCTACGGGGGGGATTTAGATTGGTACCTCGAGGACATAGGTTAGAGAAGGACTTATTGAGAAGTTAATAAGTCTGCTGATCATGGGAGCGTAGGTATGTGCGTGACCCATGTGATGTGAACTATGTTTGCCTCCATTGTTTATGATTGTTGTTAATGAAACGTTTCCTAAGAGTTCGGAATACGTGGTCCTCATGTACGTGATGTACCGAGATTTGATAGCAGAGTATGTGAGTACCGCAGCTTAGTCTCGGGGTGCTAGTATTGTATATTTTTGGTGAGAATAATATACTGTTGATTGAAATGGATTGTCGTGAATAATTCTGAGTATAAATAATAGCAACGGTTTGTAAAGTGAAAATTTAAGATTTCTAATAAATTATAGTGCTAAAGTGAGGAAACTGTGTAATAAGGTACAATACTCTATTAAATAGAAGATGTTGGGATTTGAATTGGATATCATATAGAAATGTTAGATTCAGCATTGGACTAGTTAGATATGGGAGTTAGAATGGGTACGGGTACGATAGGAGTGCACAATTAGTTGAGAGGTGAGGAACTCATGTGAGTGCACACACTATCATGTACTTTATATTCACCGTTTAATGATATTAAACACTTGCATTTTTTTAAATTATTTTCACATTCGGGATCTGACCCGTTTGCTTTCAAACCTATTTTTGTAAAAACCTTTTTAGGTGCCCAGCCACAAGGACACCATGCATAGGAGTTCTATTCAGGTGACGTGCTGTAGCTGCTGTGGAAGTTACAGGACCTTGACAGTAGACGCCTCCATTTCTGATCTTGACTCCATTATCAGTTTTTATCATTTGTTGGGCATGTCGCCCATTCCTTTTAGAGACATCTTACTTATTCAGTTATTTCAAACTTTGGGTTGTAATTAATTTTAGTGATGCAGACTTTGTATTTATTTATTTCGGAATTTGGTTTGTTGTGAGGAGTTTTCCTCCAGACTCATTATTATTGGATGTTTATTCTATTCTGACTATATTGTGTTGGTTATGTTAAATTTTCAAAATTTATTTATCGTATGTTAATCGGATTTAATTTAAAATGGACAACTCACTTTTTAAATACTAGGTGGTTAGTAAATATTAAAATGTTTTCGATAGTGATGCTATGAACTGAACCAACTTGGCTTTTTGTATTAATTTAATAAAGGAGTAGCTACCCGGTATTTAATTAGTCGGGGTGTCACAGGTGGTATCAGAGCATCAGGTTCTAGTGTCCTTAGGATCTGTACAGCTTGTTATGTTTTCGCTGAGCTTTCTTTGATGTAGAGCCCTATAATTTAGGACTGTTGTATTCTTTTGTGTATGTATCGCTCTTCAGCTATTTTGAGATAATAACTACGAACTTATAAGATTTTACTCTCATTTCAGATGCCTCCACGACGTGCGCATCGAGTTCCTAGGGATGCACAGCCAGAGCCACAGCCTGCACCAGTTCAGGGCACTATGAATGCTGCAGAGGTTGCAGCTATTGTAGCCCAAGCGGTAAATGCCGCCCTAGCCGTTGTACAGCAGGGACCACCCCAAGCGCCGGCCGTTACGCCAGTACAGGCTCACGCATTCCCGTCTGCTTGGGAACGCGTCCGTGATGCTTTTCAGAAAGCACATCCTCCGGAGTTTGCAGGTAGCTCCGATGTCGTGGTATCCAGTCAGTGGAGGAAGGACATTCAGAGGCACATAAGGATGTACGAGTGCACAGATGTTCAGAAGCAGATACTGGCTACCTTCAAGCTAGTATGGTCTGCATTGCAGTGGTGGGAGTCCATTACCACCGCAGAGGAGAGGGACACCCTCACTATACAGGAGTTCTGGGTGCGGTTTGACCGCAAATATTTTTCGTCAGCTGTTCACACGGAGATGAAGAGGAAATTGATGAACCTCAAGCAGGAGGGAAAGACTGTGGCCGAGTATGAGGACGAATTCACTAATCTCTTAAACATTGTTCCCGATGAGATACCAACTGAGGAGAAGAAGATTCAGAAGTTCACGGATGGATTGACTTGGAGAATCCGTCAACACTTGTTGGGGAATCTCTCGTTGGCCACTTATCCTGATGTGGTTAATGTTGCATTACTTCACTGCCAAGATCATCGCTTCCATATGTCTGAGAGCAAGAGATTAGGGGAGTCCAGCCAACAGGGCAGGACCGGGGGAAATGGTGCCAGCGGGGCATAATCTGCTCAGGGACAGTACAGGCAGGGTGACCAGGGTTCCCAATAGGGGGATTCTAAGAGATTCAGATCTGGGGGTTTCAGAAGTGGACAGGGAGGTTTCAGACAGGGCCATCAGGGTCAGAACGGCCAGCAAGGTCAGAATGGTCAGCAGCAGCAGTTTCAACAGGGCCAGCATGGCCAGGGGAGGAATGGTAACGGCCACCAGGGCCGAGGGAAGCAGGGATAGCGAGGGGGAAACTTCCCGGGGAAGTGTTTTATTTGTGTCAAGACTGGCCACAAACGCCAGGATTGTCCTGACAGTGGCAGGGACCCACAACAGCAGCAGCAGGGTGCCCGACACGAGCCACAGAGGCCTATGTTTCCCGCCGCCCTCCCAGCACCACCACAGATGGCAGCACTACCACCCATTCCAGCGGTCCCAGTCCAGCAGGGACAGCTTCAGTATGGGAGAGTGTATCAGCTCCAGCATGCCGTAGCCCCACAGGATCCACCGGCCATTGAGGGTATGTTCTCTATTCAGGGGACTATGGGGCGTATTTTATTTGACACGGGGGCCACACATTGTTTCATTGCCATGAGATTTGCACGCATTATTGGGTTATTAGACACTGCCGAGAGCATGGTTACTTGTGTAGATTCACCGTTGAGTAGGGGTTCCGTGATTTCCCTTATATGTAGAGGTGTGGGTATAGAGATCGGGAGGTTTAGCTTACCCGCTGATATGTTAGTGTTAGAGATGACTGAGTACGATGCGATTATTGGTGTGGATTGGCTAGTTGCGTATCGATCCATAATTGATTGTTTCAGTAGGAGTATCATTTTTGCCATTCCTGGGCAGGAGATGTTTTTAGTGGCGATGCCTCGCTCTGAGGGAGGATCGTCCACTCACTTGTACTATATAGAGGAGGAGACCTCTAAGGAAGTGGTGATACCACTTGATGCGATTCCAGTTGTGAGGGAGTTTGCTGATGTATTTCATGATATACCTGGACTACCTTCGAGTAGAGAGATAGATTTTATGATCGATTTGACGTCGGGCACTCGGCCTATTGCCCGTGCACCTTACCGTATGGCTCCAACAGAGATGAGAGAGTTACGGGATCAGATTGAACAGTTGTTGGGTCAGGGGTTCATCCGAAGGAGTACTTCACCGTGGGGTGCCCCTGTGTTGTTCGTAAAGAAGAGGGATGGATCGTTGAGGTTGTGTGTAGATTATCGAGAGTTGAATAAGGTCACGATACGGAATAAGTATCCGTTGCCCCGAATCGATGACTTATTCGACCAGCTGAGAGGAACTTTTTTCTTCTTAAAGATTGATTTACGATCAGGATACCATCAGTTGCGTATTAGGGAACAGGACGTCTCGAAGACTGCTTTCTTGATGAGATATGGTTCCTACGAGTTTTGGGTTATGCTTTTTGGCTTGACCAACGCTCCAGCCGTGTTTATGGACTTAATGAATAGGGTGTTCAGAGAGTTCCTAGATCAGTTCGTCATTGTCTTTATTGATGACATTCTGGTTTACTCCCAGACAGAAGAGGATCACGCCGAGCATTTGAGATAGGTTTTGCAGACGCTACGTCAGAACGAGCTGTATGCAAAGTATGAGAAGTGTGAGTTTTGGCTGAAGGAGGTTCAGTTTGTGGGGCATATCATTTCAGACCGGGGGATATCGGTAGATCCGGGGAAGGTATCCGCGGTGAGGGAGTGGGGACAGCCCACGACACCGACTGAGATCCGTAGTTTCTTGGGCCTAGCAGGATACTACAGGAGGTTTATTCGGGGTTTCTCAAAGATAGCGGGTCCTTTGACACATCTGACTCGCAAAGGTGTGCCATTTATCTGAAGCGATGCCTGTCAGTTGGCATTCGATGAGTTTAAGGACAAGTTGACCTCAGCACCTGTGTTAGCATTGTCGAGACTGAGAGTTGAATATCTAGTCTGCACCGATGCGTCCTTATAAGGACTCGGAGGTGTGCTGCAGCAGGAGAGTCAGGCCATAGCTTATTCTTCCCGTAAGCTAAAGCCTCACGAGAGGAATTACCCCACACATGACTTGGAGTTAGCGGTAGTTTTATTTGCCTTTCGGATTTGGAGACATTATCTCCTGGGGGAGAAGTTTCGGTTGTTCACGGACCACAAGTCCCTACAGTACCTCTTCATGCAGAAGGAGTTGAATATGCGTCAAAGACGGTGGCTTGAGTTTGTGAAGGATTATCAGTTTGATATCCAATATCACCCGGGAAAGGCTAACATGGTAGCAGACGCTTTAAGCCGTAGGCCAGTAGATGAAGTGGCCGAGGTGTGGAAAGCAAAATGGAAGGAGTTGGGACACCAGGATGCAGTGGCCCGATCGTTCATGTCTGTGATGACTGTTACACCGCAGATTGTCACGAGAGTGGTAAAGGCCCAAGCAAATAACTCGTTCTGTCAAGAGCAGATAGTTCGATTACTAGCAGAGGGAGCCGAGTCCTATACCGTTAGCTCAGACGGGGGATTACGCTTCAATGGGAGACTAATCGTTCCAGAAGGGGAAGACTTGCGACACGAGGTGATGACAGAGTCGCACGACTCACGGTTCGTGGTACACCCTGGTGGGGATAAGATGTACCAAGACATGAGACGTCAGTACTGGTGGAGCGGGATGAAGAGAGATATTGCCGTGTTTGTTTCCAAATGCGCCACTTGTCAGCTGGTAAAAGTGGATCATTAGAGATCGGCAGGACTTCTACAGCCATTAGAGGTTCCAACGTGGATATGGGAGAGCATATCCATGGAATTTATCACGGGGTTACCTACGTCACAGAGGGGTCACGACTCCATTTGGGTAATTGTGGACCGTTTGACCAAAGTTTCTCATTTTGTACCCGTAAGGACAGACTACACTACGGGACAGTATGCCCAGATTTTTATTATGGAAATAGTGAGACTTCATGGTGTGCCTCTAAATATCGTGTCTGACCGAGACAAGATATTTGTTTCACGGTTTTGGGAGAGTTTCCAGGAGGCCATGGGCACTGAATTGCGATTGAGTACGGCTTATCACCCGCAGATCGATGGGCAGACCGAGTGAACAAATTTGATGTTGGAGGACATGTTACGTATGTGCATCATAGACTTTGGGGGTGGATGGGAGCAATACCTTCCACTGGTGGAGTTTGCTTATAATAACTCCTACCAGTTCACCATTGGCATGGCTCCATTTGAGGAATTGTATAGTAGACCTTGTCATTAGAAGTGGGGGACAACAAACTCCTTGGGCCGGAAGTGATTCAGGATACTTCGGCAAGAATAGAGATGATACGGAGTCGCATTCGGGTAGCTCAGGATCGGCAGAAGAGCTATGCCGATGTGAAAAGGTTCTTCAGAGAATTCAAAGTAGGGGACCAGGTTTTACTCAGAGTATCTCCTATGAAGGGAATTATGCATTTTGGGAAGAAGGGGAAACTGGCACCGAGATATGTGGGGCCATTTCCTATCATAGAGCGGATTGGGCCAGTTGCGTACAGACTGGGGTTACCGGAGCACTTGCATAGGATTCATGATGTGTTCCATATTTCCTCGCTAAGGAAATATCTTAGGGATGATTTGGCTCATACTCACATTTCTTTGGAGGACATCGATCTCCAGCCCGATAGTTCCTACGAGGAGGGTCCGATTGCTATTTTGAACCGAAGCTAGCAGAAACTGAGGTCAAAGATAGTACCATTGGTACGTGTTCAGTGGCGGCATCATAATGCTGAGGAGTCCACATGGGAGCGTGAGGATGAGATGCGCGAGCGTTATCCCGAGTTGTTTTTATCAGGTACTTTTTTAGTTCTGAATTTCGGGACGAAATTCTGTTATTAGGGGGGAAGTATGTAATACCCCGTAATTTTATTGATATTTATTTAAGGGATTAATTAAATTAAATGCGAATTAATTGAAAATTAATCCGGATATAAATACTAGCGAGATGTGAGTTGGTATTTGATTATGATGTTAAAAATTATTTCCGAGTATGTATGGTAATACATGAGTATTATTAAATATTAAAATTATCGCGAGACTGAAATACGACAATTTGGGAAATTTAGTTGGGACGCACGTGTCAGTCACGTCAGGAAAGTAATTATTTGAATTAAAAAGTGAATTTTATTTTTATCAACCGAATGGTCATTTTGAGTGCGCCAACGAGTCCGGAAGGGTCGAAATAGTCAGAAAACACTAGCCGGGGGTTTAGTTTGGGTCCCGGGGAATTTTTAGGCCATACCGGCAACTTAAAAGGGTATTTTGGTAATTTTGAAATTTTGGGGATTAAAGCCTACGAACTTTAGGAGTTAATTATACATTATTTAGTAACCCACTAAGCCCATTATCATCATTTGGCAAGTTAGAGGGCTACGGGAGTTATAGGAAGAGTTGGAAGAGGTTCCCAAAAGAAAACCCATAACCACCATCTTCAACCTTGGGAGAAAATCTGTAGAGAAAGGGGAGAGATCAACCTTCAACCTTCAACATTAAATTCTAAAGAACAATCTAAGGCAAGTGATTTAATATTTTTAACGCATTGAATATGTCTTCCATGCTTAGTGTAGGAATTATCTTATATTGGACTTTTTGAAGAAAACCCATGAAATTGGTTGGAGAAACTTTGAATTTGGGTTAATATTTGCATGTAGTATGATAATGGACTGATTTAATACTTGAATAGTTATATATGATGATTTAAAAACCGATTTATGATGAGTAATTAAGCATAAGAAAATTTGGACTTCATGTTCATAGGGTTTGGGGAAATATTTGAAGATTCATATTAATTCCATGATAATTTATAAGATTTGACCCCTTAAATATGATAAGGAATGATCTAGGGTGATTAGAAATGGTTTATATACGTTAAAACATAATTTAGATGGTCTTAGAGTGGATTTAGAGGAGAGAAGAATTGAGAAAAACGGATTTGGGAATTTCTGGGCTGAAACTGCCATCTCGTTAGAAGACCTGCCCAGGTCGTTCGAACGACCTCGTTCGAACGAGCTTCTAACGAGATGACAGTATGACTTCTAACGAGTTGGTATTTCATTCGAAGCCCTTCGTTGGAACGAACTCGTTCGAACGACCTCGTTCGAACGAGACTTCTAACGAGTTGACAAAATGGCCTTTTTGGCCTGAATTGATTTCTAGTATCCCGTAGACTTATTTAAATGGTGAGATAACCTTTCCTTATTAACTAGTGGGTATAGTTGGGAGATTGGGTACATCGAGGAGTAAAAACTTAGATTAGTGTCTTGAACCGGATGACATTTGTGGAATTGCGAAGCGAGTAACTAATAACGAAGTGAGGAAAATTGATAACGTAAATGCATATAAACCGAGGACTTGTGATTTGTATAACACTAAGTGTTGGTATAAGAACGAGAAGTATACCACTAATAAAATATTGTAATATCTAAGATGTGAGAATGCTTAGTATGTGTAGTTATCTGTGTATGATATACCTACCGTACTTGCTATCATGGGAGGTTGGCGTTCGTTTAGGGCCAGCTAATCTTTGTGTGCCTAGGGGGGATTTAGATTGGTACCTCGAGGACATAGGTCAGAGAAGGACTTATTGAGAAGTTAATAAGTCTGCTGATCATGGGAGCATAGGTATGTGCGTGACCCATGTGATGTGAACTATGTTCGCCTCCATTGTTTGTTATTGTTGTTAATGAAACGTTTCCTGAGAGATTCGGAATACGTGGTCCTCATGTACGTGATGTACCAGGATTTGATAGCAGAGTATGTGAGTACCGCAGCTTAGTCTCGGGGTGCTAGTATTGTATATTTTTGGTAAGAATAATATACTGTTGATTGAAATGGATTGTCGTGAATAATTGTGAGTATAAATAATAGCAACGGTTTGTAAAGTGAAAATGTAAGATTTCTAATAAATTGTAGTGCTAAAGTGGGGAAACTGTGTAATAAGGTACAATACTCTATTAAATAGAAGATGTTGGGATTTGAATTGGATATCATATAGAAATGTTAGATTTAGCATTGGACTAGTTAGATATGGGAGTTATAATGGGTACGGGTACGATAGGAGTGCACAATTAGTTGAGAGGTGAGGAACTCATGTGAGTGCACACACTATCATGTACTTTATATTCACCGTTTAATGATATTAAACACTTGCATTTTTTTAAATTATTTTCACATTCGGGATCTGACCCGTTTGCTTTCAAATCTATTTTGTAAAAACCTTTTTAGGTGCCCAGCCACAAGGACACCATGCATAGGAGTTCTATTCAGGTGACGTTCTGTAGCTGTTGTGGAAGTTACAGGACCTTGACAGTAGACGCCTCCATTTCTGATCTTGACTCCATTATCAGTTTTTATCATTTGTTGGGCATGTCGCCCATTCCTTTTAGAGACATTTTATTTATTCAGTTATTTCAGACTTTGGGTTGTAATTAATTTTAGTGATGCAGACTTTGTATTTTTTATTTCGGAATTTGGTTTATTGTGAGGAGTTTTCCTCCAGACTCATTATTATTGGATGTTTATTCTATTGTGACTATATTGTGTTGGTTATGTTAACTTTTCATAATTTATTTATCTCATGTTAATCGGATTTAATTTAAAATGGACAACTCACTTTTTAAATACTAGGTGGTTAGTAAATATTAAAATGTTTTCGACAGTGATGCTATGAACTGAACCAACTTGGCATTTTGTATTAATTTAATAAAGGAGTAGCTACCCGCTAATTAATTAGTCGGGGTGTCACAGGCGGCCAGTTTGTGGAGAGTTTATCAGTCTTTCTTGTCAGATCCTTGGGGATACCTACCATGTTTGAGGAGGCGTCAAATATCATAGTACCAATAGTTGGCTATTTCGGTTCTTCCTCCGTTATGAGCTCGATGTGGTAGCAGTGGGTTGGTTTGTCTTGTTTCAGGATAAGGAAAGGGGACATGGTTATTCCTTTGGGCATGTCAATCATGAAGGCTAAGGTGGAAAGGGCTTCAGCTAGGTTATTCTTTGCTCGGGGCAGGCAGTGGAAGGTGATTTCTTAGAATTAGGAAGCTAGTTCTTCAAGGTGGGCATGAAAGGGTAAGAATTTCTCGTCTTTGACTTTCCATTTACTGAGTAATTGACCGATGATGAGGGATGAATCCTCGTAGACATCGAGGTATTGACTTCCTTTCTTGAGGGAAACTTTGAGACTTACCGTGCACGCCTCGTATTTAGTCATGTTGTTAGTGCAGGGGAAATCCAATTTAATGGCAATGGGAGTGTGGGAGTCATCAGGGGAAATTATAAGGATTCCAATGCCATAGCCTTTTTTGTTGGCAGTGCCATCAAAGAACATTTACCATCGAAGATCTTCTTGGGAGGCGCAAAGGATTTTCTCATCTGGGAATTCATAAATCCATACATCAGCTTCTTCCATAGGGTAGTTAACAAGGTAGTCAGAGATGGCTCTTCCTTTCATGGATTTCTGTGTGACATAATAGAAGCATTATCCAACGGGCCATTCGGTTGGATAGGAAAGGCTTATCGAGTAGGTACTTGATGGGATCCATTCGGGATACGAGTATGATGGGGAAGGCGAGCATATAGGGCCGTAACTTATGGGTAACCCAGACAAAAGCGACATATGCTTTTTCCAAGGAGGTGTAATTAAATTCGTAACCGGCCAATTTTTAACCGGTATAGTAGATGGATTTCTCTTTACGTACTTCTTTAAGGTATTGGTCTAGTAAAGCCCCAACTGTAGTATCGGTCACGGTTAAGTATATGATTAAGGGAAGACCAGGCTACGGCGGCATGAGCACCGAAGGTCGGGTTAGGTATTGCTTAATTCGGTCGAAGGATTCATGGAAAGCTTCATTCCAGACCTTGGTTGAATCCTTTCGGAGGATTTTGAAGATGGGTTCACAGATGGAAATTAATTGGTTGATGAATCGACTGATGTACTGTAATTTCCCAAGGAATTCTCGGACTTATTTCTCCGTTTGAGGAGGTGGTATCTCAAGTATGGATTTCAGCTTAGCAGGATATGCTTCTATCCTTTTCTCACTATCCATAAATCCCAAGAGCTTTCCTTTGGTAATGTCGAAGATACATTTCTGTAGGTTAAGCCGTATTTGGTATTGACGTAGTCGTTCATAGAATTTCTCAAGAGCGGGAACATGACCTTCTCAGGTCTTGGACTTGATAATCATGTCATCTACATAGACCTCGACTTCCTTGTGTATCAGATCATGCAGAATGGTTGTGGCATCCCTTTGATAGGTAGCCCTTGTGTTTTTTAGACCAAATAGCATGACAGTGTAGAAAAAGGTTACCCAAGGGGTGATGAATGCATTTTCTCTTGATGATCAGGGTGCATCTTGATCTGGTCATATTCGACAAACTCATTGATGAATGACTTAAGAGCATGACTGGATGTATTGTCCACAATCGTATCGATATTGGGTAGCGAGTAATCATCCTTTAGAGAGGCCTTGTTCAAGTCTCGGTTGTCAACACACATGCGGACCTTACCTCCTGATTTCGACACAAGTATGATATTGGCTATCCATGTGGGATATTTAATTAATCGAATGAAGCCCACATTTAATTTCTTGACTACTTCTTCTTTTACTTTGAGTGACCATTCGGTGCAGAGCTTTCGCAGCTTCTGTTTGACAGGTTTACATTTCGAGAGAGTTGAAATCTCATGCTGTACTATCTCAGGGTCAATACTAGGCATATTATCGTAGGACCATGTGAAGACATCCATGAATTCCTTCAGTAGTTCTTCGAGTTGCGTGCACTCGTGCTCATCAAGGGTAGCCCATATCCTAATCTCGCTCATTTGGCTACTATAACCTAGATTACGAACAACAGTTTCATCTTCATTAAATTGAACACTGTTATGTTGTTTATTATTAACCTTATTTAGATCAGTTTAGAATTATTCATTTGCAAAGTTATCATCATCAAGAGTTTAATTAGAATCAAGGCAATTAATGTAAGGAACATCAAGATACTCAAAATATTCTTTCATTGATAGGAAAAATAGCCTTGAGAACCTCATCAAAGGAGGTGTTGATTACATCAGAGTGAGAGGAAACAACTAAAGGGGAAAGGGGATAAACATCAGGGTTAGGTTGAATATCAATAGGTGGCACATGTGCAGCATGCTAGTTGAGAAGAGGTGCATCAGCATTTTTGATGAGGTAGGATGGATCGGATGATACAGTACCTGAGTTGATCATGTAGCGTGTCATCCCCAGTATCTATAAGTTAAAAAAAATCCTCGGAGACTGCCCTCAGAATCCCTGGTATCTGTTACGGTATCTTTAGTGGGTGGTTGTACACAATACTGGGAACTTTTGGCCCCCTGGTAAATGTCTTGAAAAAAATATCTTCATTCTTGGTTTCATCCTCTTGTCTAAAGGGTCATGCTAAGGTTCAGGGAAGCTGCAGTAGGGGAAATATTCACCCTCTCTGATGAATCTTCCATTTATGGAATCTCCCGAGATAGTTATGACGCATTCTAACTTTCTCTTCAATCAAGGCTAATGGATCAATTCGAGTTCTTCTTCTGATGGTTGATAGCCCAAGCCACATGGATGAAATGCCTCCTTAAACACAATAGGTACAGTTATCCCTTATTATCTTTTCCCTAGCCCACTTCGGGCATAAAGTGCATGTTCTTGAACATTTGGATTACATTGACGTTTCCATGGGGATTATATTCTGGACAAACCCTGTCTTTGAAGTCGTCCCTTGTTGGGAGTAGGAGTGGTTCGACTTGGAAGCCTGATAGTTGCATATCGTTCACCCCGTGTTGTATTTCAATTACCGGATTATTAGTGCTTGCATTCTCGATATTGTCACTGTCTCCCAAGATAGTGATAACTTGTCCATTGGCAAAGAATTTCAATTTCTAATGAAGGGAAGAAGACACCCCTTTGATGCTGTGAAGCCACGGTCATTCGAGCAGTAAATTAAAACATGCTAGGATGTCGGTGACTTGATATTTAACAACAAGATTTATTTTAATAGATCCCATTACTTCACAGCGGGTGTTTTCATAGGCACATACGATAACAGAGGTTAGAGCAAGGTCGCTCACTTTCAATCCCAGGAAATTGAGGGTTCTTAATGGGAAAACATTCAGAGTTGATCCATTGTCAACAAGTGAGAGGGGGACAATTTTCTCCATTTAACAGAGATATTAAGAGACTGATTGTGGTTGGGACCAGTTTTAGGGATTCATTTTTCAGAAAAGGAGAGCATTCCAGTAAAGGTCAAGGATCCAACTAAGTTCACTGATTCTTCTGGCGTGGTTGAGGGCGGAACTGTGGGTCCTATGAGTAACTTAATTAGGGAATTTCGGTGTAGTTAGGAAGACATAAAAAGTCCCCATAGAGTGATGTTAGATTGAGTTTTTTTTAGTTGATCAAGGACCTTACTTTCTTCAAGAGTCATTTCTGGCATAGGGAGATTCTCAACACCTTTTTCTTTATCGCTTGCTGAAGGTTGTAGGTTTGGATTATGATAATGTCTCCCCGACCTGTTCATGTGGTTCACGGAAGAGGAAAAAATAGAAACCTTGTTTCTTCATCGATGTCGGGTTTCTCAACTACCTGGTTAATCTCTCCTAGCAGCTCCTCGAATGATATCACTTCGCATAGTTTGGCTATCAGACTAGTCTTTTTTGAATTTGGCTCTTCATTTGAATCTTCAAAATCGTCCCCCCATCCGGTGGTAACGATATTTTCTTTCCATGAAAAGTCAATACACTCTACAACTTTTATGGCCTCTTCGTATAATTCTTCCCATTCGGCAGGGAAATGCATGACTGAAGGGACCAGGTGTCCTTATAATTTCAAAGCGTCGAGCAGCTCGAATATGTTAAAAATATCACCAGTCTGTCGAACCAAATATGCCATGATCTATACCAGGTCAACTAGATTGACGTCATCGGCTGGCACCACCCAGTTGTTTGACTCTCGGGCGTATTTTTGAGGTTCTAAGAATAACCCACTGAATCTCTGACAGTCGATGGTCATCTGGGAGGGCAATTTCAGCCCAAACTCTAGGAGTTGGTTCAGTACTTCGGATAATTTCATATTTTTACCTCAAGAATGGGTATGAACAGCGATACATGCTCTAGTGAGGAGTGATAAGGTTTGATCGGTAAGGCTGGTAGGGTGTAAGAGAAAATAGGGGAATGTTTGGAGAGGTTTAAGAGAGTATACGGGTATAACTGGTGATTTACTTGGCATGACTTGGGTGGATGGGTCGAGTTCTGAGTCTTTTTCTAGGAAGACGAGGTTTGCATGATTCGGGAGTGGATTATGGGTAGTGTTTGATTTGGGGTTAGCTAGTGCGGCGATGATACCCCGATCAATCAGGGTTTGGATTATGTTTCGGAAATGGAAACATTGGTCGGTGGTATAGCCACAGTTTGGTGAAAGTCACAATGGGCAACAGGTTTGAAGTTTTTCGAAAGTGGATTTGGTAATGGGAGAGGGTCCAAGGGTTTAATCAGGTTTTAGTTCAAGAGAGCCTGGTAGACTTTGGAGACAGGATCGTGAAGCTCAGTATATTCCTTTCGAATTGGGTTTAGAAGACTTTCCGGTGCCCACGAAGCGACAGGCTGAGAGGTGTTGTTGATAATAAAAATTGTGGTACTAGCAGGCTTTTCAAAAATTTTAGGAGAAAACTGTCCAGAGGTTTTCTTCTGTTTAACTTCTATCATGGCAAGACCTTCTTCGATTTCTATTCTTACTTCTCGAAGGGCTTGGAAGTGAAGGTATTATTGTCCTCCTATTATTTTTCGGACATGGGGTAGGAAATTCTTCTTCACAATGCTGACTTGTTCTTCTTTGGAAGGTCGATTGGTCATGGTAGCTTCTTTTTCTCTCCATCTTGTTATGAAGTTATTGACTGATTCCCCAGGGTTCTGTTTAAGTAGTTCTAAGTCATGGCGGGTAACCTCTAGCTCCTCGTTATACTTATACTGTGACGTGAACTCGTGGGCAATGTTCTTCCACTTTGGGATCAATATTTACGGGTAAATTAGCCCGGGTCTGAGCAAGGTTTGCCATAGGAAGCAGGGCTAGTGGCGGCCCATTAGAAAGAGGAGCACGTGGAGCATTATGGTATTCATTAGGAACCCAAATAGGCTCTGGTGCAGGAGAACCCATGGCGCGAGGGAAAATGACCTCGGGATCTTCGGGGACGGGGACCCGATTTCTTTGCATCTCATAAACCTCGATTTGAAGGTTATCAATTTTGGCAGTGAGCTGAGCCAGAATCGTCAACAAATCTGGTTGTACATTCGACACTTGATCCGTGTTCTCCATGGAAGGTGAGTGAGTCTTGGACTCGGAGGAAGTAAGGGAACTAACAGAACTTCGGGATAGTTTGAGTGAAAACCAAAGTCAATAGGGAGCCAGTCCAAGGGTAAGTGATCGACCTGAGAAGGAGAAAAATTAGAATTTATTTTTGGAAAAGAAAAAGGGAAATTGTTATTTTTGGAAAAGGATGAAAATATTTTTGACATTTTGGAAAAGATGAGGATGAAAATGTTTTCTCTCTCTTTTTTTTAGAGGGAAAAGGAGGAAAAATATTTTTGTTATTTTTGATAAAAAAAAATAAGATGTTTTTTTTTTTACTTTTTGGAAAGAAGACGAGAGCCGGGTCTCAGTGTGATTATTATGTTTATTAAGTTCTCACTTGTATTATGTTTACTTAAATGCAAAATGAAACATCGGACGGGGCCCGAGCCTAGAAAAATTGGGTTTGCAACTTATGTAAAGCTACGGTTGGACTTGTCATTAGGTTTACGGGCAGGGTCCCATTTTAAAAATTACGCAAAAAGTTGGACAGCAGGCCGACCCGAAATTTCGGCAGAGTTTCAGGTCAAAATCAACAATATAACATATGTGTCCTAGGCTTGACACCTATATGCGGGTATGCAGTTGGTTGGGTTAATTGGAAGGGGTTCCCCCCTTGAGCATGACTTCCATAATATACATCTTTCTTTTGAGGGCAATCAGTATGTGTGGACAAGCCATTTGACATACTTGAGTGTACGTGAATTGCCTCACCATATACATCATAGGGACGGTACGTGTGAGAGCGAATTTGATATACTCGACGTATGTGGACGAGTTCCCTGTGATATACCCCCGTCATGACTTTGGTCAAACGATACGATGCGAGGGAACCGTTCGATATACGTCGAAGGTACTTGGACAATGGAAGGTGAGAGTCATATTACTTAGGCTAACTGCATCCTACCGGACCAATGCTCATCACGAAGTGACTCCCCAGTTATGCGACAAAATTTGGTCAATAGCAATGCTCTTCGGTGATGTCATGTGAATCATGCATTATTCTTTTATTATTATCTTATGGAGAGAGTATCTTTTTCTTTATCATGCCAAATAGGGAGCAAGGTACAAGTATAAATAGTAAAGCTATACTACGCATGGATAAGCAATGTGTGAGTGATGTGTAATTATCTACAAGTGAGTGTGTGATAAGTGAGCATGGATATATACAAGTGTAGATGTGTGCTAGTGACACCTAAGCATGGATTTCTAAGTGATGTGTGAAACATGTGGATATACGTGATCATAGGTGCACGTGGTATGAAGTGTACATGGAGAGTCTTCTACAAGTGTGTGAATAGTAGTATAAACATGAGGTACATATGAATAAAAAGGAGAACATGCAAATAGGGAGATATACAAGAAAATAAAACTCCCATGTAAATAGAGTCTAGCCCTCTAAAAAAAAATAATCCCCAGTGGAGTCACCACGGTGGCCATCCCGGGGGCACGGCGTTCGTTCGGGGGGGGAGGAGGAGGATCCCTCAAGAAAGAACTGCATCGTGGTCTCACACCCTTCTCTTTGAAAGGTGCTTCGACCGCCATCGGTGTGGGTTGAATGTAAAGAGATGGAGTCGTCAGCCTATTTTGCACAAAACAGGCAAAAGAACATGTTGCAACTTCAACAGAGAGGCATCAAGGACAAACTGATACATATGAAACCAATAGATTCGAGGTCTGGGGGCAAAGTTATGTAATGGGAAGGTGTTAGGCACCCATCCCTCCCTTTCAATTTCTCATGGTAAAATGTTAATATTTTCCTTTATCCTCGTGAAGTGTGTGTATGTGTTTATATAATGGAGATTGGAATCGTTCGACCCATACCATGAAAAAGGTGGGGTGAGGTCATCCACAGGAATATTCCCAAAATAATAATAAAAGTAGAAGATAGAATATGACCGTTCATCGCGATATTAATCATTATTGGGAAACGATAATATGTGTGGGGTGAAACGTGAACAAGCATGTTATATGTATATGTATGATAGTTATGAAAATGAGGGATTTTGAGAAATTTAGAAAAAAAAGAGAAATTGGAAAATTAGAAAATTAGACTCGAGTCTCAAATTTTAACTCGAGACGCCTACGTAGCCTATAAAGGCATCAAAGTCCCCGTAGTTCGAATGTAGAATAGGGATGGGGTTTATCCTATAGATTCGAACGGAATTTTATTATGTGTATACATGTAGAAAATATGTTTTTGGTTTTGGAAAAAGTGTGATGGATAATTTCGTTTGGAATTTACGAGTGTAACCCTCTTTTATTTGATTTTGTCTTTTTTATGAAAAATAAAGTATGTACAATATACTTATAAAAGCGTAGGTGTTAATATATATGAACTAAAGTGAAACTAGATTATGAATCTAATGTAACTTTTGTGAAAACAAGAGAATTAAAAGAGAGGGAGGAGGAATTGGACTTTCCTTGGAGCTTGAGCTTGGATATTGGATGAATTCCTTTGAATGTTGATGAGCGAGAAGGATATTCGCCAAATTGGGTGTGAAAAGGATGGGTATTTGAATGGAACTTCTCATATGGAACTTCGCTGATTTCGAGAGATTGTTATTGAGATCACTGATGCTGATGGATTTCGTCTCCTTTTGGGAGTGAGGTCATGGCCCCTATTAATAAGGCCAAGGGAGATATCGATCGGCCTACCCCAAGGTGTGCCTATCGACAAGTCACCCTTAACACTGTGCCGATAGGCAGGGTTCGGGACCTGCCAATTGGCAGTCTCGTGCGGAATTTTCTGGAAAATGACCATAGCGCACAAGTCGTTGATTCGAATTGCGCACGGACCATACAATTAGAAAGGTATTTCAGAGACCTTAGAGAGTCCTTTGGACCGCTCCCGGGTTCGGGAGTTGACTTTGAGTTAAATGTGGCTCGAAAGTGCACGTCGGTCCTTTAGACAAGAGGTCGTTAGACAGAAATGGATTGTTCGTCCGTATGGTAAGTCAGAATCGCGCATGGGGTGGACCATTGGAAATCTTAGGAGATGTACTTTGGCATTCCAAAGATTTTTGCTCGGTTCGAAAAGTTTACCTTGGTCAATCGGGGCCCAAAAGCATCCAGTTACCTCTCGGAGTAAAACAGATCATTCGTCCGTACTGTAGGTCAGAATCGCGCATGGGGCGGATCGTTATAAAGGGTATTCAGTGACCTTTGGATATTCATTTAGTCTCATTCGAGCTAAAGAGTTGACTTTGGTCAAACGAAGTTCGGGGGCGCTCGATGGCCTCCGGATTTATTTTCGGGGGAAAACTGATCGTTCGTCCGAACGATTATTATGTTTCGCACATGGGGTGGACCGTTGGTAAGGGGTTTTAGTGACCTGAGAAGATTCAAAGAGATTTCACTCTGATGGTGAAGTTAATTGGGGTCAACTCGGGGCTCGGGAGCACCCGATGGCCTCTGAATCAATTTTCTGTAGTGAAATGGTCCGTTGTTCCAAACCATTATGCCGATTCATGCACGGGGCGGACTGTTGGAAAGGGTATTCGAATACCTTCAAAGATTCAAAGAGCTTTCTCTTTGACTATAGATTTTACCGAAGTCAAATGGGGCCCAAGGGCGCCCAATGGCATCTAGATCATTACTCGGAGTGAAACCTAGGTTTGCGATGGAAAGGGGAAGTGCTAGGGGTCTAAGGAGAGACTTAGGGTGTCCTAGAATGTGGTGTCTACATAACCCTACTGTTACCACCACAATTTAAATTGCGCATTTCATTAATGATGTTCCTCCTCAATGCTCCATTACAACAAATATATAATTTTCCATTGTATCTGAATATGCCATAAGAGTAATTGAACCTTGGAACTTCAGTTTTCCTTATCAACTTATCTATGACTTCTTGTGCTAAGTTATCCCCTTCTAAACTATTATTTATTTCTTCTACCCATGAGGCATGTACAGTAGTAATGGCAGCACAATTACCTATTTCTTCAAGTATTATAGATTAAACATTAGTCATTCTATTCTCCACACATTTCTTGTACATAATCTTATAATCAAAACCAAGTAATTTAGTGATCCATTTTTATTGGAACACTGTTGATACTCATTGTTCTAATGAGTACTTAAAACTTTGGTGGTCAGTCCATATCACAAAGTGATGGCTAAAAATTTAAGTCCTCCATTTAACAACAACATATACAATTGCCCATAATTCTTCCTCATAAGTAAAAAGATCCTTCTTTCTTTATGGTAGGGCTTTACTAATGTAGGCTAAGGATCTTCCTCTTATATTAAAACTTCTCTAATTCCCTCGCTGCTAGTATAAGTCTAAAAAATAAAAGGCTTGTTAAAATTTAAAAGAGCCAAGATTGTTGTGGTTGCCATTCTTTGCTTGAGACCATGGAAGGCATATAATGCTTTAGGTGTCCATTTGAACTAGTTCTTTTTCAACATGTTTGTTAATATCCTACTGATATGGCCATAGCTTTTTATAAATCTTCAATAAGAACCTATCAATCTAAGAAAATCCCTGAGGCCTTTAACATTCTGTTGAACGAAACATGATAACATTGCCTCAACTTTGACCTTATCAACAGATACACCCCCTTTTGATATCACATGTCCTAAATACTCTAATTTAGTTTGTCCAAAGGAACACTTGGATATCTTGGCATAGAATTGATGTTTTTTGAGTAATCCCAATGTAATTCTCAAATGCTTTGTATGTTCTTGCAAGGAAGAGCTATACACTATTATATCATCACAGAATATTAAGATAAACTTCCTCAAATGTAACTTGAATGCATAATTCATCAAATATTGGAATGAAGTTGGTGCACTATTAAGTCCAAACGACGTCACAAGGAACTTATAGTGTCCCTCATGGGTTCAAAATGTTATTTTTAAGTATACCATGATCATTTAACCTAATTTGATAGTAGCCTGACCTCAGATTCAATTTGAAAAACACACAAGCACCGTTTAATTCATCCAACAACTCTTCTATGACTAGAATTAGGAATTTATCTTTAATGGTGATATTGTTAATGCCCCTAAAATCTATACACATTCTCTATGGAATATTTTTCTTTTTCACTGACAGTACAGGGGAAGCAAATGGACGGTAGGATAACCTAATTACTCTAGATTTTAGAAGTTCATCCACTATCATTTTAATATCTACTATCTGTATATAAGAGTACCTGTAGGGCCTCAAACTCACAGGTTCTCTACCCTCTATCAGGGGAATATGATAATCATGTGCTCTTTGTGGTGGAAAACTTCTGGTTCATTGAAAACTTCCTTAAATTCTTCTAAATTGGGATGTAAGTTTTGTAGAGTGGTGACGTTTTGCTTATATTCTGAGATACTGCTTAGTTGGCCTATGATCCATTATTTTCTCTTCTTGTAGAGCATCTCCATTACCTTACCATTGATTAAATGGACTTGAGTTCCCCTTAAGTCCTTTGTAGTTGTACCTCCCTTCCTTGGTAGTTGAACTTAAGGATTAAGTTTTTAAGGTCTAGACATAAAGGCCTTACTTCATTTAGCCATTACACACCTAAAACCATATCACAACCTCCCAATGTCAATAATCTAACTTCAGCTTAAACTTCTAAGCCTTACATGGTCCATTTCAAATTAAGGCATAATTAAATACTTGAGATTTTATAAACATCAGCTACTGTAACCACCATTGTTGATGTTACCATCTCCTGACAACCAATTCCCTTAGCCATCATACTATCCATGGAATTATGGGACTAGAGTATCCACCAATATAGTAATAGGTTTCTTCTTAACCACCCATTTAATGATTAATGTTCTAAAAGTAATAGAACCAGACATAGCATGTAAGGATATCTTTATATTTTCTTGTTAGGAATCTGTGAATCTTATCTCATCTATATTGCGGTCTTCTTCCCTATTGCCTTGTAAAGCCTTTCCTTATTTTCATATATCAACATGTGAATAATCACTTTCTTACCCTTATAGCCATATGAATAAGGCTCATCATAGTAATAACACAAACCCTTATCCCTCATATTTTGCATTTCAGCAGCTATGATTTTCTTGATTGGTGGTAGGGTTAGTTGAGGTCTCAAGTTTGATTACCAATTTGGTGAATTATTCTTGGTGAAATTTTTACTAGTAAATTGGTTGAGGGGCCTGAATGTGGGTTTAAATAAAGAAAAAAAAACAATTTGTGGGGTATTCTTTCTAGGTAAGAAGAAGAAGGGTTTTAAATGATGTTGGGAATATTTTTGGGTTGTTGTTTTCTAGATATAATAGTTTGTTAAGTCTGGCTAACAAGATAGCGTGGTGTAGGGTTGAGGTCATAAACGGTTACACCAATTCTTTCAAATCTTCCTTCAATCCATTGATGAAATTTGACATGAAATATTCCTCAGATAAAGTGGCATTATGTTCCATTACAAGAGGTTTCATCTCTTCAAATTTCTCTTGGTATCCACTACTGCACCATTCTAATGCAGAATCTTGAACTTAGCAACATCTTGATATTTATCATTACAGAATCGTGCACATAACCTGCTTGTGAATCGTTCCCATGTTAATATTCTTACATCAACCATTTCAGTGTGTTTCCTTCTAGATTTAAGGACACAAACAACACTTTTTATTCTTTCGAAATTGGATTATAGAGGAAAAATATTTACAACGAGGTAATCCAAGATTTGGGATCATCCCCTTAAAACGTGGGCATTTAATCTTGGACACTTTATAACCATTAATTCCCCCAAGTTTAGAACTATTCTTCCATTCCCATGAGGATCAACCCATGATTTGGGGGAGCTTCAGGAATTCCACTACCTGGGTTATTGCTCCAAATTTGAAACTCATTGTTGATATTATTCATTAATGTTTCCAAAGTTTATTGAACATGGGTCATTTTTTCTTCTAAAAAATCTTTCCTTTGACTCAATTTAGCAATCCTATTTTCATTGGCTCGTGCTCGAGTTTCTGTCATCTTGTATGCTTGTGAATTTAGTGTAGAAAAAATAAATCAGATAATTGCTTAATGATGCTTTTTTCAATGAGATTAACCGAATATCACATCTTTCCCTACCATTTTTGGTAAATCAGGACAATGGACCCCTTGAAATTAAAGAGAATGATCAAAAGTCCTTGGATAAGAACATGTTTGAGATATCTGATTCCATATTATTTTTCCTATTGTGAATACATGTAATAAAGGTAATATAGGGTGAAACTAAGGGTTGATTACATTGGAATTTATGGGTTTTCTTTGGGTGGACAAAATCTTATTTTAGTCAACCTTGGGTTCTGAAAGAGTGCGCGTGCGTTCAAATAGAAATATTATTTAATTAAACTCAGTTTTATCAGTTAAGTCCGAAACATGCAACTATATGTGATTGAACAAGATGATGAAACATGCAATAACATTCAAACACACATATTTGAGGAAAAATCCCCCAAAGGGGCAAAACCATTTATTTTCATTATAATATTGTAACATACAATTTCTCGGATTACAATGAAAATACAATGACACAGAATTACCTAAAGGCGTCGGATCTGTAGTCGGCGGCTGAAAATTTCCCTTTCTAGGAGGGCAGCAATGAAGAAGAAGAACGATATTCTCCACAATGGTTTGAATAGACACACGATTGTGTTGTTGGGTTGCAAACAGATTCATAAGGGTTTGGAAAGTTGTGTGAATCAAAACATGAGTCTTGGGACTCACAAAGATGAAGTCTTAGAGTTTTTGGACTCTGAAAATCGTCTATGAAAGTCTTAAAAACAACTCCCCGAAGTTGGTTTAAATAAGAAAATCTAGGCCTGAAAAATCTCTGCACTATCTGGTTGAATTTATCCCAGGCGGACCGGTCCGGTATGGATGCGGATCGATCCGGGGTCGGACCGGTTCATTTTCTCAAGGAGCTTATTCGGTTAGCATTTGATCCGGGGTCTACTGGTTTCTGAGCAAGGCAGATCGGTCCGGGTAGACGGCGGATCGGTCTGGGGGCGGACCGGTTCCTTTTTAAAATAGGCGGACCGGTCCGGCTGTCTAGAAAACTGATTCCTTGATTTCTTTGATATTCGGATCCATTGATGACGATGCAAGCTTGAATATCTTCAAGGGTGTAATGGCATCCATTGATGACGATGCAAATTTGAATATCTTCAAGGGTGTAACGGCGTACGACATATAATTGATAATGGACAAAAATGTCCTTACAAATCTCCCCCTATGTCTATGCTGGTACATACATAAAAATAAACATCCGAATTATCAAATAATAAAATGCCTATACAAATCTACCCTTACATGAAACCAAAACTGGAACGATACAAATGAATAAGACTTCATCGTTTGCTCTTCGATTCTTCAGGAATCTCAATGCTTTTCTCATCAGGGTGTGCAATTTAGAGATCATCAAAGTAGTACCTACACACATGAGACAAAGCAAATACCAAGTGACGTATCGAGTTTGAAATAATATAAACATATATACCAATGTACGATGAGAGCATACTTTATCAAACATAGATACCTATGTATGACGAGAGCATACTTTATCAAATCTCAAAAACTCAAACCTCCCCCATAATATGATAATACTTTCTCCCCCTTTTTATGATGTCCCCAAATAGACAAATGAGAAGAATGAATCAAATAAGCAAAATCGGGATGTCACAGACCACAAAACAGGGCATCAAAATGTGACACCCCGCCTAATAAGATACCGGGTGATCAGTCCTATACCAAATTAAAACAGGAATCCCAGTTGGATCATCCTTAGCATCACTGTCGAAAACTTTTTAAAACATACTAACCACCTAGTATTCCAAAAACAGGTGCCAAATTTTAACTTTTTAATTATACAAAACCATACATACGGAAATAAATATAAACCATTCACACAACTGAATAAAACTCAACTGAATAATTAATTACACAACATACCGAATAAACCACCGGACACCAAAGAAAATAATCCAATATACATAACCAACCCAGGAATAAAATAAGTCTGAAAACTGAACTGAAAGTCTAGGCGACATGCCTTAAATAAAACTGAAACTGATACAAGATTCCTACTCTTGGAATGAATGAATGATGCGTCTAATTCAAACTCCTTCTAGCATCCACATATGCCGCAGCTCCGTGTCCCCGGAATAGAATATCAATCATGGCGTCCCTGTGGCTGGACACCTAAAAGGTTTTGAAAATAGTTTTATAGCAAGGGTTAGAACCCAAAACATTTTGAAAATATTTAGCAAGTGAATTAACTGCAGTAATTTAAAATGCATGAATGCGCTTCATATTTAAGTTAGTGTCGCACTCCCTTGTGAACATTCTCACCCCTCCACTATTGTGCACACCTACCGGTTACCTGAACCCCACCTAGTTGTACTACCCGGTCCAACTAGTCCTGGTATAACCTTACCTTGCCATACTACTCTAACCCGAGTATAATGATTCTTGAATTATAAGTTATCTCACAATTAACTTAATTAATTCCTCTTAAATAGTAGCATATAACCGTGTCGCAAGTTGTATAAAGTAAATACATCACACGCTGTATTATTACCTGTATATAATATTTACTACCATTATATACTTACCTTTACCACAACATCCACACATATAACATACGTATATCCATCCCTTTGGGTATACCCTCGCCGGATGATTCCCTCTAAAATGCTATCTCACTAGGTGTGCTCACAAAACCTAGTTTCCCCAAGTTGGAATCGCTCATCAACTGGCCCAAAATATAAACGTAGTGGAGGCGGTCATATTCCTTCCCTGAAAGTGAGATAAATCCCTCACCCATATATACCGGACGCTATGACCTGGGGATATACTCACCCTACTCCTCAAGCTAGGGGATTCACCCACACCGCGCAACCTCCCTTAATAGCATTAGAGTATATAAATTGAATAAATATCTAGTCACTGATTTTTAATATCACACACAATATATACACATGTGTATATATACTATCACTACACCGTATATATATAATATAAACCCCGGCTATACCGTGTACTCAAAATCCCGTACACTGCCTGTAATTTCCTGAGTCTGTGGCCCGACTCAACGTAAATAATTTTTCTCACTTAATAATTTATCATCATCCCGAGTCTATGTTCCGACTCTATATATTTAATTCACACCTCAATTTTTATAATACTTTCCCCGAGTCTATGGTCCGACCCTAATTAAATTAATTAACACACATATTAATTTCATACCTCCCCGGGTCTACATTCCGACTTTAATTAAATTAATTATCACACCCATTAATTTAATAACTTGATGTCACCCAACCATTATCTCCGGACTCGCTCACTTGGACCATACCTTAATATTTCCTGAGTCTATATTCCGACTCCAAATTAATTACTCTCTCTCTCTCTCAATAATTAATTAAATACTTTGGTATCACTTAACAAATATACCCGGACTCACTCACTTGGTCCATTTTACATTTCATAATTTCATACCCTCATATTCGCCCACAATGTGTCACCCATTCATCTCCATAAATTTCCCCAATTGTACTTACCTATAATTATCAACACACCCGGACTCGCTCGCTTAGTCTATTTTTTTTTACATTAAATATGTTTCACCCAAAATTCTCACTTTAAGTCCCAACTCTTAATTTAAATGGTCAATTCCTAATAGCTATCTTTTGAGCTCCTAGCTATTAATTTTACTATAATTTTTCAGCAATTAAAATTATACCCAAAATCCAAAAATAAAACAAGGGTAACCAACAACCCGACCTGTCAAAGAATTCCGACCGTCGATCGATCGATGGCCCCCGATCGATCGATCGATCATCCCTGGGCAGCTCTTCTTCCCCCACTGCATTATACCATTAACGAAAATTCAAGGTTTGTATACCTTAATTTCAACCCCTGATCAAGTCATCCCATCACATAAACATATGAACTTTGATCCTATACATCATATACACCCTCTAGTATATAAATTTCTCAACTTATTTCACAATTTTCGAAATGGGTTTTCCATTAAAATTCATCAATCTTGTTCTACAAACCAGATTCCAAATCCAGATTTCCCTCAGTTTATATTCCGAATTCTTATTCCAATCAAATATCTATACTCAGATATGTTCAACACAATAATTTTTACTATGAATCTCATTCAATAGTTTCATGAACAAAAACCCCATTTTGTACCCATTTATCCCCAAAACGAATTTTGGTTTACACATCACTATGATATGAATTGATTATCATCAATTTAGAAATCACAACAGTTAACCACTTGCCTAGAACCGTTCGCAGGGTCTGATTTCGTTGGTGTAGAGATTGGTTGACAAAGAACACCCCAAATTAACCCTTTAATTTGGCTCCAAAAGCTCCCAATTGCTCTTGATTCGCTTTCCCCCAATTTCCCTCTCAAGCTCTAGGCTTAGAGTTGTGTTGGCTGTCGTTCCCTAATTTCTCAATTAGGTTAAAAACATCAAATCCCATTTTTGGCCATGTGAGCCTAATTAAAAAGGCCCAACTCGCCCCTTGTGGGCCCGACTATGCCCAAAAATACCCTGAGACCCAATTACTACCCCCGGGTACTCTTTTCTGACTATCTCGACCCATCCGAACGCAACCGCGCACTCAGAATTACCATCCGACATACTTTTCAAAATTTCCAAATTTCGACCTCAAAATGTGACACACGAGATTTTGAACCATTAAACTTAAATGTCGCCAGTTATAAATAATTCGGCTCACTCAAATAAATTCTCCAACTCATGAATTTAAGTTTCTCCAATTTAAATATTTTTATAACTCCCAAAAATAATTAAATATTTAATCCTCAAAATTACGGGGTGTTACACAAACAATACGAAAAACGTGCTTGTGCAAGGAGATGCTCAAAAACAAATGCACAAACAATTTTTGATTTTTCAATTTTTTTTTAAACAAAGATAAGATACATTTGAAAAACAAATGTGCTACAAAAATCACACCATGGATTTAGACTCAAACACCAAGTCGTGGAAATGGAATGAATGGGTGTGAACACATTCGATAGGTAAATGAACTCAATCAATCATATGTGCACGATGCATATGTGTACTCCTAACGAATGAACATCAAAAGTATCCTTAGGTGTAAAGATTGTTGAATTTAGATAACATCGTCTTATGCAAATCAACAAATCAAAGTCAAAATGATTTCCACCCCAATAACGTCCAAAACTATGTAGCGCATTTTCAAAAATTTCAAGGACGTGCAAACCCGTTATAAAATCTCCAACCAAACTCCCTCGTGCATATTTTCTTTTAGAGGTAATCTAAATTCTCAAACTTTGGAGAATTGGTGCAAAAAACCTAAATGGCCCATAATTTGGCATGAATTTCTTTTTATTGCCATTCAATTTTTTCGTGCTCTTTTAACCTCTTTGGACCTCAGATAATAAAATTCCTCCATTTTTTAGGTCCAATTTAACGGTGGCTTAGTATTCGCAAAGGCAAAATGAACCTTTCGCAGCCCTTCCCCGTTTTTCAAACAAAGCACACAAACTCCCATAACGGTTCTAATATGCACAATTTCCTTAGCAAAAATTTATCGCTCTTGGTTCGTTTTAAGGACAGGATTGAAGTGAAAACACCCAACCAACATGTGATAAGACAAGCACAATAATCAAACAAATCCGTGCATGTGTACAATAAAGGAAACATGAGTCAAACATGTAGGAAGTAACACTTAATTACATCTTAATGACTCCAAACATTATAAAGCACAAGGATGAATTGACCTATTAACTCAAAACACTATCAAATAGTCACATGAAAATAATGGAATGATGTTGTGACTTGGTCATTGTTGATACCAAAATTAATATGCTGATGTGGACGAATAGTATGAAGACACGTGTCGATCTACGTGGCACAATAACAGCGAGGAAGATCATTTACTGAACAACCATGGTTGGTACCGAGCAACGAGAATACACCGAGGAGCTCTATCATGCCGAGGAACTCCATCCGAGGAACTCCATCATCCCGAGATACTCTAAGCCCTCCGAGGAACTCTTGATCAACGAGCAACTAAGGCGGTCCGAACTGCACCTCGGCCGTGTCATCAATTATCAGACGGACAACTGTTCAACTATTCATTAGATTCTTGACGCACACGCTGCATTAAATGTATTACCCATTCATATGTATATCATTTAATGTATTGGACCTTTCATGTACAGCCTTGAGGCTATAAATACCTTGTATCAATCCCATTCAAAGGGACCGGAATTTCTTGAGAAAACTTGTAATCAAGAATTCCAAAAACACTCAGCAATAACATAACAGTGGACGTAGGCTTTATTCCTAGCCGAACCACTTTAAAAATCTTTGTCTTATTTATTTATCTGTGATTGAATAATTAGAGCGATCTAATTTTTTACATCAACAGATTGGCGCCGTCTGTGGGAAACGACTGTTGTTATCGTTTTTCATAAAAATCATTTATCACCAATGGCAGATAATCCAGAATCCAGTAATCGAAATGCTGGAAATACTGGAAATCTTCCAAATCCATCTGCATCTCCAGATCTGGCCGGAATTATGACGAATCTGGCTCAAGGACAAACCGCCATGCAAGAATCTATGAGGCAACTCCTTCAAACTCTTCAAGGCGGTGTACCTACTCATTCAGGGCAAAGGACTGATCATGGGCAATCACGATCCAGACGTATTGGGTCATATCGCAATGGGGAATCCAATGATTCTTCTTATCAACCTGGGCGAACTTCATCAATACGGGCTACGGATACAGATCAACATATCTCTCTTTCTCCGGAGAGAACTAGCGCTTTAGAAAGATTAAGCAGGGTGTCTCCTTTCAGTCGGTTAGGACCAAGGAGGAACATGAGTCCACCTAGGGTTCCATCAGGAAGTTTTCGACCACCACCAGGTTTGAGAGAAGGATCTGCACAATCACGACCAATTACTCGTCGAGATAAATCTCAGGAAGCTACGTCAGAGCAATCAGTTGCTCGGACTAAGCGGCCCGAGGAAGGGAATGAAGCATGGAAAGGTTCCATTCAACGATTGGAGGACAGACTGGGAGAAATGGCTAAGGCGAGGAACCCCTTACAGAGAACTTTTGTTCAAGGGACACCTTTTGTGCAAGCCATTGTGGATTTCCCTACACCGTCGAAATTCAAAGCACCTGTAGTGACCCCCAAGTACGATGGAAAGACAGATCCCGTACTTCATATAGAACAGTACCAAGCTGCTGCAGATATCTATGCTGTCCCCGACGAGATGAGGTGTAGAGCATTCTCGGGAACTCTTACCGGATCTGCACAGATATGGTACAATAATCTTCCTCGGGGTAAGATTTCAACTTTTGTTCAGTTAGCCGAGCTGTTTATTGGCAATTTTTGTTTTGGAGCGAAGCCAGTAAAGCGAGTAGCGCACTTACTAAGTGTTAGACAAAAATCAGGAGAAAGTACTAGAGATTACATAACTCGTTTCAATAACGAGAAGTTGGAAGTCATAGATTATGAAGAAAAGACAGCAATCACTGCTTTGATGAGTGGTTTGCTGCCTAACAAGCTATACTATACTCTGGCCAAAGATCCGCCTAAAAATATGTCAGAATTGATGGCAAAGGCGGCCAAAATCATGAATGCCGAGGAGGCTATGACTGCGAAGAAGAATATGGATAAAGAAGTTAAAGTGGAGGTCGACAACTCTAAGAAGAAAGATCAGAAAGGTAATGGTGGTGACAAATATTCCAGGAATAACAGGATAAAGTTGGAAGCCCTAAAGAAGTATGATAATTATACTCCATTGAAAATGGGTATTAATCATGTTTTAGAAGAGATCAGGAATAACGAGGAAATCAAATGGCCAGAGAAACTGAAAACAGATTCTGACATGAGGAATAAGGCCAAATATTGCGAGTTTCACAAAGATCATGGCCATATGACCAAAAATTGTATAGCCCTTCAGAACGAGATTGAAACACTCATTCGAAGAGGAAAATTATCAAAGTATGTAGATCGCAGAGGTGAGAGGACAAATAAGGACAGAATTAGAAAGAGATCTAGATCTCCTCGTCGTGCAGAGGAGAAAAAGAGGAGGGACCATGAAGAGGATCCAGATGATGACCCCGATCTTCCCAAGAAGCCAAGAAAACCTGAACGAGAGGTATTTTCCATACGTTTTGGATCATTTCATTGTAACGTTATTACAGGGGGAGATGCAAGAGGAGGAGACCTTACTGCAGAAATAAAAGCTTATCTCGGAGAGGCTCAAGCTTGCTCATATATTCAGCGAATAAACCTGGCCGAGGATGATCGTCCGAGGAAGGTAAACAAAGAGAAGCTAGTAATTGGTTTTTCAAAAAACGACCTGGCAGGTGTTCTTTACCCTCATGATGATCCTTTGGTGATCAAAATGAGAATGAAGGACGTGATCATTTCAAGGGTGTTGGTAGACAATGGTAGTTCGGCAGACATCATGTACTATTCATGCTTTGATAGCCTGAATTTGAAATTATCTCAATTGGAACCTTATCACAGACCCCTTCTGGGTTTTGCTGGCGAGAAAGTTTTTCCACTTGGGACGATCAAGTTGGATATATTCATTGGAACCTGGCCTGTTTGTCGAACAGAAAGAATACGATTCTTTGTGATGGATAAGAATGTGCAATCGGCCTACAATATCATCATGGGAAGAGTTGGATTGAAGAAGTTCGAAGCCGTTCCTTCTACAGTACATCAATGTTTGAAATTCCCAACAAATTTTGGAGTTGGAGTGGTGAAAGGTGATCAAAAAGTAGCTCGGGAATGCTATTATTCGTCGGCCGAGCAAGAAGAACTAGAAGGATCGATGAAAAAGACTACTACTTACCAGGTGGAGGAAGGTACAGAAATTGAAACTCTTGATCCCAGGGATGAATCTCAACTTGTAAAAGGACAAGTGGTAGAATCTACAGAAAATGTTATTCTGGACGACGAACATCCTGAACGAATAACCCAGATAGGTTCATCGTTGGATATGTCAATAAAAGAGGAGTTGATAACTTTCTTGAAGAATAGGAAAAATACTTTTGCTTGGAGTCATGAAGACATGCCAGGAATAGATCCAAACTTCTTATGTCATGAACTCAATGTGAATAAGGAGATTAAACCTGTAAAGCAGAGAAGAAGGGTGTTTAGTCCCGAGAAGAATCAAGCCATACAAGAGGAAGTCGAGAAACTCCAGAAAGCCCAATTCATTGAAGATGTAAAATATCCAGATTGGTTGGCAAATGTGGTAATGGTAAAGAAGAAAAACAACAAATGGAGAATGTGTGTCGATTTCACCGATCTCAATAAGGCATGCCCCAAGGATCATTTTCCATTGCCCAGAATTGATCAACTGGTGGATGCTACCTCGGGACACGAGCTACTCAGCTTCATGGATGCTTACTCTGGCTACAACCAGATCAAAATGAAACCTGAAGACAGGGAAAGTACTTCTTTTATTACCCCTAGGGGAACTTATTGTTATAATGTTATGCCTTTTGGTTTAAAAAATGCAGGTGCAACATATCAGCGGTTGATGAACAAGGTTTTTACCGAACAAATCAGCCGCAACATGGAGGTCTATGTCGATGACATGCTCACTAAAAGCAAGAAAGCTGCCGATCATTTGGTTGACTTGAGTCAAACTTTTGATCAATTGGATAAATACCAAATGAAGCTTAACCCGACGAAGTGCACCTTTGGAGTACGAGAAGGAATGTTCCTCGGATACATCGTCAATCAGCGAGGTATTGAGGCAAATCCAGATAAGATCAAAGCTCTTCTAGGGCTGCGATCTCCGACGACGAAGAAAGAAGTGCAGAGTCTTACCGGACGAGTTGCAGCGCTCAACAGATTTGTATCTCGAGCAACTGATAAATGCATACCATTCTTCAAAACACTTCGAAAAACCTTTGAATGGAATGAGGAATGTGAAAAAGCTTTTCAAGACTTGAAGAAATACTTGGGAGCACCTCCACTGTTGTCCAGACCAATAACAGGAGAAAAGTTGTATTTGTATTTGGCAGTATCAGAGAACGCAGTCAGTTCAGCGTTGATCAGATTGGAGAATGGAGTCCAGAAGCCAATTTATTACACAAGTAAGGCTTTCCGAGGTGCAGAAATCAGGTACCCAAAGCTAGAAAAATTGGCATTGGCACTAATTGAAGCAAGTAGAAGAATGAGGCCATATTTCCAAGCCCATACCATCATCGTTTATACTGATATGCCATTGAGACAAGCCCTCCATAAGCCAGAAAAATCAGGGAGACTGATGTACTGGGCAGTAGAACTTGGTGAATATGATATTGTGTATGAGCCCAGATCATCATTCAAGGGGCAAGCTGTAGCAGATTTTATAGCAGAGTTCACATACCCTGATACCCCCGAGGAGCAAAAGGTGCCTGCTGATCTACCTGTGGACGATACAGGATCAACAGAAACATCTGCTAATCTACCTGTGGACGATACAGGATCAACAGAAACATTTGCTGACCTACCTGTGGACGATACAGGATCAGCAGAAATAGGTCCAAACCAACCAAGGTTGGTAAAAGGACTTGTGGATGTAGAGAAATCATTATATTCAAACACAGACCAACCAAGGTTGGTAAAAGGGTACGAACAGATGATTGACGAGGAGCGAAAGATACCGGGGGATGATGGAAGAAAACAGCAGATATTTTATCGAGGAACTCTGACAGATAAGAAATTTGAAGACGAAATACCTACATGGAGATTATATGTAGACGGATCATCCTGCACAGCTGGTTGTGGAGCAGGAATTGTTTTGATCACTCCAGACGAGATTGATATGGAATATGCTTTGCGATTCCAATTCAAAGCCTCTAATAATGAAGCGGAGTATGAGGCCATGATAGCAGGTCTTAGCCTAGCAAAAACTATGGAAGCACAACAAGTGATGGTATTCAGTGATTCTCAATTAATTGTGAATCAGATGATGGGAATATATGCGGTTAAAGGAGATTTAATGATCAAATATCATGCAAAGGTGATGAAATTGTTGACAGAATTTGATGCCATTCAATTGATGAGAATACCGAGGATGGAGAATATACAAGCAGACGCACTGGCCCGACTAGCATCAGCTACTCGTACCGAGATGCGAAGAACCATACCGATTGAAGTATTAGAAGGTCGGAGCATAGATGAAGATCTGACAACGAATGTGATCACCCTTGATTTAGGACCATCTTGGATGGATCCAATCAGGAAATATGTTGAAGAAGGTGAATTGCCGGAGGACAAACTCGCTGCCAAGAAACTGAAGTATAAAGCTGCTCGGTATGTATTAACTAATGGTATTTTGTATAGACGAGGAATTATGGCAGGTTTGCAGAGATGTGTACATCCCACCGAGGTGAAAGAATTGATTGAAGAAATCCATGAAGGATCTTGTGGAGCTCATGTAGCAGGTTGAACACTTTTACAAAGAGTGATGACACAGGGATATTACTGGCCGACAATGAGGGCTGATTGTATAGCCTATGCCAAGAAATGTGACAAGTGCCAACGTTTTTCCTCCATCCGACGAACTCCACAAGCATTGCTAACACCAATAACTTCCCCTTGGCCATTTGCCATGTGGGGAATTGATTTGGTTGGACCACTGCCGACCACCCGAGGAAGATTCAAGTATCTCGTAGTTGCAGTGGACTATTTTACTAAGTGGGTGGAAGCTGAGCCTCTCATCAATATGACGTACGAGAAGGTATACCAGTTTGTATGGAAGAATATCATTTGTCGATATGGTCTCCCTCATGCTTTCATCACAGATCATGGAACACAATTTGATAATGAAGAATTTACTGCCTATTGTCATCAGTCGAACGTTTTGAAGTTTCATTCAGCACCAGGCCATCCCCAAAGCAATGGACAGACTGAAGTGACGAACAGAACATTACTAAATGGGTTGAAAAAGAGGCTAAGTGAAGCTAAAGCAAATTGGATTAATGAGCTCCAATCAGTATTATGGGCCTACCGAACAACTCCCCGAGCAGCAACTGGAGAATCACCATATATGTTAGCATTTGGAAGTGAGGCTGTGATACCGGCCGAGTTGGGTCTCCCAACGCATAGAGTGCTGAATTTCAACTCTCCGATAAGTGACTTGATGAGAAGAATGGATTTGGATATGCTCGAAGAAGTAAGAGAAGAGGCAGCCATTAGGAATGCTGCTTATCAACAACGAACAGCTCTGTTCTACAACAAAAGGGTGAAGAAATGCGATTTGAAGGAGGGTGATTATGTGCTGAAGAAAGTCATTCAGAAACAGAATAAACTGGAAGCAAACTGGCATGGACCTTACCGAGTTACAGAGGTTGTTCGACCTGGTACCTACAGAATAGCAACTCTAGAAGGAGAGGAATTCAAGAATGCATGGAATGCTGAACACCTGCGCAAGTATTATCAGTGATGTAAAATGTAAAGTATTTCTTTCATTATGAATAAAATGATGAATAAAATGAGGATGGTTCACCATTTTCTTTCTGTTGAAAGTTTTTCGGGGAATACTAGTGTTGAACACTACACTGCTTGATAACAAGAAGAAGACTGCTCTACGGAGCCATGCTCTACAGAAGAAGACTGCTCTACGGAGCCATGCTCTACGGAGCCAAGCTCTACGGAGCAAAAGTGCTATAAGTAGCCAACCTCCTTTGGTTAGGAGGACAAGCTCTACGGAGCGCTCTACGGAGCAAAAGTGCTATAAGTAGCCAACCTCCTTTGGTTAGGAGGATAAGCTCTACGGAGCGCTCTACGGAGCAAAAGTGCTATAAGTAGCCAACCTCCTTTGGTTAGGAGGATAAGCTCTACGGAGCGCTCTACGGAGCAAAAGTGCTATAAGTAGCCAACCTCCTTTGGTTAGGAGGACATGCTCCAAGGAGCCAAAAAGTTCGAAAGAACCCTACTACTCCTTTGATTAGGAGGTGTATACCAGCATGATCAACTACGGTTGGTAAGATTTTATATACTCTCGCATTACAGCTTATGTTGGTCGGGAGGTAACATTATTACAAAAAGTTCTTTAAAGAACAAAATATTCCAAACTGTACCAAGTATGGTTGGTCGGGGATAAAAACCCACTAACTGTAGTTGGTCGACGAGAACAAAAGTGTTGACCTTAGTTGGTCGGACGCATGTTTATATTTGAAATTGAACCAAGTATGGATGGTCGGGGATAGAAACCCATCAACTATGGTTGGTCGACAAACATTATTTATCCACCTTGGTTGGTTGGAAACAATTTTGAACAATTTATGCTTATTATAAATTCTAAGTTGGTTGATGAACCATATAATTTGCAAACAGAAAAATAGCTATTGGCAAAACAGAAAATGAAATTCTTTCATTAAGATAAAAATGTATTACATGTTACATGTATGTGCTAACTATTACATTAAAGATTCCTACTCTATTGGTTTCTTTCCTTTATCCTTTGAGACAGGTTCCTCGCCGGCAGGAGGATCCTCTAGACAAAGAGGAGAATTAATAAAGTTCATGTCCTTCAGCATTCTGACATTCATTATTGTAGGAGTGTCCAACAGGTGCTCAGGACGAGATACTTCAACTTGAGAATGAAGGTTATAATCACCAAGATATTTAGAGATCAAACTCCGAGGAATGGAACGAGCAGGAATCCATGCCATATCCAATTTATAGGGAGGAACAGGCAAGTCTAGCAATCCAGGAGCATGATAATCCCATAAATAATGACCTCGTTCCAATTTTAATACACCCAGGGCGTTCAACCATCCCTGCTTATAACCTTCGTTGTTAGCATTTTCAAGGCGATCATCCAAATGGTAAAGAGCTTCATTATAGCCTGCATTCCAGAACTCCCGAGGCTGTTTATGGAATTGGAAAGTTAATCTATCTACTTGCTCGAGAAAGTTCTTGATAAGAGCATCTTTATTATTCAGAGCAGACTTCATCGCAGCCAATTGATCCTCTAAAGATAAGTTTTTCTTAGACAAATCAGACAGAGCACGATCCTTAACATTCAGTTGGAATGCTTGAGTTTCCAGAGTAGATTGGGTACGAGATTCTTCAACACTGCGGCTAAGAACTCTTGATCGGCTCCGAGAAGCAACTGGAGAATTTTGCTCCTCGATGATTCTTCCTCGTCCCCGAGAACTCCTTCCTCGTCCCCGAGCAGTCACAGGAATAATAGACTTTTTCAAGTCATCCAACTCTTGCCTTAGTTTGGCGTTTTCAACCTCTAGAAACGAAAAACCTTCATCAGTAACTGGTACTAATGCAGTGGAAGAGGAGGCAACGGATTCATATTGAGTCAATCTTTTCTGCAGACTATTATTTTCTTGTTCCAGGATCTCGGCAATTTGTCGGCAGGCTTCAACTTCACCTTTTAGGGTCCTTTCCCTAATGTCATATGCAGCAATGATCTTTTTATGACCTGTATCAGAGGAAAGTTGTTGATATCTATTTTCATATTCCTCGTGTAATGAAGCCATCGATTCATTGTGCTGGCCTTGGAGATCCTTTAAGGAACAATGCAGCTCTTCAATCAAGTCATAATAAGCGACATTGTTAGCTACAGCTCGGTCGAGTAAATCTTTCAAGTACCGATAAGCCTCAGTCGCCTGTTCTGAAGCATCATGACCAAGAATGTCAGCAATTTCAGAAGAACTAAGGTCTGTATGACCAGCCCTATAGTATTGGTGACATTGCTGCATCAGCTCGGTATCATGAGAAGAGATTAGTTCCATTCTAGCAACAAACTAAAGACAAGAAAAAGACAACAATCAACAAAGAATCATCAATAACAGCGATGAGTAAAGAAGTATTTTATTAGATCATAAAAGGATTACATTGTTCGATTACAAATGATAAAAGATAGAAATGATACCGAACAACTTCACACCTTTTCCTTGTCTCCCAAGACTTTCTCGGGAGGCTGGGACGAGGAGCTCGGTTACTCGGTGATAACAACAGCTTGATCGGCAGAAATCTTCTCGGCAGGAGGAGGCATAGAAGAAATATCCTCAATGACAGAGGGTTGAGAAGCAGAGATTGGGACATCCACAGCCATGGAAGATTCATCTGAAGCAGGTTCATCTTCTTCTTCTTCCACAATTGGTGGAGGAGGACCAGGGAGATGCCGTTGGAATAGCTCAGAATTGTCTTGGATTTTTAGCTCTTGTAGAGCAGCTACCCAACCATCATAAAAGTATTTCAACTCCCCATATTTGACTTGAGATGTCATAGCTGCAATCCCTTTATCCCATCCTTTCTCCCAACCAGCACTGAAATGTTTCTTGACTACAGCTTTTCTTTTCAACTTCTCCGAGGAGAGTTTGACATCCAATTGTTCTTTCTGGATTTTGATGTCTCGCAAGATAGATAGTTCTTTTTCTGCATTCTTCAATTGGTCATCGCATTTTTGCTGATTGACCTCTAAGCTTTTCACCTTCTCCTCCAAATTCTTGGAGGTTTTAGCCATCTTCATCTTATCAGCCTCAGCTGCAGCCAATTTTTTCTCCCAGGCAGCTTTCTCCTCGACGTACTGCTGGCGAGATTCTTTCACAGATTGGGCTAAACCCAAGAGGGCATCGTCAACATCGGACGAGGAACTAGAAGCTTTAATAGCTTGATCTTTCTTCACGATGGTATTGAAACAGTTCACCAGCTAAAAGATAAGAAAAACAATAGAGTCAACACAAATACAAGAGTTCAGGAAAAAGAAAAGAAAGACCAAAGGTATGAGAAATTTACTGAAGAAAGATGGCGAGCAGCTAGGGATGTCAGTGTATCCCTAGGAATCTTTTCATCAACCCCGAGAACCTCAGGTATAACTGAGTTCGTTGAAGAACTCGGAAGAAGGATTTTTGAAACACTACTACCACCAGCGGGTAGAGAAGATGCAGTTCCAGCAAGATTAACCGAAGATGATTTCCTCAATCTCTTCAAAGGAGGGTCAGCAGCATCAACCAAGGAAGAAGTCTTGGTCGGAGATATTGTAATTACATCAGCACTAGCACTTTTCTTGCTCGGGGCCACTGGGGGCTTCTCGGCAACTTTGGAGGAACTAACATCTACTTTTTTAGTCCCCTCTGGGACATCAATTTTGCCTTTCTTTGCTCCAACAGCAGAAGAAATTTCACCAAATAGAGCAGGAGGAGCTCTTTTCTTGCCCATTCTCTGAGATAGGGGAATATGAGAATCTGAAAATGAACTTTCTGGTGTTGAGGCTGGTTCAACAGGGCGAGCAGTATAAGAGGTTGTGTAGCTCTTATACTGCAGCAAATATGATGCAGACCTAATATGCTCGTCTGCAATCGTCTTATGCAAATTCCAGATAAGTTTTAAATGCTTGATATTCACTTCCGACTCTTTTGGAGTTTTTCTTTTACTATCAACTGCAAATAAATACATAAATTTCAGTTATACATTTTGTCAAACATGATGAAAACGCAATTTCATAAGTAAAATAAAATGAAAAATAAACCTATCCCATTGCCGTATGGGGGGCATCTGGGACCGTTGTATACTTCATTCCCAGATAAAGGCGCGTGTTGCCAATTTTTTATGACCAACCCATGCTCAAAATAATCTCTATTTGAATCAGGGAGGTTAACTACAAGGGCTCTATTTAAAAACCTAGTTTTTAAATAATAAACATTATCTAAAGTGGCCCATTTATAGCAGTACATGATTTCTGGGATCCCTATACGAGTCCCATGAGTTAGATTTAACTTGTGCACCCCGTTAATTATTCTCCATGAATTGGGGGCTATTTTTGCAGGAACAAGATCAAAATACTGACAAAACTCAAGACATAATGGGTTTGGGGGAAAAGAAAAACCACATTCAGCAATGAAAAGACTGGGGAACCAATGTCCCTCAGCCAATCGAAAGTAATCTAAAGGCTCAGAAAGAACCTCTAGAGTTACCCAAGAAGGAATGGAAAAGTCAGAACGAAATTTCTCAGCAGATTCAACAATATAAACCATATTGAATAAAAGAGATGCAGAAGAAAGGAAGAAGATCTTACAGAAAGAAAGGAGATATGTTGACAACGAACGGAAACAATGATGAACACACAAGAGAGAGGAAGAGAATAGAAAACTTGAATGCAGAAAAATGGAAAGTGTAGACGACGGTATGGTTACCAAAGGAGTTTAAATACTTTGCATTGGGAAGCGGCGAAAGAAATGATTACTAAAAAGAAACTACTGAACTTCCGGCGGCTAAAAAGACAAAAGTTGCACGAAGATCGAAGCGCTTATAAAAAAGACGGAAAACTGCGAAATGAGAAGGAAATTTGAATACAATGTTCCTAAAAACCAGGAAGGTCATTTAATATTACCATATACCGAGAAAGAATGTCCCATACTCCTCAAAGTTCGAAATATGAAACATTGGGGGCTTCTGTTGATACCAAAATTAATATGCTGATGTGGATGAATAGTATGAAGACACGTGTCGATCTACGTGGCACAATAACAGCGAGGAAGATCATTTACTGAACAACCATGGTTGGTACCGAGCAACGAGAATACACCGAGGAGCTCTATCATGCCGAGGAACTCCATCCGAGGAACTCCATCATCCCGAGATACTCTAAGCCCTCCGAGGAACTCTTGATCAACGAGCAACTAAGGCGGTCCGAACTGCACCTCGGCCGTGTCATCAATTATCAGACGGACAACTGTTCAACTATTCATTAGATTCTTGACGCACACGCTGCATTAAATGTATTACCCATTCATATGTATATCATTTAATGTATTGGACCTTTCATGTACAGCCTTGAGGCTATAAATACCTTGTATCAATCTCATTCAAAGGGACCGGAATTTCTTGAGAAAACTTGTAATCAAGAATTCCAAAAACACTCAGCAATAACATAACAGTGGACGTAGGCTTTATTCCTAGCCGAACCACTTTAAAAATCTTTATCTTATTTATTTATCTGTGATTGAATAATTAGAGCGATCTAATTTTTTACATCAACAGTCATCCTAAGTGTCCATCCATAAATGGTGCAAACAAAATACAAAAAAAAATCTTTTTGGATTTTCTCAAAATTTTATCAAAATAAAATCTTTTTAGATTTTTCAAAAAAATAAACAAAAATAATGTACAACAAGCAATAGTACATATAAAAAAAACTAGCAATAGGAAGCATATGATATGAACATGAAAAAGCATCCTATCCTAGACATAGACCAACCCCTCAGTCAACTGTACAATTTCCCAAAGACTTCCTAAGACTCTCAAATCTAAGGGCATCTAAAGGTTTTGTGAAAATATCGGCTAACTGACGGTCGGTGGGTACAAAACTTAGGGATACGACTTTCTCCTCAACTAACTGACGTATAAAGTGCTCGTGCATCCTAATGTGCTTTGTGCGCAAATGCTGGACTGGATCGCGGGATATGTGTATCGCACTCGTGTTATCACAGGAAATGGTATGGGTATCCTGTGAAATCCCATAATCCTCCAGCATCTTCTTCATCCACAAGAGTTGCGTGCAACAACTCCTGGCGGCGATGTACTCAGCCTCCGCAGTGGACAAAGAGATAGAGTTTTGCTTCTTGCTCAACCAGGAGACAAGAGCAGAGCCAAAATAGAAACACCCACCAGAAGTGCTCCTACAACCATCTATATCCCCAACCCAATCAGCATCTGAATAGACAGACAAACGGTTATTGGTATCAAAGGAATACCAAATACCATATGAGAGAGTCCCACTCACGTATTTGATAATACATTTTAGAGCGAGTAAGTGTGACTCTTTTGGGGATGCCTGATATCGTGCACAGACTCCAACACTAAAGGTTATGTCAGGATGACTAGCAGTCAAGTAGAGGAGACTACCTATCATACTCCGATACAAGGTTTGCTCTATGTCCTTGCCTGAAGTGTCCTTACTAAGCTTGATAGAAGTACTCATAGGTGTACGTGCATGCTTAGCGGAGTCTAAACCAAATTTCTTCACTAGGTCTCGCGCATACTTGGATTGGGAGATGAATATCCCATCCTCTAGTTGACGAACCTGGAGACCAAGGAAGAAAGTAAGCTCACCAACCATGCTCATCTCAAACTCACTTTTCATCTCCTCCTCAAAGTGATGAGCATGTTAGGAGCAAGTGGATCCAAAGACTATGTCGTCCACATAGACCTGGGCAACCAAAATAGCACCGTCATCTCTCCTGACGAACAGCGTCATATCAACTCCTCTCTCTTGAAGCCACGGGCTAAGAGATAGGAAGTAAGACTTTCATACCAAGCACGGGGTGCTTGCTTCAAACCATACAAGACTTTCATCAGATAATAAACTTGCTCAGGGTGCTTAGGGTCTTCAAACCCTTTTGGTTGTTCCACATAAACTTCCTCCTGTAGAATGCCATTCAGAAAGGCACTCTAGACATCCATATGATATAACTTAAAGCGCAAATGACATGCGAAGGCGAGTAGTAAACGGACGGATTCAAGCCTCGTAACAGGAGCAAATGTCTCCCCAAAGTCTACACCCTCTATCTGTGTGTAGCCTTGAGCGACCAACCTAGCCTTGTTTCTGATTATGGTACCGTTTTCATCCATTTTATTTTTGAATATCCACCTGGTACTAGGCCTGTAAATTGAGTGCCCGAGGCCCGAAGCCCGCCCGTTCGGCCCGCTATTATCGGGCCGAGCTTTATTTGAGTTTGAGCCGAGCCGAGCCTGAGCCAAAATTTCAAGCCCGAATGAATTTCGGGCCGAGCTTGAGCCGAACCTCGCCAAGCCCGAATTGGGCCCGAAGCCCGAACTTCATATTTATAAATAAATAAATAAATAATTTATATAATATAACATATTTATGTTAACATTTTTTAATTAGGTTTCGTTCTTTTATTTCATTTACGACTTTAAAAAAAAATCATTTGTCATAATACATTAGATTACATGTGATTTTCAATTTTGTGATTTTATTTTTATTCTCATTATGGGTATTTGATTTAATAATTGCTCAAGTCACAATAGGCCTTTGTTAGTGATCAAATTTTGCTAAATGTATGAAATTTAATAAGCAGTTGTAGGTTTTCACTCTTATTTCCCTCGTTTTAATTTAATACATTTCATAATTATATATTTTATTTCATGAAATATCAATTAGATTTTAATGTGTAATTATGTCCATGATGTAAATACAAGAAAAAAAAAATTAATTCAAACTTTTTTAATAAAAAAAATTGAAATCGGGCCCGAAGCCCGCAATATATATGAGCCGAGTTCGGGCCTAGGTGGGAAAAAGTAATTCGGGCCGATCTCGGGCTTGAGCATGGGTAAGTGAGTTCGGGCCGAGCCTGAGCAACCCCAAGCCCGACTCACCCAGCCCGATTTACAGCCCTGCCTGGTACCTATCACATTAGTCTCACTAGGTTGGGGGACAAGTTCCCAGACATTGTTCTTTTTAAACTGAAGCAATTCATCCTGCATAGCAGATATCCAGTGTTCATCCTTGAGCGCTTCTTTGTGATTCTTGGGCTCTACTTTAGATGTGTAGCAAAAGTGGCTAACGACGTTCTCTAGCTGAGCACGAGTCTTGACCCCGGGAGCGGGATCACCAATAATGGCAGAAGGGTCATGACTCTTGCGAACCCAAGCAGGAGTGTCCCCTAGCATAGGATTAGAGTCCACTAAGTGTGGGTGAGGGACAAGTAAGTCACTACCAAAAAAGTCCTCACCCTCACAGTGAAGGTTAGGATCAATAACCGTCAGAGGTTCGTCATCTTGCACGGTGACGTTTATTGATTCCATAACCTTTGAGCTCTTCAGGTTAAAAACTCGGTACGCTCTACTATTCGATGAATATCCTAACATTATTCCCTCGTCGCTTCGGGAGTCAAACTTTCCTAATTTCTCTCTATCCCGAAGGATGTAGCATTTACTCCCCAAAACACGAAAATATGCAAGGTTGGGTTTCTTGCCAGTCCACAGTTCAAAAGGCGTCTTAAGTGTGTGTAGACGCAGATAGACCCTATTCACCGTGTGGCATGCTGTAGACACTGCCTCTGCCCAAAATCTCCTAGAAACATTACGACCTAGAAGCATAGATCTAGCCATTTCCTGGATCGTCCTATTCTTTCTCTCAACAATCCCATTTTGCTGAGGAGTCTTCACAGTAGAAAACTCATGTTTGATCCCAAGGCTATCACAATACAGATCTACTTTTTCTTTCTTAAATTATGTACCGTTGTCACTACGGATCCTATTAATAGTGACTCTGTGTTGATTTTGTAGGACACGACACTTGGTCGTTATAAACTCAACAGCATCGGATTTCTCCCTCAGAAAACCTACAATAGAATATCTGGAGAAATCGTCTACCATCACGAGGATATACCTCTTACCACCCAAACTCTTAGTACGAGTAGGACCCATAAGATCCATGTGAATCATCTCAAGTACTCGGGAGGTGGTAATGGAATGCAATGTCCTATGAGGTCTCCAAATTTACTTTCCCAACTGACAGGGTCCATAAATCATGGAAGTTGACTTTCCAAGAGATGGTAAGCCACATACTAGGTCCTTTTTGGCTAAACGAGTCAAGTCTCTCAAGTTCATGTGACCTAGACATTGGTGCCACAAATCCATAGGAGTGATTGTGGCGATGTTGCAGACAAGAGAGGAAGTGGGCACAGTCCCATAGCAATTGTCCTCGGTCCTCACCCCTTGCACTAAAAGTTTTCTGGATTGATTGTAGACATTACACGCGTCCCGGTCAAACTTTACTACAAAGTCAGCGTCGCACAACTGGCTAATGCTGAGAAGGTTTACTTTCAAACCTATGACGTACAAAACATTTTCTAGTTTAGGAAATCCTGGTAACTCTATAGTACCTCGTCCTACAATGCTAGACTTGCTCCCGTCTCCAAAGGTGACTCTGTCATCATGACAATCCTCAAGAGACGTAAAAAATGAGGCATCACCTGTCATATGTCTGGAGCACCCACTATCAAAATACCACTGTGAGGTATTATGTGCTTTGAGAGAAACATGAACAACAAGGGCTTTCTTATCTTTCTTAGGCACCTAAGAAGTGGTAACCTTTTGTTTACCCTTGTTGTTGTTAGTTTTAGCCGGAATGTGAGAAGTATTCACTGACGGCAAAGACATCTGTCAGAATTTCTCCATCAAACTCTGTGATGTGGCGGCTAAAAACTCAACATGCTCTCTTAGACTGGCAAACTCATCAGTATGACGTGGTGGAGCAGAAGTACGTCGTGTTCGACCCAAACTATAGCAAAACTCCTTAAGGTGGCCTTTTATTTTGCAATATGTACAAAAGAACACAGTCAAAGATGGGCCTTGGTTTGCATTTATTGGTCGAACTCTCCTTCGAGGTTTTTGGCGATGACCATAAGGAGTAGTAGTAAACTCAGGGATTGGTCCTGGTGCAATTTGGGACGTGGAGGCACCGTCATAACCAACTCCCTGCCGATCACCGAAACCTAAAGCGGGGCTTAGGAGCATCTTTCCAGATTTGTCCTCGATTTGAACCTTGACTTCCAGTGCTCTCTCAAGATCCTGAGTAAGCTGGGCAACAAGGGCTTCAAGTTTCTTCCGAGACTCCACGGAGGAATGGAGCTCACTTGTAAGACTAGCCACTTGTTTAGTCAAGTCCCCTCTCTCTTTCTCAAAATAACTCTCTCTCTCTAAATGAGCTCTCTCTTTCTCTAAACAAACTCTCTTTCTCAACACAGGCAGACTCTCTCTCTCTCTTAAGGTAGTGCAGGTGGATGACTCTCTCTCTCTCGCTTTTCCTAAATCTTCCTCTAAAGCAGTGATCTTAAGAACTAACGCTTTGTTATGCTTTTTAGTTTTAAAGGACTCAGAATATAGCTCGGCGTAGGCGCGTTGAAGATCACTCTCGCTCTCACTTGTGTCATCCTCCCCCTCACTCACATCGGTCTCACTGTCAAGGTGTCTCTGTGATGCACCATCCTCATCATCGTGAGGAGAACTAGAAGTGCTCACATGACTAGCCAAGAATGAGGTGAAGTTACAATCATGCGGTGACACGTCTCCAGAATCCACCGACTCGACCTCACTGTCGTCACTAAGGGTAGCATTGAGGACAGCTTTGCCCTTTTCTCTGTTTAGCCTAGTAGCACACTCAAAAGCTCTATGGCCCCTACCATCGCACTCAAAGCATCTCTCACTTTCTTTCTTAGGAGGATCTTTAAAAACTTTTTCATTTTTCTTTTCAAACTTATTTTTCTCAAACTTCTTTTTATCTTTAAAATTATCATTTTTCTTGAATTTGAGAATTCTCTTGAAATTTTTAGCAAAAAGGGCCAAATCATCTAAGTCAAAATCACACTCAGAATCAGACGTATCTGTCTCTCTTTTCTAGTTGACTCTCCCCTCTTTCTTGTCGACCCCTCACTCTTTCTTTCTTGGGCATTAAGTGCAATTCCCTTATCTTTAGGCTTAGCAGTTTTAGGAAATATATCAATTTCATATGTTTGCAAGTCGCCTACAAGTTCTTCCAATTTTAGCGTATTTAAATTACCCATATAATTTAGCACAGTTACTTTAGGGATAAAACGCTTAGGCAGAGAACGAAGAATTTTTTTTAACAACTCTAGCATTAGGAATATGTTCACAAAGATTAAAGCTAGTATTAACAATGTCTGAAAGCCTAGCATAAAAATCATCAAAACATTCAGTTTCATGCATGGTGATGGTCTCAAATTGAGTTGTTAAATTTTGAAGTTTAGACTCTTTCACAGCATTTGTACCTTCATGGGTAAGTTGCAAAACATCCCATGCCTCTTTTGACGTGGTGCACGTCATTATACGTTGAAACTCATCAGGTGTGACGGATCCGAAAATGGCACTTAATCCTTTAGAATTGAATGATGACCATTTAAATTCTTCTTCGGTCCAAGAAGTGACAGGTTTTAAATTGATCACATTATCAACAGTTACGGAGGGAGGTGTCAACCCTCTTTCAACCAAGATCCAGACACGTTCATCAATGGCTTTTAAAGCAGATCTCATGCGGGCTTTCCAGTATGCATAGTTTGTCCCGTCAAAAACTGGCATTTTATTATATAATTTCTCCATTATGAACACACTAGTTTTCAAAAGATCAATTTTTCTGAAAATTGTTATCTTAGAAAAATTTTGCGAAAAATTACATGGTAAAGTTGTGTAATTGGCTCTGATACCAATTTGAAAGAGTGCGTGTGCGTTCAAATAGAAATATTATTTAATTAAACTCAGCTTTATCAGTTAAGTCCGAAATATGCAACTATATGTGATTGAATAAGATGATGAAACATGCAATAACATTCAAACAAACATATTTGAGGAAAAATCCCCCAAAGGGGCAAAACCATTTATTTTCATTATAATATTGTAACATACAATTTCTCGGATTACAATGAAAATACAATGACACAGAATTACCCGCAGGCGTCGGATCTGTAGTCGGCGACTGGAAGTTTCCCTTTCCAGGAGGGCAGCAATGAAGAAGAAGAACAGTCTTCTCTACAATGGTTTGAACAGACACACGATTGTGTTGTTGGGTTGCAAATAGATTCACAAGGGTTTGGAAAGTTGTGTGAATCAAAACATGAGTCTTGGGACTCACAAAGATGAAGACTTAGAGTTTTTGGACTCTGAAAATCGTCTATGAAAGTCTTAGAAAACAACTCCCCGAAGTTGGTTTAAATAAGGAAATCTGGGCCTGAAAAATCTCTACACGATCTGGTTGAATTTATCCCAGGCGGACCGGTCCGGCATGGATGCGAATCGGTTCGGGGTCGGATCGGTTCATTTTCTCAAGGAGCTTCTTCGGTTCGCATTCGATCCGAGGTCTACTGGTTTCCGATCAAGGCGGATCGGTCCGGGTAGAGGGCGGATCGGTCTGAGGGTGGACCGGTTCCTTTTTAAAATAGGCAGACCGGTCCGGCTGTCTAGAAAACTGATTCCTTGATTTCTTTGATATTCGGATCCATTGATGACGATGCAAGCTTGAATATCTTCAAGAGTGTAACGGCGTCCATTGATGACGATGCAAGCTTGCATATCTTCAAGGGTGTAACGGCGTACGACATATAATTGATAATGGATAAAAATGTCCTTACAGGTTCAATTTAATATGGGATCAACATGTCTTTCTAGACAGTTCTGAGTTAGTATAATGACATTTATATAACCATAAATTAATGAATGAGAAATTATTGTCCCAAGTATCCACTTGTAACATGGAGTTTGATTAAAGTGTATTAGAAAGCTAAAATCCACAGATAAAATATCGAAACTGGGTGTAGTATATAAGGACCCAATTTGGCTTATAGATTTGGTGCCCTTGGGGTATCACAACTCTTTGAAGGAGGAATGACTTAGATGGTCTTGCATTGGCTTCTAAGCCCATGCATTCCATCGCTACTAGGCCCAGCTACGGTCGTGGCTAAGTATTAACTTTTTAGGCCAAATTTTATAGGGCTTTATTTAATATTTTCCTCACTCTATTCTTAATTGGTCTGCCTTTTTATTTTCCAGTCCAATTGTACTCCTTTTTGTTAGTTTTTTTTGTCCAACTATTGTGACAGTTAAGAACAATTTTAACCATTCAATCCTCCCTCTGTATTAGTATATATTGGTGGTTTTCATTCGTATTAAAATTTAATGTTTGGAGACATATTTTTCTGTCTGAATCAGTCCATTTCTTTATCAAAAATAAAGAGATTTCTTCCTCTATTGGTTCGTTTGTTGATTACAATTTGGAGTGCCTCTATTTTAAGTTTCGATTGTTGTATCATGGGGCACAATTTCCATTGAATCCATGGAGCATCGTTGCAGGATAGATTTCATCTTAAGGATAGAGTGTTAAACACATGTCTCAATTGTTTAAATCTCTAATACAGTATAACTTCATGTTTGTTCAGATTTATTACATATGTATATTTCTGCTTGTATTTTGCAATTAATAAAATCACAGATGAAACATGCAGAAATTAGTGCACATAAAATTATGTTATATCTAAATGTAGGGAAATATCTAACTATAACATCAGTTGAAGTAAACTTGCTGAGTTGATGTATGTTATACCCATGCCCTCGATTCTATCTCTTTCCTTATAAAATTATAATTATAAAGAAACCTTGGGATATGAATCATATGTATATATGGAGGGTTGTTGGTTATTGAATATTCTTTTGGCCCTTATGGAATTTGTTAAAAGTTATTGGGAGAATTTTTAATTTGGAGGAATTCTGTGTTTCAAACAAAATTGAGAATCATTTGAACGAGATGTCTATCTTGTTCGAGCGAGAACGTTGTTGGTTCGAGCGAGAAGTCCATATTGTTTGAAGTGGGCTTCTAATGAAGAATAAGTGAACTTCATCTGTCATAGAATCCTCCCCCCCCCCCCCCCCCCCGCGTTAGTGTCTCATTCAAAGCCCATTCGAACGAGATTCGAAATCTCGTTCAAACGAGGTCTAGTCTCGTTTGAATGACCTGATCAGATATTATTATTTATTTTGATTTTTCCTGATGTGTTGTCACGTTTTGAGCCTTTGATTTAATGACATAATGATTTTGGTGAACCTAGATGATAAAAAAAATGTGTATATCATGTATGGGGTGAGTTTTTAAATCATTTTGTGAGGGTTCTTATGGTATTAGGAGGGAATTGGGGAGGTTATTCCCTCACTAATTGTCATCAGCATACTTTTCTCTCTCTAAGTCCCAAGGACCCATCTTCTTCCCCAACCATTTTCTTCCATAGTTCCACCTTTCCACCACATTAATACACCATTTCCAACCTTTATCCATCGTCTTCAAGCACTATCAAGGAAGGAAGTGGGTAAAGCCAAGCCTGTAGGAGTAGATTTGGAGCATTTTGAAGAGCTTTTTTTGGAGTTTTTGGATCTAGGAACTTCCATCTTCATCTTTTTAGTTGTCTCCTCTTCAAACTTTGAGGTGGGGTTTTCCTCTTCCGATGATTTCAAGGTTCTAGTTATGAAAGATATTTGTAGGATGCAAGCTAGTGATGATATATTGCCAAAAATATTGATATTTGTTAAAATATTCAAGTCTTGGCAAAAATAGGTTTATAAAGACGACAAGCCCTAAATGGGTCTTTGTAACACCCAGCCAAATTAAATACCGAGTGGCCAGTCCCATACCAAATTAAAACAGAATATACAATTGGATCATTCTTAGTATCACTGTCGAAAACATTAACTAATCACCCAATACCCAATTAAGCTGGTGTTAAAAACTTTCCAAATTTTAATTCAACAAAATCCATTTTTAGTTTACGAATAACACTACACATATTATTCTACAACACTAATAACCGAACAGATAACACAAAAGAATTTAAATGCAATTGGAATAAACATTCCCACATATACAATAATAAATTACACGAGTAAAAGAGTATTTGACTCAGATAGAAAAGATAATTGAATTCCCTTGGGCGACATGCCCTAACTAAAAGAATACGGTGAATTAAATGAAGATAGGCGTCTAAGAAATATTCCATAGCTCCATAGCTCGTCATAATCCTCTAAGGTTAGCATCCCTGTTACTGGACACCTGATATAGAATATACAATAGAAAAGAGAATATGCAAGGAAACGGGTCAGAGCCCGACATGAAAATTATTTTTAAAACTGCAACTATTTAACAAGTGCAATAAAGCATTTATTATGTACATGTTAGTATCCAACTCTCACTTGCTATTCTCACCTCTCATCTAGAGTGCACGCTTAACGTTTCCTATTAACCTCCTAGTTAATGATTCCTCTTCACAAATTTCCATAATATGATTCCATCCCATATCATAACCCCGTATGTCCCATACCATACGTGATATAATCATTCAGATACGTTTTTCATTTATCTGAATCGTTTTCCATTAACATGAATTGTTTCTCATTAATATGAATTAATCTCTTTAATAAATATTCATTAACTTATTTCAATTATTTTTCTTTATTCACCGCCATCTACAATTATCACACAGCTGCGGTCCATGCATTACTCTGCTATCACGTCCCAATATTGTTGGTCGCCGAATAAGGGACTAAAGGTTCGATAAGGATTCCTCGAACCACAAACATTAACACAATCATTGGAGGCGAACATAGTTCTCGTATCCATGGGTCACGCACATACCTACGTACCCACAGTCAGCGGACTTATCAACTCCCCGATAAGTCTTTCATAGACCTATGTTCTCGAGCGACAAATAAAAAATTCCATGGATTCATCAGGATATGATTGCCCTCACGCGCAAGCCTTCCATCGATAGCAAATAAGCTAGGTATGTAATACACATAAATCACCAATCAATCAAATAGGCATTATCATCTACCTATAATATAATATCAACAAGGTACTAAAGCTACCATAAGATAGTTCCCATACGTAGCAATATATCTCTTACATGCTACGTATTAAAATATTATGACTTTACTTCTTTAATTTTAATTACCCCCGAGCCTCACTCATTACTCAAGGTTCAAATAGGTTTTTCCTCAACATTTTATTCAGTAAGAAATCACTAATATCCTACTGGTCCATATCATCTTATCTCCCGAATTACCACGAATTAAACTCTCCTTTAATTAGGGTTATAACCGATTGTTTCTAATCTCTTATAAACACATCTTCTATCGATTAGGATTGAATACCATCATCACATGGCTCATAGTCTATAGTGTTTCATTCACACTATATGACTTATCAACAAAACCAATATCCTCGCATCCTATAACATCTCAACACTCCCGACGTCGTTAAGGTTCATGCGCGAAGCGTCTCGCAAAGAGAAATCCAAATAAGGAACCCCTCCTATACACTACTACTTGACTTTATCGGTCGTGGAGGTCCGTCAACTTCAAATACACAACCGGGATAACCTTATCCCCTCTTTCAACTAAATGTGGTATGAACTCCCATCTCTATCCAGGAGCCATACCACTAAGCGCTTGTACTACACTCAGTCCTTGCGAAATCAATAATGAGCTTAAACTCAGTCCTTGATGTTCAAATTGTAACCCTAAGGCTACCCAGGTGTTATATTAAATCTCCCCTACTGGACCTATCCTTAATCCTCATGCATACAAATTAGAATCCAACACATGAATCTAGCAACCGAAATTTCATTAAATTATTCTAATCAATTAAATCCCAATCAAATCAATTCGATTCTTAACTAAGGCTTACTGATCTTCCCTAAGTCCCATTATATCCAATTAATAATAACCAAAGATATACAAAAGGTTTGGGATAAGAACAAGCATTAAAAAGAAACAACTTCATAAATTCTAGGGAGGTCGATCGATCGAAGGTAGGGGGTCGATCGAAGGTAGGGGGTCGATCGATCGATCGCCCAGATAACAGCCCAGTTTTCTGCATTTCTTCTATTACGGGTTTCATCACTTTAGATCATTCAAACCTTCATATTAACTACCCAAATTCCTTATAAACATTACTACATGATATAGCAACATATGTGAATGATTTCTAATGCTCTAAACATCGTAGAATCATCAAGAATTTGAATAAAAAGAATATGTTTAACCTCTTTTTTTCAGAAAATTATATACATGATATCTTCAAGAACACACCATTGATTCTCAGTATTTCTTCAACAGATTTATGATTATTTAGTGGATTACTATCTACCTACAACATGAGTTTGATTCCTATAAACTTTCATTTTTCAGAAATACATTAACAACTCTTCATTATCTTCCAAACATGTAAAAATCTCATCCTTTTATAACTATCCTAACATGGACAATATACAAACTTAGATTGCAATTATCAAACACTTGCCTCTAATGAAGATCTGATCCTTTTGGGTTGTAAATCACAGGTGGTTCTCCCCTTTTCCGGTCACTTCCGGTGGTGGTAAGTGGTAGTGACCTTTGACCTTTGGTTCTCTTCCTTTCCAAGCAAGCTTTTCTCTTCCCAATCAACCTTTCACTCTCTTTAGGAAGATGACTTCTCAATTTTGTGTAGAAGAGATGAAATGAACCTACGTACACTAATCTCCAAATACTTATAATAAGACAAAATCCGAAATCACTATTCATCCCCCTTGTAAAAATAACCAAAATACCCTTTTGGGTTTTTTTTTCATTTCCAAATGACCCGAGACCCAAAACCAACATCCACATAGACTTTTTTGACTATTTCAACCCTTTCGGATGCAATGACGCAATCGAAATGACTATAAGGTTGATGTAAAAATAAGTTTCCTTTTTAATTTAACAAATTAGTCCTGACACGTCCCATACCGCGTCCGACTAAAATTTCAAATTACTGAATTAATATCGCACAGCCATATCAATAACATCACGTTCATATATTACCTAAATATCTTTAAGTAATATTCAGAATCATTCATTTTAATATCCACAATTCGGATAAAACCCAAATTAATTAATTTGTAATAAAATCCAATTAATCCATTAATTTAAAATATAACCCATTCTACAAGTCATAAAAATTACGGGGTATTACATACTTCCACCTTATAATAGAATTTCGTCCCGAAATTCAGAAAAATAAATCATACCGGTAAGGTCAACTCTGAGTATAAATCTCACATCGCAAGTAATCTATGTCGTACCGCCCATAGAGTACATTAACGAAAATCCTCATTGATGTTACACCAAGTCTCACCATATAGTTTCAACTGAATCGAATTTAAACTTTACACAATCTTCCCTATACCATCCTCGTGACAAAGTTTGGGAAAAATGATCCTCACTTATTAAACAAATAAATCCTGAAGTCACAACTACTTACTGTTTCACAATTATGAAAAATACTACAATCCAACCATCCAGGGCGCCCATACACCCTATCGTACAACTTTCATTATAATATTTATCATAAAGGTTATAAACTCATATCCTAAAGATCTAACTTATTTCGACTCCCAATGGTCATTAGTTTCATGCGTGGGGTGTCTCGCAAGTGAAATCCAAATAAGAAACCCCCCCGATACACTACTACCTAAAGTAGTCGGTCATCGAAACTCCTCAGGTCCTTAGTCAATAGTTTATAACATCTCTACAGGTTTTATCAATTTCAAATAAAGTCTACTCATCTACTCTCTTGTTAAAGTCAAGATGCTGGCTATAGTAGTACATACGCTCTCATATACCACAACTCAATCCACGCCGATAGTCCCATCATGTTCGGACATGCCCAAAGTAAGTAATTCCGTGATAAAAATCAGACCCACTTGATTACATGAGAAAAATACAGATGTCCCACAGCCCCTCGGTGAGTTTACGTAAATAACAATGCTATAGGCTAAGTTTAGAAACCCTTTTTGCCCACACAATATTAATCGCTACAAAAACCAATACACGCCTCATAATTCTTTAGATAGAAAACATACCCTCATTCGTGGGCGGGGGTTGTTGACTCCCACTATTATAACTTTGCTCTGATGAGTCAAGAAAATTTTACCCCAAATTTTCAGTTCTAGTTCACCACACTCCACTATATGCCCAAGCCTTTGAACATATTGCCTTCTTAGGTAACACACACAATTCCCACATTTCAAGAACTTCTACTGATGACTCTCCTCAATTTTCCATAATAGGGGTGACCTCGACTACGGTCATCATACTCGAACATACTTCATAACCTCCTAAGTACGATCTCCGCTATCCGTCCAATGGCCCTCGTCTGCCATACTTCTTGTACGAATTCGTTTGAACGCAAATAAGATTCACTAATATATACGAAATCTTACCAAAGAAATCAACAATCCTAAACATAGGGATCTACATCAAATAACGTTAAGCTGAAAACACAGTAAGACGTACAGACCCTAAAGGACACTAGAACCTGATGCTCTGATACCACCTGTAACACCCTGCCAAATTAAATACCCGGTGACCAATCCCATACCAAATTAAAACAGAATATACAGTTGGATCATTCTTAGCATCACTGTCGAAAACATTAACTAATCACCCAATACCCAATTAAGCTGGTGTTAAAAACTTTCCAAATTTTAATTCAACAAAATCCATTTTTAGTTTACGAATAACACTACACATATTATTCTACAACACTAATAACCGAATAGATAGCACAAAAGAATTTAAATGCAATTGAAATAAACATTCCCACATAATAATCCAATTCAGTAATCCCAACAATAATAAATGAAACGAGTACACGAGTATTTGACTCAGATAGAAAAGATAACTGAATTCCCTTGGGCGACATGCCATAACTAAAAGAATACTGTGAATCAAATGAAGATAGACATCTAAGCAATATTCCATAGCTCCATAGCTCGTCATAATCCTCTAAGGTTGGCGTCCCTGTTACTGGACACCTGATATAGAATATACAATAAAAAAGAGAATATGTAAGGAAACAGGTCAGAGCCCGATGTGAAAATGATTTTTAAAACTGCAACTATTTAACAAGTGCAATAAAGCATTTATAATGTACATGTTAGTATCCAACTCTCACTTGCTATTCTCACCTCTCATCTAGAGTGCACGCTTAACGTTTCCTATTAACCTCCTAGTTAATGATTCCTCTTCACAAATTTCCATAATATGATTCCATCCCATATCATAACCCCGTATGTCCCATACCATACGTGATATAATCATTCAGATACGTTTTTCATTTATATGAATCGTTTTCCATGAACATGAATTATTTCTCATTAATATGAATTAAGCTCTTCAATAAATATTCATTAACTTATTTCAATTCTTTTTCTTTATTCACTGGCATCTACAATTATCACACAGTAGATTAATCAAACCACTCTATATACATTCATTTAATTCATTATATATATATATATATATATATATATATATATATATATATATATATATATATATATATATATATGTATATATATATATACACATATATAATACGGCACCCCGAGACACAGCTGCGGTCCATGCATTACTCTGCTATCACGTCCCAATATCGTTGGTCGCCGAATAAGGGACTAAAGGTTCGATAAGGATTCCTCGAACCACAAACATTAACACAATCATTGGAGGCGAACATAGTTCTCGTATCCATGGGTCACGCACATACCTACGTACCCACAGTCAGCGAACTAATCAACTCCCCGATAAGTCTTTCATAGACCTATGTTCTCGAGCGACAAATAAAAAATCCCATGGATTCATCAGGATATGATTGCCCTCACGCGCAAACTTCCCATCGATAGCAAATAAGCTAGGTATGTAATACACATAAATCACCAATCAATCAAATAGGCATTATCATCTACCTATAATATAATATCAACAAGGTACTCACGCTACCATAAGATAGTTCCCATACGTAGCAATATATCTCTTACATCCTACGTATTAAAATATTATGACTTTACTTCTTTAATTTTAATTACCCTCGAGCCTCACTCATTACTCAAGGTTCAAATAGGTTTTTCCTCAACATTTTATTCAGTAAGAAATCACAAATATCCTACTGGTCCATATCATCTTATCTCCCGAATTACCACGAATTAAACTCTCCTTTAATTAGGGTTATAACCGATTGTTTTTAATCTCTTATAAACACATCTTCTATCGACTAGGATTGAATACCATCATCACATGGCTCATAGTCTATAGTGTTTCATTCACACTAAATGACTTATCAACAAAACCAATATCCTCGCATCCTATAACATCTCTCCACTCCCGACGTCGCTAAGGTTCATGCGCGGAGCGTCTCGCAAAGCGAAATCCAAATAAGGAACCCCTCCTATACACTACTACTTAACTTTGTCGGTCGTGGAGGTCCGTCAACTTCAAATACGCAACCGGGATAACCTTATCCCCTCTTTCAACCAAATGTGGTCTGAACTCCCATCTCTATCCAGGAGCCATACCACTAAGCGCTTGTACTACACTCAGTCCTTGCGAAATCAATAATGAGCTTAAACTCAGTCCTTGATGTTCAAATTGTAACCCTAAGGCTACCCAGGTGTTATATTAAATCTCCCCTACTGGACCTATACTTAATACTCATGCATACAAATTAGAATCCAACACATGAATCTAGCAATCGAAATTTCATTCAATTATTCTAATCAATTAAATCCCAATCAAATCAATTCGATTCTTAACTAAGGCTTACTGATCTTCCCTAAGTCCCATTATATCCAATTAATAATCACCAAAGATATACAAAAGGTTTGGGATAAGAACAAGCATTAAAAATAAACAACTTCATAAATTCTAGGGAGGTCGATCGATCGAAGGTAGGGAGTCGATCGATCGATCGCCCAGATAACAACCCAGTTTTCTGCATTTCTTCTATTACGGGTTTCATCACTTTAGATCATTCAAACCTTCATATTAACTACCCAAATTCCTTATAAACATTACTACATGATATAGCAACATATGTGAATGATTTCTAATGCTCTAAACATCCTAGAATCATCAAGAATTTGAATTAAAAGCATATGCTTAACCTTTTTTTTTCAGAAAATTATATACATGATATCTTCAAGAACACACCATTGATTCTCAGTATTTCTTCAACATATTTATGATTATTTCGTGGATTACTATCTCCCTACAACATGAGTTTGATTCCTATAAACTTCCATTTTTCAGAAATCCATTAACAACTCTTCATTTTCTTCCAAACATGTAAAAATCTCATCTTTTTATAACTATCCTAACATGGACAATATACAAACTTAGATTGCAATTATCAAACACTTGCCTCTAATGAAGATCTGATCCCTTTGGGTTGTAAATCACAGGTGGTTCTCCCCTTTTCCGGTCACTTTCGGTGGTGGTAGGTGGTGATGACCTTTGACCTTTGGTTCTCCTCCTTTCCAAGCAAGCTTTTCTCTTCCCAAGCAACCTTTCACTCTCTTTAGGAAGATGACTTCTCAATTTTGTGTAGAAGAGATGAAATGAACCTATGTACACTAATCTCCAAATACTTAAAATAAGACAAAATCCGAAATCACTATTCATCCCCTTGCAAAAATAACCAAAATACCCTTTTGGGTTGTCTTTTTATTTCCAAATGACCCGAGACCAAAAACCAACATCCAAATAGACTTTTCTTACTATTTCAACCCTTCCGGATGAAATGACGCAATCGAAACGACTATAAGGTTGATGTAAAAATAAGTTTCCTTTTTAATTTAACAAATTAGTCCCGACACGTCCCATACCGCGTCCGACTAAAATTTCAAATTACTGAATTAATATCGCACAGCCATATCAATAATAACACGTTCATATATTACCTAAATATCTTTAAGTAATATTCAGAATCATTCATTTTAATATCCACAATTCGGATAAAACCCAAATTAGTTAATTTGTAATAAAATCCAATTAATCCATTAATTTAAAATATAACCCATTTTACAAGTCATAAAAGTTACATGGTATTACAGTCTTTTATGAATAAAATGATATTTTTACCTTGAAATATGGAAGAAAACATGAAAAATATAAACTCGTGATTATTCTCGTGTTTAAGTGCATTTTGAGGAATTTTTAGGCTTGAAATCATCTTTAACATGTGTACAATCATGTAGTAAGATAGAAAATGGCATTTTAGACTTAGTAAATTATGTTAAAATAGGTTTTATGAAGAAATGATGAAATGAAGAAAAAACCCTAAAAATGTGTTATAAATACTATAAGAATGAAGAAAATGATATTTCAAATCACATGTGATAATAGGGTGAAGTTATGGCATTTGGATAAAAATGATCTTGAATGACAAAATATATTTTATGTGGTAAAACATAAAACGATAAACATAATTTTTGATATAAAATCATAAAAGGGATGTTTGGAAAGAAAAATGTTGGGTTTTAGTGCCATAATGAATTGAATATGTTTTTCACAAAGTTATGATAAAAGAAAAAGATAAAATGATAGTTTTGATAATCTTGAGGGTCCTAATGGTTGGACTCCTCGTTAGCCCTTATCGGTCGATTTGTAGTGAAAATGAATAAAATAGATAAATGGCACGTAACAATGTGAAATGGTGATATAAATCGTAGAATTGGTGAAAATAGTAAAATATTAGAATATTGTGGACATTAGAAAAAATGTTTAACACACAATAATATGGATTAGAATGACACCAGAATAATTAAGGAGGGCCCAGAGCCCTGTGGTGAAAGACTCAAAATCATTGGCCAGAGCATATGGTAGTATAGACGACGGTGTGGAGCCCATTAAATTATGCAATTTTTGGAAGATTTCGAGAAAAGATAATGAAGAAATGAAAATGATAATGGTTGTGATAGAAAATGCAAAAGTAAGATAACCAAATAAGATGTAATAAATGGAGACTAATGAAGAAAATACGGTTAATAGTCTCTAGAACCGGTAAAGGGTGGTATGAAATGATTAAGTGTGAGTATGAGCTCATCGCTCGGGTGTATTGCATAGTAGTTGCATTAATACTAGATAAATGGTTAAACATTTTTGAAATTTATTAAAAACATGTTATATGTATAGTATTTTTGTAGAAAACGTATAGTTTCGTATTACCCACCTTGTTTAGCGTTTGCTCACCCCCTGTCTTTTATGTTACCCCCCCCCCCCCCCTCCAACCCCGGTACCTCTAGTAGAGACGTCATAAAGGATGCAAGTAAGGCCCCAGAGGGCAATCAACGTCGTTGTGCTTTGTCATTTTAATAAAATCATAGTTTGGAACTTTGATGAATTTGGAATTTTAAATATTTTATTCGGACCTTTGGCCATGGTCTGTAATAATATAAGGATACGTGTGGTTTAATTCTTATTTAACTAATATTGTGGATTGGATCTCATTTTGATAAATAAATTTTGCAGATTAACCTAATTACTTAAAGTGGCCACCCAGAACTACCCATCCGTGGAATTTCAATGAGCCGGAGATGAAATGTGAATTGACTAAAATGCCCTTGAAGTAGCGTCCGACGATGGAACTTCTCTGAAATACAACGGTCCCTCACTTTTAACGTTCCAATACCTACAAAAGCACAATTAATCCCTGCAAAACATGTATATATCCAAATCCAAGGTTGTCTGGTTAATGAGCATAAATATAGGCATTAAGGACCGTAAAAGTGCTAGAATGCATACAGATATAGGGTGAAAATATGCAATATTTGTGTCATATCACACCCCCTAACTTAGACATTGCTAGCCCCTAGTGATGAAACAAACAAAATCAGTCCACAGAAGGCAGTACAAGACGTATATATGCATCGAAATATAAATGCCACTTTCGTAGGGAACACGATTGCATTTAGCATATGTAATAAGTCGTTAAACCCCTAGGTTACCCTAGTGGACGAGTGTAGTCTCGTGAGGATTTTCAGGAATGAAACCCACAAACATCATATGGTTTCCTCAAAATATGCCCAATCAACATGCGACAAGACCAACAATACGAAAAAGATATTATACACATTATTAGCAAAATGAACGAATTCAAACGAAAGTCCGAATCACTAACATTATAGAATGAACTTCGTAGAATTGAAACCTTAAAATGTGGGAGGGGAGCGAGCACATGCAAAGTGTGATTTGGCAAAAACTTATATAAATCGGATAAAAGTAAAGGCAAGCATAAATTCAATCTTCACGGGCATTACACTCATCAAGCGAATTCACTCGAAACAGGGAGGTAACACACGGAACATGCGGACATAAAGAGTAAGTGTAAATGGAAACTAGGTCGCGCACATGTCACAATTGAAGAACTCTATATAGGAAATAAAACTTGTAATCTCAATGAAAGATACCGCTCATTAAAGGAGGAGAAATGCATTTTCACAGATTATGAAAACTACTTTGACTTTTAAATTAAATGCACCCTAAGATCACATAGGACTTGTATAGATTTGTAATGTAGGCTAAGCTAGGGTACGAAATGAAAGGAATGCAAGTACGGATTCAAAGTGTTCGGAATGAAAACTTGGAATAATGGGAACAATGCGGGCAATATCAAAATTGGAAAACAAGTTCTAAAAAAGGCATTGAATATAACAATGGGGAGAGCAACAAGGATTATTGAATCACTATATACAACATATACAAATTTCTCTTTCTTTTTCTTTTCTTCTTTTTCTCATGTTTTCTTTTGTTTTCTTTCTTTCTCTTTTTCACTTTTTCTTCACTTTTTCTTTTCTTTATTTTCCTCACTCTCATATATCTAAATTGCAACCGCAACACAATATCATTCAATCCCAAGTATCATTCCAAACAAAGGTGTGTGAGGTAATATATATGGTGTATAACTTTAATTTAGAGTTGGTTATGGGATTTTTGGTTAATGAAAAGAAAGGCTATATTTAAGGCTCAAAGGGGTTGACGAGGGTAAACGTATAAGGTGAGGTCAAGGCTAATATGGGTGATATAACAAAGATTGCCTATGATCATTTCCTAAAGTTTACGCAATTCTCGAGTCAAAACAAACTTTGAAAATCATGCTCAAGTAATACATTTCATATATGAACTCAATTAATGAACGATCAAATGAAAGAATAGTGAGATTACCAACGAATTCAACGTTTTCAAAGAGGAAATAATAGTGTATAACACTCACAAATGACGAAAGGTACAAAGCTTACTCGGTGTAAGTATATACAATGCAACAAAAGATTACCGAGTTATAAAAACCTTAAACCAAATCAATAGAACAAAAAAAATGCACGTGCTCATGGGATTAAAGTTTAACTCATGAAGTTATTCATAATATCAATGATATGAGGAATAAAGTCTAATAACTTCTAAAATCGAGAACATGCATCATTGAGTTGTCTATTGGATCGGGCAATTATTGAAATTTATTATCAGAAACAAAGGCAAAATGCCCAACAAAGGAGAAAAAAGAAAGAAAATATTTTTGAAAATTTTAATTTTTCTAAGAAAATCATACTAAGTAACTAACATGTGAGAAAAAACATGGACTAAATAAAGAAATGGATAGAATATCCCACACCCCCTAACTTAAAACCAGACATTGTCCTCAATATGAATTAAGAACCAAGTTAAAGAGAGGAGAAGAACGATATTACCCAAAATTGGAGCGATCCCCATAAGGACAAGCCCGAAGAATCTACAAAACAAGTTAGTACCGAGCATATAAAAAACAAATAACAAAAAGTTAACTATTTACAAGAGACTAAATTAAAATGAAAGAAAAACTAAAAAGAAAGAAAAAATAAAAAGCTAACTATATACATCCTACTATTTAGGCTTCACACTAACTATACACTAGAAGTCTAAATAGTTGAGGGTTCACCATGAAAAAGATTTGACTTTGGAGGATAACCGGTGTACCCTCACTCTCAAGCATGCCTTCCGAAAATATTAATTCCGTTTGAACAACGGAAGGCATGTGTAAGGCGTAAGAAAGGAACCATCATCAATTAGAAGGTTTAGAGGGATGATGGGGGATTTGGATTGAATTAGTGACAAACACATGTGGGGACAAAGAAAAGCAGAATATCCTCCCAATGATTTTGAAATTGGAATGGGGGGTGACGTACATGAGGGCAATGATGCCTTCATGGAAGGCGACTCGAGCAAGTACTCCTCATCGGTGAAAAGGTTTAACACATTAAAGTTTGAAACCGATTCATCGAGTACTTGTGACGGTGTGATAATAGAGAATGAAAATGGGGAGGAAAGAAATTCAAACTCAGGAGATGACTCATCATCGCTTGAAGATTGAATTTCTAAGGAAATAAGATCATTTTCAATGAAATGTTCTTCTTTGGAGACCAAAGAAGAAATCATTTCATTGCAAATGGATATTACTTCCATTTCATCCTCACTTTCAATATCTATTATGCGATGGGCAAAGTCAACAATGGTTTGTTCCAAAGTAGGCACAAAGTCCTCCTTTGGTTCAAAATATTCATCGACTTCAAAAGTCTCGGAAGAAAAATCGTCGTCGGATTCAAATAATAAATCCAATTCATGCTCCCACAAACGATTTTCTACCCGATAACGATTTTTAATTTTCTCATTTTCAAGCATACGCAACCCTTCACCGAAAGTTATAGGCCGCAGCGCGGATTCTTGAAAATGCAAACTTTGAAAATTACCATCGGACTTTCAAAATTATAAGAATTTTGAAAACTATTGCAATTCGTTTCAAAATTCCTATTATAAGGAATTAGAGGCCCAAAATCGTTATCATCATCCTCAAAATTCCAATAACCCAAGTTTTGACTTTCGTTATACTCGCCCAAAGTCATTTTTGAATTTATAATTTTTTGGGACTCTAAGTATTGACCGAAGTCATAGGATTATGGGCATTTTGAGAATTGTAATATTGATTACCGAAAGAATTGGAATAAGACATGCTTACCCTAAAAATGGGTCGAAGTGGCGAATTCCACAAAGTAGATGCGTGCGCAAAAAAATCAAGCGTTTCTTGGCGCTCAAATGTAGAAGTCCTACAAAATGTTAGGCAAAAAATACAAATAGAAAGAAAATACTACGAAATACTAAATCAAATAAATTCTAAAAAAAGCAAGTCCCCGGCAACGGTGCCATTTTGATCGAGGGTGAAAAGTGGCATGTGTCACAATGCCGGTCGTTGTTTTCTGTTCACCGCCTCAATACAAAAATCTAAACTTATGACTACACTCAACTGGTGAGTATAGCGGCCAAGTCCGGGTATCAAAATCCACAAAGACGAGTTGCTAGAATTTATAAGCTTTAATACTTCTAAATAAAAGCGTAAAAGATGATTAAACACAAAAAGGAAAAGATGCAAAAAGGGAAAGATTAATCTAGGCGAGTGTAGTTAAACTAGATTAGCAAAGCGAGTAAAACTATAGGTTGCGTAGAATATCCCTCACCCGAGTTAATTAGTATCAAATGGTAACATGGGTCGACAAGTTATTAAGATTGCATCTCGTTTCAAAAATTAATTAAATCAAGAGTTGTCACACCCCTAAATTCTCATAAAAGTCTAATATGATTTTGGCGTCCAAAAATACTCCGAAAATTACGTACGTAAGGTCGTAAGCACGGAGCATACATGATATACCCCGTCAAATCTCCTAGGCGTAATAATTAGGATAACACACTCGAAATAGACCCGTAAACTCCATCACCAAAGCAAAGCAACATATCAACCCGAAATGAGTTCAATCCGACACAACCTAGACTAATTTAGCTAGAAAGCATAATAAAAACGCGATAAATAAACACGGTAAAACTACACTAGAAAGAAACTAAAGAAAGCATGTAAATCTAATTAATAAATAAAGTAAATTAACTACAAAGCAAGAAAATAAGGAGATACAACTTAATTTAATAGAGAGGCAAGATAAATAGTAAACTTACAAACCCAAATGGGTGTCAAACCAAGAGGAAATGAAGAATGATCTCTTAAACCTCCAAACCCTAACCTAAACTATCTAAAACTAATTATCCCCAAAAATAGAAACCAAAATTGGTTTATATAGTAAGTGGAAAAGAAAATAAAGGAAAAAGAAAAGAAAAGGTGAAAGTGCAAAATATCTGGTATACGCGGTTGACCGGTCGCAGGGGCACAGTCGATCGCGCCTTCAAGTAAAAGCCCACTGTCTCCTTTCCACAGAAAAACTACAAACCGTGGCCGACTGGGCCTTTAACCCCGATCGAACGATACTCTGTTTCTTGGCCTTCTTTGGTCCATAAAAAGGGGAGGAAAGGTCCATTACGGAAATGGCCATAACTTCATCGCCCGGACTCCAAATGATGCGCTGTTTACGGCCACGAGATTCTAATTCGATGAGTTACGCATCCATGGAATTTCCATGAGCCTGAGATGAAATATGAATTAACTAAAATTCCCTTGAAGTAGCGTCTGACGATGGAACTTCTCCGAAATGCAATGGTTCCTCACTTTTAACTCCAATACCTACAAAAGTACAATGAACCCCTGCAAAGCATATATATATATCCAAATCCAAGGTTTTTTAGTTAATGAACATAAATATAGGCATTAAGGACCGTAAAAGTGCTAGAATTCATAAAGATATAGGGCGAAAATATGCAATATTTATGTCGTATCAGTAATCTACCAAACAAATGACTTGAAATAGTGCGAGTCTCACGACTGGCACGTAGTCGTTCAATTAATCTATTTGCTATTTAGGCATTGCTTCTCTGAACACAAAGATCTCCACCGAGAAATTATGTAAATCGTTTGTGTTTTACCCTACTTTGTGCAAAAGTGGTAAATAGAAAGCACATTAAAATTACGAAATTAACTTTAGTCGAGGCAACTTATGTATAGAGAAATACTTTCCTCTATCATTCTTCGTTATCAACATCCACCTGCTTGTGCATATATGCGGTGAGGATTTATTTTGTGGTCCCGTTATGTATCACTGTATGTATCCTTTTGAGCGCTTGATGAAAACCTTCAAAGATTACATAAAGAATACACGGTATACTGAAGGGTCAATTGCTGAAGAACACATTACGGTGGAATCATCACTATATGCTCAAGAATATATGCCAAAACAAGAGCTGAGGAGGTTCAATCCTCGTGGAGAACGAGTGATCAAGGAACCTAATGAGTTTGAGGATGAATTGCTTTTGGGAACCCTAAATTGGTGAAACTCACAAACCTACAATATGAGCAAGCAACTCGTTATGTCTTCGAATCGTAAGATGAAGTCAAAGATTGGAAAGAGTAAGTATCTACCGAATTATTCTTGTTTGATTATACATATTTTATATATTATGATTTAAACTCTAAAATTTTTACCCGTAGAAACTACGAGAACGAAATTGCCCAAAATCAAAGGAGAAATTGCACGATAAATAATTTTTAGGCATAAGTATCAAAAGAGGTCATTTTTACCTCTTATATGTGCGGTTATTTATTCAGGTGTGGTAAAAACATGCACTAATACAATTCATTAATAAATGCAACTTCTAAAAAGAGGTGATGTCTCTTTAAGGCTTGCATGCTAAAAGGTCCTAATTTTCGTGCGAAATAGTTTAAGAAATTTTGCACCAACGGTTTTGATTTCGTTTCATATTTATATGAGGATAAGTTTTTGAAGCAAAATAACGGAATTTTGATTTCTGCCTTGACTACCCGTGTCTCTAGCAAAAGTGATAAAAATCCAAAAGATACGGTGTTAACCTATTATGGGATAATCTAACAAATCCAAGAACTCGATTACTTATATTTCACAAAAATTGATACTATTGTGATTGGGTGAAGGTGGACGATATTATGAATGTTAATTGATCCTGACTCCAAATTTATTATGGTAGATTTATCAAAGATAAAGAGTAAAGATCGCATGGTTGACGAGCCTTTTATTTGTGCCTTTCAGAATGTAAAGAAGGTATTCTACTCGAAAAACGATAGCAATTGGTCTATTGTTGTGCATGAACCAAAGGGTAAAACTATTCAAGCATACGCATTAAAATCTCCAAAGAGTTCCAGTCAGCTCTTGATGACAATCTTAATTTGAGGATCTTTCGCTGATTTAGAAGAAGATTGAGTATTAAAATATTATTTTATCCTTATCAATCTTATTTGTATCCTATTATGATATTAACACTATATTAGTGTTTTACTTTGATTTATGAATGTTTAGTTCGATGTATGAATGTTTAGTTTGATTTACGAATGTTTAATTTGATTTACAAATGTTTAATTTGATTTACGAATGTTTAATTTGATTTATGAATGTTTAGGGGAATGAACACCTTGCACGGTACACTCGGTTTGAGAATAGAGTCTCCTAAGTTTGTGATTGGACCAAATTGGCCCAACATAATTTCCACGTGTTCCAGTACATGTACATTTGTTGATTAGTTTCATTGATACAATCTTCATAAAATGAAGGAAAATAAACGTCCCACATTGGACAAAAATCAACATTACCGACATCCTCAAAATTTGGAAACTCTAAATTGGTGATGAAGTTATTCTATTATGAAAATTATCCTTGATCAAACTCAATGACGTCAGTGGATATTGAATTTCAATTTTCAAAACAAAACAACCTTATCATAAATTTCGAGTTTGAAAATTTTGAGGATATCAGTAATGTTAATTTTATCCCACGTGGGACGTTATTTTCCTTCATTTTTATGAAGATTGTATCAATGAAACTAATCAACAAATGTACATATACATGAATATGCAGGGGTTCCAGGATCAATTTGGTCAAATCATAAACTCAAAAGACTATTCAATGGCCTTCTTGGATAGCAGGAACCATGTATTCTTTATTTTAACTTACATTTTTATATATTTGATATACATAATCTTTTAAATGTTATATTCCTATATAGGCACATTTAGGTTCGACCTCGCACGTGCCCAACGTATCTCGTAGCAATTGACCGCGTAGTCGTGATACTCTCGGTTTGAGAATATGACCAAAATTTGCAATTGCTTCTCCTTTTTATTATGATGGTTTTTTTAATGGAATCTCATTTCTGTGGGTGTCAAAACTTTTAGGATACCTGCAAAATATTTTAACCATGGGTTTTGATATTGCATTTATGATTTAAGAGGTTTTGGATCTGGAGGTTAGGATTTTCGGTCATCGTTTCGAATTCAACATCCATTGAACCCTAGGTTTGAGTCGCCCAAAGTCATTTTCGAATTTGTAATTTTTCGGGACTCTAAGTATTGACCGAAGTCATAGGATTACGGGCATTTTGAGAATTATAATAATGATTACCGAAAGAATTGGAATAAGACATGCTTACCCCCAAAATGGGTCGAAGTGGCGAATTCCACAAAGTAGATGCGCGCGCGAAAAATTCAAGCTTTTCTTGGCCCTCAAATGTAGAAGTCCTACAAAAATATTAGGCAAAAAATACAAATAGAAAGAAAATACTACGAAATACTAAATCAAATAAATTCTAAAACAAGCAAGTCCCCGGCAACAGTGCCATTTTAATCGAGGGTGAAAAGCGGCGCGTGTCAAAATGTTGGTCGTTGTTTTGTGTTCACCGCCTCAATACAAAAACCTAAACTTATGACTACACTCAACTGGTGAGTATAGCGGCCAAGTTCGAGTATCTAAATCCACAAAGACGAGTTGCTAGAATTTATAAGCTTCAATACTTCTAAATAAAAGCGTAAAAGATGATTAAACATAAAAAGGAAAAGATGCAAAAAGGGAAAGATTAATCTAGGCGAGTGTATTTAAACTAGATTAGCAAAGCGAGTAAAACTATAGGTTGCGTCGAATATCCCTCACCCGAGTTAATTAGTATAAAATGGTTACATGGTTCGACAAGTTATTAAGACTGCATCCCGTTTCAAAAATTAATTAAATAAAGAGTTGTTACACCCCTAAATTCTCATAAAAGTCTATTATGATTTTGGCGTCAATAAATACCCCGAAAATTACGCACGTAAGGTCGTAAGTATGGTGCATGCATGATCTACCCTGTCAAATCTCCTAGGTCTAATAACTAGGACAACGCACTCGAAATAGACCCGTAAACTCCATCACCAAAGCAAAGCAACATGTCAACCCGAAATGAGTTCAATCCGACACAACCTAGACTAATTTAGCTAGAAAGCATGATAAAAATGCGGTAAATAAACGCGGTAAAACTACACTAGAAATCAACTAAAGAAAGCATATAAATCTAATTAACAAAGAAAGTAAATTAACTACAAAGCAAGAAAATAAGGAGATACAACTTAATTTAATAGAGAGGGAAGATAAATAGTAAACTTACAAACCCAAATGGGTGTCAAACCAAGAGGAAATGAAGAATGAGCTCTTAAACCCCCAAACCCTAACCTAAACTATCTAAAACTAATTATCTCAGAAAATAGAAACCAAAATTGGTTTATATAGTAAGTGGAAAAGAAAATAAAGGAAAAAGAAAAGAAAAGGAGAAAGTACAAAATATCTGGTATACGCGGTCGACCGGTCCCAGGGGCGCAGTCGACCGCGCCTTCAAGTAAAAGCCCACTGTCTCCTTTCCACGGAAAAACCCCAAACCGTGGTCGATCGGGCCTTTAACCGCGGTCGACCGGTACTCTGTTTCTTGGCCTTCTTTGGTCCATAAAAAAGGGAGGAAAGGTCCATTACGGAAATGGCTATAACTTCATCGTCCAGACTCCAAATGACGCGCTGTTTATGGCGACGCGATTCTAATTCAATGAGCTATGCATCCATGGAATTTTCATAAGCCTGAGATGAAATATGAATTGACTAAAATGCCCTTGAAGTAGCGTCCGATGATGAAACTTCTTCGAAATACAACAGTTCCTCACTTTTAATGTTCCAATACCTACAAAAGCACAATTAACCCCTGCAAAGCATATATATATACAAATCCAAGGCTGTCTAGTTAATGAGCATAAATATATGCATTAAGGACCGTAAAAGTGCTAAAATGCATAAAGATATATGGCGAAAATATGCAATATTTGTGTCGTATCAGTAATCTACCAAACAAATGACTTGAAATAGTGCGAGTCTCATGAGTGGCACGTAGTCGTCCAATTAATCCATTTGCTATTTAGGCATTGCTTCTCTGAACACAAAGATCTCCGCCGAGAAATTATGCAAATCGTTTGTGTTTTACCCTACTTTGTGCAAAAGTGGTAAATGGAAAGCAGATTAAAACTGTGAAATCAACTTTAGTCGAGGCAGCTTATGTATAGAGAAATACTTTCCTCTATCGTTCTTCGTTATCAACATCCACCTACTTGTGCATATATGCGATGAGGATTTATTTTGTCGTCCCGTTATGTATCACTGTATGTATCCTTTTGAGCGCTTGATGAAAACCTTCAAAGATTACATAAACAATACACGGTATACTGAAGGGTCAATTGCTGAAGAACACATTACTGTGGAATCATCACTACTTGCTCAAGAAATATGCCAAAACAAGAGCTGAGGAGGTTCAATCCTCGTGGATAACGAGTGATCAAGGAACCTAATGAGTTTGAGGATGAATTTCTTTTGGGAACCCTAAATTAGTGAAACTCATAAACCTACAATATGAGCAAGCAACTTGCTATGTCTTCGAATCGTAAGATGAAATCAAATATTGGAGAGAGTAAGTATCTACCGAATTATTCTTGTTTGATTATACGTATTTTATATATTATGATTTAAACTCAACAATTTATCCGTAGAAAAACTACGAGAACGAAATTGCCCAAAATCAAAGGAGAAATTGCACGATAAATAATTTTTGGGCATAAGTATCAAAAGAGGTAATTTTTACCTCTTATATGTGCGGTTATTTATCCAGGTTTGGTAAAAACATGCACTAATACAATTCATTAATAAATGCAGCTTCTAAAAAGAGGTGATGTCTCTTTAAGGCTTGCATGCCAAAAGGTCCTAATTTTTGTGCGAATGAGTTTAAGAAATTTTGCAACGGTTTTGATTTCGTTTCTTATTTATATGAGGATAAGTTTTTGAAGCAAAACAACGGTATTTTAATTTCTGCCTTGACTACCTGTGTCTCTAGCAAAAGTGATAAAAATCCTATAAGATATGGTGCTAACCTATTGTGGGATAATCTAACAAATCCAAGAACTGGATTACTTATATTTCACAAAAATCGTATACTATTGTGATTGGGTGAAGGTGGATGATATTACGAATGTTAGTTGATTCTGACTCTAAATTTATTATGGTACATTTATCAAAGATGAAGAGTAAATATCGCATAGTTGACGAGCCTTTTATTTGTGCCTTTCAGAATGTAAAGAAGGTATTCTACTCGAAAAACGATGGCAATTGGTCTATTGTTGTGCATGCACCAAAGGGTAAAACTATTCAAGTATACGCATTAAAATCTCCAAAGAGTTCCAGTCAGCTCTTGATGACAATCTTAATTTGAGGATCTTTCGAGGATTTAGAAGAAGATTGAGTATTAAAATATTATTTTATCCTTATCAATCTTATTTGTATCCTATTATGATATTACCACTATATTAGTGTTTTACTTTGATTTATGAATGTTTAGTTCGATGTATGAATGTTTAGTTTGATTGACGAATGTTTAATTTGATTTACAAATGTTTAATTTGATTTACGAATGTTTAATTTAATTTACGAATGTTTAATTTGGTTTATGAATGTTTAGGGGCACGAACACCTTGCACGGTACGCTCGGTTTGAGAATAGGGTCTCTTAAGTTTGTGATTGGACCAAATTAGCCCAACATAATTTCCACGTGTTCCAGTACATGTACATTTGTTGATTAATTTCATTGATACAATCTTCATAAAATGAAGGAAAATTAACGTCCCACATTGGACAAAAATCAACAATACCGACATCCTCAAAATTTGGAAACTCTAAATTGGTGATGAAGTTATTCTATTATGAAAATTATCCTTGATCAAACTCAATGACGTCAGTGGATATCGAATTTCAATTTTCAAAACAAAACAACCTTATCATAAATTTCGAGTTTGAAAATTTTGAGGATATCAGTAATGTTAATTTTTATCCCACGTGGGGCGTTATTTTCCTTCATTTTTATGAAGATTGTATCAATGAAACTAATCAACAAATGTACATGTACATGAATATGCAGGGGTTCCAGGATCAATTTGGTCAAATCATAAACTCAAAAGACTATTCAATGGCCTTCTTGGATAGCAGGAACCATGTATTCTTTATTTTAACTTAGATTTTTATATATTTGATATGCATAATCTTTTAAATGTTATATTCCTATATAGGCACATATAGGTTCGACCTCGCACGTACCCAACGTAACTCGTAGCAACTGACCGCGTAGTCGTGATACTCTCGGTTTGAGAATATGACCAAAATTTGCAATTGCTTCTCCTTTTTATTATGATGGTTTTTTTAATGGAATCTCATTTCTGTGGGTGTCAAAACTTTTAGGATACCTGCAAAATATTTTAACCATGGGTTTTGATATTGCGTTTATGATTTAAGAGGTTTTGGATCTGGAGGTTAGGATTTTCGGTCATCGTTTCGAATTCAACATCCATTGAACCCTAGGTTTGAGTCGCCTTAGAGAGAATACAAATTTAGTCTTCAATGTCAATTAGAGAGTGATTGAGACCGCACTGTATCTTCATTTTTGTGGAGTCAAAAGCAAAATGAGATTGCCACATACATATTTAATTTTAGGGTTATTTACTGTATGGGGTACATTATTTATAATAATTGGCACTTAGGGTACGTTAGTTTTCATATTAGTTAGTTGTGTCCAAAACTCACGAAAACCGTCAGTTGACTCACTTAACCGTTAGTTGACTAACTTTTTTTTAACAAAAAAGACCATTTTAGCACCGATTACATTAATATATCTAACCCTCTCTCTCCTCTCACCCTAAACCCCACACAATAAACCGAACATGCTAAACTCTAGCTCCCACCCTCCGAAATCGGCCATAGCCCGACCTCAGGAAGCTCTGGACGGAGTTTTTTCATAGCCGAAGGTTTGGTCCCCAGAGGTTTGTTGGCCGGACGTTCGGATCAGAGGTTTGTTGTCCTTTTTTTTAAAATCATTTTGTTGGCCGGAGTTCGGATCGCTTGGCCGAAGGTTTGGACCGGACATGTGGAATTTTTTTTGGGTGGATGTTTTTTCTTGTGTTGGAAATCGTCCCTGCAGCTTTTTTGTAGCTGGAAATCTATTTTGGCAGGAGTTTTTTTTTTTGGGCGGAGATTTTTTTAACTGAAAATCTTTTTTGGATGGAAAATAAATTTCTTTTGTTGAAAATCAATTTTTTTGTGAAAAATATTTTTTCTTCTTCTAAAAATATAGTTTCTTTGGTTGAAACTCAGTTTTTTTGTAGCTGGAATTTTTATAATCAATTTTTTTTTCTAGAAATAATATTTTTATTTTTGGGAAATATATTTTCTTTTGTTAAAAATCAATTTTTTTGTAGCTCGAGTTTACTTTTTTTGTTGGGAATATATTTTAAGTTTATTTTCATTTTTTTTCTTGGGTAGATATAACTGGAATTAGTTTTATTTTTTATTTTATGCTGAATTTTTTTTTTTTTGCATGGAAATTTTTTTGTTATGTTGAAAATAATTTTTAAACAATTTTATTTTGTTTTTGTTTATGGAAAACATTTTTTGGGTGGAAAATTTTTTGTTTTGTTGAAAATATTTGGTGGAAAACATTTTTTATATCGTGGAAATAAGTTTTTATACTAAAAATCAGTTTATTTTTTAAAAAATCATTTAAAAAGTTATTTTAAAAACAATTATCAAATTATTTTTAAATAGTGTAATTTTTTAATTTAAATCAATTTTATTTGAACTAAAATCACTTTAATATTTAAATAATTTCTTTTTTTACCAAAATAAGTTTTATTTTTATGCTGGAATTTATTTATTTTTATTTACGAAAATCAGTTTTTTGGGTGGAAAACATTTTTTATTCGGTGAAAATAATTTTTAATACTGAAATTCAGTTTTTTTATCAGTTATATTATGCCGAAAAATAATTTTTAATCAGTTATATTATAATTGTTTAATATTTTAACTCTTTTTAATAAGAAAAACATGGTTTAAAAAAGAAAAATTTGTTCAACATTTTTTTGAATATTTAAAATGTACAATATACATATATATGTACTAGTCCCCCCGTCCCCGTGCTGATGGCACGATTTTTTTTATTAAAAGTCCAGCCCAATATTAAAAGCCCAGCCCAATTTTTTTTATAACCAATCCATTAAAGCCCAACCCAATTTTTATAAAAAAATATATTAAATAATCACTCGAACATTTTTTAATACACGTTTAGTCCATGCTTTTTATACGGGTATATATCAATATTTATCGAAACGTCCTAATGTGAAGAGAGAGAGGGGAGAAGATGAGGCCACCCCGACCACTGCAGCAAACATTAGCGAACAGGAAGGAGGCGGTATGCGTGACCGGAGCCAATGGGTTCATAGGTTCGTGGGTGGTACGGATCCTCCTTGACGAGGGCTACACCAGCATTCAAGCTTCCATCTTTCCGGGCTCCGATCCCTCCCACCTCTTTACACTCCCCGGCGCCTCAGCAGCTAACGTCAATCTGGTGGTCCACGAGGCCGATCTCCTCGACGCCCACGCCCTCTCTAGAGCGGTGGAGGGGTGCTCGGGCGTCTTCCACGTGGCGTCTCCCTGCACCCTGGAGGACCCCCTTGATCCCCAAACAGAGTTGGTGGACCCCGCCGTCCAGGGTACACTCAACGTCCTGGCCGCAGCCAAGAAGCACGAGGTGAGACGAGTAGTGGTCACCTCCTCAATTTCTGCTATGGTGCCTAACCCCGGCTGGCCTAATCACACCCCGTTTGATGAATCCTCCTGGACCGACCTCCACTACTGCAAATCTCGCCAGGTCTATCTCTTTCTCCATCACCTCTTTACCCATATTCATTTATTATCACACTCAACCACATACATGCGGCTACCCGTTCTACTCACGCCCACCAACAACTGTCGGATAATATGTATTCAAATACAGAAATGGAACTCTATATATATCACACTAATGTAAACTTCAATACAATAATGTAACTTCTGGTAAACTTCAAGGCGTGGTGTCACTTTCTTAAATACAGTATTTGCCCCACACGAATAACTTCGGTATACAAACAGGAATTCACAATTCGTACTCAAGATACAATGAAGCAATTTGTACTGTCTGCAACTTGTATATTTGAAGACAACCTTTGAATGAAGCAGCAAAGAACAGTCAATCATGTTTTTATTCTGTTTATGTGCACAAAACAGAATAAGATAATTTATATCTCCTGAAAGTTATAAGAGAGTAATTGCCAGGGCCGGAAAATCCGGAACTGGGTTAATCTTTATTATGTGCAATTTCGAAATAGGATGCCTTTATTTTAATGAAATGAAAGACTGCATCTCAGGGGTCATGGCTGTTAAGTTTTAACAGTCTTTACTTAATTTCGAAATGGTATGCCTGTTAATTACCAACAGTCTTAAACTCTTTCCGAACAGTTACAGTCATAGTTGTCAGAGGCGAAAGGCGCACCAAGGCGCCAAGGTTCTTGTGGAGCCTAGGCGCAAGGCGCAAGGCGAGGCACGCGCCTGATCGAAGTGAGGCGCAAAGTTTATAGAACGTGCAAAAGTTGTATATTTATAAATAATATCATTAGTGATTTAAAATTAGAAATATATAGCATAAATTATTATTATACACGCTAATGAAGAGACAAGTCAAAAGGAGATAGAGCTTATACCACTATATGAAAAAAATATATATTTAAATATCAAATTTATGTAACAATTTGACTATCCAATAATCAACAAAAGAAAATATATTGACATATTCATATAATAAATACTCTTGTGTGTGAAAAGAAGAAATCAAAATCAACATATAAATTATTCAAAGATGCAACATTATTGGAGTTAAATTTTGTTTGTTTCTTTTGAGCAAGGTTCTTAAAAACGCGGGGCGTGAGCGAGGCGTGGAGGTCAAGCCTTAAGTCTTAGGCGTAAAAAGGCGTTTAGGCCTTCTTAATATATTTTAATATTTTTTAACCATAACAAGGCTATTAAAATACTAAAATTGTACATATCATAAAAATATGTCTGAATATTTGCAAATTAAAATACTATTTGATTATTTTGGATGAGATAATGGTCCGGTTTGTAAAAAAAATCTTCAAAAGGCGATATCGTTTCACTCAAGCATTGTTGTTTTTAGAAAAAAGTGCGTCTTAAGGGTTTTACCAAGAATAAGGCATAAAAAGCTTAAGGCGAGACGTTTCTCCCAAGCCTCAAGCCTAGGCGTGCCGAGATTTTTTATAACAGTGCTTTTGAGAAAGATTAAGTTTTCCTAGGATTCTCAAGGACTTACTTTGCTTAGTTTTGGGGTGGGGAATCATCTAATCTTCTTTATTCCTTTGGAAAATATGTAAAATAAGCATATCAATTGATCCATTCTTGTATTGGAGGCGTTATCCAAAAAAATTCCATAAGGCGCGCATGACCTGCGCTTTGAGCCTGGAGCCTAAGCGCACAGGGCGCGCGCCTTATTGAAGGAGCCGAGCCCGAGTGTGGCAAGGCGCTGATGCTGAGCCTAGGTGAGCCTGGAGCCTAGGCGCATGCCTAGGCGCGCCTTTAACAACTGTAATACCGAAACGGTTTTATACGGACCCACCAAAAAGTGATCGCACCCGAGCTATTGCGATCCGACCCGGACGAATCTCGACAATCCGCTACCACTGCGGACACGAAACATGCGAAGTGCAAAGTGCGCCACTAGTGCCTTTACAGTCCATTGTCCTACACGTGCCCCGCGCGTGCGTGTGCGTACGGTGCTTCGCACTGTATTGGAGGTCTTTTGAATAGCCTCTTAAATGCTAGATGAAATAACTCTTCATCTTCCATTTCTACTTATTAAGTGCACACTTTCTTAATATTTTTTCAATATGGGACTCAAAAGGTTGTCCACTCCTTTTATAGCTTAGTGGGTATCACTTAGCTTTACTCATTTTCCAATATGGGACACTCTCTTTTATATTGGGTTAGTTTTCCACTTTTCTCCACACACTTCTAATGTGGGACAAACTTTTAGGCTTTTACTCCCAAAGTTCTTACTCACTTATTTTAAAAATTCTCCAACATTCCTCCACCATTTTCAAATAAGTTTTGTAAATCTTTGATTGTCTGTAAGACTGTGTATAAGTATTGGTGTCTCACGACTTGAACCAATACCCTGTGAAGATTTGTCAAGGTTAATCATGAAAGTATAGTTGACTTTGTCTTTGAACTATCAATCCATATTGATCAGCAGGATTTGTCTACACACGCAAATCTTTTGGTCACTGATTATCCATATAAGCCGACACATGTATTAGGCCTTGTGTTTGTACCTTGATTTCATGAGTGCTTTAGAGTCAAGCCTAGTTCTCATAGGAAGCGACATCACATCCACACTCATATAGGTAGACTATCATAGGTGTCCACGTAACTAAAACACCATAAATCTATTAAGATTAAACTCATCCTCTTTCATTATTCATTACATGTTCTAAGCACTTATCCTTGGGATGTTTGATTTTGTAGTGCTTACAACCACGACGTATGATGTACTTTAATCATTGAACTTGAGACTTGAATATATCAAGTTTCAAGTTGAGTTTTCATCAAGAGTGATTATTGTTAATGGGCTTTAGTCCCATCCCAAATGATGTCTTAGACACCATTCCTCTTGCAAGACCTTTTGTAAAAGGATCAGCTAAATTTTGATTTGATTTTACATAATCCACTGTGATTACACTATCTGTGATCATTTGTCACATAACTGTGTCTCAGGCCAATATGTCTAGATTTTTCATTGTACACTTTACTATAAGCTCTGGAAAGTGTAGACTCACTATCACAATGTATAGATATTGGAGGCATTGGTTTTGGCCAAACTGGAATTTCAATCAATAAATTTCTTAACCATTCTGCCTCTTTACTAGTTGCAACTAATGCTACAAACTCAGCTGTCATAGTAAAATCAGCTATACAAGCTTGTTTCTTTGATCCCCAAGAAACAGCTCCTCCACTAAGAGTGAAAATCCATCCACTTGTTGAGGAATGATCCTCCCGCTCAGTTATCCAACTGGCATCAGAAAACCCTTCTAATACTGAAGGATAATCATTATAGTATATACCATAGTCCATAGTACCTTTCAAATATTTTAATATTCTATTAACAACATGACAATGTAATAAACTAGGATTACTGGTATATTTACTTAATTTACCAACAGCATATGCGATATCAGGTCGAGTATATGTCATGGCATACATTAAACTACCAATTACTCGTGCATATTCCAATTGTGAAATAGCTCTACCAGTATTAGGGATCATCTTTAGCTGTGGCTCAAAAGGTGTACTAACAGGTGTGCAATCAAACTGATTAAATTTCTTTAAATTTTTTTCAACATAATGAGATTGAGTGAGAATTATATTTTTATCTTTCCTTATTATTCTCATTCCTAATATGACATCAGCTACACCCATATCTTTCATATCAAATTTAGAAGACAGAAAACTCTTTGTATTACTAATGCTTTCTAAATCAGTACCAAGAATTAACATATCATCTACATATAAACAAATGATCACACCTTTATCATCAGATTCATGAATTTTAAAACCATAAGAAATAATGACTTTATCAAATTTTTCATGCCATTGTTTAGGTGCTTGTTTTAGGCCATACAAGGAGTTAATTAATTTACGTAATTTATGTTCTTGTCCAGGCATAACAAACCCTTCAGGTTGTTCCATGTAAATTTCTTCTTCTAAGTCACCATTTAAAAAGGCAGTTTTCACATCCATTTGATGAATCTCAAAATTATATATAGATGCTAATGCAATTAAAATTCTAATAGTAGATGTTCTAGCAACTGGTGCATAGGTATCAAAATAATCAATTCCTTTTTTTTGTGTAAAACCTTTGGCAACCAATCTAGCCTTGAATTTATCAATTGTTCCATCTATTTTCATTTTCTTTTTAAAAATCCATCTACACTTGATAGGTTTAGACCCTGGAGGTAAATCTACTAACTTCCAAGTTTTATTTCCCATGATTGAATTCATTTCATCATTTATAGCTTCTTTCCAAATGCTGAATCTGCAGACTTAATTGCCTCACCATAACTTTGTGGGCATGTTTCAACACTAAGAGTCAAAGCAAATTAATTACAAAGTGTGTCTTTAGTTCCTTCAACAAGATGGACTACAAAATCGGGACCAAAACTTTTTTCTTTCCTAGGTCACTTTTCCTAATCTCTTCTTGTTCCACTGGTGATAAGCATCAGATAATTGTGAAGGAGTGTTTACTTCTTTTTCATTATTTATTCTAGGAGTAGAAGAAAACATTTGTTCATAAAAAATTGCATCTCTCGATCAATTATTGTATTTACCTCAACAAAATCATTAGGTTCACTAACCAAAAATCTATAGGCTTTACTATGTCGTGCATAACCTATGAAAATACACTCAACGCCTTTGCTTCCTAATTTCTTTATCTTAGTTTCAGGTAGTCTTACAATAGCTCTACAACCCCAAACTTTAAGATATCCTAAATTGGGTTTTCTATTATTTCATAATTCGTAAGGAGTTTTCTTATTATCTTTAACACGTATCCTATTCAGAATATGACACGCAGTTAAAAGTACTTCTCCCCAAAACCCTTTACTTAAATCAAAATAAGAAAGTATAGCGTTAACCATTTCAGTTAGTGTCCTATTTTTTCTTTCTGCTACTCCAATTTGTTGTGGTGTATATAAGGTGTAGTAACTTCATGGATAATACCCATATCTTCACAAAATTGAGGAAAGTGATATTCACCACCTCTATCAGATCTAAGACATTTTATTTTAGTATCACATTGATTTTCAACTTCATTTTAGAGTTTAAAAGATATATGTAACAATATTTTGAAAAGTCATCGATAAATGTAGCAAAATATTTATTACCACCTCTAGTAGGTGTTCCATGTAAATCACAAACATCACTATGTACTAATTGCAACAAAGATGTAGTTTTTTCTATTTTTGGAAAAGGCAATCTTGTTATTTTTGTTTGCATTTATATTTTACACTTTTCATTCATAGCATTCTCATATTTAGGAATTAAATTTAAATTAACCATGAAACGCATTTTCTTTGTATTAACATGTCCTAAGCGACTTTGCCATAATGATAGACAATCAACGATATAAGCAGAAGAATCTTTTTCATTGATATTGAGCTTAAACATGCCCTCATACAAATATCCTTTGCCTATAAAGGTACCACTCTTAGTCAGAATAAATTTGTCTGACTCAAATACAAGCTTAAAGCCAAATTTGTTAAGAAGACTTCCAGAAACTAAATTTTTCCTAACATCAGGAGCATGAAAAACATTAGTGAGACTAAGGATTTTTCCATAAGTGAATTCGAAATGTACCAAAATGTTGGGACTGCGAAAACTTTGTGGGAAACATTGGAGACCAAATATCTTACGGAAGACGCTACAAGTAAGAAGTTCCTTTGCCTTTAACCGCAGCAGTAGAAGAATTTCCCATATAGAGAACATCTCCTTCCACAGTTTTATAGGCAGAGAACAAGCTCTTGTCCTTACAAACATGCCTTGTGGCACCAGAATCAATCCACCAAGAGTTGTCTTCTCCAAGCATATTAACCTCGGATATCATAGCAGCAAATTTTTGCTTTGTGTCTGATGTCCCTCCTTTTTCCTTTAGTTTCTTGAACTCGTGACAATCCTTCTTGAAGTGACCTGGTTTGTTGCAATGAAAACAATTTCCTTTCTTCTTTTTGTTTGCTTTAGAATCATTTGAAAAATTCTTCCGCTTGTTATTTTTTCCATGATTGCCATATTTTTGCTCCTTTCCTCACCTTAGAAACAAAATTTTCCCGTTCCTCTTTACCATCTTGAATTCGAGACTCTTGTTCAATTCTTAAATGAGTCTCTAATTCTCCAAGTGAAAGATCCTCCTTTTTGTGTTTGAGTTCTTTCTTATAATCTTTCCAAGAAGGAGGAAGTTTTTCAATTATGGCAAGAAACAATTACATTATCATCCATATTTAAAATTTTCAATTTGCAATGATTTAAGATGCGTTGGATGTCATGAAATTGTTCTAGCACAGGCCTATTATCATGCATTTTAAAGCTTAAAAACTGACCGATAAGGAACTTCTTACTTGTAGCGTCTTCCGTAAGATATTTGGTCTCCAATGTTTCCCACAAAGTTTTCGCAGTCCCAACATTTTGGTACAAGTCGAACAAATTGTCAGCAAGTGCATTGAGAATGTGACCACGACACAAGTAATCATCGGTCTCCCATTTTGTGCGTTGCCTCGTCTGTTCCACGGTTTCATCTTCTTCTTCATTTGGTTTCGGTTGTGACAAGACGTACGCAATCTTCAATGTTGTTAGAAGAAAGTGAACCTTTTTCTGCCAACGAAAATTACCACCATCAAAACGGTCCAACTTGACAAAGCCTTCTGTTATTTGTCGAAGTGATTTTGAAGAGTCTGCCATTTCTGGATTACTGTATTTAGATTGTTGGATAATATGTATGCAAATACAGAAATTGAACTCTTTATATATCACAGTAATGTAAACTTCTGAATAGAATCTGGAAAACTTCAAGGCGTGATGTCACTTTCCTAAATACAGTATTTGCCCCACACGAATAACTTCGGTATACAAACGGGAATTCGCAAATCCGTACTCAAGATATAATAAAGCAACTTGCACTGTCTGCAACTTGTATATTTGAAGACAGTCTTTGGATGCAGCAGCGAAGAACAGTAAATCAAGTTCTTATTCTGTTTATGTGCACAAAACAGAATACGATAATTTATACCTCCTGAAAGTTATAAGAGAGTAATTGCAAGGGCTGGAAAATTCGGAACTTGGTTAATCTTTATTATGTGCAATTTCGAAATAGGATGCCTTTATTTATAGGAAATGAAAGGCTGCATCTCAGGGGTTATGACTGTTAAGTTTTAACAGTCTTTACTTAATTCCGAAATGGTATGACTGTTAATTACCAAGAGTCTTAAACCATTTCCGAACAGTGACAGTAATACCGAAAGGGTTTTACACGGACCCGCCAAAAAGTGACCGTGCCAGAGCTATTGCAATCCAACCCGGACGAATCCCGGCAACCCGCTACCACTGCGGACACGAGGCATGCGAAGTGCAAAGTGCGCCACTAGCGCCTCTACAGCCCACTGCCCCGCACACGCGCGCGTGCACGTGCCTGCATGTGCGTACGGTGCTTCGCACTGTATTGGAGGTCTCTTGAATAGCCTCTTAAATGCTAGATGAAGTAACTCTTCATCTTCCATTTCTACTTATTAAGTGCACACTTTCTTAATATTGTTTCAATGTGGGGCTCAAAGGTTGCCCACTCCTTTTATAGCTTAGTGGGTATCACTTAGCTTTACTCATTTTCCAATGTGGGACACTCTCCCTTTTATATTGGTTTAGCTTTCCACTTTTCTCCACACACTTCCAATGTGGGACAAGCTTTTAAGCTTTTATTCTCAAAACTCTTACTCACTTATTATAAAATTTCTCCAACAACAACCACTACCAATTTGGGACGAACACAATATAATTTTTCTTTTAAATGTTTTGACTTTCAAACAAGTATCCTTCATTTGGAAGGAGTCGTAGTTACATTGGGACATATGGAAGGACTACATAATAATAAAAAATAAGTTGGGATTAGATTTATCATTACATGTCCATTTGGTTTAATTTTTTGTTATTTACTGGATTTTAGGTTGCTAAATTCACGCCGAACAAGATATGCTAATATGTTTTCTACAACTCACAGACTTTATACTCCCCCGCCCCTGCACAACTTAAGTGTCAGTGTTTGAAAGAAAAAACGTTGTAAAATTAAAATTAACTTTCAGAATTTACCCTCCTAAAAACGATTAAATTTTTGGATCACGTAATTTTGTAATCTCACCTAGTTTTATTACCATTTTTAGAAGCACAATTATTAATTTGTGACAGGCTAAAAAGAAATAAGGGCTATTAATTTGGGACAGATGGAGTATGTGAATTTACCAAATTATGAATATAAGAATGGAGAAAAAAATTGAATCAATCAAGCACTACGTATAAAACCATGACACACTTGATAGTGTCCAAAGTGAAACCGTTGCTGTAGGAGCTCTTTCCATGCCTCCAATTCAGGGTTATAAGAGCTTTGACATCTCTCAACTAGCAACTGGAATTCATCAGAAAAGATAATTTCACCCTTCCAAGACCAAGCAAGTGGCTGCACGTGAGATCATCATACGTGGGGAGAATAATCTCATTCCCATGCACATTTCAGAAGGACATGTGGCATGCATCCAATGGTGGAGATAGACCGGGCATGTTCCATGTGACTTGGGGTGCACACTACACCTCATTTCACTTATAAATAAAAATGTACCGTTACTTGTAAACTAAGTCACTTTTCTATACCTAAATTCTGTAGATATCATTCTAGAGAGAGTAATTGTACCCATGTAACCCAAATCAAGTTATAATGGAAACCGAACTACTCAACAGTGGATGTAGGCTCAATTAAGTTGAACCACTTTAAAACTCTATGTTTGATCTTATTTACCGTACTTAAATGCCATATTTATTGTTCATCACTTTTGCCCAAAACGAGTTTTTAACATGACTCACTGAGTTACCTTTATACTGTTTGATATACCATTTTTGTGTATCATCAATCTGGTCTGATATGTGAAAATAAACTGAATAACTGAGCTGATTTCTCTGGGTGAACTCGCCCATAACCTAGTTATAGGCACAAATTTGACTCGGTCCAGATTTGGTTATATCATTTGAAGGTTTGGATTGAGGGTTTGTCCGTCTTCATCTTAAACATAGTTTCTGGGCTTTTTTTGAGTTTCATCACAGTTTAATTGCAATATGGGTGGAAAACACTATTCACCTTCATAATTTCTGGAATTTGATTTGAAAAGTTCATCCAACTCATCTTCATTTCTATTTGTTCATCAGATTTGAGAGTTTATGGGTAAAATACCGATCTAGAAAGTTAGATCTAAAAACTTACTATTCACTTTCTTACCAGAACTGTCATCGGAATTACCTTCACCACCGCCTTCCGACGGAATAAACACCTCAGGCAGCGCACCACCGTCAGAGATAACAGGGCTCATCGGTGCTCTAAAGATAATGCTTGCAAATCAGGAAAAAATGTAGTCACAGATGATGGCTCTAACACAAACGATTGTGGAAAGAGCATCAGAGGGGGCGATGAACCCTTCTACTCCGATGGGGTGAAGAAGCGAAAACACACCGGAGGAATTACTGAATGCATCGAGAAAGGATGGACCATTAAGGTTCAGAGGTAAGAACGTGATACAGTCTCGACAATTGGAAATGGGATATGAAAGAGAAGATCTTGATGGCGAAGAAAAACAAGATGAAGAAGAGGCTGACTTATAGCCAAGAAACTGAGATCAATCCTACCGACCAGGTAGAACTTCTTCTATCCCAGGGACTGAAAGGGGAACTTGAACTGAACACCCCTTCTAGCAGAAAGCGAGTGCATTCACTGGGCTTAAGAAGCCTTCGGCCTTAAGTAGGCTGGGATCTATACGCAGATGACCTCCTCCAACTGAAAGTCAATATAACATGAGGCAAATCTCCGAGGGGCATAGAGGAACGTCGACCCTACGGGGTTCGACTTGTGTTGGACCTCGAGATTTGTCTCATACATTGACGAACAGGACTAGAGGAACCTTGAGGAGAGAAGGCTCGGCAGAAAGCGAATGGCCCTCGAAAAGCTTTATTTTGAGTCTAGAGAACAAATTAGGGGACCTGATAGAGAGTTAAAAATCCCTTTGAAAGGGGATATATGGAAGGATCCCCCTTTGTCCCAGAGATTGTAAGCTGTCCTAGCAAGCTATCTTACTCCTACTAAATTTAAACCCCCCTGAGGTAACACTAAGGTATGATGGGAGTGCGAACCCAATTCACCATATAGAGATGTATCAATCAGTAAGTAACTGACATCTATTCGATACCAAACAAAATGAGGTGTTGAGAACTCTCACGGGGGCGACTCACATGTTGTATACGAGTATGCATAAAGGTCAGATCAGAGATTTCAAAGACCTTGCTGACAAGTTCATCAACAACTTCTGCTTTGGGTTGAAACCAGCGAAGAGGGTCACACACCTCCTTAACGTCCGACAGAAGAAGTAAGAGAATCTTAGAGATTTCATTTCACGGTTTAACAAAGAAAAACTCGAAGTTGTTGACTATGATGAAACGATCGCCAAGACAGCCCTCATTAGTTGGCTTCTGCTCGAAAAGCTTTACTGGCGCTCTCTAAAGACCTCTTATAACAATGAGCGAAATTCTAGCCGAGGCCGGAAAGGTTATGGCAGCCGAGGAAGCACTGACGGCTAATGTTGATGTCTAAAAATGGAAGGGGTCCAATTTTATAATCACAGATAAATTAGTTTAAGCAAGCTAGACAAACACACAAGAGACAACGTTTTAAAGTGGTTCAGCTGGAAAAAGCCTATGTCCACTGTTGGTATTATTTCTAGTGGTTACAATAGCTCAGTATGGGGTGTGCTTGTGCTTGATTGAATCGTCCCCTTGAGCTAAGGGAGAACATGTATTTATATTGGCTAGGAAACCAAGAGATGGAGTGCCTTTATATTTCCAGTTATATCTGTGTACAATAAATGAGACTCTTAAAATTCAGTGTTGTTCGCCATTCCACCCGAGCAATCTTTGATATTCCCGATGGTTCATTTTTTGGGAGTTGGTCGGCATTCCAGCAAACTAGGTGTGTCTGAAGCCGACCAAGATAGCTGAGTGGCCCCATAGGAGGACAGACGTATATTTTTCGCTGGTCCACGTGGGAGAGTAATTTTTACATACAACAAAAGCCCTCATTGCTCCATGCTTAATACTTGATCGAAAGTATGGAGTATATGTTCAGAATATTGCTCGACGTGCTATCTGAGAATTGGTCGGCAGCCGACCTTCCGGACTTGTAAATTTTTTCACTAGTACTGTTGATAATGGTATTTTTGTAAATGATTCAAACTTTTTCGAACCGCCAGAGGGTACTAGTCCTATTGTGCATCGGGAAGCGTGCAGCCGGTTGTAGTTCAAACGTTCATGCACTTCAATCATTTCGTTTTTGTTTTCAAGGCAACCTATAAAAGGTTGCAAGTTTCCCTCCATTTCACTATTCCTCAAACCTTCTACACTTAGCTTTTCTTTTCCTTCCCAAGCCTTTCGTTTTCGTTATTTTCTACTTGCTACATGCTGTCATTTTTCGATCTCTGTAAGCTACATTTCCTTTCTTTTCTTTGATTTTCTTTCCTACCTTTCAATCATAGTGTACATTGTAGATGACAATTCCTTAGAGAAATTTAGGGAAAAGAGGAAAATTCCTAGCTGGTTAGGGTTAAAAATTGCCCATGGCCCTATTGATGTATACTTTTTAGCTGGGGGTCACTGTATTCCCACTCAGTTCATTGCAGAGTGTGGCATTACTTTTCCCCCAAACCCACTTTTTCTTCTGTTCTATCAATATTTTGTTGTTGTTCCGGCAAGAATAGCTCCAAATACATGGAGGGTTGTGAATAGAGTGAATAGGTTATATGAAATTCATGGGACCCATATCGGGATTCTTGAATTAATGTTCTGTTATAAATGGGAAGTATTGGGGATAGCGCCTATTACCTGAAGACTAAGCAAGCTAATAGGGCTTTGGTGGTCAACCTGCCAGATTCCAATAAGGACTACTTGGATTATGGTGTCATTGTGAAGAATTATGCCCCCCTTCTTGAGGGGGTAAAATACACTGGGCCTAGGTGTCCCAGGAAGGGCGTGGCATAGGTCATACTTTCCTTTTCAATTTCTTCTCCTGTTTATTAATTGTTTAAAGCTTTGTCGAGTAACTGACTTGTTATATTTTTATGTAGAGGAAAGCAAAAAGAAGTGCCCCAAGGAGGGTGAGGTTATCAACTATCTCAAGTATCTGTGGGCCATTCATCAACGATCAGGAGGAGCATCCGCGATCACTTCTTTTCTGTTGGAGTACAAAAGCACTGTCACATCTTTTGTTGCCCGACCTACTCTTGTCCTGCCTTAGTCAACCATCAACTTGGACGAGGAACCTGTGTCCACTTCTTTTGCTGTCGAGTCAGCTGGAGTAGAGCTAGCTCAAGGAGGAACTTCTTCTTCCTTTAAATCTCTTGACATCACTACTATCCCCACGTCACCCATTACAGATATGGTAAAGAGAAAAATTTCAAACTTGCCGGCTGAATCTGGGTCTCCTACCCCTCCTTCCAAAAAGACCACTGCCACTTATAAGAGGTCTCAAGCTACTGAGAAGAGGCCTCAAGTCCTTACTACTGAGGAGGCCCGAATTGAAGAACCTCAGTACAAGAGGTTGAAGAAAGGTTTACCAAGCCATCGAGAACCGACCAAAAAGTCTACTAAGTTGGCCAAGAAGTCTGCTGTCGAACAAGTCAGAATTGAGGATGCTTATGTGGTGATTAACCTTGGGTTGGCCAGGGGTTTGATAAAGGCTGGTACTTTGCTAGCAGATAGGTCGGCTGCAGCCCCCATGATCAGAGCCCAATTAACTGAGAGCGCTAGCCAGACCTTGGCCTTGGTAAATTCATAATTCTTCTGTTATTCAATAATGTTTAATGCTTTTCTTTTGAACTGACGTAACATGATCATTCATTTGCAGTTAAGATAAGACTGCTGAAGATAAGACTTCCAGTTTGACTGATGATAACATTACTCTGAAGGCCAAGGGCAAGAAGGACAAAGAAGAGGCTGCCAATAAGGGTTGGGAAAAAGCTTTTGCTGCAGCGGCCATCCAGGTAGAGTATGCAAAGAAGCTGTCCTTCAAGGAGGGTTGGTCGGAAGCTTTAAAGGAGGTCGGCACCCAAGCAGACTCTGAGTTATTTCAGAGACATGACCCAGGAACTCCTCCTAACTTGGACGAGGATTTTGATGATGATGATGAGGGCTCTGGAAAATCTTACATGGTGCCTGTAGACAATGGCGACCGTCCTGCCGCTGACTAGGACAAGACCTAGGACAAGACCAAGGACATGGAGAAGGTTTAACTCCTTTTAGCCAGTTTCTTTTTGCTTTTTCTCTTATGTATTTTCCTTCTTCTTTCTCCTTCTGTAATGGGATTAGCTTTGTAACTCTTTGACTGATTAATGAAATGAAACAATTCTGTTGAATTTTTCCAATTTTCCTGTGCTGTTGATTGTTTGTTTGACTCATTACTGTTTGTCTTTCTTGGTTGGGCCCATATACTTATACTTGTAAGTTTCCAGTTTGATGCGAGGAAAAATGCAAGGCGGTGCAAGAGTCTTCTTGACGCTGGTCATTTAGCTTTGACCGAAGAAGAATTGATGAAGTTGCTCGGCCGAAAAGCGTCCGACCAAGTGAAAGTTGCCTATGCCCATCTTCATTGTCTGCTGGATAGAGCAGTGGCGAACAACACTGCTTATTAAGAAATGGTTGAATAGCTTCAAGAAGACCACAAGCTTTCTCTTGCGTTTCTTCATTCTGATTATGATGCCAAGTACAAAGCCTTGAATGAAGGATGGGGTTTTTGTAATACCCCGTACTTTTGGCTATATTTATTTTTGGGATTAATTAACTAAATGCGTATTAATTGGAAATTAATCCGGGTTATGAATACTAATGAGATGCGAATTGGTATTTGATTATGTGCATATATGATTATATATGTATTTGGTATTATAAAATTTGTCGTGAGATTTATATACGGCATTTTAGAAATTTTGTTGAGACGCGTGGGACCGCCGCGTCACGGTATAATATTTTGATAATAAGAGTGAATTTAAAATCTATAATCCGTATGGTCGTTTTGAGTGCGCCAACGCGTCCGGAAGGGTCGAGATAGTCAGAAAACACTAGCCGGGGGTATAGTTTGGGTCCCGGGGTATTTTTAGGCCATACCGGCAACTTAAAGGGTATTTTGGTAATTTCACGTTTTGAGGAATTAAAAGTGACGAAAATTTGGTTAATTAAATCTGATGTGGATAAGACCCACTAAGCCCATAACCAACCCTTATTAACCTAGAAAGCTACGTAGGTTATCATTTAGTCTTCCAACTCTCCCAAAGGAAACCCTAGCCACCATAGCCACCTTTGGAAGAAGAAAGCTTAGAGAGGTAGGGAAAGAGGAGGAATTCTGTAGAAAATCTGCAGAAAGAGCTTACAAATCCAACACCAAATCCAGAGACAATCAAGGCAAGTGATTTATTCCATTTAAATTTCGGAGAATGCTCCTTCCATGTTAGATTATTCAAAAACTTTGTGTGTTCTTGAAAGATAATGAAAAACCCATAAGATTGGAGTTATTAGTTTAATTTTTGGGATATAGGTTGCATGTAGAATGTTACTGGAAGATCATATTAAGAGAATTACTGACTTTTGTGATACCAAAAACGGATTTAAGATGAAGTTTATGAATGTTCTTGAGAAAAATCTGGAAACTAGGTTTTTGATAAAAATTGACCCATATGTAGCCTTTAGTTGTTGAAATATTGATTTATGGACGTTAGTAATACTGTAGGATTGTTATATGGCATTACTATAACGTTATATCTGAGAATCATACGTTAGAAATTAGTTTTGGGATGGTTTCAAATCTGCAAAACGAAACAGTCCGTAGCCATACCTGTTCGATCGATCGATCGACATTCAACAGTCGATCGATCGACTAAATCGATCGATCGATATTCATAGGTCGATCGATCGACCTTCCCAGAATGAGTGAAATTTTCCTTAATTTGATTTTAATGGTGGAAACCTTCGGAGAATATGTTTGGAGACTTGATGAATACCCTCACCCTTAAGGAAGACCAGTAGGTGTGATTATTATAGTGGACTTTAATTAGAATACAATTCGAGGAATTTTTCTAGATTATTGAAATTCGTTTGTGAGGTAACGCTTGGGTTAATAGTATAAAATTGTGGAATTTGATGAAATAAGGTTTAGAGCAGAAGTAAAGACCTTAGGAATAAAGATGTTATATTTGGGAATAATCGGAACCTAATAATCTATTATAGATAGGTTTTAAGGATAAGGGATTACGACGTGAGACGTGTCGACCATTTAAATTATATATTATCGGGATACTTGAAATATATGGATTTGGAATAATGGTATTATGATGTAGAGTATACCTTATTAAAATACGATATTACTAAGATGTGTGTTTACTTAGTATTGGTATATGGATTGTGTGTATGACATACCTACCATACTTGCTATCACGGGAGGTTTGCGTTCGCTTAGGACCCTCTAATCCTTGTGTGCCTACGGGGGGGATATAGACTGGTACCTCGATGAACATAGGTCATAGAAAGACTTATTGTGATATTAATAAGTCCGCTGATCATGGGAGCGTAGGTATGTGCGTGACCCATGTGATGGTGACTGTGTTCGCCTCCATTATTTGTGATGTTGTTATCGGTAAACTATTCCTGAGAGATTCGGAATATGTGATCCTTATGTACGTGATGTACCGGGATGGATAGCAGAGTATGTGTGCACTACAGCTTAGATTGCGGGGTGCTTGTATTGTATATTTATGATATGAATAATATACATTATATTAATGGGAATCCTCATGTTCATGTTGTAAAAATATTACGGTATTGTTTCGAGATATATAATGAGTTAACTGATAGTTATATCAATGGCATATTTAGTAACTGAGTTTACGTTAAACCTCTATTAAATTACGAGCGTTGTTATGTTAAATGAACCAAGTAATATGAATAGAACCTTTGGCAGTCTAGCTAGTTATGTTGTCAGTTAGCTAGTAGTATGGGTCGCTATAGATGGGTACTTACGTTAGGAGTGCACAGTTAGACGAGAGGTGAGGATATCATGCGAGTGTACGTCCTAACATGTACTTTGCATTCAATGTTTTAAATGTTTTTAAAGCACTTGCAGGTTTTTAAAATATAACTCCACATTCGGGCTCTGACCCGTTTGCTTTTCAAATCTATTTCTTGAAAAACCATTTTAGGTGCCCAGCCACAAGGACACCAAGCATAGGATTCTCATTCAGGTGACGAGCTGTAGCGGTTTGTGGAAGCTACAGGGATTTGCATGTAGACGCTTCTATCTTTTGGATTCCAGAGTTACTATCTATCAGTTGTAGGGCATGTTGCCCAATTCTCTTAGTCATCTTTTACATTTCAGTTTTCAGACTTTAGCATGTTTCATTTCAGTTCAGTTTTATTTATTTCAGTTATGGGAGTGTAGTGAGGGGTTTCCTCCAGACTTTATTTACTCTATTTGTGATGGTTATTCATTTTACTTCAGCATGGTGAATGGTGTTATTTATTTCTTCATTACATTTGTTGCATGTTAATCAGATTTAAATTAAAATTTGGCAACTTGCTTTTTAAATACTAGGTGGTTAGTAATAATAAAATGTTTTCGACAGTGATGCTATTAACTGAGCCAACTTGGCATTTTGAATTAATTTTATAAAGGAGTAGCTACCCGGTATTTAATTAGTCGGGGTGTCACAGGTGGTATCAGAGCATCAGGTTCTAGTGTCCTTTAGGATCTGTACGGCTATTATGTTTCCGCTACGTTTTCTTTGATATAGAGCCCTATATTTTAGGACTGTTGTACTCTTTTTGTGTATGCTTCGTTCTTCAGCTATATTAAGTTTATAACCGTGAACTTATAAACTTTGTTCTTATTTCAGATGCCTCCACGACGTGCACGACGAGTTCCCAGGAATGCAACGCCCGAACCCCAGCCCGCTCCAGTTCAGGGTATGTTGAACGCCGCTGAGGTTGCTGCTATAGTAGCCCAAGAGGTAAATGCCGCGATCGCCGTGATTCAGCAGGCACCGCCTCAGGCGCCGGTTGCCGCGCCAGCACAGGTTAATGCATTCCCGTCTGCTTGGGAGCGTGTACGTGACGCTTTTCAGAAAGCGCATCCGCCAGAGTTTGCGGGTAGTTCAGATGTGGTTGTCTCGAGCCAATGGAGGAAGGACATACAGAGGCATTTGAGGATGCATGAGTGCACAGATGTTCAGAAACAAGTGCTAGCTACCTTCAAGCTAGTGGGATCTGCACTACAGTGGTGGGAGTCTATTACCACCGCGGAGGAGAGGGATACCCTCACGATTCAGGAGTTTTGGGTGCGGTTCGACCACAAGTATTTTCCGTCCGCAGTTCATACAGAGATGAGGAGAAAACTGATGAGTTTGAAGCAAGAGGGCAAGACAGTGGCCGAGTATGAGGCCGAGTTCACTAACCTGTTGAATATCGTTCCAGACGAGATTCCAACAGAGAAGAAGAAGATTGAGAAGTTCACCGACGGGTTGAATTGGAGGATCCGTCAGCATCTACTAGGGAACCTATCGTTGGCCACGTATTCTGATGTGGTTAACGCTGCATTGTTGCACTGCCAGGACCACCGTTTTCATATGGCCGAGGGCAAGCGGTCAGGGGAGTCTAGCCATCAGGGCAGGACTGGAGGACATGGTGCCAGCGGGGCACAGACCGGTCAGGGGCAGAGACAGACTGAGCAGGGTACCCAGCAGGGGGACAATAAGAGGTTCCGGTCAGGGAACTACAGGCAGGGACAGGGAGGTTTCCGCCAGGGCCATCAGGGTCCAAACGGCCATCAGGGCCAGCAGGGGCAGAATGGGCAGCAGTTCCATCAGGGCCAGCAGGGCCAAGGGAGGAACGGTAACGGCCACCAGGGCCGGGGACAGCAAGGGCAGAGGGGAGGGAACTTCCCAGGGAAGTGCTTCACTTGTGGCAAAACTGGCCATAAGAAGCAGGATTGTCCTGATAGGGGCAGGGCCCCACAGCAGCAGCAGCAGGGTGCTCGCCAGGAGCCACAGAGACCTATGTTTCCCGCCGCTCTTCCTGCACCGCCACAGATGGCAGCATTGCCACCCATCCCAGCAGTCCCAGCTCAGCAGGGGCAACTACAGTATGGACGTGTCTACAACGTTCACCAGGCTGCAGTTCCACAGGCACCGCCCGCGATCGAGGGTACGTTTCCTATCCATGGCACTATGGGTCGGGTGTTATTTGATACGGGTGCTACACACTTCGCGAAAGCTTTAGGATTGTTAGCTACGGCAGAGAGCACAGTGACGTGTGTCGACTCACCATTAGGGAGTGGGTCACTTATTTTCTTTATATGCCGGGGAGTGGGGGTAGAGGTTGGTGGTTTGGTATTACCTGCGGACATGTTAGTGTTAGACATGCATGTTCACGATGTGATCATCGGTATGGATTGGCTCGTAGCATATAGGGCCATGATTGATTGCTTTAGCGGGAGCATTGTTTTTGCCATTCCGGGGCAAGAGATGTTTATAGTGGCGATGCCTCGCCCAGAGGGAGGATCGACCGCTCATCTGTATTACATTGAGGAGGATACCTCTAGGGAGGTAGCGATTCCTTTAGATTCTATCCCAGTTGTCAGGGAGTATTCAGATGTGTTTCAGGAGATACCAGGCTTACCACCCAGTCGAGAGATAGATTTCGTTATTGATTTGCTACCGGGTACGAGACCTATCGCACGTGCACCGTACCGTATGGCTCCAGCTGAGATGCGAGAGTTACGGGATCAGATAGAGCAGCTGTTAGGGCAGGGCTTTATTCGCAGGAGTACCTCACCTTGGGGCGCTCCAGTTTTGTTTGTGAAGAAGAGGGATGGTTCACTGAGATTGTGCGTGGACTACCGAGAGTTGAATAAGGTCACGATACGGAATAAGTATCCGTTGCCTCGAATCGATGACTTATTCGACCAGTTGAGAGGAGCTTCTTTCTTCTCGAAGATTGACTTGAGGTCAGGATACCATCAGTTGCGTATCAGGGAGGAGGATGTCTCGAAGACTGCGTTCTTGTCGAGATATGGTTCTTATGAATTTCGGGTTATGCTTTTCGGCTTGACCAACGCTCCAGCAGTGTTTATGGACTTGATGAACAGGGTGTTCAGAGATTTCCTAGATCAGTTTGTCATTGTCTTCATTGATGACATTCTGGTTTACTCTCAGACAGAGGAGGAGCACGCCGAGCATTTGAGGCAGGTTTTGCAGACACTTCGTCAGAATGAGCTGTATGCAAAATATGAGAAGTGCGGGTTTTGGCTGAAGGAAGTCCAGTTCTTGGGTCACATTATTTCCGACCAGGGAATATCTGTCGATCCGGGGAAAGTATCAGCGGTGAGGGAGTGGGGACAGCCCACGACACCAACAGAGATTCGTAGTTTCTTGGGTTTGGCAGGATACTACAGGAGGTTTATTCGGGGTTTCTCGGAGATAGCAAGTCCTTTGACACATCTTACTCGTAAGGGTGTGCCGTACATTTGGAGTGATGCCTGTCAGTTGGCATTCGATGAATTGAAGGACAAGTTGACCTCAGCACCTGTGTTAGCATTGCCGAGACCGGGAGTTGAGTATTTGGTTTACACCGATGCGTCCTTGCAAGGACTGGGAGGTGTATTGCAGCAGGAGAGACAGGCCATAGCTTATGCTTCCCGTAAGCTTAAGCCTCATGAGAAGAATTACTCCACACATGATTTGGAGTTGGCGGCAGTGGTATTTGCCTTACGGATTTGGAGGCACTATCTTTTGGGGGAAAAGTTTCAGCTGTTCACGGACCACAAGTCACTACAGTACCTGTTCACGCAGAAGGAGTTGAACATGCGGCAGCGTAGGTGGCTTGAGTTTGTGAAAGACTACCAGTTCGACATCCAGTACCACCCGGGTAAGGCTAACGTGGTAGCAGACGCGTTGAGTCGCAGGCCAGCAGATGAGGTGGCAGAGGTGTGGAAAGCTAAGTGGAAGGAATTGGGACACCAGGATGCAGTGGCCCGATCTTTCATGTCTGTGATGACCGTTACCCCGCAGATTGTCACAAAGGTAGTACGGGCACAGGCCAATGACTCGTTCTGTCAGGAGCAGATAGTTCGATTACTTGCAGAGGGAGCCGAGTCCTATACCGTTAGCTCAGACGGGGGATTGCGCTTCAATGAGAGATTGGTAGTTCCGGAAGGGGAAGAATTGCGGCACGATGTGATGGCAGAGTCGCACGGCTCACGGTTCGCGGTACATCCCGGAGGGGACAAAATGTACCAAGACATGAGACGGCAATATTGGTGGAGCGGTATGAAGAAAGATATCGCTGAGTTTGTCTCGAAATGCGCCACTTGTCAGCTTGTAAAAGTGGACCATCAGAGACCAGCAGGATTGCTACAGCCGTTGGAGGTTCCGGTGTGGATGTGGGAGAGCATATCCATGGATTTTGTCACGGGGTTGCCTACGTCGCAGAGGGGTCACGACTCCGTTTGGGTAATTGTGGACAGGTTGTCCAAGGTCGCTCACTTCTTACCCGTAAGGACTGACTACACTACGGGACAGTATGCCCAGCTTTTCATTTCAGAGATTGTGAGACTTCACGGTGTGCCCCTGAATATCGTGTCTGACAGAGACAAGATATTTGTTTCGAGGTTTTGGGAGAGTTTCCAGGAGGCCATGGGCACGGAATTGCGGTTGAGTACGGCTTATCATCCGCAGACCGATGGGCAGACAGAGCGCACCAACCAGATGTTGGAGGACATGCTACGCATGTGCATTATTGACTTCGGGGGTGGATGGGAGCAGTACCTTCCACTGGTGGAGTTTGCTTACAACAACTCCTATCAGTTCACGATTGGCATGGCTCCGTTCGAGGCATTGTACGGTAGGCCTTGTCGTTCCCCAGCATGTTGGTTGGAGGTTGGGGACAACAAACTACTTGGGCCGGAAGTGATTCAGGATACTTCGGCAAGGATTGAGTTGATTCGGAGTCGCATACGGGTAGCTCAAGACAGGCAGAAGAGTTATGCTGATGCGAAGAGATTTTTCAGGGAGTTCCAAGTGGGGGACCAGGTTTTGCTCAGGGTTTCTCCGATGAAGGGGATTATGCGATTCGGGAAGAAGGGAAAGTTGACACCGAGGTATGTGGGGCCGTTTCCTATTATTGAGCGGATCGGACTCGTTGCGTATAGACTTGGACTACCGGAGCACTTGCATCGGATTCACGATGTGTTCCATATTTCCTCGCTGAGGAAATACCTTAGAGATAATTTGGCTCATTCGCACATTGCTGTGGAGGACATCGATCTCCAGCCAGATAGCTCCTACGAGGAGGGGCCAATTGCTATTTTGGACCGAAGCGAGAGGAAACTGCGGTCAAAGATAGTCCCGTTAGTGCGTGTTCAGTGGCAACATCACAATGTCGAGGAGTCCACATGGGAGCGCGAGGATGAGATGCGCGAGCGTTATCCAGAGCTGTTTTTAGCAGGTACTTTCTAGTTTCGAATTTCGGGACGAAATTCAGTTATTAGGGGGGAAGTATGTAATACCCCGTACTTTTGGCTATATTTATTTTTGGGATTAATCAACTAAATGCGTATTAATTGGAAATTAATCCGGGTTATGAATACTAATGAGATGCGAATTGGTATTTGATTATGTGCATATATGATTATATATGTATTTGGTATTATAAAATTTGTCGTGAGATTTATATACGGCATTTTAGAAATTTTGTTGAGACGCGTGGGACCGCCGCGTCACGGTAAAATATTTTGATAATAAGAGTGAATTTAAAATCTATAATCCGTATGGTCGTTTTGAGTGCGCCAACGCGTCCGGAAGGGTCGAGATAGTCAGAAAACACTAGCCAGGGGTATAGTTTGGGTCCCGGGGTATTTTTAGGCCATACCGGCAACTTAAAGGGTATTTTGGTAATTTCACGTTTTGAGGAATTAAAAGTGACGAAAATTTGGTTAATTAAATCTGATGTGGATAAGACCCACTAAGCCCATAACCAACCCTTATTAACCTAGAAAGCTACGTAGGTTATCTTTTAGTCTTCCAACTCTCCCAAAGGAAACCCTAGCCACCATAGCCACCTTTGGAAGAAGAAAGCTTAGAGAGGAAGGGAAAGAGGAGGAATTCTGCAGAAAATCTGCAGAAAGAGCTTACAAATCCAACACCAAATCCAGAGACAATCAAGGCAAGTGATTTATTCCATTTAAATTTCGGAGAATGCTCCTTCCATGTTAGATTATTCAAAAACTTTGTGTGTTCTTGAAAGATAATGAAAAACCCATAAGATTGGAGTTATTAGTTTAATTTTTGGGATATAGGTTGCATGTAGAATGTTACTGGAAGATCATATTAAGAGAATTACTGACTTTTGTGATACCAAAAACGGATTTAAGATGAAGTTTATGAATGTTCTTGAGAAAAATCTGGAAACTAGGTTTTTGATAAAAATTGACCCATATGTAGCCTTTAGTTGTTGAAATATTGATTTATGGACGTTAGTAATACTGTAGGATTGTTATATGGCATTACTATAACGTTATATCTGAGAATCATACGTTAGAAATTAGTTTTGGGATGGTTTCAAATCTGCAAAACGAAACAGTCCGTAGCCATACCTGTTCGATCGATCGATCGACATTCAACAGTCGATCGATCGACTAAATCGATCGATCGATATTCATAGGTCGATCGATCGACCTTCCCAGAATGAGTGAAATTTTCCTTAATTTCATTTTAATGGTGGAAACCTTCGGAGAATATGTTTGGAGACTTGATGAATACCCTCACCCTTAAGGAAGACCAGTAGGTGTGATTATTATAGTGGACTTTAATTAGAATACAATTCGAGGAATTTTTCTAGATTATTGAAATTCGTTTGTGAGGTAACGCTTGGGTTAATAGTATAAAATTGTGGAATTTGATGAAATAAGGTTTAGAGCAGAAGTAAAGACCTTAGGAATAAAGATGTTATATTTGGGAATAATCGGAACCTAATAATCTATTATAGATAGGTTTTAAGGATAAGGGATTACGACGTGAGACGTGTCGACCATTTAAATTATATATTATCGGGATACTTGAAATATATGGATTTGGAATAATGGTATTATGATGTAGAGTATACCTTATTAAAATACGATATTACTAAGATGTGTGTTTATTTAGTATTGGTATATGGATTGTGTGCATGACATACCTACCATACTTGCTATCACGGGAGGTTTGCGTTCGCTTAGGACCCTCTAATCCTTGTGTGCCTACGGGGGGGATATAGACTGGTACCTCGATGAACATAGGTCATAGAAAGACTTATTGTGATATTAATAAGTCCGCTGATCATGGGAGCGTAGGTATGTGCGTGACCCATGTGATGGTGACTGTGTTCGCCTCCATTATTTGTGATGTTGTTATCGGTAAACTATTCCTGAGAGATTCGGAATATGTGATCCTTATGTACGTGATGTACCGGGATGGATAGCAGAGTATGTGTGCACTACAGCTTAGATTGCGGGGTGCTTGTATTGTATATTTATGATATGAATAATATACATTATATTAATGGGAATCCTCATGTTCATGTTGTAAAAATATTACGGTATTGTTTCGAGATATATAATGAGTTAACTGATAGTTATATCAATGGCATATTTAGGAACTGAGTTTACGTTAAACCTCTATTAAATTACGAGCGTTGTTATGTTAAATGAACCAAGTAATATGAATAGAACCTTTGGCAGTCTAGCTAGTTATGTTGTCAGTTAGCTAGTAGTATGAGTCGCTATAGATGGGTACTTACGTTAGGAGTGCACAGTTAGACGAGAGGTGAGGATATCATGCGAGTGTACGTCCTAACATGTACTTTGCATTTAATGTTTTAAATGTTTTTAAAGCACTTGCAGGTTTTTAAAATATAACTCCACATTCGGGCTCTGACCCGTTTGCTTTTCAAATCTTTTTCTTGAAAAACCATTTTAGGTGCCCAGCCACAAGGACACCAAGCATAGGATTCTCATTCAGGTGACGAGCTGTAGCGGTTTGTGGAAGCTACAGGGATTTGCATGTAGACGCTTCTATCTTTTGGATTCCAGAGTTACTATCTATCAGTTGTAGGGCATGTTGCCCAATTCTATTAGTCATCTTTTACATTTCAGTTTTCAGACTTTAGCATGTTTCATTTCAGTTCAGTTTTATTTATTTCAGTTATGGGATTGTAGTGAGGGGTTTCCTCCAGACTTTATTTACTCTATTTGTGATGGTTATTCATTTTACTTCAGCATGGTGAATGGTGTTATTTATTTCTTCATTACATTTGTTGCATGTTAATCAGATTTAAATTAAAATTTGGCAACTTGCTTTTTAAATACTAGGTGGTTAGTAATAATAAAATGTTTTCGACAGTGATGCTATTAACTGAGCCAACTTGGCATTTTGAATTAATTTTATAAAGGAGTAGCTACCCGGTATTTAATTAGTCGGGGTGTCACAGTTTTGATAAGAAAATGCAAGATCTTACTTCTGTTCTGAATAAGAAGGAGATGGTGTTGAATAAAGAGGCTGAGAATGGCCGAGCAATTGCTGCACTTCTGGAGAAAGAGAATAATGCCTTAAGGAATGAATTGGAGAATCTGAAGAAGTCAACCAATACTGGGCCAGATGGAGGAGTGTCTTTCTTAGAGATGGAGAATGCCAGGCTGTTGGAGGAGTTGGAGAACTTGAAGAAGAAGAAAACTAAACCTGGTCAATCTTCTAGGCAGACCATAGTTGTTCGGCCAACCATAGATGAAGAAAGAACTAAGAAGACATTAGCCGACCAAGCTGCTTTACTTCAAGAAAAGGATAAGGCTATCAGGAAACTCCAAGACAGGGTGGACCGATTAACTTTCCACTTCCATAAGCAAACCAAGGCTGTTTGGATGGATGGTTATGATGAAGCCTTAACTTACTTAGATAAACACATGGAGCATGCGAGGTCGGAGGGATATAAATGGGGTTGGTTCAACTTGCTCGAACTGCTGAAGATACTGAGGGCAACGAATTGTGGCATTGGCATGACCCGAGCATGTTGAAATATCCGAACCCACCTTTCAAAATTGATGTTAGTTTGATTCCACCTGACTTCATTCCTCAAAGTTTAATTAGAAAATATATTGGGGATTACGGCCTTGAGGGGAAAGATGAATATGTTCGTCATCAACATATACTGGACCGGCCGAGTAGCAGCAGACGTACCAAAATGAGGGATTTTAGATCTACTATTCTGGCGAGCACCCTTGATGAACCTCCTGCTGGAATGAGCAAAGTTGAAGGAAAGCGTCCAGTAGGATAAGCTTTATATTTCCTTTCTTTTTTATTGTAACACCAAGTGTTTGGAATAAAATGGACTTATTTTTCCATAAGTATACTTGTGATGTATTTCTGTTTTATTTAAGCTTGTGATTGGTTTTAATCAACTTGCCGACTAGGTAACTTGTATAATGATTAGTTAATCAGCTTGTCGACTAAGTAACCTGCTTAAATGGTGAATGGTTGTCTATTTGTAATTTCTTAGATTCGACTAATGCACTTAGATAAAACTGTAAGTAGTTTTGTTGAACTAAGGGTGTGTTTGATTGCAAACATGGAAAATGCATGGAAAATATTTCATTTGGATGAGAAGTTAGAAAATGAGTGAAAAAAGATATGAGTTTTTGGTCTTATTTTTTCTATTTTCCATGGAAATCAATTCTTTGGTGGGTGGATAAGAAATATTTTTCAATAAAAATGAGGTTTGAGCTAGAGCACTTGCTACATGGTGGTTGTTCTTATATAAAGTGCTTGCAATCAAGGTACTACAAGAGAGAGCATGAGTCCAAATAACTATTTTCCATAGAAAATTTTTTCATGTCAATCAAACACACTCCAAGTTTTTGCATTAGTTATCAGTGGCGACCGAGTGTATTAGGAATGTATAGTTATTCCTATGTTTAACTTGGTCGGGTAAAATATCTTGTGTTAACTTGAAGTTATACATGAAGTTTGACTAACTTCTTGTTCTTGAATTGTCGAAGACGAAATCATACATGAAGTGAAGTTGGAAAAGTTTGAAATTTTTTTGTAGTTGGAAAAGTTTGAATTAAAAAGAATAAAAGAATTCCAAAGCACACCTTTGAAGTTGGAGAAGTGAAGTTTGAACTAAGACATAGAAAAGTTAATTTACTGGTAGTATCACACCATACTCTGAAAAAGAAAACGTAGAAAGGAAGCATAATTGGTAGAAAATTACAACTTCATTAAATTGAATGATCGATTACATCAAAACGAAATTACTGATAGTATTTGCGAAGGTGATCGCCGTTCCAGGGATTCTTAAATTCTTCGCCTTCCAATATTTCCAGACAATATGTTCCTGGTCGGATAACTGCCGAGATACGGTATGGACCGTGCCAATTGGGCTCCAACTTGTTGCTCTTCTGGATTACCTTCTTAAGTACCAGATCTCCCTGTTTTAAGTTGGTTGGCTTGACCCACCGGTTGTAGAACCTATCAGTCCTTTGTTGATAAGCAGCTATCTGGATTGCAACATTCTCTCTGACTTCTTCAACCATGTCTAGGTCTAGTCGCCTCATGAGATCACTTTTGAAAGAGTAAAAATTCAACACTCTGTGAGTCGGCAGACCTATTTCAGCTGGTACCACTACTTCAGTGCCAAAAGCGAGCATGTATGGATTCTCCCCTGTTGTTGTTCTTGGTGTAGTCCTATAAGTCCAAAGGACACTATGCAACTTATTAATCCAATTTTCTTTAGCATCATCTAATCTCTTCTTCAATCCATCAAGTAGAGTTTTGTTAGTAATTTCTGTCTGCCCGTTACACTGTGGATATCCAGGTGCTGAATGAAGTTTTTAAATTCCAGATTGGATGCAATATTCCTTCAACTCATCATTATCAAATTGGGTACCATGGTCAGTGATGAAAGCATAAGGCATCCCATAACGGCATATGATCGGCTTCCATATAAACTAAAAAACCCTCTGATGAGGCATATTCACCAAAGGTTCAGCCTCCACCCATTTGGTGATGTAATCCACCGCTACAATCAAATACTTGAACCTTCCTTTGTTGGTCGACAATGGTCCGACCAAATCTATTCCCCAAATAGCAAATGGCCAAGAAGAACTGATGGGAGTTAGGGTAGCCCCCGGTCTCCCGTGGATAATAGCAAATTTTTGGCACTTATCACATTTCTTTGCGAAAGAAACAATCTGCCTTCATCGTCGGCCAGTGGTAGCCCTGCATAGCTATCCGTTGTACTAATGATATTCCGGCTGAATGGGCTCCACATGAGCCTTCATGTAATTCTTTGATCAGATCATCTACTTCGGTTGGATGAACACCATGAAGTAAAGAGACGGTGTACCCTCTTTTATATAAGATACCCTTCTCCAAAATATAACTGGCTGCTTTGTATCTCATCTTCCTAATTTCTTTATGGTCGGATGGTAACAAGCCTTTTTCAATGTAATCTTTGATCGGATCCATCCAAGGACCCGATTCTACAGAAATTATATTGACAACTTCCACATCAATACTTCTATGGGTGAGAGTTTCTACTGGAATGGTTCGTCCGAGCTCTATTGGAGTTGCTGAGGCTAGTTGAGCAAGGGCATCTGCTCGGGCATTTTCCACCCTTGGAATCCGGACCATCTTGATCGCAAGAAATGAAGAGATAACCTCCATAGCCTTATTTAGGAATCTTACCATTCTTTCCCCCTTAACTCCATATATCTGAAGCATCTGGTGGACAATAAGTTGAGAATCACTGTGCGCTACCCACCTGCTTGGCACCTAGTGATGAGGCTAGTTTCAAGTCTGTAATTAATGCTTTGTACTTGACTTTATTGTTGGAGGATTGAAACTGAAATCTCAACGCATATTCCACACCACCACCTCCATACTTCATTCATCATGCTTCCCCCTCCACCCCTACTACATCCCACCCTTCCCCCTATTGGACATCAGAGGTATGTTCCCCACCCTCAATCAGTTTGGATTGCCCGTTCAACACACTCCTCTCCCGTGGATACCTTCGAGCGAGTGCAGGATCGGCTCAGCCATCCACATCATGGCGGATCTCCCTCCCCTCGACCTCAGTCCCTTCCCGAGTTCGAGCCTCCTCTCCCCACAGATTGGCACATAGACATTTCGCCTTTCAATTCTCTGAGTCCCAAGGTCACTTATGTGCCTATTATTGAGCGGCAATCCTTGGTTTCTGCACCACCACCACCTCCTTCTATGGCGACGATACCGTCGTATATTCCACCACCCGCACCATTTGAGGCTGACACCTCCCCCTCTAGTCGTTATTTATCCACCGCCTCGGAGGCAGTACCGCAGGGCCTCGATTGAGGATCCTTCGCTAGGCGATGACGAGATTGACGCGGGAGAGTTAGCCTTCTAGGGAGGCGATTTTATCGCCCGCCTAGCCCTACGAATGCTATCTCGGAGTATGCGGTGAGATATCCGATTAGATGTAGCGATGTTTGATCGACATCTCTAGCCGGATGCAGTGATTGACTGGCTCGCCTCGATGGAGCGCATCTTTGAGTACAATAGGTTGAGCGGTCGCTGTTGTGTCCTTTTAGCGGCGATCAATTTCCAAGGGATATGCTAGTGTATGGTGGCCCGACCTAGAGTAGCGTATGACCATAGGGTCAGCCCCCCATTCAGTCGTGGGCCGAGTTGCGTACCGAGTTAATGGCTATTTTTGTTCCTGCTACCTACGAGCGAGATCTCTTCCTCCGTGTCCAAGCCCTCAAACAGGACTCCTCTGTTCGGGATTACACCGAGCAGTTTTAGATTTTGTGTACTCGCTCTCGGCTAGGAGAGACTGAGAAGCAGAGGATTAGCCGATACATCCATGGCCTTCAGATCTACATTCAGAGGGACCTTGCCTTGCGCGACATCACCACCTTTGCGAAGGCGATTGAGTATGCCAAAAAGGTGGAGACCTTCCATTAGACCGCTCCATCTACTCGTGTACTCCCCACTGCCACTCCTACTCCACCGGCCCCCTCCAGTACTCCTGCTCCTTCCACTGTTTCAGCGACAACGACTATTACCGACTCGCCTCCTATATCTTCTCACCCGGTGACCGTCAAGTGCTACAATTGTGGAGTGGTAGGTCACAGGGCTTCAGACTGTTCCTTGTTATGGCACTGCGCTCTCCTTGCTTTTGGAGACTCGAGTACCTGGATGAGACTGAGGAGGTCGCGCCGCAACATGCTCTCATCACCATCTTAGACGGCGATACTGAGGGTCTTCCTCTTTGAGTTTGAGGACGAACTCTTTTCAAGGGGGGAGAATGATGTGGATCGAGGTAATTTTTGTCATTTATGGGCTTTTAGTATTTTTATTTTTCTTTTAGTTTGTTGAGTTGTCGTATTTTTCTTTTTGTTTAGTAATTAGAGGTGGGAATAATAAAAGGCTCTTGTTATTAGATCTTTTATTTAGAGCCTAAGTTACCTTCTCCTTACAAATACTCACCTTGTAGCCTCATTTGGGGCATTTTATATTTTGAGAGTTTATTGAAAGAGGGTTGAGACGTGAGATATCTTCTTCCTCATTCCCATTTGACGTTATTTACATCAGCTTTTTACGCTAACTCATGGTTGGAAAAATATGGAGAAGAGTGCAAAGAGCTCAAGAACTTGGAAATACGAGTTCTAAGCCTCAGTTGTAGCTCAATGGGATGTGAGAGGAATTGGAGCACGTTTGACCACGTATACTCCAAGAAGAGGAATCATTCGGAGCAACAAAGATTGCAGGCTCTTGTCTTTGTCAAGTACACCATTGTACTTTAGATGAGACAATTGAAGCCACATCAAAGTTCTAAGCCTCACTTGTAGTGCAACTTCATGTTGCGACGTTAGTTCAAAGGCAAACTTCTACCATTAGATAATGTGATCTTGTCATAAAATTTCTTTTAGATCATAATATGCTGTATAATTGATTTTAATGTGTTATTTCTACATTCAATTAAGTTGTACAAATGTTTTTATTTTTTGTACCGTACCTTACGATATGTATCCCAATATGATACATGATATGCGATACAAATCCTGATTTGACGACTATGCATTTGGTGACACTTTATGAGCGCCTTTTGTGAAAGATTGCGAGTTTTTTTTTGACAGTTTTGGAGTACTAGAATATTTTGTTGGAGTGGGAATAGAAACACACTTTTCCAGTTACAATCTCCATCGACATAATCATTATAATACTTGGTCTAACTTAATACCAGTAGATGTAGCATTTTGTTTGTTCTGTCAACTCTGTTTAGTAAACCCCTTTATGCATAAACAATAAAATGCATTGCATCAAACATCAGCAATCAACCCTAAATTGTTTTGTTTCTTTACACTAGATTCAATGTGTACATGTTGCCTAACACCTATGATATGTCATGCAAGACAACACAACGCTGTTGATCGATACATTATAAATATTTTGAAATAATCTGTGATGTTTGAATATAAATAATAGTTTTGCGTGTGACAGAAATGGTACCCAGTGTCAAAGACATTGGCAGAGAAAGCTGCGTGGGAATTTGCTAGAGAGAACGGATTGGATGTGGTGGCGATCCATCCAGCCACTTGTCTGGGCCCACTTTTGCAGCCTGGATTAAATGCTAGTTGTGCTGTATTGCAAATGTTGTTGAATGGATCAAAAGATACCCAAGAGTATCACTGGTTGGGGGCTGTGCACGTCAAAGATGTGGCAAAAGCACAATTGCTGATATATGAGATGCCTACTGCTTCTGGTAGATACCTTTGCACCAATGGCATTTATCAGTTCGGTGATTTTGCCGAGAGAGTCTCCAAACTCTTTCCTGAGTTCCCAGTTCACAGGTCTGTGTTTCATACTTGGGTAAAAAAGAAGAAACCCCCTAAATTATAGCTCTGTTTGAAAATAACCACCTAAACTATGATAAGAGTTGCAAATAACCCATTTTTTTGTGACATATGGGGGGAAAATTGTTCAGGGGTTTTCTTGCAATTTAACTTTAACACTTGATACTTCTTTATATGTTCTTGCCCTCGGAATCGATTGGTAAAGTATTTAGATCATATCCAAAAACTCATCACTCAATTAATATTGCTTACAATAGAGCTTTTGTAATTTTCTAATATTTTAATTCTCTTCTTTCTGGATATTGGTATTAGGTATATATACATGTTCCTTAATCTATCTTAAGATTCTAAGGAAAGGGTCCATTAGTATCCTTGGCAGGGGAAGCCTTGAATTTGAATTATATCAATCTGAACCAACAAAGTAGTTGCTCATTCTTTATGTAAATCAATAGAGAGGTTATATTTATAGATTGTAGATTATAGTAAATAAAAATATAAGAAAAATAGGAAAAGAAAAAGATTCCTACTCGCCGCCAGATGAATATATAGACAGAGGATTGTGCCGTCTGCTGTTTAACATGAAGCACTGGCCTTCTGTAAGAGGTAACCATAAATAAATCAACCTTGCACCTAACATTCCTTGTTGCTTTCCCTTTCCCCACTAAGAATATTGTCCACCAAGAAATAACATCTCATGTGAGACTTCCTCGAATTTAAATTGGTGATTAATAAATAACAATGAAGAAAATTGGGTATAAGTTCGAACGACGGATAAAACATTGGCAATAATTCTCAACAGTTTAGAAAGATTAATGTATTAATCATGTTCTATGTACGGTGCAGGTGGAGATGAGGTTGCTTTAATCTCCTTTTCTTTATCCGAAGGTTGCTTTTGTCTCTTGAATAATTTGAAAAAATCAATGCCTATTCTTTTGTCATGTAAACTCATCATCTACATGATTGGAATGTCCCCCCACAAAAATGGGAACTTCTCTTCTTGGAAGTATAGTTTCTGGACTGATTCCCTCAAATGAAAGTTCATTGACGTCGCCTTCGTCAATGAAATTAAAAAAATTACTAGATCTGTTTATGTGGATTTATAACCCGAAGTCAATGTTGTTACTTTTATCTAATAAAATAACACCCTTCCAAAGTTTAGCTGATTGAATTTTGCTTAGAGAAAAAAAAGAGAAGAAAGACCAAGTTATCAGTGGTTCAATTTTCTGTGCTATCTGGTTTTACTTGCAACAATTGGATGAGATATCAGTGTTTCATATGACTGAAAACTAAGCGTATTATCAGTGATAAAAAATTCCTTGTCCTGCTTTACAGCGTCTTTGAAGAGTCACCAATGTGCATAACTGCATATAGTTTTCTAGATCTATCGCACAGAGATTGTGAATTAACCCGACCAGTTGTACATTACAGGTATGCTTCCATCTTTGGAAAGGAAGCCCTTTGTTTCAAGGCTAATGCTGCATTAATCAGCTATGTTAATTTTTTTTCATAGAATCGCTACATTCAACAATTGACACAAGAAAGCTGGAAGTAAAAGGAAAAACTTTAAGGATAAATAGACAAAATGAAAGCAGCATGATGGCCCTCAATTGGATTTCCTTGGTTTTAGTATTTAAACCCTTCGTGTTTTTTTTAGAGCGTACTTCTGAACATGTTTCCTTGTTTAATCAATCCTTCTTTTTTTTTTGTCATTTTTTATTAATTGAAAGCTTTAAAATGCAATTAATTACAGGTTTGAGGGGGAAACACAACCAGGGCTGATGGCTTGCGAAGATGCCGCAAAGAGATTGATTGATCTAGGCCTAGTTTTTACACCAATTGAGGATGCTGTTAAAGAGACAGTGGAGAGCCTAAAAGCAAAGGGTTTCCTACCATAAGTCCTTTGGAGCTGAAACTCACTTTTATTGTTGTTGTTGTTATTATTATTATTATCATTAATAATAATAATAATAATAATAATAATAATAATAATAATAATAATTATGATCAGGTCACTCTTCTATGATTGTTACTGTTCATAGGATTATGGTTTGAGGTTCCAAAAGCAACTCTTGGAACTGGAGTTGATTATACATGTACTTAGGGTCGGTTTGGTAACCTAATTCCAAGGCCTGAAATTGGAATTGAAAGGCCAATTTCAATTCCGTGGAATTAAAATTGGCCTTCCAATTCCAAGCCTTGGAATTGGATTGCCAAACGGACCCTTCAAATAATAGAAAGGTTGTTTATCATCTTAGCATACCGAATTCAATGGCTACTTTTTGTTTTGTGTTTCCTATTTAATGACTGTTTTTTTGTAAAAATTGATGCCGGTCTTCTAGCTTCTTCAAGCCCATGCCCTGCAACTGAAATTTTGAACTATGCAGTTTTGCAAGAGACACCCTCGAACTATGACGTTTTATTGCAAAGATCCCTTTATGCATTGCTAAAAAATCTCCCCAAAGGAGTTTTTGCATCAAAATGTATGTTTCAGGCAGCTTTATTGCATTAGAAATACATCAGGTGGTTTCTTACAAAAACTGTGTAGTTTCAGTAGTGAAAACTCAGGTTGCCATGGGAAAAAGGGGGAAGTACAAAAGAAATTATTGAACTAATGAGATTTTTGCAAGAAACCCTTTAACTATGCATTTGATTGCAAAGATCCCCTTATGTGTTGGTAAAAAGTGTGCAACAAAATTTATAGGTTAGAAGGATTAATTGTATTAAAAAAACTTCAGTAGTTTTGTTACAAAATTTATATAGTTTGCTAAAAAATTTAGATTTACATATGAGCCCAAAACAATGAGGTAAATTTAGTTAAAACATGAATAAAACCAACCAAATTAATGACATGTTATTTTGTTAAAAAAGGGCTGCGTTAAAATCGCTTCAAAATTTTGTCTCCTCCGCCACATCTCATGTCCATCACACTATTTTATTATTTAGTAATATATATATATATATATATATAGTTAGACTCTTATACATATCAAGTTTAAATACCATTTTTTTTAAAATAGTAAAGAAATTATTTTTTAGTTGATTTTTTTTAGTATTTAAACATTTCAATGGATCCATATAAAAAAAATCAGCTTAAAATAATTTTTTTTGCTATTTTTTAAAAATGGTCGAACTTTTACAACTTTTGATTATTTTTTAAAAATAGCAAAAAAAGTTATTTTGAGTTGATTTTTTTTATATGGGTTTCTTGAAATATTTAAAAAAAAAAAATTCAACTCAATTTTTTTATGAGTCTCTCTCTCCTTATCTCCATATATATATATATATATATATATACCTTATCTCCATATATATATATATATATATATATATATATATAGAGAGAGAGAGAGAGAGAGAGAGAGAGGTTTCCTAGTTTAAGGACCCTGAACGAGGTTCATTTTTTAAAAATAATATAAAAAATATTTTGGAGCTGATTTTTTTTTTCTATGGTGTTTAAACATTTCAGTAGGACAATAAAAAAATAATCAACTCAAAATAATTTTTTTTACTATTTTAAAAAGATCGGTCAAACTTTGTCAGTTTTTAGCAGCTTAACAACATAAAAACTGACACAATTTGATCGATTTTTTTAAAATAGCAAAAAAAAATCATTTTGAGTTGATTATTTTTTTATGATCCTATTGAACTGTTTAAAAGCCATAGAAAAAAAAAATTAGCTCCAAAATATTTTTTTTACTATTTTAAAAATATGGACTTCATTCCGGGTCCTTAAACTGAGACCTCACTTGATCCTTTCCCTATATATATATATATATATATATATATATATATATACAGAAAGGATCTCATGCATACCCAGTTTGCATACCCTCCGTGCGGACCATTTTTTTAAAATAGTAAAAAAAATAATTTCGGGCTGATTTTTTTTTTATGATTTTTAAACATTTCAGTAGGACCATGAAAAAATAATCAGCTCAAAATAAATTTTTTTGCTATTTTAAAAAAATCGGTCAAACTTTGTCAGTTTTTAAGTTGTTTTTAACTGAAAAAGTTTGACCGATTTTTTTAAAATAGCAAAAAAAATCATTTTGAGTTGAATTTTTTTTTTATGGTCCTATTGAAATGTTTAGAAACTATAAAAAAAAAATTACATCAAAAATATTTTTTTTACTATTTTATCAAAATTGGTCCGCGCCAGCGGTATGCAAACTGGAGTATACATGAGAACCGCTCTCTCTCTCTCTCTATATATATAGAGTTAGGATCTCCAACATACCTCATTAAACATACCTATTTTTTTAAAATAGTAAAAAAAATAATTTTGAGTTAATATTTTTTACATGGGTTCATGATATTTCAATGTGCCCCTATAAAAATATTCAGATCAAAATAATGTGTTTTGATATTTTTTAAAAATAGGTAAAAAAACTGGCAGTTTTAAAGGGTAAAAACTGACAGTTTTGTACCTATTTTTTAAAAATAACAAAAAATTATTTTCAATTGATTTTTTTATAGGGGCACATTGAAATATCACGAACTCATAAAAAATATCATCTCCAAATTATTTTTTTTACTATTTAAAAAAAAAGGTATGTTGCTAGGTATGTTGTTAGGAGGTATGTTGGAGAGCCTGACTCTCTCTCTCTCTCTTTTTCTCTCTCTCTCTCTCTCTCTCTCTCTCTCTCTAGAGAGAGAGAGAGAGAGAGAGAGAGAGAGAGAGAGAGAGAGAGAGAGCTATAGAGACGAGGGCTTCATGTTGGGTTGGTGGCGTCAGATTTCGTGGTGGTTGTGGATTTCACTAATAATGAGGAGAGAGGCGGAGGTCGTGTGGTGGGTTTGTTGGCTGTGGTGTTTAGTGTTATTTGTAAAGAATAATATTATGTTTCGTGATGTTAAATTTTCAATTTTAAGAATATTTGTGAGTCTGATTGTTATTTTTATAAATTTTAAAAGTTGATGATAAATGCTGGTGGCATTATCCCAAGTGATTTTTTGGATTGTGGTGGATGAGATAAAAATTTGGGGTACATGATATGTAAAAAACAATGTAAGCGAGTTTTAAAATGTTGTCAGCTGAAAGATAGCTACATGGTTTAAAATGAATGCGATGCTAAACGGGGAGATAATTTGTTTATCACGCTATTATAATTTATAAATATCTAAGGGTTCGTTTGGTTGCAAAGTGGGGAAATTGTTTGGATGACAAATTTTTATATGGAATGCCAAAAATTTTCATGGCAAATCCTATGGCAAAAAGGTTAGGGTTGTTTGACATCAATGTTTTAGGTGGCAAAAGTGAGATGTTTGATAGAATTAATGGTAAAAGTGATAATGTAAACAAACTGATATATTTAAAAATGATTTTAACCAAAAAACAAATCTTAACAAAAAACAATTCTTTAAAAAAAATAGTTTCTAAAAAAACAATTTTAACAAAAACAACTTGTAATGGAAAACATAATTTTAAAAATAAAAACAGTTTATAACTAGGGGAAAAATATTTTTTTCAAGAAAAACAATTTGTAAAAAAAAAAGCGATTGAAAAAATAGTTTTTAGACCAAAAGTGAAACAATTATAACACAAAATATATATTTTTTAAAATACAGTTTTAACACAAAAAATATATAGAGAGCAAAAGTGAAACAATTTTTCAAAAAATAGTTTTTAATGAAAAATAAATTTCAACAATAAAAAACAGTTTTGAAAAACATAAAACAGTTTTTTTACGAAAAATATTTTTTAGTGAAAAACTATTCTTTTTTTTTTTAGAAAAAACAATCTTAACAGAAAAAATAGTTATTAGTGAAAAACAATTTTTTAGCACCAAGAAACCAGTTATAACAAAAAATAAAAAAATATTTAAAAAAACATTTTTTAATGAAAAACAAATTTTCACAATAAAAAAATAGTTTTGACAAAAACAAAACAGTATTTTAACATTTTTTTTAGAAAAAACAGTTTTAACACAAAACAGTTTTTAGCCCCGTACCCTCCCCCCAAGAAAAAAACAACAGTTATAACGAAAAAAAAAACATTAAAAAAAATAGTTTTTAACAAAATAAAAAAAAAAGATTTAACCAAGAAAAATAAGTTAAAAAAAATAATTTTCATAGGGATGACAAATATGTGGGAAGATTGCATCATCCTGTATTGATAAGCACAATTTGTTTGATATATTATAGGATTGACAAATCTTTGACAAAGCTTCAAAGATGTTCATCAAATCATCATCCAACACTACACAAGCAAGATGGTAGTCAACAAAGCATATGTAATAGACACTGTTTGATTTATTATTCATTATATAATAAATATGTATAGAATACATTGTTATCCCTATGAAAAACATGTTAAACCTATTAAAAACATGTTAAACAACAATAATGTCTTATGGTGCAAAGAACGTTTAATACCCCTCATATGTTGAGAAAACACCCCATAACCAATACACCCTAGTGTACAAAACTCTAGCTAATAACCTAGTGTTTCGGTATCTCGACCCCGAGTAAATACCCAACATTCGTTATGTTTGTCCCGAACCAAATATGGTATGAAAAATTGGATTCAAATTTCATTTGGTATAAATACCCCGAGTATATGCATTTAATTCGACATAATTACCCCGAGTATATGTGTTTCATTCGGTATAATTACCCCGAATGAGACTTTTCAACAACAACAAAAAAAATAATATATATATATATATATATATATATATATATTCCATTCGGCATAATAATCCCGAATGAAAAATTTTCTTCAATTTTTTTTAAACTTGATTCGGGATAATCACCCCAAAAATTATCATCTTCTTCGGGGTCCCGATTACGAACCACTGAAAAGTTTCATTTTCGGGTTTAGATTTTTCTAGAGTTAAAAAACGTATTTGTGCAGCAAAAATTACCTCAAACATAATATTTGGGCAATTTTCATTAGTTTTAGTCTTTAGAGTTGCCACACCCATTGTTAACACTGCAATTAGTTGTGACTTCAATATGATAACTTCAATGACTAAAAACCCTAGTTATTATGTTGTTTCAATAGTTAATATAGTAATTTATTGGTGAAGTTTGTATAGTGTTTGAATGGGAAGTTTTTGTAGAGTTTTGAGTGAGAATAGTTGAGAGAGAAAATATTTTGGAAGAATGATTTAGAGAGTGAAAAAATATATATATTATGTGATGGCCCTTAGCCAAAAATTTTAAAAAATCTCTTGCGGTATTTTGAATCATTTTTTGTAGTGTCCTTATAAGCACCCCTCACAAATTGTATGTGGATATGATATTCATGCAAAACTTATCATGAAAAATAAGGCTTATCAAACAGATAAAATGGTGGATAAAACCTTCATTTGCCACATTTGTCATGAGACCTATCAAAGGAATCCTAAAAGTTTTTCCCCAATATAGGTGGGATTTGCCCCGGGGTTACCTAATGTAAGAGACTACGCTCATCCTTCCACTTATTTAAAGGGTTATAGATGCTAGCATAATTGTCATTGAAAAAGACGGCATCTATAAGATTTAATTGATTAGTAATCAAATAAATAAAATAATTTATAAGTAAGCTTAATTATAGTACCAATTATTCCTGTGAGTCTATTCATTGCTTTGTGAAAATTGAGTGTAACTACGAATTACCTCCCCGAGTAGAGATGGTGGCCCTCGATCAACCAAATCGGCGTGCCATAATGAACGAAGGCTTAAGTGAACATGCAGCGAGTGGTCACAACTCCATGTAAAATCTATGCATTATTTTTTATTAGATTATGTATTTTTAGGACTTAAAATAATATTGATTATAGATATAGGAAAACAAATATTTCGTTTTCATTTTTAATCCTTATTTTCAAATTAAAGAGACACGTGACATGCTGTGATTTGTTAACGTTTTATGAATATGGATCCGCGCCAGCGACTTTATTTAAAAATAGGGACTAAAACTATAAATAAAATATTTGTTATCGTGTTTCCAAAATTCATATTAGAGTAGGTCCTAAATTTACAATGCCCCTTATTTTATATACAACTTTGCAATATACATAAAGCTATTCTATTCCCTTGGATCTCTCTCTCTCACACACCTACTTGTAGCTCTCAAATCTCAAACCTACATGGACTCTTCTATTATATTCCCTTAACTCTGTTCCCTTAAAATCTATTTCATTATCATCCACTTCACTTCAAAACAAGTCTTGGCGAAAACAAGAGAGAGATGATGATTACCTACCAAGAAAGCAACTGCATCAACACATCCATACAAAGTTCAATCTCAAAATGCTTCTTCTTCTCATACTAACCAACCTCCTCATTATTTACGTCTTCACTGGCCCCTCCTTCAACATACACCCCATTTCCAAATACACCAACCACCTCTCTCTCCCTCTCTGGGAATCCACATCCCTCTTGCAAGAACTCAACGCCACTCAACTTGAACTTGCCACGACTCATTCTCAACTTGCCAACCTCCACCAAAAGCTCGCCTCCACCAACTCACTTGTCGAGTCCCTCCTCATCGAACTCACCCGCCTCCGCGACCCTAGGACAATAACAACCAACCCATTCATTGACTTCACCAACTTCAACTCCGCCGAGCTAAATCTTGCCACTGGACCCCACAAGATCCCACTCGGGTACTCACCCCGCTCCAAATCTACCCACCATTTGGAGGTGGGTGCTTACAATTCCCGAACGAGTTGACACAGTACATGACGTATAGCGTTGGCGGGCAGTGTCCGCTAGATGACACATTTGAACAAAAACTCATTCTCAAAGGGTGCGAGCCGCTCCCCAGAAGGCGGTGTCACCCTAAATCTCTCGTGGGGTACGTGGAGCCCACCCCTTTACCGGGCTCTCTTTGGTCCGGACACCAGTATCGCATGGGAGCCCTATACTTGCAAAAACTACCAGTGTCTCGCGGATCGCAAAAATATTCGCGGCTACTACGACAGTAAAGATTGCTTTGACCTTAAAGGAAGAGAGAGAAACCGATGGGTTATCGATAACGGCGACCTGGATTATGGGTTGGACTGGGTCATGGGGTTGAAACCAGGCGGGTCAATCCGCATCGGGCTTGATATAGGAAGTGGGACTGGGTTGTTTGCTGCAAGAATGAAGGAAAGAGATGTGACCATAATCACAACCACCATGAACCTCGATGGGCCTTTCAATAGCTTCATTGCATCAAGGGGATTGATCCCCATGCACGTGAGTGTATCACAGAGGCTACCTTTTTTTTAGAACACTTTGGATATAGTGCACTCCATGCACGTGTTGAGTAACTGGATACCAGATATGATGCTTGAGTTTACATTGTATGATATATATACAGGGTGTTGAGGCCAGGTGGGTTATTTTGTCTTGATTGGTTCTTTTGTTTAGGGTCTCAATTGAATGAAACTTACGTTCCTATGTTAAATCGAGTTGGGTTTAAGAGGTTGAGATGGGATGCTGGGATGAAGCTCGATCGCGGAGTTGATAAGAATGAGTGGTACTTCTCGGCATTGTTTGAGAAGCCGATGACCTAAGAGACAAGTAATTGAAGTGCATTGCTTGAGTTTTGATTCTCAATACAGAACTAGCTTGTATGATAGGAAATATAAATTTTTTGTATATGGTTTAATATCTCTTTACTTAATTTACAAATAATCCTTAGTAAGAAAACTCTTCAGGGGACTTTGATTTGACACACTCCAAAATGGAGAACGGTTGGAAACATTATAGCAGTCGGATTCAGTTCAGGCAATTGAACAAGGTCTTCATTGTCAATTGCATCTTATGGAACTTTGTAAATTTAGGACTTATTGTAATATGTATTTTGGAAAGAGTCACACTATTTCCACTCCTCTACATCATTCCCCCACTCCACCTTTATATTAAATGACTATATTACCCTTAAAATTCACAAACTCTTTTTACTCATCCAAAATTAATTCATCACTTCCTTTAGTGTAAGATAAAAAGTGAGAAAAATTCATATATATGTATAAACAACAACGTATTTATTTATTAAAAAAAGTTTTATATAAATTAAAACTTGTTTTGATTATAAAAAAATATTTATTATAGAAAAATATATTTTTTTAAAATTTGTTTAAAAACTGTTTTTAACTTTTTAAAACTGTTAAAAAAAACATTTCAACTCTTTTTAAAAAAAAATAATATCAATCATTGATATAGGATACCAAACATTTAGTTTGCACTTTTAGTCTCTATTTTCACATTATCAATTGGCGTGACTGCTATAATTTGTTGACGTTTTATTAACGTGGGACCATGCCAGCGGCTTTATTAAAAAATAGAGACTAAATTATAAATGTAATGTTTGTTGTTCAATTTTCATAATACATATTACAATATGCCCTAAATTTAAAAAGTCCATTTTCTAAAAACTTCTTATTAAGACTAAAACAACGTTCTATATAATATAAAAAACTATTTTTTACAAAAGTAAACTGTTTTAACTGTTATTTTTTTATAAAAACAATTGTACATTTGATTTAAAACTATTTTAGAAAAAAATAACACTATTTTCAATAAATACAAATAAGACACTAAAAAACAATTAAAACAGTTTTTTTACAAAAGAGTCATGTTAAAAAATTCTTTTCGTTAAAAAATAAACAAAAGCATTTCAATTATTTTTTTAATTCAACTGTAGCTTTTAAAAACTGATTATAAAAGTTATTAACACTTTTTTTTATAAATACAAATAAAATAGTAGAAAAATCGTTAAAACAATTTATTTTTGTAAAAAATAGATTATGTGTTATCTAGACCATTGTTTGAGTTTTTATAAAAAAAATTAAAAACAACAATGGAATTTAAAAAAATAGTTGGAATGTTTTTTTTATTTTTTAACGAAAACATTTTCTTAACATGACTTTTTGTAAAAAAAAAATATTAACTGTTTTTCTAGTGTTTTAATTATATTTATAGAAAACCGTGTTAAGTTTTTTTTATAATACAGTTTTAAATAAAATGTACAGTTTTTATATATAAAAGACAAGTTTTTAATGGTTAAAATAGTTTATTTTTGTAATCAAGTATTTTTTTATATTATATAAATCATTGTTTTAGTTTTATAAACAATTTTTAAAAACAACCATTAAAACTTTAAAAAAAAATTAACATGTTTTTTAAAGAGTTTTTTATATAATTTTTTTTAAAAACAATTTGCTATAATAAATAATTTTTTTTATAATCAAAGCAGTTTTTAATTTTTATAAAAAAATTAATAAACTGTTATTATAGGTTTTTCTCCCTTTTGTCTTAAATTAATTAAAGTGAGAGATGAATTTTGAATGAGTGAAAAGAGTTTGTGAATTTTATGGGTAATATAGTCATTTAATATAAAGGGGGAGTGGGGGAATGTAATATAGGAGTGGGAATAGTGGGAGTCTTTTGGAAATAGGACAATAAATATTTTATTTATGGTATTAGTCTCTATTTTTGAATAAAGCCGCTGGCGCGGACCCATATTCATAAAATGTCAACCAATCACAGCATACCACGTGTCCCTTTAATTTAAAAATAAAAACTAAAAATGAAAACAATATTTTTATTGTCCTATATCCATAATCAATATTATTTTAAGTCCCAAAATTATATAATCTATTTACTTATTTAGTAGTCCAATTTTGTGCGTGAATTGTAGTCAACATAAGACACATCAACCAAATCATCTATTTTTTAAGGTACAAATCAATAACATTATTAAACTTCCAAATTCTATATATACATGGCTGGACAGGGTGCAGACAAGAGAGGCCACGGGCTAAGGTCTCCTCTTGTTGGGTAATTTTAAGGGTCCCACGTAAATGAAATTTTTACAGTGAATGACAAAATAATTGCTGAAACAAATAGTCACTTTGTCAATTAGATACAATAATTAAGAAAGACACCTATTTTTTATTTTCACACCTCTACCCTTTAAATTTCCTGAACCAGCCTGCATTCTCTTGTAAGAATTACCAATGTATAATTGATTCAACAAAATAATGACGTGAAGAATATTGGGAGAACAATAGTAGATACAAGATCTTCATAACAATCTAGATTCCTAAAATCTCAACAACATGCTTTACAAAAAGTATATCTTCTTTGAAAGTTTCTGGTTTTGTACAACCATAAGATAAAAAACAACACTCCAAATTTTTAAAACCTAGAGGCGTGATTAATCTCACTCTCCTAGAAACATATTTTCACCCACCTAATAGAGAAATTTTGATGTGCAAATGGGCGTACAACAAACTGTTTTCAAAATATAAAAAAAGGCTTGTCACCATTAATGTTTGACAAAACAGAAGAAAAGAACTCTTAGTTGGGGACCCCCTCTTCCAATTTGAGAGAATACATTTAAAAGTCCTAATTTTCAAAGAAACGACTTTTACACAATCAATTAGCAAAGATTAAAGTCACTTGAGAACACTGACAACCCAGGGGGTGTGGTGGAGTGGTAAGGACTCCTCCTCCCTTAACCAAGTGTCGGGGGTTCGATTCCCGCCTTGGGCATGGAGCAGCCTTAAATCTCTGGGTCAGCTGTCCCACTCTAAGAGGTGCCTACAATCAGCAAAGGGATTAGTCACTGTGATACAGTGGACACCCTGGTATTACCAAAAAAAAACTTGAGAACACTGACGGACTTGGTGGGCCCAGGAAAGAGCTATTGCAGCTAACAGCCAACAACACGCGAGTAGGTCACCGACGTGATCACCACCGGAAGCTCGCCAATGCAACGTTTCGAGGCTTACGCTTCACAGATCTCAGTGGAGGTAGAGTTTTGTATTTTTTTTGTTTTTGTTTTCTCCTTTTGGGTGATATATTTAAGGATATATCATTGCTATGAATCACTTGATTATACATAAATTCAATACGATATTTCTCTAAACGATTTATTGATATCGATTTGAAGAACTGTTGTGAGCATATATGAATTTACTCATCAGCACAACTTCTATAATTATTGTTTGTAATTGTTGAAAACAAATACTTGTAATCTGTTATGACTTTTTTTTTCATCTCAAGCTTTAGAAAAAGTTGATATAATAATTTGGGTTATGTTTAGCCCACTCCCCCAGGAATCCTGGACAATCCTTTCAATCATTGATTCTCAAAGTCGAACCTTAAACAAATTAAGACTCTAAACAAATTATCACTTTTTATCAACAACAATTATGCCATTTTTGAATCACTAAATAATGTAATAATGATCTTAAAGAAAATTAAAAAGGGTCATATACCAAATAGTCCTTCAAACATTTTTTAATACACGTTCAATCCAAGACTTTTTATTTTGTTCAAAAAAGTCCCTCACCACGTTAAAAACACTAAAAAAAAGGAACTCCGGTGAGGGTCGCTGGAGCTCCGGCAGTGGGGGTTTGGGGGGGGGGGGGGGGGGGGGGGGAGGTGGGGTGGAAATGCCGCTAACGCGGACCATTAAAAATAAGAGAATATTGGTTAAATTGGTGTTTGAGGGACTTCTTGAAACAAAATAAAAACGCTTGGACTAAATGTGTATTAAAAAATGTTTGAGGGACTTTTCGATAATTGATCCATTTAAAAATCATCGATTATATTTCCAGGTACGAACAACAAGTATTCCTACAAAGTATAATCTAGAAACTAGTATATTAATCTGCAAAAGGTAGCTAATTCACCGAAAGCAGTGGAAATGAGGTAAAATGTCAGTTTTGATCCATCTTAAAATCATGTTATATGCATCTTCCGTTAAATGAAGTCCATCCCAGTTGATACGTGTACTTGGATCGGGACAAACTAGAACATCTAGGTCTCCACAAAACCTTATGAGGTTAAAATTGTAGTCCCCTCTAGTCCCACAACAAGATTTAAGTAATGAGGCCACATCAAATCCTGTGATTATTGTAAATATGATCAAGCATATTGAAATTACAGCGATAATTTTTTCCCTGTAATATAAAAAAGAACATATAGCAAGACCTACCAAAATGCTGAGTATTGCGAAGAAGCCACGTGAAGGAATTGTAGTAATCCCCATACACGATTGTTGCATTTTGGTTTTCTTGTTTCAATTCTTTAATGGCTCGTTTAAGAAGCTCGTTTTGATACATTGAAATGTTGTTTAAATCCTTCAAGCAATGAAGTTCATAATAGCAGCAGAGTTGTTAGTTTGGAAGCTTGTGAGATAGATCGAAAAACAGCCTATCGAAAAATTACCAGGAACAACTATTCGAGCAACCCCTTTATCAATGACACTCTGCAATCAATTTATGAAATTATATCAACTTTATATTAGAAATTATATAAAAGTTTCGTAGGAAAACTTACTTGAATAGCATCGCTTATGGCTCGAACAATAGCGGGCACCAAACTCTTAATTTCATCAATTGTTTGGCCTTGAACTAATGCGTAATTAATTTCATTACCTCCTATCTCTCCAACCATGAAGAGGGAATTTCTAAGCTTCTAGGTACAATCTGTGAAAAGGGTGAAAACACAATTGATAAGTAATTAAGTAGTAGTCACATAAGGCTTATAATATTCAAAATATTTGTAGACTTTATGGTGTATAAATATAATCAACACAACCACCAACCTGTATGATTGTGGCAAATGGAATTAAAATGTGAAGACATCCAATCAAGCTATACAGTGAGAGCACTGCTGGTTAATGGGGATGAGATGTTTATCTCTGCAAGAATTTGAACCGGTAAGGCGGCAGCGCCAGCAACTGCAAAGTTTACCCTGTCTTCAAAGTTTGCATCAACATTCTTGTATGGATTACGAAGCGGAAGACCAACGGCCATTGCTGTCAGTGTATGGAAGATACATAGAAACAAGGGTAGTTTAGTAATATATAAATCAGTTTCCAAAGAAACTAGACCTATTTAAGGAGAGATGCACTTATTTTTACGTAAATGAGCGTTAAATGGGAAGTAAGAAGAAGAGAACTCTCGTCTCAACTCTCTTTATTAAATCTCAAAATGGTAGAATGCCTCAAATGAGGCTACAAAAGGGATATATATAGGTGGAAGTAGCTTAGGCTCCAAGAAATGATTCTAATTACAATTATACCCTTATTAGCCTTTATTATTTCCTCCTATAATATCAAGCAATCAATTAACTAAAAGAAAATACATCCAAACAAAGAAAATAACAAAAATGTCATAAATGCCTAAAAATGACAAAAATGTCCTCAAGCCACATTATTCTCCCCTCTATGAAAAAGACTTTATCCTCGAACTCAAATGGGAATGCCCTCGATATCACCCTCTAGAATGATGATAAGAGCATGCTGGGGTGCGCCCTCATCCGTCTCATCTAGGTACTCGGGGCCTCCTGAAGCAAGTAAAGCACGACAATGGGGCAAGGAACACTCTGTGACCAACTACCCCACAACTGTAACATTTGACTGTCACCGGATGGGAAGATGAGGACGGAGGGGCAGTAGTGGCTGGTGCCACTATCGGAGTAGTAGGAATAGGAGTACTGGAGGGAGCAGGTGGCGCAGAAGTATTAGTGGTGCGCGCACGAGCAGAGGGAGTTGTCTGATGACATGCCTCCACTTTTGTAGTATACTCTATCGCCTTCGCAAAGGTGGTAATGTCACGCAAGGCAAGGTCCCGCTGAATAGGAGTACTGGAGGGAGAAGGTGGCGCAGAAGTATTAGTGGTGCGCGTACGAGCATAGGGAGTTGTCTGATGACATGCCTCCACTTTTGTAGTATACTCTACCGCCTTCGCAAAGGTGGTAATGTCACGTAAGGTAAGGTCCCGCTGAATATACCCCTGTAGGCTAGGGATGTAACAACTAATCCTTTACTCCTCTATCTTGTGTGAATTAGAATGCGGAAGCATAAAATAAAGAAGTTAACTACACAACAACACCAACAACATGAAAAATATGGGAGTTTCAATTTTTTCTCTCTCTAATCTCTTAATCTCAAATGGGCAAAAAGTGATACAATGAGGGCCTCAATAGCTATTTATACTAAGAGGCTAAAAAAGGGAAAAATAAAGAATAAATGCTAAAAAGACAGCTATATCCCTATGCTCCTGCAACATTCTACCCCTGAACGGAATCCATATAGGCGGAATACTGGCGAAGGAAGTCAGGATCAACATGCTGCAATGTCGCCTCAGTAATCTAAGAGTCCTCAGCGGCAGGGCGGCCAACCCGACGAACCAAATAACGTGTGTAATCACCCGAGGCAGAGGAGACAAAAGCGGAGTCAAGAATGCCCTCAATACGATCAACATGAAAACGAACGGGCTGAGCTGGTGAAGAGGGAAGAGGAATGGGAGGAGGATGGGTACCCCCAAAAGGAGAAAGGTCTGCCACATTAAATGTACGATGCATGCAAAACTCCGGAGGAAGATCAACCTCATAGGCATTCGGCCCACAAGTGCGAACAATAGGAAACGACCCAAAACGGCGCATAAAAAGCTTGTTGCCTTTGCCAACACGCCTTGGTTTCTGGACATACACCCTAACTAAGTCACCGGGCTGGTAGGAAATGAAGTGGCGATGAGCATACGTCGTTTCTTTGTAAGAGGTGTAATGGACTGGAGGCGAGAGCGGACATCAACTTGTATAGAAGTCAAATGGGCTACAAACTCCTTAGCAGAAGGGCATGGAGGAACTGTCGATGGGAGCTCCACAAGGTCAATAGGCATAGTGGGGGACTGGCCCAACACAATCTGGAAAGGAGAGAAATCGGTAGAGCGGTTAACGACATTGTTGAAAGCAAATTCAGCTTGAGCAATCAGCAGATCCCACCTACGGGGGTGCTCGGATGTCAAACAACGCAAAAGATTGCCCACACTTCGGTTGACCACCTCTGTCTGGGATGAAAGGCAGTGGAAAACTGGAGCTTCGTCCACAATAAGCGCCATAATGTCCGCCAGAAATGTCCTGTAAAGCGAACATCTCGATCGGAAGTAATGCTACGGGGGACGCCGTGCAAACGGACAATCTCGTGGAAGTATAAGGTCGCAACATGAGAAGCGTCGATCGTGCGAGAACATGGAATGAAATGCGACATCTTGGAGAATCGGTCAACGACCACCAGAATAGAATCATGCCCACTGGAGGTACGGGAAAGGCCCACAATGAAATCCATCGAAAAGTCTTGCCATGGGCGCTCGGGTATCGGCAAGGGAGTGCACAATCCCGCATTGGAGTGTTGGCCCTTGGCTGTCTGACACGTATAACAATGGCGGATGAAGGCATTAGTATCCCGTCTCATGGTGGGCCAATAAAATCTGTCTCATAACAAAGCATGGGTGCGGGCCTGGCCCACGTGACCTGCTGAGCCACCTCCATGAGCCTTCGAAATAATTTTCTCTCGCAAGGAGGAGGATGGAATACACATGGCTGTCCCCCGGTGCAAAAACCCATCCTGTAATAAGTACTTGCCCGATGTGTCATTGCCCTACTAGCAAGCGGCATAAATAGGCCCTAACTCCACATCGGTCGGGTAGAGTTCGCGAATCTCATCGAACCCAAAAACCTGACTCCGCAAGGTGACTAATGCATGAGCACACCGACTAAGTGCATCTGCGACCATGTTCTCCTTTTCGGGCTTGTACTGAAGGTGGAAGGTATAACGTTGAAGGTAGACTGTCCACTTGGCATGTCGATCGCTAACACGCCGCTGGCTATGGAGAAATCGTAAGGCCTCATGGTTCGATTTGATCACGAACTCCTTGTGTAGGTCGTAGGGTGACCAAAACTTCACGGCTTTCAAAATCGCATAGACTCCAAGCCATAGGTAGAGAGTAGTGTAGGGCCGCTCCCATTAATTTCTGGCTAAAAAACGCAACGGGCTTCCCATTTTGGCTCAAGACAGCGTCCACCCCCGTCTTGCAAGCATCACAAGACACCTCAAACAACTGATCAAAGTCTGGCAAGGCAAGGATAGGAGCAATCGTCATCAACTCCTTAATACGTGTGACGGCTCGATAGGCCTCCCCAGAAGTGCCCATCAAATCGGTGAGTGGGGCCATGACAGTACTGAACACCGCTATAAAACGTCGATAGAACCCCGCGAGTCCATGAAAACTACTAACGTGCGTCATCGAAGTGGGGCTAGGCCAATCCACGATTGCCTGAATCTTGGCGTCGTCCACCGGAACACCATCTCCTTATGATACTACATATCCAAAAAAAGTCACAGATGGAACCATAAAAGCATACTTTTTCAACGTGAGGAAAAAGCGTTCGGCTCGTAAAACCTCCAGAACCCGAGTCACATATCGCAAGTGCTCCTCCTCGAAACGGCTATAAATCAAGATATCATCAAAATACACCACAATGAACTTTCCCAAGAATGGGCGCAAAATCTGAGTCATCACCTGCATGAACGTAAATGGGGAGTTGGAGAGACCAAAAGGCATCACAGTCCACTAATAAAGTTCATCTTTGGTTTTAAAGGTTATCTTCAACTTATCACCGGGTCTCATACGTATCTGGTGGTACCCACTCTTTAAGTCTAACTTGGAAAATATCATCGCTCCATGGAGTTGGTCCAACATATCCTTGAGCCGAGGAATTGAGAATCGATACTTCACCGTGATTTTATTAATGGTACGGCTATCTACGCACATACGCCAACTCCCATCTTTCCTGGGAGCTAGAAGTGTCAGAACCGCACAGGGAGACATGCTCTCCCGTATATATCCTTTGTCACATAACTCGGTGACCTGTCTTTGTAGCTCCGCATGCGCCCCAGGAATGAACTTAATTGCATGCTGAATGTTCCGAAGGGGAGGAAGCTCGTCCGGGAGAGTGCACACATTATTATAAGAATCCAGGAGACGCTGAACACACAGCGGAACAGATGCCTCAAGAGTGGTGATGGGACTAATAAGGGCATAACATATCATTGCCCTCGGTGGCTAACTCCTCATGGGAAACAAATAGGGCTGAGGGTCGAATGATCGAAAATGGTCAGATGGGGCGAAGAAGAAAGTTTCGCCCTCCATGTGTAAAAGAGTAAGTGTTGGATCGACCATCATGTATTCTACTATGGTCAAATTGCCATGGCCTCCCCAAAAGAAAATGACATACCCTCATGTCAACCACGGTGCAAAAAATCTCGTCATGATAATCCTCAATAGAGAAAGCTACTCGACATTGTCATCTAGGGGCAAGTGTGGTTCCGCTACCTAACCACTCGATGCGGCATGGTTTAGTCAATAACTCCATGCGAAGCTTTAGTTTATCTACCATATCTTGTGCAATCAAGTTATCACTAGCTCCCTCATCTACAATTACTGTGCACAACCTACCCTTTGTGGTGCAACGAGTAAAAAAATAATTATTCGAATCTAAGAATCGTCATTAGGAGGAGGTGACTAGACATCCACCGAGATCGTAATCATAATGGTATGAGTATAGACGAAAGAGACATCGGCGAGCCTCGCTTGAGAATGGCAAAAAGAGTCGCGTTAACGACAAATGGATTGTACGGTGGCTAAAGGCATATTGAGTGGGATGGGTAGGATGCCCAAGGAGGCACATACTTTGTATAAAGAATTAGGGTTTTTAGGAGGCATAAAGGTTAGGGTTTCATAGGAAGCAAGTAAAGATGATTTGGATTTGATTTTGTGTTGGGAAACTTGATTAGGGTTGGAATTGGGTTCAGTTTTGGTTTTAATTTCTGAATTGGAGTCTTCCATTGGGGTTTCATTTGATTTGGATCCAAATGGAGGATGAATCGTGTGAGTCGATGCCCCCGGACATGGTTTTCCTCTTATTTTTTGGCTGGAATCTTCTTTAACAGCCCCTATGGCTTCGATGCACTATAGAGAGTCTCCTGGGGTCTCGTCTTGAGTCATCGGCCAGAAGTCTTGGGCCATCAAGGGTCAGCCGAGGCAGGCGGACACCTCTTAGGGGTTTTTGATTGGTTTTCGACGGTTGGGAAGGCCGTAGAAGGGCTCAGTGGAATCAGTTGGGATGTCAGGCATTAGGGGGAGGGTTCCGGTGGAGTATTAGCAGCCATGGGAGAAATTGGGGTTTTGATTTAGGTATTAGGGTTTGGTCGAAATTCATTCAGGTGCATCCAATTTGTGTCCCAATCTTCAATAATTATGGCTAATCCAAGAACAAACCACGCTCTGATAGCAATTTGGTGTGAATTAGATTGCGTAAAATAAAGAAGTTAACTACACAACAACAATAACATGGAAAATATGGGAGTTTCAATTATTTCTCTCTCTAATCTCTTAATCTCAAATGGGAAAAAAGTGATACATGAGGGCCTCAATAAATATTTATACTAAGAGGCTAAAAAAAGGGAAAATAAAGAATAAATACTAAAAAGATGGCTATATCCCTATGCTCCTGCATCACTCTCTCTCCAAGCCAAGCACGAGTGCACAAAATCTGGAACCACTCCGTATAGTAAAAAAAAGATGTGTCTTGTTTGAGAGCATGGACGCGGATAAAGAGGTCTCACTCATAGGTGGCAGGGATAAAGGTAGCCATCATCGCTGCACGCAAGTCTGCCCATGACTAAATAGGGGTTGTCCCTCAATAACTCTGCACTGCTTCAGGTCATGCCACCATACACTTGCATAGTCCTGAAACTTGGTCGCCGCAAGAAGGACAAAACATCGACCAATCAACGTTTTGTACTAAAAAATCCACTCCATAGTAGCGATTCAACCAATCACTGCATCCGACTAAAAGTGACCATCAAACATCGACACATCCACGCGGATATCCCCCTGCATGCTCGGAGAAAGCATCCGTAAGGGCATGCAGGCAATAGGGTCACCTCCCTGAAAGCCTAAGTTATCGGCATCAATCTCGTCCTCACCTAGCGGAGGATCCTCAACTGGGGCTCGACAGTGCTTCCTCCGAGGTGGTGGACGAGTAGGAGTTGGTGCAGGAGGTGGGGTCTCAACTCGAGCTGGAGGGGGAATATATGGCGGGATCGCTGTTACGGAAGGGGCGGGAGGTGGTGATGTGATCACAGACTGACTTTGTGGGTACTGATCCATCAAGTGTCCTCTCTAATAAATATAGGAAGCAGTGTCGCTCATAAATAGGTACAAATGGGGTGATCTTTGAAATCAAAGAGTCAAAAGGTGACGTGTCAGTGCACCACTTCGTCGGGGGAGGAAGCTCAAAATCCAGGAGTAACCGGGGCCGAAGGGAAGGGGGTCCATCATGCTGAGGGTGCCCTATACAATCCTTCACTCGCTCAAATATATCGACAGGAGCGGAGTGTGCAGAACGGGCATCCCAAACTGAATGAGGGTGAGGGACATTTCCCCGGTGTCGAGGAAGTAGGGAGGTATGAAATAGAGGTGGGGGCAGAAACATGGTGAAAGAAGTATAGGGGTGGGGGTGGGAGTGGGGATGTGGGTTAATGTATGTGGTTAGGGGTGGGAGAATGGATGGAATATAATGGGGGTGATAGGGTTCGTGATGTCTCAAGGGGTAATGGAGGGGGTATGTAGAGACATGGAAAAGATGTGGATCGTAGTGGGAGGTAATAGGGGTGGAATTTTGGGTTTGTGAAAGCAAATTTGATGTGAATAAAGGTGCGGAAGCATAAAAGAAATCTACTCTACACAACAACAAAAACAAAGGAAAAGTCATAATTGGGTCTTAATTTCTCTCTCTAAGCTCTCATTATCATATTGTCAAAAAGTCCAACAAATAAAAGCCTTTGGGTTATTTATACTAAAAGGCACAAAAAGGGGAAAAGAGCTAAAATACAAGAAATGATAAAAAAGATGTCTATATCCCTATGCTCCAGCATCATTCCCCCCCCCCCCCCCCGAGAAGACTCCATATACGCAGAGTACTGCCGAAAGAAATCGAGATCAACATGTTGTAGTGTGGCCTCGGTGATCCAAAGAATCGTCGGCCTCAGGACGTCCAACTTAACGGACTAAGTAACGTGTGTAGTCACCTGACGAGGATGATAGAAATGTCGAGTCAAGGATACCTTAATACGATCAACATTTGAACGGACTGGGTGGGCTATAGCTGTGGGAAGAGGAATGGGAGGGGTATGGGTGCCCCGAAATGGAGAAAGATCCACCACGTTTGAACGTGCGGTGCATGCAAAACTCGGGAGGAAAGTCGAGCTCATAATCATTTGACCCACAAGCTCGAATAATCTGAAAAGGCCCAAAGCGATGCATAAGGAGCTTGTTGCCTTTGCCTATTCATCGCACCTTTTGAAGGTATACCATAACTAGATTATCGGGCTGGAATGAAATAAAGTGGTGGTGCTCATCAATCGCGTCTTTATAAGAGGCATAGGTGGCCTGTAGTCTATCACGGACGTTGGCCTTAATGAAAGTCAGGATAATAGCTAATTCCTCCGCGGAGGGTCATGTGAGAACTATCGGTGGAAGCTCTACTAGATCAATGGGTATGGTGGGTGACTATCCCAATACAATCTGAAATGAAGAGAGGCCGATAGAATTGTTGACAACGTTGTTGAAGGGAAACTCGGCCTGGGCAATCACTATATCCCACCTACGGGGATGATCCGATGACAAACATTGCAATAGGTCACCCACACTCCTGTTGACCACCTCTGTCTGACCCTCCGTCTGAGGATGAAAGGCTGTAAAAAACTGTAACTCCGTCCGTAGTAGTCGCCACAGTGTACGTACAAAATGTCCCGTAAACCGCATATCTTTGTCGGAAGTGATATTGTGTGGTACTCCGTGTAAATGGACAACCTCACAAAAGTTCAATGATGCGACATGTAGGCATCTGTTGTGCCTGTGCAAGGGATGGAGTGAGACATCTTGGAGAACCGATCCACTACTACCAAGATGGAGTTATGATCGCTGGAAGTACCGGGTAGCCCGATAATAAAATCCATCGAAACATCCTGTCACGACCTCTTGGGTATCGGTAATGGAGTATACAAGCCTGTATTAGAATGATTTCCCTTGGCCGTTTGACAAATATAGCAACACCGAATGAAGGTGCTAGCATCCCGCCTCATCATCGGCCAATAAAAATGACCCCTCAACATCAGGTGGGTACGTGCCTGCTCTAGATGACCCGATAGCACTCTGTGACATCCCGACTAATTTAATACCGGGTAGCTACTCCTTTATTCAAATTAATACAACATGTCAAGTTGGTTCAGTTTGTAGCATCACTGTCGAAAACATTTATTTAAACAATTATTAGCCACCTAATATTTAAGAAGTGAGTTATCAATTTTAATTAAATTAGATTAACATGCAACCAATTAAATTATGAGCTAAAGATATAACAATCACATCACAGTCTCAATAGAATAATAATGGAATAAAAATGAGTTTGGAGGAACACTCCTCTGAATAATCCAAATACGGAATAAAACCAAATACAAAGTTTGAATAATTAATTAATTAACTCCAACACTGAAATGAAACTGAGTATGACAAAACGATCTCTAAAAGAAAAGGGGAGACATGCCCTAATAGATGAATGAATCTGAAATATAGTCAATGTAGAATGTGGAGGCGTCTACTATCGATATCTTGTAACTTTCACAACAGCTACAGCACGTCACTGGAATGGAACTCCTAAGCTTGGCGTCCCTGTGGCTGGGCACCTAAAAGGTTTTACAAAAAAAAAAAGATTTGAAAGCAAACGGGTCAGAGCCCGATGTGAAAACAGTTTAAAATATAGCAAGTGTTTAATAACATTAAACAGTGAATATTAAATACATGTTAGTTACGTGCACTCACATGAGTTCCTCACCTCTCAACTGATGTGCACTCCTAACGTATCCGTAACCCGTCCTAGTTATGCCTCTAACTAACTAGTCGAAATCACAACCTGACTTCACGTTATAATATAAAGGTTTATGCAAGATATTCTAGTATAACCCGTGTGTATCTTCTTTTTTTATTTCTCAGATTTACTTATAATAATTATCGTGTGAAATTCTCACTTCTAACTCTACTAAAAATGTCTCAAGTATTCACATTTACACTTTAACAAAGAGTCTATTGCAATTACGAGTATATTAATCTCATCATAAATATACAATTAGGGCACCCCTAGGCTAAACTGTGGTGCGCACATACTCTGCTATCGAATCCCGGTATATCACGTACATAAGGATCACGTATTCTGAATCTCTCAGGAACCGTCTCAATAAGCAAAAATCACACATAATGGAGGCGAACATAGTTCACATACCCATGGGTCACGCACATACCTACGCTCCCATGGTCAGCTGACTTATTAACCCACAAATAAGTCATTCATAGCCCTATGTCCTTAAGGTACCAATCTAAATCCCCCCGTAGGCACACAAAGATTAGATGGCCCTGTTCGAAAGTCGACCTCCTGTGATAGCAAGTATGGTAGGTATGTCATACACATATAAATCCATATACTAAGTATTCGCACAACTTAGATAACTTATAATATTAATAAAGGTATGTTCTCCATCCCTATACCATTACTCCAATTTGTACATTTTTAAATCTTCGGATAATATATAATCTATTCCACCGACACCTCTCACGTCGTAGTTTCAAATACTTAAAACCTACCCCAAAAAGGTTACCAAGTTTCCTATTATTCCCACATTTCAATCCAATATTTTTAAGGTCCATATTTCTTCCACAAACCTTATTTTATCAAACTATATAGATTAACTCATTTAATCTCAGTTTTCTAATAATCCCTCACTCGCCGATCCTTATTAGGTTTAACATAAATCCCAAATTAAATTCTAATAATAATTTGGGTCTCATAATCATGCCTACCGGTCTTCCTCAAATCTAAGAGTGTTCACAAAGTCCCCATCAATAATTTTTCTAGAGTCTAGTTTGTTAAAATTCAACAAGGAAAAATATAACAATTTCTAGGAAGGTCGATCGACCGACCTATGAATGTTGATCGATCGATGGTGGTCGATCGATCGACCTATGAATGTCGATCGATCGATCGCACCAGATGGGCTACGAACTGCTTCTTTTTTCAGTCCCAGATTTGTCCCAAAACTCCATTATAAGGTATGTAACTCTAATCTAAGGTTATAGGATCATTATACAACCTAAATACATTATTTTTAACGTTCCAAAACCATTAAATCATCAACAATTAGCCTTACATGGATCAAATCTTCATAAAAACCCTAGTTTTCTATTTTCTTCAAGAACTATGATATTACTTTTCTAAAATCCGTTTTAAATTCATCAAAGGTTATATTATGGGTACTAAATTTTGTCCAGAACTAATCTACATGCAATTCCTAACCAAGGTTTTGAGTTCTACATCAAATTTAATGGGTTTTCATCATCTTTAAAGGCAAATATCAATTTCTTCACTAATCATGGAAGAAATATTCGCTGAAACTAATGGAATTAAATCACTTGCCTTAAGTTTGATGTTCAGAATCGTTGATGGTGTCCAGGGGCTGGTTCTTTCCTTCTTTCCGGTCACAATTCCGTCGAAATTGGTGGTGGTGTGTGGTGGCTAGGGTTTGGAAACCTCCTGCAACCTCTCCTCTAACTCACGTAGCCCACTATCTCCTTTTTGGATGATAATGGCCCTAATGGCACTCCCAATAATAATTAAATAAACCCTCAAATTCGTGGATCCTATTTCCTTAAATATTAAAATGACCAAATACCCTCCTGGGTTGCCGATTTGGCCTAAAAGTACCCCGGGACCCAAACTAAACCCCCGGCTAGTGTTTTCTGACTATATCGACCCCTTCAGACACGTTGGCGCACTCAAAATGACCATACGGATGATAAAATTATAAATTACTTTTTAAACTAATTAAATTGATTCCTGACGCGACTGACACGCGCGTCCCAACTTAATTTCCCAAATTATCGTATTTATAACTCTTGACAATTTTAATACTTTCAATACTCATATATTACCATATATACTCAGTAATATTCAATATTATCGTCATAATAAAATACCAACTCACGTATCGCTAGTATTTAAATTCGGATTAATTTCCAATTAATTCCCATTTAATTTAATTAATCCAATAAATAAAAATCAATAAAATTACGGGGTATCCAATAAATAAAAATCAATAAAATTATGGGGTATTACACACTCCCTCGTGAAGATATGAAATGATCTTATCTCACAAGGAAGAAGAAGGAATACATAAATCTGTCCCTCGGTGTAAAAACCCATCCCGTAAGAGGTACTCACCCGAGGCACCATTGCCATGCTGGCATGCGGAAAAGATCAGGCCAAACTCCACATCCGTCGGATAAAGGTCTTGGATCTCATCAAACCCAAATAATTGACTCCGCAGAGTCACCAAGGCATGCGCTCGCCGGCTAAGAGCATCCACTACAAGGTTCTCCTTTCCGGGCTTGTACTGTAGATGGAATGTGAAAAGCTGAAGGTAAGTAGTCCATTTGGCATGTCTATCACTAACACGCCGTTGGTTATGAAGGAAACGCAGTGCCTCGTGGTCGAATTTGATGACGAACTCCTTATGGACGAGGTAGGATGACCAAAATTTCACCGCCGTCACAACCGCATAAAACTCAAGATCATATGTAGAATAGTGTAGTGCAACCCCTGTCAACTTCTGGCTAACGAACGCGATGGGATTCCTGTTTTGACTTAGCATAGCCCCTACCTCCGTCTTGTAAGCATCGCAAGACAACTTAATTAAGCTAAGTGTCAAAACCATTTAAACCTTTATTCTCATTTTATAAAATCCGGTTATAAAACCTTAAACCATTACATTTTAAGAGTCACACATTTGGAATGAGAATAGAAATGAACATTCAAGAATTTAACCATCAATAAATAGTCCCAACATTTAAATACTAAAGGAAAACTTCCTGACAGTATTAAATCCCGAAATAAAGGTACTGAAAGTAAAAATTACAATCTCTGACAATACCAACTAAATAATGGAAAAGGGCGACACATGCCCCTGCTGGATAAAGCTGAACTAGAAGTAGAGTCAACAATGAGGTCGTCTAAGCAATGGCATGCAACTCCCACAAAAGCTACAGCGCGTTCCATCCAAAGAATCCTAAGTAAGACACCCCTGTGGCTGGGCACCTGTAATACATATATATATAGACACAAGAGAGAAGAAATAACAGCAAACGAGTCAGAGCCCGAATGTAGAACCGTTTTAAAAATAGTTTAGCAAGTATTTAAATTGATTACAGGCCAATGCAACAACATATTAGTGCGACACTCTCTTGAGAAATTCTCACCTCTCTTCTAATGTGCACACCTATCGCATTAACCTTCCCAATGGTCTATCTCGTCATATACCACACTATCTTTCCCCAATGATTTAACTTATCTTAGGTTATTCGCAGGATTTACAACTGAACAACACAAGTATTTAAAACGCAAGATTTCAATTTGTAACCAAAGTTCTCCTTTTTACTTTATTAATCAATAAAGTTTTCCAGTGTCATATTATACTTTCTCAACACAAGTATTTATAATTTGAGTCATCAACCATGTCCTACATATCAAATCACAGTAAGCAGTTCCAGATTTCAGAATTTTATATATATATTAACTACTCGTATAATATATATATCATAACGGCACCCCACATAAAAACTATGGTGCGGGCATACTCTGCTATCCAATCCCCATATCAATCACACTAAAGGGAATATAAGTTCGGAATCACTCTCGAACTGTACAAATACATACACAAACAATATTGAGGCGAAGCATAGTATCCAAGTCCAAGAGGTCAGTACATACCCTCACGTCTCTTAGGACCGTCCGACTATCGATCCGATAGTCCGTACCTAGGATTCCTATCTTCTAGGGTGCGAGTCAATATCCCCCACAAGGCAACACATGATAAGATCGTCCCAGCATGGTAACCTCCGGGATAGCAAGTAGCGCGGGCATGATTTTCACAAGTATATAATATATGCACACACAATCATATAAATATACCACTTTTAATTATATCAATTTAGGTTTATCTCATAACCCATATTCACAACATTTATCCTTATTTTCCCATTATTAGTTATCACGTATAATGGTTCGTTTCTCACTTTAATTTGAAGGGTTTCTCCAACTTACTACGTAACCCTTATGGACTCTATTCTCCCAAATGTCCAATTCAGTAGGTATCCATTTATGTTCCAACGTAACTCTCTCTCTTACGTGTCTCTCCCCGTTAACATATACTTACATTGTTTCTCATGTAAAATATCCCAAAAATATAGATTTCGCCTTACATCAAAGGTCTCTTATTCATTAATGAATCCTACCGGTCATCATTAAATCCCAAATTATTTTAGCAAGGATGTCTAAGGGGTTTTCTTCATCTCGAATCAATTCCACAATTTTAAAAGGGGAAACTTAAGTCTGCCAGGAGGGGTCGATCGATAGAGGTCTGGGGCTCGATCGATCAAACCTTCGATCGATCGAAGCTCTGGGCTCGATCGATCGATCAAACAGGTATTGCGATTCCTGCAGTTTTGCAGTTACGGTTTTCTTCTTCTAACCTTCACCAAATCCATATTTTTCAATCCCAATCGTCCCAAAATTTATACTACTAACATTATATTATCATACAAGATATTTCCAACCTAAAGCATGTAGATTTCTATCACTAAACATGGATTAATCAGCCCAAAATTATTATAATTATCAAGAACCCTAGATTTCTCTTAAACATGGTTCTAACAAATCTTTTCCAGAATTTCCTTCTCATAAAACATCATAATTTCGTGGTTTAATCCTCTACATGACAAAGGGTTTCCAGAATATCATATAAGTCATCACTACATGCAATTTCCTATATCAAATTGGGTTTTAATTCCATAAATCTCACCCTAATCATTCCTACACTAATATGAGTGATGCACCAATGAAAATAAGCAAGATAAACATTTGCCTGGGATTTTTAGAAGTGTGGTTTGGTGCCGAAATTGGTGTGGTTACGTTCCCCGTCTCGCGATCTACGCGTTGGTGGTGGAGGCGGTGCAATCGGAGGTGTTCTTGGCCTAGAACTCCTTGGAGAGCTTCTCCTCTTCCTCTCCAATGGCCGTCATTTATCTTTGGTTGTTCTAACCCTAGAAGACAACCTAGATATCTTATATAACCCTTTTAATTTTCGTAGGTTTAATTACCCATAATTGCAAAATGTCCAAAACGCCCTCCCGGGGTACTAATTGGGCCTAAAAATGCCCCGAGGCCCAAACTAAACCCCCGGGTACACTTTTCTGACTATCTCGGCCCTTCCGGACACGTTGGCGCACTCAAAATGACCATACGGAAAACTTATAAAATATTCACTTTTATTAATCAACATTTAGTCCCGACACGACACAGGCACGTCCCGACTTAAATTTCCATAATTGTCATTTTATTCACACGTGACAATATTACAAAAATGAATCTCATATATTACTATACTCATCCAGTAATATTCAACAAATATCAAATTTCCAATAATTACTAACTCTCGTCACGCTAGTAAATATTTAAAACAACATTCCGGATTAAAATTAAATTAATTTATCTCAATTAAATTTAATAAATCCCATAATTTAAAAGCCATGAAAATACGGGGTATTACATACTTCCCCCCTAGTAACGGAATTTCGTTCCAAAATTCAGAAAATAAGGCCTATCCGGTAGCACAATTCTGGATATCCTTTTCCGTACACAAACTAACTACACATTACAGCGCTCAATCACTATAGCCCTTTCTTCACAGTAACATTGTTTCACATTCTCATTGGAGACACTTCACATTATGCTCCCAACCGGTAACTTTCGCATAGGTCACGCCTATACGTTATACATTTCATTATCTCACTATCATTAGGAGGCCACACCTCACTACATGACAAATACTCGGATTTATTCATATACAAAACTCCCATTCTGAGAAAATTATACGAACATTTGATCACTATTGCTCGCCTAAAACAGTCGTGGAATTCTACCACATTTATCGAATGTTCTCTTGACCGATCCAAAAATTCTGATTATCTACTCTCCTCTAAACATACGGAAGGAGAATAATCGAGGTTCTTCCATAACAAAACCTTAATAAGTACCTCGTACGCGACAAACATGTACGAGTGCTTCTACAGAGCATTCTTGAAATCATCGTACCAAGATTCCAAAATCTCCTTCACGTGGCTCCACTAATCTTTAATCACCATGCGCTTATTCCCTGGCTAAGGGTGATACATCCTACTCGAAATGAAATCTTATCTCCGCTGGTTCCTGAAATCCCATATCAAAGGTGGGATTCACCAATCTCATCCTGATTCAGGAATTTATACTGCGCCGGACCATGCACTGGCGCGATCCTTCCTTTCAAAGGAAGTCTATGGCATACTAGTTAATATTGTAAGCCAGCCCAAAGGAATATCAATCACTTCCTTCTCGGCGACTTAATTCACATGTTCGGGATAAACCCTTGATCTTGTTTTGAGGATGGCAACCCATCCAAGAACTTTACCGACTTTACCAACCTCTTCCAATTTCAGGAATTTTTGATAAACACAAAATTCTTTGGTTGATTCTCCTCTTTCAACTAAACCTTACCTATGGGCGGTGCATGTAGAGACTACTCACTATGTCCCGCTAAACATCGATCTTTCCTTGAAATGTCTCACATTAAGTGACACGTAATACTCCCCTTCCTTCCTCGGAGTATGCCGAAAGTCCCGACCCGTGCTCTTCTCTCCACGAAGCGCACTTCTGGATCTCTTATACTATACTAACATCATTACTCTTTATATGTGTGAGTCGCTCTCACATTTGATTACTAACAATTTCTGCTCCGAGTGTTCTTCATAATCATTTAATTCTGCTCCATTCAAGGAATACTCTTCTTAAATGACTTCCCACAGTCTTCCAATTCAAATTTGGGTGTGCTATTCTAATTGCACACCTATGTATGGATTATCGCCCCTCAAGTGACGTTTAATCCACTCTATCACTTCCACTTCGTTAAACTAGTCCCACAAACATATATGACACACGTCCATGACCACGTCCCTTCGACCCGGACGAGTTAACCAGGATGTCTACACACCCTATAAACCGGGCATACTAGCGTAAGCATCACATACGCTCCATACTAATAAACAAATTCTTTGTTTTCCCTGGTGCTTGCAGCGTGGTTACAACACTTTAATCACCCTAAAAATCAAAATTTAAAATCTTCCTTATTATCATTCCACCCCTCAACTCGTGGGGTAACTTTCAATGCTTTCTTACCACACAACTGGCTCCAATGGCTTTAAGACAAAATTCAACTTCCAACTTACATACATAATTACTTGATCCCATTTCGACCAGGGTACCGAACTCATGGAATAGTGACCAAACGTCTCCCTATTTCCAACCTTACGCTAAGTTTCATGCGTGGGATGTCTCGCAAAGCGAAATCCAAACAAGGAACCCCCCGATACACTAGTACCTAGCATTATCGGTTATCAAAATCCGTTAGGTCCTCCATCCATAGCATATACCCCTTTATTCCTTCCCTTGACAGAAAAGTTACAATTTCTCTCGTAATTATGCTTAACAAAGAACGTTTCACTAATTGCACTATTGTTCAGTATAGGTTGGTGGTAATAGCATTCCATAAACCTCGAATACATACAATCTGAATTCTCGAAATTCCTTTCCCTAATAATAGGGGTGTAAATATTAACTCCCACATCTCTAAAGGATAAATATAACAATGCACTCTTCCTATCACTAAGTCCGGAGTGCTAAACATAATACTGAGTCAAATCTTTTCGCTCAACGATAAATCCCGATACATACGGAATTATATTGACAAAGTCTATATATACTTTGGCATCGAATATCTCGATCCCACTATCTCCTCCGAAGTCTCTAGGATAGATAATATAAGTGCGAGTCCAACCTTCTCACAGGTAAAGCCTCGCCAAAATAATCATAAAACATGTTGCACTAATGCAACCACTCCGATAGCCTTGCAATAAATTCCCACTATCGTACTAACCATTTCTATAACAATTTAACAATAATAATATCATACTCGTGTATCACATCACTACAACGAGTAACCTCAATAAAGCATAAAACGCTGTTAATATACTCATTTATCCTCCGCGGATAGCACTAAAGAAAAATCCCGCTACACTAGGGAAAATATATTCACATAATAATAACGTTTATAATGATATGCATTAAGCTCATTTCATATGCTAATCTAGCAAGGAACAAAATATAGTGACTCGCTCGTGTCATATAAACACGCCGCATCCTCTAAGGATACAACTTATACTTCCATTCTGGCAATCGTCTTGACTGCACAAATAGTTTTCGGACGTAACACGTCTGCCCAAACCAAAACAAAATTATTTTTAATCGTCGTCCTTTACTAGGCACCGTATTCTTGTCCCTTTTTCTCACTTTGGAACATATTATCGCGAGAAATTTCACTCCGCACCAAAATACCTCAACACATAATCCACTTATCACCTGTCCTACTAACCAGGTTAGGATTGTCCTTCTCTCGGACTTTAGTAGACTCGATTCCTGTTAGCCATCCCGGTTGTTCCCTTAGATTTTTAGGCCATAAAGATCATGTTACTATCTATAATAGTACCTACTGGATTTACCATCACTTGGTAAGAATTCCGTTATCCGAATCATTTAAATGGGTCCCCTGATGTATATCCACATCCCTTTTTGTGGTACTATACCACCACCGTTGTATTCAGTCTTATTCTCGACTAAATTCTTTGATTCCTTTAACTTCCCCCACAAAAAAGCGTTATCATCTATATTGACAAAATATGACATTGTCAACCTCTGAATCGGTCGTCCATCAGAATTTCCTCCTCGAGTATTATCAACTATTATTACAAGTTGGTCTCCCACTTGGAGTCATTTCCTCCACTAGTATCTACCTCTTTCGATACAAAATTTGCTAACGATTAGGATTCATGTCCACAATTGGACTTTTGTCATGCCCTCCTGCGATGAGTTCAGAACCACGTTTGGTTCTCATCCTGAACAGTTGAGGAAGGAACATACGGTCAACACTGTACCTAAGGTTCTCCTATAGGCATAGCATTCCACTTCTAAAATTGGTGGTTGACTCCAACCATTATAACTTCGTCCCGAAAGCCAAGAAAATTTTCTCTAAATTTTCACTTTCAGTTTGCCACACCCCGTCCTATATCTAAACTTTTAGGTACATTACCTCCTTTGGTAAAGACACATACAATTTCTGCATTTTTAAAATTTCCCATTGACAGTCTCTACATGTTTTTGTAATATGTTGGGTAAGTTTACCCCCGCACCTCATTTGATTATAACAGCATTTGGAAATCACTGCTGCGCCTTAGTCGCCTTTCTAGTCTTGGCTTCTCGTGCCATAATGGAGGTGACCTCGACTACGATCATCATCCTCGGATATATTTTATAATCTCAACTGAGCCCTGCTTCCTGATGTACGCTTAACGGTCCTCTTCTGACATCCGTCATCGCTCGGAACGCGCAAACATCCGAACGAAATTAGAATTCACTAATGTATACACATTATAGCAGGAGAACGAAATCTCATCAAAGAAATCGACAATCCTAAACATAGGGCTCTATAACAAACAAAGCAACGCTGAAAGCATAATAAGCCGTACAAATCCTAAGGACACTAGAACCTGATGCTCTGATACCACCTGTGACACCCCGCCTAATTAAATACCGGGCGATCACTCCTATATTAAATTAATTCAAGGTGAACCGTTGATTCATTCTCAGCATCACTGTCGAAAAATAAAACTTTTCCAATTTAAACACCCTAATTAATTAAGCTAAGTGTTAAAACCATTTAAACCTTTATTCTCATTTTATAAAATCCGGTTATAAAACCTTAAACCATTACATTTTTAAGAGTCACACATTTGGAATGAGAATAGAAATGAACATTCAAGAATTTAACCATCAATAAATAGTCCCAACATTTAAATACAAAAGGAAAACTTCCTGACAGTATTAAATCCTGAAATAAAGGTACTGAAAGTAAAAATTACAATCTCTGACAATACCAACTAAATAATGGAAAAGGGCGACACATGCCCCTGCTGGATAAAGCTGAACTAGAAGTAGAGTCAACAATGAGGTTGTCTAAGCAATGGCATGCAACTCCCACAAAAGCTACAACGCGTTCCATCCAAAGAATCCTAAGTAAGACACCCCTGTGGCTGGGCACCTGTAATACATATATATATAGACACAAGAGAGAAAAAGTAACAGCAAACGGGTCAGAACCCGAATGTAGAACCGTTTTAAAAATAGTTTAGCAAGTATTTAAATTGATTACAGGCCAATGCAACAACATATTAGTGCGACACTCTCTTGAGAAATTCTCACCTCTCTTCTAATGTGCACACCTATCGCATTAACCTTCCCAATGGTCTATCTCGTCATATACCACACTATCTTTCCCCAATGATTTAACTTATCTTAGGTTATTCGCAGGATTTACAACTGAACAACACAAGTATTTAAAACGTAAGATTTCAATTTGTAACCAAAGTTCGCCTTTTTACTTTATTAATCAATAAAGTTTTCCAGTGTCATATTATACTTTCTCAACACAAGTATTTATAATTTGAGTCATCAACCATGTCCTACATATCAAATCACAGTAGGCAGTTCCAGATTTCAGAATTTCATATATATATTAACTACTCGTATAATATATATATCATAACGACACTCCACATAAAAACTATGGTGCGGGCATACTCTGCTATCCAATCCCCGTATCAATCACACTAAAGGGAATACAAGTTCGGAATCACTCTCTAACTGTACAAATACATACACAAACAATATTGAGGCGAAGCATAGTATCCAAGTCCAAGAGGTCAGTACATACCCTCACGTCTCTTAGGACCGTCCGACCATCGATCCGATAGTCCGTACCTAGGATTCCTATCTTCTAGGGTGCGAGTCAATATCCCCCATAGGGCAACACAGGATAAGATCGTCCCATCGCGGTAACCTCTGGGATAGCAAGTAGCGCGGGAATGATTTTCACAAGTATATAATATATGCACACACAATCATATAAATATACCACTTTTAATTATATCAATTTAGGTTTATCTCATAACCCATATTCACAACATTTATCCTTATTTTCCCATTATTAGTTATCACGTATAATGGTTCGTTTCTCACTTTAATTCGAAGGGTTTCTCCAACTTACTACGTAACCCTCATGGACTCTATTCTCCCAAATGTCCAATTCAGTAGGTATCCATTTATGTTCCAACGTAACTCTCTCTCTTACGTGTCTCTCCCCTTTAACATATACTTACATTGTTTCTCATGTAAAATATCCCAAAAATATAGATTTTGCCTTACATCAAAGGTCTCTTATTCATTAATGAATCCTACCGGTCATCATTAAATCCCAAATTATTTTAGCAAGGATGTCTAAGGGGTTTTCTTCATCTCGAATCAATCCCACAATTTTAAAAGGGGAAACTTAAGTCTGCCAGGAGGGGTCGATCAATAGAGGTCTGAGGCTCGATTGATCGAACCTTCGATCGATCGAAGCTCTGGGCTCGATCGATCGATCAAACAGGTATTGCGATTCCTGCAGTTTTGCAGTTACGGTTTTCTTCTTCTAACCTTCAACAAATCCATATTTTTCAATCCCAATCGTCCCAAAATTTATACTACTAACATTATATCATCATACCAGATATTTCCAACGTAAAGCATGTAGATTTCTATCACTAAACATGGATTAATTAGCCCAAAATTATTATAATTATCAAGAACCCTAGATTTCTCTTAAACATGGTTCTAACAAATCTTTTCCAGAATTTCCTTCTCATAAAACATCATAATTTCGTGGTTTAATCCTCTACATGACAAAGGGTTTCCAGAATATCATATGAGTCAGCACTACATGCAATTTCCTATCTCAAATTGGGTTTTAATTCCATAAATCTCACCCTAATCATTCCTACACTAATATGAGTGATGCACCAACGAAAATAAGCAAGATAAAAACTTGCCTGGGATTTTCAGAAGTGTGGTTTGGTGCCGAAATTGGTGTGGTTGCGTTCCCCGTCTCGCGATCTACGCGTTGGTGGTGGAGGCGGTGCAATCGGAGGTGTTCTTGGCCTAGAACTCCTTGGAGAGCTTCTCCTCTTCCTCTCCAATGGCCGTCATTTATCTTTGGTTGTTCTAACCCTAGAAGACAACCTAGATATCTTATATAACCCTTTTAATTTTCGTAGGTTTAATTACCCATAATTGCAAAATGTCCAAAACGCCCTCCCGGGGTACTAATTGGGCCTAAAAATGCCCCGAGACCCAAACTAAACCCCCGGGTACACTTTTCTGACTATCTCGACCCTTCCGGACACGTTGGCGCACTCAAAACGGCCATACAAACAACTTATAAAATATTCACTTTTATTAATCAACATTTAGTCCCGACAGGACACATGCGCGTCCCGACTTAAAATTCCATAATTGTCATTTTATTCACACGTGACAATATTACAAAAATGAATCTCATATATTACTATACTCATCCAGTAATATTCTACAAATATCAAATTTCCAATAATTACTAACTCTCATCACGCTAGTAAATATTTAAAACAATATTCCGGATTAAAATTAAATTAATTTATCTCAATTAAATTTAATAAATCCCGTGATTTAAAAGTCATGAAAATACGGGGTATTACACTAACACTCTAAGTAGGAAGTTTACAGCAAATATTGCATGTCACATTACAAATCAAGAACCTTTGTTAAGGGATTTAAGAAGTATGGAAATAGTTGTACATATTTATAGCAAAGGAGGAATAATCGGGAATTTACAAGTACAACCCATGTTGATGGAAATGATCAAAATTGCACAAGTAAATGACCCACAACTGAAGAAGATTAAAGAAGAAATTATTGATGGGAAGAAAATTGAATTTGTGATACGAGATGATATAATGAGGTTTGGAAATAGTGTGTGTTCCACATGATGCCAAACTAAAGAGGCAAGTTTTAGAGGAAGCTCATTACTCAAGATTCAGAATTTGTATATCAGTCTTTGGTTTGTCAAAAAGTAAAAGCCGAACAACAGAAACCATCAAGATTATTAGAACCTCTGCCTATCCCTAAGTGGAAATGAGAACATATTATAACGGATTTCATGATAGGTTTACCAAGGAGGTAAAATGGTAATGATTTTATTTAATTATTGATAGGTTAACTAAATCCACTTATTTTCTTGCCATTAAGATTACCCATTCTTTAGAAAAGTTAGCTAAATTGTACGTGCGGGAAATTATTAGGCTTCTTGGAACCCCAGTTTCAATTGTTTCTGATCGTGATCCAAGATTCGTGTCTCTCTTTTGGAAAAGCCTACAAGCAGCCATAGGAACAAAATTGAATTTCAGCGCTTTTCACCCTCAAATGAATGGACAATCTGAAATAACCATTAAACCTTAGAGGATATGCTTAGGGCATGTGTACTTGATCTGAAAGGAAATTGGGATGATCATTTACCGTTAGTGGAATTTGCATATAATAATAGTTATCAAGCAAGTATTCAATGGCTCCATATGAAGCACTCTATGGTAGAAGGTGTTGTTCTCTGGCATGTTGGGTAGAAGTTGGAGAAAGAAAATTATTGGGACCAGAATTGTTTCAGATCACAACAGAGAAAGTGAAATTGATATAATACCAACTTCGAATCGCTCAAAGCCATCAAAAGAGTTATGTCGACAATCGACACCAATAGTTAGAATTCGAACGAGGAGATTATGTATTCTTGCGCGTATCACCAGCAAAAGGAGTAATCCGATTTGGGAAGAAAGGGAAGTTGAGCCCAAGATACATAGGACCTTTTGAAATCCTTGAAAGGATAGGAGCTGTTGCTTATAAAATAGCCTTACCCCTGAACTCTCTAGTATGCATAATTTGTTTCACGTGTCAATGCTAAAGAAATACGTCTCAGATCCAACACATATCTTAAGTCATGAACCTCTTCAAGTTAGAGAAGATTTGACATACATTGAGCATCCAGTTGAAATTTTGGACCATAAAGATCAAATATTACGAACCAAGGTTATTCCACTAGTCAAAGTATTATGGCGTAATCATGCCATTGAAGAAGCAACATGGGAGCGGGAAGATGAAATAAAGGAGCGATATCCATACCTGTCTGGAAATTAATGTAGGTGAAGTTTGGAGACCAAACTTTTTGTAAGGATCATGGGATGTAATGACCCCACTTTTATATGCTCATATATAATTTGTTTTTATAATTACGTCTCACTTACTATTTGATAAAATTTATGTTACTAAAAATGTGATATTATAGGTTCTTAATATAATAAAAAACATTTTTTAATTTGAATAATCTACTGTAAAATGGGTCAAATTGAAGTTTTATGACACATCCTAAGCTAAATGATAAGCTTCGGCGTAGAAAATGTAATTTTATGAAACTTTTGGGACTTGGTTTTAATTAAGAAAGTTTCAGGGACCAAAATGAAAAATAAAAAAGGATCTTTTTGTAAGTAAAATATTTTCAGTGACTTGTAAGAAATATTAAAAATATATAGTGTGGAATTACCAAAATTCCCTTCATGTGTTAAATGACCCTTATACCCTTAATACCTTTCCACCTCGTGCTTATAGATAAAGCTTAAACAAGTGTCGTCTTTAGAGAGAGTTAAAATAAGTGTCGCAGCTCGGTGAAATAAGATTGCAAGACCCCTTCATTACACGACATTTCAACGCTGACTCGCCATTGTAAAAGCTTAGTCAGCTAGTCAACGCCGTCATATCTTTGGAACTATAAATACGGCCTTTAAGATCATTTGAATTCACACCAATTCCTTGGGAAAAAGTGAGAGAAAGCGTGAAAAATTTAAGAAGTTCTTTTCATCTTAAGATTAACGTGTGACCGAAGACTCAATATCTGTAATTTCAAACGTCCAATTAAAGGTGAGTACTCTATAACATTCCTTGCGCATTTTAATTATATGATATTATGCAAACTATATATTTTGTGAACTTCTTTTATTTTCAAAATTCATCTGATACCGATAATTAATTTATTGTGATATGTTTATATTTGTTCATACAGATGTACCGATTAAAATGAGTATTGAAAATGATATTGAATATTGAAAATAAGATTCGGCTTAAGGGACCTCTCTAACTGACTGACCTTCCCAACTTGGTCATCGCTGGTGTGCCCTAAATAAGGTGTTGTGACGAACAAGTTCGATTGACCCTTAACTATCGTGGAATAATACGGTAAAAGAATACGGTATTGGAGTGTACTTGGCCACTAAAATGATACGATTGAAAGAAAAAGATATTGAATTTGATTTGTCGCATCCATTTGATTTTGAGCTATTTATTTCTATATACTGTCATTCACATATAAATATATTACTACAAGTCCCTGTCTATATATGCATATGCCTTTTGTTCTTACTTGAATAGGTATCTATTTTATGGAAAAACTTGGAATGTTTGGAGATTAAATCTCATTCGACTTTTAGCTGACATTGTAATAATTTTTTAGGAAATAACTAGGCTCGCGGATGGAATGTAAAAGGACTATGTTGAAGAATTGTCTTTTAGAGATCTTTTTGTTACTTTATGTAAAATGTTTGGTTTATCAGATAGAGCGCGTAATAGGTTTTAAATTTTGTCTTAAGTTTTAACTCGTTGTTACTTATATGAAGTTTCCTTTTAGAAAGCTCTGATGACGTAATTTCTTCATTTTCAGTAGTTTACGATTCATGACGACGTGAATGTATTTCCATTGCATTTATTTTAAGAAATATTTTTAAATCCAGAATATTAAACGCCTTAGTGGCATCAAGACACTCGTTCCCTACTAATTTTGGGTCGGGGTCATGACGTCACCGTCCACTCATAAAGCCCATCCTTTGTCTTGAATGCGGTATCCTACTCATCCCCTGGTCTCATGCGTTTCTGGTGGTAACCGCTCTTTAAGTCGAGCTTGGAATAGATCGTTGCACCATATAGCTGGTCTAGCATATCCTCTAGTCTGGGAATAGGAAACCTATACTCCATGGTGATCTTGTTAATGACACGACTGTCGACACACGTATGCCAGCTCCCATCCATTTTTGGTGTTAATAACGTCGGCACTGCACAAGGAGACATACTCTCCTTAGTATATCCCTTCTCACACAACTCAGTGACCTGCCTCTGCAACTCAGCATGCTCTGTAGGCGACATGCGATAATGGGGAAGGTTGGGGAACTGCGCCCAAGATCTATAGCATGCTGTATGTCTCGAAGGGGGAAAATCATCGGGAGGTGTACATACATCCACATATGAATCCAGCAGGGCCAGGACAAACGAAGGAATGAACGCCTCTGGGGTAGAAATGGGGCTGATGAGGGCGTAGCATAATCCCGTCTCCGTAGTCTCTATAGCTAACTCCTCATGCAAAACTATCAAAGCGGAGGGCCGTGTCATCGCGAATGGCCTCATGAGGCGGAGGATGAAAATCCATGTCCTGGTGTTTGAACGAGTAAGTATTAGCTCGTCCATTGTGCATGCTACAATGATCCCAAAAGTAGGTGGCACACCCGCATGTCTACCACGGTAGACACAACCACATTATGGTAGTCTCCGATGGAAAAGGCCACCCGACATTGTCGACTCAAGGTAAGTGTGTACCATTACTCAACCAACCAATTCGGCACAGTAACTCTTTTTCATGACTTTGTCACGTGCAAACCCATTGATTTATTTCCATCCAATCTCCCCTATAAATCATAAATCTTTTATTTTCAATCGAGGTGATCTAAACTAAATGGCCCCTTTTTGGCATATTATTCTTTTTATTGCCTTTCATTTTTTTTACGGGCTCTTTTCAAATGGTGGCTTTCACGATGAGTTTATTTTGTACTCTCACAGCCCTTTCCCGTGCACTCATCATTTTTTTGCAAATTAAACAAAATCCTCACAGGCAACGGTTCTTACACGCACTACTTTCATTGCCAAGTTTTATCGCATATGGTTCGTTTTACAGACAGAATTAATGATTTCGTAGGAAGCTTTAGTTTATCTGCCATTTCTTGCGCCACCAAATTATCACTAGCCCCTTCGTCAATGATCACAGTACATAGTCTCCCTTTTGCGGTACAACGAGTAAAGAAGATACTCGTGCAGATCCACATGTCGCCACTTGGAGGAGGTGCCTGGGGGTCCACCAAGGTCGTGAGGTAGAAACATCGACAAGGTTTTCTTGAGCACAGAAAAAAGAATCACGACGTCGGAAAATGGATTGGGCGGTCGCTAGAGGTACATTGGTAGGGATAGAGAGGGCGCCCAATGAGGCGCACCCTTTGAATAAAGGGTTAAGGTTTGAATGTGGGTTGGATTTTAGGTTTTCTTGAGAATGGGGAAAATGGGGTTTAGGGTTTATTTTTTTTTTAGTTAAAATTGGATTGGATTAGTGGGAGAGTGGTTCTTGGATAGTTCCAGTTGGATCTCGGATTGTTCGAGGGTCACCGGAGTGTTGGAAGGGTATTTGTTAGGTTTTGGTGGGGTAGTGGCTAAATTTGGGACTAAAAACGGCCTTTCTTGATTGTAGGCGGAGTGATTTTGAACATCCGAAGACTTCTTAACGGTACGGGATGAACAATCGATGTAAGCAGGCCTTGGTGCGGCATCCAGAGGGAGTCCGGTTGAAATCATGGCAAGTACGACATCCGACAGGGGCCGGCAGGGGTTGGGGACATCATTCGGCAGGGTCCGGCTGAAATCCGGCCTGTCCTGACCTTGGGTGGTGCGACCGGTGCTGCTAGTGGTTTCCCGGCATTCCTCATAGCGGTTTGCGTGTGATCGGAATGGACAAGGGTCCTCAGTCCGGTGTTCCTTTAATCTCTGTTGGCGCTAGGGTTTGTACACTAAACTCGAGGGCATTCCGGATCTTACTCGGGTGAGCCCAGCCCGAATCCCAATTTTTGATGAATATGTTTACGCCAAAAACAAGCCTGGCTCTGATACCAATTTGATGTGAATAAAGGTGCGAAAGCGTAAAAGAAATCTACTCTACAAAACAACAACAACAACAACAATACAACAATAACAACAACAACAAAGGAAAAGTCACAATTTGGTCTTAATTTAGCCTTTGGGCTATTTATATTAAAAGGTACAAAAAGGGTAAAAAGAGCTAAAATATAGGAAATGATAATAAAGACGTCTATATTCCTATGCTCCTGCATCAAAATTAGTGGGGATGAGGACTCGGGGTGGTGGTAGGTGGGGAGACGGGGGTTGATGATCAAATAAATTTGGGTCAGGTGGTGGAGGAGAGGTTTTGTATGGTTGGAGGCTAGGGTTTACTATTTGGAGGTTGGATTGAAAAATGGGTTATGAAACTCTAGAAGTGGGTTGTCTTGGATCTTGGACGAGGGTTTTGTGAAATGGATTTGGATTTTGGGTGATATTAGGGTTCAAGATTTGGGTGGATATAATTGGAGAAGAAAACAAATGATCCACACAACCCGTGAGGGCGAGGGTACCGTCGCGACCCAAAGGCGGTGCTGGTATGACTGGCTACTTTTGTGGGGTCTCCGATGATCCCTTGATGACGCTGGTGGGTCTCGGTTGAACTTAGATGAGGGTTGACCACTACGTGGTGATCATGGCCAATAACGGTGATGATTGAAGTCCGTTGGAGGTTCTGGGGAGGATTGGGAGGGTGCCAACATCTATTTGGTGGTTCCGTCCAGATTCATGTTGTTCAATGGGTGGTTCGGTGGATCCGGCTGACCCTGTGGGAGGCCGCCAGTTAAGGCTGGCCGAAGGTTCTAGTAGGTTTTCTATGGGTGGTCACCGCTAATTCCTCCTTTGGCCACCGCCGGATTGGGGGATATAGGGTTCGAATTTGGTGGGGCAACTTTTTTTTTTGTCGAAGAGGGGTGGAATGTGTAAAATTGGAGGTGTGGGGATTATGATTTTGAGTGGGAGTGGGAGTGAGAGCGGGAGCGGTGTGATGACGGCTCGTGGAAGAGTCCGGTGGTGGAAGACGGGCGTCAAGAGCATCCATTCGGGCCACAATGCAGTTCAAGACCTCGAATCGGTCAGTGCGAGGTTCCACGGGAGCGTATTTCCTCTTAGGTCCCATTTTGTCCTCGTTTACGATTTTTTTGTGTTTTTACAACAACAATAACAGATGGAGCCAAAAGGGCTGTGATACCAATTGACGTAAATGAGCGTCAAATGGAAAATAAAAAGAAGAAAACTTTTGTCTCAACTCTCTCTATTAAATCTCAGAATGATAGAATGCCTAAAATTGGCAAAAACGTCCTCAAACCACATCATATTTGTATAGAAAGAAGAATATTTAATGCAGTTTATTGAACAAAGATGCCTTCTTATGATAGTATATGAAGTCTACAAAACAGAGGAGTGGAAATGTAACGAATGGCGGTTGAGGAAGTTAGCAGTGAGTAAAGAGTACACGTGGCAGCTTCTAGTTTGTTGATCAGTCAGGTAGTTAGAGGAAGTTAGTTCAAGTAAATAGTATAAGAGAGAGAAATGTTTGATGAATTGTGTGTGAATTGTAATTGAGATCTTATTCTCGTCCATTTTCAATATAGTCTTTTCTTTGTCATCATTTTCTTTTCCATTTCATTTCCCTTTCCTTGTGTTTCTTATATTTTCTTAGCATCCAAGCACTATTTTCCGTAATATTCTTCATTCGAACAGGAAGAATGTTAAATTGGTATCAGAGCGAAGAACTCCATGGGCATTACTAATACCAAATTCTTTCTAATTCCATCTTTTGCACACCAATTTGAAACTCATTAATGGCAGAAAAATCTGAGTTAGATATTTTGAAGAATGAATTCCAGCATCTTCAAGGTGTAATGGTGAATATAGACGTGAGGCTAAAAAACGCAAAGGCCATTATGGTGGGAATTAATGCACAGCTAGAGCAATGATAGATTAAACTTCAACTCGCAGCAATTTCAAGAGAATTATGATTTCATACAAGGGGCAAAAGTCCCGAATTTGCGTAGAGTTCTTCAAAATCTATCAAGGACAAAAGACTCAATGAAGTAGAGATTAAAGGCAAGGGGGAATGCAGAGAAAGTTGCAGAATTCGAGACAAACCGACAATTAATGATTCCTGAAGTTGAATTTCCAAGATTTGATGGTAGCAACCTTCGTAATTGGGTAAGAAAGTGTAACCGGTTTTTCCAGCTGTATCCAATGCCCGCTAATCAAAGGGTATGGTATGCTTCTTTTCATTTGGAGGATAAGGCAGACGTATGGTTCCAAGAAGGAAAAAACCATATACCGCCTGTGTTTGTAGAAAATGTGTATGTCAGATTTGTGGAGGTTGGGGATGATAAGTGGAAAATTTCAACAAATTAACTCGGAAGGAATCAGTTGGTGATATCAAGAACATTTTGAATCCTCAAAGGCTGAGCTGATTGGAAGGCAAAATGAGAGCTATTATTTGGAATGTTTCATCAGTGGTCTCAAAGTGGATATTAAAAATATGCTACAACTCTTTAAACCTACAAATCTCATTCCAGCCATTGAATTGGCCAAGAAACGAGAGCTCTACCTCAACACCTTCCCTATCAAATCACATTCCACAAACCCTCGAAACACAATTAAAACCCTCTGCCCACATTTGAGGGAATCTGTCACCAGCTTTTCTGCCCACATTCAGGAAATCTGTCAACAATTCTTCATTCAAACATGATGAATGTTACATGAAAAGACTTACAAAAGACTGTCAGCAAGAAAATGTTTTAACCAAATTTTATTTATCTGTCCATTTTCTCCTAAGTATGTTGTTTTTATTTTGCACCACCTAATATATATATACTAGTATATGCCCGTGCCTGAAGGCACTGCGAAAAAAACCAAAATACGTAATCGCAAAATCACAAATTTTAAAGTATGTAATCACAGCGGGAAAAAAGTCATTCCCCAACAATACTAATCGTACTGGTTGAACCTCGCATAAACATCATATCCATAAAAAACTAATTTAAGTCCTCAAGTTATTCTACAACATCATGTAAATATTTTAAAATTTTTGGACATAACCTCCTGTATATGTAGGAATACCCCTATTTAAAAAATAAAAAATACTCTTAACAACAATAATATTAATAGTCAAACTTGCACATCGTATAAACAACCTCTTAATTTAAGTAACAAATTACTAACACAACTAAGAGTTGGCAATTTACAAAATTTGCGGAAAATTCCCTTTGTTTAGTCCATTCCGAAACTCCTATAAACAACATAATCAATTCCATAGGATCTAATTCATCGACGGCAATAGCAGCCAGAAGGGAAAGGGGGAAGCTTTGCTAGGGTAGCAGCAGGCGTCTGCCGGTAGCAGGGCGTGTCCGTGTGGAGTCCGGGATCGGGAAAGAGAGAAGTGTGACATGCCTTCAATAGTGTTATTCGTCAATTGTGTACGGAAGAGGTGGGCTACCAAGGGTACCACGGCATTTGCAGGTCCAACAGCTGATTTCATTAAGAAATCAAACATAAAGGAACTCAGTTAATATGATTATAATGGGATAAAGACAATGGAAGACTGTAGAAATTTACAGTTGGTAGTTGATAGCACATTAAAGACTTTCATGGCTCGGTAATCACGCAACCATGATGGCAATCCTTAAGGATTTCTACAACCTGGAATGAAATAGCCAATCAATCCATATAATAGTCTTAAGGCGCGGTACTAAAAATCAAGTAACGATATGAAACCAAATCAACTTACCCTAGTAGGCTTTAGACCAATCAATCCACGGGCTCGTTGTCAATGTGAAGAATGATCCCTCTCAACATCTGAAATCTGTCATTAATCTTGCACCTCCAATGCTCCTCTGTTGCATAGTGTTTTGATTATGTGGTGTTAGTTTTCTGCTCAGTACCATTTCCATCTTACTTTACTAACATAGTCTTCCGAAAGATGCAATGAGGTAATCTGAAATTGCTGTACAGATTAGAAAATACAAATTAAGATCTGAAAATTAAATAAATGAATACTGAGATTGTAAAATACAAATTAAGTTTGTAGAGCAAGCTTAGAGAAACAATAAGCATGAAAAACAGTAAAATTGTGTAGAAAAATTAGAACTGATAGTAATGAACTTGCCTATATTGAACTCCATTCGCAAACAAATAGTATCAATACAAAAGTAGGCAAAACTAAAAAGGAAAAGAATAAAAAAAGAAATAAATCCCCAAATACGCAACTGACGGGAAATGCAACCTCAATCTATTACCTATATTGGCTTTGGGTGAGAAATAAATCCCTCATTACTGGTGCCGTAATATTAATTCCAAAAATATCGTCTCTCAGATCCATTGTTGTTCGAGTTATGTGAAAGCAACGGGTTTAGTCAGTGAGGTATTGAGTTGTGGGCATGCATCACCCTCCCATTGATTCATAAACTTATAGTTTGTACACACCAAAGAACCAAACAGTTAAATAAACCTAGCTGGACTCAAATAGTTAAGAATTAAACACATATGTGGGCTCAATAACCGAGCCAACCCAAATAATGAATTCAATAACCAAACCATACCACATCATCCTAACAGTTATACACAGTTAACAGTTAAATAACCAAACCAAACAATGATGTGGACATACCTGTTAAGTGACAGTGTATCTCATCCATGGTTGTTCCCTGGATAAAATCAAAGCAAAACCAATTATTAATGAAAAACTATGGAGCCAGAGCTAGCGAGTGCAAAAATCACATGAAAGAACACTTGAAGATGATTTATGTCTATAGTCCACTAAATGCGAAGTCGGAGGCCCTTCGAATCTCAACCTTAGAAGCTCGTTCATCCTATTACATCACTGACACATATCAGAGAAAGCTCACGCCATTTTCCTATAAAAACTCCTACTAATAATCCACAATAGAGACATCATTTGCGACAAATGCAAAACATAAATGGTATGGAAATGTAAACTTAATGTGTCAAACTAAATTATGTTTCAACTTCGTGCCAAATATAAGAGTAATATAAACTAAAAAAGTACTAAAACCTGTTAATGAATTTAGAAGTGGCATTTAAATCTATATGGTTACCCCCAATTTTCTCCTCACTGCCACATTGAAATCTCCAATTTTTATCTTAGTGCACCTAGACTAAACTATTGTAAGAGATATCTTACAATAGTTTAAAGGGTGTTCAATGTTAAAAAGAGATAGATTGGATTTCATTTTGAGACAGTATGCAATCAATTCCATCCCTCCAAAAATACCACACCTTATTAGATAGTATTAATGCAGCCAGCAAACCCCAAAGTTATTTTCATATTTTCAAAACCAATCATAGGTTCTAAAATGGCTAAAAGGGAAATATTATGAAATTTTACTAACCTTTTCAGCCGTCTTCTTGTATATTTATTCCCAATACCTCTTGCATTGCAGACTATCGCTTTGATCACTAACTCAATGATTTTGAAGCACTCTCGGATGTGATTTTGATCTACAAAAGCATGAGCAACTGAAATTAAAAATTTGGCGTGGCTGTTACATTTCTAGTTACCACATATTATGTTATTAATCCACCGCGTATAAACTAATCAAGTAACACGAAACTTCAAACTCCAACATATTCAGAATATCAAACATATGAATTTTATTCCCAATAAAAGTCTTAACTAAACTAAAAAATTCATTTCTAGTTCTCAGTAGCGGACGCTAGACTTACAGGAGGGATTGGACTTTTTTCTTTCTTTTTAGTTACACCGGGAACTAAAAAAATAGAACATCATCAACCTAACTTAATACAGTAAGCATATGAATAGAGAATATCAAACATACCTAACTTAATGGGGTAAACAACCCAACATAAAATAAAAAAGAAAGAAACAGACATATCTCCCATTAGTAGCCCCTCGGGTAGGCAGTAACAGCCAAGTCTGCTCCCAGTTCACCTCATGAACTTGAAAATCCTCATTCCTATTCAATCCTAACATTTGAATAAAAGTTCATGCCGAAAGGTATGTTACTTGTACATACCAAACTTTAGCACCAGCTGGGCAGCAGGTACGAAGATTGCTTTCATATGAACAAACAATAATCGAGCCTTAATTGTACTGCAGGAGCACTAACAAAATGTTTTTCAATTATCTTGAAAAAAGATTAGGAAAAGCAAATAAATAATTCTAATAAACAATAATCAATTAAACCCAAGACATATTCCAAAGAAGTAAATATGCCCTCAATATCCATACCTATTATGTTATATTGAAATAATCACACGAATGGTAAAGAACATCGAGTGTGACATAAATGACATAATCTTAATGTATAATATTAATCAATATAGTGATCTTTTTACCATTGAGAATAAATATAAAAAAACACTAATATGTAGATGAAGATTGTAATTAGTACTAAAATTATAAATGAATCCTAATTTATACCGGAACCCTTAAGTTGTCTTCACCTCTTAATTTGAAGGGAAATTATAAAACGTTGTGCTCATTTATGAAATCTCATAAATAGAATTTTTAGAACCTTAATAAAAGTAAAAAAAATGCTTCTGAATCTGATTTTGAGGCCAAAAATACTAAAAAGGAATAAAACATCGGGGGATAAAGTGTATACAAACTCTAGAAAATGGGTTTAACGAAATGTAAATAATTTTATGAAAACGAAAAAAGGCAAAAATCTTGAGGACCATGGCGTGTAAGCATTCACAGGGGTGTCACTGCTACTTCCCTTGACCTCTTCATTGCTGATTTCCTTAAGTTGAAGTTAACCACTTCAATCCCTTGACCTCTTCATTGCTGATATTTTCAACTATTAGAAAAATTACATACTTCAGTACCAAAAAATCGTTAAATAGGAAGGGTTATGTTTCAAAACAATTAACTGAATAAAAAATTAACTCACATATAGTCATATTGACGAAAGAACTGACATATGGTCCTTAGGTTGCACTCTATATGAAATAATGTATGGTGTATCTCCATTTGAGTATGCACTGGGGGAATCTGAAGGAAGCTTGCAGTTGGCCAATTTAAATTCACAGATAAAATGGCCAGCAACGCCTAAACCTCCATATCCAGAGGCTCTTCACCAGTTTGTGACATGGATGCTCTAGCCCCAAGTCACAGTGCGACCCTGCATAGATGATATCATCATTCATGTTTACGAATTGATCTCAAAGTTCTCTCATTGAACAACTTGCAATCAAAAGACACGCTGGATTAGTTCACTGGGGTGTACCATCCATATTGTACCCTTCAGCATATAGCAGGGTCATTAATTAGATTACGTTAAGTCCTTCACTTTATTGTGAAATTGTCATAATAAGAGAAGTAGAAGTTTCGTATTTCTCCTATTATATATATGTTGAAGAGTAGTTTTGATGATTGTGGTTTGGTTTTCATGAATTATGGATCCCACATTTTTTTAATCTTATGTGATGTGGTGTACCTAGTGGTGTAAATTGGAGTGTGTGTGAGCTAAACTCATTGGTATCTTATACCCACTTTAGGCCTTTTAAGTTAGAATTTTCACACGTTGGCATCTTTCTTCACAAAAAATATACATATATTAAGAGAGAACATGCTTACAGAAGTTGATTTCTCTTCTTTATCACAGATTTAGTAGAAGATGCTTCCTCTTCTTTGACTCCCACGTCTCTGTAGCACTTTGAGAAAATGTTCATCATCACCGCTGCCCCAAAGATCCCATAGAGCTGTGACCCAACATAGATTTCAAATCCCGATCTAAAATATTTTCAAACGTAGATGTAAGAATCAAAACCAAAAAATTAGTGGTCCGTCATAAGATTAGATCATGTATATAAGCAAAAGATAATATAGAAAAAGATATCTTATCACATATTGAAACAGGTATCTATTCTATAATCATAAAAAATAAAAACGAATCCACGTGGTATAAGAAAGAAACTTACGCCGAAATCCATAAACACTCAATTTATTGACAAACACATAAAAAAGAGAAACTTAAACAATCTTAGATCCAATAAACATATGAAGGTAGTGGTATGGAAATCAGGAATGGAAACTAACTACCCAAGAGTATTATAATGTCTATAATTGAAAATTTCAATAGAGACTTAAGCTTACCATGTTAAACCTTTTCGCATCCACGTGGTATAAGAATGATTCATTGAGTTCCAACCATGTTAACCACTTAATGTGCATTATTCCCTGACAATAATATGTAATATGTAAAACAAAGAATAAGTTTAAGAATGTTACACCAAGCGGCCAAGTAAATGTTTGCAACCATTAAGAAAGTTACACCAAGCGGAGAAACATATCATTTCACCTCAAGGCGAAGACACTCACAATTATCACACAATTTTTAGAAAATTCCCAACAATACAGATGCTTGGAAAAGGCGATAACAAAATAAATGGAACAACAAAGATAATGGAAAGGCAACTCAACAATATATAAAGTAAAACATCCCCAATATCTAATTGATTAATAGAATAAGTGAATAAATGGAACAACAAAGAATTTCACAAACATGTAACTCACAACTTTAAACTGATTAGTAGAATAAGTGAATAAATGGAACAACAAAGAATTTCACAAACATGTAACTCACAACTTTAAACTCGGGATTGACTCTCCGATTATATCTATTAAAAAATGAAATAATGATAAAATCAAACAAACTTTCTTCATGACTAACTCACAACCTTAATATTGCATGCGACATCTTGAATTCGAATCTTGCACTGCCCTCTCCAATACATATATTAATTCCCACGAAAAGGAAAAAAATGACAGTAAAAGAAAAATAAAGAAATCTAGAAATAATAATCATTCACGTGAAGTATATTAGTTGTTAGTCCCAAAACCAAAAACGGATATAAAGTAACTTTCACCCTAAAACCAAACTAATTTTCCCCAAACTAATTTTCCCCAAACTAATCTGCACCCTAAAACCAAACAATGATACCACGGCTAGTGTCAATCAAATAAAATATATTAGAGTTATAAAAATGAATAAAAAACTAATGAAGTTAGAAATCGTAAATCAAACCTCAGAAGTAAAAAAAAAAGTGTTAATACCGTAGAATTAAAATCCATGAAGTCTAGCGGTCTCCATTCTGCATAAGATAAAATGCAAAAAATCGACATGTTAAATTCCCATCTTTGTATGCATATTCACAAATTAATGTTGAAACGGCATTGACATATACATAAAAGAAACAAAGAACCAGAATCAGAAAAAAGCCCTAATTTTGAAACAAATCAAAAGCCCCTTTGAATCCTAAATCGAAACCACACACATATATATTCATAAATGCAGAGAAAGCTTTAATACATATCTTACCCATAAAAAAGCCCTAATTTTGAAACAAATCAAAAGCCCCTTTGAATCCAAAATCTAAACCACACACATATATATTCATAAATGCAGAGCATGTACAAAAAACCCTAAAAAACAAATCAACATTAGAAAACTTCAAAATGGAAACCATATATTTTCAGATCGCACCAAAAAATCTACAATATTGAGAATGAGATGCCGTACCTGCTAGCTTTGGGTTACAAATATTAGATTCGAAGTACCCAAAGTTAGATCTGCAGACAAAAAACATATCAGATCTAAACATTAAAACCCCACACTAAAAATTAAAACCCCAAAACACAAATTACTTGAACTCGATAGGATGATGAAGTTAGTGCTAAGGGCTGCAGTGCGTAGGGTGCGGGGAGGACATATGGTGAGTGCAGCGGAGGGAGGATAGGAGAGGAGGGGATGCGCGGAGGAGATGATGATTCGTGAGAAGGAGAATGAGGAGAGAGGTAGGGTTTGGAAAATAATCGAATTGACTGAGGGAGAGAATGAGCGGCGGGTCTAGGGTTTGGGGGTCCATAGACGATTTGTCTCATTTGCCCTGCCTAATATTGTGAGAATAGTTCTTTAATCTCAACCCCAGATTTTGTACACGTGGCAAAATGTAGACCCTTTGATTATTTTGATAAGATAAGATTGTTGGAAAATTGGAACTTAAATGGGTATTTAAAGCTGTCCAGATTTTTCTGGACAGATTTTTGAGCAACTTTGAGCTCAAATTTAGGTGGGACCCACACTACGGAAATTGTGGGACCATATACAAACGCGTTCACCTCCGCAAGGAGATTAACGTAGTATATTCATATGTCCAATTTCAATAAGTTATGAATGATAATTATGTCCCCAAAGTGACTCACAAAGCAATGAAAGTTAATGAATTGGGTGTGTTTTAACTCTTGTCCCACATTGGAAGAGTAGTGGAATTTTGATGAGTTAATAACACCCCAAGTATGGACTAAGGCTTGGATGCCTTGGGGGTATCCCAACTCTTTGAAGGGGAGATGACCTAAGCTATGCTCGGGTTGACTTTCGATCAAAAGTCCACACGCGCGCGCGTCCGTCCGGCCGTCCGGCTCGGCTCGGTTCGGTTCGGTTCGGGCTTGGGCTTGGGCTTGGGCTTGGGCTTATAAAAATTCTTAAATTTTTGGGCCGAATCTAATTAACTTTCTGGGCTTTAATTAATTAATTACGGGATTAATTAATCTTTAATTAACTGATAATCAGTTAATTCCAAGAGTCAGCAGTTAACCAAATTAACTGCTTTGACAGTTAATTTCGGTTTTGACTGTTCCCAACAGTCAAGACTTTTACTATAAATAAAATGTTTCCCCCTCAGTTTTTACTACTGAAAAAATTAACCCTCCAAAATTCCGAAATTGCTACTGCATTATTTCCTCTGCCCAGAAAATTCTTTTCTTCATTTTCTGCATTGCATGTTCTTGGTTGTGTTGAGTATAAACACAGATTTGAGTTCGTTGAAAATTAATTATTGTTGTGCTGCATAATTAATTGGGAAAATCCGTTCTATCTTGGGAGACTATATTCACAAACCTCGGAGCACATTGAGGGAATAAATTGTCTTAAGGACAATGTGAGATTCACAGGGCTCGGATTATTTCTTTATTCTTGTTTAATTTCTGCAATTTCAAGTAAGTGTTTCATTTCTGTAATTTTGTTGTAATTCTGTTTTAATTCTGTAATTTTATTATTTTCATTATTCTGTACAATTGTTATTTATAAATAGTAGTCATAACAATCTTAAGACAATTTAAAAAAGTTCTACTGTTTTTAGTGTACAGAATTTTTTTTTACAGAAATTTATTTGTTGGAAATAAATCTGTTTTGACAGAATAAAATGAATTAAATTACTGCTTTATTGTAGAAATTAGTAAAACAGTTCTTGATATAGAAATTAATTTCTATACTGTTTTTATATTCTGTTTTAGAAAATAAAATTTTATTTGTGTACTCTTGTTAAAATCTGTTTATCTAAATTTTTTTTAATCTTAAATTATAATTCTGTTTTGTACGGAATTCTTTTTATTATTAAAAATTAGTGTGACACAGATTTTATAATTTAATTCTGTTTTGTACGGAATTCTGTATATATTATACTTTAATTCTGAATTTTATTTGGAATTATTTTGGAATTCATTTATTGTGAATTATATTTGGAGGAAATTGGTGCACAGAATTTTGTATTCTGTTTTGATTAAAATTCTGTTTTTGTAACAGAAATGGAATCACAAAGTACGAACACTACTCCTACGAAACTGATTGTCACCAACACAAATGTGACTGCACCCGTATCTATGCCACACGGGGAGAAACTTGAAAAGTTCATTGGGGCTGACTTCAAACGTTGGCAAGGACAAATGTACTTCTATCTCACTACCTGCCAACTGGGCAGGTTTGTATATGAAGATTGCCCCTCTATTCAAGAGGGAGATGATGCTGAAAAGGTTGCTGCTGTCGATGCTTGGAAGCACTCGGACTACCTTTGCCGAAATTATATTTTGGCATACTTGGACAAGACTTTGTACCATGTCTATTGCACTATCAAAACTTCCAAGGAATTATGGAATTCTTTGGAAAAGAAGTATAAAACTGAAGATGCTGGGATGAAGAAATTTATCGTTGGGCGTTTTCTGGACTTCAAAATGGTTGATTCTAAATCTGTAATCTCGCAAGTGCAAGAACTCCAAGTGATTCTCCACGACATTCATGCTGAAGGAATGTCAATTAGTGAAACTTTCCAAGTTGCTGCAATTGTTGAAAAGTTGCCACCTTCTTGGACTTTGTTCAAAAACTATCTCAAGCACAAGCGTAAGGAGATGAATGTGGAGGAGTTGGTGGTTCGGCTAAGAATCGAAGAAGACAACCGTGAGTCTCAAAAGAAAAGTGGGAAGAATCCGATGGAAACAAAGGTCCATGTCGTTGAAGGTCCTAAGAAGAACAAACGAAAGTATGATGGGGAAGGCACTTCCAAACATAACAAGAAAAAGTTCAAAGGCAAATGCTACAATTGTGGTAAACCGGGACACCGCTCAAGTGAGTGTCGTAAGCCTAAGAAGCAAAATAAAATTAACTCTCAAGCAAATGTGACTGAGGGTGAGAATATCACCAATGATTTGGCGGATATGAATCTTTCTGCCGTTGTCTCTGAATGTAACTTGGTTGGAAATACCAAGGAATGGTGGGTGGACACTGGAGCCACACGACACATTTGTGCAAACAAATGGATGTTCTCCACCTATAAGCCTTTGAAAAATGAGGAGAACCTTTTTATGGGAAATTCTTCCACTTCTAAGGTGGTGGGACAAGGAAAGATTGTTTTGAAAATGACTTCTGAAAAGGAACTTACTCTCAACAATGTTCTTCACGTGCCTGATATCCGAAAGAATCTGATTTCGGGATCTCTCCTTACTAAGAATGGTTTCAAGCTTGTGTTTGTGTCGGATCGCTTTGTGTTGTCTAAAAATGACATGTATGTAGGAAAGGGCTACCTAAATGAGGGGCTCTTTAAACTGAATGTTCTTACTGTAACCCCTAAAACATCTATTTCAATGAATGAAGTTGCTAGTTCTTCTTACTTGATTGAGTCATCTAATATTTGGCATGCTAGATTGGGACATGTTAATTTTGATACATTGCGTAGATTAATTAACTTGGAATTTTTGCCAAAATTCAATATTGATAAAAATCATAAATGTGAAATTTGTGTGGAATCTAAATTAGCTAGATTACCTTTCCATTCAATTGAAAGGATAACTGAACCTTTAGATTTAATTCACACCGATATTTGTGATTTAAAATTTGTTCAAACTAGAGGTGGGAAAAAGTATTTTATTACTTTTATTGATGATTGCACAAAATATTGCTATGTATATTTGTTACATAGTAAAGATGAGGCTATTAATGCATTTAAACAATATAAGAATGAAGTTGAGAATCAATTAAGCAAAACGATAAAGGCTATTAGAAGTGATAGAGGAGGTGAATATGAATATCCATTTGAGGAATTTTGTTCTGAAAATGGGATTATTCATCAAACAACCGCTCCTTATTCTCCTCAATCGAATGGTGTTGCTGAACGCAAAAACCGTACTTTGAAAGAAATGATGAACTCAATGTTATTAAGTTCAGGAGCTCCACAAAATTTGTGGGGGGAAGCCTTACTTTCTGCTAATTACGTTCTCAATAAAGTACCTCACAAAAAGACTCACAAGACACCTTATGAATTATGGAAAGGTCGAAGACCTTCCTATAAATATTTACGAGTGTGGGGGTGCTTAGCTAAAGTTATGGTTCCTAAACCTAAAAAGGTAAGAATAGGGCCAAAAACCGTGGATTGTGTATTCATCGGTTATGCTACTAATAGCAGTGCATATCGATTTCTAGTTTGTAAATCTGAGATTTCGGACATTCATGTAAATACGGTTATTGAATCGAGGGATGCTTCATTTTTTGAAAATGAATTCCCGTATAACATGACCCGAGAATCTGGTCCTCCTAAAAGGACAAATCAAGCTACTACAAGTGGTACTCATCAACCTATTGAATCAATAGAGGATGAACCAAGACGTAGTAAAAGAGCAAAAACCTCGACTTCTTTTGGTCCGGATTTTCTAACATATTTGTTAGAAAATGAACTTCAATCGTATAAAGAAGCTATATCCTTACCTGATGCTTCCAATTGGAAAGAAGCAATTAATAGTGAAATTGAATCCATATTACAAAATCATACATGGGAACTAGTGGATCTTCCACCAGGTTCAAAACCGTTAGGTTATAAATGGATCTTCAAAAAGAAATTGAAGGCCGATGGATCAATTGATAAATATAAAGCTAGACTTGTAGCTAAAGGCTATAGGCAAAAGGAAGGGTTGGATTACTTCGACACATATTCACCGGTAACAAGAATAACGTCCATTCAGATGTTAATAGCAATAGCTGCTATTAATGGACTTGAAATACATCAAATGGATGTAAAAACTGCATTCTTAAACGGTGAACTAGATGAGGAAATTTATATGGAGCAACCTGAAGGGTTCAAAGCTCCCGGACAAGAAGGAAAAGTATGCAAGCTTGTTAAATCACTATATGGATTAAAACAAGCACCTAAACAATGGCATGAAAAATTTGATAATGCAATGTTATCAAATGGTTTCAAAATTAATGAATGCGATAAATGTGTTTACTTTAAATACATTCATAATGGATATGTCATTGTATGCCTCTATGTTGATGATATGCTTATCATGGGTAGTAACTTGGAAATTGTCAAAACTACAAAACAAATGTTGAGTAGTATATTTGACATGAAAGATATGGGAGTCGCCGATGTTATATTAGGAATTAAAATTTCTAGAACATCGGATGGACTTATATTGTCTCAATCTCATTACATTGAGAAAGTACTTGAAAAATTCAAGAAGTATGATATTAGTCCTACCAAGACACCTGTAGATGTAAATTTACATCTAGCAAGAAATAATGGTGAAAGCATATCTCAACTAGAATATTCTCGTATTATCGGCAGTTTAATGTATGTCATGAACTGTACGCGACCGGACATAGCATACTCAATAAGTAAGCTAAGTCGATTTACGAGTAATCCAGGAAGAGATCACTGGAAAGCAATATTGAGAGTTTTGGGTTATTTAAAATATACTCAAAACTATGGATTGCATTACTCAAAATATCCAGCTGTTCTTGAAGGACATTGCGATGCAAATTGGATATCTGATACAAAAGACTCTAAGTCTACGAGTGGGTATGTGTTTACCCTCGGAGGTGCAGCCGTATCTTGAAAATCCTCAAAACAAACGTGCATTGCTAGATCGACAATGGAATCTGAATTCAATGCACTAGACAAAGCTGGAGAAGAAGCTGAATGGCTTCGAAATTTCTTAGAGGATGTTCCAAATTGGTCTAAACCTGTGCCCGCAATATGTATACATTGCGATAGCCAATCAGCGATTGGAAGGGCACAAAATCACATGTATAACGGAAAGTCACGACATATTCGTCGTAGACACAATACCGTTAGACAACTTCTCTCAAACGGAATTATCACAATTGACTATGTAAAGTCAAAAGATAATATATCGGATCCACTAACGAAAGGTTTAAACCGAGAGCAAGTTGAAAGATCATCGAGAGGAATGGGTCTAAAGCTTATAAATAAATAAGAATCAACATAGTGGCAACCCAACCTAGCTGACTGGAGATCCCAAGATCTAGGTTCAATGGGCAAACCGAACTACGTTGTATTCAGTAAGCACTGGAGGATATTTAATCCTATCCATTCCAAAGATGAGACAGTGCATATCTGCCTCGAAATTAGGATAAGTTATGCTTTTAATGACATCTATATCTTAGTACGTCTAAGTGGGGTATTACAGAATACTCTTTATGGAAGTCACCTACGTAAGTAAGAAGGGGGCCACTTCTATGAGAATAATGAAAGGCATATTCTCTAAAATACTTGCGGAACCAAGTGGTGTTCACGACCAAAATGAACACAAACGTGAGAACCAACTGTGTTGAAGAATTGTTGTGTGAATACTGTTGTCTAGGTTTACAAAAACGGTTGACGGTTCAAGGACGTGAAGTCTACTGATTAACCAAGTAAATCCGATAGTATATCACTAAGGAAAGTTCAAGGCCACTAGGCTACTTCTCCCGATGCAATAATTCTTCAGTTTTACTCAACATGTGTCTGCATCTGCATCTGCATCAGTATCTGTTTTGTTTTATTTATAGCGATATATCATTCATGTGGGGGATTGTTGGAAAATTGGAACTTAAATGGGTATTTAAAGCTGTCCAGATTTTTCTGGACAGATTTTTGAGCAACTTTGAGCTCAAATTTAGGTGGGACCCACACTACGGAAATTGTGGGACCATATACGAACGCGTTCACCTCCGCAAGGAGATTAACGTAGTATATTCATATGTCCAATTTCAATAAGTTATGAATGATAATTATGTCCCCAAAGTGACTCACAAAGCAATGAAAGTTAATGAATTGGGTGTGTTTTAACTCTTGTCCCACATTGGAAGAGTAGTGGAATTTTGATGAGTTAATAACACCCCAAGTATGGACTAAGGCTTGGATGCCTTGGGGGTATTCCAACTCTTTGAAGGGGAGATGACCTAAGCTATGCTCGGGTTGACTTTCGGTCAAAAGTCCACACGCGCGCGCGCGCGCGTCCGTCCGACCGTCCGGCTCGGCTCGGTTCGGTTCGGGCTTGGGCTTGGGCTTGGGCTTATAAAAATTCTTAAATTTTTGGGCCGAATCTAATTAACTTTCTGGGCTTTAATTAATTAATTACGGAATTAATTAATCTTTAATTAACTGATAATCAGTTAATTCCAAGAGTCAGCAGTTAACCAAATTAACTGCTTTGACAGTTAATTTCGGTTTTGACTGTTCCCAACAGTCAAGACTTTTACTATAAATAAAATGTTTCCCCCTCAGTTTTTACTACTGAAAAAATTAACCCTCCAAAATTCCGAAATTGCTACTGCATTATTTCCTCTGCCCAGAAAATTCTTTTCTTCATTTTCTGCATTGCATGTTCTTGGTATAAACACAGATTTGAGTTCGTTGAAAATTAATTATTGTTGTGCTGCATAATTAATTGGGAAAATCCGTTCTATCTTGGGAGACTATATTCACAAACCTCGGAGCACATTGAGGGAATAAATCGTCTTAAGGACACTGTGAGATTCACAGGGCTCGGATTATTTCTTTATTCTTGTTTAATTTCTGCAATTTCAAGTAAGTGTTTCATTTCTGTAATTTTGTTGTAATTTTGTTTTAATTCTGTAATTATATTATTTTCATTATTCTGTACAATTGTTATTTATAAATAGTAGTCATAACAAAGATAAGATGGCACTATTCATTAGACCATTGTCCCATATATATATATATATATATATATAGAGAGAGAGAGAGAGAGAGGGAGAGAGAGAGAGAGAGAGAGAGAGAGGATCAAATAAGGACCAACTTAAGGACCACTCCATGCCAATCAATTTTTTTATAATAGTAGTAAATTTATTTTGAGTTGATTTTTTTGTATGGTATTTAAACATTTCAATGTACTAAAAAAATTAGTTCAAATTGATTTTTTTTTCTTTTTTAAAAAACTCGGTCAAAGCAAGTTTGTCCTCAGCGGAGGAATATATAATCTATCATGAACAACTTAAAATTGAAATATTTTGGCCATTTATTAAGATAATAATTTTTTTTTATTTTGAGCTGATTTTTTTGGAGGTACCCTGAAATACTTAAATACCACACAAAAAAAATCAACTCAAAATAGTTTTTTTGTATTTTAAAAAATTGATCCGCATGTAGTACGTGTCACTTAATGTGAGACATTTCAAGGGAAGAATCGATGTTTAGCGAGACGTAGTGAGTAGTCTCTACATGCACTGCCCATAGGTAAGGTTTGGTTGAAAGAGGAGAATCAACCAAAGAATTTTGTGTTTATCAAAAATTCCTGAAATGGGAAGAGGTTGGTAAAGTCGGTAAAGTTCTTGGATGGGTTGCCATCCTCAAAACAAGATCAAGGGTTTATCTCGAACATGTGAATTAAGTCGCCGAGAAGGAAGTGATTGATATTCCTTTGGGCTGGTTTACAATATTAACTAGTATGCCCCAGACTTCCTTTGAAAGGAAGGATCGCGCCAGTGCATGGTCCAGCGCAGTATAAATTTCTAAATCAGGATGAGATTGGTGAATCCCACCTTTGATATGGGATTTCAGGAACCAGCGGAGATAAGATTTCATTTCGAGTAGGACGTATCACCCTTATCCAGGGAATAAGCGCATGGTGATTAAAGATTAGTGGAGCCACGTGAAGGAGATTTTGGAATCTTGGTACGATGATTTCAAGAATGCTTTGTGGAAGCACTCGTACCTGTTTGTCGCGTACGAGGTACTTATTAAGGTTTTGTTATGGAAGAACCTCGACTATTCTCCTTCCGTATGTTTAGAGGAGAGTAGATAATCAGAATTTTTGGATCGGTCGAGAAAATATCCGATAACTATGGTGGAATTCCACGACTGTTTTAGGCAGTCAAGAGTGGTCAAATGTTTGTAGGATCTTCTCAGAATGGGAATTTTGTGTATGAATAAATCCGAGTAGTTGTCATGTAGTGAGGTGCGGCCTCCTAATGATAGTGAGATAATGGAATTTATAACGTATAGACGTAACCTATTCAAATGTTGTCAGTTGGGAGTGCAATGTGAAGTGTCTCCAATGAGAATGTAAAACAATGTTGCTGTGAGGAAAAGGCTATAGTGATTGAGCGCCGTACTATGTAGATAGTTTGCGTACTGACAAGGATATCCAGAATTGTGCTACCTGGTAGGCCTTATTTTCCGAATTTCGGGACGAAATTCCGTTATTAGGGGGGAAGTATGTAATATCCTGTATTTTCATGGCTTTTAAATTTAAGGATTTATTAAATTTAATTGAGATAAATTAATTTAATTTTAATCCGAAATGTTGTTTTAAATATTTACTAGCGTGACAAGAGTTAGTAATTATTGGGAATATATTATTTGTTGCATATTACTGGATGAGTATAGTAATATATGAGATTTATTTTTATAATATTGTCACGTGTGAATAAAATGACAATTGTGGAAATTTAAGTCGGGACGCGCCTGTGTCGTGTCGGGACTAAATGTGGATTAATAAAAGTGAATATTTTATAGGCTGTTCGTATGGTCGTTTTGAGTGCGCCAACGCGTCCGGAAGGGTCGAGATAGTCAAAAAAATATACCCGGGGGTTTGATTTGGGTCTCGGGGCATTTTTAGACCTAATTAGTACCCCGGGAGGGCATTTTAGTCATTTTGTATTTTTGGGTAATTAAACCCACGAAAATTAAAGGGGTTATATCAGATGTTTAGGTTATCTCCTAGGGTTAGATAACTCAAAACACTAGAACGGCCATTGGAGAGGAGAGGAGAGAGCTCTCAAGGCATTCCAAGGCTCAAAACTCATCCGTTTGCGTAGATCGCGAGACGGGGAACGCAACCACACCAAATTCAACACCAAACCAGATTTCTGAAAATCCCAGGCAAGTGTTTATCTTGCTTATTTCGTTGATGCATCATCCATATTAGTTTAGGAGTTATTAGGATGAGATTTATGGAAGAAAAACCCAATTTGAGATGGGAAATTTTCATGTAGTGATGATTTATATGATATTCTGGAAACCCTTTGTCATGTAAAGGATTAAGAGTTTGATTAAGAAAAGAGTTCTAATCAGATACAAACACTAAAAAATTTATTTTGGACAATCGGACCGTTGAAATTGGATGAAATTTTACAGAGAATTAGCCGAAGACGAGAGGAAGCTATAAAAAAAAATTCAACTCGATCGGACCGTTCAATATTATTTAATATTTTTTTTGCTAGACAGTTTTATGTTTTGAGGGCTCTTAGAGATAATAAAAATTCAATTTAAAACTCCATTTTAAATTCCGATTTCGAAACCGTTTGAAATTCTCATCTTTGAAAATAAAATTCAAAATCCTTTAATGTAAGGCGAAATCTATATTTTTGGGATATTTTGCATAAGGGATAATGTAAGTATATATTAAAGGGAATAGACACGTAAGAGAGAGTTACGTTGGAATATAAATTGATATCTACTGAATTGTACATTTGGAAGAATAGAGTCCATGAGGGTTACATAGTAAGTTGGAAAAACCCTTCGAATTAAAGTTAGAAACGAACCATTATACTTGATAAATAATAATGGGAAAATAAGGATAAATGTTGTGAATGTGGGTTATTGGATAAACCTAAATTGATATAATAAAAGTGGTATATTTATATGATTATGTATGCATATATTATATACTTGTGAAAATCATGCCCGCACTACTTGCTATCCCTGAGGTTACCGCGCTGAGACGATCTTATCTCGTGTGCCTTATGGGGGATATTGACTCGTACCCTAGAAGATAGGAATCCTAGGTACAGGCTATCGAATCGGTAGTCACGGTCCTAAGAGACGTGAGGGTATGTACTGACCTCTTGGACTTGGAAACTATGCTTCGCCTCAATATTATTTGTGTATGTATTTATACAGTTCGAGAGTGATTTCGAACTTGTATTCCCTTTATTACGATTGATACGGGGATTGGATAGCAGAGTATGCCCGCACCATAGTTTTTATGTGGGGTGCTGTTATGATATATATATTATACGAGTAGTTAATATATATATGAAATTTTGAAATCTGGAACTGCCTACTGTGATTTGATATGTAGGACATGGTTGATGACTCAAATTATAAATAATTGTTTTGAGAAAGTATAATATGACACTAGAAAACTTTATTGATTAATAAAGTTAAAAGGAGAACCTTGGTTACAAATTGAAATCTTACATTTTAAATACTTATGTTGTTCAGTTGTAAATCCTGCGAATAACCTAAGATAAGTTAAATCATTGGGGAAAGATAGTGTGGTATATGACGAGATAGACCATTGGGAAGGTTAGTGCGATAGGTGTGCACATTAGAAGAGAGGTGAGAATTATTCAAGAGAGTGTCGCACTAATATGTTGTTGCATTAGCCTGTAATCATTTTAAATACTTGCTAAACGAATTTTTAAAGCATATACACTACCGGGCTCTGACCCGTTTCTATTTCCTTTTATCTCCTGTATATATATGTATGTATTACAGGTGCCCAGCCACAGGGGCGTCTTACTTAGGATCCTTTGGAAGGAACGTGCTGCAGCTTAGGTGGGAGTTGCAGGCCTGTTGTTTAGACGACTTCATCCATTTGATTCTACTCCTAGTTCAGTTTTATCTAGCAGGGGCATGTGTCGCCCTCTTTCTATTATTTAGTTGGTATTGTCAGAGATTGAAATTTTTACTTTCAGTACCTTTATTTCGGGATTTATTACTGTCAGGATGTTTTCTTTTAGTGTTGTAAATGTTGGGATTTATTATTGATGATTAAATTCGTGTATGTTCAATTCTATTTTTATTCTTAATGTGTGACTCTTTAGATGTTAATGGTTTAAGGTTTTATAACCGGATTTAATAAAATGAGAATAAGGTTTTAAATGGTTTTGACACTTAGCTTAATTATTTAGGGTGTTTAAATTGGAAAAGTATTTTTACGACAGTGATGCTAAGAATGAACCAACTATTCACCTTGATTTTAATTTAATAAAGGAGTGATCGCCCGATATTTAATTAGGCGGGGTGTCACACTCTAACAACAACACGTCGCACCTAGTGTTTATTCGACCATATATAAAGAAAAGGAGCTTATAATCACCGCTCTAACGTATCGATCCTACCGAAAAACCAACACCCTAATCGTCTATTCGCTTACCTCACGACTTCGAATTTCCCTAAAAAAAGGAAACTATACTGGCACTAAACTACTCCCGCCAATCTTCCATCTCAGGTGTGCTAACTCTTATTGTACTAATATAATTGGATCATTGCGTACCTCCTACGACGTTCCATCTAACCCATTCCAAATCCATTTATAACTCCCCCAACGCACGTTCTTTAACTTTATATACTACACCCTCTTCTATTTCAGACGATATATAAAACCAACTTACCAAGGTGCCCTTACACCTTTTAACCCGTGCCTATCTCCACAACTATTGTAAACATCCCACACGTAACACTCTCTCTAAAAATGGGCCTCATTTGCTCTGCCAGGTACTAACACCTGGATATTCCTAACCAGACTAATTCGAAATTCAATTCTTCCTATATCACTGCCACTTGCCCTACTGGCCTTATCTCTTAGTAGTCCTAAGATCGGTGTGTTTTCCTACACACGTAAAATGAGTACTATCCTAACTATATCACTAGTGCCCAAAACCTCTCTCAACTTTCCACATTTGTTCGGTTTCATGCATGGGACGTCTCACAAAGCGAAATCCAAACAAGGAACCCTCTCGTTACACTACTCCTCGCATCGTCGGTCATCGAGATATAATGGCCTAAGCACACCATCAGGACGTTCTAAATCCTACCTTGGTAACCTACTAACATACTTCTGCCACTATGTCCTTCCATCTTGGTGAAATGGAAAGTCTAACTAATCGGTGCGTCTACTCTCTGCAAAAGTGTTAATAACATCATACCTAAAACATATTTCCTCTAAATTTTCCTTCTATTCAAGGCTTGGCTATAAGCCTCAACCCGATTTCGTTTACCTTGCCTCACCCACATACTTGCGGTGAGAGAAACATTTCCAGTGCTTTTCCACAGCACATCTAATTTTTATTATCCCCTAATCATCACATGACTCTCAGCTAATTTATTATCAAAACCAACATCCTAACATACAATAACATCTCTCCACTCCCAATTTACTTCACTGGATAATTCAAGTTTAGCACCACTCTCTACTACAGTGGTACGTGTCTAATTATAACTACTATACTTTAGTAGTCATTGTAGCTATCCATGACAATGCCATAAACGAAGTGACCTCTACTGCGGTCCTCCTCCTCGACTTCAACTCAAAGCTCCTACCAAGCCCCGCCTCCTGCTGCCCTCATCACGGACTTCCCTAGTCTCCCTTCATTGATTGGCACACGAGTCTCAAACGAGCGCGCAAAATATTTACTATAATCTTATACAATAGCAGGACAACGAAATCTCATAATAGGAATTAATAATCCTAATTATAAGGCTTTATATCAAATAGAAAGCAACGTTGAAAGCGTAGTACGTCCGCACAGATTTCAAAGAACACTAAAACCTGATGCTCTAATACCATCTATGACACCCCACCTAATAAAATACCGGGTGATCAATCCTATACCAAATTAAAACAGGGGTCTCATATGGTTCATTCTCAGCATTACTGTCGTAAACTAATTTAATTACTAATAACTTATTAGGCTGGCGTCAAAATTTTATTTAACTAATCTTTTTAACCAAACCAACCAAATAAAACATTCACATAGTTTATAAGCAACAACAGAAATGAAATAAAATAAACGAACACTCAGTTTAACATAATACAACCAAATCGAATGCCGCACTAAAAGGCGGTAAAATAATATATGACTACAGTTGGGCTATCAGCCCGAATGTTTTTACGATACCTCCTATCTAGATCTCAAGGATAGAAGTGTCTAGAATAAACCTGCATGCATCCACAACTGCTCCAGCAAACGTCTGACTCGAAGGAATCATCATCCAGGCGTCTCTGTGTCTGGACACCTATATATATACATATATAGCAAGAGAGGGGAAAAATAGAGAAACGGGTCAGAGCCCGAGTTTGAAAATATTTAGCAAGTGAATAAATGCCATATTTTAAAATATTAAATCTCTCATATTTAATTGGTATTGCCCTCTCATGAGTACACCTCACCCCTCTTCTCATAGTGCACACCTATCGCATACCTTTAAAAGTACCTTGTTAAGCTACCCTGCCTAACTAATCTATTTCATCCATCTTCTAAAAATCCTCATAGACCCGAGTACTAAGGACTAAACTTCTCCCCATTCCCAATATTACACAACATTTCATGCGCGGGGTGTCTCGCAAAGCGAAATCCAAACAAGTAACCCTCCGATACACTACTACATGATAATGCTGATCGTCGAGATCCATTAGGCCCTCAGTACATAACACACATTATAAAATCCTGTATATATGTATATATATATATATATATATATATAGTTCTCACTAGAACCTATGATTCACATTCATATACATCCGAATATAAATCTACCGAAAGAAGAATAACGCCTTATTAATTCTTTTCACTTTACGCACGTCTACTTTATATGATATCTCATTTTCATACACAAGCAATATATACTATACGCAACAAGTATAATTATACCTATTACAATCATAAGTATAATAACCATCCCACCGAGCTATAACTCGAGGATGCAGACTCACGTGCCCATCCATATCCAATTATACTCAATCAACCATGGTACCAAGACAGACTCACTAATGGTCATGCTAGAAAACTAAATGGTGGAGGCGGTCACCCTCCTGAAAGTGGAATAAAAATATAGCACTCGTATACGGGACGACATGACCTGGGGATATACTCTCCCTGCACCTCAAGCCAGGGGATTCACCCACATCGCGCAACCTCACTGGATAGCAGTAGAGAAAATATATAATCTGGCTGTCCATCCCTATGCCCGGGGAAGCCTGTGGAACCAGCCTCTAAAGTAAAAATATACCAGTCACATACAGATATATTTATATTCATATCATATTACATATACTGTAACAACATCGTATATATATTATATATCACTTCTCAATATATTATGGCTATAATTGCCAAACTCTTATAGCGATAGTCAAAACCCCGAATGTTCCCATTCGTAATAGTATATAAATATTTATATACTTAAAATACTAAACCCATAATATTCTCTTACTTAAATATAACTCGTACCTTAATCACTTTTAAGGGTTTATATATATTCCCGAATATACCAATTCGTAACAATTAAATAGCATACTCACTATGCATCTTAAATCCATAGGTATCGTATCACCTATAATAATCGTCGATAGACGTACCGGATAACCTCTCAATCATCTCTATCCTATATCCTAAATTTCATTTTACTCTCATAATAGGATTTACTTAAATATATAGTCGGCATATACATACATTTTCTACGCGTACAATTATATAAAATACCACCCCGAGTGGTACTCGTCCCAAACACCCCTAAATTAGTAAGCCCTGGATTTTACTTTCAACTAACCCAAGGTATACATCTCACTCAATAATAATTTAGAAGTCCCCCCACTATTTTTAGGAACCCCAAATGTCTAACTCCACAATTTATTTTCCTCAAAACTACACATTAAGTGCCACGCAATTTTGCACCCTCCTAGTCCTAATTATTTCCCTGAAATGGCTAGGTATGAATTTCCCCTTGTTGGATATTTATTTTCTCAAATAAATAGGCTAGAAATAATTAATTTTGGAATTTATCCCATATCAACAAAACAGGCCGAAATTGTCAAAATTTCTGAAGGGTTGATCGATCGACCTCTAGCCATTAATCGATCGATAGATCAGATGTTCTTCTTCTCCGAGACTCTATTTCGTCCATTAAAATACCCTCAACCTTTTATCTTCTCTTTCTCTCTCTCTCTCTCTCTCTCTCTCTCTCGTGCATTTATAAGAGAGGATAAGGTTTTATCCCTTATAAACCCAAAAATGACTCGTTTACTCAATTGCGAGTCCCTACTAGTCCAAAATTTTTTAAAACTCAATCACTACCCCCGGATACTCTTTTCTGATTATTTCATCCAGTCCGAAACCAACTGTGCACTCGAAATATCCATCTGAGTCACTTAACTAAAACTCACTAATCAGACCAAACACTTCTCAACACGCGTTTTCCAATTAAAATATTATCCTTTGTTGCTTTACCCAACTGTGACTTGTAATTAAAATAATCCAACTCATTTACTTATTCCAAAATGTAAATGTAACTCCTATCGGTAAACATCTAATCACTCATATACTCCAAAATTTATTATTCACATGAATTCCTCAAATTTCCAAATTATACCCACTTATATAATTTAAATATCTATAAAAGTATGGGTATTACATATACCCCACTCAGATCGATTTTGGGGAAACCGATCACCAATTTGTCCTTGTTTACTTTTCTAATCCGACCATCATCGATCTGAGACATATCAATCTGCCTAATAGCGGGACAAACTTTAGTCTTAATTAAGTAAGCCTTTCTTTCAGCAAGTCTATCTCCTCCACATGCATCTCCTCTTGTGATAAAATGACAACCAAATGAAATCATACCTATATCCATTTCTGGATCGCCAGGCTTCTTCGATAGGTCAGGGTCATCCTCATAGTCATTATTGCGTGCCCTTTTTGCGTCATCTTTTCCTCGATCGGGTGATTCAGAACTTCTCCTGGTATCTCAGTTACCATTTTGATCAACAAATTCGACCAAATTTCCTCGCCAAATAAGAGTTTTAACTTCATTCTTGAGGGCTATGAAACTATCAGGGGTGTGTCCATTGTGGCGATAAAAATCACAGTACTTGGACTTATCTTTCTTGTTGGGAGGCGTCATCAGTTTCTCAGGTCAGTTCAAATCTTTGTTGCCCCTAATTTCCTCTAGGATGTGGTGAACACCCTTTGCGAGTGGAGTATACTCATCAAACTTCTTGATATTGTTAGTCTTCTTATCTTTTTTATCTCTCTTGAACAAATTGTTCTTCTGCCCCTCAGCTTTGCCCTTTAGTGCGTCTTTTGTTGCCATGGCTTCCTCTGCGTTTATGATCTTTCCATCCTTAGCCATCAACTCTATCATAGTCTTGGGTGGATTTTTCACCAGGGCTTAGTAAAGACCTTTTGCTAGTAACCCACTCATTAAAACTGCAATGGTTGTTTTTTCTTCATAATCCACCACTTCTAGCTTCACGTTATTAAACTATGTGATAAAATACCGGGTGCTCTCTCTAGATTTTTGGCGCATAGTTAACAGATAAGTAACACTCTTGATTGGCTTCGCCCCAAAGCAAAAGTTATCAGTAAATAATTCAATCAATTGATGAAAACTGGAGATTTTACTTCTAGGTAGATTGTTGTACCATATTTGGGTTAGACGTGTGATGGAACTGGATAAAGCCCTGAACGTCATGTCGTTGGGGATAGAATAAATGTTACCAACAACTTGATACTGCTCAATGTGTAAGACTGGATTATTTTTCCTATTATATTTAGGAGTGATAATTGATGTATTGAATTTGGAAGGTTTGGGCTAGTCCATAATAGCATGGACCAAAGGTGAGGCTTTTACAAAGCTCCTTTGCAAAGGATTTTTTATTTTGGTTATTTTCCTTAGTTGATCTTCTAGTCACTACATGGATCCCCTCCAGGAATGTTCTTCTTGATTGGATTTGACAAAAATAGATTTTGTTGCTTTGATATGCCTATGTACTGAACTCTCCTCGTGAGAAGTCTGCTCAACACGCACAAAGCCCCTCATACTAAATCTTGATCTCACAGATCCTATTCTATGCTCAAAATGACCTTTTTACACCCTATGATGACCTCTTGTTATGTGGGGACCTAGATGGTCAAAAGCAGATTCCTTACTCAGTCTCTCTAATACACTAGGCCTCTTGATTCATATCGAATCTTGCACATTATTACCCTCGAACTTAGGCATTTTAGCCCCCTCAGATACTTTAATGTCTATAATTATGTTCGGTAATCAGAAAACCTCCATTTTATATGCTAACATGTTATTTGAGGTATAATTGAGTTGTTATAGGTATTAAAGTGCTTAGTGTGAAGTTTGGGCGCGTTCTGGTAAAGTTTCGTTGCGATTCGCATGTTCAGGGGCATTTTTATAATTTCATAATTCGGGATTATTGCCCGAAGTATTCATGTAAGTTGTATCCCTCGGGCCAAGCTTTGAATGGCCACAAACAGTGCTCGCATCGGAGTCCGAACAAAGGAAACACGAACCTTTAATCAGGAAAGAAATATAAGACTTTATTTATTATTATTTTATTAATATATTAGCAATATATTTAATTCCATCTATGTCCTTTTCTCTTTCATTTTGCAGGAGCTTCCATGGGTAATTTTGGCCAAGCTCGGGCTTGTGCTCGGGTTTTGGGTTCGTCCCAAATTGAGGACTTTTGTCCGAAATTGAAGCTTGGGTCGCGTACGGATCTAGTTATGGGTCTGTTGGCTCGGGTTTTTGTAGTACCCACTTTGGAATTTCCATGGCTTTGGCCATTAATGGAGCTCGAAATGGATCTCGGCTTATACTGATTTTTTTAGCAGGTCCTTGCCCCCAATGGTTGGTCTCGATTTACATTGGATGTTGGGGCGTCGAGTTGGAGATTGGACATGGTTACGAGTCTTGGTTTTGCCATGGCAGCAGGTCCGATCCACAAAGTAGCAGCGAATTAGTTTCGTGGCCTTGCAAACATGGGGCTTTGATGTTTTCCATTAATGGCAAGGTCTCGACATTAGTAGCAAGTGTTGCGAAGTGGGCACGACCGGTCGACCAGTCGACCGAATTTTTTGTTTTTGGCTTGTGTGAGAGACAGTAGGCTTGGTTTCCTCTCACCGGTCGACCGTACACCACCCCCGGTCGACCAGTCCCCTATTTTGGACGACATTACCCGTTTCCTCCTACTTTCCTTTTTTTCTGTTTTTTCTTTTATTAGTAATTATAACTATTCCTTTTTAATTTTATTTTCTCTTTTTCTTTTATTAGTAATTTTAACTTACTATAAAAGGGGAGACTTGTTTTATTTGTAAGGATATCTCATTATCTTCATTTTAATTTAGTTTAGACTTAGGGTTTGAGAGCTCATTTGGGGTTTTTTGTGGAACTTGACCCTCTCCTCCATTTTCTTCTTGGTTTGACACCCATTAATGTAAGTCGATACTATTCATTATTTTCTTCTCTCTTATTTATGCTTCGTAACCTAGATTTCCATGTTTTCCATTTATTTCCAGGTCTAGTTAATTTTAGTTGTTAATTTAATTAGTGTACTTTAATTAATTAGTTACATTTTATTTAATGTCATTTAATATGTTTAGGGGCTAATTTAATCTAGGTTGTATTGGATTGAACTCACCTAGGGTTGGTTTGGTTGCTTTGCTTTGGTGATGGAGTTTTATGGGTTTATTTCGAGTGGGTTGTCCTAGTTATTACGCCTAGGAGATTTAATGGGGTATATCATGTATGCTCCGTATTTACGACATTGTGTTCGTAATTTTCGGGGTATTTGTTGACGCCAAAATCTTATTAGACTTTTATGCGAATTTAGGGGTGTGAAACTCTGGGTTTAATTAACTGTCGAAACAAGACTCAATCTTAATAACTCGTCGACCCATGTAACCATTTTATACTAATTAACTCGGGTGAGGGATATTCGACGCAACCTATAGTTTTTATTCGCTTTGTTAATTTAGTTTAAATACACTCGCCTATTTTAATCTTTTCTCTTTATTATATTCTTTCCTTTTTGTTAGAAAAATACCTTTTACACTTTTATTCAGAAATATTAGAACAGTTAAATTCTAGCATATTTCTCTGTGGATTCGATACCCGGACTTGGCCGCTATACTCACTTTTGTTGAGTGTAGTCATAAGTTTAGTTTTTTTTATAATCGAGGTGAATCCAATATAAAATGACCGGCGTCTTTACACACGCCGCGCTTTCGTTCGGACCTATCAAAATGGCGCCATTGCCGGGGATGAGTTTGTTTTAGAATTTATTTTATTTAGTATTTCGTTGTATTTTCTTTCTATTTGTATTTTTTTGCTAACATTTTTTGCGGGGCTTCTACATTTGAGCGCTAAGAAACGCTTGAAATTTTCGCGCGTGCATCTACTTTGTGGAATTCTCCACTTCGAGCTATTTTTGGGGAAGCATGTCCTATTCGAATCATTTCGGTAATCATTATTATAATTCTCAAAATCCTCGCAAACGCATGACTTTTGGTCAATACTTAGAGTCCCAAAAAATTACAAATTCTAAAATGACTTTCGGCTAATATTACAAAAGTCAAGCTTTGGAGTGTGTGTATTTTGAGGAGGATGATAATGATTTTGGGCCTCTAATTCCTTATAACAGGAACTTTGTAACAAATTACAGTAGCTTTCAAAATTCTTATAATAATGAGTTTAAGTATAGTTTCGATAATTTTCAAACTTCTCATTTGCAAGTATCCACGCCTCGACCTATGACATTCAATCAGGGCTTGCGAATGCTTGAAAATGAAAAACTTGAAAACCGTTATCGGGAAGAAAATCGTTTGTGGGAGCATGAATTGGATTTATTATTTGAATCCGATGACGAATTTTCTTCCCAAACTTTTGAAGTCGAGGAATGTTTTGAACCAAATGAGGTTTTTGTGCCTACTTTGGAACAAATCATTGTTGAGTTTGCCCATAGCATAATAGATATTGAAGTGAGGATGGAATGGAAGTAATATCCATTTGCAATGAAATAATTTCTTCTTTGGCCCCCAAAGCAGAACATTTTATTGAAAATGATCTTATTTCCTTTGAAACTCAATCTTCAAGCGATGATGACTCATCTCTTGAGTTTGAATTTCTTTCCTCCCGCTTTTCATTCTCCATTGTCACACCGTCATAAGTACCCGGTGAATCGGTTCCGAACTTTAACGTGTTAAACCTTTTCATCGATGAGGCGTACTTTCTTGAGTTGCCTTCCATGATATCATCTTTGTCTTCATGTGTGCCCCCTCCCATTCCAATTTCAAAATATTTGGGAAATGATTTATTTATTCTTGGCCCCCATGTGTATTTGTCACCCGTCTTATCCAAATACCCCATCCCCCCTCCAAAATTTTTAATTGGGGATGGTTCATTTCTTTTTCCTTACACATGCCTTCCGTTGTTCAAATGGAATTATTATTTTTCGGGAGGCATGCATGAGAGCGAGGGTCCCTCGTGGATCTTTCAAAGTCAAATCGTGTTTTGGGTGGACCCTCAAAAATTTCAACTTCTAGTGTATAGTTAGTTAGAAGTTAAAATTATAGGTTGTACATAGTTAGCTTTATGTTCTTTATTTCCTTATTTTTCTTACTTTTTGTTCAATGTAATTAGTTAAAGTTTTATTTCTTCTTTTTGTTATGCTTTGGTACTAACATGTTTTGTAGAATCATTGGACGTGTACTTTCCGAAGATCGCTCCATTGTGGGTAATATCGCTCTTTTCCTCTCTTTAACTTGGTTCTTAATTTACATTAAGGACAATGTCAGGTTTTAAGTTAGGGGGTGTGGGATATTTTATCCATTCATTGGTAGTTTCTTTGATTTGATTATATGTTCTTCCCAAGCATGCTTTTCTTGTCAAAATTAAAAATTTCAAAAAAAAAAAATCTTTAATTTTTTCTCCTTTGTTGGGCATATTTTCTTTATTTTCGGTGATTAATTTTAATAAATGCCCGATCCAATAGACAACTCAATGACGCATGTTCTCGATTTTAGAAGTTATTAGACTTTAGTCCTCAATCATTGATATTATGAATAACTTCATGAATTAAACTTTAATCCTATGAGCATGTGCCCTTTTCTTGTTCTATTAATTTGGTGTAAGATTTTTATAACTCGGTAATCTTTTCTTGCATTGTATATACTTACACCGAGTAATCTTTGTACCTTTCGTAGTTTGTGAGTGTATAAACTATTCTTTCCTCATTGAAAACGTTGAATTCGTTGGTAATCCCACTATTCTTTCATTTGATCGTTCATTAATTGAGTTCATATATGAAATGTATTACTTGAGCATGATTTTCATATATTATTTTGACTCGAGAATTACGTAAACTTTTGGAAATAATCATAGGCTATCTTTGTTATATCACCCATATTGACCTTGACCTCACCTTAAATTTTTTCCCTCATTAAACCCTTTGAGCCTAAATATAGCCCTTCGTTTCATAACCCAAAATCTCATAACCAACTCCACATTGGAGTTATAAACCATACATATTACCTTCCATACCTTTGTTTGGAATGTTATTTGGGGTTGAATGTTATTGTCACGTGGTTGCAATTTAGGCATGTGAGAGTGTGAAAAGTAAGGAAAAGAAAGAAGTGAAAAAGGGATGAAAAAGAGAAAGTAGAAAGCAAAAGAAAAAAAAACTGAGAAAAAGAAGAAGAAAAAAGAAAGAGAAATTTGTATATGTTGTGTATAGTGTTCAATAAGCTTTGATTACTCTCCCCAGTTGTATATCCAATGCCTTTTATGGAACTTGTTTTCCAATTTTGAAATTTCCCGCATTTTCCATTATCCCGGGTTTTCATCCCAGAACACTTTGAATCCGTACATATACCTTTCCTTTCGCACCTTTAACCCCAAACCTACATTACAACCCTATAAAGTCCTATGTGATCCTAGGGTGAATTCAATTTAAAAGTTTAAATAGTTTCGATAATCTGTGAAAATACATTTCGCCTCTTTTAATGTGCGATATCTTTCATTGAGATTACAATTTTAATTTCCTATATAGCGTTCTTAATTTGTGACATGTGTACGACCTAGTTTCCATTTACATTTACTCTTTATGCCCGCATGTCCCATGTGTTACCTCCCTATTTCGAGTGAATTCACTTGATGAGTGTAATCCCAGTGAGGATTGACTTATTTGCATGCTTTTATGTTTATCCGATTTATTTAAGTTTGGCCAAATCATACTATGCATGTCCTCGCTCCCCTGCCACATTTTAAGGTTTCAATTCTATGAGGTGCATTCTATAATGTTAATAATACGGACTGTTCTGTGAAATAGTGCACTTTGCTAATAATGTGTATGGAATCTTTTTCATACTTTTGGGCTTGTTGCATGTTGTGTTGGGCATATTTTGAGGAAACCATATGATGTTTGTGGGTTTCATCCCTGAAAAACCTCACGAGACGACACTCGTCAACTAGGGTACCTAGGGGTTTTACGGCTTATTGCATACGCTAAATGCAATCGTTCGCCCGCAAAAGTGGCCTTATCTTTTTAAGCGCTTTTGTATATATCTCCCATTTTGTGGTTTTCTTATAGTTCTTCTTGTGTTGAATTTCATTACTTGGGACTAGCAATGTGTAAGTTAGGGGGTGTGATTCGTATCGAATCTTGCACATTATTACCCTCGAACTTAGGCATTTTAGCCTCCTCGAATACTTTAATGACTATAATTATGCTCGGTAATCAGACAACCTCCGTTTTATATGATAACATGTTATTTGAGGTATAATTGAGCTGTTATAGGTATTAAAGTGCTTAGTGTAAAGTTTGGGTGCGTTCCGATAAAGATCCATCGCGATTCGCACGTTCAGGGGCATTTTTGTAATTTCACAACTCGATATTTTTGCCCGAAGTATTCACGGAAGTTTTAACCCTCAGTTCAAGCTTCGCATGGCCGTGAACGGTGCTCGAATATAAGTCCAAACGAAGGAAACATGGACCTTTAATCGGGAAGAAATATAAGACCTTATTTATTATTATTTTATTAATATATTAACAATCTATTTAATTCTATTTATATCCTTTTCTCTTTCATTTTGCAGGAGCTTCCACGGGCGATTTTGGCCAAGCTCGGGTTTGTGCTCGGGTTTTGGGTTCCTCTTAAATTGAGTACTTTCATCCGAAATCGAAGCTTGGGTCGCGTTCGGATCTAATTGTGGGTCAGTTGGCTCGGGTTTTTAGAGTACCCACTTTGACATCTCCATGGCTTTGGCAATTAATGGAGCTCGAAATGGGTCTCGAATTATACTCATTTTCGCAGTAGGTACTTGCCCCCAATGGTTGGTCTCGGTTTACATTGGATGTTGGGAAGTCGAGTTGGATCTTGGCCATGGCTACGAGTCTTGGTTTTGCCATGGCAGCAGGTCCGATCCACAAAGTAGCAACGACTTGGTTTCGTGGCTTTGTAAACACGGGGCTTTGATGTTGGCCATTGATGGCAAGGTCTCAGCATTATCAGCAAGTGCTGCGAAGTGGGATCGACCGATCAACCGACCGACCGGATTTTTGGGTTTTGGCTTGTGCGAGAGACAGTAGGCTTGGTTTCCTCTCACCGATCGATCGACCACCACCCCCGGTCGACCGGTCCCCTGTTTTGGACGACATTACCTGTTTCCTCCTACTTTCCTTTCTTTTTTTTATTTCCTTTTTCTTTTTGTTTTATTTGTAATTGTAACTATTCCTTTTTTTTTTCTTTTCTCTTTTTCTTTTATTAGTAATTGTAACTTACTATAAAATGGGAGACTTGTTTTATTTGTAAAGGGATCTCATTATCTTCATTTTAATTTAGTTTAGACTTAGGGTTTGAGATATCATTTGGGTTTTTTTGTGGAACTTGACCCTATCCTCCATTTTCTTCTTGGTTTGACACCCATTAATGTAAGTGGATACTATTCATTGTCTTCTTCTCTCTTCTATATGCTTTGTAACCTAGATTTCCATGCTTTCCATTTATTTCCATGTCTAGTTAATTTTAGTTGGTGTGATTTAATTAATTAGTTGCATTTTATTTAATGTCATTTAATATGTTTAGGGGTTAATTTAATCTAGGTTGTGTTGGATTGAACTCACCTAGGGTTGGTTTTGTTGCTTTTCTTTGGTGATGGGGTTTTACGGGTTTATTTCGAGTAGGTTGTGCTAGTTATTACGCCTAAGAGATTTAACGGGGTATATCATGCATGCTCCGTATTTACGACCTTGCGAGCATAATTTCTGGGGTATTTGTTGACGCCAAAATCTTGTTAAACTTTTATGAGAATTTAGGGGTTTGACAACTCTAGGTTTAGTTAATTATCAAAACGAGACTCAATCTTAATAACTTGTCGACCCATGTAACCATTTTATACTAATTAACTCGGGTGAAGAAATTCGACGCTACCTATAGTTTTTATTCTCTTTGTTAATGTAGTTTAAATACACTTGCCTAGTTTAATCTTTTCTCTTTATTATCTTTTCTTTCCTTTTAGTTAGAAAAATACCTTTTACACTTTTATTTTAGAAGTATTAAACCAAATAATATTCTAGCAACTTGTCTTTGTGGATTCGATAATCGGAATTGCCGTTATACTCCCTTAAAAGAGTGTAATCATAGTTTAGGTAGAGTTGGTGAACCAAATATAAAACGAGCAGCGCGTAGGTGACTCTTACGTCGCGACAAAACCTTATCTGTCACCTCTATTTGGAAAAATATCTACCGTCATAGTAATTCATTAATCGAAATGAAAAGGCTGCGTCAGGACGGTATGACCTATCTTGAGAAGATTGGGAATGGTAACTCATTTCATTCCTAATCGGTAGAGGTGGAATATATCTCCTGAATTTGGAGGATTTTTCTTGCATTGTATGAGCCAATTGTCTGATTGAGTCTTATATATCCTCTTATATTTTACCCAAATTGAATAAGATCCTTTGGAGGTCTGTTTCACCAGGGGAGCGGACATATCTGGATTATTGCCTATAGTTGTCAAGCTTCTTTCAGGAATGGTAGTCATTCTTCAAACCAAAGAATGAACAAAGAACTATATGGGGTAGAGAATAATGACAAGCAGTCATTTCCCACAAACGGTGCCAATCTATTGATGTCTAAAAATGGAGTGATCCAAATTTATAATCACAGATAAATAATAAGATCAATCTAACCAAACACATAAGATACAAAGATTTTTTAAAATTGGTTTGGTTATGAAGAAAGCCTACGTCCACTTTTAGGTTTATCTATGTTGATTACAATAGCTCAATATGGTGTGTTTGAGAATGATTGAGTTGTCCCTTAAGCAGAGGGAGTATTCTGTATTTATAATGGTGCGAAACCCTTAACATTTGTTATTCATGATGTTTGACATTCCGGGTTAGTTGGCATTCCAGCCGACTAGGTTCCTCTGATGCTGATCAATATAGCTAAATGGCCACCTAGGATGGCAGGTGTCTATCGTTCATTGGCCTACGTGGGGATTGTAACACCCTTACCAAAATTAATTTAAATTTATTCAGAATTGAAAAAAATTAAATTTTTGGATTTAATTATTTTTAGTAATTTAAAATGTTGGGTTTTATTTATGGAAAATAGGATTTTAATCGAAATTGAAATTGGCGGAAAAATTGGCTTTTTATTAGGGCGTCTTGGCAGCGATTCAGGGGCGAATCGATAAGGCCTTATAACCGAATCGATTCGATTTGGTCAGACTTGAAAGTTTTGTAGTTTTATTATAATTCTAATCAAAATAAAACTCTAATTTTTTTCCCACTTACATTAACTCGGGGTTAGAATTTTCCAATCACTTTTCCATCAACCTTTCAATTATACTACTACTACTACAATTTTATTCCCTTTTATCTACAAACCCTAGCCCCAAATTTTATCAAGATTCAACTCAAGTTTTGAAGGCTTAATTGGTGTTTTCTCAAGATTTTTCAAGAACCAATATTTCTTAATTTTTTGAGAGGATTGCAACCGTCTAATCACAATTTTTAATTGACTTTTCAACAAGCATGAATACTTATATTCTCTCTCTTTAGTATTATGCATTTTAGATTTCGCGTAAACATTAATTTACATGTTTTTCTTAAAATTAATTAGCAACCTTAATTTGGTAAAGTGAAAACTAATTTAGGGCTGTTCTTCTTAAAAATCTAAATCTAAACTAATACTTATAACCCTTGCGTGATTAGGGTAGATGTTGGGTTTTGGGTAATACTGGTATAGGTTTGTATGTAGAAACTGTATTAATTTAATTTAAATGAAAACTAGATTCGTACGAACACATAAAATTATGTAGGTATGATTAAAATGAATTATTATTATGTCCTTCATAAATTCGCATGATGTTGAGATTATATTTGTTGAATAAAATAAATTGTTATTAATTATGACGATGGATTGAATAAATTTAATTGAGATTAATTGTGATTATATGAGAAATTGTGCATTTGTTGATAAATTGGATTGTACGACTTATTGTGTTTTATATTCATTACTGCGGGGACGATGGAATTTCGGATAGTATGCTCTCACCTTAATTTTAGGATTACTTGCTAGGTATGGAACTAATGTGTATGCCTTAGTTGCGGTTAACACTTTCTAGGTAAGGGACTAGTTAGTGTGGATTTTAACGGATGGTATATTCCGGGCTGGGGCTGATTTTTGTGTCATTCATTTGATTTGGATAGCCTAGATGCGAGACTAGGAAGAGATAATTGATAAAAAATCATCCTATAACATAAGATAGGACGTGTTTGTGTTTTGGAGACCTCTAGGTATGGGACTAGGGATAGGCTCAAGGTTTATGCTCTATAATAGGGTGGGGCTAAAATAAAATAATGAGAAAATGAGATGATAAGAAAATAAGAAATTGAGAATTAATACCTAAGATAATAAATGGGTATTAAAATGAATTTGGTGCGCGAGTATGTGCAGGACTGACAGTTAAACGGACTTACTGGCTATAGCGACGTGGGGGCGTGTTGGCGTCACGAGTATGTGCGGGTTGACAATTAAATGGGCCGACTAGCTATAGTGACGTGTCTTGCATGGAACCTCACGAGTATGTGCAGAATTAATATAATACGAGTTGATTGAACATAGTGAGGGGAATATGTGTGATGTGTAGAACCTTAAGCTTGCCAAGAGTGCTTGCAGGGCCGATAAGGGGTCGAGTGACTATATTGGTGTCTTATAAATTAATATAATTGGTTAATTAAATTCAGTATGGATAAGAATAAAATTTTAAATAATATTTTTATTGGAATATTTGGGCTTACACTTTAGGGTGCATTAGTTGTATGGTAGATAATGGTAGTTTACGTTGATTCGCACGTTAATTAATTATCTCGTTAAATTAAAATATTCTATTGTGGTATTTATTATGTATAATGCTACTATTTGGGTTCATAAACCCTAATTAAGGAGAGTAGCTTATATTCATGCGGTGGGCTCTGACCCATTGCGTTGACAAACATTTCAGGTTTAGAGTTGGAGTAGCTGCATAGGAGTAATTGGAGACATTTTGGAGATGCAGATGCTTAGTAGTTTAATTTATTTTCTTTTTCGCCGCATTTATATTATGAGACTTTATTTATGGATTTGGTGGGCCAATCGGTTCCATAGTTGTTTACATTTTTATTCAGATACTTATAGTTGGATCATAGATTCGGATTTATATTTATTGGAGTTGGTTTTAATTTGGGGATTAGCATGGTGCTGGACTTATTATTGCATGAGTAGTTATTTTATTTGGATCGATTTAATTATTATCGCGTGGAATGAATTTTATCTATCTCATATCGGTCACATGCTAAGAATGATTACTTATTTAATAATGTCCGATGTCGTTTGGCGATGGTGGATGGCCACCTCGCTTGTCAAATTGCGCGGGATGTTGCAGAGATAATTTTTACATACAACAATCGTGATGTGCAAGAAGGTGATCTCGCTCTTAAGGAAATAATAGAGCCTATCTGGGACCCAAAGGGGAAATTCAAACCCAACTAGAGTGGGCTATACCTTGTGAATAAAATCTTGTCAAGTGGCACCGCTATGCACATAAAGCTCGATGGAGAATAAATGGAGTGTTTAGTCAACTTGGAACGTCTTAAGAAATTTTACCCTTAATCTAATTCTCATCGTGCAACGACTCTTCTTACCTCCTTTCTATTCTAAAAAGAATATCTCCTCTTTTCTCCCTTTATAAGAACTACATGGGATATTATCCTCTCATAATCACCTTTTAAAAACTTACAAAATTATTTTTCATATCCCCATAGAGGTACATAGGCAGCCCATAAAGTCACTTTGTACACGGTCCTTTCTTTTTCATAAAATGCTTTTCTTTTCTTCCACCAGGGGACGCTAGTCTCACTCATCATTTTAAATGAACAAAAGGATTATGTATGTCTTAGCGATTGGTATAGATAGTTCAAATAATAAAAATTCTTCCAAAGGCATAATAAGATGTAACAAAATCATCGTTTATTTATTTTATTTTAAACATGGCAATTATATGAAGTATCAGTGATGAGAAAAATCCCTAAAACCTACATAAACTACCCATCCACCTACAGCAACATAATTCTACCAAATCCATACCTAAACACAAACACTAACATGCCCCCACACCAATAAAACCTCAAAAACTCTCCTTAACTACAAGAATGCCTTGCCTCATCATCACCAACATTATCGCCATTTACCGAAGGTCCCTAAAAATCCCAATCTTCACTGCACTTCCTTATGCACCCCATATAGCGATAAACCTTGATCAGATTGGACAAAATCACAATACCATCCTCCTTAGTTTTAAACATCATAAGCTATCTCATCACAGTCTCCTCATCATAAACCTTCGTGATCACACCCCCCCATAATCACCTCAAATAGTCCCCAGATATTACCCCAGGCTCCTCAGCAAATTGGGATGAACGGGTAGACAATCGATGACGTTGCCACAAAGATCCCATGATCATCCTCACTAATTTGGTCAAATTATCCACACGAAATAAGTAGGTTATGCGTAGAGGGACAATTTTCTCCCAACCCACTAGACGTAGAAGCCACCAAGGGAAGTAGAAAGAGGTTTGGTAAAGAACCACTAGCCGAACGTACCAGTATCCATCAAATTATAAGACTAGATGTAACTCACCCCACCATGGTATAGATCAACAAAGGTGTTTATACCCATGCTCCATAAGCCAATCAACTCAGTTCTTTATAAAAGGACCGAAACTATGGAAACGTCGTCCAAAGAAATTTAGGACACTTGTCAAAGGATATTCGGGAGGACCTGACATGCGCAATCTCTTCGACAAACACATGAATAGGATCACAGGGCTATCGTGCCAATAGTTCGCCCGACCTTCTTTCCAACAGTTAAGAATGTTCAGTATCACCGCGAGTATGGTAGTGATAGGTTTATGGTGTTAACACATCCACAACACAATGGTGGCAACTTGAGGATCAATAGTCATATCGCTTGTCACCTAAGAATTCTAGCAGTCAATCCAAAAGCTACGAACCTAACAAAGCTATTATCACCATAATTTCTCTTATGCATAGAATTCTACATTGTCTAAAGGTTAATGCTTCCCCCATGCACTAGAGGTCGGGTGGCGGTAGGAGAGATATGCAACAACTCGACCAATAACACCCGAGGAGAAAGGAACAAGTTAGGCATAGTTGCAAAAACGTTGGGATCGACACCCATAATGATAAAAAATTATTCTTAGGTGGGGCACATCTCATCCTGGCTAAAGAGGAATATATGTTCTTCAGGATATGAGAACTGCAAAGTCGCCTCCAAAAGATTCTATTCAATTTGATGGTTACGCCACAAACTAGCCGAGCACAAGTTGAATGACTTATGGTTGACATTGTATGAACCTATGGCCTCCAACCCCTCAAGGTAAGCGTAAAAATCTTCAATCATGGGAATGGCCATTTCAGAGAGCAAGAAAGCTTGGTGAAACGAAGAAAGAAGGAAAGAAGTTGAAGTGTGGTTTGAAACTCCACCACAAATGCCCTTTTTATACTTGAAATTGCCCATAAAAGACAAAGTAATTAATCTGTTGCTGCAACAATAGTTCCTAAGTACCAATAAGTGTAAAAGATGGACAATTATGGATGAAAAGCAACCATACCAATAGGCACCCCCCCCCCCAATTTTAGGAAGATTCCCTTTTCCCTTTTTTACCTTCTTTATTTTCAAAAAAGTACCTCTTTAAATCAACCTCTTGCAACAAAGGTTTTCCAAGCATTTCTTACTAGAACACTTTTAAAAACAAATTATATACATTTTCTTACTTTTCATCACTAAATAAAATCCCCAGTGGAAAATTAAAAGTGCATGTAGGCTAGGTCATTAATTCAAGATAAACTGAAAATGAAAAATGCATTATTTTATATATATATCTTTGTCATTGTGTTTACATTTTTCCAGAATAAAAGAAAAAAAGAAAAAAAGACCAAAATTTTCGGGACACAGTCCGGACTATCCTATCTAAAACCTAATCATCAACCACCACCTCAGGTATCTGGGAAAACGCGCTTCCCCTGATGGCGAGAAGTGGACCCTCGCTACTAGAACTAGACCTCTCCTCACGATCCTCAGTCGGCGCCACGTAAGATCGAGTTATCTTCCTCACATGATCAGCCATATAAGCCATCCAATCTCTGATATCACGCAGCTAGGATAAAGACACACGCACAATATGCAAAATGGAAATCAAGTCATTAATAGTGGAAGATATCAAAATCTAAGTGCGGGAATCAAAAGCCAAGGCCATGCCTCCCTTTAAAGAACCTCCTTGGAGAATGGAGGGAAACCATCTATCATCGCCTGAGGATGATGAGGCACTAACAAAATAAGGCCTCCATTTAGCTAGACGTGATAGGATGGAGTAGATAAGTGTTGGACGGGAATTTCCTATGTCGTCGTTGAACCGATCCCTGATGCATGTGTTGAAGGACTTGGAATACTACTACCACCCCTAGTCCCTGCTGAAGGTGGAAGCACACCCTCCATGTCATATATGGATTGAGGCATTAGCCAACTAGTCAAAAAATCCCAATAGTCGTACACCGCCGTCATATCAGCATAGAACATATGGGGTTCACCCTCTCTTCATCCATCAAATCCCCTGCTTTCCCCATGAAAATGGGAGGTGCCGACAAAGGGACCTCCACCTCACCCTCCCTCACCTCCCTCTCTCTTAGGTACCAGACGTACCCGAACTTATGCTCTAGTAATCTCCGCATTTGGGCATGAATGCCCATGTTCCCCGCTACCCCCGAGGCCATATGCCAAGGATAGAACGTCACATGTCCCTGAATAAAATCAATCATTAAGAAAATATATAAAAGCATTAGGAAAATACATAAAACTCTAAAAAATAGTTCAAAAAAATAAGAAAATAAAGTCTAACCTGATCAATCGTAAGGGCATTCTGCACCACCCTCACATCCTTCAAGGCCAAAAACTACTTTGACACCCTATTCGATTTCTTCCACTAATGCATCCTAGGAAACTCCCCCACTTCACTCGCCTAAAAATACATCAACCTAATGTTGTGCCCAATCACCTTGTAAAACCACATCTGCAAAAGACAACATAATTCTCTCAATGAAAATCTCAAAAATAAAAAATAAGAATAAAATGCAAAAAAATAAAATCTACCTCCATAAGGTATATGGCCCCCGCGAAAGTCAGTCGGCGACACTGGATGAAAGCATCTAGAGAATCATAGAGAGATGACAACATGAAGCTCCCCTAGTCATACATGTGAATCTCGAAAATGACCCGAAGGAAGGGCAAGATTCACAGATGAACAACATCATCACATAGCACCACCGTGAAGCCTTTCAACGAAAGCTGAATGAACATTTAAGCTCCCTGTCGTACCTACCATCCGTCTGTGATGTATATCTGATGTGCCATCAAGGGGTCTTCCAATAGTGATATCCTCATAGATTCTCTATAAACAATCCACATAAAGTCCCCCAGGGCAGTCTGATTATGCACAAATATTTCATATTTATCCCCTTAATTTTGGTATTTTTATGGTCTCGTGCAGTGTATTTAGACAAAATTAATACCATATTTATACTAATAACCCTTTTGGCAAGTATTTCATGTTTTTTTGCATTTCTCTCTTATTTTATAGGTAATTTGTGCAAGTAGATGCACGAGAAAAATTGAAATGGTGAAAATATCAAAATAAAGGGAAGTCAAGGGAAATTTCTTAATATTTCATTCGGAACCTAGCGGAGGAGCCTATTGAAATGTCGAATATTTTGAAGTCATGAATATGCTAGAAGAAACAACACCCCAATCTGAGTTGCGGGTGAAAAGTTATGAGCATTCAAAGTTGGGATGAAAATCCTATAGCAAAAAGTGTAATTAAGAGAAAATCGATCAAAGAAGGCACACTTGGTCAGGAGACTGGACCAAACCGGTTTGGCTACCTAAGAAAACCAATTCTCTATCCGAATAGGTTCGCACTTGCTTGACCGAATGAGTTTGGATGACCTGATATGGGATTTTAAGTTTGAGCTTATCTTATAGCCTAAGGAGTTTTAGAGCTGAGGGACTCTTATAAATGACTTCTAAACTTTGTATTTACTTATTAGGAGTCTTTTATCATAAGATTCATTTATTTTAAGGCTAGAAAACAAGAGGAATATCTAGGAGCAAATTGAAGAGATTCGTGCATTCAAATTTCAATACAGATCTTGTTATTTTTCGATTTTCCTTTGAAGTTTATTCGTGTGCATGACTTACATTCTCTGTCATTAGTAATATTAGTTTTATGCCTTGTTATCATTATTTATTCATCAGGCCTTCACGAAAATCAATTATCTCATGCGTAGTTAATACAATCATGTTCGGCTAAAATTTTAGAGAGTTGGGGAACATGAACCTAACCTAGGTATGAAACTTATTTATATAATTGGAATTAATCAAATATATAATTACCAGGGTTTGATAATATTTTTAGACTAATATTGTAGGTATCTTAACTCCATTCGTCGTAGGCAATCGGAGTGTTTGAGGATACAATATACATGTCGATAATCTTATCATTCACGCTAATTTAATTATTGACTAAATATCGTGCGGAGTAATACTCCCACGTATTTAGTGCTTAAATTTAATTAATCATCATCATCATCATCATCATCCTTGACTTAATCCCATCATACGGGATCGGCCACATGGATTATCCTTTTCCATTCTAATCTATTATAAGCAATATTATCATTTAAGTTTAATTCCTTAAGATCTCTCTTAATAATTTCCTCCCACGATAGCTTAGGACGTCCCCTTTCTCTTTTACCTCTTTTCCCAATAATCTTCCTCTTGTTATAGGTGCATCTACGGGTCTAAGAAACACATGTCCGTACCACCTAATTCTACTTTCTCTTAATTTATTTCTAATGAGAGTTACTCCTAACTTTTATCTCACATAATGATTTTTAATTTTGTAATTTCAAGTAATTCCTATCATCCATCGGAGCATCCTCATCTCACTAACATGGAGACTTTGTTCATATTTTTTCTTTAAAGCCCAACACTCCGCTTCATATAGGGTCACTATTCTAACAACCGTTCTATAAAATTTTCCTTTTAATTTATTAGTTATCCTCTTATCACATAACACCCCACTTGCTTGCCTCCATTTCGTCCAACCAGTTGATATTGTACTCGTAACATCCTAATAAATATCCCCATTACTTTGTAACACTGAACCTAAATAACAAAATTTATTAGTTTAGTTTATCACTTTTTCTTCAATCTTTAGCATTGTGCCATCCAATGCCTCATTATTAAATTTACATTCCATATATTCAATTTTATTTTCACTAATTTTTAGTCTCTTAGATTCTAAGGCTTTTCTCCAAGTATCCACTCTCATCACTAAGCCCTCCTTTGAAGTGTCTACTAAAACTATATAATCCTCAAACAACATCACCATGGGACATCTTCTTCCATGTCCTTAGTAATCTAATCATATACCATGCCAAATAAGTAAGGACTTAAAGTCGATCCTAGATGTCGACCCAATTTAATCGTAAAGTCATTAGTTTCTCCACATATAGTTCTTATTTTAGGTTTTGTGTTATCATACATATCTTCAATAATATTAATATAACTCATAGAGATTCTTTTCCTTTTTAAAGCCCACCATATTATATCCCTAGGTACTCTATCATAATCTTTTTCTAAGTCTATAAAAACCATATATAAATTTTTATTCTTACTTCTACATTTCTCCATTAACTGTCTTAATAAGAAAATAGCTTTCGTGGTGGATCGCCTTGGCATAATCCAAATTGATTGTCCGAAATAGTTGACTCATTTTGTAATCTTTGTTCTATAACCTTTTCCCATAATTTCATAGTGTAATTCATCAGTTTAATTCTTCTATAATTACCACAATTTTATATATCCCTTTTATTTTTATATACAGATATTATGGTGCTTTTCCTCCACTCATCGGGAATGTTACCTTCTTTTAAAATTTTATTAAATAAACATGTTAACCATTTTATCCTTATACGTCCAAGAGTCCTCCATACACCTCTATGGGTATTTTATCCGGGCAACCTCTTTATTCTTTTCCATTTTTCTTATTAATATATCTACTTCTCTTTGAGTAATCAGACATACCATTCATATACTCGGCTCTATGTTCTCGACATCTTTTTTAGGATACTCTTCATTCAATAATCATTGAAAATACTCTTCCCATCTATTTAGAATTTATTTATCGTTAATATATTTTGATTTATGTTTTTAGTACACTTAATTAGACCCATATCCCCCTGTCAATCTATTTCTATTCTTTGCCAATTTATATATTTCATTTTCACCTTCCTTTGTACCTGTAGTAATCGGGATTTTCAGAATCGACCCTAATCAACTACAATCACTGTTTCAACCTTTATAAGATATTTAAATTCATAAGTCTTCTGAGAATAATGAAACTATACTTGATGCCCTATAACTTTACTAAAATAACTTGAACCTCCTGTAGTTTTAATAATTATAAAATAGCCCCTAAAAATATCAAAATAACATAACTTGACTTGTACTTACCCTAAACCTCAACTTTAAATAAAATTAATCTTTTAGACTTCAACTAACACATATTTATAATTTCAGTCCTTAAAACTTTCTAAAATTACAAAAATACCCCTAAACTTTATCAAAAGTACACTTTTAAGGCTATAAGTGCATATACATGACCAACCAAGGATCAAATACCAAATTTTTATTAATTTCATAAAACCCCCTATCCAAATAAGATTACACATCAGCACAAACATCTAAGAATCACATGTATACACCATGCACACTTGTGAGGAACAAAACCCAAGCTTGAAAACCTTACAATACCAGTTTAATTCAACCTCCTTTTTCCACTAATGAGCTACCCTGCTCACATATTATAAATACCCCACAAATCCTCCATTTAAACTCACTCAAACAAAAATTTCAAAACTCAAAATTTTCACTCCAAACAGGTACTCTATGATTTTATGCACTATATTCAGTTCTTTTAGTTTCAATCATTTTTAGTGTTGTTGTATGCTGGAACGGCTTAAAACAATAGGAAATTTTACGTAGAAAACAGGCCCTAGGTGAAAATTATGAAGTTTCCACCATTAAAGCTTGAGCTTCAACAGTGAAATTTCAAATAATGAACAAAACTCAGGTTTAGGGCTTTGAATGTCTTCATTAAAACCCCAGGAACTCGAGTGTAATGATCAAATGCCATGGATGTGCCTAGTAAGCTCGAATTGATTGAAATTTTATTTTGGACCAAAAACTGAAAATCTTAAAATCTCACTGTATAATCGATCACAATATTTGAAATAAAAACCAAATTACTATTACACATAGCAGAAATCAAACTATGTTCATAAGAATCCCGACCATATCCTTAAAATCTACAATTGTTAGGTCAAATTTTCAGTAAAACACATAGTTATAGAACTTGACATATACTGCATCTCAATCCACAAAACCCATATATTTGGATTCCTTGTAAAAAATTAGGCCGAGTTTGTTAAGAAATCATCTCAAATGGTTTAGAAATGAAAGAGTTATTCAAGGTCAAAAACTAGAAACCCTAAAGTCAACTGTCGAGGGGAAGATGAACTTTTTAACCTGAAACCTTGGCCTAGCGCGTGAGGGCGCATAGTGAATAAGAATTTTTTGAAAATTTTTCAAATATTTTTATTTTATTTTTCTGATCAAAATTTTATAAGATAAGGCCATGTTCGGATTAGCCTAGCCTAAGTTATGATAAAATGAGGTTTTAACTTGGGAATATTTTTCCTAAATTGCAATTTGACCCCTCCTGACTTTTTCAACTTATGAATTTGAACCCCAAACTTCGTCTATGAATACTTCAAACTATTTTAATAAAAAAAGTCTCTTGCACCAAAGTTCAATGATGACCTTAAGTCCAGTATTTTAAAATCCCAATTTATTTACAATTAAACCCTTAGAACTTTAAAAGATACAGTTTTTGTATAAACTGACTAACCCAATCTCAAATACTTATATACCCAAACATTGTATATAGAGAATCAAGTACCAACTCCTCCCGATATCCTCTTATGATATATAAAGACGTACGACATGCCGAGAAAGCTGGTTTTCCTACCTTTTCAATAGTAAACTTTGCATATTTGGCATATTGCCATTAATATCACTATGTGGTAGCTCCTATTTATTTATAGTATATGCATGTTATATTAGTGCCATACTACATATTTTATTGAATATCATCGGTATTTGAATTTGAATGTGGATCAATTTAACCCTTCTCACCTAATAACTGATACCATATTTCTTATTGATTCAGTTCACCCCTGCACTTTTGTGCAAATATTTATATTATGAGCATCAGTACTAACTAGGAAGTAGACTGATGTGTTATCCCACTAAACTTTTTACTTGGCCTAATGGTCTCAGATGTTTCAGAGCCTGGATTTATTGCTATATACGTATGGATGCCACTTTAATTGTGTGCCTAGCCGGTTACTTTTCTCCAAAGTTTTTGGGTTGATTAATATTATTTGTTTTTATCGATGGCTTAATTATTTCCATACCCCTTAGTGAACTGGTAAGTATGAAATTATTAGGTAAAAAATCCTTGACTTTCTTTATATGATCCTTAATGAACTGGTAAGCATGGGATTATTAGCTCAAAGAACCTTAATTTTCTTTATAAACGATAAGTATGAGATTATCAGCTTTATTTCTTTAGCGTTTTTAAACACTGATTCTATAAACACTCTAACTCTCATCTATACCTATACTTGTTATAGAACTGGTAAAACCTACTTAGCATATTTATGCTAGTTCATTTTTCCTCCAGATGAATTGGGAGAAGGAGGATAATATCTCTTCCCTTTTAGAGACATATACTGATTACCTGTTTACACACGTGACCGTGTCAGCAGAAAATAAGCCAGATGGGAGCAAGGAGTGGTGCTTTTCAATTTTCTACTTTATAGTCTGTACTAAAAAAATGTAACTCACCCTTGCGGTGGTATTACCCTATGTAAACTACTTTAATAATGAATAAAGTTTTGTTATTCTTCCTTAACTTTAATTTATTGCTTTATGTATACTTCTTGTTTATTCATACCAAAAAGCAGGGTGTGAGAGTACCTAATTTACTATAAAGATTATCTAGTGCGTTTTGTTGCACATTTATAATAATATTTTTCACTTCACTTTTTAACTTCTTATACTTTTCTAAATCTTATTGATTTTTACTCTTTTGCCACTCTTTAGAACTTACTCGTTTCTTTTGTATTATCTTTTTCACTTCCTCATTCCAACATCAATTCTCTTTTTTAATGAATCTTTTTCCTTTAGTATCACCTAAAATTTTCTTACCTATTTTTTCGATATCATTCTTTGTTCTTGATCAGATATTGTTAACATTGTCGTCCCAATTCCACTTCATGTTTAATAGGTACTTCTGTGTAAATTCTATCTCTTTGCATCCTTTTAAATCCTTCCATTTTATACTTTGATAACCTATTTTCTCTTTTCGATACTTAAATCCTTTAATGGCTAAATCTTTTACTAACAGGCGATGTTAATTTGTTAAACTTTCACCTGGTATAACTTTACAGTCTTTGTATGTATATAAGTCTCTTCTTCTAAGTAAGCAATAATCTATTTGAGTTTTATTCTCCCCGGTTTTAAATGTTATTAAATGTCTTTCCCTTTTAAAAAAAAATGTGTTTTTAATTCTATATCACATGCCTTAGCAAATTCTAAGATAGTTTCCCCTCCTTCATTTCTCTAACCAAAACCACAACCTCCATGTATCCTTAGATAACCATCTTGAATTATATGGTTTAGGGGATTGGAGCCTGACTCCACTTTTTTTCAAATAGCTTTCTAAAATAAAAATTTCTATTTTTGCCTTCTTTTAAATTAAAATTGCACTTACTAGTTAGGTTTCCTTGGTTAAGTAATTTTTTTTTCCAAAAATCAATCACATTTTCTTTTCTTTTCGAGAGTCGTCACCTAGATTTTAGAAGATTACCTTGTCGTCCTCATTACGTTTATCATCCTATTCCCTGCGAATTTGACCCCGACTTCCTGGGTATTACTTGAGCAACCAGCTTGCACTTGAGTTGTAGGTACACACGTAGCATACACATTCTGTGTCGTGTCAAGTTTTTGGCCCCGTTTCCAGGGAGTTAGTAGACACATTAGGTTAGGTCGAATTAATCTAAGAATTTGACTCTAAATCCTAAAAAGCCAAAAAAAAAAATCCCACTCCAAAATCAAAAAGATTCAAAATATCCAAAAAATTCAGAAAAATTAAAATAAAAAAAAAAAATTCTCTCGAAGCCTTAAATGCAAAATACTCAGCCCCATCCAAATCCCAAGCCTATAGTCGAACTCCCTCCATCTAGCAATAACACTCCAAATTTTTGGGTACAACCTCCTACATCGAATAGTCACACGAGTCGAATGTATAGGAACTATGGTAAGGAAAGTGATTCTATAAGTGTGAATGCAATGTCTGATCACGTTAGTTTCGAAATTAGAGAGGAAGCGATGTCGTACTGCCACTTAAGAGACCTGCTATACCCTGAGAAAATCGTCTCTCTGGGATGCATTATATTTTTGTATAATGCAGGGCACTTCCACTTTAGGAATGAGATCATTCAAATTCTCCCATAATTTCACGATATGGAGTCGGAGAAGCCTTACCTCTACATTAGAGAGTTAGAGAAGGCGTGCGAGACATTTAACAATCAAGCTTGCACCCAAGATGTAGTGTGCCTCAAGATTTTCCCTTTTTCACTTAAGGACAAGGCTAAGACTTGGCTTTGGTCACTAGCACCGAACTCGATAGCTACATGGAGAGACATGCTGGCCAAATTTGTCAAGAAGTTCTTTCCTGCACATATGACCAACTCTATTCGGGCTCAAATATAGAGTTTTAAGAAAAACCATAACGAGCCTTTTGATAATTTCGGGAAAGGTTTTAACATGTGCCCACATCATGGCTTTGAGAAGTGGAAACTCATCTCTTACTTCCATCACGGGCTTTGCCTAAGCTCAAAATAACTCATTGAAACTATTTGCCCGGTAGATTTCTTCGAGTTAGATGAGGACGATGCGGAGGCCCACTTTAAGTATGTTGTCGAGACTACTCAATCTTGGAACACATCGGACCGAAACACCCAACCCAAAGCTAGAATCATGTCCACAACTCCTTCCGCGTTTGGGCTCTATCACTTGGACAAGGAAGCGAGTTAAAGCTCCAAATTAACCAAATGGCCAAAAGACATGGTCGAAGCTATGGGGAGAGATATATTTGTCCTATTTCTAGCTTTACCAGAGGAGAGTTAGGCGATTTGTGAGGTAGGACATTTAACGAAGAAATTTCGGATGATACCCACCTACAAAGTTATGCTTCAATAGCAAGTTGAGGAGGTGGGAGATTTTAAGGGTAATTTTAATGCCCCTCACGGGAATTCTTTTAATCCCTCGTGGCGAAACCATCCTCATTTTAGTTATGGGCAATCGAATGCAACAATGAACCTGAATCCACACGTTGCTCAATAAAGATCACCACTCCTACCTTAACAACAAGTACTATCCATACAAGAGCCTCCTCCTGCGTCTTATGTGATCCCATAGTGGAAGAGTATTGTGGACATTCTTGCTCAATTCATGTAAACTCAATTAGCGATAAATTCTCAAAATTTCACCGACTTAAAGGCATTGCTTTCTAAGTTGCAATATTTCTGAAGTGTCCAAGAGAAGGGTAAGTTTACCACCCAAGACCAACGATCTCCCCAAGGTCAAAACTGTGTAAGCTCTACTCTCGATGAAAATAAAGAGCAATGTCAAGAGGTAACAACTCGACGTAGTGGGAGACTTTTTGACTTGTCAACTCCCCCACACGACGTGCAAAAATACAAGGAGATTTTGCCCGATACGTAAGAGGCCGAAGTTTCCCCTTGGAAGAGAGTGATAAAAACAACACAATTAGGCTCGAGGTGGTAGTGAAACTCTCTATAGTTGCACCTTAACTTACCCTTTCTTGAGGCTATCAAGCAAATTCCCGCATATGCTAAGTTCCTAAAGGACTTGGTCACGGTGGAATGTAAATTAAAGGTAAAGAAGAAGGTGTTCTTAGCATAAAATGTGACTTCGAAACTTTTGAGCGACCTCCCACCCAAGTATAAAGATCCGGGTGCGCCCACTATTTCGTGCATTATTGGAGAGAATAAAATTAAGGGAGCTTTACTAGATATAGGGGTGAGTGTCAATATTCTCCCGTACTCTATCTATAGGAATATTGAATTAGGAGATATTAAGCCCACCAAAATTACTCTTGAAATTGCGTATCGCTTCGTGAAGATACCCCGTGAGATAGTTGAGGACGTGATTGTCCGAGTCGACACTTTCTACTTTTTGGTAGATTTTGTATTTTGGGACACAGAGCCCTCCTCTCCCTCGAGTCATCATGTTCTCATTATTCTTGGCCTCCCTTTCCTAGACATAGCTAATGCGTTGATTAACACAAGTAATGGGAAAATGCAACTCACGTTCGACAATATTACATTTGAAACCAATATCTTCAATATCAGTAAGAAAATTAGTGCTGAGGATGAGTTGCACAAGTAAGATCTTATAAATGAGGCATTACACGAATACTTTGAGGGTAATCAAGCTAGGAATCCACTTGAGACGTGTCTAGTGACAGTGTGTAATAGAAAGAATGCGTACATCGATTTTTATCGAGAGGTGAGGGAGATGAGAGATTTATTATATGAGGTCGAGAACAATGAGGACATGTGAGATGTTAGTTGGGTGTCCCGATTTGAGGAATTACCACTGAGGGAATCATACACGGTTCCCTCTGACATTAAATTTCAAACACTTGAGTTGAAGAAGATTTCTTCTTACGATAAATAAGCTTATTTGGGAGAGGATGAGATATATCATGTTGTTGTCTCCTTGAGCCTAAATAAAGAGCAAGAAAGGAAGCTTATGGCCATTTTGAAGAAGCATAAAGGTGATTTTACCATCGTGGATTTGAAAGGTATAAGTCCCTTGATTTGTACCCATAAAATCTACCTAGAGGAGGATGTGAAGCCTTCTAGGGAGATGCAAAGACGTTTGAACCTGATCATGAAAGACGTCGTGAGAACGAGGATTATTAAGTTATTGGATGAGGGCCCCATCTCATCTCAGATGGTAAATGGGTGGGTCATATTCAAGTCATCCCGAAGAAGTCGAGAATGATTGTGGTCGAGAATAAAAAGGGGGAACTTATTTTAAAACGTACCATCACTGGGTGGCACGTTTACATTGATTACCGAAAGCATAATGTCATCACTAAAAAGACCACTTCCCTTTACTATTCATGGAAAAAATGCTTGAGAGAGTCTCGAACCACCTATTTTACTACTTTTTTAGATGGTTGTTCCGGGTATAACCAAATTGAAGTGGATGTGATAGATCAAGAGAAGACTATGTTCACATGTCCATTTGGCACATTTTCCTATAAACGTATGCCATTTGGATTGTGTAATGCACCTGCGACCTTTCAAAGGTGCATGCTTAGTCTATTTAGCGACATGGTCGAAAGGGGCCTTAAGGTGTTCATGGATGGTTTTCGTGTCTCGGGCCCATCGTTTGACCATTGCCTTGCTAATCTCAAAAAGGTTCTTGCCCGAGGTGTGGAAAAGAGCTTAGTACTAAATTGGGAGCAAGTGTTATTTTATGGTTATTGAAGGAGTAGTTCTTGGCCACATTTGGGCATCCAAGGGGATAGAGGTCTATAAGGCAAAAATTGTCATTACTACCAAACTTCCCCCACCCAAGTCACTAAATGATGCACACTCATTCTTGGGCCATGCAGGATTTTATCGTAGGTTTATTAAGGATTTTAGTTGCATAGATAGGCCCTTAAGTAACCTAATCACGAAGGATGCCCCTTTTGAGTGGAGTGAAGCACGCCAAGAGGCTTTTTAAAAATTAAAAAGTATGATCATCTCCGCTCCTATCATGCAAGCTCCAAATTGGAGCCTTTTGTTCGAGCTTACGTATGATGCGTGTGATTACGCGATAGGGGTTGTTTTAGGACAAAGGAAAGATAAGAAGGCCCCTGTCATATACTGTGATAGCCGAACTTTAATCAAACCTCAATTGAACTACTCCACCATGGAGAAAGAGTTGCCAGCGGTAGTGTTTACCCTAGACAAATTCAATTCATATCTTATTGGGTCACCCGTAACGTGTTTTACTGACCATGTGGCTCTCAAATATCTCCTTTCCAAGAAGAATGAGAAGTCGCACCTCATTAGGTGGATCTTTCTATTCCAAGAGTTCAATATTTCCATTAAAGACAAGAAAGGAGTAGAGAACATCATAACCGATCACTTATCTAGGATCTCGTCTGACATACTTAAAGATCCCATACCCATAGATGAGTATTTTTTAGATGAGAAATTAATTACCACTTCCTCTCTTCCTTGGTTGGCGAATATCATGAACTACTTAGTCATGAGGGTCATTCCCTCTGACTAGATGAAGCACGAGAAGAGGAAGTTCTTTACATGGTCACTCTTATTTTTCTATGACAATACCTATTTGTTTAAATATTATGCCGACCAAATAATTTGAAAATATGTGCCAGATGAGGAGATCTCGAGTGCCATACGATTTTGTCATTCGGAAGCATGTGAAGGCCATTTCTCCACAAAAAAGACAACCGTAAAGATTCTTCATTGTAGTCTCTATTGGCCCACTATCTTTCGGGATAAGAACTTGTATTGTAAATCTTGTGATCGGTGCTAAAATATGGGAGCCAATACTCAACGTGACATGATATCATTGACCCCTATTCTCACCATTGAGATGTTCGATTGTAAGGGCATCGACTTCATGGGACCTTTCCCTCCCTCATTTGATTTCCTATATATCCTTATTGTGGTAGACTATATGTCTAAGCTGGTAAAGGCCATAGCTACTAGGATGAATGATAATAAGTTGGTGGTTAAGTTCATGTATGAACACATACTTTCTCGTTTCATTGTTCCAAAACCCTTCATTAGTGACAACAATACGCACTTTTTAAATAGGTTATTTGAGAAGTTAATGAGAAAGTATGGCATTGTCAACAAGGTTGGGACAACTTACCACCCAGAAACAAATGGGCAAGCCGAGATATCTAATCGAGAGATCAAGCATATCCTCTAGAAGTTTGTTGATCTTAACTGTAGGGATTGGTCTAATAGATTACTCGATGTACTATGGGATTACGGGACCGCGTACAAGAACCCCCTCGGAATGTCCCTATTCCTCTCTGTGCATGGCAAGCTTTTCTATCTCCCCATTGAGCTAGAGCACAAAGCATATTGGGCCACTAAGAGGTTGAATTTTAATATCTATAAATCCCGTGAAGTACGAAAACTTCAATTGAGTGACTTAGAAGAAATACGCAATGATGCGTGTGAGAGCACCCGCTTTGCCCAAGAGCAGATGAAATGAGCGCACGATAAAAATACCAATTGAAAAGAGTTTCAGTCGGACCAAAAAGTGCTTATGTACAACCCATGACTTCATTTATTTCCCGATAAGTTGCGTTCGTGGTGGACCGGCCCATTCGTTGTGAAAAAGGTGTTCCCACACGGTGCGATAGAGGTTGAGGATCCTAAGGATTGGAACACGTTTAAGGTAAATGGACAATGCCTAAATCTATATATTGAGGCGTATGTTGAGGAAGCCCAGACAAACGTGCTATCGAACTCCGCATACTGGGATGATTAGGTAAGTTGGAGTGAGGTTGTCGCACCCTCGACGCGTATGGGGTGATGTTATGTTATAATTTTTTTAGAAGTGTGAGTGTTCAGTGCGTTTAGGTGTGAGTCTAGTTCACATTAGCAAGAGAGACGAGCATTCGATTTTACCCTAACAGTCCCGAGAGAGAGGAAGTCAAAAAAGCGGTGAATTTTGAGTGCCCTTGGTCACCATTAGTGAATTTAGGATCAAAGTAGAGAGATTTGTAAGTTCCCCCACTTCCGTGCCCGAGCCAATGCGAAACAGGGAAGAAAATAGGTTTTCACAATAGGTTGAACCAAACCGGTTCAGCCCTAGGGGCGAACCGGTTCAGCACCCTGTGTTGTCAAAATGTGAATTCTTCCCCCTTTTCTCATTTCCCTCCCACCTTTCCATCTTCCCTCCCCTCCAAAGCATTCCCCTTCCCTCGATACACGAAAATTCACCCCTTTCAACTCCCTCCAATTAAAAAATCCTCCATTTTTATTCCCCCTCCATTTTCCCACCAAACCTTTCCATTCCCCTGCCCTTTCACCCCACCACACACCTATAAATACCAACCCACCCCCTCCCTATCACCAACACCAAAAATTCTCTCTTATACCTTACAAATTATCCCAACCTCCGTAGTTTCATACTCTCATCATGTCTTAAGTGGGCAATACAACTCCACCGAAATCGAAGACAATGACGAACAGGAGAACTTTCATTCAACAGAAGAGCGCGATTGGGTCTAGACATATTTTGGCCCCACTCACATGGTTTTCATTGAGAAAAAAGCGGCGTGGGAACAACTTCCCACTGAGGTCACTCGGCTATTTTCAAGATTTGGGTGGTGTAAATGGTTGACCTCCACCGAGCTGGTCCACAAAGTAATTGTCCGCCTTTTTCATGGGACCCTCATCCGTACATCCCAAGGCCACTACGAGGCCTTCGTCAATGGAAAAGAGTCCCACTTTCACTCAACATCATTAAGTGAAAAATGCGTGGGGGGGGGGGGACCATGTACGATAAGCACACCTACCCAAATTCTGCTCCACCCCTCACGAAGCTCGAATGTTCAAGCCATTAGGCTCCCGACACTGATTGGACCCGAGACACCTTCTCCACGGGGATACTCCCAGAATGTTTCCACTATGCTAATCTCATTACAAGTGGCATGATTTTCTTGACAACGAACAACTCCGCCATTTGCCTTCAGCATGACACATTCCATTATTATTTTCTTGACAAGCAAGCACGTATAAGCCTACCGCACATTTACCTCAATGAGATCACTACCACGAATTTTGAAAAAATTATTAGAATGTCTCATCCATATTCTTGCTTCATATGTTCGCTTTTCCCCAAATTTTCTGTCACCGAGTTGGGGCCCTGTCGCATGTGCGCTCAAGCCCATTAACTCTACTTCTATTGGAAGAAGCACCATCCAAATGAGGAATGTGCAACCTCCTCCCCACTTAGTTTTGAGGACATTGAGATGGAAGAGGAAAATTCCGAGAAAGAAAGTGTCGAGGAGGAAGAAGTTGGGGAAGGATCAAGGTGACCAAGAAGAGGTCGACCCCGATTATGGGGTCGAGTTTTGTGAATTTGCATAAAATACAGTGGTTATTAATATCCGTATGGATCATTGGGAGACCCGCCTCTATGGGTTCATCACCCAATATAAAGAGGATTGTCGGGAGGATCGCCATGATTATCGGGGCGATATGAGTATGATTATGCGACTCCAAGCGGACATGTACCATTTGATTATTATTACACCCCATATGACTGCGACACAAATGCCTTTGGTCCTTCCCATTAGCTATGGTGAATGTGTTAATTTTGGTATGTAGTTTCTTTATTTTAGTCATTGAATCTTTCAAAGAAAAATGTACTCTTCTATCTCTTGTTAATGGAATGCTCTTTGAGTTCTTATTGTCCATTGCATTTTAAATTTTGTTCGTTTTATTTTCGCAATCTTCTTTTCTTATTTAGATTTTAGTCCTTTTTATTGAGGACATTCCAGAAGTCTAAAATAGGGGGAATACATGTGCGTCTTTTAAACTTCAAAAATTTTAAAATGCACCCCCCCCCAAAAAAATTGAAAAATGTTAAAAACTCCAAAAAATGAAAATTTGAAAATTTTCGAAAGTGTCAAAAATATTTTTCTACAAAATAAATAAAAAATGGAATTTAAATTCTTCAAAAATATCACTAAATTTTTATTTGAAGTCTCAATTTGTAAAAATCTAACGCACTAAGCTAAAGTTGACCAAAAACAGAAATTAAGCGAAAATTGGCTACTTAACGAATAAGTGTGGAGATTTTTAACTCGGCGAGATTTTGAGCCAATCATTTTTTCCCAGTAATTAAATTAATCTGAGTTAAAAGTTAACTCAATTTTTTTTAAAGTGTTAACAAGTCGTTGATGATCTCTAAATCATTGTTTGATTGGTTAGGAAAAATGAGTGAAATGTTATTTTGAAAACATGCTAAAAATGTCTCAAAATTAAAATTAATCTCGATATGCATATGGTAATGTAATTAATATTTCGAATAAATGAAGTTAGGCCATCATTTGTTTACAAAAAAAATATTATCCATAAAAAGGCATGACAAATCATCCTTTTGCAAGCCAATTTGAGCTCAAATTAATATACCCTTTTGTTTGTCAATCCGAAAAATCCAATTGGTTCGGAGTTGTGAAAATTGAAAAAAATCATCAATTAAGTCCAAATGGTACATAAAATGGGGCAAAAAAATAGAAAAATTGCTCAAATAAAAAAAATGGAAAAATGAGAAAAATAGTAGGATAGAAAAAAATGAGAAAATGAGCAAAAGCCCAAAAAAATGCCAACGGACATCGCAAGTAAAATTTTCAACTCCAAAAAAAAAATCCGAAACATTCCTATTTGTGTCCAAAATACATTAACCTAAGAAAGTTCTAGCCGAGTTCGAATAACGAAATTAATCATCGCATGGAGAGCTAAAATACGAAAAGATAATAAAGAGACAAGATGATGCGAATAAAGAATGGTGTTTTTTTGTTTTTCAATGACCGTGTTCCGTTCATGAGATCTTTTCAGTCTAAATATTTTTGTCTTTCAATTTGTCTGCATGAACTCGTGTTCCATTACATTTACTCTTAATATCACGCACACCGAGAGAAATAGTCACAATTCGAGTGAGTTATTTGTGAGAGCATCTCATGAGAAATCGAATCAAAGTGAATTTTTAAAAAGTAACGTGATGATCAATCGATTAAAGTTAGCAGTTCAATTTTCGACTTCGAACACACACTATGAATTGTGATTTATCGAATAAAAATTTGATGCGATTATTTTCTAAAATTTAAATTGTACGGTTTTTAATTATTTTGATGTTTTATTTGAGTTGTCCCAATAGGCGAATTTTGTCTGTAAATTCACTACAAACTCTCACGAGCAACCACTCATCCTACTAGAGTAACTTAGGAGTTTAACGATTTGTTACAAATGCTAAATGCAATCACTTGCCCGTGAAAGAGGTATCCTATCTTATTAGCTATTTAGATGTCCATTTAAACTCATGCTGTTATTCTTTTATATTGCTCGGGATGAGCAACATTCTAAGTTAGGTGGTTTGATTAGGCATAAATATTTCATATTTACCGCCTTGATTTTGATACTTCTATGGTCTCATGCAATGTATTTAGATCGGAGTTATCCCATATTTATGCTATTAACCCTTTTGACGAGTATTTCGTGTTTTGTATATTTTTTCCTTGTTTTATAGGTAATTCGTACAAGTGGATGCGAGAGATAAACCAAAACAGTGAAAGAATAAAAAGAAAGGGAAGTCAAGGATAACTTTATAATTTTTTAGCCGGAGCCCAGAGGAGGAGCCTCCTAAAAAGTCAAACATTTTGAAGCCATGGGTCCGTTGGAAGAAATGAAATCCTAATTCTTGCTATAGGTGAAAAGTTATGAGTATTTAAAGTTGGGATGAAAATCCAGGGGAAAATAGTGTAATTAAGAACAAATCGACTAAAGAAGGCACACTTGGGCAGAAGACTAGACCAAATGATTCGGCTGCCTAAGCAAACTGAATCGCAGTCTGAATGGATTCGCACTTGCTTGACCGAATTGGTTCAGATGACCTGATATGGGATTTTAAGTTTGAGCCTTGTGACACCCCGACTAATTAAATACCGGGTAGCTACTCCTTTATTAAATTAATACGAAATGCCAAGTTGGTTCAGTTCATAGCATCACTGTCGAAAATATTTTAATATTTACTAACCACCTAGTATTTAAAAAGTGAGTTGTCCATTTTAATTAAATCCGATTAACATGCAATAAATGAATTAGGAAAAGTTAACATAACCAACAATATAGTCACAATAGAATATCCAACCAATAATAATGAGTCTGGAGGAAAACTCCTCACAACAAACCGAATTCCGAAATAAATAAATACAAAGTCTGCATCACTAAAATTAATTACAACCCAACGTCTGAAATAACTGAATAAGTAAGATGTCTCTAAAAGGAATGGGCGACATGCCCAACAAATGATAAAAACTGATAATGGAGTCAAGATCAGAAATGGAGGCGTCTACTGTCAAGGTCCTGTAACTTCCACAGCAGCTACAACACGTTACCTGAATAGAACTCCTATGCATGGTGTCCTTGTGGCTGGGCACCTAAAATGGTTTTTACAAAAATAGATTTGAAAGAAAACGGGTCAGAGCCCGAATGTGAAAATAATTTGAAAATATGCAAGTGTTTAATATCATTAAACAGTGAATATAAAGTACATGATAGTGTGTGCGGTCGCATGAGTTCCTCACCTCTCAACTAATTGTGCACTCCTATCGTACCCGTACCCATTTCTAGTTGCTCCCATATCTATCTAGTTCAATGCTAAATCTAACATTTCTATATGATACCCAATTCAAATCCCAACATCTTCTATTTAATAGAGTATTGTACCTTATTACACAGTTTCCCCACTTAGCGCTACAATTTATTAGAAATCTTACATTTTCACTTTACAAATCGTTGCTATTATTTATACTCACAATTATTCATGAAAATTCATTTCAATCAACAGTATAATATTCTCACCATAAATATACAATACTAGCACCCCAAGACTAAGCTGCGGTGCACACATACTCTGCTATCAAATCTCGGTACATCACGTACATGAGGACCACGTATTCCGAATCTCTCAGAAAACGTTTCATTAACAACAATCACAAACAATGGAGGCAAACATAGTTAATATCACATGGGTCACGCACATACCTACGCTCCCATGATCAACAGACTTATTAACTGCTCAATAAGTCCTTCTCTAACCTATGTCCTCGAGGTACCAATCTAAATCCCCCCCGTAGGCACACAAAGATTAGATGGCCCTAAACGAACGCCAACCTCCCATGATAGCAAGTACGGTAGGTATGTCATTCACAGATAATTACATATACTAAGCATTCTCACATCTTAGATGTTACAATATTTCATTAGTGGTATACTTCTCATTCTTATACCAACACTTAGTGTTATACAAATCACAAGTCCCCGATTTATATGTATTTAAGTTATCAATTATTCTCACTTCGTGATTAGTTACTCGCTTCCCAATCCACAAATGTCATTCGGTTCAAGACACTACTCTAAGTTTTACTCCTCAATGTACCCCAATCTCCCAACTATACCCACTAGTTAATAAGGGAAGGTTATCACATCATATAAATAAGTCTACGGGATACTAGAAATCAATTCAGGCAAAAAGGCCATTCTGTCAACTTGTTAAAAGTCTCGTTCGAACGAAGGGCTTCGAACGAAATACCAACTCGTTAGAAGTCATACTGTCATCTCGTTAGAAGTTCGTTCGAACGAGGTCATTCGAACGACCTGGGAAGGTCTTCTAACGAGATGGCAGTTTCAGCCCAGAAAATCCCAATTCTGTTTTTCTCAATTCTTCTCTCCTCTAAGTCCACCCTAAGACCATCCAAATTATTCTTTAACGTATTTAAACCATTTCTAATCACCCTAGATCATTCCTTATCATATTTAAAGGGTCAAATCTTACAAATTATCATGGAATTAATATGAATCTTCAAATATTTCCCCAAACCCTATGAACATGAACTCCAAATTTTCTTATGCCTAATTACTCATCATAAATCCGTTTTGAAATCATCATATATAACTATTCAAGTATTAAATCTGTCCATTATCATACTACATGCAAATCCTAACCCAAATTCAAAGTTTCTCTAACAAATTTCATGGGTTTTCTTCAAAAAAGATCAATATGAGATAATTCCTACACTAAGCATGGAAGACATATTCAATGCATTAAAAATACTAAATCTCTTTCCTTGGATTGTTCTTCATAATTTGATGTTGGTGTAAAAAGGTCGATTCTCTCCTTTCTCTACAGATTTTCTCCCAAGGTTGAAGATGGCTTGGTTTTGGTTCTTGTAACTTCTCTCCCACTTCTCTCAAAACTCCCGTAGCCCACTTTCTAAACTTTTACTGGTAATGGCCTTAGTGGACCCTTTAGTATAATAAATATTAACTCTAATTTTCGTGGGTTTTAATTCCCATATTTTTAAAATTACCAAAATATCCTTTTAAGTTGCCGGTATGGCCCAAAAATGCCCCGGGACCCAAACTAAACCCCCAGCTAGTGTTTTCTGACTATTTCGACCCTTCCGGACTCGTTGGCGCACTCAAAATGGCCATTCGGTTGATAAAAATAAAATTCACTTTTTAATTCAAATAATTACATTCCTGACGCGACTAACACGCGCGTCCCAACTAAATTTCCCAAATTGTCATATTTCAGTCTCGCGACAATTTTAATATTTTCAATATTCATATATTGTCATATTTACACATCATAGTCACATACCAACTCACATCTCGTTAGTATTTATATCCAGATTAATTTTTAATTAATTCACATTTAATTTAATTAATCCCCCTTAAATAAATATCGATAAAATTACGGGGTATTACAAGCCTATCTTTTAGCCTAAGGAGTTTTAGAGTTTAAGGAATCTTTTAAACGACTTCTAACCTTTGTATTTAGTTATTAGGAATCTTTTATCATAATATTCATTAACTGTAAGGATAAGAAACAAGAGGAACATCTAGGTGCAAATTGAAGAGATTCTTGCATTCAAATTTCAATAGAGATCTTGCTATTTTTCTATTCTCCTTTGAAGCTTGTTCTTTAGCATACGTTACATTCCCTATTATTGGTAATATTAGTTTTATGATTTGTTATAATTATTTATTCATAATTCCTTCATGCAAATAAATTATCTCATGCTTAGTTAGTATGACCATGTCCGACTAAGTTTTCAGAGAGTTGGGGAACATGAACCCAACCTAGGTATGAAAGTTATATATAAAATTGGACTTAACCATATATATACTTACTAGGGTTTGATATTTTGTTGAGACTAATATTATATGTCTCTTAACTCCTTTTGTCATAAGCAACTGGAGTATTTGAGGATATAATATACGTATCGATAATCTTATCATTCGCGTTAATTTAATTATTGACTCAAATATCACGTGGAGTAATTTTTGCACATATTTAGTGCTTTGATTTAATTAATATTTTTTTTTAATTAAATATATAATTATCAATAATTTTGTATCTATTGAAAATACCTACGGTTCGGAGGTTTTGAGCCCGACTCTACTTTGTCCAAATAGTTTTCTAAAATACAAATTTCAGGTTTCGAGCCCGCCTTTACTTCGATATCGTGATACGCATTCTCGTTGCAAATCGCTAGTTCACCTGCATGACACCAATCAATGCTTGTCCAATTGTGGATGTTCACAAAAGGGGTATTGTCCATGTCTTCCATGAAGATCTTGGGAGAGAAATGCCTAAAATTGATTATATATATATATATATATATATATATATATATATATATAGAGAGAGAGAGAGAGAGAGAGAGAAGGATTTTTCATTTTGAAGGTGTAAAGAATGAGGAAGACTCCGCTTTATATAAGGAATTAAGGGGTATGCCGATTGGCAGTTCTCTAACTATGCCCATCGACAGGGTCCCTTGGTATGCTCAAAGCTCTCATGATTTTGTGCCACTATCGATAGGCACACCCCCTGCCAATGCCTATCGGCATACCCCCTAAATTTATTACAAAATTCCCAAAAAATCGAAAACCTGGCCAAAAAATTCACAAAACAATCTCTAAAAATCTCCAAATATTCAAAGACCTCAAAATCCATCAAAAACACAATTTTTCATAAAAATCATCCATTTTTAAAATTGCAGGATGCATTAAAAAATTAATCAAAAATACAAAAATTTTAAAAAATTCTAAAAATCAAGAATTAAAATGCACAAGCATTAACAAATCATCGAAATTCTCAAAATACATCGTGCATCTGTGTCAGCAGTCTTTAGGTTCTAATTATTGGCCTCGACCCTCTGAATCAGTCACTTCCAAACTTTAGGTTCGTAGAATTGACCTAGACCTACAGAATTAACCTCGACTCTCTAAATCGGTTGCTTCCACCCTTTAGGTTCGGAGAATTAACATCGGCCCATAGAATTGATCGCTACCTTCTGAATTGGTCGCTTCCACCTTTTAGGTGTGTAGAATTGACCTAGGGAATTGGCCTCGACCATCTGAATCGGTCGTTCCACCCTTTAGGTTTGTAGAATTTACCTAGCTCTACATAATTGGCCTCGACTCTATGAATCAGTCGCTTCCACCCTTTAAGTCTACAGAATTGGCCTCAACACTATGAATTGGTCGCTTCCACTCTTTCTGCGGAATTGACCTAGGCCCGCAGAATTGGGCTCGACCCTCTCAATCGTGTTTCTTTCAGTCTTTAAGTTATAAAAATACCTAGGCCCATAGAATTAGACTTGACCCTCTAAATCAGGTCGCCTCCACTCCATAGCCTCGCAGAATCGACCTCGACCCTCTGAATCTATCGTGTACCCTCCATAGGTCCTCAGAATCTGACCTTTACCCCCATCACTCACCTTTTTTAGGGTGTCTATCTTTATACGACCTTCTCTTATCCTAAGCTCGCTCGTCGAGGGGATTTGTAGACACCCGATTCTAGTACCCCCATTTTGTACCCTTCATTTACCTTCATAGGTCCCAAACACAATTCATTCAACCCTCGGACCCCAGGTTTTCCTTTCAAACCCTAAACTAGAGGCCACTGGATGCTTCCGGGCTTGGTTTGACTTTAATCAACTCTTGGAATCGAGAGTAGCTCAATTCACTTTCATAGGCATCTTAATACCCTTTTTAACAATCCATACCGTTAACAAATTTTCCTTACGTTTCATTTACTTGCCTTTACACCCCAAAATCCAAATTTAAAGATCATCGGACACTTCCAAGCTTCGTTTGACTTTGGTCACCTCTCGAACTTCAAAGTTTCTTAATGCACTTTTATAGAACTCTGAATTCTCTTTATATCAATCCCGACCATTTACTAATCGGACTTATGAGTTGCATTATTATGTTCGTTTTCCTAAAAAGTCCATTTCGGATTGCCTATAGGCACCCCTGCCCTCGGCCTATCGGCATAGGGGTACTTTACTTAGTTTGCAAGTCAGAGGGTATACCGATAGACAGGCCTAGGCCTATGCTGATCGGCATACCCCCAGCCCTAAAAAAAATTCTATTTAAGGAAGTGATCACCTCATTTTTGAGGACCTTCTTTTCTAGATCCCAAGACCTCCTTTACTCGAAATAAGTGTGTAGCCTTTTACGCATCTCTTTCAAAATATTCCTCCAACATTCCATTACATCATCCACACACCTCACCTTTATTACCCACTTTACTACCATTACATCACCTTCAAAATCATCCTACATCACCATCAAAGTTAGAATACAAGCTTCATAGAAGGTCCACATCCAATTCATTCACACTTGCTACTTTAGTGCTATTTCTCGCTTTTTGACTTACTAGTGTATTGTTTACATTTAGTCGTCATTTCCTCACCTTAATCACCTTTTTACTATTTATATATTCACCAAATTTATTTTCATAAACTAAAAAAAACAAAAAAGAGGATTTGATTCTTAAATCCCAAATTAGAATTTTCCTTCCATTTTCGCTATACTTACCTCCCTTGTGCATGTTTTTCTACAAACAAAAACAAGAAAATTATAGTTTTGGGTTCATGGGTCAAATCCCACCCTTATCTGTTTTCAAACTACGTGGACTTTGATGTCATTCCCAGTTACATCGACACCCCGCGTTTTCCTTGGGATTCGAGTGCTTTTTTCTTATTTTTTCACTTTATTCATAACATATATATATATATATATATATATACTATTTTATATGTTCTTAGCAACCCTGCCGACATGCATATTCACTTTCTTATAATTAATCCTGATTCGGTGTGTTGCTCACATTATATTATATTTTCATATTATTATTCTCTTTCGTTTTTGCAATCCTGTCAGACACGCATATCCATCTCATAGTGGATTATAATTCGACGTATTGCATATAACATTGCCTTTTCTCTTTAATATATTTTTAGTGGCCCCTTCATACATGTGTATTCTATTCTTTGCAATGGATTGTGACTCAGTGTGCAGCTCACATTTCAGCTACTTTTTAGATTATATTTCTTTCCTTTTTATTTATACTCCTTAAAATGACTCATTCTCGTCTTCTCCATTATATGGGTATGACAATTTCTTTTCTCACCTATTTCATTCCACACATAAATTGCATTTTTAAGAAAAATGAGAATAGTATCATAGTGTAATACCCCGTATTTTTACGCATATTTATTTTATTATGAAATTATAGAAATTGGGATTAATTAATTTAAAGGGAGAAAATTTAAGTTATAATTAATCTGATTTAATGGTAATAATTACTAGCGTGACAAGAGTTAGTTGTTACCGAAAATAATTATGTTGAAATCATGTTGAGAAATAACTATGTTGAACATTACATAGTAATTAGCATCATAGATGGTTTCGAAAATAATATTATGGCCGGGGATGTGATGCGCGAAAGTTAAGATATAATTATTTGGGACGCGCGTATGAGTCGCGTCACTATTATGTATTTGGGGGTTAAAAAGGTAAATTATTTTTATATAACTTGAATGACTATATTGAGTGCGCCAGTGTGTCCGCAAGTGTCGAAATAGTCAGAAAACACTACTCGGGTGTTATATTTGGAGTCCGGGGCATTTTAGCCCAAAATGACACCCTGGAGGGGTATTTTAGTCTTTTGGGATTTTTGAGTAATTAAATGGAAAAAATAGGATTAAAATAGGAACATCGAGGGTTAGTGGTCTGTCAATTGCAACCTACGTGAGAAAGAGAGAGAAAGAGAGGGAGAACCAAGGAGGAAGGGGACCCATTGGAGAACAAAGCCAAAAGTTGGAGATTTCTCACAAACAGTTACACCAAAGTGTAGATCGCGATGAGAGGATCAACCACATACCAAATTCAATCAGAGAATCAGAAATCCATCCCAAGGCAAGTGTTTATCTTGCTCCTCTTTTCGCAAATATTGTTCATGTTGATATAGATTAAAGGGTATAAACTTGTTGCAATAGAAACTTAGGGTTAATTAGACTGATTTGTAAAGAAACCTTGTGAATTGAAAATGGATTTGCATGTAGAGAACCTTCCCTTATTAGGACTGTGAAATTTGGTAATTATATGTTGAAATCACGAAATTTATTAAGGGTTTTGAAGGTTTAAATTATGGGTTCATATTTAAGAGATTTGTTAGAAATTAAAGAATTTTTTTAATTCCATTTGAGTATATAAGGATTTGACCTTTAATTTGTTTTAGAAAGTATCTTAGGGTGATTTGAAATAATTTAGGAACATTAAATCAGAGTTGGGTTGAGTTTTGGATTGATATTGAAGATTGAAAATAGGAAAAATCGAATATGGAGAAGAACAGGTGTCTGCCCGGATTTTTCTTTCGAAGTATGCTCAGGTCATTCGAATGACCTCGTTCGAACGAGACTTCCAACGAACCTTCTAACAAAATGACCTCGTTCGTTCGAATGACCTCGTTCGAACGAGATTCCCTTGATTTCTAACGAGATTCTAGAATGGCTTTTTATGGTCCGATCAAGTTAAAAATCATCCTAGGTTTATCCAAATGAGAGTAATAACCTATGTGAGTATTGAGCAACGTAAATTCCGAGTTAGTATTTAGTTCGGAGTGTGATTGTCCTCAGGATATAGAAAGATTATAGAACCTAGGAAGGAAAGTAGGTTCAAGAGAGGTAATATATGAATGAATAATCAGTGAGAGTAGAAATGTTAATATTACCTAGGTACTATAGGAATTGGGTTGCGTGAATTCCTATTAAGTTATATAAGTTGTGTGCATGTTTATTACATGGAATATTATGTGTATGACATACCTAGCTACTGGCTATCGAACGGAGGCTAGCGCGTTGTGGATGACCATATCTTGTGTGCCTTCGGGGGATTTTGAGTCGTACCACTAGAGCATGGAATCTAGGTACGGGCTATCTGTGAGAACGATAGTGGTGACGGTCATATGGGTGCGTAAGTATGTGCGTAGCCCATTGACTTGGAACTATGTTTGACTCCAATATGTGTATATTTTTTATTGGTTCCGAAGAGATTGAAACTATTGTCCTTCACGCCTAAGCATTGCAATGGGACTAGATAGCCGAGTATGCCTAGAACCGGGGGTTTCTTAACCATGGGTGCAGTATTTATATATATTTATATGTATGCATGGGGAGATTTTATATATGTATACTGAGTTTCTATTATGCGTTTTATCTTGGCCACTTTATTAAAGTATATACTTATTGGGTCACCAGTTGCGAATTAAGAATGTTATCAGAATGAGTTAAAGCATCTTTAAAACTATTTCTAAATAATAGGAATATATTGTCTTTGGGTTATTTAAATACTTTATCCGGCATAGTGGTTATACTACGTATAGTCAGGCATAGTATCATGACTAGTATGGTTAGTTAGGATCGCTAGGTGTGCACTTTAGATGAGAGGTGAGCATATCAAGTGAGTACGCTAAGTTAACATGAATAATATTTGTGCTAATTTACCAATTTAAGCACTTGCTATATTTAAACTGTTTTCTACTCGGGCTCTGACCTGCTTTTTCTGCAAATCTCTTTTCTTGTTCCTTTGTTTTAGGTGCTTAGCCATAGGGACACCAAGCTTAGGAAATTCCATTCAGTTGTCGAGCTGTAGCTGCTGGGGAAGCTACAGGACAATTCTAGTAGACGCTTCATAGTCTATCCTTCTTTATCTATCAGTTATTTACTTCAGTTGGACATCGTCCCTTCCTATTTTACATACAGAGCTTTAGATGTTTTATTCTGTTAGTAGACTTTTATTTCAGGGCTTTGGATTATTGTATGGGATTTTGACTAGATGTGTTTACTCCAATATTTCATATTATTTCAGTTAGTTCTTTCCTTATGCATTTGTGTTGAATGGTGATGTTTAATCATTTTCCTTTTATGGCGATTACTGTTAATAAGATAAAATTTTGACATCAATATTTTTAAATATTAGGTGGTTAGTTTTAATAATAAAGTTTCGACAGTGATGCATAATCTAAACCAACCGAATATTCTGATTTAATTTTATAAAGGACTGATCACCCGATATTTAATTAGGTGGGGTGTCACACATAGCCCATGAGAAACCGAAAGGACATAATGAGTGTCTAACACCTTCCCATTCCATAATTTAGTCCTTGGACCCTTAATCTATTTGGTTTCGTATGCATCAATTTGTCTTTGATGTCGTTTCTCCGGGGACGGCTACATCTTTTGCATGTTTTGAGAAAAATAGATTGGCGACTCTATTCTTTATATTTTTACATCCTTTGATGACGGTTAATTTATGTTCGTGTGAGCCCATAAACATAATGTGAGTGGCAAAGAGAGGATTTTCTTTCTTGATCCTCGCACACCATCTTTCTTTCGGGGCGAACTCATCGAATCCCGGATGGCGAGAGAAACCAAATGAGAAAATTATGAAAAGTCAAAAAAAGAGACATAACCAAAACTTTAAACTGAATTAGAATAAAAATAAGAACCACCTTATTGGAAATGGACAAATTAGTAACACCGGTCAGTTTGTCTCCTTCAGGTGTAACAAGCCTAAAAATATGTCCCACATATGGTTGAAATTGCCTCATCCTTCTCCTCAGGCAAACTTAATCGAAGAAGATTTATGTGCATTGATTTTTAAAATCAATATGGTTAGCAGGGATGAAGGGGGGTGGCTAGATACTGGCGCTTATCGTCATATCTGCTATAATCGTACTTTATTTAAGACTTATTATGAGGCTGAAGACACGAGGATATTGTTGGGTGATGCCCACTCCACTAAGGTTGTTGGTACTGGAGATATGGAATTGAAATTTACTTGAGGAAAAATTATAATCCTCAAGGAAGTGTTGCACAATCCCGATATTAGGAAGAACTTGATTTCTAGATACTTTCTCAACAAAGTTGGTTTCACTTAAACTATTGGGGAGGATTTATTCACTTTGACCAAAATTGGATTTGTTTGTAGGCAAAGGTTATGACACTCATGGAATATTTAAGTTGAATGTTGATGCTTTTATTAAAAAATTCCCCTTATGCTTATAATGTTTATTCTTTTAATTTGTGGAATGCTAGACTTTGTCACGTTTAAGAATTATGAGTAGTTTAAGATTAATTTAAGAATTATCACTAAATGATTTTGAAAAATGTGAATGGTGTAGTCAAGCAAAGATAACAAAGACCCCACATAAATATATTTTTAGAGAATCTGAACCGCTTGATTTAATTCATTCGGACAAATGTGAAGTTTATGGAATTACGACTAAAAATGAAAAATGTTACTTTATTACTTTTATTGATGACTACTCAGACTATTCGTTTGTGTATTTAATGAAAAATAAAAGTGAAGCATTTCACATGCTTAAAATTTTCTTAAATGAAATTGAAAATAAATTTAATCAAAAAATTAAGAGACTACGTAGTAATAGAGACACCGAGTATGATTCTGGACCTTTTATTGAATTTTATTAAATACACGGTATTATTTATGAAAAAATAACCCCCTATTCTCCTAAAATGAATGGTAGAGGTGAAATAAAAAATATAACTTTTACTGAATTGGTAGTTACTATTTTATTAAGTCCAGAGGATGCCTCAAATTGGTGGGGAGAAATTATTTTAACGATGTAGCTTAATAGAATTTCTAAAGCTAAATAAAAAAAATATGTCCTTATCAAATTTGGAAAAATATTAAACAAAATGTGGCATACTTTAGGGGGGGGGGGGGGGGGGGGGGGGGAGGGGGGGGATTAGCCTATGTACGCATTTTTAATCCTAAAACATTTAAAGTGGATAGTAGAGTATATGAATATGTTTTTATTCGCTACTCAGTCAATAGCAAAGTGTACAAATTTTAGGATTTGAAAAATGAAGTTACTATCGAATCAAATAATGAAATTTTTATGAAGATAAATTTCCTTTTAAATTGATAAATAGTGGGGGGTTCGACATCCACAAGCATTTTCTATTCCTACAAATTCAGAACCTAATGAATTTATTTTAGAACCAACAAAAACTAAAAGATCACTTGTTGAAAAAAATTTGATCCCGACTTTTACGCTTACACTTGTGAGGAGGACCTTAATATCCTTCAAGAAGATTTATCTTCTTTGTGGGTTGATTTGTGGCAAGAAGCTATTAATGATGAAATGGAATCTTAAGAAGCTAATAAAACTTGCCATTTAGTGGATCTTCCGCTGGGGTGTACAATAATTAACTGAAAATGGATTCTTAAAAAAAAACTTGATGGTTCCGTTGAAAAATATAAGGCAAGTCTTGTTGCCAAAGGCTTTAGACAACACGGAAAACGTGAAGTGTTTTTTATAGATTTTAATCCATGGCAAGAATTATATCTATATGTATACTATTTGCTTTAGCTGCTTTATGATCTAATTGTACACCAAATGGATGTTAAAACTGCAATTTTAAATTATAAACTAGAAGAAGATATTTATATAGACCAACTAGACGGTTTAATTGTACACAGTCAAGAAAATAAAGTATGTAAATTGAATAAATGTCTTTATGGATTAAAACAGGAACCTAAACATTGGCATGATAAATCTGATAGCTTAGTCATCTCTAATGGGTTTAAAATAAATGAAAGTAACAAATGCATTTATTACAAATACGAAAATAACATTTAGACTATCATATTTCTTTATGTGTATGACTTGCTTATATTTGGATCTAATATTCAAGCCGTAGATAATGTTAAATCTTATTATGTGTCAATTTTGATATGAAGTATTTGGGTGAAGCTAGTGTAGTATTGGGAATTAAAACTATTAGGTCTGAAAGGGACTTTCTGTAGACCAATCTCATTATATTGAGAAAATTATAAAGAAATATAATTACTTTTAATTATAAATCTTTTAGTTCTCCATTTGACCCTAGTGTAAAATTGTTCAATAACATTGGTGACAGTGTTAACCAACTTGAGTACGCGAGCATCATTGGTAGCCTACACTATCAAAAGCACCCCGCTGTCCTTGAAGGATTTAGAGATGCTGATTGGAACACCCTATCTGATGACCCCAAGGCTACTAGTAGATATATATTTAGTATCGTTAGTGGTGCAGTTTTGTGGAATTCTAAGAAACAGACTATTCTGGCTCAAATCATGATGTAGTTAGAGATGATAGATCTAGTTAAAGATAGCAATGAGACAAGTTGGTTGGGAAACCTTCAGTGAGATATCCCATTATAGGAGAGATCGATACTAGTCGTTCTTATCCACTGGGATAGTACCACAACTATTGCAAAATTTTAGAACCATTACTATAACGGTAAGAGGTGACAAATGCGTAGCAAACACAATACCGTTAGAGAGTTTATCTCCACGGGTGCTGTGAGAGTGGACCACATGCGGTTTGATGATAACTTAGTTGATCCTTTGATGAAAGGACTAGCAAGATAAAAGGTATGTAACACCTAAATAGTAATGGTACTAAATCCCTTAGGTGTTTGATTCACTTATGATGGTAGCCCTAACCTATAAACTGAGATCCCAAGAAATAGGTTCAAATGGTAATACCTAGTCACAATTGATAGGGGATGAATCATGTTATTTATTGTTTACAAGGTTTTACTTTCAGTCCATCCCTATAGAGCATGATATCCTAAAGTGAGTCAAGGTTGAGTTAATTAAAACTCATAATGAAATTTATAGATTTGTGTTGAGTAGGGTACCTAGATATGGAAGTATCCTTGATAATCTCACCAATGTGAATGTGGAATTGTAGCCGCTTTCAATTGCAATTTTGAGAAAATTCTTAAAGCGTTCACTATATTGGGATAGAAGCACATGGTTGTAACGAGTTGGTTTAAGAACTACACCCAAGTAGGTTTGTGTGTGGGATGTGCCAGAGATAGAGTTCAAAACTATAATTATTTGAGTATATTCTGAATCATCTTTACTACGTAAAGATTTAAGTTGAAAAACACCTTTGCTTATGCACATTTTTATAAATTACAGCCCGATAAAAATATTTTTAAAATTTACAAGTGGGGGATTATTGAAATTTAATATACAACTTTTAAAACTTTATGAGGGAAAAAATCCTTTTTGTGGGTCCCATGTGTCTCCTAATTTTTAAATCCTTTTACTCACAAAACCAATACACTATAGTCCCACATAGGAAGGAAGCAAATATTTGGTGTGCTACATCAAAAGGAAGTTTGACACTAATGGCTAGCCCTTTGGGCATTAGATTTTTGTGTGTGTTGGGTGGAGAAACTTATTGGGCCAAAGTCCACACGCGTGCATGCCTCTACCGTTCGACTGGCTCGTATTCGAGTCCTGGGTTTTGGGCTTGGCTTGTGTGTGTATATAATTTTTGGGCCAAAAATTATTTGTTTTTCAATAAAAAAAAATCTGAATGAAAAATAAAATATTTATTTTGACTCATAACACAATTGGAAAATGTGGGAGACTTTTTCAACCCACCTTCTCCCCATATTTCTTATCCCACTAACAATCATGAACGTTCAAATTATTTTCATAAATTAGGCCTTTGGTCATTATTTTTAACACACGGAAAATTATAGGTCTCTCCCAGAAAATAACTCTCTTTGCAAAAAAAAAATCTCACGAATTTTTTTATTCCCCCAAATTTAAAAATTGAGGTAATTAAACCCACTGTCAAATTTCCATTAGAAAACTTAACGAGAATGACGACATGGCATCGTATATCGAATGTTTCTAAATTTTGTCCAATAATTAGTCGACACTTGGCTCCCAAAATCGGCCATACACATAAGATTCCCACCTTTGACAATTCACTACTCAAAAAGTAATAATAAAAAAGTGAAAGATAACAAAAAATCAATTATTTAGTTACTCCAAATTAATTTGGTTTTGTCTTTAAAAAAAAAGTAAGTTTAAAAAGTAATAATTACAGATGCCTCCCACCACCAACCCACTGTCACACAGCACCGGATCCAACACCACTGTCACATATTGTGGCATCCCACTTCCAACACCATTGGCACACATCGTTGCATCCCACCTCCACATTCCAACCAATGAAAATAATCTACAAATCACAGCCACTCACCACCGGCACATCTCGATCAATGAATTTTTTTACGAATCACCGCCGATTCCACTTCCAATTGTATTGATTCGAATTGCAAATCACGATTTCAAATCCCTGATCCAACTAAAATAATTTAAATTATGTTCTTAATATTTTTTCAAAATATTGTAATCCAAATGAAAAAAACACACTTAAATTTCAATTAGAACAAAAATCGATAACAATGTGCCCTAATTTTAAAACAAAATCCATTGATTTGCAATGGTACAAAAAATGATATGGTTAATTTGTGTTTTAAGAAAATAACACAAATCATTTTTCCAAATCAAGAAGATAAAACGATGTCAATATGTAAGGACATATTTTTCATTGTCTCCAGTTTACATTGTGTATGTCGTATACCGTTACAACCGTCAAAGGAAGTTCACGTTCATACATTCAAGACGAAGGATCTGAATATCAAGTATCTTCAACAACAATCCTCTACGAGAATGAGTTTGGTAAGGATTGTGTTTAAGTTTTGTAGATGTTTTACTTTAGTATTGGGATATTATTCTAAAATATTTTTTTTATTCTAATGAAGTTTTTCGAACTTAAAATGTTTTTTAAAAGACCTGTAGGTAGACTTCAAAAATAAATATTTTTTTCGCTTCAGTCGTTCAAACGACAGAGAAATGTCGTTCAAACGACCAGAGCTAATGACGTCACGTGTCATTTCTTAGGTCGTAAGATAGGTCGTTCCCTACTTGCTTCAAATGATCATACACTGTTTTGATTTTTAATACGTCGTTACTTAGGTCGTTACTTGTAGGATCTAACGACATGTAATGTCGTTCAAATGACATCAAGAATTCGTTCTAACGACCTCCACCGACTCAACTTTTTTATTTGCCTATAAATACCTATTTCATGAGACTTTTCATTCAAGACTTTTATTGCGTGCAAACTACATATCTGCAGACTTTGCGTCTTCACTTTTCAGGGCATATTTATGCTTTAGATTCACACAAAACATCCCATATACTTTTATGAATCATTTTGGAACCCAAACACTTCTTTATTGAAGTTTCTCTTATAGAGAATGATTCTCTACTGCTGGATTGGTAGTTCTTACAGGTGGTATTGCTGATGACTGCAGTCATTGGGGATACTCGAGGGTATTCAATGCTGAAGGAGGAGTTGCGATTCTTGAGGTTCTCGAGGGAATCTTTGCTAGTTCTAGGATGCGGTCTATGTGGATTTTCTGCAAGAAATTTATTGTAGATTTCTCTATATAATTGTATGTTGCGATTTACATTTAATAATGAAATAAAAGTTTTGCCCTTCGAGAATTTTTCCAGAATTTGATTGTTCCTGATATTGCTCTTGTGATTGTTTGCTTTTGCATGTTTGATTTATTCACATAAATGCATATTTAGGGTTTAATAAAATTGGATTGAAGAGTGACTTTAATTAAATAAGTTTTAATAAATTGGTAATTTGCGAATTCCATAAATAATTGATATTACGCATTCTCACAATAAATAAAATAGAAGAACCCAATCTCATGAAAAAACGAACCAAGATCTTTACATGTGTGTCTGTACACACAACACAACCAACCTAGATTTATTCAATCTTGTGAAATAGATGAAGAGAAATAGGAGGAGAGAGATGAAAAGAAGGTGAGAGCACTGGTGGTGGTGGAGAGTTTGATTGCACTTTATGCAGATCAGAGAAGGGGTGGGTAGGTTTGATTGCAGTTTATGTAGATCGAAGAAGGGGTGGGTTAAAGATATAGTTGTTTTGATATCCAAAACATATATTTTTTTCATTTTTGTTTTAAAGAGGGTGTTTTAATGAGCCCATGTGGCACCATCTCATTGGATAGCTTAATAAATTTGCCACAAGGAAGTCATGTCAACATTTCCATAAAGTTTTTTTTCACAGAGATATGACGATGGTTTTAATTGCATTAATTTTTAAATTTTAGAGTTAACATTGCAACTTTTAAATCTTCATGTCTAAAACTGATAATCATCCCAAACTTCAGAATTAATTTTGCAATTTTCCCTTCGATTTTGTTAAATGGTAGATATCAAGGATTTATGAGTGCTGGCTTGATTTGAGTTTTATGCTTTTCAAGAATTTGAAATAGTAAATTTATAATGGGATAATGATAACATGGACACCAAGGGCATGCATTAAAAATTTAAAAATAGTAAAAACAAAATTTCAAAGGAAAATGTTAACATGTACCCTAAGGGCACATGTTTTAAACCTCAAAATAGTTACTATAATAGCTCCACATTACTATCCGTACCTTATTAAATGTATGTCGAAACTCTGTCCCTACTATTTTTGGGCTTTAAATGTGTGCCTTTAGGGCACATGTTATCAAGATCCAATTTCAAAATACAATTAATTAGGAACAAATACTCATGCAAAACTCTTATACTTACTATTTCGAGAGTCAAAACTTGTGCGCTTAGGACACGCGTTATCATTTTTTATTTATAATAAAAATAACTCATGTAAAGAGTTTTAAAAACAAGTTTTCATTTTTTAACCTCAAATTTTACATGTGAGTAAATTCAAAGCCCTTAAGCCCCCCCCCAAAAAAAAAAAAAAAAAAAAAGAAACTCGAACAAAAGGAAAGGAGCATTGAATTTCCAAATAGTTGTTTTACTACAAGACAAATCAAATTTTACTAAATTAACTTTGAGATCTAGGCTGCACAAATAAATGCCAAGGGTGGGAAAAGAGTTTGATGTCTCTGAGACATCAAAAGTTTGATGTCTCATAGATGTCATTGATCAATGACACTGGTGCGGACCCACATTACTCATGGAATTGGATCCACGCTAGCGATATTGATCAATCATATCTCTAAGACATCAAACTTTTAATATCTCATAGACATCAAACTTTTTTCCTAAAGGGTGTGCTTCAAGAACTGACATTCTCTCTTTGATCCTTTCAGAGAAGACTAATCATTTTTAAGTAGCGATGTGTGCGTGACAACTGGGAAAAGTGGGGTATGTTAAAATCTGAACCTCATGGTGGCCCAACGGAGCATTCAAAAACATAAAACGCAAAAATTCATTTATTTATCAATTAGAACAAAGTCCCATTAAGGTACAATCACATCAGTTCGTTTTATTTAATAGAACACAACCTAAAACAAACTTCCATGATTTAACAATCCAACCCTTCTCGCTTTGTATTCATAAGAAGTTTGCTAGACCCTGGATCTGTCTGACAAGACTGTACTACAGTTTCAATTTAGAAAACAAACAATAATCAGTAGAGTATATTATAATCCTATAAGGCGCATTTAATAGAATGTATTAATCTTCTTGGGATGAAAGAACCCTCCATATGCATCAGCTGAACCCAAACACGAAGTTAGCAAGTCAGGGTTGAGCATTGTATAACACAAATAAAAAAATAACATGATTGGTTTACACAAACAACAGACTGACGAGCGTTTGAGTGGTGTGTTAGGTTAAAAAACGAATGGTGTCCTAATCATGAACTTATGAGTTAGTATGGCATGTTTAGTGTAGCACCCAAAATGATTAATTAAATAAATCACGTTAAGGTTGGTATGGACCAGTGTTCTAAAAAACGCGTCTAGGCTTGAGGGTTGGGAGAAACGCCCCGCCTTAAGCCTTTTACGCCTTATTCTTGGTAAAAGGCTTAAGTTGCACTTTTTTTTAAAAAACAAAAATGCTTTAGTGAAACGATATTGCCTTTTAAAGACTTTTTAAAAAATCGGACCAATATCTCATTCAAAACAATCAAATGACAAATGTTATCCCAAAACTCTCCGTCTCTCGTCCAAAAAAATGCGCATTTTTTTTCTTAGTTTAAAAAAAATAGTATTTTCGTTTGCATATATTCAGAGATATTTTAAGGTATGTACAATTTTAGTATTTTTAATAGCCTTGTTATAGTTAAAAATGTTAAAATATATTTAAAAAAATGCCTAAACGCGTGCCAGCAGGACCTCTCCTTGGTCATTTTAGAAGAGAGTCATCAACTTGGTTGGCTGGGGGTTTCTTTCCAACATCATTTTATTTTCTTACACACCACTATCAACAGGCTTAGTGGTTCCAGTAACAACATTCCTACGAAGATTGGGAAATTTTCTTTTGCTCATGGCTGCAGAGAGAGGAACTTCTGACTCAAGGGAGGAAGAAGGACCAACAACAAGTTCACTACTGCTTTATAAAGTGAATACTGGGTCTTGGTACAAGTCAAGCACAATGGTAGAAACAACAGTTGAAGGTCGGGCAACAGATGAGGTGACAGAGCTCTTATATTTCTACAAGTAGGAGGCCGACCTAGTATGCTCCTCACCAATTTTTTGATGAAGGCCCCAGAGAAACTTGAGCTCATCAAGCTTAATATCACCCTCCTTGGGACACTTTCTCTTCCTATCATCTGCAAGTAAACAAACCACCAATGTTAGTTAACATTTCAGCAAGTAATCCAGTAGTATATGCATATAAAATATATTTAGTACAAGCTATGCCATGACCCTCTTGAGGGAATCTTGGTCCACTATATACTTCTTCCCCTTCAAGAGGTACATATTGTCAATTTTTGGCAATAACCCCATGATCGAAGTAATCCCTATTGGAATCAGGAAGATTGACGACTAGAGCTTTATTAACAGACCTAGTTTTTAAATAATATGTACTGTCACTGGTGACCCATTTGTAACAGAACATGGTCTCCGGAATACCAATTTGGGTCCCATGGATTTGATTAAGCCTATATACACCATTAACTATTCTCCAGGTGTTGGGGGGCTACTTTAGTAGGTAAAATATTAAAGTATTGATAAAACTCTAAGCAAAAATGATTTGGGGGAAAAGTGAAGCCACATTCAGCTTTGAATAAGGAAGGAATCTAATGACCTTCAGAAAAAGAGAAAACATCTACAGGGGGATTAGGGAAAAGTCTACCCAGTCTGGTATATTCCATTCCTTTTTAAACTCATCCAGAGAGACAACAATGTTAACCATGATTCAATATGAAGAAAATAAGAAAGATAAAGAATTCTTACAAAAACCTAAGCATTCAGAAAGAACTATAAGACAGGAAGAACGATCGCACGAAAGCTCAAGAATTTACGAAAAAAACTTTAAAGGTTTGAGGTAAGAGATAATTGAAAATGTATTGCCTTTTATAGATTGCCTCGAAAACCAACGAGCGTAAATATTAAAGAGAAATCGATTGAAATTTTAGCGCCGAGGCAGAAAAAGACGTATTTGCCCTAAGACTGTTCGCTAAAGATCGGAATATTTACCAAATTCCATCAGAAATACACGCTACTAGCCATATCAATAAAAATTTACAAGTGTGCGGAGTCAACAACTGACCAAGCATTAGGAATGTAGCCCGAGCTACTACCAAGACTAAATGTTCCATACTTTCAAGCAAGCATCAAGCATGGAACATTGGGGGCTTCTATTGATACCAAAAATTATCCACCTGCGTGGACTCATCAGAAACATGGAAAGAATCCTAGTCAGTGAGACATAAAATTGCCGACCAACTCATGGAATGTCGACTAACATGAGGAACGTCGACCGATAATAAGAAGACCGACCAACAGGGTCAGCAAAGCACCAACAGTCATGTACATTATGAACGTCATGTACTGATGTAAATGCTTAATTTATAAAGGCATTCCATCTAGTGGGCAAGTTTTACAAGGTTTTAACACTCTCAGGCAAGAAATAATACAAAGCATAGTGGATGTAGGTTTTCTCATATAGTCGAACCACTTTAAAAACTTCGTGTCTCACTTTTTATTTACTTATTTTACCTGTGATTGAAGAATTAGATATATTCTAGTTTTTTGCATCAACAATCATCAAGTGAAATCAGGATCTTTGTCCATCGAAGACGAACCTAAATGTCAACCGCAACTCTTTTCCATTGCAAATGCCATTTATGTAAGTGAGATATATGTTGTTGGTAGTCCATGTGAATTTCTACTCATCATCCTCAAACACTGAAAGCGCTGCATTTAGCCACTCTTACTCTTCCACTTCCTCACTTACATAAATGGCATTTGCAATGGAAAAGAGTTGCGGTTGACATTTAGGTTCGTAGTTTCTGTATATATATATATATATATATATATACATAAATTCTCATGTAAGGGCTCCTTATGGTACAGACCCCAGTACATACCATTTTTTTAAAATAGTAAAAAAAATGAATTTTTTAATGAAACTTTATGGATATGATCCCCACGGTGAGAAGATCATCCCCAATTTTTTTCATAAAAAATTCAATAGAAAACCTGTTGAGATGAGGTGATATGTAAAAAAATGATATAAATATGCATTTTCAACCGTTGAAATGTTGGGTCAGCGCCAACCGCTTTATTGATTGAATTTTTTGATGAAACTTCATGGATATGATCTTATAACTATCAAGATCATATTCATAAAGTTTCATAAAAAAGTTCAATAAATAAGTGGGTTAGATGATCGCCAACATTTCAACGGTCGAAAATGTATATTTATACCATTTTTTTACATATCACCTCATCTCAATGATTTTTTTATTGAATTTTTTGATAAAAAAATTTGGAGATGATCTTCTCACCGTAGAGATCATATCCATGAAGTTTCATAGAAAAATTCACTTTTTTACTATTTTAAAAAAATGGTATGTACCGGGGTCTGCAACATAAGGAGTCCTTACAGGAGAGGGCCTCTCTCTCTCTCTCTCTCTCTCTCTGAGAGTTGCGATGAGCAGCCGACATGTAGCGAGTATTGACCCAAAAGAGACTTTGTATATACTCGAATTAAATTCACTGACCTAAAGCATGTAAATAAAAATTTCACCCAGGCGCCTTCATAGAACACAAAACCACGCGCACGATAGTTCAAATGTCAGAGGGGCTTAAGTCACTCCGTACCCTCTAAAGCAGCCACGGTAAAAGCTACTCGCTCAACGAGTAAAACTGAGTCACAAGTGCTAAGTTCATGTTCCAAACGTGAATCTTGGTAGTAATTAGGATCAACATCGCTAAGAACCTTTTACTATCAAGAACTACGAGCAAAAGTGTCTCGCACAAAAGGTCTATGATGGGATGGGTCGTACCTATTATACATAACATATCATATCACTGACATACATAGTTGTCAAAATCTTATGATTCACGATTCGATTCATACGATTAAATTTTATTCACATACTAATCGATATGAATCGGGAATAGAATTGAAAGGGTTTCAAAAATTAGGTTGAATTGGCCGATTTGGGGACTAAATCGTGAATTGCACCGATTCACAATTCAGGTGCGATTCATATTTTTTTTTGGATGTTGGTTATTTTCAACCAACGTAAAGCTCATGCTCGTTTTTTGTTCCTTTTAAATAATGACGTAAACGACATCAAATGGGAGCAAGAAAAGATAATTCTCTCTCTAAACTCTCTCAAATCTCAATATCTCATAATGGAAGAATGCCTTAATGATGCTACATAAAGGGTATTTATAGAAAGGAGGTTGATTGGCCTTTATGCTAAGTATCTAATTACAAATATGCCCTTAATGCCAATTAACCTTCATTCCTCTAAATTCTAACCAAAAAGAGAAAATACAATGAATGCAAAAAATAAAAGAAATACTAAAAATGGATAAAAGACGATAATGAGCCTAAATCACATCACTATCGCCCCCTTGAAAATAGTTTGTCCTCAAACTCAGAGGGGAAAGCCTTCAGTGTCACCATTAAGGATAGTAATGAGAGCAAGTTGAGGTGGAATCTTTGGTGCCTCCTCAAGATACTCAGGGTCCCCTGAAGCTAAGAGAGCACGACGGCGAGGGAGGGAACAATCTGAGGCTCGATGACCCATCACCCCACACTTTTAGCATCTGAAGGTGACCGGGTGAGTGGGCCTGGAGGAGGAACCTGGTAGTAGGAGCAGAAGGAGTCACAGGAGAAGAAAAAGTCATTGGGACTGAAGGAGATATCATGGAGCGGCTACGTAGTGGAGGGGAAGTGTGATGGAAGGACTCTACTTTAGTGGCATACTCCACCGCCTTGGAAAAGGAGGTGACATCACATAAAGTGGGATATCGTTGAATATAACTCTACATCCCATGAATATAGAGACTAATCTACTGCTCCTCACTCTTGCCGAGGCGGGCACTAATACATAGAAGCTAGAAGCGCTCAGTGTAGTCCAAAACTATGGTGTCCTGTCGAAGACAATGGACTCGTAAGAATAGATCACGCTCATAAGTGGCGGGGATAAAGGCCGACATCAACTGTGCTCGGAGCTTGGCCCAAGACTAGATAGGAGGTGGGCCCTTAAGGACACGTCTCTGCTCCAAATCATTCTATCAAACACTGGCATAGTTCTGAAACCTGGTTGCTGCCAGAAGGATACATCTACGACCCTTTAGCCGTTTATACTCCAAAATTTTCTCCATGGAGGCAAGCCAATCCACAACGGCATCAGACTATAAGTGACCATCGAACATTAGGACATCCACTCTAATATCACCATGCATACTACGTAATAGCAACTGAAGTATCAACTGTGTGATAGCATCTCCTCCCTGAAGGGCCAGGGTATCATCATCTGTGTTGTCATCGTCTGGAGGAGGCCCAGGAATTAAGGCACGCTGTAGACGCCTCCGACGCGGTGGATTAGGAGGAGCAGGAGCGGGTGGGGGAACTAGAGCTGCGGTAGGGGAAGTATGAAGTGGACGAGGCTCATGAGGTGGAGAATCAGGTGGGGCTAGGGCCAATGGCTGGCGGTAGGGGAAGTAGTTCATCTAATGTACCTTTTGATAACATAAAAAGCAATGGCGCTCGGAGAGGGGGACATATGGAGTAACCTTTGGGCCCAGGGAGTCGAAAGAAGAAATATTGGTGTGCCACTATGTAGGAGGGTGTGGATCAAACTCGGGTGAGGAATGAGGGCGGGGGGAAGGGGGACCGTAGTGTGGGGGAAGGGTAATCCACTTGCATACCCGCTCAAGGGAATCAACGGGTGCAGAATGAAAGGAACGGGTATCCTATATGGGTGGATGATGTGGGACACGGAGAGGGTGCTCGTGTGGGGGAGAGGGGTGTAAAATTGGTGGGGGTGAAAGCAGGGGAAAAGTGGAATGGGGTGGGTGAGGGTGTATGGTAACGGGTGGAGCAGGGGTATGGGTGGTATGTGGGGATTTTCAGAGTATTTTTGCTAGTGGTGACGAGGGTAAATAGAGATAGGGGGAAAATGATAGTCATGTGGTGGGGGAGTGGAATAATTGGGTGGATGTGGTGGTGGGGAGTGGGAGGGAACAAGAATTTGGGGGTGATGTAAGGTGTGGAGAGGGAAAATGGTGGTGTGTTGATTTATTTGGTGGTGGAGGGGGTATAGGGGGTGATGGTGAGTTTTGGCGGGTGAAATTATTAGGAATGTGGGATGGTAGGAATTTTAGGGTTTGGGATTCAAGGTTGGGGTTAAGATGTGGGTAGGGTTCATTTAAAATGGTAAGTGTCACCCGGGCCCGAAATTGGGTTGGAATTGACCCTTGGGCATGCTGGATGTCACGAATCATCTCGACGATTGTGGGAGAGTAGGTTCCGATCATAGGTGGGATCATTTGAACATATAAACGGGTAGGGTTTACCGAAAAAGTGTTGGCATGGCCTATAGACTTCGTATGACTCTCTGTAGGTGCATCGAACCCTTGGTGGGTGTCGACCAGGTTGGAATGAACTACCAGGGCAGTCGACTGCTAGATGTGACATGTTTGGTATTGGATTTGGACTGTTCGGTTTCGCAAGTGGTACCCGGTTGCTGGGATTTGCTGTCCGATGGTGTGGGGTTCATTTTTGACTGGATTGGGTTGAGACTGAGGTCGGATTTGGGTGGGTTGGTGTTCCAGCCTGCGATGGGTCAATTCCATCATTTCGACGTGGTTTGGGGACGGGATGGGAAGGTTTTGGGTTGGGCGTGGTTTTGGATTCTTGGGTCACTGGCGACGGGTTTGAAGGTGACTTGGGACTGAATTAATTTGGGGTAGTGGCGCAGATTTTTTTTTGTGATTCCGACTAGCTGCTGGTGGTGGAGGTGAGATTTCTTTGGTGGTGGGGTTTTCTTGGATGCTTATAGGATTAGGGTTTTCAAGATTAGGATTTCTTTGTGGGAGGGGTGTAGAATGGGTGGATCTTGGAGAGTTAGGGTTAGGGTTTTTAGATGATACCGGGGAGGTGTGGGGGCAGTACATGGTGGTTGTCGTCAATCGGTTAATGGCCTCCAAGATTTGATTGAAAGGGTTTGATTCAGAGGTGTTCATTCGTTCTTGAACCCACCTTGACGTTGTTTACGAGTTTTTATTTTACTATAACAACCGGTGGAGCGAACTAGGCTCTGATACCAATTGAGGTAAATAACGTCAGGAGCAAGAAAAGATAATTCTCTCTCTAAACTCTCTCAAATCTCAATATCTCATAATGGAATAATGCCTTAATGAGGCTACATAAGGGGTATTTATAGGAAGGAGGTTGCTTGGCCTCTAAACTAAGTATTTAATTAAAAATATGCCCTTAATGCCAATTAACCTTCCTTCCTCTAAATACTAACCAAAAAGAGAAAATACATTGAACGCAAAAAATAAAATAAATACTAAAAATGGATAAAAGACGATAATGACCCTAAATCACATCAAATAACCCTAAAAATATTTTATTATTAAAATAATAAAAAGTTAGTACAAACTTAAGTTACCCTTTGCGAAAGACAAAATGACTCGAACACATACTAGAACGAAACCTAAACTATGATCACTTTTCTTCTTCTCTTCTAACCTGTTCGAAGCTATGATTTCCTCTATTTCGTATTGCGGTCACTTTTTCTTCTCTTATAACCTATCTGAAGCTGATCGAGAGAGGGATTAGCTTTGCGTTCGATTGAAGCCAACAAATCTTGTGCAAGGATTTTATAAGTTATATTATATGGTATTGTTATTATAATGTATTTTTGTAATAGTGTTATGTTTAATATTTATTTGTGTTATTGTATTGTATAATATATCATTGTTTTTAAATTTGGACATTGTAAGTGGTGGTATTATTAAAATTTAGCCACAATTTGAACATGGAAGTTCATTTTGTTAGTTATATTTAATGAAATCATTTCTTATAATTGGTTTTAGGTCATAATATATTTTATTACATATTCTTAATGTGTTCTACTTACATTTATATATTATTTCCTACATATTTTACGTTTATGCCGATTCTTATGATTCGATACACGATTCATAGGTCTTTGATTCATGATTTGACAACTATGCTGACATAGCTTAGCTCTATCCCTTAAGAATAGGCTTTGCGGTACTTGCTCGACCACTTGCGTTGTGCAAGTTATCTCCGACATTAATACAATGCTAGAATGCATTAAATGATTGGGCAGAGAACTAAATACACATCTCACTACATATAAAATGTTTTAGACATCCATAACACACACTTAATTCACAAGAGAACATTCTCTGCCAAATATCTCTCTTCATAACTTATCACGTGTATCACGAATAATTAAGGAATAACTAACTTGTTCTTTATTTATTATACACGTTTACAGTTGTTTTACGTACATTTGATCATTATTTACATGTACATCTCACTTAATAGTGTTATTTTCTTTAAAGTTGACCACTCTGCTCATTTCTCACAAAGATTGTTAGCACTATCACTCGATTACTATATTTTCCATGGAACTGGTGGTTATGCTCCGTGCTCCTTGAGTGACCCAAGTTCACTCTCATAAACCCCTATCAACCTCAACCACCCTCTTATAAAAATTATTGCCATAGTGGAAACTAAGAGTCCATGTTAGTATGTTAATTTTTATAAGTCAAAATTGATTGTTAACATAATATATGGGCAAAATTAAACTTGCTTGAATTCTTTGTGGGATTGGGATCGTTGATTTTGGAATCATAATTTGGGAAGTACCAAAAAAAAAAGTAGACTCTTAATTTAAGACAAAGGGATTATAATTCACCTGGTAATTTATTTCTCATTTCTGAAGATCATGAGGCAACAATGAATGTTAAGGATACTTCTCTTCGAGTTACTATACATTATTAAAGTCACATTAATAACATAATGGAAAAGCTTTAAAATATATCTTCATATGCATGATATATGAAACATAAGTTAAATAGAAAAAAATTGCAATGATATACCATTAAGATGGCGAAAGAGTCAGTAACTACTATGTCACCATCCACCAGCACCGGCACATAACCAATAGGATTGAGATTTGAAAACTCTACACGTCAATAATGGAAGAATTATCATGAAGCCTCACCGTGGACAAAGAAAGAATTAACAAGTTTGGAAGTCCGAAAATGATGTAAATTGGTTGCAGCGGCACATCTCACACACAAACATAATAAAAATTAATCCCAAGAAGCCACCACATGAGATATTATTCGCAAAACACTTATCCATTCTTCACCAACAAATAAAAATTCATTGAAGAAACTCATTCTTTGATAATAAACTCAAAACACCCAATGCCTAAAAATAAGCCTAGGGCCTCTTTATTTATAGCCTAAGGAAAAGATGGATAACTCTGAAGTTTTGAATCTCAGTTTCATCTCCAAAAAGCCCCACCTAAATATCTAATTCCTAAAATTAGTCTACTTGTTGCTAAACTAAAAGAGATTGAAAGGAAAAAAAGGACAATAAAATCTGAAAAATATGACACAAATGCAGCATAAATAACTCATAAACACTGGTTTTAAAGTTATATTGAGTTGAAAACAAGACAACCTATTTTTAGTCTTAGGATGAAGTGGAGAGATGATGAACTAATTCAAGAAATACCCGCAGGTGTGAAAATATATATAGGGGAGATTTTAATGGCCATATAGGAGAAGATCGTGTAGGATCTGAGATAGTGCATGGAGGATATGGTTTTGGAGATAGGAACGACGAGTGAGAGTATGTCCTAGACTTTGAAATGGCTTATGATTTTGTACTAGTAGATACATGTTTTAAAAAGAGGCTTGAACACTTAATAACTTATAAAAGTGGAACGCATAAGAGCCAAATAGATTTTTTCATTACTAGGAAAGGAGATCGATTAATGTGTAAAGATTGTAAGGTTATCCCGGGGGAGAGCTTAACCTCACAACATAGGATAATGGTGTTGGATATAAATATTAAAAATCAATCACGAGTGCGAAAAGTGAAGATTAACCCACGAACTAGGTGGTAGAACTTAAAAGGAGAGAAATTATAACTATTTAAAGATAAAGTATTAAATGAAGCAACATGTAATACTGAAGAAGAGACTAACATAATGTGGAATAAAATGGCCACATGCATTAGGAGAATATCAAAAGAAATTCTTGGAGAATCAAAAGGCAAGGGGCCACAGTCTAAAGAAACTTGGTGGTGGAATGAAGTAGTACAAAATATAGTAAAAATTAAAAGGGAGTTCGTTAAAACATGGCAAATAAATAGAAATGAAGAAAATTTTGAGAAATATAAATGGGTTAAAAAGGATGTTAAGAAAGTGGTAAGAGATGCTAAGTTAAAAGTGTATGATGATATTTATACAAAATTAGGAACACAAGAAGGGGAAAAAGTATTTATGAGCTTGCTAAACTTAGGGACAGGAAAACAAAAGATTTTAATAACGTTAAGTGTATCAAAAGTGATGATTCGAGAGTCCTAGTCAAAGATGATAAAATTATGACAAGATGGAAAAACTACTTTGAGATGTTATTAAATGGAGATAATGGGAGTATATTAGATATAAAGGAACTTAGGGAGACTCGGGTAAATATATTTTTTCGTAGAATTAGGACAACAGAGGTCAGGATTGCTTTAAAAAAGATGAAAACATGGAAGGCTTTAGAATCAGATGGTATCCCTATTGAGGTTTAGAAGTGCTGAGGGGAGGGTGGAGTATCATGACTTACAAAACTATTTAATAGAATTTCAAAGACTAATAGTATGCCTGATGAATGGAGAAAAGGTGTTTTAGTACCTATTTATAAAAATAAAGGGGGCGTACAAAGTTGTTCAAATTATCGTGGTATTAAGTTAATGAGTCATACAATAAAACTTTAGGAGAGAGTGATTGAATATAGATTGAGATTGAAGACAACAGTGTCTGAGAATCAATTTGGGTTTATACCTGGGAGGTCAATAATTGAAGCAATCTATATATTAAGGAGATTAATGGAGAGGTATAGGGAGAAAAAGAAGGATCTTCATATGATTTTTTTATAGATTTAGAGAAGGCGTATGATAACATACCCAGAGATATAATATGGTGGATTCTATATAAAAGAGGAGTGATTCGCAGATATATTAATGTGATCAAGGATATATATGATGGTGCGAAGACTACAGTAAGAACATCAGCTGGAGAAAGTAGTGAATTTTCAATTACGGTAGGTCTACACTAAGGTTCAGCATTAAGTCCTTATGCCTTTGCTCTTATTATGGATGAGTTAACCGGAAAAATACAAGATGAGGTGACATGGTGTATGCTATTTACAGATGATATTATTTTAGTGGATGAGACTAAGACGGGGATTAATGCTAGGTTGGAATTGTGGAGAGAAACTTTTCAAACAAGAGGATTTAAAATAAGCAGAACTAAAACAAAATATGTGGAGTGAAATTTTAGTAGTAATATGAGGACAAATGGAGATGTGGTGAAATTGGAGGGTCAAGAGATACCTAGAATTGATCATTTTCTTTATTTAGGATTGATTATCCAAAAAGATGGAGATATTAGTGATGATGTTACTCATCGGATTAGAGCAGGGTGGGTTAAGTGGAGAAGTGCTACCGGCATATTGTGTGATAGGCATATACCTTTGAAGTTAAAATAATTTTTTTATAGAACGACCATTAGACTCGCATGTTATATGGGATAAAGTGTTGGGAAAACAAGATAAAAAATATGCAAAAAATGAGTGTGGCGGAGATGCGAATGCTAAGATGGATTTGTGGTAAAACTCGAAAGGATAAAATTAAAAATTAACAAATTCACGAAATGGTAAAAGTAGCTCCTATAGAAGATAAATTGAAAGAAAACTGACTTAGATTGTTTGGACATGTCAAGCGTAGACCAATGGATGCTCCTGTAAGGAAGAGTGATTTAGTTAGTATTGATGGTAACACAAGGGGTAGAGGTAGGCCTAAATTAACTTGGTGGGATATTATAAAAAAGGACATGATGTTATGCGGTTCAACCGAAGATATTTCACTGGACAGAATGAAATGGAAAAATTGGATTCATGTAGCCGTCCCCAAATAATTGGGAAAAGGCTTTGTTGAGTTTAGTTGAGGATAAAGTGGAGAGATCAAATGATGAGTTCTATCCAATATGTTAGTTCTATCATTTTTGCAAGTTCTATCGATTTTTAGATAATTTTCTAATTTAATTTTGTTTTATGTTCATATATGATGTCTTTAGTATTCATATTAATTTATTCTTTTACTTTATCTACTTACTTTATTTAATCTAGTATCTTTAGTGTTTGATTATTTTAATATGTAAAATATATATATATATATATATAGAGAGAGAGAGAGAAGATGTTCCCACAAAGAATGCTAAATTTGCAGAATTGCCCCAAGAATATTTTGAATGCAGAAATAATGATAAGAAACTATGTACGTTGTTTGATCGTCAAGTCGGCCTACGTCCATGGTAGAAATGGGGGAAGAGTTTTAATTAGAAGGGTAAGGGTAATAGCTCGAGTTCTAGGAATGATAGCTGAGAGTCCAAATTATTACGTACGATTTACAATTATGTTTTACATCAGTAAAATCGCCCTTATTTATAGATTTAAGTATCCTACATTTTTGGGCCTCTTCATACTCATCTTGATTAGGCTCAGGAGTTCCATTGACCAGGGACGTTTGGTTAGATTACCGTAGCTAGTATCATCTTCGATATTTGATCTTATATCTAGAGTTCTGGTTATTTGGGCCAATCGCCCACCACGTGTCTCTCATGTGATGTGCCCCGTGTTCGGCCACATGGTCGTCGTTTGGTCTTATTCCCTTCATTTTCCCCCAAGGTGGGGGTAATTGGCCAAGTGAGCCGATCAGCTGTACCTTGTGGTCCAATACGTGTGGTTGGCCATTCACGCTAATCGATCAAAGGCTACCTCTTTTTTCCTGCCACGTGCTCTCTTAATCCAGCGTTCATTTTTTACACGCACTGGTCCTTGGGAACGCGTGGGGAATAATAATCATTACCTGTGCAATGATCTCGCACATTTTCCCATCTTCGAGTTATGTGACCCGCATCATCACTCAATGCAATGATGACACGTGGGCACGTAATGCCCTTCCCCAAGCATTGCGGCGGCGCTAGACTGGGCGGGAAAATCAGAAGGTATAAGGACTCCTTAGTCTTATACCTCTTGCCATTTGCTAAGGTATTTCCATTTTTCTCTATCTCTAGATTCCCACGAGTTCATTTCTCTACCATGTCTAGGCATACCTGAAAATTCGAAGTCTCAGCTGCTGATGACTTTCAGGAGTTTCGTAGTCAATATTTGATTCCTGATAATGTCAAACTGAAGGTTTTCCCCGAGGAGGAAGACATTATTGACCTTCCCTCTTGGAAAGTTTCCTTTCTAATGGTAGCCATATTGGAGGGGGGAGTTTTCTTTTCCATTCACCCATTGTTGGTAAGGGTGATCCATTTCTACGGAACACTTGCTGCCCAAGCAAATAATAGTTTCAATCGAATTATGACGGGGACAGTAGCAATAAACCAAATTTGTGGGACTGACCTAGGTCTTGAGGAGATTAGGTATTGCTATGACTTGAGGTCTTTCCCAAGCATTGGGTTGTACCACTTATAAGCTTGGGATAAGGCTCGTAATTGGGTCACCTATTTGCCCAAATCCCCACAGGGTACTGACAAAAATGTCCTTATGGTTTCTGGGAAAATTTATGGTATGTTTAATGCTTGAGTTTTGATTACTACTGATCGATCTAATTTTTTATTGCAGGTAGCTTTTTGAACAACAAACCATCCAACTATCAAGATAACCTTAGATATTTGGAAAAGGTTTGAAGGAGGCCGACCCCCTCGAGTTCATCCCCATTAGAGAGCGGCTCATGTTTTGCTCAGTTAAGATCTCACCTATCATTCCGTCACCATCTTCATAGCCATCCCTAACATCCAAGTCACCAACCATATCATAATCGGAGATATTCCCACTTCAATTGCCCCATACGTGATCTCAAGAGACTCTAATTATGATCAGGGAGAAGGAGAGAAGCAGAGGAGGAGGTAGAAGAGGAAAACCTTGACATGTTCTTGGATAACCTTGACCCACTCTTTTCCTATGAATCCAGTGTATCTGGTTGTCCTAGGGAAAAGGTAGGGGCCGAAGCCTTTTTGGGTTTCTTATTCCTTCGATCCCATCTAACCTCGACGAAATGAGTAGCTAATCAAGGAAATCAATTAAACTAGTAGCTGCCAGAAATAAGCTGAAGAAAAAACCAACTGCCACCACATAATCAATGAGCAGCGATGAGCAGCGAAAGAGGAAGTTAGTCTCTCTAGGGGAAAAAGAATCCCAAGAGTTGAAGGGCCAATGGGTTGAGGCCGAACAGGTAAAGAAAAAAAATACAATAAGACATCGGTCGGTGGTGGCGGCTCCAGAACACCCCCGCAGTTCAACCAACTAGTTAAAATCAATGACCCCGAGGAGAGGCAAGGGCTTCGATAAAAAATACCAACCCCTCAAGTGAGCCATAATCGTCAGTGGGAGATCTCCTTCCGCAAGGGGAAGGATCCATTGATGGAGGTCGATTCGAGCCATAAAGACCTAGAGGTGGCCTTCTCTGTTTCTTAGGCCACCATTCTACCGTCTCATATGACATATTTTAAGAGGTTTGTAAATGCGAGAGCTTCTCTGAATCAAAGATCTGATACCATTTTGAAAACGTATAAATTTCCTTTGTTATATAAAAACTCGAGATGATGCGGAAGCGTTGGGATGGTTCAACATTAAAACAACAAATTTTAATTTCTTAAACAAATTAAAATTACACCAAGTGAAGTAAAATTAATCAATTAATATATTCACTTAAACCGATTAATTAATCCAAGTCCTAGAATTTGCCTAAGTCATATTTATCAATATTAGCAAATTAGGCGAAACCAAATTTTAGCAAATGACTTGAATTAAATAAACTTTACCCAAAATTTAATTTAGTCCCAAATTAAATGAAGTGTGATAATTTAAACCGAATTTTATCTTGAATTATCCTACGCATGCGTTCTACGTTATTTTGCAAGATAAAATAAACCAATCACACTACGCCGCGATGTACGAGGAAAAACCCAAGACGGGAAACAACCTCGGACGGCCCTAGCCACAAATTCACTAGATACGAAATTATAAGTACAAGACAAAAGACTTACAACACTCAACTCGATCCCTCTCAAGCCCCGATGCTTCTTCTTGTAGAAACCTCTTCCTAGCGAATAACCTTGGAACACCACCGCGGTCTCGGAATCCTCTGATGGGACTTTATATGGTCACCGTCACCCATACATGGAGCCTTTCTCCAAGTGGGTAAAACAACATTAAAAACACTTCTTCTTTCTTTATGGGAGGTAGAAGCAAAACCCGAAACTTCTCTTCAATTCGGTGTAGAGAAAACTAGTGCCAAACTCCAAGCAATTGATATGTATATAAGAACTTGGAATAAACTCATTTGGGTGTAAACACTAGAGTGATGGAAATTTTCTCTAAAAATCTCACTCAAAACATGAACATTTTCCTAAACATTTTTGCTCTCAAACTCTCTCTAAGAGATAAACTAGGATGGAAAAGTTAGATTGGAAAATGTTATTCCCGCACATAATAAAGTCTGAAAAAGTTGGTTAAAAACCAAGTGGGGAAGTGGGTGCAAAACTGCCAAAAAAACTGCCAAAAACTGTTCCCGCCTGACATCTCATTCGAACGACATTTCATTCGAACGAAATCTCGTTCGAACGAGACTTCTAACGACGTTCCAGATTGAACTCGTTAGAATCTCGTTGGAAATCTCGTTAGAACGAACAATCTCGTTCGAACGACATTTCGAAAGACAGACCAGTATACTTTGGTGGGAACTCGTTGGCAGGTTCGTTCGAACGACTTTTTCGTTCGAACGACAATCTCGTTCGAACGAAAAACCAGAAAGTTGGAAAATTCAATTTTAGCCCAGAAAACTTTATAAACTTATTTTAAAGTTTTATTTAATTCTTTCTGAAAATTAAAACACAGTTTTTACAAAACCTAACACCCAATAAACTTTGTTCCAAGCTCCTATATATATATAATTGCATTCATACCTTGGGAGCATGGAACCATAGTTGATGACGTAGAAACGAGGCACGCAAACCAGCAAGTTTGATGAAGTTTTATACTCTTTGCCGCTACGTCTTCAACAAACACTTCATAGGCTTGAGAATATTACAATTAAATACTATCCTATAAATAAATGTTTTTGTCCGGAATTGAGCCAAAACTATGTATGGACTCAATTGGAAATTTGTGTCCTTACAAATCTCCCCCTTTGGCTATTCCGGGACAAAAACCAAACAAAAATCCTAAAGGGACGTCAAGCTCACTAGACTCAAAACATAACCCACCCAAACTTGACTCAACCCAAGGATCAAACGCTTTGCCATTAAACAATGCCGCTTTAGAAGAAATCCTGCACACTTAAGCAAACTCATCAAATGCATAGGGAATATCAAAGTATTAAATGCATTTAATTAATTACTCCCCCTAAATTAATTCTTTTCCCATTTATCAAACACATGACTTACTTAGAAAGACGTCTCCCCCTAAGATAGATAAATCTCCCCCAAACTAAGATACGATAATAATAGGATTAGATACCATTTCTCCCCCTATCATTTTCTCTCCCTTTTTGTTCAGGAATAGGCAAAGGATAAAGAACTAATAAACACGTTGAAGCTTAAAGTGTTAAAACATTAAAGCATATGGGCAATAAAAGCAAGGCAAAGACAAACAAATATCATATATATATATATATATATATATATACTATAAATATACCAATAAGTACTTGCATATATATATATAGATATAAACACACACATGACACAAAATACAATAAGTTTGCACACTCATATGGAAAAAATGTGTCATATGGAAACGTAAGTGTTGGGGTGTGAACTAGCAACAATTAAATTTAGACCCAAACACTTCTCATTTGATTGCAAACTTTATCACATTTAAATATAACCTCATGTGACAGTATGAAGATTGAACTCAATGAACAAACATACACAATACATACAAGCCTAGCATGATGATGATTCTACAAACCAAATAGAGTCATGACATTAAAGACAACTAAGATAAACAGACGCTGTGCAAACCGTTGATATACCATCCAATTCTCCCTCAATAAGCATATACATTCTTTTGTTTTTGAATGAATATATCAAAAAAACATAGGCCTTGGCAATTGGTTTCTTTTTAATGCCAAATATTCTGTTTTTAGGCCTTTGGATCACGTATTTCTTTTAGATCCAATAAACGGTGGCTTACTATCGCAAAGGATTTAATTCATCCTTTCGGAGCCCTTCCCCGTGCACATTTATATTTATCATGTTTTCATTTTCACACAAATCTCACATGCAACGGATTTTGACATGCACTAGTCCTCCTAAGTCATAGATATGTTGATGACTAGATTGGTAGGAGAACACCTCAAAAAGCTCAAATATAACATGTGACATTAAGATTTCAAAAGAGCTCGTGCATGTGTGAAAAGAGGCATATAAAAATAGAATCCATTTAAACAATACAAAATCCAACTACTCCATATAAAACATGGTAAAGAACATTTTAAGGATTGAAAATCTAAACCAAAAGTTCTAGCCACGTGGGAGCGTAAAAGATGGGATTCAAACACAAATATATGCCACATAAAATGTGTCAAACAAAAATACACACAAAAAAAAATCTTTTTGAGTTTTTGACATTTTTAACCAAAAATAAAGATATATACTCAAAAGAATAAATAAAAATCATTTGTATTTTTCATTAAGCTTAAATGAAATAAATAAACACAAATGATAAACAAAAATCTTTTTATATTATTCAGTCAATTCAAACAAAAATATAATACAAAAATATAAACAAGTCATAATTTCTAGCATATGATATGAAATGAGGCAATGACTAGAAAATGACTAAACATGCATACATCTAGCAATGATATATAATATGAAGCACAAAAAGCTAGAGTATGCATAAAACACTAACACATTCAACCTTTAAATTTAGCAAGGTAAGTTTCATGTGCAAGTAAATGAGAATCAAAAACCCTATTTTGCAAGGCAACCAAGTCGGATTTCCTAACCCAAATTAATGAAGAATGACTATCTTGGGGTGTTGGAACGTTAACTACCGTGGTTACTTTACTATGAGATTTTCTAGAAATTCATTTAAGATCAAAACAAAATTTCCTAAGATGACCTTTTCGACCACAATGTGTACAAGCAAAAACATGTCGAAAAGATTTACCTAAGGAGTGATCTTTAAATGCATTCCTAGTAGATTCTCCTAAAACATTGGTCTTGGCTTTATGAGTAGATTCATTACAAGTATTGAAGCCTAAACCACAAGTGTCATTTTTAATTTGGACCGTTCCTAACATTTTATCTAGTTTTTTCGAACGACACTCCAAATCAAATTTGACATTACTAGAATCTTTTAATTTATTTTCCAATTCTAAAATGTTAGATTCTAGTAAAACATTTCGCTCTTCAAAAGAAAGAAGCTCCTTTTTCAAGGATTCCATTAAACCCTTAAGGCTATCTCTTTCGCCTTCTACATATTCAAGCTTCTCTTGAAGAGTCCTCTCACGTGTCCTAAGGTATTCTATTAAAGCACTTTCATCAACGACCTTGACACTTTCTCTTAAACTAGCTTCTAACTTCAAATTAGCTCTTTTTAATTTAATAGATTCTTTATAAAGCTCTTGAAAAGCATTTTGAAGTTCACTCACATTAACCTCTTCTTCATTTTCACTCTCTCTTTCTTCTCCACTCTCACTATCATCATAAACAAGAGAATCATAAACAATGACCTTGGAAGTGTCATGAGTTAAAGTTTCATCAATCGATGAGTTCTCACTATCACTCACATGACTAGCCATAAAAGCCACAAAAATTTTCTTAGTGGGGGAATCGGGCTTCTCTTCCTTATCACTATCACTAAGGGTCGCATTATATGAAATGGGTCGCTTACCCTCTTTCCTTAGTTTAGTGGGGCACTCAAACGCCCTATGGCCATAACCTTCACAACCAAAACACTTATTAGACTCGTCCCTATCTAAATTTTCATTACTAGGTTTAGGGATCTTTTCGGCTTTAGGCATCTTCTCCGCTTTAGAAATCTTCTCGTTCTTGTCATGCTTAGAAGATTAAAATTTCTTAAAATCATTTTTAAATTTATCTTTGTTAATTTTGAGAAATTTTCTAAATTTGCGAGCAAATAAAGCCATGTCTTCCGAGTCACTATCACTATCGTTCTCTACTACTTGTTTGAGCTCTTTTCGGGATTTTAAAGCAACGCCCTTTTAGATTTTCTTTTCAGTTTTAGAGGGAAACATATCCAGTTCATAGGTTTGTAAATCACCTACAAGCTCTTCTAATTTCGTAGAGGCTAAAGTGGGTAAAGAATTTAAAACGGTCACTTTTGGAATAAATCTATCGGGTAGGGACCTTAAAATTTTCTTTACAACACGGTCGTCAGGTATTTTATCTCCCAAGTTAAAAGATGAATTAACAATATCAGAAAGTCTAGCATAAAATTCATCAAACGTTTCTTTTTCATTCATTTTGATAGTTTCAAATTGAGTGGTGATGTTTTGGAGTTTTGAAGCTTTAACGACACTAGTTCCTTCATGAGTTAATTGTAAAATATCCCAAGCTTCTTTAGCGGTTTCACACGTCATAATACGTCGGAATTCATCCGGTGTGACAGCGCTAAACAAGGCATTTAAACCACGGGAATTGAAATTAGCAAGTTTAAACTCATTTTCAGTCTATCTATCGGCGGGTTTGATAACACGTTCATTTTCAACTAAATAAGTTGGTGGGGACCACCCGTTAACAACAGACATCCAAACTCTTTCGTCGATAGATTTTAGTGCCGATTTCATTCACGCTTTCCAATACGCGTAGTTTGAACCATCAAAAATAGGAAATTTTGAAAATGGGGAAAATTCCATTTTAGCCAAAAATTTAATGGATCTTAACGAAATAATTTATCTTTTTTGGCTCTGATACCAATTTGTAAACGCGAGAGCTTCTCTGAATCAAAGCTCTGATACCATTTTTAAAACGTATAAATTTCCTTTATTATATAAAAACTCGAGATGATGCGGAAGCGTTGGGATGGTTCAACTTTAAAACAACAAATTTTAATTTCTTAAACAAATTAAAATTACACCAAGTGAAGTAAAATTAATCAATTAATATATTCACTTAAACCGATTAATTAATCCAAGTCCTAGAATTTGCCTAAGTCATATTTATCAATATTAGCAAATTAGGCGAAACCAAATTTTAGCAAATGACTTGAATTAAATAAACTTTACCCAAAATTTAATTTAGTCCCAAATTAAATGAAGTGTGATAATTTAAACCGAATTTTATCTTGAATTATGCTACGCATGCGTTCTTCGTTATTTTGCAAGATAAAATAAACCAATCACACTACGCCGCGATGTACGAGGAAAAACCCAAGACGGGAAACAACCTCGGACGACCCTAGCCACAAATTCACTAGATACGGAATTACAAGTACAAGACAAAAGACTTACAACACTCGACTCGATCCCTCTCAAGCCCCGATGCTTCTTCTTGTAGAAACCTCTTCCTAGCGAATAACCTTGGAACACCACCGCGGTCTCGGAATCCTCCGATGGGACTTTATATGGTCACCGTCACCCGTACATGGAGCCTTTCTCCAAGTGGGTAAAACAACATTAAAAACACTTCTTCTTTGTTTATGGGAGGTAGAAGCAAAACCCGAAACTTCTCTTCAATTCGGTGTAGAGAAAACCGGTGCCAAACTCCAAGCAATTGATATGTATATAAGAACTTGGAATAAACTCATTTGGGTGTAAACACTAGAGTGATGGAAATTTTCTCTAAAAATCTCACTCAAAACATGAACATTTTCGTAAACATTTTTGCTCTCAAACTCTCTCTAAGAGATAAACTAGGATGGAAAAGTTAGATTGGAAAATGTTATTCCCGCACATAATAAAGTCTGAAAAAGTTGGTTAAAAACCAAGTGGGGAAGTGGGTGCAAAACTGCCAAAAAAACTGCCAAAAACTGTTCCCGCCTGGCATCTCGTTCGAACGACATTTCGTTCGAACGAAATCTCGTTCGAACGAGACTTCTAATGACGTTCCAGATTGAACTCGTTAGAATCTCGTTAGAATGAACAATCTCATTCGAACGATATTTCGAAAGACAGACCAGTATACTTTGGTGGGAACTCGTTGGCAGGTTCGTTCGAATGACAATCTCGTTTGAACGACTTTATCGAACGAAAAACCAGAAAGTTGGAAAATTCGATTTTAGCCCGGAAAACTTTATAAACTTATTTTAAAGTTTTATTTAATTCTTTCTGAAAATTAAAACACAGTTTTTACAAAACCTAACACCCAATAAACTTTGTTCCAAGCTCCTATATATATATAATTGCATTCATACCTTGGGAGCATGGAACCATAGTTGATGACGTAGAAATGAGGCACGCGAACCATCATATTTGATGAAGCTTTATACTCTTTGCCGCTACGTCTTCAACAAACACTTCATAGGCTTGAGAATATTACAATTAAATACTATCCTATAAATAAATGTTTTTGTCCGGAATTGAGCCAAAACTATATATGGACTCAATTGGAAATTTGTGTCCTTACAAGGTTTACCCCAGAAAGGCTCCACAAAGAGGGACTGCTTCATAGTGTGTTAGTAAATTCACACGCTTTTCGCTTGGTCGTATTTCATAAGAAGTTTCTAACTTTTATTTTCTGGTACAGAGTATATAGGTTCAACAGAGCTCGTCAGCCGAGCTTCCAGTTATTGGAAGGCGTTGGATACCTCTTCCAAGAAAAACATCGCCCTCAAAACCCAAATTGGAAATAAATGTAAGGCAATTGAGGATCTAAGAAAGAAAATAAAGTATGAGGTTGCCACCAAAACGAAGGCGATGGAAGAGGCTGAGCGAACTCGAAACGAGTTCAGCTAAGTGGACATTGAACTTTCCAAGATGAAGACTTCTCATCAGCGTACCAATTTGGAGAATCTCATACTTCAAAGGATGAGGAATTAGATAGAGAAAACTCGGGAAGCCAACCTGCAAAAGTTATTTGATAACGGTTACAAAATGGTTGTCCAGGATCTCACCGCCCAATTGGACTATTATGAGTCTGTCGCTTTTAATAAAGGCTGGGTGGCAGGCATGCAAGCAATGTTGGTGAACGCGATCCATCCTATGCTGAGCATTCCCCAATGGTCAATCCCCTTGCAGATCCTTCTAGAGAGCGTCGGCCCCGACCTCCATCGATCCTCCTGTTCTTGATGGGGTCACTCCTGAGCCAACTGATGCTGCGGCCAGACAATCTTGATAAATTTTCATTATATGTATCTTTTTTTCTTGATTCTTGGTGGTCTTTATATAGGCCTTGGGAGATTTTTTTCATTGTCTTGCTGTTTTATTATATTGTTATTAGATATTATTTATTTGCTTGCTTCGCGTTATTTGCATCTAAGGCCTTTCTTTTAGATCACATTACTTCTACAATCTTAAATAAATAGAGCAATCAACTACTGCTGTAATTGTTCATATGGGTTTTCAACTCGTTCTTTGGTTCATATTACTTATGCAAGTGGGTTGTGTGCCTCTCTAGGACGATATACTATAGATCATACCACTCCATGAGTGGGTTTTCATCGATCTTCTTCAAATCTCACCACTTGTGCAAGTGAGTTTTATGCCTCTATAGGTCGATGTACTTTAGATTAAACCACTCCAGGAGTGGATGTTCACCAATCTTCCTCAGATCGTACCACTTGTGCAAGTGCATTTTGTGCCTCTCTAGGTCGATCTACTTTACCACTCTAGGAGTGGGATTTCACCTATCTTCCTTAGATCGTACCACTTGTGAAAGTGTGTTTTGTGCCTCTCTATACTGACCTACTTTAGATCATACCACTCCATGACTGGATTTCACCAATTTTCGTCAGATCGTACCACTTGTACAAGTGGGTTTTGTGCCTATCTAAGGCCGATATACTTTAGACCATACCACTCCATGAGTGTGTTTTCATCGATCTTCCTCAGATTGTACCACTTGCGCAAATGGTTTTTTATGTCTAATAAATTATAGGGTATTTTACACAATTCTAGATAACTTAATCACAACTTATTTTACTGTGCATTAATAAAAAAAATGATTTTATCTGTCTTACTATCCAGTCATAAAACTTTCTAAGGTTAATAGAATTCCACGACCATGGCTAGGTCCAACTCATGAGTTATTCGGTCATCATTTTGGTCGTCTTCAAATATCTCTGATTTAAGTGTTAGCAGCCCGATTTCTAGGGGGATCATTGCCTTCATGCCATAGGCAATGGAGTATGGAATTTGTTTCATCGATATTTATGGAGTCGTCCATGTCCACAGGACGAATGGAAGATCGAGTACCCATCATCATTTGGCATTTTCCGATCTCCACTTCATGTCCAATTGAAGATTTTTGTTGATGATATCTGCTTATTCGTTGCAGTAGGATAAGACAACTGATACGTAATGGATCCTAACTCTGTATTTGGCACAAAAATCCCGAAAGGAATCGTTATTAAACTGAGTTCTGTTATCTATTACTAGTGCTCTTGGATGCCAAACTTTGTGATGAGAGGCGTCTAGCTTTCTAATATTGGTGAGAGGTTCGGCCTCAACCCATATAGTGAAGTAGTCGATCGTGACTACAGGTACCTTTAACTTTGAGAACAACTGGTAGTTGTGACACCCCGACTAATTAAATACCGGGTAGCTACTCCTTTATTAAATTAAATCAAAATGCCAAGTTGGCTCAGTTAATAGCATCACTGTCGTAAACATTTTTATTATTACTAACCACCTAGTATTTAAAATGTAAGTTGTCAAATTTTAATTAAAGTCTGATTAACATGCAGTAAAAGATTTAAAGCAAGAATAATATCACCATTCACCATAACGAAATAATAGAATAACCATCACATGATATAAATAAATCCAGAGGAAAAACTCTTCACAACAAATCCCACAACTGAAATGAGTAACGAAATACTGAATACTGAATCAATACATGCCAAAGTCTGAAAAACTGAAATGGAAATGTCTCTAATAGAATTTGGGCAACATGCCCTACAATTGAGGAATACCGAACATGGAATCCAAATGATAGAAGCGTCTAAAAGAAAATCCCCGTAACTTCCACAAACAGCTACAGCTCGTCATCTGAGTGAGAATCCTATGCATGGTGTCCTTGTGGCTGGGCACCTAAAATGGTTTTACAAGAAAAATAGATTTGAAAGCAAACGGGTCAGAGCCCGAATGTGGAGATATTTTAAAAACCTGCAAGTGCTTTAAGAACATTTAAAACATTAAATGCAAAGTACATGTTAGGACGTGCACTCACATGAAATTCTCACCTCTCGACTAAATGTGCACTCCTAACGTAAGTACCCATCTAAAATGACACTAACCACTAGTTAAGTGACATCATATCTAGCTAGACTGTCATAGGTTCTACCCTTATTACTCGGTTCCCATTAACATTATAACGATCTCAATTAAATAGGGGGCTTAACATAAATTCAGGTTCTCATATAAAAGTAATACAACTTGTTATAGATTATCCCTTTTATGTTATTCCGTAGTTATACACACAATACCATATGAAAGTTCCCATTTTACTAAGTGTATATTTTCCACATCATAAATATACAATATAAGCACCCCGAGACTAAGCTGCGGTGCACACATACTCTGCTATCCATCCCGGTACATCATGTACATAAGGAATCACGTATTCCGAATCTCTCAGGAATAGGTCAGATAACACAAATCACAAGCAGTGGAGGCGAAGACAGTCACATCACATGGGTCACGCACATACCTACGCTCCCACGTTCAGCAGACTTATTAACATCCCAATAAGTCCTTCTCTGACCTATGTTCTCGAGGTAACCAATCTAAATTCGGGCAACACAAGGATAAGAAGGCCCTAAGCGAACGTAAACCTCCCGTGATAGCAAGTATGGTAGGTATGTCATACACATAAAATTATATGCTAAGCATTCACACATCTTAGATGTCACAATATTAATAAAGGTATACTCTACATCCTTATACCATTATTCCAAATTATATATTTTAAGTCTCTCGATAATATAAAAGTTAAACTGTCGACACGTCTCACGTCGTAGTTTCTTATACTTAAAACCTATCTCAAATAGATTATTAAGTTCCTAATTTTTCCCACATATAACATCTTCATTCCTAAGGTCTTTACTTCTTCCCAAACCTCATTTCATCAAATTATTCAACTTTACACTTTTATCCCAAATATTATCTCACTTATCGAATTTCATGAATTTAGAATAATTCCTCAAATCGAATTCTAATTAAGGTCCAAGTTTCATAATCATGCCTACTGGTCTTCCTTAAGTTTAAGGGTATTCATAAGGTCTCCAATAGCATTTTCCAAGGGTTACTACCATTAAAATTTAAATAGGGAAAAACTTTACTCATTCTGGGAATGTCGATCGATCGACCTTTTCCTTCGATCGATCGATGGTGGTCGATCGATCGACTGATGAACATCGATCGATCGAATGCACAAGGTATGGCTACTGACTGCTTCGTTTTGCAGTTTTCAAATCATCCCAAAACATACTTTTAATGCATGAATCTCTAATATAACGTTATAGTATCATCATACAACCATCCTACAACATTAATAATGTTCTAAAACCAATAATTCATCAACCAAGGGCTATATAAGGATCAATCTTCATCAAGAACCCTAGTTTTCTATTTTTTTTAAGAACATTCAAAAACCTCTTCTTAAATCCGTTTTTGTTTCTTGTAAGATATATCAACATCAGATTAGTCCTCTAAATACGATTCTACATGCAATCCTTTCCTCAAAATATAGTATTCTAATTCCAAACTCATGGGTTTTTCATTTACTTTCAAGAACAAATGTAAATCTTAGAATTATCTAACATGGAAGAAACATTCTCTGAATTAAACGGAATTAAATCACTTGCCTTGATTCAATCTCTGATTTTGATGACGATTTGAAGAAGTTCCCTCTCTCTTTCTGCAGAATTCCCTTCTATCTTCCTCTCTCCAAGCTTTCTTCTCCAATGGCTATGGTGGCTAGGGTTTGTTTTTGGGAAAGGAATTAGAAACCTAATTCTAATAACCTACGTAGCCTATTGGGTTAACATGGGTTGGTTAGTGGCTTAGTGGGTCTAATCCATATCAGATATAATTTACTAATTTTCGTCACTTTTAATTTCCAAAAATACAAAATTACCAAAATACCCTTTATGTTGCCGGTATGGCCTAAAAATACCCCGGGACCCAAACTAAACCCCCGGCTAGTGTTTTCTGACTATCTCGACCCTTCCGAACGCGTTGGCGCACTCAAAATGACCATACGGTTAATAGAATTTAAATTTCACTTTTATAATTAAAATAATTATATCCTGACGCGACTGTCACACGCGTCCCAATAAAATGTCCAAATTGCCGTATATCAATCTCACGACAAATTTCATAATTCAATATTCATATATCATCATATATACTCAATATAGTCAAATACCAACTCATATCTCGCTAGTATTTTATCCGGATTAATTCCCAATTAATTCTCATTTAATTAATTAATCCCAAAAATAAGTATCGCCAAAAATACGGGGTATTACATACTTCCCCCCTAATAACAGAATTTCGTCCCGAAATTCGAAACTAGAAAGTACCTAATAAAAACAACTCTGGATAACGTTCGCGCATCTCATCCTCGTATTCCCATGTGGACTCCTCGACATTGTGATGTCGCCAATGAATACGCACTAACGGAACTATCTTTGACCGCAGCTTCCTTTCACTCGGTCCAAAATAGCAATCGGCCCCTCCTCATAGGAGCTATCAGGCTGTAGATCAATCTCCTCCAAAGCGATGTGAGAATGAGCCAATTCGTCTCTGAGATATTTCCTTAGCGAGGAAATATGAAACACATCGTGAATCCGATGCAAATGCTCCAGTAACCCAAGTCTATACGCAACTGGTCCAATCCGCTCAATGATAGGAAACGGTCCCACATACCTCGGTGCCAACTTCCCCTTCTTCTCGAAACGCATAATCCCCTTCATAGGAGATACTCTGAGCAAAACCTGGTCCCCCACTTGGAACTCCCTGAAAGATCTCTTCGCATCAGCATAACTCTTCTGCCGGTCTTGAGCTACCCGAATGCGACTCCGAATCAACTCAATCCTTGCCGAAGTATCCTGAATCACTTCCGGCCCAAGTAGTTTGTTGTCCCCCACCTCTAACCAACATGCTGGGGAGCGACAAGGCCTACCGTACAACGCCTCAAACGGAGCCATGCCAATAGTGAACTGGTAGGAGTTATTATAAGCAAACTCTACCAGTGGAAGGTATTGCTCCCATCCACCTCCAAAGTCAATAATGCACATGCGTAGCATGTCCTCCAACATCTGATTTGTGCGCTCGGTCTTCCCATCGGTCTGCGGATGATAAGCCGTACTCAACCGCAATTTCGTGCCCATGGCCTCCTGGAAACTCTCCCAAAATCGCGAAATAAATATCTTGTCTCTGTCAGACACGATATCTAGGGGCACACCGTGAAGTCTCACAATCTCTGAAATGAAGAGCTGGGCATACTGTCCCGTAGTGTAGTCAGTCCTTACGGGTAAAAAGTGAGCGACTTTGGACAACCTGTCCACAATTACCCAAACGTAGTCGTGACCCCTCTGCGACGTAGGCAACCCCGTGATAAAGTCCATGGATATGCTCTCCCACATCCACCTCGGAACCTCCAATGGCTGTAGAAGTCCTGTCGGTCTCTGATGATCCACTTTTACTAGCTGACAAGTGGTGCATTTCGAAACAAACACAGAGATATCTCTCTTCATACCGCTCCACCAATACTGGCGTCTCATGTCTTGGTACATTTTTTCCCCTCCAGGATGTACCGCGAACCGCGAGCCGTGCGACTCTGCCATCACCTCGTGTCGCAATTCCTCCTCTTCCGGAACCACCAATCTCCCATTGAAGCGTAATCCCCCCGTCTGAGCTAACGGTATAGGACTCGGCTCCCTCTGCTAGTAATTGAACTATCTGCTCCTGACAGAACGAGTCATTAGCCTGTGCCCGTACTACCTTCGTGACAATCTGCGGTGTAACGGTCATCACAGACATGAAAGATCGGGCCACTGCATCCTGGTGTCCCAACTCCTTCCACTTAGCCTTCCACACCCCTGCCACCTCATCTGCTGGCCTACGGCTCAACGCGTCTGCTACCACGCTAGCCTTTCCCGGGTGATACTGGATGTCGAACTGGTAGTCTTTCACAAACTCAAGCCACCTACGTTGCCGCATATTCAACTCCTTCTGCGTGAACAGGTACTGTAGGGACTTGTGGTCCGTGAACAATTGGAACTTCTACCCCAAAAGATAGTGTCTCCAAATCCGTAGGGCAAATACCACTGCTACCAACTCCAAATCATGAGTTGGGTAATTTTTCTCGTGAGGCTTAAGCTTACGGGAAGCATAAGCTATGGCCTGTCTCTCCTGCTGCAATACACCTCCAAGTCCTTGCAAAGACGCATCGGTGTAAACCAAATACTCAACTCCCGGTCTCGACAATGCTAACACAGGTGCTGAGGTTAACTTGTCCTTTAACTCATCAAATGCCAACTGACAGGCATCACTCCAAATGAATGGCACACCTTTACGAGTCAGATGTGTCAAAGGACCCGCTATCTTAAAAAATCTCCGAATGAACCTCCTGTAGTATCCTGCTAGGCCCAAGAAACTACAAATCTCAGTCGGTGTCGTGGGCTGTCCCCACTCCCTCACCGCGGATACCTTCCCCGGATCAACAGATATCCCCCGGTCGGAAATGATGTGTCCTAAAAACTGGACCTCCTTCAACCAAAACCCGCACTTCTCATACTTTGCATACAACTCGTTCTGACGTAGTGTCTGCAAAACATGCCTCAAATGTTCGGCGTGCTCCTCTTCTGTCTGGGAGTAAACCAGAATATCATCGATGAAGACAATGACAAACTAATCTAGGAAATCCCTGAACACTCTGTTCATCAAGTCCATAAACACTGCTGGAGCGTTGGTCAAACCAAAAGGCATAACCCGAAACTCGTAAGAACCATATCTCGACAAGAACGCAGTCTTCGAGACATCCTCCTCCCTGATACGCAACTGATGGTATCCCGATCTCAAATCAATCTTCGAGAAGAAAGAAGCTCCTCTCAACTGGTCAAATAGGTCATCGATTCGAGGCAACGGATACTTATTCCGTATCGTGACCTTATTCAACTCTCGGTAGTCCACACACAATCTCAGTGAACCATCTCTCTTCTTCACAAACAAAACTGGAGCGCCCCAAGGTGAGGTACTCCTGCGAATAAAGCCCTGACCTAACAGCTGCTCTATCTGATCTCGTAGCTCTCGCATCTCTGCCGGAGCCATACGGTACGGTGCGTGTGCTATAGGTCACGTATCTGGCAATAGGTCTATAACAAAGTCTATCTCTCGACTGGGGGATAGGCCTGGTATCTCCTGAAACACATCCGAATACTCCCTGACAACTGGGATCGAATCTAAAGGAATCACAACCTCATTAGAGGTATCTTCCTCTAGGTAATACAAATGAGCGGTCGAACTTCCCTCTGGGCGAGGCATCGCCACTACAAACATCTCTTGCCCTGGAATGGCAAAAATAATGCTCCCGCTGAAGCAATCAATCATGGCCCTATAAGCTACGAGCCAATCCATACCTATAATCACATCGTGCACATGCATATCTAATACCAACATGTATGCAGGTAATACCAAACCACCAATTTCTATCCCCACTCCCCGACATATAAAGAATATAAGTGACCCATTCCCCAATGGTGAGTCGACACACGTCGCTGTTCTCTCCTCTGTGGCTAACAACCCTAAAGTCTTCGCGAAATGTGTAGCTATAAAACAATGTGTAGCCCCCGTATCAAACAATACCCGACCCATAGTGCCATGGATAGAAAACGTACCCTCAATCGCGGGCGGTGCTTGTGGAACTGCTGCCTGGTGGACGTTATAGACACGTCCATACTGTAGCTGCCCCTGCTGAGCTGGGACTGCTGGAATGGGTGGCAATGCTGCCATCTGTGGCGGTGCGGGGAGAGCGGCGGGAAACATAGGCCTCTGCGGCTCCTGGAGAGGACCCTGCTGCTGCTGCTGTGGGGCCCTGCCCCTATCAGGACAATCCTGTCGTTTATGGCCAGTCTTGCCACAAACAAAACACTTCCCTGGGAAGTTCCCTCCTCTCTTCCCCTGCTGTCCCCGGCCTTGGTGGCCGTTATCGTTCCTCCCTTGGCCCTGCTGAAACTTCTGCCCATTCTGCCCCTGTTGGCCGTTTGGACCCTGATGGCCGTTTGGACCCTGATGGCCCTGACGGAAACCTCCTTGTCCGTGCCTATAATTCCCTGATCTGAACCTCTTCTGATCCCCCTGCTGGGAACCCTGCTCACCCTGTATCTGCCCCTGAACAGATTGTGCCCCACTAGCACCATGTCCTCCAGTCCTGCCCTGATGGCTAGACTCTCCCGATCTCTTGCCTTCAGCCATATGAAAGCGGTGATCCTGGCAGTGTAACAAAGCAGCGTTAACCACATCAGAATAAGTGGCCAACGAAAGGTTCCCTAACAGATGCTGACGGATCCTCTATGTCAACCCGTCGGTGAATTTCTCAATCTTCTTCTTTTCTGTCGGTATCTCATCGGGAACGATATTCAACAGATTCATGAACTCGGCCTCATACTCGGCCACGGTCTTACCCTCCTACTTCAGATTCATCAATTTCCTCCTCATTTCCGTGTGAACAGCCGACGAAAAGTACTTGCGGTCGAACCGGACCCAAAAGTCCTGAATAGTGAGAGTATCCCTCTCCTCCACGGTGGTAATAGACTCCCACCACTGCAGTGCAGATCCAACTAGCTTAAAAGTAGCTATCACCTGCTTCTGAACGTCCATGCACTCGTACATCCTCAAGTGCCTCTGCATATCCTTCCTCCACTGGCTCGATACTACCACATCTAAGCTACCTGCAAACTCTGGCGGATGCGCTTTCTGAAAAGCGTCACGTACACGTTCCCAAGCAGACAGGAATGCATTTGCTTGTACTGGCGCGGCAATCGGCGCCTGAGGTGGTGCCTGCTGAACTACGACAATTGCGGCATTTACCGCTTGGGCTACAATGGCTGCAACCTCAGCGGCGTTCATCATGCCCTGAACTGGAACGGGCTGGGGTTCGGGCGTTGCATCCCTGGGAACTCGTCGTGCACGTCGTGGAGGCATCTGAAATAAGAATGAAGTTTATAAGTTCACTGTTTATAAACTTAAAATAGCTGAAGAACGCAGCATACACAAAAAGAGTACAACAGTCCTAAAATATAGGGCTCTATATCAAAGAAAACTTAGCGAAAACATAATATCCGTACAGATCCTAAAGGACACTAGAACCTGATGCTCTGATACCACCTGTGACACCCCGACTAATTAAATATCGGGTAGCTACTCCTTTATTAAATTAAATCAAAATGCCAAGTTGGCTCAGTTAATAGCATCACTGTCGTAAACATTTTTATTATTACTAACCACCTAGTATTTAAAAAGTAAGTTGTCAAATTTTAATTAAAATCTGATTAACATGCAGTAAAAGATTTAAAGCAAGAATAATATCACCATTCACCATAACGAAATAATAGAATAACCATCACATGATATAAATAAATTCGGAGGAAAAACTCCTCACAACAAATCCCACAACTGAAATGAGTAACGAAATACTGAATACTGAATCAATACATGCCAAAGTCTGAAAAACTGAAATGGAAATGTCTCTAATAGAATTTGGGCAACATGCCCTACAATTGAGGAATACTGAACATGGAATCCAAATGATAGAAGCGTCTAAAAGAAAATCCCCGTAACTTCCACAAACAGCTACAGCTCGTCATCTGAGTGAGAATCCTATGCATGGTGTCCTTGTGGCTGGGCACCTAAAATGGTTTTACAAGAAAAATAGATTTGAAAGCAAACGGGTCAGAGCCCGAATGTGGAGATATTTTAAAAACCTGCAAGTGCTTTAAGAACATTTAAAACATTAAATGCAAAGTACATGTTAGGACGTGCACTCACATGAAATTCTCACCTCTCGACTAAATGTGCACTCCTAACGTAAGTACCCATCTAAAATGACACTAACCACTAGTTAAGTGACATCATATCTAGCTAGACTGTCATAGGTTCTACCCTTATTACTCGATTCCCATTAACATTATAACGATCTCAATTAAATAGGGGGCTTAACATAAATTCAGGTTCTCATATAAAAGTAATACAACTCGTTATAGATTATCCCTTTTATGTTATTCCGTAGTTATACACACAATACCATATGAAAGTTCCCATTTTACTAAGTGTATATTTTCCACATCATAAAAATACAATATAAGCACCCCGAGACTAAGTTGCGGTGCACACATACTCTGCTTTCCATCCCGGTACATCACGTACATAAGGAATCACGTATTCCGAATCTCTCAGGAATAGTTCAGATAACACAAATCACAAGCAGTGGAGGCGAAGACAGTCACATCACATGGGTCACGCACATACCTACGCTCCCACGATCAGCAGACTTATTAACATCCCAATAAGTCCTTCTCTGACCTATGTTCTCGAGGTAACCAATCTAAATCCGGGCATCACAAGGATAAGAAGGCCCTAAGCGAATGTAAACCTCCCGTGATAGCAAGTATGGTAGGTATGTCATACACATAAAATTGTATGCTAAGCATTCACACATCTTAGATGTCACAATATTAATAAAGGTATACTCTACATCCTTATACCATTATTCCAAATTATATATTTGAAGTCTCCCGATAATATAAAAGTTAAACTGTCGACACGTCTCACGTCGTAGTTTCTTATACTTAAAACCTATCTCAAATAGATTATTAAGTTCCTAATTTTTCCCACATATAACATCTTCATTACTAAGGTCTTTACTTCTGCCCAAACCTCATTTCATCAAATTATTCAACTTTACACTTTTATCCCAAATATTATCTCACTTATCGAAATTCATGAATTTAGAATAATTCCTCAAATCGAATTCTAATTAAGGTCCAAGTTTCATAATCATGCCTACTGGTCTTCCTTAAGTTTAAGGGTATTCATAAGGTCTCCAATAGCATTTTCCAAGGGTTACTACCATTAAAATTTAAATAGGGAAAAACTTTACTCATTCTGGGAATGTCGATCGATCGACCTTTTCCTTCGATCGATCGATGGTGGTCGATCGATCGACTGATGAACATCGATCGATCGAATGCACAAGGTATGGCTACGGACTGCTTCGTTTTGCAGTTTTCAAATCATCCCAAAACATACTTTTAATGCATGAATCTCTAATATAACGTTATAGTATCATCATACAACCATCCTACAACATTAATAACGTTCTAAAACCAATAATTCATCAACCAAGGGCTATATATGGATCAATCTTCATCAAGAACCCTAGTTTTCTAATTTTTTTAAGAACATTCAAAAACCTCTTCTTAAATCCGTTTTTGTTTCTTGTAAGATATATCAACATCAGATTAGTCCTCTAAATACGATTATACATGCAATCCTTTCCTCAAAATATAGTATTCTAATTCCAAACTCATGGGTTTTTCATTTACTTTCAAGAACAAATGTAAATCTTAGAATTATCTAACATGGAAGAAACATTCTCTGAATTAAACGGAATTAAATCACTTGCCTTGATTCAATCTCTGATTTTGATGACGATTTGAAGAAGTTCCCTCTCTCTTTCTGCAGAATTCCCTTCTATCTCCCTCTCTCCAAGCTTTCTTCTCCAATGGCTATGGTGGCTAGGGTTTGTTTTTGGGAAAGGAATTAGAAACCTAATTCTAATAACCTACGTAGCCTATTGGGTTAACATGGGTTGGTTAGTGGCTTAGTGGGTCTAATCCATATCAGATATAATTTACTAATTTTCGTCACTTTTAATTTCCAAAAATACAAAATTACCAAAATACCATTTATGTTGCCGGTATGGCCTAAAAATACCCCGGGACCCAAACTAAACCCCCGGCTAGTGTTTTCTGACTATCTCGACCCTTCCGAATGCGTTGGCGCAATCAAAATGACCATACGGTTAATAGAATTTAAATTTCACTTTTATAATTAAAATAATTATATCCTGACGCGACTGTCACACGCGTCCCAATAAAATGTCCAAATTGCCGTATATCAATCTCACGACAAATTTCATAATTCAATATTCATATATCATCATATATACTCAATATAGTCAAATACCAACTCACATCTCGCTAGTATTTTATCCGGATTAATTCCCAATTAATTCTCATTTAATTAATTAATCCAAAAAATAAGTATCGCCAAAAATACGGGGTATTACAGTAGTGGCCCCATAATATCGCCATGTACTTTTAAGGGGATTCAAATATCCAACTTCGTTGAACCTTTATGCATAAATGGCCACCAATATCTTTAAGAGATTTCTTTGTTGGAGAGTGGTCTTCCACTCGTGGGCGCTCAACAGCTACCCTTGTGTATCTCTTTCAAAATCCCTTTTACTTGGTTTAGGTGAACACATTTTAGCAGTGGGTCGGTGAATGATTTTCGATAGAGCTTCCCATTTTAGTTGACGCAGAACCTTGCCGATCCAATCTTCAACTAGTGCACTGCCTTGTCGTCTGGAGGTAGCTCGTCGATTTTCAAGTAGGAGATGATGGGGTCCATCCATGATGCTATCGATTGTATTTAGAGAATGCTCAGATCCGTCATTGTAATCTTCAATACTTGGTCGATCTATGTACTCCACCTTAATTGTTCTTTTCAGTTCGGTATCTACAACAGAGGCCAGAGTGCCTATGGCATCTGTATGGCTATTGCCATTCCTTGGAAGCTGCTGAACTGAGGCAAACTTAAACTGTTGAAGAAGTCTTTTGGACTTATCTTTGTAGGATATCATCTTGGAATCCCTTGCTTCATATTTCCTGTTGAGTTGGTTTGCGATCATCCTGGAATCACAAAATACAACGATGTGGTGAGAACCCAAACTAATCACCTTATGCAGATCGTGCACCATGGCTTCGTATTCTGCCTTGTTGTTTGAACCATTGAATCCCAGCCTCTGATGACTTGCTCAATAAGTCCGCCTTATGGCATTAAAAATACTATCCCAACTCGTTCTTTTCTCATTTGATGAGCCATCAACAAAGAGCTTCTAGTGCTGGACGTCCTCACCGACTACTAGTGACTCCAGGATGGGTTGAGATTGCTCCTCTCTTTCTCATGGCGACGTTGAAAGCTCTACCACAAAGTTTTCTAAGACTTGAATTTTATCACCTTTCTGAAATCATACTGGATCTCAAATCTTGGTCGTCCTATTATAGAGATCGACCTTTCTGAGAGCGTCCTTCAAGGGGTAAGTTGTCAAGACAACTACTGTGTGAGCGTCGTAGTGCCTTAACTTTCTTGCGGTGGTCACCAGTGCCAAAATAATTAATTTTATAGATATGTACCTGGTTTATGCTTTGATAAAGGTGTGGCTCACGTAGTAGATCGGTCTCTGCTCTCCATCATATAGACAGATCAACGTCATGCTAGTCGCCTGACTTGAAACAACCAAATAGATGTACAGGTCCTCCTCATTTTTGGGAGTTAATAATAAGGGAGGAGATTCCAAGTACTGCCAAATCCCTTTTAGAGCTTGATCACATTCTTTTGTCCAGATTGTGGGACTTGCTTTCTTCAGAGCTTGGAAAAACGACTGTCATTTGTCAGAAGATCTTGAAATGAAACGATTTAAGGCCCCTAACATCCCAATAATGACTTGAATGTCTCTGATGGTGGTCGTCTTTCTGAAGTCTTGTAGAGCTTTGATCTGATCCGAATTTGCCTCAATGTCCCTTTAAGTAACCAGGTATCACAGAAATTTTCCAGAGCTCACTCCGAATACACATTTGGAGGTGTTGAGCTTCATTTCGTACTCTTTGAGAATGTTGAAGGTCTTTCCAAGGTCTCTTAGATGATCAGTTGAATGCCTACTCTTAAAGAGCATATCATCAATATACACCTCCAAGTGTAGCCGATCAACTTCCTTAACATCTTGTAACCAGCCTCTGATAAGTTGCTCCCGCGTTCTTCAAGACAAATGGCATTACATTATAACAGTAAATTCCCAAGGTTTTGAAGAACGAGGTCTTCTCCTGGTCTGGGCTGCACATGGGTATCCGGTGGTAGCCGGAGTATGCGTCCATGAAACTCATGCATTGCTGCCCCGCTGTGGAATCCACGAGCTGATCTATCCAGGGTAGCGGGATCACTAAAGTACACACAAACCCTCCATTTGCCCTTTTTTTTCTTGACGCAACGGTGTTGCAGATCCAATCTGGGAATTGGACCTCGCTAAAGGAGTCGACCTAGAGTAAGTTGCCAATTTTAACTTCCACAACTCGTATCTTTTTTGGGGCCAACTTCCTGGGTTTCTGTTTGATCAACTTGATGCTCAATTCCACATGCAATCGATGTCAGGTAACCTATGGGTCAATTTTAGGGAGATCATAGGGTTGCTAAGTGAAAATGAGTGCGTTGCAATGGAGAAATGATAAAGTTATTCTGCTTCATCCCTTGGCATCTCCGATTTGATGAGGAAGGTTTATTTTGGTTATGATGCATACTGAGGAAGAAAGATTAGTTTTGCTAACACGCGTTCAACATGAGACAACCGAGTTTCTTCGACCATCGATCGAATCCCCTTTGATTGCTACTTAGGCTGATCGTCCTTCAAGCTATCTTTGTCTTGACTACTCTTAAACTGAGCTTGCTTTGCCTTGATGGCTTAAACACAATAGCTTCGTGCCGCTATTTGATATCCTTTGATCTCTATCACTTCTTGGTTAATCATAAATTTAAACTTCCGATGAAGCAAAAAGGGGACAATCATCATATCATGTAACCATCCTATGCCCAGTAAGCATTGTAGGGTGACTCTGATTGGATCACGTGGACTTCTACTTCCTTATTAACCAGATCGATCTTGACTGACAACTTTATTCTTCCATGGGGCTCTACATCTCCATTGAAGTCGATCAATAGACCGACGTTGGTATTAAGGTCCTTGATGCGATAGCTAAGCTTTTAAAGCATTATTAAATATATAATTTCGAAAGAGCTTCCTTAATCTATTAGAACTCTTCTTACGTAAAATTTTCCAGCTTGTAAGGTGAGCACCAAGATATCCTTATGAGATAGATTCACACCGACTAGATCATCATCGATGAACAGAATGATATAATCAATATCCAGGTCTCTCCTCTCTCTCTTGACTAGGATCGACTTGAACAGGTTTACCAGAAATGCTTTATGGATGTTGGTCGCTATCCTCACCTTCTCTTTCAGATTCTTGCCTATATGCTGAGACGGATCGGTGTAGCCATGGATAGCAGCGAGACTCATGCTGGCGGAAGATCCTCCTATGCTTTTTGGATCGTATTGATCTTCGTCATTACTTTTGGCTTTGCTACGCTGCTGTATGTATCCTTAAGATGCCATGTCTAGACGAGTTCCTCTAGATGTTTTTTGAACATTTTGCAATCCTCCATGATATGTCTGTGGTTTTGATGATAGCTACACCTGGGATTAGCATCCATATCACCTAAGTAGCTGACCATCTTGGGAGGCCTTGTGAAAAAGGGCTTGTCATTGATCTAATGAATGAGCCTATAAATTGGCTCCTTAAAGACTGTCTCTAGAGTCTTGTAGCTACTGTCACTGGCTTAAGATTTGAGTCAACTTTTTGAGACTTTGTCCCTAGACCCCTTTTTGGTTGAAGAAGGTTGATTTCCCCCTTTGGAGGCCTCTTAGACTTATTCTTCTTCTGATCGGTCCGGAAAACTGCACTGATGAGCTCATCCTCTACCTTGGCATATTTTCAATACGGTACATAAGGTCGTCTATTAAAGAGGTCGGCTTTTTGGTAATGATTGAAAGAGGTCGTCCGACCGCTTTAAATCGAACTTATAAAAAGAGATCACCAACTAATCATTATAATCATCAATGTTATTGTACAACTCCCAGTACCTTCGAGAGATTATCATTTCTCCTTGAGAGATCAGTGAATCGACCTCCTTGATTACTCTGGTGCTTGTAAAAAATGGGAATGTGAACTGCTCGGCCAGCTCCCTAAAGAAGGAGATTGATCTAAGGAGCAGCTTCTCAAACCACTTTAGATTGATCTCACCTAGAGTCGATGGGAATACCTGTCACATTAAATCATCGTGATGGATCCAAAGAGACATGGTCTACTGATAGTGTCTGATATGATGGGCAGGACCTGTCTTTTCATTATATGTCATAAATTTTGGTATGGAAAACTTCTTTGGGGGCTCAAAAGACTGAGAGTTCGATAAAGGGTGAAGCTAAACTGTGCCCAAGAGCTTTTCTGGCCATGTCTTTGGGAGTCCTGACAAGATTTAGATCCATCATTCCTTCCAACTCCCTCCAGGCGAGTCCTCTTAATTCATCGCTCTTTACTTAGTTTGGTTGCACCTATGGACAAGCTGGCTTGCTACTTTGAGCTGACTCCATGGGACGGGGTTGGTAGTGCCTACGATTGATGGAATTCCTCCCAGGAGAGCGATCACGTCGTTGGTGATGATGCACTGCACGAGGACTTATTGAACGAAAAGCCCTACCATGTTGATTATTTGGGGAGCAGGTCCCCTCTATGATGGTACCGAGTATGAGAATCTGATGTATGATCCTTCGATTGATGGGTCAGCTGCCTCATTATATGGGTGATCTTCTGATTCACCGTTATTCAACCTTTCTTCATAGATACTTGTCATACAAGAAGCAACCCTTCCTTCTAGTCGATCGATCGGTGGTGTGCGATATCGTCGACTAGGTACATATCTCTAAGACGAGCATCCACTGAACCTTGAACGTTGCTGGAGAAATGAAAATATTACAGAAGTGTGATCCCTCCTTATGATGCAGGTTTCAGATTGAATGCAACTCCTTTCATGAGTGGGGTGAGACTGGTTTGTACTCATTATGAACTTCGGGATCTTCTGGTTTTAATAACGGAGAGGAGTTCAAATTTCCCACAGATGGCACCAAATTATAGGGGATCTTCCCACAATGAATGCTAAATTTGTAGAATTTCCCTGCTTGGTTCGGCCTTCAGGTAAGTCTACATTTACGGGAGAAAAGGGGGAAGAGTTTTTATTAGAAGGGTAAGAGTAACAACTCGAGTAGTAGAGATGATAGCTGAGAGTTCAAGTTATTATGTGCGATTTACAATTAACTTTTACCTGAGCTAGATGGATCCTATTTATAGACTTAAGTATCTTACATTTTTGGGTCTCCTCATACTCATCTTGATCTGGCCCATGAGTCCAGGTACGTTTGGTTAGAGTATCTTAGCTGGTATCATCTTCGATATTTGACCTTATCTCCTAGAGTTATGATTATTTGGGCCGACCTCCCACCGCATGTTTCTCACGTGATGTGGCATGTGTTCGGCCATGTGGCAGTCGTTCGGTTTTATTCCCTACACAATATATATATATATATATATATTAATAATTAATTTCTCAATGAGAATCATCCAACTAGATTTTCTAGTTCATATTGTACTTAAGTGTGATTAGAGAGAAAATGATAGAAAATGGTTACGAGTATTCTAAAATTTAAATGAATATAGCTTTAAGATTTAGACAGTAAAAAATTATATAGGTTGGTACAATGTCAACATAATTATAATTTTTATAATTTTGTTTGTGTTGTGTTTTGCTTTTACAAGGTTAGTCTCACCGCGAATAAAGGCCAAAGGATGCTCTAATTAATTTATTATAAAATATATTTAAATATTTAAAGGATCCCCTTTAAAACTTTCGCCTAGCTTATTAATCCAAAAAAGCATTGAAATATTAACAATATGGGTTCTCTTTCAAAAGAATATATGGGAAGTTAGATTTTTATCTATTCAGATACCCAGGAACAAATAATGACGTGAAGAACTTGATGGATATAATACACATAATATAGAAAGGAAATAAAGAGAGCGAAGATAAGGGTTGCCCTAAGCAAGTGAAAGATGCACGACCGCACATGCCCCCAATCGCCTATTTGTTATAAGTTGTATTTAGGGGTCAAAATTTTAATACTAACACGTATAAAGAACCTATTTGCAATTTCTGTATAGGGCTTAATAAATTTCTATGGCCAGCCCTAGAAGGCTAGAATATATGTACCGAGGTATCTCCTGAGCTTTGCACCCCCATATAATCAAGCTAAGAAACATAGAACTTAAGTGAAATAGTCAATAGCACTAAGAGAAGTTGTAGCGTTAGATATAACATAACTAGAAGGAAAAATAATATTAGTTTATTTAGAAGTGAAAAAACGGAGTAGGTGACAAGAAAACAAAAACTAGCAACATCGTAAGGAATTAACACAAGATAAATAACTATAGAGCATCTAGGTTACAAAAGTAATCCTAATAACAAGAAAAAATAAGTTAATCTAACCTAAATTTACCATTAATACTTCACTAAAATAGTTGAAGACCAGAAAGAATTGTCATTCTATAAAGCCATAAAACACCATGTTGCCTCTGAATTTGCAGTTGAACTAGTTTCCAACTTTTCTTTTCAAAATTTCAGCCTCTTGGATTAACCATCAAATTGAAATCACATATAAAAAATAGTTACCATAATGAATTAAAATATATTCTTTTATTTTTACGTCTATATGAACTTCTGGAAATTCAGAACATAGTTCGTGACATTGTTATACACTATTGTGGAAATTGAAAATGACTGGTGACGCGACTAAGAATGTGTCTCAGAAGTGCGTACTCTCTAGGCTCAAGTGCAAGCCTGTTGCTCAAGTAATAATCCGATAATTCGGGTATCGATCCTCAGGTAAATTGGACAACAGAGTTGTAACGACGTTGGACAGGCGAAGGAATCCTAACTCTGACTCTAAAAAGAAAGGAAAAGATGATTTGTTTTGAGAACTGACTACAACTAAATGCAATTGTGAAATTATGAAAGAAATGCAACTATTCTAAATTACCTAAAATACTAACGATGAATGATTTAAAACTCTAACTATATGATGAAGAAAGCAGGACGGGAATACAATCCCTCAACCCTAGTGTATTGATGGTATAAAACTAATCGTAACTTTAAATGATTAATTAGACCCAGAATTTAGTACTCCCAAGTATTATGTATATGAGGTTAAAGCCCGCACCATACTTAATCATAGGATGAGTAAATCGGTATTGCGTTAGTTACACTCGAATTGTAGTCTGAAGCATCCTGGTTATCCTGAAGCAAACGAGATCCAAAGATCTACAATTATCATGTTTCTACGCAATACGGTCGTAATAAATCATTAAATTTAGAGGACTAATTTTATACTTATGCAACTACCACATCGGGTTGGGTTTATGCATCCCGACCTTTAAAAACCTAGCCTACCATGATGAAATTAATGAAAACGATTGTTGAATTACAGGAAATCATGATTAAACTAAGGGATAATTGAAGAATGATGTAGAAGGAAGATTAAACAGAAGAAAGTAATCAACTAACTTACCAAAGCACTAAAAGCATCAACTAAAATTACTTGTAATCACAGAAATCTGAACAAACTTCAATCTTGGAATTAAAATTGGAATAAATCTTCAAACTAGGGTTTTGTAGCAACTTTCTCTCTCTAACTACCTCTAAAAGTTTTAACTGAAAAGGGAAAAATTAGATGAATTTTGTGCCCCTTAAAATGATAATAAATCGGGTTTAAATACCCTACAAGACTCCAAGAGTTTTAGCTTAACCAGGACTCTCCATTGGAGGAAGAGTAAAAAAACAAAACTGCGACAATCGAACCGGTCCTGTCCTCCTCTGGTTCAGTTTGGCTTGGATTCGGATCGATTTTTTTCTTTTCTTCCCGGATCGGTCCTATCCGGATCGGTTCTTTTAATTTCTTCCCGGATCGGTCCTATCCGGATAGGTTCTTTTAATTTTCATCAACTTCGATCCGTCTTCGGTCTGGGGTTCACTGAAACTTAGTGTTTCGGATCGGTCCTATCCGAGTTGGTCCTATCTTTCTTTGACTTTTTCTTCTATCTTTGACTGCTCATAACTTTCACACCGGGACTCCGATTGAGGTGTCGTTTCTTCCTATGTACTTGTAAACTTGATATCTCTAACTTTTCTCAGATGCCTCATCCAAATGTCGGGTAAAAATTATGACTTTTCCCTTTTGATTTTCTTTCTTTTCTTTCTCTATTCTTCCGGTTTCTTTCTTTCTTTTGTGATATCAAATACCTGCAAAATTAGTACGAAATACCAGAAACTCGGGGTACTCATTAGAATAAGTCAGTAGCAAGATTATGAGATAACATCAAATCGATTACATTGTTCGAGGTGTTAAAATTAACTAAATTAAAGGGATAAATTTAGAAGAATTTATGCCTAATCAAATCCCCCTAGCTTAGAACTTTGTGCGTACCGAGCAATGTAAAAGAATCCTAGCAAGGCTCAACTTTTGAAAATCACTTTATTGGGATAGAATACCTTTTTCACGGGCAAACGATTGCATTTAGCATATGCAACAAGACTTTAAACCCCTAGGTTATCCTAGTAGGATGAGTTGTATCTCGTGAGGGTTTGTAGAGAATATACCCACAAAATTTGACTAAAAGAAACTTCAAAATATGCAAAAATTGTATAATTCAAACTTTCCCAGAAAATAATCATCATCAAGTCATGTTCAAGAGTCTCAAATGATATTGCGTGCGTGCGAAGCCAAAAAATTTAACCGCGGATTTCCACCGATTGACCATTACGTTACTTATCCGAAAATTCTCTTTGATTTCAAAATCTCACATGATGCTCTGACAAACGAATTACTCGGAATGTGGCTATTTTTTCTCGATATGCGTGATTTATAAGAGTAAATGTAGTGGAACCAAGTTCACGCACATAAGTAGAAAGACGAAAATTTTATAGTGATTGGATCTCATCAACAGAATACGGTTTGAAACACGGGAACATTGCCTCTTACATACGTTTTATCTCTTTTATTGTCTTTTGTGTTTTAACTCTCCATGCAGTAATTAATTTCGCAATTTGGACTCGGTTAGGACTTTTTCGGGTTACAAGTATATTGGGTAAAATAAAAATGGTAGGGAAGGTTGGAATTGGAAAATTCATTTATGATATCCATTTGTGCTTTTTTTGGGCTATTGCTCATTTTTTTCTTCTTTTTCTATTTTTTTATGCTTTTCTTTCCTTGCTATTTTTGTTGAGCATATCTTTTTTTTCTCTTGCCCCTTTTTGTTGCACTTTTCGGACTTAAATTCTGAATTTTTTCATTTTTCACAATTCCGGGCTATTTGGGTTTTTCGGGTTATCAAATGAAAAGGAAAAAAATTTATTAGGCTCAAATTGGGTTGCAAAGGGATGAATTTTTCATGACTTTTTCTGGCCAATATTTCTTTGGGTGACAAACAGGAGCCTACTTCATTGTCCAAAATACTAATTGCATTACCATATGCATTTCGAGATGAATTTAATTTAGAGATTTTTTCGTCACGTTCTTTAAGGCAATATCACACACGTTTCTCAAAACCGATCAAAGTGAAAGACATGAGATCCTCGATGACTTTTTAGATGCTGAAAAGGACTTTGAGTTAACAATTAACTCGGGTTGATTTATAATTTTCACAAAGATGAAAGGCTCGAATCTCACCGGGGTTGTTAATCTCCATATTTATTCGTTAAGTCGTCTATGTTTGCTCAATTTCCATCTTTGGTCAATTTCGGCTTTGTGTATTTTGAATTTTATAACTTGAGACTTTAAACTGACTTTTAATGATATTTTTGAAAAAAATTGAATTCCAATTTCATTTATTTTGAAGAAAAATATTTTTTGGATTTTTCAAAATTATATTATTTTTTTGAAAATTTTGGGCATTTTTGAAAAATTATGAAGTTTTAGAAAAACGCACTTGTGCCCCCCCTAACTTAGACTTTTGCATTGTCCTCAAGCAAAAAGGACTAAAATCTAACTCAAAGCGAATTAAGAGTGCGTAAAAATAAAACAAAAAAATATTTAAAATGCATAAAGACATTAAATGACCCTAACACATGACTCAATAATACAATAAAAATCACCCCATACGCGTCGGGGGTGCGACGACCTCTCATCTCTCCGCGAACTCACCCTACCCCAATCACGTTGTTCGGTGCTCTCCTCGTCTCTCCCGTCGTCATATCATAAACCAATAATTGGAACAAGTTGGGACCTCGCCCATAGATAAGGGAAAGACCGGGAGACGCATCGTGACTACTTAGAAAGGGATCCCTGTTATGCTTACTTAAAGCATGTCCTGCATGCATCGATTGGGTGGGAACACCTAAGTTTCTTTTAATTTTTGGAATGCATGGATTGGGCTCTAAGTCGGACGAAACACAACTTTTCTCCTCAATAGCCTTCGGGACCTCTAGGGGTATGGGTGTATGGTCACAAAGAAGGAATTTCTCGATTTTATCTTTCCATTCGCTTTCTTCTAAGTGACTATAAGTGCCTAATAGGTATTGGACTTCAATAGTAAGGATCTCATCCACCGGACTGAATTCTTTATCAAATTCTTCCATGCTCATGTCCCCTAGATCTCTCTCTCAAGTAGTGCCTACGTCCTCCCTTACTTGCTCGATCTCTAACTCCACTATTTTTCTCTCTTTTAACCCCTATCTCTCTCTCAATCGTGGTCACTACACCCAGCTCCCCTTTTTTTCTCTCATCGTCACAACTAACGCTATTACTTGATGAAATAAGGCACACCCTTAACGGCTCTCTCTTATGGGACCCCTCATTCTCGTGGCTCGACACTAAGCAAGACCCTATGTCATTTCCATAATAATTTACCTCAAAGTACTCCTCTACGATCTCATTGATTAGGCTCACCGCGTGAAGATCATCTTCTTCCTGCGTATGTTGGGCTATATAGAAGATGTTAGTCTCTAAGGTCATGTTCCCAAAAGTGAGTTGCATCTGCCCATTTCGATTATTGATAATTGCGTTAGTCTTAGCTAAGCATGGGAGCCCAAGAATGATGGGAACATGATTGCTCGAGGCGAAGGAGGGCTCTGTGTCCCAAATGACAAAGTCTACCGGGAAGTAGAAAGTATCAACTTGGATGATCACGTCCTCAACTATACCTCTTGGTATCTTCACGGTTCAATCCGCTAACTGGAGAGTGATCTTTGTGGGCTTAAGGTCGCCCAGATCAAGTTGCCTATAGATGGCGTAAAGGAAGATATTGACACTTGCTCCCAAGTCAAGTAAGGCTTTTTCATTTTTATTTTGAGTAGGATGGAGCTCATGTTCTATGCTTGAAAGATGTTTTTCTTTACCTTCATCTTCCTCTTTACTGTTAACAAGTCCTTGAGGACTTTCACATAAGATGGAATTTGCTTAATGGCATCGAGGAAAGGTAAATTTAACTTTACTTGCTTAAGCACGTCTGACACTTCATCACGGGGGTTTCCTTTGAGGGAAGGAACCAACCTTTGAGGAAATGGTGCCGCGATGGGTGGTTTCACTACAACCTCGGGCTCACTAGTGTCTTCTTTATCATTCTCATTCAAGGGGACATCTTCGGCCTTTTTCGTTCCGGGAAAAATCTCCTTGTCTTTGGTTGCGTCGTGTGGGGGAGGTGATAAATCAACGACTCTCCCACTACGAAGAGTGGTAACAGCTTGACATTGCTCCTGATATTCTGTTGAGGTGGAGCTAACACTAGTTTGACCTTGGGGAAGTCTTTGGCCCTAGGAAGGAAACTTACCTTTCTCTTGGATACTCAACGATGATTGCAACTTTGAAATGTTCGCATTCATGTCGTTGATCATGCGCTCATGCAGCATCACTATGTAGGCAGGTATAGTCGGGCATTCCTCTGTTGAATGAACCACCTCACAAATTGCACACACCTTCTCGACGGGGTTTGGGATGGATCCAGTTGGTCCTCTTCCATATACTCCACGTAGGTCTCGCCTTCTTTCTCAAATAGATCGAGCCGACCGTCCGTCATAGAATTATTTTCTACATGAAATAGGTCGGATGCCTATAGAGTGGTGGTCACTTGGCGATGTCAATTTTGAGCATTAGGGTCAGATTTATCCCAGGATTGGGTAGTCTCGGTGACATACCTCAGGTGAATCTCAACATCATGGGCGTCTAATTCGATAAATAGACCACTACCCATGGTTTCAATGAGTTTCTTGGAATTAATGTTCAGCCCATTATGGATGAAGGAAATGATTTGAAGTTTATCAAATCCATGATGGGGGCATGAAGTAACTAACTCATTGAAACGCTTGTAGAATCGATCGCACGACTCATTTTCTAATTATAGGAAAGTTTGAATTTGAGCCTTGATGGAGTTCGTTCGATGTGGAGGAAAGGATTTCTTGAGAAATTTAGATTGCAACTCATTCCAGGATGCAATCGAGCTTGGAGGTAAAGACCATAGCCAGGTCTTAGCCTTATCTTTTAGCGATAATGGGAAGAGTTTGAGGCAGATTACCTCTTGTGTGCAAGTTTGATCATTGAGGGTTTCACACACATCCTCAAATTCCCTGATGTGGAGATATGGCTTTTCAGAATCCATCCCATGGTAGTGTGGGAGCATCTGGGTCATCCCATTTTTAAAACTAAATTGCCCTGCATTATACGGGAGTATGATGCAACCTGGAGTGACAGTGTGATCGGGATATAAGATTTCTCTCAAAAGGCGGTATGGGGTATCTTCCTCACTAGCGGCTGCACGACCATGTTGCGACATGTCTCTCTCTCTTAACGACTCGGTGTCCTCACTTAGTATGCTCGAGGCGTGCTCTGAAGTGTGTCCTAAGAGGTAAAATGGAGTGTTATTTGCGATTGAGTGTGACGGTGTGGGAGGTGGAACCCAGAACTGTGGAGCTTTAGGAGTGTGAGGGCTATCAGGGTCGTACTCAACAATCGGGTTTTCGTGAATGTAGGTGGGAGTATTATTGGGAGTTGGAGTGAGTTCAGAATTTTGCATTAACAAGCTTGTGAGAGATGATGAGGAATATTTTAGTGCTATTAAATTTTTTTATTTTTTATTTTTTTATTTTTATTTTTGGATTTTTGGAATTTTTGGTCAAAGCTTTAGATTGACTCGATCTAATACTAAGTTTACCTAATTCCCCGACAACGGTGCCAAAAACTGGATGCGACTAAGAATGTGTCTCAGAAGTGCGTGCTCTCTAGGCTCAAGTGCAAGCCCGCCGCTCAAGTAATAATCCGATAAGTCGGGTATTGATCCTCAGGGAAATAGAACAACAGAGTTGTAACGACGTTGGACAAATGAAGGAATCCTAACTCTGACTCTAAAAAGAAAGGAAACGATGATTTATTTTGAGAACTGACTACAACTAAATGCAATTGTGAAATTATGAAAGAAATGCAACTATTCTAAATTACCTAAAATACTAAGGATGAATGATTTAAAACTCGAACTATATGATGAAGAAAGCAGGACGGGAATACAATCCCTCAACCCTAGTGTATTGATGGTATAAAACTAATCGTAAATTTAAATGATTAATTAGACCCATAATTTAGTACTCCAAGCATTACATATATGAGGTTCAATCCCGCACCATACTTAATCAGAGGACGAGTAAATCGGTATTGCGTTAGTTACACTCTAATTGCAGTCTGAAGCATCCCGGTTACCCCGAAGCAAACAACATCCAAAGATCTATAATTGTCCCATTTCTACGCAATACGGTCGTAATAAATCATTAAATTTAGAGGACTAATTTTATACTCATGCAACTACCACATCGGATTGGGTTCATGCATCCCGACCTTTAAAAACCCAGCCTAGCATGATGAAATTAATGAAAATGATTGTTGAATTGCAGGAAATCATGATTAAACTAAGGGAGAATTGAAGAATGATGTAGAACGAAGATTAGACAGAAGAAAGTAATCAGTTAACTTACCAAAGCACTAAAAGCATCAACTAAAATTACTTGTAATCACAGAAATCTGAACAAACTTCAATCTTGGAATTAAAATTACAATAAATCTTCAAACTAGGGTTTTGTAGCAACTTTCTCTCTCTAACTACCTTTAAAAGTTTTAACTGAAAAAGGAAAAATTAGATGAATTTTTCGCCCCTTAAAATGATAATAAATCGGGTTTAAATACCCTACAAGACTCCAAGAGTTTTAGCTTAACCAGGACTCTCCATTGGTGAAAGAGTAAAAAAACAAAACTGCGACAATCGAACTGGTCCTATCCTCCTCCGGTTCGGTTTGGCTTGGATTCGGATCGGTTCTTTTCTTTTCTTACCGAATCGGTCCTATCCGGATCGGTTCTTTTAATTTCTTCTCGGATCGGTCCTATCAGGATAGGTTCTTTTAATTTTCTTCAACTTCGATCCGTCTTCAGTCTGGGGTTCACTGGAACTTAGTATTTCGGATCGGTCCTATCCGAATCGGTCCTATCTTTCTTTGACTTTTTCTTCTATCTTTTACTGCTTATAACTTTCACACCGGGACTCCGATTGAGGTGTCGCTTCTTCCTATGTACTTGTAAACTTTATATCTCCAACTTTTCTCAAATGCCTCATCCGAATTTTGGGTAAAAATTATGACTTTACCCTTTTGACTTTCCTTCTTTTCTTTCTTTATTCTTCCAGTTTCTTTTTTTCTTTAGTGACATTAAATACCTGTAAAATTAGTACAAAATACCACCAACTCGGGGTACTCGTTAGAATAAGTCAGTAGCAAGAGTATGAGATAAAATCAAATCGATTACGTTGTTCGAGGTGTTAAAATTAACTAAATTAAAGGGATAAATTTAGAAGAATTTATGCCTAATCAACTGGACTATGTAACATTGTTATACACTATGGTTTGTGTCACAGGTCTGAATTTTTTTTTCTAGAAGTACCACATATGTGATGCGTCTACCATCAAGTAAACCAGTAATAATACGAACATCAATACACATAATCACAACAAGTAAGGCAACACAATATTTAAAGGGAAAAACTCCCCAACCCAATATTTATTACTCACAAAATACAAGGAACCTTTACAAAATCGTTTAAGTCTCTCTCCATACCTAGATTATCAGGTTACAATGCTTAAAATACAAGGCAACATGCACTTGACAACCCTAACTGCTAGATACAGGTGTCTAGAAATAAAGCTGCCAGAAATTTCAATAGGAACTACTCAAGTAACTACTGCATTGTCATCTGAACACGTGTCTTTGGGAATTTATGAGGTAGTTATCATCATTTCCCCATTCAAACTCGAGCAAACCCGTGTAGCCACCTGTTCACCCATATTACTGCTCCTAAAACTACCCAAAACAGCATTAAGACAAGCCCAACTAATACCTAAACGCAACCAATAACTATTCCCACATTTCTGTACACCATCACCTTGATTCCAACAAGATTTACCCACGTAAATAGCAACCTGATCCAACACGGGTATGATTCAGGATGATTTCCCCGATCACGACCCAAAAACCATGCACTACCAATCCCACGTTGGTCTTAGGAAAATCCCAAATATCCCACGAATAAGCCATAAGCCTAGGAGCACCTATGGATGAAATTTTGATTCTGCCTCGGAGGACCCCTCTCCTTAGACATTAATTGCTAAAAGATCGTAAGCTACATAAAGAACCAAGCTGACTTTGTTTTGCTCCATCACTTCTTTCCAGCTCACTTACCTTAGCAAAGTGCGACTAAGGCAAGTGTGTTTCCGTATCCAAAAACTCAAGTAAGTTTGTGGTGTGACAAACCCTCCCCCACTGAATTGATGACGTCCTCATCGAAACAGATTTCAAGTAACGGTGAATCACAATCTTAAACTGCCATAACATCGTGTCTTTTTCCCAAGTAGCCTCCTCAACTGCCTTCCCTTTCCACTTCATAAGGTAGAAAGTTCTTCTATTCTTTCTACTTGCTCCCTCCGTGCGGTGGTCCATAATTCTCTCGGCAACCTCGTAGTATTGCTTCCTTATTGTCGGTGGTGCCCTAACCTTATCTGCCCGATTAGGATTTGAGCTGTCTTCATAAAATCTCTTCAAGAAACTAACATGAAAAACAAGGTGTAATTTCAACTGGGAAGGTAGCTCTAACTGATAAGTTAACCTTCCAATTCTTCTTGTGAGCTTAAACAGCCCATCATACCGCTGGATAAGACCTTTGTGCGTTGTCTTTCGGCTCACCTTGTTCCAAACTTGCAGAGTGAGCTTCAGCATTACCATATCACCAATATCAAATTCCACATCGTGCCTGCTCTCGCCAGCCCATTTATTCGTCCTCCTAACTAATTTTGCCAAAGCATCCCTTGCTTCCTTGGTTAGTTTTTGCCTTCCTCGTGCATATCTGTATGTTGCTGGACAACACCCTTGGTATTTCTATTTTGTAATCTCGTGAGGAGTAAGAGGCTAGTTTTAGGTTGCAAGTTCAAATGAACTCTTCCCTGTCACCGAACTTTGATGCAGATTGTAACAAAACTGAGCAACATCAAGTAACTCAACCCAATTTTGTTGGTTGCCAGTTACGTAATGTCACAAGTATTCCTCTAATAGCGCATTCACCCTTTTTATTTTCCTATCCGTTTGAAGGTGATTTCTTGTAGGTAACTTCAACTGTGACCCAAATAATTCAAACAAAGCGGTCTAGGACCACCCTGTAAATCTCATATCTCGATCTCTAATGATGTCTAGTGGTAATCCCCATCACTTTACCACATACTGAAAGAATAAATCTGCTGTTATTTCCGCCGAATAAATCTTCGGCGGTAGGAATAAACGTTTCATATTTGGAGAACCGATCGACTACCACCATTATTGAAGTGAACTCTTTCACTTTTGGCAATCTATTGATGAAGTCCATATAGACACTTTCCCAAGGCCTTGTAGGGACTGGGAGTGGCTCTAAGGTTCGCGATGTTTTCTTCCTTTCTGTTTTATCCAGCTGGCAAACCATACAAGTTCTTATGTACAACTCCACATCAGAATCCATTCAGGCCAATAAAAGCTTTCAGATAATAAGGTAAATGTCTTGTCTTACCCCGGATGCCTTGCGTATAAATCATCATGTGTTTCTTGTAATAACCTCTGTCGAATTCCTCCAGTTTTAGGAACATAGGGCATGTTCCCTTTTGCGTAGATAACACCTTCATCTACCCAAAATCTGCGAGTAACACCTTCATCAATCTACTATAATAAGACCTTTATAACAGGTTCTTCTGTAGTCATTGCTCGAATTTGAGGCGACAAGTCACTAATAACTTGGGAAAGGGCTGCAAGTATACACACACCTGCTGCACTAGAATCTCATTCTTCGTGAAAATTAGGCTTTCTACTCAACGCATCTACTACTTGATTTGCACTTCTCGATCTGTAAAGAAACTTATAATCGAACATAGACATGAAATCCTACCATCTAGCGTGCTTTGGGGTTAACTTCTTCATCGAATTAAAGCAGCTTGTGGCAACATTGTCCATGTAAATTATAAAGTGATGCCCCAAAAGATAGTGTCCCCATGCATAAACACAATGAACAACTGTTGTCATCTCTTTCTCATGACCTGAATACCTCCATTCCGTGTCATTCAACTTCCTACTTTCAAATGTTACTGGATTCCCATCCCGAACTAAGACACCCCTCAATGCAAAATCAGATGCATCGGTGTGAACTTTAAAAGCTTTGTCGAATTCTCGAAGCTTCAAAATAGGGCGACTCATCACTGTCGCCTTCAATTTGTTGAATGCCTCCTGGCATTCATGGGTCCAATTCCAAGTCATGTATTTCTTCAAAAGGTCCATGAGACACGCTACCTTCTTTGAGAAACCCTTCACAATTTTTCTATAGTAGTTAGCCAAACTCAAAAACTACGTAATTCATTTACCATTGTTAGTGTTGGCCAATCAGTAATAGCGTCAACCTTCTTCAAGTCTATTTTCACCTTCCCCTCAGAAATTAAATGACCAAGGAACATGATTTTCTTCTAGCCAAATTCACATTTTCCAGCTTCCAAAATAAATTCGCTTCACGTAACTTTTTAAGGGTAACCCACAAGTGCTCAATATGTTCCTCCAAACTGTTACTATAGATGACAATATCGTCCAAATAGATCACCATAAGCTTATCCAAATAATCCCAAAAAACATTATTCATAAGCGTACAAAAGGTAGCAAGAGCATTAGTCAAGCTGAAAGGCATGACTAAAAACTCGAATAAACCATACCTTATAATGCAAGCAGTTTTTGGTTCATCTCCTTCTGCAATCCGTACCTGATAGTATCCAGAATGCAAATCCATCTTGGCGAAGTACGTTGCCTTGCCCAATTTGTCAAATAATTCATCCGTAATGGGTACCGAATAATTATTCTTTATCGTCTGTAGACACCTCATTCTGTTACCCCCTAACTCTCTTTAGGTCCCTAGTACCTCCACTCATCACTGTGAACCCTGGTCACGTCCCGAGTACTGACCTAAAAGCCATCGGACACTCCCCGGCTCAATTTGACCTAAAAGTCAAACTCTTCATCTCGATCGAGACTCAATGAATCTTCGAAGGGAACTGAATACCCTTTCCAACGGTCCGCCCCGTGCGCTATTCTGACTTACCATGTGGACGAACGATCCGTTTGCGTTCGAAACCCGACCTAGAGGCCACCGGGCGCTCCCGGGCTCTGTTTGACCTAAGTCAACTCTTTAGCTTGACCGAGGCTGAATGAATCTTCGAAGGGCACTGAATACCCTTTTCAACAGTCCATCCCGTGCGTGATTCCTACTTTTCATGCGGACGAACGATCTGTTTGACTCCGAGAGGTCACCGAAGGCTTCTCGGACCTGGTTAACCAAAGTCAACTCCCCGAACCGGGTCAAACTCTTTGAAATGTCAAAGTACATCTCCTAACCTTTCTAACTGTCCGCCCCATGCATAATTCGGACTTACCATGCGGAGGAACGATCCATTTGCGTCCGAACGATTCCCCGTCCAACGGACCGACAAACGCTTTCGAGCTACATTTGACTCAAAATCAACTCCCGAAATTGGGAGCGGTCCAAAGGACTTTCGAAGGTCTCTGAAATACTTTTCCAACGGTATACTCCGTGCACGATTCTGACCAACGGTTTGCCCTCGGCGGCCAATTTTCCGAAAAAAGCCTGAAGCGCACTTCCAATTGGCAGGTCCCAGACCCTGCCTATCGGCACCTGCCGATATGTAGTGCCATGGCAATGCCGATCGGCAGACCCCTGGGCCTATAAAAGGAGGCCCTGGCCTCATTTGCAAGGGAGCTCAGATCAGAAGCAAATCACTCTCAACGAATTCTAGAAACCTCTCTCGAAGGCAGCGTGATTTCAACTTCCAAATCCTCCTTTTACTCCCATTCATCATCCCCTTCATCAACTTGATGAATTAACCACTCTCCATCATCATCCAAGTGTAAGGGATACTTTTCAACATTCAAAATCAAGCTCAAAGTCTCCAAGATGGTCCATCTTTCTCACATTTCTCTTCAAATCTTCTTAAATTTGCAATAACTTGTTTTATTATTTAAGCACTTTTATTATTTTATTTCACATATCTTAAAATACTTTTTATCTAGTATTATTGCACATCTCCTATTTTCATATAAATAAAACCCAAAAAAAATAAGAAAAAGAGGGTTTGCTCATAAATTCCAAATAGGGATTCTCACCCTTTTTCCACACTTTTCTCACAAATAAAACACTTTTTATACACACACACACACACACACACACACACTTACAAATAAGAGATTTCTCCATATGGATTTATGGGATAAACCCCACCCCTCGTTTTGTATGCGAACTACGTGGACTTTGATGCCTTTATAGGCTACGTAGGCGTCTCGGGGTAAAACCTGAGACTCGAGTCCTTTTCTCACTTTTTCTCTTATTTTCTATCTTCTCTTTATCTCATTTTCTATTATATTCTATATATTCGTTCTTAGTGGCGTATTATTCCACACGCGTTATTGTTCCCTTATAACGATCAACACAAGGGTTATCGCGCAAATCCTATTTTCTACATTAATTTCACTTTCCTATGGATGACTCGCTTTATCTCTTCCGTGATACAAGTCGAGGATTCCTCCCTCCATTCTATATATACACATGCACACATATCACGGGGGGAAATATAAAGGAAAATAGCACATATCCATGAGAGACCGAAAGGGCGGAATGGGTGCCTAACACCTTCCCATTTCGTAACTAAGCCTCCGAACCCTTCTCGAATCATTTTGGTTTCGCACGCACCAGTATGTCTTTGGATGCCATCCTTCGGGGTGGCTTCCCCTTTTTCTTTTGTCTGTTTTGAGTAAAATAGACTGGCAACTCTAAATCTCTCTATATTTTCACACCTCACAAATCGACACCGGTCGAAGCGCTCTCCCGAGAGGGGACGCGCGGGACCCGATGGATCCTTTCTCCCTCCGAGGAAGGGATCGGGGATGGCCACAGTGGCGACTCTGCTGGGGATATGTGTTTTATTATATTTTGAGGGCTTGACTTTATTTACATGGATGCTATATTTGTTTATGTTTCCCCCCCGGATATTTGCCTATCCCCCTTTTCTCACATGTATATCCCATGCCTATGTTTATACTCACACACTTGTAGAAAATTCTCCATGTACACTTCACACCACGTGCACGTAGGATCACATGTATATCCCCATGTTGCACGAATCACCCATCCATACCTGGTGTACCTTTTGGGGTACTTGTACTTGGCTCCCTGTTTTGGCATAATCAAGAAAGGCATTCTCATAATAAGATACTAATAAAATAATCATGCATGATTCACACGATATCACCAAAGAGCATTGTTATTTACCAAATTTTACCCAGTAACTGGAGGGTCACTTCGTGATGGGCGCTGGTCCGGCAGGTCGCAGTTAGCCTAAGCGATATGACTCTCACCTTCCATTGACCAAGTACCTTCGACGTATATCGAACGGTTCCCCCTCATCGTACCGCTTGACCGAAGTCATGACGGGAGGTATATCGCAGGGAATTCGTTCACGTATGCCGAGTATATCGAATTCGCTCTCACACGTACCGTCCCCACGAGGTATATGGTGAGGCAATTCATGTACACTCAGGTATATCAAATGGCTTCTCCACACGTACCGATTTCCCGTAAGAGCAAAACGTATATCGTGGAAGTCACGCCAAAGGGGGGAACCCATGTCGATTCACCCAACCAACTGCATACCCGCATATAGGTGTGAAAACTAGGACACGTACTTTAGATTGCCGGTTTCAACCCGAAACTTTGCCGAAATTCTTGGTCGGCCTGCCGCCCAATTTTCGCGCATTTTTTAAAATGGGACCCTGTCCGCGAGCCTGGTTACAAGTCCAAACGTAGCTTTACATATATTAAGACTCTCACTTTTCTAGGCTCGGGTCCCGTCCGGCATTGCATTTAGGACAATTAAATACAAGTGAGAACATAATAATTATAATAATCATGCTGAGTTCCGTCTCCAAAAAAATTTTCCCCTTCCTTATAAAAAATCCAAAAACATTTCTCCCTTCTTTATTAAAAAATCCAAAAATATTTCTCCCTTCTTTATTAAAAATCCAAAAACATTTCTCCCTTCTTTATAAAAAATCCAAAAACATTTCCCCCCTTGTTTATCAAAAATCCAAAAATAGATTCTTCCCTTTTTTCTCAAAAATAAATCTCATCTTACGCCTTCTCAGGTCGATCGCACGCCCTTGGCCTGGCTCCTTATTGGCTTCGGTCTTCAGTCAAATCACCTCGGAGTTTCATCTGCTCCTCCAATACTTCTTCCGAATTCGAAATCCATCCATCTTCCATGGAGAATGTAGATCAACCACCAGTCATACAACCGGATCTGTCGACAGTCCTAGCTCAGCTTGTGGCCAAGATTGACAACCTCCAGGCTGAGGCTGAGCCCGAGACCCTATTCCCTCATGCTATGGGTCCACCCGAACCTATCTGGGTCCCGGAAGAATATCAGCACGCTCCACGTTCCCCTCCTGCCAATGGGCCGCCGCCTGCCCAGCTTCCAATGCCAAACATTGCCCAACCTATGGCTAACCTGCATGTGGTCACTGATCCAAAGGAGGAGGAGTTGAATAAAGTCAAAGAGGATCTCAAGATGCTCGCTAAGATGTTCAACCAAGTCCGAATCTCTGGGAATTACATGGGCTACACCCATATGTCTCCTTATCCTAAAGCAAGGTTACCCTAGAAGTTCAAGATGCCAAATATCGAGAAGTTCGGAGGGAGTGGCCCCCCAATTGTTCATCTTCGCGATTATCATCATTCCATGACTCTACTAGGGGCTTCTGAAGAGGTGATGTCTCAATTATTTCAGCAAACTTTGAAGGACAGTTCCCTCCGATGGTTTTTATCTCTTGAGGAATCCAGAATCCATAGCTGGGAGGATGTAGCCCGAGAATTCATATCGCAGTACAAATAAAACGAAGAGCTCGAGGTCACCCGCCGTGATTTAGAGCTGCTCAAACAAAACTCTGGAGAATCAGTCAGTAACTTTATAGCCCGATGGAGGGAAAAAACAGCTACCATGACCAATCGGCCATCTGAAGAAGAACAAGTCAACATAGTGAAGAAGAATTTCTTGCCCCCTGTTCGAGAAACCCTGGGAGGATAGTACTACCCCCACTTTCGAGCTCTCAGAGAAGCAGAGTAGAAATCGAGGAAAGTCTTGCCAAAACAAAAGTTGAACCGAAGAAGGTGTCCGGACAGTTCACCCCTAGAAAGTATGGCAAGCCTGCCAATGCTACAGTCTCAACCATCAACAACATCTCTCAACCAACCGCATCATGGGCACCAGAAAATCACCCTGCCCCCATACGAAGGGAATAAACTGAGCTTCATGTTCCTCTCTCCAAAGTTTACCATGCCCTGTTAAGCTGAAACCTTATCAAACCCTTGGATTCACGTTCATTGCCAAATCCACTCCCAAGAAATTTCAAAACCGATGCTCATTGCGCCTTTCACCAAACAGCTGGTTATACCACTGACCAATGCTTCCACCTTCTAAACATAATCCAAGATCTCATTGACCGGGGTACCATCGCCCCACCAGCCAATCCTAAGCCAAACACTACTCATAACCCCCTCCCGAATCACACCAATGCCATCTTCTTGGAAGAAAATCCGAATTTCGATCCGTCAACTCAAATCACACCCTTATACCCTCCTAAACCTCTTCAACTTTGCCCATATTTCCTCCTACACCCCACCAACCCCGCTGATCAGGCACTGTCACTCCTTACCAGAGCATGCATCACTATCCGTACTCGTTCTGAAAGTGGAAGTATGGAATTGTCACCTCCTAGAGTTCGGGCTGAAATGGCCCTCACAGATGATTATCGATTGCCAGAGGTTCAGTGCGTTATTTTTGGAAGCACGAAAATGGGCCCGAGAATCAGATAGTTGGGTGGTACCAACCGATGAAGTCAGCTTAGAGGATGTTGTCCAGATCATGGCGGAAGCATTCAGGAAAATCAACAACATTTTCAATATCATCGGGTTACTTGACACTTTGAAGCTACAAGGGCGCTTGGTCCCTTTAATCACACATATCCCCACAGAATGCGAAGGCCTATATGAGGAAGCCGTTGAAGTTGTGGAATACATTGATTTCACGGAGGAAAACAGAACTGTTGCCACCGGATGGGGGGAAGAATTTGAAGATTCGAATGAAGAACAAGCTTCAGGAAGAACTGGCCCAGTAGCCGACATATGTGGGATTATATCATTTGAAGAACTCCTCAGAGAAATAGACAGGGCGGCAGAACAACCTGAGATTGATGAGGAAACAGGATTTAAGTTTTTCCCTTCTTCAATAAATCACATGATCAGATCTGGGAGACATTACCAAGTTCCAAGCTCGCTACCAGCAAATGACAAGGGGAAGGGCGTTGAAAACCTTCCTATGCCAGAAATGACCATCGAGGAGAGTAAGATCCTCGATCAACTGAAGAAAACTCAAGCTAACATCACTCTGTGGGGGCTTTTCATGTCTTCCCAGCTGCACAGAAATCTTGTAATCAAGTTGCTCGCAGGACGCATAGTTCCTCCTTCTACCACACCAGAAGAAGCGGTAAATTTGGTCGGGTCCTTGACCTTGAACCGAATGTTGTTATTTTCTGAAGAGGAAATCCCCAAAATTGGGCCGAATCACAATCATTCACTCAACATCTCCATCGAAGTTATGGGGAAGGTTGTAACGCTTTCGCTCATTGATAACGGATCCTCTTTGAATGTCTGCCCACTGAGAACCTTTAAATGTTTAGGCCTAAAAGAAAGTGACCTCGCTCCAACCTCCGTTGCCGTGCGTGCCTACGATAATACTCGTCGGGAGGTGATGGGATCCATAAAACTTGCAATAGGGGTTGGACCTATAAACCCTGTCGTCGAATTCCAAGTCATTGATATCCTAGCCTGTTTCAACATGTTGCTCGGACGACCCTGGCTCCATAATATAAAGGGTGTCTCTTCCTCATTCCATCAGAAATTGAAGTTCTTCGTCGATGGGCGAGTCATCACCATCTTGGGTGACGACGATAACGCCGAGGGTGCAAGCACCAGCAGTCCAATTCTTGAGATACAGCATCGGTCAAATGATATGCTCCTATCAGGATTCCGAGTTGAGCCATCCCTGCTCCCGGCAGGGGACGGTTTCAAAGAAAGGGTTTGTCCAGAATATGACCCTCATGGAAATGTCAATGTGATTCAGATGTTCAGAAACATGCACTTCATGCCCTGACTGGGGCTAGGACAAAGGCGGCAAGGGATACTCGAGCCTATCGAACTGAAGAAAACTTTCCCTCCTTGCGGCTTGGGGTATCAACCATCAGAACTAGAACTCAGAACGATCCGCAAGACTCGATCAAAGAGAGGGTTAGAATGCATCCAAACTATCTCGGGAGATTATTTAAATGGACGATTCATTAAAGAGGGTGAAGACTTGCCCCTTTGCGGATTTCTAGAACCGTGGTATGACCATACAGATAAGAAGATGAAGCCTGGAATGGAGATCTTTTTCCAAGATAGCTACCCATGGGCCAAAAATTTCCCACACTGCGTACAACCGCTCATAAAAAATATCAAAGAGACTGAGGAAAGTGATTTTAAAGATTCTTTCAACTTGCAGACACTGGGGCTGGCACTCTGCATGGTTCACTCAGGCACTACATCACTGGACCCCTCTCATTTGATCAAAGCTGCAGATACACCTATCCTCAACTGGCATGCTGCGCCAGTTCTACCTCTTGAAATCTCCCCTAACCCTAATGTTTATCCTGTTTCTTCTTCTGTTGTCTATCCTGGCTCAAATGTAATCGAGACCTCTTTTGATGAGGTTCTCAATGTTGTTTTTCCTATTAATGAAATAAACGAAGATTTTGAGTATCTTGTTGTGCCTTACATTAATTGTTTAAATTCTAATCAAACTTTTGATGATGATGATTTTGCAAATGAACAATTCTTAACTGGTTTAAATAAGGTTAATAACAAACAACATAACCGCGTTCAAGTTAATGAAGAAGAGACTATTATTATTAATCTCGATTCTAGTAGCCAACTGCGCGAGATTAGGATAGGGGCCACCCTTGACGAGCATGAGCACGCACAACTCGAAGAATTGCTGAAGGAGTTTGTTGATGTCTTCACATGGTCCTACGACGATATGCCCGGTATTAATCCTGAAATATCTCAGCATGAGATCCCCACTCTCCCAGATTACAAGACGGTTAAACAAAAATTGAGAAAGCTCCACACCGAATGGTCGCTCAAGGTCAAAGAAGAGGTGGTCAAACAGTTAAATGTGGGTTTCATTCGAGTGATCGAATATCCCACGTGGCTAGCCAATATTGTACCTGTACCAAAATCAGGAGGAAAGGTTCGAATATGTGTGGATTACCGAGATTTAAACAAAGCCTCTCCGAAGGATGATTATTCGCTACCCAATATCGACATGATCGTGGACAACACAACCAGTCATGCTCTTAAGTAATTCGTCGACGGGTTTGATGCACCCCGACCACCAAGAGAAAACTGCATTCATCACCCTATGGGGGACCTTTTGCTACACCGTTATGCCATTCGGTCTCAAGAATGCTGGGGCTACCTACCAGAGGGCCGCTACAACCATCCTGCACGATCTAATTCACAAAGAGGTCGAGTTTTACGTGGATGATATGATCATCAAGTCCAAAACTAGAGAAGGTCATGATCCTGCTCTCCGAAAGTTCTTCGAACGACTGCGGCAGTATCAGATGAGACTTAATCCACAGAAATGCGTCTTCGACGTTACAAAGGGAAAACTCTTAGGATTCATGGTCAGTGAGAAGGGGATAGAAGCAGATCCCGCCAAGCTGAAAGCCATACTTGAAATTCCACCTCCCCGAACAGAGAAATAAGTCCGAGGTTTCCTTGGGAAATTACAATATATCAGCCAGTTCATCAGCCAGCTAACCTACATCTGTGAACCAATCTTTAAGCTCCTCCGAAAGGATTCAACCAAGGTTTGGAACTAGGCCTGCCAAGAAGCTTTTGATCGAATCAAACAATATCTGACTCAACCTCCAGTTCTCATGCCACCACATCCTGGTCTCCCTTTGCTCCTATACCTAACCATAACCGACACTGCAGTCGGGGCTTTACTAGCCCAATACCTTGATGATTCCCGCAAAGAAAGAGCCATCTATTATGCTAGTCGCAAATTAGTTGGGTACCAGATCAACTACACTGCTTTGGAAAAAGCATGTGTCGCGCTTGTCTGGGTCACCCAAAAGTTGTGACACTACATGCTCGCCTTCCCCATCAAGCTCATATCCCGAATGGATCCCATCAAATACCTTCTTGAGAAACCCGCCCTATCCAGCCAAATGGCCTGATGGTTGATGCTCCTAACCGAATTTGATATCGTGTATGTCACACAAAAAGCCGTTAAAGGAAGAGACATTTCAGACTACCTCGCGGATTACCCCGTAGAAGAAGCTAATGTCTGGATCTCCGAATTCCCAGATGAGAATATCCTTTGAACCGCCCAAGATAACCTCCGATGGCAAATGTTCTTTGATGGCGCTGCTAACAAAAAGGGATATGGCATTGGGATACTCCTGGTTGCCCCAAATAACTCTCATACTCCCATCGCCATCAATTTGAATTTCCCCTGCACCAATAACATGACGGAATGTGAGGCATGCACAGTGGGCCTCAAGGTCGCTCTCAAGAAAGGTATTCAATACCTTGATGTATATGGGGATTCTGCCCTCATCATCGGTCAAGTGCTCAAAAAGTGGAAAGTCAAGGACGAAAATCTCTAACCCTTTCATGCCCAATTAGAAGAGTTAGGCTCCCAATTCCGAGATATCACCTTCCATTACCTACCCTGAGCAAAGAATAACCTAGCCGATGCTCTTGATACCTTGGCCTCCATGGTCGATATGCCCGAGGGAATAACAATGACCCCCTTCCTAGTTCAGAAGCAGGAAAAACCGACCCATTGCTACCATATTGAGCTTCTCTCCACCGAAGACCCCGAACTAGCCGATTATTGGTACTATGATATATGGTGCCTCCTCAAACATGGTAGGTATCCCGAGGGTTCCAACAAGAACGACCGAGCTACCCTCCGAAGGCTGGCCGTTCAGTACATCATCTGTCATAAAACACTACTCAAAAGGAATTTCGATGGAACTCATTTGCACTGTATCGCATGGACTGACATTGGAAAGATAATGCAGAAAATCCACAGCGGGGAATGCGGCCCCCACATGAACGGTCACATGCTTGCCAAGAAGATCATACGACAGGGCTACTATTGGACCACCATAGCCCAGGATTGTACTGCCTATGTTCGAAGATGCCCTAAATGCCAACAATTCTCCAACCTCCAACACCTACCTCCGCGGGAATTATACAACATGACTTCTCCCTGGCCGTTCTCCACCTAGGGTATCGACATCATAGGGAAGGTTACACCAAAGGCGTCGAATGGACATGAGTTCATCCTAGTTTCCATCAATTACTTCACCAAATGGGTCGAAGCGAACTCATACGCAGTATTAATGCCAAGAAGGTGGCTAAATTCATCAAGAAGAATGTCATCTGTCGATATGGGGTCCCGCACGAGCTAGTGTCAGATAACGGTTTGCACTTCGAGGCAGAAGTCACAAAAGTAGTCAACAAGTATGGGATTCAGATACACGAATCTTCTCCCTATCGACCTCAGACCAATGGTGCAGTTGAAGCCGCCAACAAAAACCTCAAAGCCATCATCAGCAAGATGACCGAAAGTTGTAGGGATTGGGCCGACCGGATTCCGTACGTCCTCTGGGGCTATCGAACCTCAATCTGAACCTCTACTGGGGCTACCCCTTACTCCCTGGTCTATGACATGGAGGCAGTCCTACCTGTGGAGCTGGAAATACCCTCGCTACGCGTCATGCTCGAAAGCAAGGTTAGTGAAGAAGACTGGTGCCAAAACCGTATTGATGAGCTAGCCCTTCTAGATGAAAGAAGATTAAAAGCCCTTTATCACATACAGGGATACCATCGCCGAATAACGCGATCATTAAATAAGAGAGTCAAGGACCGCGGTGTCCAGGAGGGGAATTTAGCCTTCAAGGAGATGATAGAACCCATCTGGGACCCCAGAGGAAAATTCAAGCCCAATTGGAGCGGCCCTTACATTGTGAAGAAGATCTTGTCTGGCGGTGCCGCCATGCTCACTGACCTGGATGGGGAAGAGATGGCTAGTCCAGTCAATCTGGACCGTCTCAAGAAATTCTACCCCTAGTCCGAAATCTCGGCCCGCTACGACTTTTCTCATCACCTTTCTATTCTAAAAAAACTACTCTTCATTTCCCTCTACCCAGAACTACGCGGGTTTGATCCTCTATAAAAAACCACTTTTAAACAAAAAACTTTTCAAAAACCCTAGAGGTACGTAGGCATCTCATACATCTTACATGAGCACAACCCCTTCTTTTTCACAAACGTATATTCTTTTCTTATCTCCGAGAATGACAGTTCATTCTAAACATCTACTTGAACAAAAAGATTATGTATGCCTTAGCAATCAGTATAGATAATTCAAAACACAAAATTCATTGAAAGGCACAACTGGATGATCAGAAACTTGTTTATTTCATGAATAAGAAACTACAATACAGATTACATAAGAAAAAGGAATGGATAACTCCCTTCTCCCTAGTACCATAAAAACCAGATAAAATCCCCCACATCTGTCACATAAATAAACTCCCCAGGAATCCTACCCACAGATACCCGAAGAGTCTGCACCCTCATCATCTACATCCTGAGGACCCCAAGTTTCCCCTGCCTGAATGGAGTGTCGCAAACATTCCATGGATCAATGAGCCTTAACCATCTTCGAAAAGACCACAACACCCCATTCCATAGAGTCAGATAAAATAAACCACCTTTGACCAGTCTCTACTGCCAACATCTTGCTGATTACTTTCCTCCACAACCACCTCATATAATCTTTGGGGACATGCCAAACCTTCCCGACAGACTGAGAGGGACGGGTCGACGGACGCCGATTCTACCACAAAGGTCCAAGCAACAGATGCAAGCGCTCAGTCAAATCTTCTACCGGAAAGAAATTTGAGGTCCGAGGGGGCATGACCTGTGCCCAACCAAATTGGCGCAAAAGCCTTCAAGGGAAATAAAAAGAGGTCTGTCTGAGACCAACCAGCCGCACATATGAATACTCTCCTAGCTCCAGAACAGGCTGCAACTGTCCCCACCAAGGCACTGACCAATATAGCCCACGATCCCCATACTCCACAAACCAATTCTCCCAGTTCTTAACATACAGGCCAATGCGGATAAAGTAGCGTGAAAAGAAGTTGGGTACAGTCGATAAAGGATATTATGGAGGAGTCGACAAGCGGAATCTTTCAGACAATCACATGAACAGCATCACGGGGCTACCCCTCAAAAAGTCAGAACGACCTTCTCTCCAGGCATCTAGTCCATTCAGAGTCTTCGCCAATATCACCGCCGCAGGATTGCGATGGTATGACATCCATGAAGTAATGGCTGCAAGTTGTGGGTCCACTCGTACCTCCCCAGTCACCAATAATAATTTTGAAACCAGGCCCAGAACAACGGCTCCAGCATAACCAGCATCACCTACTTCCCGCAAATGCACGGACTGAAACACCGCCGAGAGGGAGATCATCCCTCTAGAAACTAATTATCTAGCCGCCGAAGGATAAAAATTGAAGAAGCCCGGCCAACAAATCCCTAGGAGAGCGGCAAAATTCTGGTAAAGCCGCAGCAACACCAGGATTCACACCTAATATGGTGGAAAATTCCTCGTTGGTAGGACAAACTTCTTCCAACCCAAAGCGGAATACATGGTCTTCGGGGTACCAGAATCGTACCACCGCTGTCAGCATATTCCACTCAAAAGGACGATCGTGCCACAAGGAAACTCGGCGCATGTTGAAAGCATCATAGTCGACATTATAAGAGCACATAGCTTCCAAGGCTTCGAGGTAGTTTGATAAACTCGGTGCTACCAGGGAGAGCCATCTTGTAGGGCAAAGAAATAGTGGACAAGTAGAAATTGGGAATCCTACCCCACAAGGTACCAAAAGCTGAAAAGGGTACCAATCAAAGCTTTCAATTGATAGGACTGGACTGAACTGCCGATAGGCAGGTCAGGGTGCTTGCCGATCGGCAACCCCCCATTTTTAGAAATTTCCTCCTTTCCTCTTTTGTCAAATCAGAAAAATCAATAAAAATAAATTGATATTCTCAAAAGAATTTCAAGAATTCTGTTTTCTCCTTATGTGATTCCCCTTTTTCAATAAAATAGATTTCCTTTGAAAATTCCAAAAATACTCCTGTTTTACGGTCTCAGTAGTAAAATTAAAAAGCGCATGTGCATGCATTCATTCACCATTAAAATAAAAGATAGTAAAAAAAAAACTACATTGCATTGCATATATCTGTTTTCTGTGTTACATCATTTTACAGGGAATAGAAAGAAAAGCCCAAAACAACGGGACTCAACCCGAACCCACACTCTCTCTCTCTCTCTCTCTCTCAAGAGCTTCCACCCCTGCGACGCGCTCTCTTCGCCCTACGGCGAGACGACGCATCCCCACTACCCGAGCCAGAGTCTTCCCCGGATGAGGCTGACGGCACCAACCAAGAAGGAACATGGATAATATCCTGAATGTGGGAAGTAGCCGATGATATCCAATCTCTAATGTCCCCGAGGCAAGTGGTCGACACGTGGATTTGCTACAAGAAAAAGACAGAATCAGTATCAAGAAAAAGAAATCAAAAAGAGGAAAAGGACCAAAAGGTTTATCGCAGGATAAAGGACCTCCTCTGTCAAACCCAGCTCCTTCGGATCCATCGCAAGAGGACGGTGCAGCATCGGCACTATCCCTCCATCAGCCCGCCGGATGTTGTACGAAGGAGTGTGCAACCGCACGAAAGGGACCTCCGAGGTCGCAGCCACCGCGGGTACCGATGGACCACCACCACTGTGGGAAGACCCCACCGCCTGACTCGAACCAGCAGGAGGGAAAGGCAAGGCATCATGTATGCTAGGCGCTATCAACCAGCTCGTCACAAAGTCCATATAGTCATACGGTGCGACCGTATCAGTGTACAAAGCATAGGACTCGCCAATCATCACCGCGATCCTCTCATCCTCCAACAGCTATCGCTCCCACCTCATAGACATAGGAGGCTGCGCGGGTGGCACCACCACCTCCTCCACAGCAATCTGACGAATCGCCCTCTCCTCGAGGTACCAAGAATGGCCAAACTCATGCGCCAACAAACGCCTCATCTGCGCGTTCACCCCAGTCATCCCCGTATCCTGAATGGCTGTCCCCCAAGGATAAAAGGTCACCTAAAAATCCCCAAGCAGGCATGAGTCAGTACAATATCAAAAGGTGTAAAAACCAAGACTGAAAAGGAAAAGACCTTACCCGACGACTGGTCAGGTCATTCAAGACCTGACGCACTGCCTCTAGGGAAAGAGATCCCTTCGACTGTCGGTTGGCCTTATGCCATCGATACAGTCGGCAGAAGTCCCCAACGGTGTCTTCCTTCAGAGCAATCAGCGGGGTGTTGCACCCAATCACCTCATAGAACCACGTCTAAATTCACAAGCAAAAAGAGACGCATAAGGAAAATGCGAATGCATGAAAGAAAAATGTAAATGCATGAAATGAAGATGCGCAAAGTAAATAATACCTCAAAGAGATACGTGGCTCCAGTAAAGGTCTGCCGGCAACACCGGCTGAATGCATCCAAAGAAGAGTAAAGGGTCGCCAAGGTCAGACTCCCCAATCATAAAAAGGGATGTTCGAAAATATCCTCAAGTATGGCAGAAACCACAAATGGACGACGTCGCCGCTCGACGCCACCATGAAACCTCCCAGCACCAACAAGATGAATAACCGGGCCATCTGCCTCACTTGCAGCCCGTCCTCCACATCAACCACCCTGCTCAGCAAAATATCCTTCAGCAAGGACAGCCGGATTGAATCTCCAGAAACTATCCTCCTCACGTCACCAAGTGCCACATGCACCACCTCCGGCCTCACCCGCAAGGAGCGATCCACCTCTATCTGCTCCCTAGCACAATCTAGCCCCAGCAGTTACTGCACATCTATGGGAGTCACCATCATCTCCCCGAAGCCAAAATGAAAGGCGTGGGTAGTGTCCCACCACCTCTCCCCCAAGGCACACAAAACTGCTGTCGAACGAGGCGTCTCATCTAGCGCAGCCGCCAACCTTCCAAAACCCGCTGATGATACCATCCAGCAAACCACGGGTGGAAGATGATCCCAAACATCCTTAAGCCCCGTCGTCCCGCGGGCACGCATGTTCTTCAAAGAAATATCCGACTGGCAAAAGGAAAAATTCAGTCAAAGGTCAAGAAAAAGGAAAAATCACCCGAAAAGAAAGGAATGCCAAAGGTCAGGTTACTTACATAACCTCCGGGAATCACTCTCGAAGAGCGATGATGCGACGACTCCCGCAGCAAGGTCCGCTCATCCGCCACCGAATCGAATGCATCGAAGGCATTCTCATTCCCTAAAGAAAGCGGCACCCTGTCCCTCCAATCCACATTCGTCCAGTCATCAACGGTCAACCACTCCCGGTGGACAACGGTGCTCACAAAGGCGGCCATTTCTTGAAGATCGAAACGTTAGAACAATTCGCAGAGAAAAATCACAGAAAGAGAGAAGGCAAGAAACTGTGAAAAATTAAGGGGATTAACCCCTTTTATATAGACCAAGCGCCATGACGATCGGCACTGACCCCTTCCATACCGATCGGCACTGACTCCTCCCCTTCTCGAGGTAGTCCAAAAGTTTGTGCCACTGCCGAATGGCACACCTCAGTCTATGCCGGCTGGCATCCCCCTTAAAAATTCATACAGGAATTCCCCAAAAAAAATACCAAAAAACCTCGAAAAATCCCCGAAAAATTCCTAAAAATCCCAAGAGGGATTTAGAACGTTTTCAACAAGAAAAATTCGCACCTCTTCAGGCGAAACCTATTTTTCCCTAACGAAACCCTCAAAATCCCAGCGAATGACCTCTCGAGGAATGCGCCCGGACCACCTAATCACCTCCTCAGTGGAGTTTACAACCTCAAACCGGTTATCTCCCCAACAATCAGCTCCTCTGCTTAAATCAAAGACACAAAGCCTCCCCAGCCATCGGCTACCCAATGCAAAACAATATCGTATGGTATTTTTACCAGCGGAATTCAGAAGAATCACTCGCCCCAGGAGATCTCTCCCAAAGGATGATCTAAATCTTCCCTAGCTCATTCATCGCTCCCCAGCGGAACCTCAAATCCAATTCCTATCCCCAACTGAACCTCAAATCCAATTCATACCCACAGTGGAACTCTTTTCTTTTCCCAAGGAAATGCAATCACTCTTAGGTCAGAATTGACCTCGGTCCTGGATCGTCTCCTAAGTTAGGTCAGAATTGACCTCGGTCCTCGGTCGTCACCACTCTTGGGTCAGAATTGATCCCGATCTTGGATCTTCACCTGAGTTAGGTCAGAATTGACCTCAGTGTGACACCCCGATTAATTAAATATCGGGTAGGTACTCCTTTATTAAATTAATTGAAAACGCCAAGTTGGCTCAGTAATAGCATCACTGTCGAAAACATTTTATTATTACTAACCACCTAGTATTTAAAAAGTAAGTTGCCAAATTTTAATTTAAGTCTGATTAACATGCAACAAGTATAATGAAGAAATAAATAACACCATTCACCATACTGAAGTAAAACGAATAACCATCACAATAGAGTAAATAAAGTCTGGAGGAAAACTCCTCACTACAATCCCATAACTGAAATAAATAACCGAATACTGAAATAATACAAGCTAAAGTCTGAAAACTGAAATGTAAAAGATGTCTCTAAATAGAAATGGGCAACATGCCCTACAACTGATAGATAGTGACTCTGGAATCCAAAAGATAGAAGCGTCTACATGCAAATCCCTGTAGCTTCCACAAACAGCTACAGCTCGTCTCCTGAATGAGTATCCTATGCTTGGTGTCCCTGTGGCTGGGCACCTAAAATGGTTTTACAAGAAAAAGATTTGAAAAGCAAACGGGTCAGAGCCCGAATGTGGAGTTATATTTTTAAAAACCTGCAAGTGCTTTAAAAACATTTAAAACATTAAATGCAAAGTACATGTTAGGACGTACACTCACATGATATTCTCACCTCTCGTCTAACTATGCACTCCTAACGTAAGTACCCATCTACAACGGTATAAACCACTAGCTAAGTGACATCATAACTAGGTAGACTGTAATAGTTCCTACCCTTATTACCCGGTTCTATTAACATATAATACTCGTAATTAGATAGGGATTTAATGTGAACTCAGATGCTCAACATGCAATATATATAACTATCAGTTAACTCGTTATATACCTCGAAATAATACCGTAATATGTTCACAACATAACATGAAGGTTCTCCTTAATTAAGTGTATATTATTCATATCACAAATATACAGTATAAGCACCCCGAAAACTAAGCTGCGGTGCACACATACTCTGCTATCCATCCCGGTACATCACGTACATAAGGATCACATATTCCGAATCTCTCAGGAATAGTTCCGATAACACAAATCACTAATAGTGGAGGCGAACACAGTCACATCACATGGGTCACGCACATACCTACGCTCCCACGATCAGCGGACTTATTAACATCCCAATAAGTCTATGTTCATCGAGGTACCAGTCTATATCTCCCCCGTAGGCACACAAGGATTAGAGGGTCCTAAGCGAACGCAACCTCCCGTGATAGCAAGTATGGTAGGTATGTCATACACACAATTCATATACCAATATTAAGTGAACACATGTCTTAGTAATCCCGTAGTTTAATCGGAGTACATATCGCTTTCTCGTACTAACTTATAATATCTACACTTATATTATTCCGGTTTGTAATTATACGTGCCATAATTCATCCTCACGTCGTAGTAGACACTCACGTCTCAACCCAAATGGTTCATTGAATATAACTCTCGTATGTAATTTACTCCTCATAATAATCCAAAAGTCCCAAATCTATCCTTACATCATCAAGGAATGTTAACTCTACCCTCGAACCAGTTTACGGGACTCTAAAAATCAAAACAGTCCAAAAAGGACCAAAATGTCAACTCGTTAGAAGTCTCGTTCCAACGAGACTATTCGAACGAGATTCCTCTGTCAACTCGTTAGAAGTCTCGTTCGAACGAGGCTGTTCGAACGAGATTCCAGTTCATTCGAACGAACTGTGCCTTCTAACGATATCTCGTTCGAACGAGATATCGAACGAGATCCCTTCTCGTTAGCAGCGACTGGTTAACTCGTTAGAAGCTCGTTCGAACGAGTTCGTTCGAACGACCTGGGTAGGGGCTTCTAACGAGCTGCCAGTTTCTTCCCAGATTTCCTAAGTTACGTTTCTCACCATTTTTAACACCTCAATCCTTCTCCAAAGTTCGTTCTAACAATGATTTAAGTCCTCTAATCATACTAAAACATGCTTAGGTCATAAACTAACGTCTTTTAAGGCATTAATGCATCCTAAACATCATTAAATCACAAGATTTTATACTTTTCCCCAATATCATCAAGAACATGAACCCTAGATATATATCATCATCAAATCCCAGAATTTAGTCCGTTATAATTTCTTCTAATCACCATTATTATGAGAATAATCATCTACCTATCATTCTACATGCAATTCTCTTCAAAATATTCAAGTTCTAAGCTCCAACTACATGGGTTTTCATATTTCACCAAGAATAAACACAAAATTCGAATTTTTCTAACATGGGAAGAACATTCTCTAAAATTAAATGGAATAAAGTCACTTGCCTTGATTGTCTCTGAGTTTGGTGTAGGTTTGCTAGAACTTTTCTGCATAATTTCTTCTCTCCAAGCTTCCTCTCCGATGGTGGCTTAAGGTGGCTAGGGTTTGATTTGGGGAACTTAGAAAACCTAAATGATAACCTACGTAGCTTTCTAGGTTAATATGGTTTGGTTAATGGGCTTAATGGGTTAAATCCACCTCAGATTAAAACTCCCAATTTTCGTCACTTTTAATTCCTAAAAATGTAAAATTACCAAAATAACCTTTAAGTTACCGGTATGGCCTAAAAATACCCCGGGACCCAAACTATACCCCCGGCTAGTGTTTTCTGACTATCTCGACCCTTCCGGACGTGTTGGCGCACTCAAAACGACCATACGGTTTATAGATTTTAAATTCACTTTTATTATCAAAATATTACATCGTGACGTGGCGGTCCCACGCGTCTCAATAAAATTTCCAAATTTCCGTATATAAATCTCACGACAAATTATAATACCAAGTTCATATATAATCATATATGCACATAATCAAATACCAACTCGCATCTCATTAGTATTTATAACCCGGATTAATTTCCCATTAATACACATTTAATTAATTAATCCCAAAAATAAATATAGACAAAAGTATGGGGTATTACATACTCCCCCCCTAATAACTGAATTTCGTCCCGAAATTCGAAACTAGAAAGTACCTGCTAAAAATAACTCTGGATAACGTTCGCGCATCTCATCCTCGCGGTCCCATGTGGACTCCTCGACATTATGATGTCGCCACTGAACACGCACTAACGGAACTATCTTTGACCGCAGTTTCCTCTCGCTTCGGTCCAAAATAGCAATCGGCCCCTCCTCGTAAGAGCTATCCGGCTGGAGATCGATGTCCTCCACAGCAATGTGAGAATGAGCCAAATTATCTCTAAGGTATTTCCTCAGTGAGGAAATATGGAACACATCGTGAATCCGATGCAAATGTTCCGGTAACCCAAGTCTATACGCAACCGGTCCGATCCGCTCAATAATAGGAAACGGCCCCACATACCTTGGTGCCAACTTCCCCTTCTTCTCGAAACGCATAATCCCCTTCATCGGAGATACCCTGAGCAAAACCTGGTCCCCCACTTGGAACTCCCTGAAAAATCTCTTCGCATCAGCGTAACTCTTCTTCCTGTCTTGAGCTACCCGAATGCGACTCCGAATCAACTCTATCCTTGCCGAAGTATCTTGAATCACTTCCGGCCCAAGCAGTTTGTTGTCCCCCACCTCCAACCAACATGCTGGGGAACAACAAGGCCTATCGTACAATGCCTCAAACGGAGCCATGCCAATCGTGAACTGATAGGAGTTGTTGTAAGCAAACTCCACCAGTGGAAGGTACTGCTCCCATCCACCCCCGAAGTCAATAATGCACATGCGTAGTATGTCCTCCAACATCTGATTCGTGCGCTCAGCCTGCGGATGATACGCCGTACTCAACCGCAATTCCGTGCCCATGGCCTCCTGAAAACTCTCCCAAAACCTCGAAACAAATATCTTGTCTCTGTCAAACACGATATTTAGGGGCACACCGTGAAGTCTCACAATTTCTGAAATGAAGAGCTGGGCATACTGTCCCGTAGTGTAGTCAGTCCTTACGGGTAAGAAGTGAGCGACCTTGGACAACCTGTCCACAATTACCCAAACGGAGTCGTGACCCCTCTGCGACGTAGGTAACCCCGTGATAAAGTCCATGGATATGCTCTCCCACATCCACACCGGGACCTCTAACGGCTGTAGCAATCCTGCTGGTCTCTGATGATCCACTTTTATAAGATGACAAGTGGCGCATTTCGAAACAAACTCAGCGATATCTCTCTTCATATCGCTCCACCAATACTGCCGTCTCATGTCTTGGTACATTTTATCCCCTCCGGGATGTACCGCGAACCGTGAGCCGTGTGACTCTGCCATCACATCGTGTCGCAATTCTTCTCCTTCCGGAACTACCAATCTCCCATTGAAGCGTAATCCCTCGTCTGAGCTAATGGTATAGGACTCGGCTCCCTCTGCTAGTAATCAGACTATCTGCTCTTGACAAAATGATTCATTAGCCTGTGCCCGTACTACCCTCGTGATAATCTGCGGTGTAACGGTCATCACAGACATGAAAGATCGGGCCACTGCATCCTGGTGTCCCAATTCCTTCCACTTGGCTTTCCACACCTCTGCCACCTCATCTGCTGGCCTACGGCTCAACGGGTCTGCTACCACGTTAGCCTTACCCGGGTGGTATTGGATGTCGAGCTGGTAGTCTTTCACAAACTCAAGCCACCTACGCCGCCGCATATTCAACTCTTTCTGTGTGAACAGGTACTGTAGGGACTTGTGGTCCGTGAACAGTTGAAACTTCTCCCCCAAAAGATAGTGCCTCCAAATCCGTAGGGCAAATACCACTGCTGCCAACTCCAAATCATGCGTGGGGTAATTCTTCTCATGAGGATTAAGCTTACGGGAAGCATAAGCTATGGCCTGTCTCTCCTGCTGTAATACACCTCCCAGTCCTTGCAAAGATGCATCGGTGTAAACCAAATACTCAACTCCCGGTCTCGACAATGCTAACACAGGTGCTGAGGTCAATTTGTCCTTCAATTCATCGAATGCCAACTGACAGGCATCACTCCAGATGTAGGGCACACCCTTACGAGTAAGATGTGTCAAAGGACCTGCTATCTCTGAGAAACCCCGAATAAACCTCCTGTAGTATCCTGCTAGACCCAAGAAACTACGAATCTCCGTTGGTGTCGTGGGCTGTCCCCACTCCCTCACCGCTGATACCTTCCCCGGATCAACAGATATTCCCTGGTCGGAAATAATGTGACCCAAGAACTGGACTTCCTTCAGCCAAAACCCGCACTTCTCATATTTTGCATACAACTCATTCTGACGAAGTGTCTGCAAAACCTGCCTCAAATGCTCGGCGTGCTCCTCCTCTGTCTGAGAGTAAACCAGAATGTCATCAATGAAAACAATGACAAACTGATCTAGGAAATCCCTGAACACTCTGTTCATCAAGTCCATAAACACTGCTGGAGCATTGGTCAAGCCGAAAGGCATAACCCTAAACTCGTAAGAACCATATCTCGACAAGAACGCGGTCTTCGAGACATCCTCCTCCTTGATACGCAACTGATGGTATCCCAATCTCAAGTCAATCTTTGAGAAGAAAGAAGCTCCTCTCAACTGGTCGAATAAGTCATCAATTCGAGGCAACGGATACTTATTCCGTATCGTGACCTTATTCAACTCTCGGTAGTCCACACACAATCTCAGTGAACCGTCCCTCTTCTTCACAAACAAAATTGGAGCGCCCCAAGGTGAGGTACTCCTGCGAATAAAGCCCTGGCCTAACAGCTGCTCTATCTGATCCTGTAACTCCCTCATCTCAGCTGGAGCCATACGGTACGGTGCGCGTGCTATAGGTCTCGTACCCGGTAGCAAATCTATAACGAAGTCTATCTCTCGACTGGGTGGTAAGCCTGGTATCTCCTGAAACACATCTGAATACTCCTTGACAACCGGGATCGAATCTAAAGGAATAACAACCTCCTTAGAGGTATCCTCCTCTATGTAATACAGGTGAGCGGTCGATCCTCCCTCTGGGCGAGGCATCGCCACTACAAACATCTCTTGCCCCGGAATGGCAAAAACAATGCTCCCGCCGAAGCAATCAATCATGGCCCTATATGCTACGAGCCAATCCATACCGATGATCACATCGTGGACATGCATATCTAACACTAACATGTCTGCAGGCAATACCAAACCACCAATCTCTACCCCCACTCCCTGGCATATAAAGAAAATAAGTGACCCACTCCCCAATGGTGAGTCGACACACGTCACTGTGCTCTCTGTCGTAGCTAACAATCCTAACGCTTTCGCGAAGTGTGTAGCTATAAAACAATGTGTAGCACCCGTATCAAATAATACCCGACCCATAGTGCCATGGATAGGAAACGTACCCTCGATCGCGGGCGGTGCCTGTGGAACTGTAGCCTGGTGGACGTTGTAGACACGTCCATACTGTAGCTGCCCCTGCTGAACTGGGACTGCTGGAATGGGTGGCAATGCTGCCATCTGTGGCGGTGCGGGAAGAGCGATGGGAAACATAGGCCTCTGTGGCTTCTAGCGAGCGCCCTGCTGCTGCTGCTGTGGGGCCCTGCCCCTATCAGGACAATCCTGCTTCTTATGGCCAGTCTTTCCACAAGCAAAGCACTTCCCTGGGAAGTTCCCTCCCCTCTGCCCCTGCTGTCCCCGGCCCTGGTGGCCGTTACCGTTCTTCCCTTGGCCCTGCTGGCCCTGGTGAAACTGCTGCCCATTCTGTCCCTGTTGGCCCTGATGGCCGTTTGGACCCTGATGGCCCTGACGGAAACCTCCCTGTCCCTGCCTGTAGGAGCCCTGCTCATTCTGTCTCTGTCCCTGACCAGATTGTGCCCCGCTGGCACCATGTCCTCCAGTCCTGCCCTGATGGCTAGACTCCCCCGACCTCTTACCCTCGGCCATATGAAAACGGTGGTCCTGGCAGTGCAACAATGCAGCGTTAACCACATCAGAATAAGTGGCCAACGATAAGTTCCCTAGCAGATGCTGACGGATCCTCCAATTCAACCCGTCGGTGAACTTCTCAATTTTCTTCTTCTCTGTTGGTATCTCGTCTGGAACGATGTTCAACAGATTAGTGAACTCGGCCTCATACTCGGCCACTGTTTTGCCTTCCTGCCTCAGACTCATCAGCTTCCTCCTCATTTCCGTATGAACAGCCGACGGAAAGTACTTGCGGTCGAACCGCACCCAGAACTCCTGAATCGTGAGAGTATCCCTCTCCTCTGTGGTGGTAATAGACTCCCACCACTGCAATGCAGATCCAACTAGCTTGAAAGTAGCTAGCACCTTCTTCTGAACATCAGTGCACTCATGCATCCTCAAATGCCTCTGCATATCTTTCCTCCATTGGCTCGAAACTACCATATCTGAGCTACCTGCAAACTCTGGCGAATGCGCTTTCTGAAAAGCGTCACGTACACGCTCCCAAGCAGACGGGAATGCATTTGCCTGTACCGGTGCGACAACCGGCGCCTGAGGTGGTGCCTGCTGAATCACGGCAATCGCGGCATTTACCGCTTGGGCTACTATAGCTGCAACCTCAGCGGCGTTCATCATGCCCTGAACTGGAGCGGGCTGGGGTTCGGGCGTTGCATCCCTTGGAACTCGTCATGCACGTCGTGGAGGCATCTGAAATAAGAACAAAGTTTATAAGTTCACGGTTATAAACTTAATATAGCTGAAGAATGAAGCATACACAAAAAGAGTACAATAGTCCTAAAATATAGGGCTCTACATCAAAGAAACGTAGCGGAAACATAATAGCCGTACAGATCCTAAAGGACACTAGAACCTGATGCTCTGATACCACCTGTGACACCCCGACTAATTAAATAGCGGGTAGCTACTCCTTTATTAAATTAATTCAAAATGCCAAGTTGGCTCAGTAATAGCATCACTGTCGAAAACATTTTATTATTACTAACCACCTAGTATTTAAAAAGTAAGTTGCCAAATTTTAATTTAAGTCTGATTAACATGCAACAAGTATAATGAATAAATAAATAACACCATTCACCATACTGAAGTAAAACGAATAACCATCACAATAGAGTAAATAAAGTCTGGAGGAAAACTCCTCACTACAATCCCATAACTGAAATAAATAACCGAATACTGAAATAATACAAGCTAAAGTCTGAAAACAGAAATGTAAAAGATGTCTCTAAATAGAAATGGGCAACATGCCCTACAACTGATAGATAGTGACTCTGGAATCCAAAAGATAGAAGCGTCTACATGCAAATCCCTGTAGCTTCCACAAACAGCTACAGCTCGTCTCCTGAATGAGTATCCTATGCTTGGTGTCCCTGTGGCTGGGCACCTAAAATGGTTTTACAAGAAAAATATTTGAAAAGCAAACGGGTCAGAGCCCGAATGTGGAGTTATATTTTTAAAAACCTGCAAGTGCTTTAAAAACATTTAAAACATTAAATTCAAAGTACATGTTAGGACGTACACTCACATGATATTCTCACCTCTCGTCTAACTGTGCACTCCTAACGTAAGTACCCATCTACAACGGTATAAACCACTAGCTAAGTGACATCATAACTAGGTAGACTGTAATAGTTCCTACCCTTATTACCCGGTTCTATTAACATATAATGCTCGTAATTAGATAGGGATTTAATGTGAACTCAGATGCTCAACATGCAATATATATAACTATCAGTTAACTCGTTATATACCTCGAAACAATACCGTAATATGTTCACAACATAACATGAAGGTTCTCCTTAATTAAGTGTATATTATTCACATCACAAATATACAGTATAAGCACCCCGAGAACTAAGCTGCGGTGCACACATACTCTGCTATCCATCCAGGTACATCACGTACATAAGGATCACATATTCTGAATCTCTCAGGAATAGTTCCGATAACACAAATCACAAATAGTGGAGGCAAACACAGTCACATCACATGGGTCACGCACATACCTACGCTCCCACGATCAGCGGACTTATTAACATCCCAATAAGTCTTTCTCTGACCTATGTTCATCGAGGTACCAGTCTATATCCCCCCCGTAGGCACACAAGGATTAGAGGGTCCTAAGCGAACGCAACCTCCCGTGATAGCAAGTATGGTAGGTATGTCATACACACAATTCATATACCAATACTAAGTGAACACATGTCTTAGTAATCCCGTAGTTTAATCGTAGTACATATCGCTGTCTCGTACTAACTTATAATATCTACACTTATATTATTCCGGTTTGTAATTATACGCGCCATAATTCATCCTCACGTCGTAGTAGACACTCACGTCTCAACCCAAATAGTTCATTGAATACAACTCTCGTATGTAATTTACTCCTCATAATAATCCAAAAGTCCCAAATATATCCTTACATCATCAAGGAATGTTAACTCTACCCTCGAACCAGTTTACGGGACTCTAAAAATCAAAACAGTCCAAAAAGGACCAAACTGTCTACTCGTTAGAAGTCTCGTTCCAATGAGACTGTTCGAACGAGATTCCTCTGTCAACTCGTTAGAAGTCTCGTTCGAACGAGGCTGTTCGAATGAGATTCCAGTTCGTTCGAACGAACTGTGCCTTCTAATGATATCTCGTTCGAACGAGATATCGAACGAGATCCCTTCTCGTTAGCAGCGACTGGTCAACTCGTTAGAAGCTCGTTCGAACGAGTTCGTTCGAACGACCTGGGTAGGGGCTTCTAATGAGCTGCCAGTTTCTTCCCAGATTTCCTAAGTTACGTTTCTCACCATTTTTAACACCTCAATCCTTCTCCAAAGTTCGTTCTAACAATGATTTAAGTCCTCTAATCATACTAAAACATGCTTAGGTCATAAACTAACGTCTTTTAAGGCATTAATGCATCCTAAACATCATTAAATCACAAGATTTTATACTTTTCCCCAATATCATCAAGAACATGAACCCTAGATATATATCATCATCAAATCCCAGAATTTAGTCCGTTATAATTTCTTCTAATCACCATTATTATGAGAATAATCATCTACCTATCATTCTACATGCAATTCTCTTCAAAATATTCAAGTTCTAAGCTCCAACTACATGGGTTTTCATATTTCACCAAGAATAAACACAAAATTCGAATTTTTCTAACATGGGAAGAACATTCTCTAAAATTAAATGGAATAAAGTCACTTGCCTTGATTGTCTCTGAGTTTGGTGTAGGTTTGCTAGAAATTTTTTGCAGAATTTCTTTCCGTCCAAGCTTCCTCTCCAATGGTGGCTTAAGGTGGCTAGGGTTTGATTTGGGGAACTTAGAAAACCTAAATGATAACCTACGTAGCTTTCTAGGTTAATATGGTTTGGTTAATGGGCTTAATGGGTTAAATCCACCTCAGATTAAAACTCCCAATTTTCGTCACTTTTAATTCCTAAAAATGTAAAATTACCAAAATACCCTTTAAGTTACTGGTATGGCCTAAAAATACCCCGGGACCCAAACTATACCCCCGGCTAGTGTTTTCTGACTATCTCGACCCTTCCGGACGCGTTAGTTCACTCAAAATGACCATACGGTTTATAGATTTTAAATTCACTTTTATTATCAAAATATTACATCGTGACGCGGTGGTCCCACGCGTCTCAATAAAATTTCCAAATTGCCGTATATAAATCTCACGACAAATTATAATACCAAGTTCATATATAATCATATATGCACATAATCAAATACCAACTCGCATCTCATTAGTATTTATAACCCGAATTAATTTCCAATTAATACGCATTTAATTAATTAATCCCAAAAGTAAATATAGCCAAAAGTACGGGGTATTACACTCAGTCCTCGGTCGTCACCACTCTTGGGTCATAATTGACCCCGGTCTTGGATCGTCACCTGAGTTATGTCAGAATTGACCTCGATCCTCGGTCGTCACCACTCTTGGGTCAGAACTGACCCCAGTCTTGGATCGTCACCTGAGTTAAGTCAGAATTGACCTCGGTCCTCGATCGTCACCACTCTTGGGTTAGAATTGGCCCCGGTCTTGGATCGTCACCTGAGTTAGGTCAGAATTGACCTCGATCCTCGGTCGTCGCCACTCTTGGGTCAGAATTGGCCCCGATCTTAGATCGTCACCTGAGTTAGGTCAGAATTGACCTCGGTCCTCGGTCGTCACCACTCTTGGGTCAAAATTGGCCCCGGTCTTGGATCGTCACCTGAGTTAGGTCAGAATTGGCCTCGATCCTTGGTCATCACCATCCTTAGGTCCTCAGAAATGATCTCTACCCTTTGAATTGGTCACCCTCGCTCCTTAGGTCCTCGAAATCGACCACGACCCTCTGATTTGGTCATCCCCAGCACGTTCCTTAGGTCCTCAGAAATGACCTCGACCCTCTGAATCGGTCATCGTCGCTTCCTTAGGTCCTCAGAACCGGCCTCGATCCTCTAAATTGGTCACACTCTCTCAGAAGCATCATGCGGTGTCTAATCGACGGCTATCATTTGTTCCAAACTCACCCGTCGAGGGGCTTTATAGACACCTCATTATGTTACCCCCTAACTCTCCTTATGTCCTTAGTACCTCCACTCATCACTGTGAACCCTGGTCACGTCCCGAGTACTGACCTAAAAGCCATCAGACACTCCCTGACTCAGTTTGACCCAAAATTCAAACTCTTCATTTCGATCGAGACTCAATGAATCTTCTAAGGGCACTTAATACCCTTTCCAACGGTCCACCCCGTGCGCGATTCTGACTTACCATGTAGACGAATGATCCGTTTGTGTTCGAAACCCGACCTAGAGGCCACCGGGTGCTCCCGGGCTCTGTTTGACCTAAGTCAACTCTTGAGCTCAACCGGGGCTGAATGAATCTTTGAAGGGAACTAAATACCCTTTTTAACGGTCCATCCCGAGCACGATTCTGACTTTCCATGCGGACGAACGATCCGTTTGACTCCGAGAGGTCACCGAAGACTTCTCGGGCTCGGTTGACCAAAACTCAACTCCCCAAATGGGGTCAAACTCTTTGGAATGTCAAAGTACATCTCCTAGCCTTTCTAATGGTCCGCCCCATGCACAATTCAAACTTACCATGCGGAAGAACAATCCATTTGCGTCCGAACGATTCTCGGTCCAGCGGATCGACAAATGCTTTCGAGCCACATTTGACCTAAAGTCAACTCCCGAACTTGGGAGCGGTCCAAATTACTTTCGAAGGTATCTGAAATACCTTTCCAACGGTATACCCTATGCATGATTCTGAGCAACGGTTTTCCCTCGGCGGCCAATTTTCTGAAAAAAGCCTGAAGCGCACTGCCAAATGGCAGGTCCCAGACCCTTCCTATCGACACCTGCCGATAGGTAGTGCCATGGCAATGCCAATCGGCAGACCCCTGGGCCTATAAACGGATGCCTTGGCCTAATTTTCAAGGTATCTCAGATCATAAGCAAATCACTCTCAACGAATCCCAGAAACCTCTCTCGAAGGCAGCGTGATTTCAACTTCCAAATCCTCCTTTTACTCCCATTTTTCATCATCCCCTTCATCAACTTGATGAATTAACCACTCTCCATCATCATCCAAGTGTACGGTTTGCTTTTCAACATTCAAAATCAAGCTCAAAGTCTCCAAGAAGGTCCATCTTTCTCACCTTTCTCTTCAAATCTTCTTAAATTTGCAATAACTTGTTTTATTATTTAAGCGCTTTTATTATTTTATTGCACATATCCTAAAATACTTTTTATCTAGTATTATTGCACATCTCCTATTTTCATATAAATAAAACCAAAAAAAAACAAGAAAAAGAGGGTTTGCTCATAAATTCCAAATAGGGATTCTCACCCTTTTTCCACACTTTTCTCACAAATAAAACACTTTTTCTACACACATACACACACACACTTACAAATAAGAGATTTCTCCATATGGATTTATGGGATAAACCCCACCCCTCGTTTTGTATGCGAACTACGTGGACTTTGATGCCTTTATAGGCTACGTAGGCGTCTCGGGGTAAAACCCGAGACTCGAGTCCTTTTCTCACTTTTTCTCTTATTTTCTATCTTCTCTTTATCTCATTTTCTATTATATTCTATATATTCGTTCTTAGTGGCGTATTATTCCACACGCGTTATCGTTCCCTTATAACGATCAACGCAAGGGTTATCGCGCAAATCCTATTTTCTACATTAATTTCACTTTCCTATGGATGACTCGCTTTATCTCTTCCGTGATACAAGTCAAGGATTCCTCCCTCCATTCTATATATACACATGCACACATATCACGGGGGGAAATATAAAGAAAAATAGCACATATCCATGAGAGACCGAAAGGGCGGAATGGGTGCCTAACACCTTCCCATTTCGTAACTAAGCCTCCGAACCCTTCTCGAATCATTTTGGTTTCGCACGCACCAGTATGTCTTTGGATGCCATCCTTCGGGGTGGCTTCCCCTTTTTCTTTTGTCTGTTTTGAGTAAAATAGATTGGCGACTCTAAATCTCTCTATATTTTCACACCTCACAAATCGACGCCGGTCGAAGCGCTCTCCCGAGAGGGGACGCGCGGGACCCGAAGGATCCTTTCTCCCTCCGCGACGGGGATCGGGGATGGCCTCACCGTCACCTTATTCAGTGCACGATAATCAACACACATCCGCATTGAACCATTTTTCTTCTTCTAGAACAAAATGGGAGCACCATAAGGTGCCTTTGAAGGATGAATCTGCCCTGCCTTCAATATTACTGTCAACTGCTTTTATAACTCTGCCAATTCAGTTGGAACATTCGATAGGGAGCCATTATTGGAGGTTTCACTATAGGCAATAACTCGATAGTATGGTCGATTTCCCATTGAGGTGGAAACTCAGGGGGAAATTCATCAGGCATAACATCCTTGAATTCCTCTAAGGCTACCCTGATTGAATCGGTAACACCACCAAGCAATTGTTCCTTCTCTTCAAACAACATCGCTAAATAAGTTTCTTCCCATCTTCTAAGTCCATATTTCACATGCAACGCAGAATATATTTCAACTCCATTGTAGGACTTCATTAAAGGGATGAAACAGGGATGTGCCATGTCTGAAATGAACAAGCCCTGCAAATAAGGTATCACCAAAACCTTTGCCTTTGTGAATAATTCCAAGCCCAAAATGACTTAAAAATCATCTAGAGGCACAACCATAAAGCTACACGTACCACACCATTCACCAACTTTGAGTGAAATATCCTTAGTAACACCACCAACAGGTTTTGCTTCTAAATTGACTGCTTTGATTCTACTATTGTAGTTCGTCAATGCCAATTTCAACCGCTGCACTTCCCAATCAGAAACAAAATTATGGGTAGCACCCATATCAACCATTGCCATGACAATAACATCGTTCATCTGAACCTGAACGTACATCAACCCTTTTCCCCTAACAAGTGCCTCTTCTCAAAGAATGAAGTTGAGAAGTTGAATAGGGTTGACCCGAGTAGGCTCTCCCCCACCATTACCATCACCATCACCATTTTCAGAAATCATAGCATTTAACTTTCCCTTCTTGGGATAATGTTTTGCATAATAGGGACCTTCTCAAATGAAACAGCGCACGTTGTTGGAAGAAGCCTTATCTTTCGACTAGGCAATAACATTAGAATGGGTAGAACTGGCATTCTCGTTGCCCTTATTTTTATTTTTACACTTTTTCTTCTTCTGATCCTTCCCTTTGTTATTATTAACCCTTCCTTATCCGAAGAACCAGCTAGAGTTTTTTAGTCCACCAATGCATCAGCAGTATCCATCGCTGTGGGAAAGTCTTTAACACCTTATCGACGCAGTTCTTCTTGTGCCCAATTTTGAAGGCCTTTTATGAAGTTGAACAACTTATCTTCCCCCAACATATTCTTAATATACAGTAGCAAGGAAGAAAATTCCTTGATATACTCACGAACATAATCGGTTTGCTTCAAACGGTGTGGGTTATCACGAGCCTGCCAAATAGTTTTTGTAGGGAGAAATTGCTCCCTAATTTCCAAAACCAACGATTCCCAAGTTGTGATTTGAGGACGAGACTTGTCCTCCATGCGTGTCCGCCACCATAATTTTGCATCACCAGTTAAGAACATACTAGTAAGATCCACCTTCTCATCATTCGGTGTTCGGAGTGCTTTGAAGTAATGTGATATATCCCAAATAAATTTTTCACTTTCCTTAGAATTTTGACCGCTAAAATGGTTTAGGTTCAGGAACCTTCGTCTAAGGCAATAACTCCGTCTCCCATTACCAAAATTGTTGAACACAACCTTCAATAACTTGATTTCCCCATCAATTCGATTCAATTGAGACTGAGCACCATTTGAAACATCACCAATTTTAGTGTTGATCACTGAGTGCGAATCATCACTTTGTTGGATGTGCTCCTCCAAAATTCTCCTCAAATTTTCAAATTCAACCCGTAATAACTCGTACCGGGCATGAAGGGGCATGACTTCAACACCTTCAGTAGGAGTTCCAATGAGTTCCCTTAACCTGGAAACACGTTCTCTTATTTCAGTTGAATTTCCACCGACCATTGCAACCCCAAAATGCCAAAAATTAGGCTATGATACCAAATGTCACTAGTCTAATTTTTTTCTTCATAATTCCCACACCTGTGATGCGTCTACAATCAAGTAAACCAACAATAATATGAAAAGCAATACACAGAATAAAAACAAGTAAGGCAACACAATATTTACAGGGAAAAACTCCCCAACCCAATATTTATTACTCACAAAATACAGGGAACCTTTACAAAATCATCTATGTCTCTCTCCATACCTAGATTATCAGGTTATAATGCTTAAAATACAAGGCAACATGAACTTGACAACCCCAACTGCTAGGTACATGTGCCTAGAAATAAATATGCTAGTAATTTCCATAGGAACTGCTCAATTAACTGCTACATTATCATCTGAACATGTGTCTTTGGAAAGTTACGAGGTAGTTATCATCATTTCCCCATTCAAACTCGAGCAAACCCATGTAGTCACCTGTTCACCCATGTAACTTATCCCAAAACTACCCAAAACAGTATTAAGACAAGCCCAACTAATACCTGAATGAAACCAACAACTATTCCCACATTTATATACACCAGTACCTTGATTCCAACAAGCTTTACCCACGTAAATAACAACCTGATCCAACATGGGCATGATTAGGGATGATTTTCCCGATCACGACCCAAAAACCATGCACTACCAATCCCACGTTGGTCTTAGGACAATCCCACATATCCCACGAATAAGCCATAAGCCTAGGAGAACCTATGGATGAAATTTCGATTCTGCCTCGGAGGACCCCCCTCCTTATATATGTTCTTAATGAAAAATCCAAAGTGGTAGCAGTGGACATTAACTGGTAAAAGATCGTAAGCTACATAGACAACCAACCTCACTTCGTTTAGCTCACTTAACTTATCAAAGTGCGACTAAGGCAAGTGGGTTTCCGTATCCAAAAACTCAAGTAAGTTTGGGGTGTGACAGTTTTCTTATAAGAAATAGACACCAAATTATGCATGTTAAGAATCCATGTGAAGATTTAGTTATTGTATGGCTTACTGATAAGGAGCAATGAGTATAATTTGTACGCAACTAATAAGTTACCATACCATCTATATTAATGTATCATGTGGAGGGACATACGCTAAATCAAATATGAATATAAACGCTAGGATAATTTATTCCCAAAAAATGAAAAAAAATAAAAAATATATATTTGGTAAAAAAAATCTCATCTGGGCTAAACTGCTCTCCTGTGACCAAGTTAACAGCTTTGTAGTCATATTGGAGGCCTGTATTGAATTCAGATGATAGAGAAATCATAGTTTGTTTGATTAATTAATGAAATGATTGTGGTGAGAATGAGAAAAGAAATGAAAGAATTGGTGTTGGGGAGACCTTTCAAGTTGGGAGCGAAACGAACGCGGAAGAGCAAGAGCTCCACTAGTATGAATCAACTTCAGCTTACTTATCCCCTCAACACCACCAAAACTCGCCTGATTATCATATTCAATTACATTAAGTGTCTCATTATTATTTCTTTTACTTTTTTTGGTAGCATACCATGAGGTGTCCGGGCCAGCTTGCGCGCACCTCGACTAATCCCAATTTGTGGTTCGTGGCTTTCGCTGGCCAAGTATTATTTTGACAGTGTCAGGGATCTAACTGGGGACCAAACCCAATCCACCCCCAAGACTTTCGCACTCCACTGGGTCAAGAGGCTTGGTTACTTAATTACAGTAAGTGTCTGCGTGTCTACGCACGCACGGAGAGAGAGAAAATGGGGAGGGAGAACTCGCCATATTCACCAAATCACCGATGATTCAGTGAGCAGGGACTAATATGAGAAACAAAATTTTATAAACAAACGATAATATCAATGGGATTCAGGAGACGAGACAAAAGAGGAAAATACAAAAAAAAATTGAGCCTTACATACCTAACGCTCAAACTCAACTTGATGGAATGGACCTACAATTTGGGCCTATCTAAATTTTCATGACTTAAATGTTTTTTATCTCAACAAAGATAGTTTTGTCATTATATTAGGTGTGTTGTTCTTATAAACACCATAAACAACACCAAGAGCTTGTGAAACACTATAGCGCAATGAATGTCGTCTTCAGGATGACGTTGATTTTCAAATTTCTCCAAACCGGCACTATAAGGAATTTCTTATAATCTTAAATAAAGTTGTTCGAAGTTGCCTTTTGTTCTTGTTGTATGATATATATTTTTGTGATATTTATGCAATAATTTATTTTAGTGAAATTAATAAAATTAAATAAAAAGAATTTTCACTATTATTTTCAAACAATCTTAAGACGATATTCCTCTATTAGAAGTTTGTTGCATTACGTTCATACTCTAAATTGAACAAGAAAAATTCTTATTTTTAGTTCAAGACAAATTTTATTTTTACAATTATTTCGTTGAACACATTCGTTTACTAATACAGTTATACATAAAACATCATTTCAGTTATTATTACGCAAAACCAGTTTGTTATTGCAATCATAAACCCATTTTGATACAGTTTATAGATTTAAACTACAGCTCAGTCATACTATTGTTTTAGGTTACAAATATAATTCAAAAAATAATTAAAACGTATGTCTGATGTACAGAATAGTGCTCCGCTGGATCTGGTGTATAGAGCAGACCTCAGTCTGAAGAGAAATGACCTCCCAAGGTTATCTAAGCCTTAGCACAAAGGTATATCATTAGAACATATCTCCTAGGAATTGTATAGAAAATCCATGATAGTTCCAGAGCTCTAGGTCTCTGGCCAAGCTCCTACAACTCGTATGGCGGGTAAGTGAAAAGTATAACGTTGTTTCACCTATCGCCGCTCAACCCCACTTGCATTGATGGCTCCCATCATCATTAAATGCACCCAGAATTTGCCTTACACTGTCTGCAAAACCATTGGCCAACACTCTACCTCCTTATTGATGACGTCAGCCTCAGAGACACCATAACCATATTGTGACAGTCCGTTCATTCGCTCTCCAAGAGCTTGCATTTTTATGGGAGGTTGGGGAATGGTTGAAGAGATGTTTAAATCATATTGAATCCACAAAATAAAGAGTATTAGCTTCATCAAATGTTTACTTCGTGTTACTAAACTAGTAACCCACTATTGAGAGTATAAAACCATAATTAGAATCATTTCCAACTAACATATATATTGTATTCCTTGTTGAACCCTAAATTAATACTCAGGAATTTTATAAGATGTATATCAATTACTTCCTAAGGTCCTTTAGATTATTGACAAAGGTCGCAAGTACCTCAGACTCTCTTGTCCAAAGCCCAAGAGGTCTCCTAGACTATAATAACTCTTTTATGATCTAATAAACAATAAAACACCATTTGAAAATGGACGTAGGACCCTCAACAGAGGTCCAAACTATTTTAAACCCTAGTTGTATACTTTGACACTTCTCCCCTTTTACCCATTTGAGTTCTTGTGAGGAAAACATATTGGGTTTGAGGTCACTTACATTTTTAATACCCACCAGTTTGGCGTTGTCTGTCGGAACAAAAAGTTCCAAAAACTATGTATACATACCTTACTCTTTTCAAGATGCCAACCAACACTGTCTTGTCCTGTTCATTCAATGATATAGAAGATTGATAAAAGGAGCTCCAAAAGCAACTTGTCGTTATTCTCAAAAGGCTTCCTTTACCACTTGTAGTAGAGGAACTAGTCGTGCCAGAACATAGTGGTACTGTGAAGAACCAAGAGCCCTAATTAGAGGGAAAGAATGATCCAGGGGGTCAGCTTAGCCCCCCCCCCCAAGAATCAGTTTCCTGCATCCTTATCAAAGACATGTTATTATTCCCTTGAGATCAATCTTAAGGTGGTTCTAGGGTGGTCAAGCCCTGGGATAAAGAGATAAAAAAGATGCAAGATCGGTTGGGGAATTTCATCAACTAATACGAGATGCAAACTCCCAACACCATTGAGTTAACTCTCCAAAGGGCATTGTGCTTTCTCCCCAAAGAGCAAGATACCAACACCATTCTCCAATGATGTGAAACGTTATGATTTCCCCCCAAAGTGCAAGATATCTACTATGAAACCATTTGATGGGTTTAAAGATTCCCATAATCATTTGGAAATTTATAGATCACGCATGCTCCTTCAGGATACCGCCGACGAGGTCTTGTGTAAAAACTTTCCTGCTACTTTGAGAGAAATGGCTAGTCATTGGTTTAACAAGATCAAACCAGTGACCATTGGGAGATTTACAAAGTTGGCAAGATCCTTTATCAGTCATTTTATTAGAGCTCAAAAGATGAGTAAGCCTGTCACTTCCTCCATTTCAGACAAAAGATTGGTGAAGATCTCGAAGAGTATGCCAAAGGATCCAACCAAGAGTCTCTCTAAGTTAATAATCTAAATGACACAATCAATGTAGTTGCCTTCATTTCATGCCTCATATCAGAAGACTTGTCGAGATCTTTTAATAAAAAGCCTTCAAAGTCCATGATTGAGTTGCTCGAAAGAGCTCAAAGGTATATGAATGTAGAGGATACAATCTCAGTGAGGCGTACCAGAACCTCCCCTTAATAAGGCAAGAATAAAGATGTTTTCTCTTGCCTTGTAGAGTCCCCTAAGGCAGCAGAGACCAAGAAGAAGGAATGAGAAGCTAAAAAGAAGGGAGGGATCTTTCACTTTTCTCATAACTACCATTAAAGAGGTCTTTATAGCGGGAGAAGCTTGGGATCTCCTACCTCCACCCAAAACCATGAGAGCTATAAATGATCAGAGGGATAAATCTAAGTATTATAGGTTCCACAAGGACCATGACCACAACACCAGAGACTGCTTCGGGCTTAAAAAAGACATTGAATGGGTGATTAAGAGAGGATACCTCAAGGAGTTTGTGGCCAAAGACGTAATCAAAGGTCATCTCAACAATGACAATAATAAAAATAAGGACGATGTCCATCTGATTGATTGGAAATTTTTCAGAGGTGGACTCTCTTCCACGACTAGAAAATCCCACCTTAGAAGCATCCAACATAAGAAGGGTGCAAATCAATAATGTTTTTCTCTTGCACCAAGACCTAGAAGGAGTCCCAATTATGGGTTTTTTGGAAACAAACCTCATAAGGGTACACCTAGCCAATGACAACCTTTTTATCATCGCGATGATTATGGGAAATGATAAAATGAAAAAGGGTCATTATTGACACTGGGAGATCAACTGATATCACGTTCTTGGATGCCTTCTAAGTCATAGACCTCGTGCCCAAGCACATGCATTATGTCACCACTACCCTAATTAGGTTGAATGGAGAGTGGACAGATTCCCTGGGATATATCACTCTCTCCCTCACCATTGGTTCTAAAGATTGTTTCTCAATCATTTGGAATAATTTCATAGTAGCGGGCCTCTCCTCATCCTGTAATATGATATTGGGCAATCCATAGTTAAATGACTTATATGATATAATATCAACACGAAGCCTGGTTATGATATTCTCAACCCCCATGGGAGTGGGAAAAGTGTTTGGGGACTAGAAGAAAGCTCGAGAGTGGTATAACGCTTCCTTAAAAGGGAAGAATAAATGATTAGAGACCTCCCATAACTTTTTTGAGGTCCCAATAGAGGTCTTGACTCCTCCACTAGAGATGTTTAAGCTACAATTAGAGATATTAAGCATAGAGTTATTGAATGTGGATATTTATATCCCCGAGATGAAGAGAATAAGAAAATAGGTGAGATAACTGAGGCTTTAATCATTGTGTGCACTGATGAAGAAGATCCTACCAAGGAAGTGCATATTAGGGTTGGCTCGATCCCCTTCCTCAAAGAGGAGATCATTCAATTCTTAAAAAATGACGTGTTCACTTGGAACCACTCGGATATAATCAGAGAAGACCCTAAGGTGCTCCACCACCTTAGCGTGGACCCAAAACACATGCTTTTTCGATAAAAGAAAATGTTCTTTGATCGAGAATGGAACAATATCTCAGAAAAGAGGTTGACAAGTTCTTAGCATCCAAGTTCATCAAATAAGTGAAATATCCAAAAGGGCTCTTAAACGTGGTACTTGTTCCCAAAGCCAACAAAAAGTGGAGAATGTGTATTAAATTCACTGACCTCAACCAGGCATGCCCTAAGAATTACTATCCTCTACCTTGAATTGACACCTTACTGGCCTCAATGGTAGGTCATGAGTTCCTCTCATTCATATATGCCAATTTCAAGTATAATCATATTAGAATGGCCCCTACTGATGAAGAAAATACCTCATTCGTTATGAACAAAGGTACCTACTGTTACAAAGCCATGCCTTTCGGACTAAAAAATGCAGGTGCAACTTATCAAAGGGTAGTGAACTCAATTTTTAAAGAACTCATTGGTAAGACCATGGAACTTTATATTGATGATATGTTGGTCATAATCCTAGAAGTTCAGGACCACGTGCGGAACCTTAAAGAGACCTTCATCGTCCTTTGAGGGAACTGGATGAGCCTTAACCAAAGAAATGTGATTTTAGGGTTACTGGAGGCAAGTTTCCGAATTTATGATCATTAGACGGGATATATAGGCCAATACAGAGAAGATCCAAGCTATATTGGATATGGAGTCTCCAAGAACAGTCAAAGAGGTCCAGAGCCTAGCTGAGAGCGTTACTTCCCTCAATCATTTTGTCTCAAAGGCCACTAAAAAACTACTTCCTTTCTTCAATATATCGAATAAGGCCTCTTAATGAAGTCTTGAGGCCAAAGAAACCTTCTAAAGCATTAAGAAGTACATGGGCTCCCTACCTCTATTATCTCAGACCATCATTGGGGAAGATATATTTTTATACCTTGCTTATTCTCCAACCAATGTTAGTTAAGTTTTGATCCGAGGGGAATTTGGGCTCCACAACCCCGTGTATTATGTCATCCAATCACTATAAGGGGCTAAAAGAAAGTACTCAATGATAAAAAAGCTCACTTTCTTCTTCATCATCTCAGGTAGACGTTCGAGGCCCTACTTCCAATCTCATATAATTGTGGTCATAACTAACTAACCCTTTCGACAGATCCTCCATAAGCCTGATACCTTAGGAAGGATCATCAAGTGGTGTGTAGAGTTATGTAAATTTGATATTAAGTATCAACTGCGGAGTGCCATCGACTGCGAAGTGCCATCAAGAGCCATGCCTTAGATGACTTCATTACAGAGTTTAGAAAATTAGAAGAAGTGGAAAAAGATCCCATTCTCTCTGGATCATAGGTTACATCATTGCCCAAAGATCCGAAATAACCATTTTTCTAAGAAATAGACCCTATCTCTTTAACATGGGTCTTACACATGGTTCTCTTCCAATGGCCCAGGCAGCAGAGTTGGACTTCACATGGTAATCCCATCGGGATATAGAATCTCTCCAACTCTCCATTTTTAATTCAATTTAGCTAACAATGAGAAAGGGTATGAAACATTGGTGGTAGGCTGAGGCCTGACCATCTATTAGAAGCAAAGCAGGTAGAAGTCATTAGCAACTCTCAAATAGTGGTCAATCAGGTCACTAAGGTTTATAAGGCCAAAGGTGACAAGATAACAGGGTACTTAGAAATTGTGAAGCACCTCATTCAGATAATCCCTCAATTTTTCATCAAAAGGGTTCCCCGAGCATAAAACTCAGAGGGCTATCATCTTACATGAGTAGCCTCATTAGTCGAGGTAGATCCATAGATCCTAATTATTGCCCCAGACTAGCCAAGCATCACATATAAACACTGAAGAGGTTGATCAAAGCTCAAACTTTACCACTCCCATCAAAGTATACCTCATAGATGGAATCATGTCTAAGGAAAAGCATCAGGCTAGACGAATAAAATCTCTAACTTTCATATACTACATGGAAAATGGGGTATTATTCAAGAAGGGATACTGCTCAGCAATTGAGTGATGCCTTTGCCCATCAGAGGCTAGTTATGTCCTCAGAGACCTCCACAAAGGTGTTTTTGGTGCCCATACAGGCCCAAATACCTTAATTTACAAGGTCTTCAGGCAAGGGTACTTTTGGCCAAATCTGGGGAAAGAAGCCAAAGAACTAGTCCAACGATGTGAAAAGTGTTAAAGGTTTTCATTTGTTCTAAAGCATCTAGTAGAAAAGATGTCATGGGTGATGAGTCCCTAGTTTCGCTCAATGGGGAGTAGATTTAGTTGGGCCTCTGTCCCTTGGCAAAGGCTAATACAAGTTTTGTATTTTTTCTATTGATTACTTCACCAAATGGGGTGAGGCAGAACTATTGGCCACTATTACAAAGAACAAGACCATAAATTTTATTTGAAAGAACATTATCTGCAGGCTTGGCTTACCTATATCAATCATCTTTGATAATGGAAAATAGTTTGAAAACCTAGCCTTTGGGGGATTCTACTCAAACAATGGTATATGCAATCATTATTCATCTCTAGACCATCCTCGGGATAATGGTCAAGTCAAGGTGACCAACATAACCATTTGTTATAGGTTGATGAGTTGCCGAGCATTTTATAGGCCTGCAGAACCACGATCAGAGATCTAATGAGAGAAACCCTATTATCCCTCATCTTAGGCACCAAGGTAGTGATCCCAACGGAGGTCGAGGTTGAAACACTCTAAATAGTTGACTCCCTAGGTTTTGTTGAGTCTATACTATTTAAGTTTTAACTAGTTTGGATGTTGTGCAAAACATTTTCTCTTTAAATGGGATCCTCTTTATGGTACATCAAAAAGACTTCAAGACCAATCCATCATGCCATGAAGACTAGAAAATGCGTAAAATGGTGATGGTCAGTCAAGAATACACACACTCATATATTACACTTGCATAATTTTCTGTAATTTTATGGTGCGTTATAATTTTCTTTGTACAACATTAATTTTTCAATAAGACGTTATCAATTGTAATAAAATTGGAAAAATCAGAATTTGGTTTTAAATTGATACAAATATATTTCCTATTTTTTTCCTTATTTTATAAAAAATTTCTAAAATTTTAAATGATTTAGTTCTTAATTGTTTTATTTTAATAAATCATTAATTCAAATATTTTGCCCAGTTATTTTCTCTCATGTGGTTACTTTCTTTGTGTGACACGATATTGGACACTTATCACAAGCTGCGCTATGCTATTTGTGTTTTCTCTCTCTCACAATTGGAGGACTTAATCTCAATTGTTAGATTTGATAATGGATGGTTGGTGTTGTTGATCCTTAGCTTATCTTTGGGATAATGGTAATGGAGATTAGTGGGAACCGGTTGTTAAAGGTTTACTGATTAATCTTTCTTTATACGATTCTTTTATGAGCGTCATATTTACATCCATTTGATTTGATCAATATAAGCCGTTAAAATCAGTCGGTGGTGACCTAATTCCAAAATCTTTCATTCAACCCTATAAAAGTACGAGGGTTTCTTCATTTTACAAGTTCGACAAACTTCTTTAGATATAAGGAATAAGAGAGAGCTAAGAAAATCTCTAAGAAAGTAGCAGAGAAAATTTGATGGAGAAAAGAAATTAGAGAAGAAATAAAACAAGAAAATATTGTGTGTAAACATATGTGTGTTTTTCCATTTAAAAGGGGACTGATTTCAATTAGTATCAAACCTAGAACTCCTAGGGTTTTTCCTCTATAAATAAACCATGACTCTGGTTTTTCTTTCCATGGATCTTCTCCATGGATCGTGAGGTCAAAACCCGAGAACACCACACCACACCAGACACACTATTTAGTGTTTTCCCTAATAAAAACTGATTTTGATTCAAACTCTTTCTTGAAAAATCTTTTTACAAAATCTCAATATCTTTTTGGATCTCTTATGTATATTTTCTTAGCTCCATTTGATTCTTAAATACTTTTAGATGTTTTAGTTCAGAAACTTCTGTATATAAAAATCTTTACTTAAAACTGTTTTAAATCTTTTAAAATCAGTTTATTCTTTAGATCAATTGTTTTGATATAAATCTTTATATTCTAAACTGAAAAGGGCAAAAAGGATTAAGATATTTGTTTAAAATCTCTTGCAAGTTAGACTAATATTGTATTTTAATTAGTATATTATTTTTACTTTAAGTGTGGGTGGGTTTGTGCATGTGCATGTAAATTATTTCACATCACTTCACAATTACACACAAGTTCACTAGTTGGAGCTATATCAAATTTGAGATCAGGAAAGCAGTACCTAGAGAAGGTTTCTCATTTTAGGTAATGATTTCTTTTTATTTGATTTGTTTTACTTGTATTTGTAAGTCATAATCATTCATGTTAGTGGATTTTTTATTTTGGGGCATAGAGGCCCTCGTTGATGTTTTCCCCAGCTTGTTTGGATTTTTTACCACGTTAAATCCCGTGTTCTTGATCTCATATGTTCGTTTGCTTTTAATAGTTACCAAATAACTTGAAAGGATAAAGATCTAAATCAGTTTATGTTATCTTAAAGTTGTGCAATAACTTGAATCTTCGTTAATAAAGCACTTTTATATATTAAAATTAAGTTGTATCACATTCATATAGTTAATAGGAGTTTCTTCAAAGAAGGTTACCTACCTCTTATATTAACTTGGTTAATCACATTAGAGTGTAGAGGTTATCTCATGTCGTATCAGAGGAGTTAAAACTTTTTTGAATCCTGAAATTGCTTTCTAAAATGAATGATAAAAATAGTTTAGAACGTCTAGATAAGTTCTCTAGATCCCATATTTTTTATGGTATAAATTTCCCTTATTTGAAGTTTAGAATGATAGCTTTTATTTAAGGAAACTTAGGATACGATGTTTGGGAACTAATTAAAACTGGCTACAGACCTCCTACTAAACCTTTAGAAGCGGATAGTACTGTACAAGTGAAGAAAAAATTGAGTGAGTATAGTAAAGAATAAAAAATGCAATCTCACTATAACAACAAAGGAATAAATTTGATTTTCATGTCAAACAATGAACACAAGTTTAAAAGATTTTTTTTACTACGTCTAAGGAAGCATGGGATACACTGATAAATGCACATAAAGACGATGATAGATTTAAAACTGCTAAAACTTAACTACTTATTTAATAGTACAATATTATGATGATGACTAATAGTGAATGCCTTGATGATTTTTATATTAGGCATACTGATGTTGTGACTAAACTGCATGCAAACGTTAGTACTTATATACTATAGACATTGTATCTAATATCCTTCATTCTCTGCCTAGTAAGTTTGATAATAAGTGTTATACTATAGAAGAGTTACTTAGTAGCAAACTGAGAACAATTGAAATGGAACCTAAAGAAAAAAAACAAATGTCCCGAGTTGCTAAGAAATCTGATGGTTCAAATTTGGTGTTTATGTCTCTCTTGGACTCTCCTCGATTAAGTTTGACTAATCTTAAACTTGACCCTGAATGGACTGATGACCCTAACCTAAGGGACCTTAATAACCAGATGGTTTATATAAGCAAGCATTTCAAGAAAAAATTGAAATATAGACATATTGTAGCTGTAATATAAGGGCAAAGGCAGTCTAGTTATCAAAATTCTCAAGGTTTAAGACCTCGCAATAGGAAGGTTAGTACTTTAAATGGTAATCAACAACCAAAGAAAGACGTGTCTCAAATTAAATGTCATATATATGGCAACATGGGACACTATGCCAATAGATGCAAGTTTAAGACCAAGAATTTTAATAAAAAATCATATTACCATAACCTAGGATGGTTCTAGTGATTTTGATGAGGAGGAGTGTACCCCTGCTGAATCACATGACTCATATATGTCTTTTTATGTTAATATTGTTGATTGTTGTGGTGATGCTTATGTAAAAATGATTCTGAAAGTGATATTGATGATAGTCATAATTTTATTGATATTAGTAAAATTATTAATTTAGAATGTGTGAGTCAAAGTGACGTTGCTAATATCGAGTTGAATAGGTGTGTGAGTATCAGTAGAACAAATGAATCGCTAGGGGACACATCACTTAGCGACAATGATGATAATGAAGACATGCCTAACTTTCAAGATTTATATGCGAAGAATTTGAAGAAGTGTAGAAAGTTTGATAAAATGATCAAGAAGTTAATTGAACAACTAAATGTCATTACTGAAGTAGTTAGGAAAATTATCGAAGAGTACACTAGTCATTGTCAAATCTGTGAGACTGGGAAAAAGGATTTTCAAAATAAGATTGTGTAACTTTTTGAATTAAACTTGGTCTTAGAACACTAATATAAAGTCACTCTGATTGATCTTGAAGAATCAAAGAAAAAATGCTCAATCATTTTCAAGAAATGCAAAGACTATGAATCAAGTACTAAGAAAATTGATCAAATTTTAAGTGTTAGAAAATCTTATTCAGATAAAAGAAGGCTAGGTTTTATTCAACCTTTGAATGAAACTCAAATTTATCAAACTATTTTTGTAAAACTCTCAAGGAATTTTTAAAAACCACTAGTACTTGAAATCTTTAATAATCAGAAAGTCTCTCCCAAACAAAAAGTCTCAAGGGCAATAGAAATTGGTAGTAATCTTAAGCTAAAAACTTACTTAACTTCATAAGTTTAAATGTCCCCTTATTAAGCAACTCGAAAATAAACCTAAAGTTGTTGCCTTTATACATCATGATCAAACTTATGTTAAGCCTATTTTCCAAGGTTTAGCCAATAATGTTAAGCCTTCTTCAGCTAAGTATTGTTCTTACTGTGATGTTTATGGAAACTCAACCACTAATTGTTTTCATAAATGTATTAATATTAATATCTATTATAACTTCAATTACGCTTGAGTGCAATCTCAAAAGTATGTTTTCCCTAGGCAGAGTAGTAACCATTTTAAAAGGGGAAAACATAAGAACAAATCTAGAACTAAAACAAAGCAACAACGCAAAACTCCTCGTCCTTCTAACTCAGAAGGCAAAAATACTTTTAAAACTGGGCATATTTGGGTTATAAAGGATGATTAACTACCCCAGCTAAGATGCAACATTATTATTATTGCTCTTAAAATTGAAAGAAGTCCAGTTGGTTGGTATTTAGATTATAAGAGTCATAAACATATGATTGGGGATAAGACTAAGTTTAAGAATGTGATTGATTATAATGGTGGTAATGTCATATTTGGAGACGAAAAACCTTCCTAAATCATAGGTAAAGGAACACTGTGTGAGGATGGTTTGCCTATGTTATATGATATTCTTTTAGTTAAAGTCTTAAAGGAAAATCTTCTCAGTATGAGTCAATTTTGTGATGCAAACTATACCGTGAATATTTTAAAAACTAAGTGTAAGATTTTAAATAAAATAGGTACCTGCATCATACCTGGGAACATAACTCGAGATAGATGTTAAATAGTTGCACCTGGTTTTAAGCCATGCAAGTTATCAAGGTTTGATGACTCTAACCTGTGGCATAATTGTCTGGAGCATATAAACTTTAATAATCTGAGAAGACTTAGTAACCGAGAACTTATTCATGGGTTTCCCCAAATCAAGAAGTCCCCAAACGTTGTTTATGGACCTTGCCAAGTGAGAAAGATAGTTAAGGTACCTCATAAGAGGGTGAAAGAGGTTAGAAGTTCTATACCCCTTAATCTTATTCACATGGACTTAATGGGTCCCTATTCTTCTATCAGCCTTTGTGGTAATAGTTATATTTTAGTCACCGTGGATAACAATAAATGTTCTACTTTCGTGCCTTTCATGAAAAATAAATCAAATACTTTTAAAGAGTTTTTACAAATTATTTTGAAAGATGAAAATGAAAAGGATACCCAAGTATTATGTATAAGGAGTGACACGGGAGGAAAATTTAAGGAAACTGGAGTAGTTAAATATTGTTCTGAAAATCAATATCATCTTGAGTTTAGTGAACACAAGACACCACAACAGAGCGCTATAACTGAAAGAAAAAACAGAACAATCCAAGAAATGCTTAGTGCTTTACTTCATGCAAAAAATTTGCCAAAATATTTTTAGGTAGAAGTCATTCAAACTTCTGTTCACACTATAAACATTGTATACCTATGTAAGAATACCAAAGAAAATCCATATGAACTTTGGTACAATTTAAACTAATTTAGAACCCGTGGGAGTATTTGTTATTTCTATAAACACAGAGAACATGTTTCAAAATTTAACTCGAGAGGTGATAAATAAGTTTTTCTTAGATTTTCTCAAAAGAGTAGAGCCTATCAGATCTATAATATGAGTACCAAAACTATTATGGAATCTATTAATGCTGTCATAAATAACATTGCAATTGACTCTATTAGTACTGAATCCATTATTGAATCAGAGTTGAAAAATAATTCTGAAATCTAACCAACACTTGAAGATGATTCACTATCGGCAGAACAACCTGCTATTCCTAACTGGGTTTTTAAGTTCACCCAACCGATAATACTGTTAGTAAAGTTTTAGAGACGATTAGAACTAAATACTAATTACGTTATGTTGCAACCTTGTATGTTTCGTTTCTCTTATAGAACCTCAAACTGTTAATGATGCCCTAAATCCTACTAGATTAACGCAGTGCAAGATAAGTTAGCGCCATTTTAAATCCATAATGTATGGTATCTTTCTCCACGCCCATTTAATACTCATGCCATCGAAATAAAATGGATTTTCAAACATAAATCTGATGAACATTATGTGATAATTATAAATAAGTCAGGATGGTAGCACAGGGTTATAGTCAAGTTGAAGGGATTGATGTTTATGAAAATTTTGCCCCGATAACACGGTTAGAGTCAGTCCATCTAATTCTGCCTCTGCCTCTAACTTGTTATTTATAATTTACTCTTTATAAAATGGACATTAAGTCTGCCTTTCTCAATGGTATTCTAACTGAGGAAGTTTTTGTAGAGCATCATAAAGGCCTTGTTGACCCTAAACACCTTAACCACGTATTTCGATTGAAGAAATCACTTTATGGCTTAAAGTAAGCTCCTCGGGCCTGGTATGATCGTTTGTCAGCATTTTTAGTTAATAAAAAATTTGTATGTGGCATAGGTAGACAGTGTTTGTCTGAAAATAAAATTTTGATGTTCTAATAACACAAATTTATGTAGATGATATTGTATTCGGATCTGCTTCCAAATATGAGGTCGATGATTTTTCAAAAATCATGCATGAAGAATTTCAAATGTCTTTAATGGGGGGGAGTTACAATATTTTCCAGGAAAATGGCCTTTTATCTCATAGTCAAGATATGATAAAGACTTGGTTAAGAAATTTGAACTTGAAACTTCAAACACAACACGCACGCCTATGAGTAGGACAACTAAAATATCTATGGATATAAATGGAAAAAATATATATTCTCTTTTATATCGTAGCATGATTGGAAGTCTATTATATTTAATGACATCTAGACTAGATATTATGTTTTCTTTATATGTATGTGCTCGTTATCAGTCTGCAGCTAAAGAGAGTCACCTAAGTTATGTTAAATGCATTATAAAAATTATATAAATGGAACTCTTAAATATGGTATCAGATACATTTTTTATGGTGTGTTATGATTTTCTTTGGGTAAAATTAAATTTTCAAAAAGATTCAAACAAATATAATAAAATTAGAAAAATCAAAATTTGGTTTTAAATTGATAAAAAAAACATATTTCCTTATTTTATAAAAAAATTCTAGAATTTTTAATGATTTAAATGATTTAGTTCTTAATTATTTTATTTTAATAAATCATTTTTAAAATCATTAATTCGTGTATTTTGCCCAGTTATTTTCTCTCATGTGGTTACTCTCTTTGTGTGATACGATGTTGAACACTTGTCACAAAGTGAGCTATGCTAATTGTCTTTTCTTTCTCACATAATTGGAGGACTTAATCTCAACCGTTAGATCTGATAATCGATGGTCAGTGTTGTTGATCCTTAGCTTTACCTTTAAGCAAATAGGATTGGAGTTTAATGGAACCGATTATTATAGGTTTCTTTATATGATTCTTTTATAACCGCCAAATTTACATCCATTTGATTAGATCAACCTGAGCCGTTAAAATCAATCGATTATGACTTGATTCCAAACTCTGCCATTCAACCTTATAAAAGAAAAAAAGGAGTTTCTTCATTTTATAAGTTCGACAAACTTCTTTATAGAGAGATAATAAGAGAGAGCTGATAAAATATCTTAGAAAATTTGAGGGAGAAAATAAATCAAGGAAGAAATAAGGCGAGAAAATATTATGTGTAAACATATGTGTGTTTTGGCATTTAGAAGGGGATTGATTTCTAGTTCATATAAAATCGATAACTCCTAGGGTTTTTCCACCATAGATAAACCTAGACTCCTGTTTTTCTTACCTTGGATCTTGTCCATATATCTTGAGGTTGAAACCAGATAACACAAAGTCGTACACACGATTTAGTGTTTCCTCTGATAAAAACTGATTTGAGTTCAAACTCATTTTTTAAAAATCTTTTTACAAAATATATATATCTTTTTTAATCTCTTGTGTATAAATGCCGAGATCCATTTGATATCTAAATACTTTTAGATATTTCAGTTTGGAAACTTGTGTATATAAAAATCTTTACTAAAAACTGTTTTAAATATTTTTAAATCAGTTTATTCATTAAATCAACTATTTTGATATAAATCTTCATATTCTGAACTGAAAAGGCAAAAAGGATAAAGATATTTTTTTGTAAGATCTTGCATGTTAGACTAATATTATATTTTTATTAGGATATTATTCATACTTTAAGTGTGGGAGAGTTTGTGCATGTGGATGTAGACTATTTCACGTCACTTCACAATCACACACAAATTCACTAAATCTTGGTTGATTTCATAGGGGAAGAATTCGTCAGTCGACTGTGTTGGAGCTACACCAACTCTGAGATCAAGAAAGCAGTACCTTGAGACGGTTTCTCAGTTTAGGTAATGATTCTTTCTATTTGATCCGGTTTACTTATATTTGTAACTCATAATCATTCGTATTCGTGGATTTTTTTTTACTTTGGGGAGTAGAGGCCCTCGTGGATGTTTTCCCCACCCTGTTTGGGGTTTTTGCCACGTAAAATCCTATGTTCTTGATCTTGGATATGTGTTTCCTTTTAATCTTTACCAAATAACTTGAAAGGATAAAGATTAGTCATTTAGAATATCTTAATCAGTTTAAGACATCTTAAATGTAACATCCCATGATTTTTAAACCGATTTTAATTAAATTAAGTCGGATTTTGAAAAAATAATTTTTTGAATCAATTTAATTTTGTTTTTTAATTTTTTGAATCAATTTAATTTTTTTAATCATTTTAATTTTCGGAACAAAACACGTTTGAGTCATATGTCGATTTTTATTGTCACGATCCCACACTGATTGTGACGTATTGAAGACGTTGCAGCAAAGCTTCAAGAAATTAATTATGCCGAAGTTTAATTGGTGCTAATTTATTCGTCTTCAAAGTTTAATTGATGTCCTAGATCACTCAGGTATGAATGCATAAATTTAATGAGACTCGAAATTTATTTTAAAATGATTAAAGATGTAATTTTTATTAAATAAATGTTTTTAAAATGTTTTATAAGTATTTGAAAAGGTTTACACTTTATTCTAAACTGATAAGGATGGATTAGAGTTAGTTTTGGTTTGGACTCAAATTGAGCAGGACGCTCGAACGACAGTGGACTTCGTTCGTGCGAGATGTACATGTCATTCGAACGACATGGCCATCTCGTTAGAACGACAGTCAATGTCATTCGAACGATGCGCCGACTTAAAAATCCTATTTAAGGCGTGTTTCAGTCCTTGTTTCGATGTGCGTGCAGAACGAATTTCAATTTTCAAAAGGTACGATTTTTGCAAATAATTTCCTAAGGTTTTTAAGTCTAAACACATCTTTAGAGTTTAAAAGATCTGAGTTATTATTGATATTTGATATAGTGATCTTTGTGGCACCATTAAGAGTTGTTCTACACTTGAACATCACCGGTTTTGTGGTGAAGATGCGATGGAGTTCGGTTTCAACATCGAAGATGTCACAAGCCATATCGGTGGACACCGAGACATACGTGGACGCGTGTGTCGTGGACAGGCATCATGGAAGAAGGTTACTTTCTGCGTGGACACTGTGAGAAGAGTGGTTAGAGATCAGAGGAGCATTAAGTCTCGTGGTTGGATCGAGTTATTGAGTAAAACTATTGTCTGTACCTTTGTAAAACTATATTCATAGTGATTGTCTGGCTTGGGAGGTCTGAGATTTTTCCCGTTTGTGGTTTTCCTCGTACATCCGACGTTGTGAGTATTCTTTATTTTATTTTACTTACTTTAATCACTAGATGGATGTTTAGGATTAATCAAGATAAAACTTGGTTAAGTTAGAATTTGTTCACAACTTGGTGCGAATTAAAAAATTTGAAAAAGTTTTTTCACAAAAATAGAATTTGTTTTTAAATCCTTAAAACACTTTTGGCATATGAAATTAAAAGGGACCATCAGTATGAAAAAATGGTTGTTCGTATATATAAAACTAAAGTTTCAAGTGGAATTTAAATCGGGATTAAATTTGGAAATTATAACTTTTTGTATAAAAATCAAGGGAGGATCGGTCCTAATGAGGATAAAAAAATAAAAACATTCAAAAATCCGACCATTCGATCGAGCTGAATTTTTTTACAACAGCTCCGTTTCTCCGTTCACTACAACATACTAAAATTTCAGCAAAATCCAATGGTTTGGCCGTTCCTAATAAATTTTCGAGTGTTTATGTTTGATTTGGACTCAAACTTTTTTTGGTATATAAACATAAAGTGACGAGTTTAGGACTTTTAAAACACATTTTAGCCTTCTTAAAAATTAGTATCCTCCTCTATTTTCATCTCACTGTATCTTTAAACCCTAGCCCAAATTTTATTCAATATTCAACCCATGATTTGAAGGCTCATTTGGTGTTTTCTGGAGTTTGGGCTAGAATGAATTTTTATTATTTTTGCGAGAGGAATGCAGTGGTGTGATCAGGATTTTGAGGTAAAATCTTATGAGTTTCTTGTGATGAATTTAAGGTACAGGGTTTACGTAATATGCTTCTTGAATCTCTCGAGGGTAGTCATTTCGTTCCTCATTTATTTGTACTCATATTATTGATATCATGACATTTATTGGAATCTAAAATATTGATTCGATTTGAGATATTGTATTTATTGATGGGCATGGTGTCATGAAATTTTTATATGACATGGAGAATGGTCACCCGCTAATAGTCCAAAAGTCCAATAGTCAGGATGAGGCTTTACGAAGCTTATGTATGGTGAGGTGAGGTGAGATGAGGCGCGGTGACCTATTGACGTGTTATTGAAAAATTAAATTGGTATAATGCTTGGATGTCGCATTGAGCTTGAATTCCGATTCGTATTGTTGCATTTATTCACCGTTATTGTTTTGAGCATCCATTCTTGTCATATTGTGTACTTTTCCATATTTATTTTTTAGTGGCAGGTTAGCATGGATTTGGATGCTATAGAATTTTGGAGGATTTTTCTAGCACAACGTTTGGAAGATTTATTTTTGAATAGCTTGACAGTGTAATTTATTTGGAGAGCTTAGTATTATTATCCAATGAAATTTAATTGTAATTATTTTGAAAGTGTAAATTTTGATTGGACGTTATGTAATTTTGGATTCATTATATTTATTTTTTGAAATATAGATGATCTTTACTATTTTTACGGATTTAGTTTAGTTTTAATCGTAGTAGCTCCTTGTGTTTTACGCGCGATGTTACATATGGTATCAGAACTTATGTATACGACAACCCTCGGGTCTTTGGGTTTGGGTCCAGTATGCAGGTTAGATGTGTTTCGTTGGAGATATGGAGTTTTTGTTGAGGACGTGACTGACATCGAGGTTAGGATTAGTGAGGATGTTTAGAATTGATATGAGGACTTTAGTATTGTGATGATTTTGTAGAGATAGAATCGATTAGTGATTTGAGAGAGAGCGCATGGGGAAATATACGGGTAGGATTGGGTGTATGGGCGCCTAATCGTGGTTTTTATGGACAGGCATTTGTACATCATATTTTATCTTGAGAGTTAGGCTTCATCGAATTTCGAGGACGAAATTCCTGGGCTAGTGGGGAAGTATGTAACAACCCGTGATTTTTAAATCGGTTTTAATTAAATTAACTCGAATTTTGGAAAAATAATTTTTTGAATCGATTTAATTTTGTTATGTAAAAATGTTGGTTTTTATATATAAAAATAAGGTTTTAAGTGTAATTTAAATCGGGATTAAATTTGGAAATTGTAACTTTTTGTATAAAAATCAAGGGAGGATCCGACCTAATGAGGATAAAAAAAAATAAAAACATTCAAAAATCCGATCGTTCGATCGAGCTGAATTTTTTTAAAGCAGCTTCATCTCGTCGTTCGTTACAACATACTAAAATTTCAGCCAAATCCAACGGTTTGACCGTTCCTAATAAATTTGTGAGTGTTTATGTTTGATTAGGACTCAAACACTTTTTGGTATATGAACATAAAGTGACGAGTTTAGGACTTTTAAAATACATTTTAGCCATCTCAAAAATCAGTAGCCTCCTTTATTTTCATCTCACTCTATCGATAAACCATAGCAGAAATTTTATTCAATTTTCAACCCATGATTTAAAGGCTTATTTGGTGTTTTCTCGAGTTTGGGATAGAACGAGTTTTTATTGTTTTCTCGAGAGGAATGCAGTAGTGTGATCATAATTTTGAGGCAGAATCTAATGAGTTTCTTGTGATGATTTTAAGGTACGAGGTTTATGCAATATGCTCCTTGAATCTATCGAGAGTAGCCATTTTGTTCCTCATTTATTTGTACTCATATTGTTGATATCATGACGTTTATTGGAATCTAAAATATTGATTCAATTTGAGATATTGTATTTTTTGATGGGCATGGTGTCATGAAATTTGTATATGACACGGAGAATGGTCACCCGCCAAAAGTCCACAAGTCCAATAGTCAGGATGAGGCTTTACAAAGCTTATGTGAGGTGAGGTGAGGTGAGGCCCGGTGACCTATTGATGTGTTATTGAAAAATTAAATTGGTATAATCCTCAGATGTCGCATTGAACTTGAATTCAAATTCGTATTGTTTCATTTATTCACCGTTATTGTTTTGATCATTTATTCTTGTCATATTATGTACTTTCCTGTATTTTTCTTTTAGTGGCAGGTCAGCATGAATTTGGACGTTATGGATTTTTGGAGGATTTTAGAGCACACTGTTTGGAGGATTTTATTTTTGAATAGCTTGGGAGTGTAATTTATTTGGAGAGCTTAGTATTATTTCGAGTGAAATTTAATTGTAATTATTTTTGAAGTGTAAATTTTGGATTAGATGTTATGTAATTTTTTATTTATTATATTTATTTTGTGGAATATAGATGATCTATACTAATTGTTCAGGATTTAATTTAGTTTTAATCGTAGTAGTGTCTCGTGTTTTACGCGGGGAGTTACATTAAACTTGTGCAATAACTTGAATCTTAGTTAATAAAACACTTTCATATATTAAAAGTTGCCTCAGGTTTTAAAAGTTGTATCACATTTATATAATTGATAGGAGTTTCTTCAATGAAATTTAGCAGTACTCTATCTTTTATATAAACTTGGTTGATCACGCTAGAGTGTAGAAGTTATCTCAGAGGTTCAGGGCTTAATGACAAAAGTCTCAAAAGGTCTCTGGTTGAATAATAAAAAGGGATAGAGGTTTCACTGATCCGAATGGTCGCCTACAAGCATAGGACAACCTCATACTTCAACAAAAAGGTCAGCAATAGTGAATTTAAGGTGGAGGACATGATGTTGATAGAAATCACCATCCCAACCATAAATCCATATTAAGGAATGTAGGCCCAAAGTAGAAAGGTCCCTATGTGGTGGTCATTATAGCAAGACAGGGGTGTTATAAACTCAATGACATGGATGGATTCAAACTTCCACTCTTTGGAACATTGAGCATCTAAAAAAGTACTACCAATGATGTAGTCTTCTACTCAAATGAAATGGAAAGAACTTTTTACTACCTATTATGTCTCAATACCATGTTCAATATGAGTTATGAGGCTTTCACCCTTGGCTCTAAGTTAAAACTAAGGTCCGAGGAACCAACATGGGTTGTAGGGATTTAATCCTTTTCCTAAGTTTTATCTAAGGTCTAAGGACTCACACCCAGTGACAAGGCTTCAATCATTGGCTCTAAACAAATGGGTGAGCTCCTAGAGACCTCAGACCAATGATTGATGGAATTTCAAGGCTTAAACCCTTGTCTCCCAAAGTCCCCAAGGTCTTAAAATACCCGATAAGAGTTGCAAGGATTTCATCCTTGGCTCTAATTAACAGTGAAAGGTCTAAATACCTAAAACAGACTAAAGGAATTACCAAGACTTTCATCCTTGATTCGACTTAAATTAACTAAGGGATAAGGACCCATGTCAGTCAACTTAAATGACCTCTTTCACCTTAAAAAATGATTTCAAAAGAACAAAGTAAAAAAATGCAAAAACCTTAACAAACCATATATTTGAACACAAATTTTTAAAAACACCCACTTTAAAGTACAAAAATCCCTTTTTATGACCCCGACTAATAACTTGAGACATAGAAAACTTCCATTAAAAAAATGGGTACTAAGTGTTTATATGCAAGAAATTGTCCAAAATTCATTATTTTTATGAAAGTGCGAGGTATCAACTCTACAAGAAGAGGATAAGAGGTCTTAGGACCCTTAGTGGAACCTCAGACTTATGCCATAAGGCTTTCATCCTTGTAGACTAATGTCCAAGTATCTTAGGACCTTTTATGTACCTTAAAGATCTTAAACTTCCAAGTCCATAGGTCTTATAACCCATTATGGGACTTCGGAATCTAAAATTTCTAAGTCTATAGGTGTTATGACCTATTATGGGGCTTCATATTTCAAAACTCCCAAGTCGAGAGGTCTTAGTACCCATTCGTGACCCACCGAGGGACTTCAGATTATGAAAATTCATAAAATCTAAGGTCCTTAGACCCTCAACAAAACTATAATTTCTATTACGAGGCTTTCATCCTTAGTGAAACATATTTTAGTGGTCTTAGGAGCCTTTATGGAACAAATTTCAAGTATGAATTTTTAATCTAAGGTCTTATAACCCTTAAAGAATTTGCTTTTTATCCTTTATTCCTAAAAAATTTGGGGGGCTAAGTGTTCGTGTACAAAAATTATGGGCTTTTAAGGTTATTTTACTTTACCAAGGAATCTTTAGGGCTAAGAGGGAATACTACCTACCAAGTAGACCTCACGCATATTAATACAAGTGCATGTATTCCTTAGCAAAGCAAAAATAAAGCAAGTGTAAAGCAAAGGAAAGCAGTGGAGAAGTTAAAATTCAATAGTCAAACCATTATCATTAATGATGAAGAGTTAGGGGATTACAATAAAAGTCCCACGCCCCAAAAGAGTTAAAAAACAAAACAAAAAAAATCATAAAATCCTTCTCAAGGCTTGTGATTGATAGGGGTTTCCTTCATCGAAGGGCTTGACTGGGATAAGGAATAGGGTATGATTGTACAATTCACTACCATCCGGGGAAGGCAAATGTAGTTGTAGATGCCCTGAGAAGAAAGGATTCGAGCAGGTTATCTTGCGTTCGATGTGCTAGAGTTGCCCACGTTATGGAGTTGAGATTGATGGGAGTGGAATTGAAGCTAACAGACGGGGATAGATTCTTTGCTCACCTAAGCGTGAGACATTTGTTAGCTACCCGTATTTGGTATTTTCAAAGTCAGGATCCTTTTCTTGAGAAGAAATGCCAAGATGTCCAAGATGGTAAGTATGACGATTTTTGTATTATTAATGATGGCACTTTATTATATAAGCAGCAATTATGTGTGCCTAATGTGGATGAATTGAAAGCAAAATTTTAACATGAGGCTCATAATCCAATTTATACTATGTATACTGTTAGTACTAAAATGTATAAGGATTTGAAGGAGCATTATTGGTGGAATAATATGAAGAAGGAATAGCTGATTTTGTTGCTAAACGCCTTATATGTCAGCAAGTGAAAGTGGAACATCGGATACCCGCGGGTTTGCTTTAACCACTGCCAATATAGAAATGGAAATGGGATCATGAAATGATGGATTTTATGGTTGGGCTTCCTCGATCTCAGAAGGGGTCAGATTAGATTTGGGTAGTGGTGGTAAGATTGACTAAGTCAGTTCATTTTCTAGAACGTAAGACTACTTATACAGTTGATAGGTCTACGAGATTGTGTATTACTGAGATTATTCGAATGCATGAAGCACCTGTTCCTATTATTTTATATAGGGACCCTACTTTTACATCCAGATTTTAGGATAATTTACAGTATGCTATGGGTACTAACTTAAAGTTTAGTATAGCTTTTCATCCTCACAGGGACGGGAAGTCTGAAAAGAACCATATAGATTTTGGAGGAGATGCTTAGAGCTCATGTGCTTGATTTTAAACATAATTGGTATGAATATTTTCATTTGATAGAATTTGCATATAATAATAGTTTTCAATATACTATTGGTATTATGGTGTATGAAGCGTTGTATGGTAGACGGTATAGTACACCGATATGTTGGGGTGGAGTTGGTGAAAGGAGGATAGAGGGTCCATAGTTAATTAAAGTCACCACTGAGAAAGTGAAGATTCTTCAAGATAGAATGAGAATGTCTCAGAGTAGACAGAAAAGTTATGCGGATAAAAGACGGGAATATTTGGAATTCTAGAAACGGGATTATGTATTTCTTCGGATATCATTATGGAAAGGAGTTATAAGGTTTGTAAAGACAGGGAAGTTAAGTCCATGCTACATTAGACCTTATAAAATTCTTAAGAAAGTTAGGATGGTTGCCTACAAGTTAGCATTGCCACCGGAGTTAGCCCGATTACATGATATTTTCCATGTTTCTACCTTGAGAAAGTTAGGATGGTTTCACATTTCATCCATGAAAGAGTTTTACCTTGATGAAAGAGAGTTATGAAGTTTAGGAAGAAGAAAGTGAAGAGAAAAATTCTTAGGACATTACGTAAAAGTCCTTAAGGTAATTCTATCCATAAATCTTATTATTTTTTTGTATTTCTTATTGAAATGGTAGAAATCATCATTTGTTTACTAAACTTCCAGTCCTTGATGTATATGTATGGTTAAATGCAAGTTCAATCTAAGTTGAATATGTAAACCCTTTATATCAATTCGATTAGAAACCTTGTGTATTCAAACTTATATATCTTTTCGTATACTTACTCGAATTGAGTAAATCTAGTTGGAGATTAAAATATACCAACATATGTAAAGCATATCCAAAAATTATGTAAAAATACCAAGGAATAATATTTTGGTCATAGTTTGAAGTTGAGGTGTAAAATCTTCCCCCAAAAGGGTAAGTATGCGTACCTTATTTTCAAGTTTCGATTGTCATAGCAAATGAACTCTAAAAAATATAAAACTTTAATATTGTATTATTCAATATGTTTTCTAAAATTGGGTAGAATGTCATAAAAGGTTATAATGTTTAAAAATTGTGAAAATTCTTGGAAGTTGACTGAATGATTGAGGGGCCGTTGGGGCAGTTTTTGCCAGTTAATGAAGAAATGGGCATATCTTGCTCAAGAAATTTTGAAATTATGCATTGTGTTTTGTGTTGGAAAACTACTATGACAAGGATTGGAGTAACGGGAAGAAACTAAAGAATGTTTGGTCTATGACTTGGATTTCTTAAATATCTTAACATGAATTTAGATGAAACTTTAGTTATGATAAATAATTTGAATGGAATCATATGATGCTTATGAATTGAGTTACGTTTGAGTTATTCTTTGGATTTTTAATTTTCTTATGATGATACTAATATTATAAGATTGATAGAAAGGGAAGAGGAATCGGTTGAGCAAGTGCATGATAAAAGAAAAGGAAAAGCTTGATAAATTGACAAGATGAGTGTACTTATTATCCTTTCATATATAGATATGAAAATGATATGTTGGATTTGAATATATCTCTAAGAGCAGGATTGGTTTGAATACTTCGGTATTCAGGATTTTCTTGGATATTCAATTATCGAGGATTTGTTCGGATCTTATGATCTAAGATTTGATTTGGACAAAGATCCAATGGTTTGTTTTGTCTTATGACAAGGATTTATTGGAACTTATATTCCATGATTTGTTCTTGCCAACGGGCAGGATTATTTGGATTTTATATCCACAAATTGCTATAGAACTGTTATTTCATTGCAGGAAAGTAGTACCTCACTAAGCTTAATGTTTAATGTATATTATATTTAACCTTTCAAGTTTGTACACTGCCAACTAGGATACCATATGATCGGTGATTTTGAGAGCTGCACCGTTAAGAAAAGTCGGGGTTTAAATATGGGGATTTTGTTACTGTCACACTGAGGATTTTACTACACTCACACATTGTACATAATGAGTTAGAGTGGTTTAACTTGATAAAAGTAATAGTTAATCGTAGTATTGTATGCTCGCTTAATTATGACTCTGATGTTAATTTTGTTATGATGCAAAGAACAATATTATGTTCATTATGTACATTATGCATGAAAATGTTGATAAATGAATTATATTTCAATTGGGATGAAGGTTATAATTTATTTACTATAAAAATAAATGATTAAAAATGGATCTCGGTTTAGGGTGTGAAAATTAATGGTATCATAGCGAAGTTATTAATTCTGGACGTGTGTGACGGTTAGATGGAAGTTATTGAGTTGATTTAATATTTATGAATTGTTTATATACCAACCCATAATTTAATATTGTAAACTGTTTATATTGGTTGTTAAAATTTTATTATATTACAGATAATTACAGATGGAACCTGGGAATGAACAACATAAAGAAGAGGGAGTAGCTTCTCGTACACACGAGGATACTGAAATTGAATAGAGTGTTGCAAAAAGGGCTAGAGAGCATGAGCATCCTATAGAGATGCAAATAATGGCACATGCGATGCTGAGGATGGCAGAACAATGGGAAAGAAATGTGGCATTAATGGCAGAACAACAAACTAGATATCTAAAATAAAAAAACTACAGCCAAAATTGAGAAAGTGGCAAGGAAGGAAATTAAAGACACCATGTATGAAAAGTTCCTGAAGTTGAATCCTCCAGAATAATTAAGGTCAGTTGAACCTCCAGAAGCTGAGATATGGGTTAGAGATCTAGAGACTATCTTTATAGTGATGAATGTTCTAGATAATCAGAAGGTAAATTTGGTTGTGTTTAGACTGAAAGGAGTGGCCAAATATTGGTGGGAAGCTAGCCACTATTTAGTGCCCATGATGGAAGGTACTGATGTTATTACTTGGGATTAATTTATTAAAGCTTTATATGTTAAGTATTATTCTAAAGTTTATTAGAGGGAGAAAGTTAGGGAATTTATAAATTTGACCCAAGGGAAAATGTCTGTGAGGGAGTATGAGGCTAAATTTACATCTTTCTCTAGATTTGCTACTAAATATGTGGAGGATGAGGAAGAAAAATGTAGTAAGTTCCAAGAGGGATTGATTTCGCCCATTCAAAATAGAGTGCCTACTTATGAGTTAAAAGATTCTTCTTCTTTGGTGAATAAAGCCATAATAGCATAAAGGCAAATGAACCAAAGGGTGGAGAGTAGAGAGAGTTTTAAGAAAAGTATATTCAAATCATCTCAATCTAAGGGAGGTGAGGGTGGAAGTGTTAAAATGGAACCTCATAAATTTTAGAGAGGGGGTGGAGAGAGTGTTAAAGGTCAGGGGAGATTTAATAGAGATAATAGGGATAGAGGATCTTCTAGTCTTGTTAGGAGGTCAGGAATAGGTGAGGCACTGGTGAAAGTTGTTACATGTTTCTTTTATAAAGAGGAGGGGCATTATAAATCTGAGTGTCCTAAGCTTAAGGGACTGGAATGCTACCATTGTCATCAAGTGGCACATGTCAAGAAGAATTGTTCGTAGCTGGCAGAGACTCCAGCAACACCTAGTGAAGCAGCAAACAGAGTGTTATCTCTAGGAAGTGGAGCGAAAAGTGTGGGCAGTGGACAAGCTAGTAGTTCCAGGCCAGGTGGACGATTATTTACGATTAAAGAGGCTCATGTTACTCTATATGTGGTGACACATACACTTTCTGCTACTAATAGAAGTGATTATGTTTTGATTGATCCTGATTTCACACATTCTTTTGTGTCCCTATGATTTTACTATATATCTAAATAGACCATGTGCTCGTTTAGATGTGGGGTTGGGTATTTATATGCCTATGGCGGATATGGTTGTAGCTGAAAATGTTTTTCGTGATTGTGTTTTAACCGTGGGGGCTAGAGATATAGTTATAAATATACTTCCATTGGATATTTATGATTTTGATATAATTTGGGGAATGGATTGGTTATCTAAATATCTTGCATCTATGGATTGTTTCTGTAAGGAAGTTGTTTTTAACATGCCTGGTGAGCCTAAATTTAAATTTGTGGGGAAAAGGAAAATTGTTCCCAGTTGCATCATTTCTGCTATTCAGATGAGGAAATTGATAAGAAAGGGTTGTGAGGGTTTTATTGCATATGTTCTTAACACTAGGAAGGGGGATTTACAATTAGTCGATGTTCCTATTGTACGAGATTTTGCAGAGGTGTTTCCTAGTGAGTTGCCTGGGTTATCTCCAAAGAGAGAAGTTAAGTGTAGTATTGAATTGGCACCAGGGACAACCCTTATTTTTATGGAACCGTATAGAATGACACCTACTGAGTTGAAAGAACTTAAGATTTAATTGCAAGATTAACTTGATAGGGGGTTCATACATCCTAGTGTGTCCCTATGGGGTGCACCAGTTTTATTTGTGAAAAAGAAGTATGGTACCATGCATTTATGTATTGATTATAGGCAACTGAATAACGCTACAATTAAGAACAAGTAACCTTTACCTCGTATAAATGATTTATTTGATCAGTTGCAGGGTGCTAAAGTGTTTTCCAAAATAGACTTACGATCAGGTTATCATCAATTGAGAGTGAAGGAGAGCGATATTTCTAAGACTATTTTTCGTACTTGATATGGTCATTTTGAATTTCTGGTGATGCCTTTTGGACTGACTAATGCTCAAGCTGTATTTATGGATCTTACAAATTGGGTACTACATCCTTTTGTTGATTCATCTTTGATAGTTTGTACTGATGATTTCTGATTTACTCACGTGATATGGTTGAACATGAAAAGAATCTCAGAACTGTTTTGAATGTGTTAAAAAATTAGCAGTTGTATGCTAAGTTTAGAAAATGTGAATTTTGGCTATCACAAGTTGTATTTTTAGTCCATGTTATTTCTGGGGATGGTATATGTGTCGATCCTAAAAAGGTAGAAGCTATTGTAAAATGGGAGAGGCCCAATAAAGTGACTTAGGTGAGAAGTTTTCTGGGTTTGGCTGGGTATTATAGAAGGTTTATAAAGTCATTTTCTTCGATTACCTTGCCAATGACTAAATTAACCCAAAAAGATGTTAAGTTTGAATTGAATTCTGATTGTGAAAATAGTTTTCAAGAACTGAAAAAGAAGTTGGTAATCGCACCTATTCTTACTATTCCACGTGGTGGATATGGCTTTGTTATTTATACCGATGCCTCATATCAGGGATTGGGTTGTGTTTTTATGCAACATAGTAAGGTTATTGCTTATGCTTCTAGGCAATTGCATACACATGAAATGTAGTTATCCCACGCGTGATTTAGATGTTATTGCTATTGTGTTTGCTTTGAAATTATGATGTCATTATCTATATGGTGAAGTATGTGCAATTTCTACTGACCATCAGAGTCTTTAGTATTTATTTACTCAGAAGGAGTTGAATTTGAGGCGGAGGCAGTGGATGGAGTTTATTAAAGATTATGATTGTATAATTCACTACCATTTAGGGAAGGCAACTGTAGTTATAGATGCTCTAGGTAGAAAGGCTTCCAGCACGTTATCTTGCTTTCGATGTGCTAGAGTTGCCCACATTATGGAGTTGAGATTGATGGGAGTGGAATTACAGCTAACAGATGGGGATAGATTCTTTGCTCATGTAAGCGTGAGACATTTGTTAGCTACCCGTATTCGTGATTTTCAAAGTCAGGATCATTTTCTTTACAAGAAACGGCATGATGTTCGAGATAGTGATGGAACTTTATTATATAAGCAGCGATAATGTGTGCCCAGTGTGGATGAATTGAAAGCAAAAATTTTACATCAGGCTCATAATTCAATTTATACTATGTATCCTGTTAGTACTAAAATGTATATGGATTTGAAGGAGCATTATAGGTGGAATAATATGAAGAAGGAAATAGCTGATTTTGTTACTAGATGCCTTATATGTCAGCAAGTGAAAGTGGAACATCAGATACCCGCGGGTTTGCTTCAACCACTGCCAATATCAGAATGGAAATGGGATTATGTAACGATGGATTTTATGGTTGGACTTCCTCGATCTCAGAAGAGGTCAGATTCGATTTGGGTAGTAGTGGACAGATTGACTAAGTTAGCTCATTTTCTAGCAGTTAAGACTACTTATACAGTTGATAGGTATACGAGATTGTGTATTAATGAGATAATTCGATTGCATGGAGCACCTGTTCCTATCATTTTAGATACGGACCCTACTTTTACATCTAGATTTTGGGATAGTTTACAGTACGCTATGGGTACTAACTTATGGTTTCGAATAGCTTTTCAAGACGGACGGGTAGTCTGAAAGAACCATTCAGATTTTGAAGGATATGCTTAGAGCTTGTGTGCTTGATTTCAAAAGTAATTGGGATGAATATTTGTCTTTGATAGAATTTGCATATAATAATAGTTTTCAATCTACTATTGCTATTATGCTATACGAAGAGTTGTATGGTAGACAGTGTAGTACACCGATAAATTGGGTGGAGTTGGTGAAAGGAGGATAGAGGGGCCATAGTTAATTGAAGTCACCACTGAGAAAGTGAATATTATTCAAGATAGAATGAGAACGACTCAGAGAAGAAAGAAAATTTATGCGAATAAAAGATGGAAAGATTTGGAATTCCAAAAATGGGATTATGTATTTCTTCGAATATCACTGTGGAAAGGATTTATGAGGTTTGGAAAGAAAGGTACGTTAAGTCCATGCTACATTAGACCTTATAAAATTCTTGAGAAAGTTAGGATGGTTGCTTACAAGTTAGCATTGCCACCAGAGTTTGCCCGATTACATGATATTTTCCATGTTTCTACCTTAATAAAGTTCTTGAAAAAGTTAAGATGGTTGCAAATTTCATCCATGAAAGAGTTTTACCTTGATGAAATAGAGTTTTGAAGTTTAGGAAGAAGAAAATGAGGAGAAAAATTGGAGAAAATCCGTAGGACATTACGTCAAAGTCCTTAAGGTAATTTTATCCATAAATCTTGTTATTTTCTACTATTTCTTATTGAGATGATAGAAATCATCATTTTTTTACTAAACTTTCAGGCCTTGATGAATATGTATGGCTAGATGCAAGTTTAATCTAAGTTGAATGTGTAAACCCTTTATATTAATTCGATTAGAAACCTTGTGTAATCATACTTATATATTTTTTCGTATACTTACTCGAATTGAGTAAATCTAGTTGGAGATTAAAATATACCCACATATGTAAAGCATATCCAAAAATTATGTAACAACACCAAGGAATAATATTTTGGTCATAGTTTGAAGTTGAGGTGTAAAATCTGCCCCAAAAAGGGTAAGTATGCATACCTTATGTTTGAAGTTTCGATTGTCATAGCAAATGGTCTCTAAAAATTATTAAACTTTAATCTTGTATTATTCAATATGTTTTCTGAAATTGGGTAAAATGTCATAGAAAGGTATGATGTTTAAAAATTGTGAAAATGCTTGGAAATTGACTGAACGATAGAGGGGCCATTAGGGCAGTTTTGTTAGGTAGTTAAGGAATGAGCATATCTTGCTCTACAAAACTTGCAATGATGTATCGTCTTTTGTGTTGGAAACCTAATATGACAAGGATTGGAGTATTAAGAAGAAACTAAAGAACTCTTGGGCTATGATTTGGATTTATTAAATATCTTAACATGAATTTAGATGAAACTTCTGTTATGATAAATGATTTGAATGGAATCATATGATGCTTATGAATTGAGTTACATTTGAGTTATTATTTGGATTGTTAATATTCTTATGATGATACTAATATTGTAAGAATGATAGTAAGAGAAAAGGAACTGATTGTACAAGTGTCAGATAAAGGAAAAGGAAAAGACTAATAAATTGCCAAGGTGAGTGTACTTATGATTGCTTCATATATAGATATGAAAATAATATGTTGGATTTGATTATAGCTCTAAGAGCAGGATTGGTTTGAATACTTCAGTATTCAGGATTTGTTTGGATATTCAAATATCCAGGATTTGTTTCGGCCTTATGATGCAAGATTTGAATTGGAAAAAGATGCAATGATTTGTTTTGTCTTATGACAAGGATTTGTTATAACTTATGTTCTAGGATTTGTTATTACGAATGGCAAAGATTGTTTGGATTTTATATCCACATATTTGATATAGAACTATTATTTCTTTGCAGGGAAGGAGTACTTCACTAAGCTTAATGATTAATGTATATTATATTTAACCTTTCAGGTTTGTACGCTGCCAGCTAGGATACCATATGATTTTGAGAGTTGCACCGTTAAGCAAAGCTTGGGTTTAAATATGGGGATTTTGTAACTGTCGCACTGATGATTTTACTACACTCGCACATTGTACATATTGAGTTAAAGTGGTTTAACTTAATAACTGTAATAGTTAATCGTAATATTGTATGCATGTTCGCTTAATTATAACTCTGATGTTAATTTTGTTATGATACAAAGAATAGTATTATGTTCATTATGTACATTATGCCTGAAAATGTTGATAAATGAATTATATTTCAAATGGGATGAAGATTGTAATTTATTTACTATAAAAATAAATGATTAAAAATGGATTTGGGTTTGGGGTGTGATAAAATCACTGTCCGTGAGGGTTTTCTAACTAAGGAGTCAGTTTTGTTCCAGTGAAGTTATCTATGACCTCAGATTAACTTTTTATTTCTCCAAAGAGAACACCTCCATCCATTCTTAATCTTTTGTTTTAACTCCAAGTGGATCATGCCCCACTTTTTCAACTTAGAAACTGTAAATTAATCTTTAATAAATGGTGCAAATAAATTTCTTAAGTAACAAAATTGGACTTTTCCCCTCCCCCTTTAACTCCTTGACTCGGTGTGGATTGACCCAACAGTGACCTAAACTCAAGTCGGGACATTGTAATGTAAGTTGGGATTATAAATTTTCTTTGTAAACACACTCCCTCGAAAATTATTAATAAAATTCTTGCATAATTTTTTTTTCTTTTCAATTTACCCTGAAAAAATTATTGAATTATTTTAGGGTCATTCACTTTTACTTGATAATCGTATTCCAAGACTTTACAACTTTAGAGACACTTGTGGTCAAAAATTAAATATGTTTTTCTCTTATGGTACTTGTAATATTTCTCTTCGAGTTTTTTTTTCTTTTGTTTGATCTTATATTTTTACTTGGACAGATGTTTTAAACCTCAAATTTATTTTACTTATTATTTATTTTTCATGCTGAAACTTTTAATTAATTTACTATCAAAATGTAAGTTTGATTTACATAAAATTTATATAATTTAAAATATCTCGACGGGATTTATCAAAGGAAATCCATGAAAGATAAATAATTTTGAATTTTGCCAAATTTTATTTTCACCCCTAATGTTTTGTATTTTACAAACTTTGAAATTGATCTCTCAAAATACAATTTCGATTTAAATGTTTTATTTTTTCGTAAAACTATTGAGAGTATCTATCAAAAAATCCCATGAAAACCAAGTAAATTTGAAGGTTTTAGAATTTTGATTTTCACTCTTATTGTGGTGTATTTTACATTTGCATCAATGGTACCAGCATGTTTCCCAAAATGTAGTCAAATGATGCCCATTACGGTTCATCAATCCTCATATGGTTTTGGAATATACCCAACTTGCCTTCAATTATGTATTCTTAGTCATGGTACAAACTTCACAAATGGGGTTAAGGTTTATATAAGTACATTTTTTTTGCATGCACTTTATTGTAAAGTTTTTTTTTTAAGTTTGTTTATGATGAAAGTACGTAGTTATTTTTAATAAAAATACATGCATTTTTTAAAGTACACACATTTTCTCTGTGCACATTACAATGTACATGCAATTTATGTGTATTTTATGAAATTAACGCATTTTTTGCACGTAAAGTGCACATAAAATTTCACATTATTGTATTAAAGTACTCTATATATTTTCTTTCCTTATTTTTGTCAAAATACGAGCACGCTCTCTCGCCCTCTCTCATAAACACACAAATTAGTCCTCCCCACTAATGACAAATTGCTTATATGTGTATTTTTGTCAAATCGGCATATTTGGTTTTAGATTCTAATTATATATTATTATTTATACAATTTTCAAATTTCTTTTTAAAATCGAATGTTATATTGCCTTTTCAAAATCAGAGATTATATGCTTTAAATCAAACTTGGTTATAGCTGATTATTTTATAATAAAAAATTGGTGATAAAGTTATCTTGAATCATGTTTTTTATTGTTTGATGAGAAAATCAAAAGTAAAATGACATAAGTCCTTGTGTAAAGAAGTTTGGGCTTTGGAAACTTATAGTGGTTCAAGCGTAGAGGCGGGTTATTTGTTCCATAAGATGTGTTGAAATGAATTCTTGAACATAAGATCCACTAATAATGTCCTCATTATAAGTTAGATTATTATTTGGCATTGGGAAGAAGGTTATATGAAGCACTGAATTTGGAAGATGTGTCTTGTGAAGCATCTATATGAGAAAATATACCTCGTGACCTATGAGATATAATTTTTTTCCTTAACAAGTTGGTATATCAAATAGTATGAATTATGTACGATACCTCCAATAATAGTAACTTATATATAATACAAATAAAGTATACAAGATTTGCCTTTGTCTTCTTAGATTTCTTTTGGAAAAAAAAATCTTTGTCTTTCTTTATTTCCTCTTGAAATGTGCAAACCTTTATTATGAACTACCAGTGGAGAACGAATTACAATGCTTACACTACTACCAACATCCCCCCTTTTGTGAAATATTACATTGGTTAATTATCAATAGAGCTGCTTGACTACTTGTATATGGTTTTATACTATTCTTCACCTATTTGACTAACTGTTTAATCCAATCCATTCCCATCTTTGTCTTATCTTCATTATCTATTTCCAAGTCTTCCACCTCATAAAATGTATTACTCATCATATCCCCATGTTCATTCTAGAGATCATAGCTTAGCCTAATTGAATTATATAAACCTTGTGTGACACCTTTTCTCCGTTTCCCCAAAATATATTTTTCAAGAATGTTATAACTTTTTTGTCAATCAGGACTTTAATAAAATGTTTGCAAGTAACTTTATGGCACTCCAAAAAGTGACAATTATCAAAATCTAAAGGTCGGAGGAAATTACAGAAGTGGAATCTCTCTTTATTACTAGAACCGAATTTTTAAAAGTTCATACATCTCAATCTCACTATCATTACTAAAAAGAGAATAACGACAATAAATCTTCTCTATTAACTTATTTTCAATCTCCTTAAACTTTGTTGATATGTAACTGTTTAGCTAGTATGGTTAGTTTATGTATTTTGATTGTGTGTGAGCGTGCCAGACAAGATTGTAGTCTTGCAAACCAGGTGATTATCTTAGCCTGCCATAATCACGCGATTGTGTACCGTTTGATGCTTCAATTAAAAAGACTTTGTAGTGAATAAAAATAAGTTTGTAAATTAAATAAACTAGGACCTAAAGAAACATATAGAAGATGCAGAAATAAAGGTGAAAGGGGAATTTTAAGTGATTAAAATAGTAAAGTAAAATGATTTAACACAAAATCGAACTAGAAATTGAATAACTAAAATAGTTTACACTAATGAATGTAAAAAAAATAAACTAAGAAATGTAAAGGCAATTTAACTTTTCATAAAATAAAAGGAGATTATAGTAAATCTACCTTGCAAGTTACTTCGAAGAGAAGAAATGCTAAACTACTCTAGAAAAATTATAAATAAAAGAAAAAAGAAAAGGGAAAGCTTTTGAATGAGTAAAAGTAGTTTATTATTGAGGGAGTCCTCCTTTACTTGTCCCTAAGTTTCTTTATTTATAGAATCCTTTGACATGCAACTGTCATTGAAACTTTTGGGTGGTTACCTGTTTGAATGTTCCCGCCCAGGTGAAAAAACACCCTTATATTGGTTATTTTATACATATGTAAATTACTTGTGTTTCCATTTGTATTAATCTATCATATGGTATTTTTCAGTTATAACAACCGTTTATATTTCCACGTAGTGATGCTCTATTGATCAGTAATAATATGGTATAAATAGTAGCAAGCTTGAGATTTTTTCTGAACGTGATATTTTTTATTTCATAAAATTGTACCATTGAAATAATCATTGTTTGCTTCATTCTCTTTCTCCACACTACCACACAATGAATTCTCATATTATTTAACAAATATTTTCAATGTAGCCTAAGAAGTAACATACTCATCAGAGAATTCATTCATTCTCTCACTTCTAGATTGATGAACATCCCAACCCAAACAGTATCTTTAACAAAGCAGTATCCTAATAAAACCTCTTATTATAGAGCCCACTCAACCACTAATTCTTTTCAAGGTTAAAATTTTCATATAAGCTTCTTCAACTTTCTTCAAATTCTAAGGTTGTGAGGGAATCATAAACAACACAATGTGTAACACATTTTATTAAGTCATAATGCTCTCACCCTTTTAACTTTTTAGGTAATATTTCTATAATGTTCCACATTAATAACTTAAAACGTGTAATTGAGAATACAATTTTAATAGCATTGTCATGGCTCTATCTTGGTCAATGATAATTGACTTAAGGGCGCGTTCATTCGTGCATGCAAATCACAACATAAAAGCCAAGTAAATGTAAAATGTCCTTTTTTATATGAACTCTAACAATATTAAGATAGATAGATAGAGAGAGAGAGAGAGAGAGAGAGAGAGAGAGAGAGAGAGAGAGAGAGAGAGAGAGAGAGAGAGACCATATACGCCCCCTTTTCCTAGTTTTGGGGTTTAGTTTATTTTGTACCTTTTGTCACAAATAGGTGTAACTATGTACAATTACATTAGTTAAGTCATTGTAGAATGACTTATGTTGTTTGAATTTGGTTCACACTCATATCATATATAAATTTACTCCCACAGTGGGTATCATTTTCCATTTTGAAAAAAATAATAAACCCTTTAACGTCAATTTTACATTTTTAAGAAAGGCCATGGAATATTTAAGAATGTTATAGTTACTAAATGAATATTATTCCCTTATGGGAAGGTTCAAATTTGTACAAGGATTTGGTTAAGAAAAGGAGGAGAAAGGCCATGGAATATTTAAGAATGCTTTGGTTTCTCGATGTAGAGATAGGGTCTACATTGAGGGGAAGAAAGGGCAATGACAATGTTGGTTGGAGATGTGGGATGTAAATAAGTTTGCACGAGGGGTGAAAATTAGACTTTATAGTTAGGTATAATCGTTTATTCAAGAATTTTGAATGTCTTTATCAACCTTACCACATCAGATGTCATATTGACGCTATTTATCTATTTATTGTAATAAATATACTAATATAGGTTTGAGGTAGATTTAACATTGCACAAACTAAAAATCTCGAGATTAACATTACAACTTTTAATAGAGTTGGTCCAATATATAAAAGTTGGCTTAAACATTATTTATAGGTTAAAAAATTCAATTATTGACATTTTTAATATATCACTTAAAGAATTTGAAGAAACATTGAAAAAAATTGGGGGCATACAATGTTTGTCTTCTTGTGTGCCATTAGTTGTGAGTTGGATTAAATATTTTATCTTTTCTACTTCATAGTTTTCCTTTGCATTTCATTTTGTAAATGCTTTTGGATTTTTTTCACCTTAAGTTTTAATATAATAAAATTATATCTTAAATAAATTAAAAGGCATTCAATACTTTACTTGTTTTTAAGTCGTGAGGTGAGCAAGTAGTAACATGTTATAAATATGTTTTCTTAACACGATAAAACTTTTGGTACTTCATAGCTCTTTTGTCTACTAACTTTGTGTGATAGCATTGAGGTGATGTTAAAGGCACCCTAATATTTTATTCCAAAAAACCACATTCTAAAATCTTATTCCAAATAGCAATAAGTAGGAAACCCATAATCAACTCGTGAAATTCACGTGTTTGACCCATTCTTTTATTTTCCCTTTCCCTTTCTCTATCTAGAACTCAAACACTCTCAAAAACCCAAGAGCTAGCTATGGTTTTCAAGAATTAAGTATTGAAAACTATGATTATATCTTACCTTAAATATCTAATTGAGACATTAAAAAACCCTGCAAACTCTAATAATAAATCCTAGAACACATATTATGATTTCTCCTTACGCTTTCGTTCTGTAATTTATTATCGAGCAAACCTACCATGTTTAACATGTAAATAAATTGGTTTGACCCATTAATTTAAGTTCCATTTATTTGGAAAAAATATATAAAAGTCATCAATGTCTTTCTGCAACTCTGGTGTCCTATCACCATGGGTGATGACTTATCATAGTGAAGGGTCGTCCAGTTACTCCATACATTCATAATAATCAATGAATTCTCACCGTATAAAAGCATCCACCCATGGTTGGATGTCACACTTTCTTCATATTTTACCATGGTTTAATTACAATGGTGATAAATCACCATTTTAGGAACTTAATTAATCGATTACTTCTAACTATGTCAAGGCACATCCACACATAGTTGGATGCCACTATGTGTTCATATTTTGTCATTGTCTACTTATAACGATGAGAAATCACCGTGAGAAGCACTTAATAATCTTTGGTTCTCACTATTGTTATAATTACCTTATTAATTTTCAACCATTTAGATATATGTTAACAATTTATTGTATTTTTATAGGATAGATGATGGGTGGAAAAAGGAAGCATCCCAAGGCATCTTAATAAAAATGTAAATTTGAAGACTTCAAAAAAGGGTTAGTAATGAGGATAAGTCTAGTATTAGTAAAGAGGGGGGTTTGTTTTAAGAGAGATTAGAAGAAAATAATAAAGAGAGTCGAATACAAAAATAAAGAGAGTTGTGAAAAGAGAGAAGAAAAGAGAATTCAAGATGAAACTTGATAGAATGATGAAGATGGATTTGAGTAGAAAAAATGAGAGAAAGATGAAGAGAAATATGGAGATAAATATGAAGAAAAGTACGTAGAGAAAGTGGAAGACGAAGTTAAAAAACAAAGATAAAGAGAGTGGTGAATAAAGTGATAAAGAGGGAGAAAAAAGAAAGATTAAGAAAAAGTTGTAAAGATAAATAATGAGAGAGATAAAGAAAAATATGGATAAAAAGTTATAGGGAGAGGTGAATAGAGTGATGAAAGTTTAGAGGAATCAACAAATGAAGAAGATAAAGATTAAAAGAGGGGTGAGACTTTATCTCGTGTCACACAAGTTTGACCCCTACCCAAGTAGTTCTTTTTGTAGTGGATGTGGGTCAAAAAGGCTGAATCACTTATATTCTGGTGTTTTATCAATATTCTCATTTTCTGTCTTTATACATATATCTAATATTTATCTAAACTCGAAATTTTCATATTCATCTATTGAGTTCCGTTTCTACACTTCATATAATCCGAGTTAATCCCATTTTAAGGCATCATCACCAACCACAAATTTTAATGTTAAAATTTACTCATGTGATGATTGGTTCAACGAAAGTTATTACGCCTAACAATTTTATATCCACTAAAAAATATGGAACCTCCTAAGGATCTTTAATATAATTTTAAGTTTATGTGAAAACAAAAGTCCCATTTGTATTGCCAAAAATATGGTCCACCATTATTGAATAAAACATATTATGATTCAACACCATTTTTTATATGATCACATTTCAAATGGGAGATATGGATCTTCTAGTTTTCCCACTAAAGAAACTATAGGCCGAACTTTTACAAAACTAATCCCCGAAGAAAGTTTTTTTCTCAATTTAACAAAAATTCAGCATGCCTCGTCTTCAAGTTATTCATTAAAATTCTATTTTTGATTGAGGACACCTCTTATGATGGATGCTCAAGCATGTATCATATCCATTGATTTCGTCTAATTCTATTTCTATTTCTTGATACTCATATATATTATTAAAGTATATTAGATTTAATGTACATTTTGATTATCCCCTCTCCTCTTACTTTTTGTTAATGATAAAAGGGGGATCTTTCAAACAAATTGTTATAAACTCTCTAATTAAATTGTCATAATAAAAAATAGGAATACCATGAACCCCGAGTGATTTCAAAAATTGGTCAAACAACACATTGTGGCCATCCCCGATCCTCGCGGCGGGAGAGACGTGGGAGAGGCTGTCGTCTCCGTAGTGAGAGGATCTCGGTCCCGTGCATCCCTCTCGGGAGCGCTTCGGCCCGCGTCGGCGATGTGTGAGGTGAAAAATATAAAGAGATAGAGTCACCCGTCTATTTTACTCAAAATAGACAAAAGAAAAGGGGGAGCCATCCCGAAGGACATCATCGAAAGATACACTGATACATACGAAACCAACATGATTCGAAAAGGGTTCAGAGGCTATGCTACGAAATGGGAAGGTGTTAGGCACCCATTCTGCCCTTACGGTCTCTCATGGATTGTTGATATTTCCTTTATTTCCCCGTGATATGTGTGCATGTGTATATGTAGTGGAGATATGAATCATCAACTTGTATCATGGAAGAGACAAAGCGAGTCATCCATAGGATTGTTCCTAAAAATAATATTAGAAAATAGGATTTACCCGATTATCCTAGCGTTGATCGTTATAATGGAACGATAACGCATATGGAATAAAACGCCACTAAGAACAAATATATGTATATGTAAATATATAGATTTTAGGAGAACTAAGTTAAAGAATATAGAAAATGGGAGAAAATTAGGAATAGGGCTCGAGTCTCGGGTATTACCCTGATACGCCTACGTAGCCTAAAGAGGCATCAAAGTCCACGTAGTTCGTATGCAAAACGAGGGATGGGGTTTATCCCATAAATCCAATCGGGCACTTCTCTTATATGTTTTAGTTGTGATAAAAAGTGTGAGAAAAGAATGAGAATTCCCGTTTGGAATTTATAAGCAAAGCCTCTTTTTCTTATTTTTTGGGTTTTATTTATATGAAAATAAGAGATGTGTGATAATACTAAATAAAACGAATATTAGAATATTATGACACCCCGACTAATTAAATACCGGGTAGCTACTCCTTTATTCAAATTAATACAAAATGTCAAGTTAGTTCAGTTCATAGCATCACTGTTGAGAACATTTTTAAACAATTACTAGCCACCTAATATTTAAAAAGTGAGTTGCCAAATTTTATTAAATTAAATTAACCTGCAATCCATTGAATATTTATCAATTAATGATAACACAATTACATCACAATCACATCAGAATATAAATGTAATAATAAATGAGTCTGGAGTCACACTCCTCATAATAGTCCCAAATACTGAATAAAACAAAATACAAAGTCTGAATAAAAAATTAAGTAACTCCAAAACTGAAATTAAACTAAGTATGATAAAGTTATCTCTAAAAGAAAAAGGGAAACATGCCCTAGTAGGATAATGAATCTGAAATAGAATCAATGTAGAATGTGGAGGCATCTACTATAGAGGTCTTGTAACTTCCACAGTAGCTACAACACGTCACTCGAATGGAACTCCTAAGCTTGGCGTCCCTGTGGCTGGGCAACTAAAAGGTTTTTACAAAGAAAAATAGATTTAGAAAAAAATGGGTCAGAGCCCGATGTGAAAACAGTTTAAATATAGCAAGTGTTTAATAAGATTAAATAGTGAATATTAAGTACATGTTAGTTATGTGCACTCACATGAGTTCCTCACCTCTCAACTAATGTGAACTCCTAACGTATCTGTAACCCGTCCTAGTCATGCCGCTAACTAACTAGTCTAAATCACAACCTGACTTCACTTTATAATATAAGGGTCTATTCAAGACATTCTAATATAATCTGTGCGTGTCTTCCTTTTATTTCTCATTCATTACTTATAATATTTACTGTATGAAATTCTCATTTTTATCTCTACTAAAAATGTCTCAAGAATACACGTTTACACTTTAATTAAGAGTTTATGGGAATTACCAGTATATTAGTCCCAACATAAATAGACAATTAGGGCACCCCTAGGCTAAGCTGCGGTGCACACATACTCTGCTATCAAATTCTCGTACATCACGTACATAAGGACCACGTGTTCCGAATCTCTCAGGAACCGTCTCAATAAGAAAAATCACACATAATGGAGGCGAACATAGTTCACATACCCACGGGTCACGCACATACCTACGCTCCCATGGTCAGCTGACTTATTAACTCACAAATAAGTCATTCATAGCCCTATGTTCTTAAGGTACCAATCTAAATCCCCCAGTATGCACACAAAGATTAGATGGCCCAGTTCAAAAGTCGACCTCCCATGATAGCAAGTATGGTAGGTATATTATACACATATAAGTCCATATACTAAGCATTCACACAACTTAAATATCTTATAATATTAATAAAGGTATATTCTACATCCCTACACCGTGACTCCAATTTGTACATTTTTAAGTCTCCGTATAATCTATAATATAGACCACTGACACCTCTCACGTTGTAGTTTCAAGTACTTAAAACCTAACCCAAAAGGTTACTAAGTCTCCTATTATCCCCACATTTAAATCCACTATTCTTAAGGTCATCACTTCTGCCACTAACTTTAAATTATCAAACTATATAGAAGTTAATCATTTACTTTCAGTCTCTAATAGTATCTCACACGTCGAGCCTTATTAGGTTTAATATGATTCCCAAATTGAATTCTAATCATAATCCGGGTCTCACACACATGCCTACTGGTCTTCTTTAAATCTAAGAGTGTTCACAAAGTCCCCACCAATAATTCTCTAGGGTCGAAATTGTTAATGTAAGGACATAAATTTCCAATTGAGTCTATGTATTGTTTTGACTTAATTCCGTGAACAAAACTATGTTTGTAATATGTCATAGGGAGATGTTTATTTTGTCACGATCCCACTTGGTCTATGACGTATTGAAGAAATTGAAGACGTTGCGGCAAAGCTTCAAAGATTTAATCATGCCGATGTTTATTTGGTGCAAGTTTAATCGTCTTCAAAGTTAATTTCATTCCGAGATCACTCAGGTATGAATGCATATATTTAATGGTGCTCGGAATTATTTTATAAAAGATAAGGATGTAATTTTTATAAAGAAAAATGTTTTTTTAAATGTTTTAAAAGTGTTTTAATGGTTTAAACTTCGTTTTATGATGATAAGCTCGAAATAGAGTTGGACTAATTTGTATCTCTTTGTTAAGAGACGTTTTATCCGAAAGTCAAAGAAAGTCAAACTTTCGCGAGGTCGCTCGAACGACATTGGATCTCGTTCGAACGAGATATAATGTCGCTCGAAAGACATGCTTTAGTCGTTCGAATGACACGTTTTTCGAGGCAGCATTTAAATCCTATTTAAATAGTGTTTGCATTATAATTTCGTAAGTGTGTTTTCTGGAAAACTTTTTTACAAACCAGAACCTTGTTTGCACATGTTTTCTAAGGTTTAAAAGTCTTCAACACATCCTTAGAGTTTGCAAAGATCCGAGTTATCATTCTTATATGTTCAAGTGATCTTGCGGCACCAAAGTTTTTTGTTCTACACATTGAACACAAAGGGTTTTGCGGTGAAGAAGCGACGGACATCGTATTCGACATCGTAGACGTATCAAAGCCATATCGGTGGACACCGAGACATACGTGGAGGCGTGTGTTGTGGACAGAGATTGTGGAAGATGGAATTTCTACGTGGGCACTATTGAAGAACGGTTGAAGATCAGAAGGAGCGTCAAGACCCGTGGGGATAGAGTCTTAGTGTAAGGCTAATCTGTCTTTGTAAAACCATTGTTCATAGTGATTGTCTGGCTTGGGCCGTCCGAGGTTGTTTTCCCGTTTTGAGTTTTTTCCTCGTACATCCGGCGTTGTGAGTATTCTTTACTTTACTTTACTTGCTTTAATCACTAGATGCATGTTTAGGATTAATCAAGATAAAATTGGTTTAAAGTAAGAATTGGGATTTCACAACTTGGTTGGTGCATAATTAAAAGTTGGATCTTTTTCGAAGAAAAATTGGTTTTGTTGAAAACACACACTTTGGGCACTCTCACAAATTGGTATCAGAGCTAGAAAACATTTTTATTTGTTTTGTGATCCCGTGTGTTTTCAAAGATGAATTATGGATATAATGAATTTTCTCGAACTCCTGTTTTTTATGGCACTAATTACACTTATTGGAAGATGAGAATGAGATGTGCTTTAAAATCTATTGATGAACGTGTTTGGCTTATCGTTGAGAAAGGTTGGACAGCCCCTGTCACTATTGTAGGTGAAGTCACTAGTTTAAAGCCTGTTGAGTCATGGATCGAAACTGAACAAAGACTTGCACAATATAATTCTAAAGGTCTGCACGTTATTTCTTCACATGTCACACAGGAAGAATATAATAGAATTATGACTTGTGAAACATCAAAAGAGGCTTGGGATATTTTGGCACTCACTCACGAGGGCACTAGCACGGTTAGGGCGTCAAAACTTTAAAATCTCACTACACAGTTTGAGACCATTAGGATGTTAGAGAGTGAGACCTTTGATGAGTTTTATGATAGGTTGTCTAATATTTCCAACTCGTCGTTTAACCTAGGTGAGAAAATTCCCGACAACCGTGTCATTAAGAAAATCCTTAGGTCGTTGCCTAGTAGGTGTGATGCGAAAGTGACCATTTTAAACTCCTTGGGTAGGTTAGAGTCAACGAAACTAGAAGAGATTGTAGGTGACTTACAAACCTATGAAATCGACATGATTACCTCCAAGCAAGTGCCTAAGAAAGAAAAGGGTATTGCTTTGAAAACCCGGAAGGAGGAAATTAAATTTCGGATTCCGATTCCGATTCCAATTTTGAGGATGTTCCTTTGTTGGCAAAGAAATTTTAAAAATTTATTAAGTTTCAAAAGCAATCGAAAGATGCCAAGAAATTTTAACAATTCAAGAACAACAAAGTGGATCCCACCTCTAAGGATAAGTTTGAAAAGCCTAAGGGAGATGAGTCGGATAAGTGTTTTGGGTGTGAGGGGTACAGTCACAAGGTTAAGGAGTGTCCCACTAGACTTAAGAAAGAGGGCAAGCAACCCATTGTCTATAGTGACACCTTAAGTGATAGTGAACCGAAAGAGGGAGAGAGTTCCCCCATTGAGCGTAACTTTACTGCGTTTATAGCATGTTATATGAGTGACGATGACAATACTCATGTGAATGACACTTCCGAGGAGGTTTTGAGTGTATCTCATGTTAGTGAGGGTGAAGAGAGTGACGAGGAGGAGATAGATGTGAAAGAATTGCAAAATGCGTTTAATGAGTTGTATGCGAAACGGTGAAGGTGAAAAGGCTAACTCTAAATTACAACCTAAGTTGAATGAGTGTGCCATAGAAAATAATGATAGTTTGATTGAGAATCTTAGGGCACGAGAGAATAAGTTTAGGTAGAAACTAGAATTTGTGGAGAAAGAGATGGACAATCTCTGTGGTTTGATGGAGTCCTTGAAAAAGGAGATTTTAGAGTTTGAGGAGACTAGGCGTTTATTCGAGTCTAGAATTCACGAGTTGGAGGAAAGGTTGAAAGACTCGTCTAGAGTCAAGATTGATTTGGAGGCTATATCGGAGAAGTTAGATAAGATCCTAGGCACCGTCCAAATTAAGAGAGATAGGGGAGGTATAGGTTTTGGTGAGAAAGTTGTTCCCATTCCCCCCGCACGTGTGAGAAACACTAGGATGGTTAGAAAAGGTCCACATAAAGGTAATCATTCCCACCACCGCTACTCTTGCACGTTTTGTGGTAGGAAAGGTCACCTTAGGCGTTATTGTTACGACCTTAGACAAGCTCCTAGGAAGTCTAAGAATAAAGTTACCCCGATTACCCAAACCCCCATGCGTCGTTTTACACCTACTTGGGTTAGGAAATCGGATTTAGTGGCTTTTGGAATTAAACTTCATGATTCTCGTTTGGGTGCACTTGATTCTTCCCATGCTAAATCTAAAGGATGATAGTGTTGCTATGTTTGTCATATGCTAGTTTGCTTCATGATATATTCATTTCGAGTATTATGACATGTGTATCATTTTGTATTATAGTTTTCAGTTGTTTGAGTCCTATTTGAAAAATACAAAAAGATTTTGTTTTTGAGAAAACTTTTGAAAAATCCAAAAAGATTTTTCTTTTCTTTGAGTTAAAATATGTTTGAAAAGCCAAAAAGATTTTTCAGTTTTTGTTTTTGAGTTTACATATTTGATGTGGCATATTGGTGTGCCTGGACCCCCCCTCCCCCATCGTCTCATTATCCATGTGGCTAGGACATTTGGTCATTATTATCGATGCTTAGAATGATCTTAACCATTGTTTACATGGGGTTGTTTCGAAGTTGATATGCATCTTGATTCGACTTTGTATATATGCCAACATCGCACACATGCACGAGTTTATATGGATGTTTGACTTCTCTTGCATATTTGAATTTGGTGAGGCGTCCTTATCTCAATCTTGTCATCTATGCGTAAGTAAACTTAAGGAGAAGTTTGCATGTAATAACCGTTTACCGTGAGGATTTAAAATTGGTAAAAATGATGAGTGGTTAACGGGAAAGGGCTGCGAGAGTTCAAAATTAACTCATCGTGAAAGCCACCGTTTAAAAGAGCCCCAAAAGAAAATGCAATATTCTAAGATAAGGGCATTTAAGATTTTCTCTAAGTTGAGAATTCTAGAAACCTCAAAAGAACTTGAAAAAATATGTTTATATTAGGGTGTTTGGTTGGAGAAAATTTAAACGGGTTTGCACAACTAATCCTAATGTTGAAACATTGCAATTTGACGCTATTGTTCTTAGAATCGTCAAAATTCTGGATTTGTGTGCATGTAGTATGTTTAGTTCATTAAACTCACACTTTAATTGTCATTTGGCTATGATAAAGTTTGATGATTTATCGCTATAAATTAGAGCTTCTTGATCATTTCGATGTGTTGGAATTGTGACTCATTTGTTATAGTTTCACACCCATTCATTCCATGTCCATGTTTGAGCACATCGGTACTATGTTTGCATGTAACTCGCATTTTGAGTTTTTGCGTTTTGTGCGAAAAGCTTACTGTTTTAGAACTGTTTTGCATTTGTCAAGCCCTTCCTGGAATTTTTCTGTGAAATTTTTTTCACTGGGCAATACTTTATAATATTTCTGGAAAATTGGGAAATTTTGGCAGGTCGCGCGAAGTCATTCTAACGACATTACATCCCGCGCGAACGACTTCTATCCTTCGTTCGAGCAACTTCCTCATCTCGTTTGAGCGAAGTCCCTGGCTCGTTCGAACGACAGGCTGAAAAATGGCTTCTGATTGGTTTGCAGTCCTCTGGTTATTTTGTTATATTTTTGGTACTGCAGGAAGCATTTTTTGGATTAATTGGTTTATATGCAGGTTCTTTTATGTTTCAAATTGGTTTTTTCATATGAGTCTGTTTATCCCACTTGATTTGATTGACATACTCTTTGTGTGATTCCTTGGTTTACTAGCTTCTGATTTGTCATTGCATGATCTTTTTTAGCTGGTTGATTCATGTTTATCTAGCATTTTTCATTTTTCACAATTGGTATCAACTTGATTCAATTTGGTATCATATTCTCATGCTAGATATTTCATATTGGTTTATCTTTTCACCGGTCTGTCTATTCGAGACAAAAAGGGGGAGCGATGTATGTGATGTAGGGGGAGGTTTGTGCGCTTATATTTGTTTCAAATTGGTAACAAATTGGTATCAAATAATTGCTCACATATTTCAAATGATATATTCTTATTGACTATATAAATTGGTTTCATTTGTTCCTCCATACTTCACTTGGTATTTAATTGTCTGTTTCATGTGTGTAGGTATGCTTCAGCGATTCGAGATTTAAAGTCTACATCACATTCAGACAGTTCATGCTTGCCGGTGCTACATATACTAATCTGTGTCCTGTATTTTTTATTTTGGTTTATGGGATGGGATTTAGGCGTCATAAGGCTTGACGGCCCGGTTAAGCATTTCACTGGTTTAGTTTTGTCCCGGAATAGTCAAAGGGGGAGATTTGTAAGGACATAAATTTCCAATTGAGTCTATGTATTGCTTTGACTTAATTACGTGAACAAAACTATGTTTGTAATATGTCATAGGGAGATGTTTATTTTGTCACGATCCCACTTGGTCTATGACGTATTGAAGAAATTGAAGACGTTGCGGCAAAGCTTCAAAGATTTAATCATGTCGATATTTATTTGGTGCAAGTTTAATCGTCTTCGAAGTTAATTTCATTCCGAGATCACTCAGGTATGAATGCGTATATTTAATAGTGCTCGAAATTATTTTATAAAAGATAAGGATGTAATTTTTATAAAGAAAAATGTTTTTTTAAATGTTTTAAAAGTGTTTTAATGGTTTAAACTTCGTTTTATGATGATAAGCTCGAAATAGAGTTGGACTAATTTGTATCTCTTTGTTAAGAGATGTTTCATCCGAAAGTCAAAGAAAGTCAAACTTTTGCGAGGTCGCTCGAGCGACATTGGATCTCCTTCGAACGAGATACAATGTCGCGCGAACGACATGCTTGAGTTGTTCAAACGACACATTTTCGAGGCAGCGTTTAAATCCTATTTAAACAGTGTTTGCATCATAATTTCGTAAGTGTGCTTTCTGGAAAACTGTTTTACAAACCAGAACCTTGTTTGCACGTGTTTTCTAAGGTTTAAAAGTCTTAAACACATCCTTAGAGTTTGCAAAGATCCGAGTTATCATTCTTATATGTTCAAGTGATCTTGCGGCACCAAAGTTGTTTGTTCTACACATTGAACACAAAGGGTTTTGCGGTGAAGAAGCGACGGACATCGTGTTCGACATCGTAGATGTATCAAAGCCATATCGGTGGACACTGAGACATACGTGGAGGCGTGTGTTGTGGACAGAGATCGTGGAAGATGGAATTTCTACGTGGGCACTATTGAAGAACGGTTGAAGATCAGAAGGAGCGTCAAGACCCGTGGGGATCGAGTCTTAGTGTAAGGCTAATCTATCTTTGTAAAACCATTGTTCATAGTGATTGTCTGGCTTGGGCCGTCCGAGGTTGTTTTCCCGTTTTGGGTTTTTTCCCCGTACATCCGGCGTTGTGAGTATTCTTTACTTTACTTTACTTGCTTTAATCACTAGATGCATGTTTAGGATTAATCAAGATAAAATTGGTTTAAAGTAATAATTGGGATTTCACAACTTGGTTAGTGCATAATTAAAAGTTGGATCTTTTTCGAAGAAAAATTGGTTTTGTTGAAAACACACACTTTGGTCACTCTCACAGTTAAAATTCAACAAAGGAAGAAATATAATCGATTCTGGGAAGGTTGATCGATCGACCTTAAATATCGATTGATCTCGATCGACCTATGAATGTCGATCGATCGATCGCAGCAGATGGGCTACGGACTGCTTCGTTTCCATTACAAGGTATGAAACTCTAATCTAAGGTTATAGGATCATTATACAACCAAAATACATTATTTTTAACGTTCCAAAACCTTTAAATCGTCAACAATTGGCCTTATATGGATCAAAACTTCAATAAAACCCCAGTTTTTCTATTTTCTTCAAGAATAATGATAATTCTCCTCTTTAATCCATTTTTAATGCATCAAAGGTTATGTTTTGGGTTCTGAATTCGTCCAGAACAAATCTACATGAAATTCCAAACCAAGATTTAGAGTTCTCCATCAATTTCATTGGGTTTTCATCATCTTTCAAGGCAAATGTTAATTTCTACACTAATGATGGAGGAAATATTCACTGATCACAGTGGAGGTTCCGCCATAGGTCATTTATAAAATTTCTCACGCTTCCTTAGACGCCATACATGTCGATATATATCTAAAATCAATGAAGGACATGTCGATATATATCTAACTCACGTAGCCCACTCTTTATTTTGGGCTGATAATGGCCTTTCCAATAATAAATAAATAAACACTAAAATTCGTGGGTCTTAATTCCTTAATTTTTAAAATGACCAAAATACCCTCATGGGTTGCCGGTTTGACCTAAAAATGCCCCGGGACCCAAACCAAACCTCCGGCTAGTGTTTTTTGACTATCTCGACCCGTCCGAACACGTTGGCGCACTCAAAATGACCATACAGATGATTAAATTATAATTTACTTTTTAATCTAATTAAATTGATTCCTGACGTGACTGACACGCACGTCCCAACTTAATTTTTCAAATTGTCGTATTTATGATTCTCGACAATTTTAATACTTTCAATACTCATATATTACCATATATATTCAGTAGTATTTAATATTATCATCATAATCAAATACCAACTCACGTCTCTCTAATATTTAAATCCAGATTAATTTCCAATTAATTCTCATTTAATTCAATTAATTCGTTAAATAAAAATCAATAAAATTACGGGGTATTAAATACTCCCCCCCCCCCCCCCCTAATAATAGAATTTTGTCCAGAAATTCAAAACTAAACTATACCTGGCAAAAATATCTCTGGATAACACTCGCGCATCTCATCCCCGCACTCCTAGGTGGACTCCTCGGCATTATGGTGCCGCCACTGAACACGTACTAACGGTACTATCTTCGACCTCAGTTTCCTCACGCTGTGGTCCAGAATAACCATCGGCCCCTCCTCATAGGAACTATCAGGTTGTAGATCGATGTACTCTAAAGCAATATGGGTATGGGCCAAATCATCCGTAAGATATCTCCATAGCGAGGACATATGAAACACGTCATGAATCCTATGCAGATGTTCTGGTAACCTAAGTCGGTAAGCAACTGACCCAATTCTCTCTATGATAGGAAATGGCCCCATGTATCTAGGTGTCAATTTCCCCTTCTTCTCGAAACGCATAATCCCCTTCATAGGAGACACTCCGAGTAGCAACTGGTCCCCCACCTTGAATTCTCTAAAGAATCTCTTGGCATCGGCATAACTCTTTTGTCGGTCCTGAGCTACCCGAATATAGACCCGTATCATCTCTATCCTCATTGAGGTATCCTGAATCTCCTCCGTCCCAAGAAATTTGTTATCCCCCACCTCTAGCCAACATGCTGGGGAACGATAAGGTCGACCGTACAACGCCTCTAATGGAGCCATGCCAATAGTGAACTGGTAGGAGTTATTATAGGAAAACTCCACCAGTGGAAGGTACTGCTCCCAACCACCTCCAAAGTCTATGATGCACATACGTAACATGTCCTCCAACATCTAATTCATCCTCTCGATTTGCCCATCTATCTGCGGGTGATATGTCATACTCAGCCGCAACTCCGTACCCATGGCTTCCTGGAAACTTTTCCAAAATTGCAAAACAAATATCTTGTCTCGATCAGACACGATATTAAGAGGCACCCCGTGGAGTCCCACTATCTCCGTTATGAAAATCTGGGCATACTGTCCTGTAGTGTAGTCTGTCTAAACTAGTAGAAAATGAGCAACTTTGGTCAACCTATCCACTATTACCCATATGGAGTCGTGACCCCTCTGCGATGTAGGTAACCCCGTGATGAAGTCCATGGAAATGCTTTCCCATTTCCACATGGGAACCTCTAATGGTTGTAGAAGTCCTGTCGATCTCTGATGGTCCACCTTTACCAGCTGACAAGTGGAACATTTAGAAATGAACTCGTCAATATCTCTCTTCATCCCGCTCCACCAGTACTGTCGCCTCGTATCCTGGTACATTTTATCCCCACAAGGATGTACCGTAAAATGCAAACCGTGCGACTCTGTCAGTACCTCGTGTCGTAAGTATCCCCTCTCCGGAATGACCAGTCTCCCATTGAAGCGTAAGCCCCCGTCTGAACTAACGGTATAGGACTCGGCTCCCTCTGCTAGTAATCGAACTATTTGCTCTTGACAGAATGAGTCTTTTGCCTGGGCCTGTATCACTCTCGTAATGATCTGGGGCGTAACTGTCACCACACACATGAATGATCGGGCCACTGCATCCTGGTGTCCCAATTACTTCCACTTTTCTTTCCTCACTTCGGCCACCTCGCCCACCGGCCTACGGCTTAATGCGTCTGCTACAACGTTAGCCTTTCCTGGGTGGTATTGGATATCGAAATGATAATCCATCACGAACATAAGCCACCTACGCTGACGCATATTTAGTTCCTTCTGCGTGAAGAGGTACTGTAGGGACTTGTGGTCCGTGAATAAATGGAATTTCTCCCCCAGGAGATAATGTCTCCAAATCCAAAGAGCAAATACGACTGCTGCTAATTCCAAGTCGTGGGTGGGGTAATTCTTCTCGTGAGGCTTAAGCTTACGGGAAGCATAAGCTATAGCCTGACTCTCCTATTGCAGTACACCCCCAAGTCCTAGTAAGGACACATCGGTGTAGACTAGATACTCAACTTTCGATCTAGGCAATGCTAACACTGGTGCTGAGGTCAACTTGTCCTTCATATCGTCGAATGCGAACTGACAGGCATCGCTCCAGATAAATGGCACACCCTTACGAGTCAGATGTGTCAAAGGACCTGTTATCTTAGAGAACCCCGAATAAATCTCCTGTAGTATCCTGCTAGGCCCAAGAAACTACGTATCTCAGTCGGTGTCATGGGCTGTCCCCACTCCCTCACCGCTGATACCTTCCCCGGATCAATAGATATCCCCCTGTCTGAAATGATGTGCCCCAAAAACTGAACCTCCTTTAGCCAAAACCCACACTTCTCGTACTTTGCATATAACTCGTTCTGACGCAGCGTCTGCAAGACCTGCCTCAAGTGCTCTGCATGTTCCTCCTCTATCTGGGAGTAAACCAGAATGTCATCAATGAAGATGACGATGAACTGGTCTAGGAACTCTCTGAATACCCTATTCATCAAGTCCATAAACACGGTTGGGCGTTGGTTAGGCCAAAAGGATACCCCATAACTCATAGGAACCATATCTCATCAAGAAGGCAGTCTTCGAGACGTCCTGCTCTATGATACGCAACTGATGGTATCCCGATCGCAAGTCGATCTTTAAGAAGAAATTCGCTCCCCTCAACTGGTTGAATAAGTCATCGATTCGGGGTAACGAATACTTGTTCTGTATCGTGGCTTTATTCAACTCCTGGTAATCTACGCATAACCTCAAAGATCCATCTCTCTTCTTTACGAACAGCACAGGGCACCCCACGACGAAGTACTCATACGGATAAACCCCTGACCCAACAGCTGCTCTATCTGATCTCTTAACTCTCTCATCTCTGTTAGAGCCATACGGTAAGGTGCGCAGTCAATTGGCCGAGTGATGGAGTTAATTTGATAACAAAGTCTATCTCTCTACTAGGAGGTAATCCTGGAATACATCAGCGAACTCCCTAACACCAGGAATCGAATTGAGTGGTATTACCACTTCCTTAGAGGTCTCCTCCTCTATATAGTACAAGTGAGTAGACGATCCTCCCTCAGGACGAGGCATCGTCACTAGGAACATCTCCTGCCCGGGTATGGCAAAAATAATACTCCTACTGAAACAATCAATCATATCTCGATACGCAACTAACCAATCCATACCGATAATTGCATCGTCATATCTAACACTAACATACCGAAAGGTAAAGTAAACCTCCCAATCTCTACACCCACACCTCTAGATATAAGTGAAATCACAGAACCCCTACTCAATGGTGAATCTACGTAAGTAGCCGTGCTCTCCGTAGTATCTAATAACCCTATAGTGCGTGTAAATCTCATGGCAATAAAACAGTGTGTGGCCCCCGTGTCAAATAAAATACGCCCCATAGTCCCCTGAATAGAAAATATACCCTCAATAGCGGGTGGATCCTGTGGGACTCTGGCCTGCTGGAGCTGATAAACCCGCTCGTACTGAAGTTGTCCCTGCTGGACTGGGACTGCTGGGATGGGTGGTAAGGCTGGCATCTGCGGTGATGATGGGAGGGTAGAGGGAAACATAGGTCTCTAGGGCTTGTGTCGAGCACCCTTTTGCTGCTGCTATGGGGCCCTGCCCGTTTCAGGACACTCCTGGCGTTTGTGGCCAATATTGACACAAATAAAACATTTCCCAGCAAAGTTTCCCCCTCTCTGACCCTCCCGCCCACGACCCTGGTGGCCGTAACCATTCCTACCCTGACCCTGCTGGCCCTGCTAAAACTGTTGTTGCTGTCCGTGCTGGCCCTAATAGCCGTGCTGACCTTGCTGGCCATGTTAAAAACCTCCCTGGCCATTTCTAAAACCTCCAGATCTAATCCTCTTAGAATCCCCCTGTTGGGAACCCTTATCACCCTGCCAGTGCTGACCTTGAGCTTATTGTGCCCCGCTGGCACCATTCCCCCTGTCCTGCCCTGATGGCTGGACTCTCCATCTCGCTTACCCTCTGATAAGTGGAAGCGGTGGTCCTAGCAGTGAAGTAATGGTGCATTAACCACATCAGAATAAGTGGCCAATGAGAGATTTCCTAGCAAGTGCTAACGAATCCTCGATGTCAACCCATCCATGAACTTCTCGATCTTCTTCTCTTCAGTCGAAATCTCATCGGGAATAATGTTCATAAGATTTGTGAACTCGACCTCATACTTATCCACTGTCTTCCCCTCCTAATTGAGGTTCATCAACTTCCTCCTCATCTCGATATGAACTGCTGAGTGAAAATACTTGCGGTCAAACCGCACCCAGAACTCCTGAATGGTAAGAATATCTCTTTCCTCCGCGGTAGTAATAGACTCCCACCACTGCAACGTTGCTCCTACCAGCTTAAAAGTAGCCAGTATCATCCTTTGTACATTCGTACACTCGTACATCCTCAAGTGTCTTTAGATGTCCTTCTTCCACTGACTAGATATAGCGACGTCGAAGCTACTTGCGAACTCCGAAGGGTGCACCATTTGAAAGGCATCTCGGACCCGTTCCCAAGCATATGGGAATGCATGAGCCTGAACTGGGGCATCCACAGGTGCCTGAGGTGGCGCTGCTGCACAACTGCTAAAGTGGCATTTACCTCCTGGGATACAATGGCAGCAACTTCTGCAGCGTTCATAGTATCTTGAACTGGTGTAGGTTGTGGTTCGGGCTAGGCACCCCTGGGAACTTTCTGTGCATGTCGTGGAGGCATCTGAAATGAGAGAGAAGTCTTATAAGTCCACAGTTAATATCTCAAAATAAGTGAAGAGCATAATATACACAAAAGAGTACAACAATCCTAAAATATAGGGCTCTATATCAAAGGAACCTACGCGAAAACATAACAAGTCGTACAGATCCTAAGGACACTAGAACCTGATGCTCTGATACCACCTGTGACACCCCGACTAATTAAATACCGGGTGGCTACAACTTTATTCAAATTAATACAAAATGTCAAGTTGGTTCAGTTCATAGCATCACTGTCAAAAACATTTTTAAACAATTACTAGCCACCTAATATTTAAAAAGTGAGTTGCCAAATTTTATTAAATTAAATTAACCTGCAATGCATCGAATATTTATCAATTAATGATAGAACAATTACATCACAATCACATCAGAATATAAATGGAATAATAAATGAGTCTGGAGTAACACTCCTCATAATAATCCCAAATACTGAATAAAACAAAATACAAAGTCTGAATAAACAATTAAGTACCTCCAAAACTGAAATTAAACTAAGTATGATAAAGTTGTCTCTAAAAGAAAAGGGGTGACATGCCCTAGCAGGAGAATGAATCTGAAATAGAATCAATGTAGAATGTGGAGGCGTCTACTATCGAGGTCCTGTAACTTCCACATAAGCTACAGCACGTCACTGGAATGGAACTCCTAAGCTTGGCGTCCCTGTGGCTGGGCACCTAAAAGGTTTTTACAAGAAAAATAGATTTGGAAGCAAACGGGCCAGAGCCCGATGTGAAAACAATTTAAATATATCAAGTGTTTAATAACATTAAAAAGTGAATATTAAGTACATTTTAGTTACGTTCACTCACATGAGCTCCTCACCTCTCAACTAATGTGCACTCCTAACGTATCCGTAACCCGTCCTAGTCATGTCGCTAACTAACTAGTTTAAATCACAACCTGACTTCACTTTATAATATAAGGGTCTATTCAAGACATTCTAATATAATATGTGCGTGTCTTCCTTTTATTTCTCATTCATTACTTATAATATTTACTGTATGAAATTATCATTTTTATCTCTACTAAAAATGTCTCAAGAATACACGTTTACACTTTAATTAAGAGTTTATGGCAATTACCAGTATATTAGTGACGCGACTCGGAATGTGTCTCTAATGTGCGTTCACTCTAGGCTCAAGTGCAAGCCTGTCGCGTTAGTAATAAACCCGGTAAGTCGGGATCGTATCCATAGGGAAAAAGGACAAGGGAGTTGTAACGACGGGAAAAGACGAAGGAACCCTAACTCTGATTCTAAAAAGAAAGGAAAAATGATTTGGTTTTTGAGAATGATTATGCTATATGCAATTATGAATTTATGAAGAAATGCAACTATAATAGACTACCTAAAATATGAATGACAGATGATTTGAAAGTTTTGACTAAGCGATGTAAAAAAACAGGATGGGAATACAATCCCCCAACCCTAGTGAATTGCAGTTATAATTGTTGATGTAAAAAATTAGATCGTATCTAATTATTCAATCACAGATAAAATAAATGAAACAAAGAGTTTTTAAAGTGGTTCAGCCTTATAAGAATGGCCTACGTCCACTGTTATGTTATTTCTGATTGTATGCGAATTCTCGATTACAAGTTCTATCAAGAAATTCCGGTCTCTTATAATGAGGATTGTACAATGTATTTATAGCCCTGAGGCTGTAATGTGAAAGGATAATACATTTAATGTTGCACATATGAAAGGGTAATATATTAAATGCCCCTTAAGCGTATACATCTGAATGATAAGCATTTAATGAACAATCAGACTGTTGGTTTTCCTACTATTAATGCTTTGTTCGAGGTGCAGCTCGGACGGCCTAAGCTGCTCGGACCGCCTAATGTTCCTCGGTGCTCAAAGTTCCTCGGTATTCAAAAGTTCCTCGGAGAGTTCTTATAGGTCAGAGCGTCTGAGTTACTCGGGGAAGCAGTGTTCCTCTTTGTAGTATGGTTCCTCGGAGCGTCTGAGTTCCTCGGAAGTGCTTGTTGTTACCACGTGTCTTCACTCGATTGAGCCATGTCAGCAGACTAAATTTGGTATCAACAGAAGCCCTCAATGTTTCATAGTTCGAAATTTGAGGAGTGTGGAACATTCTTTCTCAGAATATGGTAGTTTTAAATGGTCCTCCTGATTTTTTGGAGTGTTTCCTTTGTATTTATTTCTCCTTCCAAATTCGTAGAATCAGGCTTTTTTGAATTTTTATGACCACCTCGATCTTCGCGTACTTTTTGTCCTTATAGCCGCCGGTAGCGTAATCATTTCTTTTTGTAATCATTAACTTTACTGTTTCCCAAGATAAGGTATTTAAGCGTCACAGACAATCCCATCGTCTTCAACTTTTTCAAATTTGTATCTTCGAGTTTTCTACTGTTTTACTCTCTTGTGCATTCATCCTTTCCATCGTTCGTTGTCAACAGATCTACTCTTTTTCTGTAAGACCTTCTTCCTTCTTCTTCATTTCCTTTATTCATCATGGTTTACCTTGTTGAATCTCTTGATAAATTTCGTTCTGATTTTTCTATTACTTCATGGGTTGTTCTGGAGGAACTTTCTGAACCTTCTGATTATTTCCGTTTGGCTGAGGGACATTGGTTCCCCAGTCTCTTTGTTGCTGAGTGTGGATTTTCTTTTCCGCCAAATCCTTTATGTCTGGAATTCTGTCAATATTTTGACGTTGTTCCTGCAAGAATAGCCCCCAATACATGGAGAATAGTTAATGGGGTTCATAGACTAAACCAAATTCATGGAACCCGCATAGGAATTCCAGAAATCATGTTTTGTTATAGATGGGTTATTGGGGATAATACTTTTTATTTAAAAACTAGATTTTTAAATAGGGCTTTAGTGGTCAATCTCCCGGATGCCAATAGGGATTATTTTGAGCAAGGGATTGTTATAAAAAATTGGCAACATGCTCCTCTATCTGGAGATGAAGTGTATCAGGGTCCCAGATGCCCTCCCTATGGCAATGGGATAGGTTATTTTTATTTCATTTTATTTATTTTGAAATTAGCTTCCTCTATGTTTGATAAAATGTGCCACTGATATTTTAATGTTTATTTATTTGCAGTTAACAGTAAAAGAAACAGTCCAAAAGAGGCAGACGTTAATATAAGGCACTTAAAACTTATCTGGAGTTTGCATCAGACTGTTATCGACGAACATATTAGGTCAGCTTCATATCTGCTTCAGTACAAGAGTTACACAACTTCTTTTACTGCTCGTTCGATGATAAGCGACGCAGAGCCAGTACCAGCTTCTACCAGTTCTTCGCCAGAGTCACACGTTCCTTTAAGTGAAAGGATGATGAAAAGAAGACCTCCCACCCTTTTCGAGAAACCTGCCTCTGGTGCTGGAGAGGCAAAAAGAACTAAACATGATGTCCCAGAAGGGATAAATAAAATTGATGCACCTTCCTCGGTTGCCCCTGTAAAGGTTATCAAGAAGCCCCAAGTGTACCCGAGCAAGGCTGCTGCTCTAGGTGAGGTGATTGTCATATCACCGACCAAGAGTTCCTCCTTGGTTGAATCTATTCCTATTCCCCCGAGGAAGCTGAAGAAAAGCTCCTCGGTCAATTTGGCTGAAACCATCTCTCAGCCACCAACTACTAGAACTGGTGTTCCTATTTTTGTTCCCCCGAGCTCTGCCATGAGCTCGGTGAAGACTTGGATCATTACCGAGATCCAAGGTATTTAAGAGAACCTTTCTCAGGACATGGTTACATCATTGGCTGCTCGCCATATTGCTTCTGTAAGTCTTATTAATTTGAACTTTTCATCTTTCCCTTGTTATATCTGTCTCTGACTTGCTTTCATTTTTTTTTCAGTTGGTGATCTGCTTTAATACAATCTTGAATAAAGATGAAGCTATTAAAGCTTCAATCTCCTCATCTAGTGTGGAGGAAGCTCTGGTGGGCCTGAGGCAATCTTTGGAAGATTCTCGTCTGAAGTACGATGCTGACAAGGCTGTTTGGGAGAAGAAAATTGCCTCCACCGAGCAGGAGAAAGCTCAGGTTGTTGAAGTTTCCAAGGGGTTGGAGAAGAAAATAAAGGACTTAGAAGGGAAAAATAAAGAGCTCGACAAGAAGCCCAAAAATGCTGGAGAGATTGAGAATAAGCTCAAGGTTGATGAGGAATAATTAATCCAACTTCGGGAAGTAAGTCGACAGAATGAAGAAACCGAGAATAAACTGAAGGCTGCTAAAAATCTTCGGTCCGAGAATCTTTCCTCGGAGAAGTTAAAGAGGAAATCGGCTGTGAAGAAATCCTTCAGCGCTGGCTGGGATAAAGGGTGGAATAAGGGCTTGGCTGCCATGATGTCACAAGTCGAATATGGCAGCCTCAAATATTTTAGAGATGGGTGGGTCGCTGCTCTGTAGGAGATGAAGATTGATGAAAATTCTGAACTCTTTCAGTGACACATCCCTAGTCCCCCTCCACCTCCTGAAGACGAAGAAGAGGACGAAGATGCCTCCGAAGAGTCTTCCATGGTGATGGGAGATCAAGTTTCTCATCCCCCAGCCATCCAGCCTGCTAACGAGGAACTTCAGAAAATCGCTACTTCCTCTGAGCAACTCCCAATGCTCCCCGAGAAACTTTTTGTTCCCTCCGAGCAACCTACCTCCTCGTCCCAGCCTCCCGAGAAGGTTTTGGGAGACAAGGAAAAGGTTTAGAGTTGTTCGGGTTTATCTCTATTTTATTTTTCCTTTGTCAAATGTAACCATGAACATGTAACTCTGAACTTTGTGATATAATAAAATTTGAACTTTTGTTTATGCACACTGTTGTTTTCTTCTCTTCATGCTCTGTTGGTAGTCTTATTGATTATTGCTTTTTCTTCCTCTGCTAGTTTCTGGCCAGGATTGAATTATTGTCTGCTCATGATGCAAAGTTGTAGTGGCAATGCAATGAATATTTTAAGGCTAGTCACACAAATCTGAGTGCAGCACAAATTGTTGACATCCTCGGCCAAGATGCTTCGGAACAGGCAGTTGAAGCTTACCGATTTTTGAAGTGTCTGCTTTATCGTGCGGTGTCCAATAATGTAGCTTATTATGACATGATTAAGGATCTTCAAGGCACTCTTAAAGACCTTCATCTACAATATAATGAATCCACTGCCCTCTTGCAAGAGGGGTATGAAAAGAAATATCAACAAATCATTACCGACAAGGGATACGAGAAGCGTTTTGCTGGCTACGATGTGAGGGAGAGAAATCTGAGGTCTGAGGTCGAGGAGTGCAGACAGATAGTTGAACTATTAGAGCAAGAAAATAATAACCTGAAAAAATAGTTGTCTCAGTAGAAGTCTGCAGCTTCCACTTCAAACGCCTTGATCCCAGTGACTGACGAGGGATTCTCGTTCTTGGAGGTCGAGAACGCCAACTTGAGGGATGAGTTGGAAACCTTGAAAAGGTCTAGCCCTTCTTCTTTTCTGCTCATGGACGAGCAAGAGCTCCTCGGGGACAAGCAAGAGCTGCTCGAATTCCTGTCGAAGAACAGAGGACTCAATCTGCCCTAGAAAACCAGGCCTTCCAGCTGATGGCGAAGAACCAGGCATTGGCTGAAATGTCTAAGAAAATCATGGATTTGGAAGAGCAGCTTTCTACGCAGAAGTCAGTCTTGGAGAATAAAGAAATTTTTATCAAAAATATCCACGAGCAGCTGGAAAGATTAACATATCAATTCCACAAACATCCTAGGGAGTTCTGGATGGCTGGGTACAACGAGGCTCTCTACCACTTGGACGATCGTATCCAGAATGCCAATAATGAGGGCTACAAGAAGGGCTGGTTGAATGCCTTAGGTGTGCTGCAACTCGAACAGGGTCATTACCTGTGGGACTACTATGATCCTGGGCTACTCGACCTACCTGTGCCACCATTCGAACTTGATATGAGTTGGATCCCTGCTCGGGCCATTCCTCGATGCTTAATTTCCAAATATCTCGGCGACTATAATCTCCATTCAAGTGTCGAGATATCTCGTACCGAGCACCTCCTAGATCGACCATCCGTGATGAATATCAGGATGCTGAAAGATCTTAACTTTATAAATTCTCCTCTTGCTTTAAATGATCCGCCTGCTGGTGAGAAATCTGTATCAAAAGCAGAGGGGAAGAAACCAATAGAGTAGGAATTTTGATGTAATAGTAGTATACATTTCATTCTCAATGTAATTTGTTTTTTATTTTAATGAAAGACTTTCATTTTTGTTCGTAATCTTAATTGTTATTGTCTTGTAAAACACTTTACATCTGTGCATGTGTATCTGTTGAAAAGATAACAATATTGTGTTGTTTGTCGATCAACTTATTGTCGACTAGTTTGAATTTATGGTAGTCATTTGGCAAAAATAATATTTTATTTCTCGACCAACTTAGTAAAAAGTTACGAGTATCAAAAATGTTGCTTGATCACTTTCTCGTTTTCATAAAATGTTTCCGACCAACCAAGGTCGGTAAAGTTTCCTTTTCGACCAACTACAGTTAGTGGGTTTTTATCCCCGACCAACCATAGTTAGTGGATTTTTCCTCTACGAGCAACTTTGGCACTTTTTGGAATAGTTGTAGCTCCCGACCAACCTTAGTTGGCATTTTCGAGAATATATTTACTTCCTAGCCAACATAAGTTGGCATTTTTAGGAATACTTTTACTTCCCGAGGAACATATAGTTTTACTTCCCGTAGGAATACAAGTTTTACTTCCCGGGGGAATACAAGTAGTTCCTAACCAACATAAGTTGGCATTTTTAGGAATACTTTTACTTCCCAAGGAACATATAGTTTTACTTCCCAGAGGAATACAAGTAGCTTTACTTCCCGGAGGAATACAAGTAGCTTTACTTCCCGGATGAATACAAGTTTCACTTCCCGGAGGAATACAAGTAGCTTTACTTCCCGGAGGAATACAAGTTTTACTTCCCGGAGGAATACAAGTTTCTCGACCAACTTTAGTTGGCATTTTCGAGAATAAATTTGAGTAGTTCGAGTTTTGTCGAGTTTTGCCGAGTAGTGTGTAGCACTAGTATTCCCCGAAAAACTTTCAATAAAAGGAGAGAATTCGGCAGAATATCTTCATTTTATTCATCACTGATAATACTTGCGTAGGTGCTTTGCGTTCCATGCATTCTTAAACTCATCCCCTTCTAAAGTTGCTATACGGTAAGTTCCTGGTCGAACAACTTCTGTAACTCGGTATGGTCCATGCCAGTTTGCCTCCAATTTATTGTGCTTTTGAATTACTTTCTTCAGCACATAGTCTCCTTCTTTCAGGTCGCACTTCTTCACTCTCTTGTTGTAGAACAAAGCTGTTCGCTGCTGGTAAGCAGCATTTCTAATGGTTGCTTCTTCTCTAAATTCCTCGAGCATGTCTAAATCCAATCTTCTCATTAAGTCGCTGACTGGGGAATTGAAATTCAGTACCCTGTGTGTTGGGAGGCCCAACTCGGCAGGTATAACAGCTTCACTTCCAAATGCTAGCATATATGGTGATTCTCCAGTTGCTACTCGGGGAGTAGTTCGGTAAGCCCATAGTACTGATTGTAACTCGTTGATCCAATTTGCTTTCGCATCATTCAGTCTTTTCTTCAAGCCATTTAGCAGCGTTCTGCTTGTCACTTGAGTTTGTCCATTGCTTTGAGGATGGCCTGGTGCTGAGTGGATCTTCAAAATGTTTGACTGATGGCAATAGGCAGTGAACTCCTCGTTATCAAATTGTGTTCCATGGTCTGTGATGAAAGCATGAGGAAGACCATATCGACAAATGATGTTCTTCAAAATAAATTGGTACACCTTGTCGTACGTCATATCAATGAGAGGCTCAGCTTTAACCCATTTAGTAAAATAATCCTCTGCGACGACGAGGTATTTGAATCTTCCTCTGGTCGTTGGCAGTGGCCCGGCCAAATCTATTCCCCACATGGAAAATGTCCAAGGGGAAGTTATGGGTGTCAACAATGCTTGTGGAGTTCTTCGGATGGAGGAAAAGCGTTGGCACTTGTCACATTTCTTGGCATAGGCTATACAATCAGCCTTCATCGTCGGCTAGTAGTATCCCTGCGTCATCACCCTTTGCAAAAGCATCCGACCTGCTACATGGGCTCCACAAGACCCTTCATGGACCTCTTCAATCAATTCTTTCTCCTCGGAGGGATGTACACATCTTTGCAAACCTGCCATAATTCCTCGTCTATACAGAATACCATTAGTTAATATATACCGAGCAGCTTTAAACTTTAATTTCTTGGCTGCGGGCTTGTCAATTGGTAATTCTCCTTTCTCAATATATGCCCTGATGGGATCCATCCAAGATGGTCCTAAATCAAGGGTAATAAAGTTCGTCGTCAGATCTTCATCTATACTCCGACCAGCTAAAACTTCAATTGGGATTGTTCTTCATAGCTCGGTACGAGTAGCTAATGTTAATCGATCTAAGGCGTCTGCTCTCGCATTCTCCATTCTTGGTATTCTGACCAGCAGAATAGCAGAAATTTCGACACCATCTTTTTTTCCTTTGCATGATATCTGATCATTAATTCTCTTTTGACTGCATATACTCCCATCATTTGGTTTACGATCAATTGAGAATCACTGAAAATAATAACCTGTTGCGCCTCCATAATTTTTTCCAAATTAAGACCTGCAATCATGGCCTCATACTCAGCCTCATTATTGGAAGCTTTGAATTGGAAACGTAGGGCGTATTCCATATCGACCTCATCCGGAGTGCTCAAAATTATCCCCGCGCCACATCCTGTAGTGCAAGATGAGCCATCTACATATAGCCTCCATATAGGTAACTCGTCTTCAAATTTCTGATCTAACAGAGTTCCTCGGTGAAATATTTGTTGCTTCTTTTCATCCTCCCCTGATATTTCTTGCTCTTCGTCGATCATCTTTTCTTGTCCTTTTACCAACCTGAGTTGGTCTGAGCTCGAATTTGATGATCCTGTAACATCCACTTGCCCTTTTACCAACCTAAATTGGTCTGAGCTTGTGTTTGATGATCCTGTAACATCCACAGGTTGATCAGCGCGCAACTTTTTCTCCTCGGGGGTATCAGGATAGGTGAACTCTGCTATAAAATCTGCTACAGCCGTCCCTTTTAGCGATGATCTGGGTTCATAAACTATATCATATTCACCGAGCTCTATTGCCCAGTACATCAATCTCCCTGATTTTTCTGGTTTATGAAGGGCTTGCCTCAATGGCATATCAGTATATACTACTATGGTATGAGCCTGGAAGTATGGCCTCATTCTCCTACTCGCCTCAATCAGCGCCAGTGCTAACTTTTCCAGCCTTGGATATCTGATCTCTGCTCCTCGGAAGGCCTTACTCTTATAATAAATTGGTTTTTGCACTCCATTCTCCACTCTTATCAACGTCGAGCTAACTGCATTCTCCGATACTGCTAGATACAAGTATAATTTTTATCCCATCACCGGTCTGGACAACAGTGGAGGTGTTCCCAAATATTTCTTCAAGTCTTGAAAAGCCTTCTCACATTCATCATTCCACTCAAAAGTCTTTCGGAGTGTCTTGAAGAATGGGAGACATCTATCAGTTACTCGCGATACAAATCTGTTGAGTGCTGCTACTCGTCCTGTAAGACTTTGCACCTCTTTCTTCGTCGTTGGAGATCGCAGCCCTAATAGAGCTTTAATCTTTTCACGATTTGCCTCAATGCCTCGTTGATTGACAATGTACCCGAGAAACATGCCTTCTCGTACTCCAAATATGCACTTCGTCGGGTTCAGCTTCATTTGATATTTATCCAGTTGATCAAAAGTCTGACTTAAGTCAGCTAGATGATACTCGTAACTTTTTACTAAGTTGGTCGAGAAACAAAACATTATTTTTGCCAAATGACTACCACAAATTCAAACTAGTCGACAATAAGTTGATCGACAAACAACACAATATTATTATCTTTTTAACAGATACACATGCACAGATGTAAAGTGTTTTACAAGACAATAGCAATTAAGATTGCGAACAAAAATGAAAGTCTTTCATTAAAATAAAAAATAAATTACATTGAGAATGAAATGTATACTAACTATTACATCAAAATTCCTACTCTATTGGTTTCTTCCCCTCTGCTTTTGAAACAGATTCCTCGCCAGCAGGCGGATCATTTAAAGCAAGAGGAGAATTTATAAAGTTGAGATCTTTTAGCATCCTGATATTCATCACGGATGGTTGATCTAGGAGGTGCTCGGGATGAGATATCTCGATATTTGAATGGAGATTGTAGTCGTCGAGATATTTGGAAATCAAGCATCGAGGAATGGCCCGAGCAGGGATCCAACTCATATCAAGTTTGAATGGTTGCATGGGTAGGTCGAGCAGCCCAGGATCATGGTAGTCCCACAGGTAATGACCCTGTTCGAGTTGCAGCACACCTAAGGCATTCAACCAGCCTTGCTTGTAGCCCTTATTATTGGCATTCTGGATACGATCGTCCAAGTGGTAGAGAGCCTCGTTGTACCCAGCCATCCAGAACTCCCTAGGCTGTTTGTGGAATTGATATGTTAATCTTTCCAGCTGCTCGTGGAGATTTTTGATAAAAAGTTCTTTATTCTCCAAGACTGACTTCTGCGCAGAAAGCTGCTCTTCCAGGTCCATGATTTTCTTAGACATTTCAACCAATGCCTGGTTCTTTGCCATCAGCTGGAAGGCCTAGTTTTCTAGGGCAGATTGAGTCCACTGTTCCTCGATAGGAATCCGAGAAGATCTTGCTCGTCCCCGAGGAGCTCTTGCTCATCCACGAGCATAAGAAGAAGAAGGGCCAGACCTTTTCAAGGTTTCCAACTCATCCCTCAAGTTGGCGTTCTCGACCTCCAAGAACGAGAATCCCTCGTCAGTCACTGGGATCAAGGCGTTTGAAGTGGAAGCTGAAGAATTCAACTGAGACAACTCTTTTTGAAGGTTATTATTTTCTTGCTCTAATAGTTCAGCTATCTGTCTGCACTCCTCGACCTCAGCCCTCAGACTTCTCTCCCTCACATCGTATCCAGCAAAATGCTTCTCGTATCCCTTGTCGGTAATGATTTATTGATATTTATTTTCATACCCCTCGTGCAAGAGGGCAGTGTATTCCTTATATTGTTGATGAAGGTCTTCAAGAGTGCCTTGGAGATCCTCAATCATGTCATAATAAGCTACATTATTGGACACCACACGATCAAGCAGACACTTCAAATATTGGTAAGCTTCAACTGCCTGTTTCGAAGCATCTTAACCGAGGATGTCAACGATTTGTACTGCACTCAGATCTATATGACTAGGCTTAAAATATTCATTGCATTGCCACTACAGCTTTATATCATGAGCAGCCAATAATTCCATCCTGGCTAGAAATTAGCAGAGGAATAAAAAGCAATAATCAATAAGACTACCAACAGAGCATGAAGAGAAGAAAACAACAGTATGCATAAACAAAAGTTCAAATTTTATTATATCACAAAGTTCAGAGTTACATGTTCATGGTTACATTTGACAAAGGAAAAATAAAATAGAGATAAACCCGAACAACTCTACACCTTTTCCTTATCTCCCAAAACCTTCTCGGGAGGCTGGGACGAGGAGGTAGGTTGCTCGGATGGAGCAGATAGTAGTTGGGAAGTGCTGGAGGTTGCTCGGAGGAAGTAGCGAGCTGCTGAAGTTCCTCATTAGCAGATTGGATGGCTGGGGGATGAGAAACTTGATCTCCCATCACTATAGAAGACTCTTTGGAGGCAGCTCCGTCCTCTTCTTCGTCTTCAGGACTTGCAGGGGGACCAGGGATGTGTCGCTAAAAGAGTTCGGAGTTTTCATCAACCTTCATCTCCTGTAGAGCAGCGACCCACCCATCTCTAAAGTATTTAAGGCTGCCATATTCTACTTGAGACATCATGGCAGTCAAGCCTTTGTTCCACCCCTTGTCCCAGCCGGCGCTGAAAGACTTTTTCACAGCTATTTTCCTCTTTAACTTCTCCGAGGAAAGCTTCTCGGATAGAAGATTTTCAGCAGTCTTCAGTTTATTCTCAACTTCTTCCTTCTGCCGACTTACTTCCCGAAGTCGGATTAATTCTTCCTCAGCAACCTTGAGCTTATTCTCAAGCTCTCCAGCATTTTTGAGCCTCTTGTCGAGCTCTTTATTTTTCCCTTCCAAGTCTTTTATTCTCTTCTCCAATCATTTGGAGACTTCAACAACTTGAGCTTTCTCCTGCTCGGTGGAGGTAAGTTTCTTCTCCCAGATTGCCTTGTCAGCATCTTACTTCAGATGAGAATCTTCCAAAGACTGCCTCAGGCCCACCAGAGCTTCCTCCACACTAGATGAGGAGCTTTAAGCTTTAATAGCTTCATCTTTCTTCAAGATTGTATTAAAGCAGCTCACCAACTGTGAAAAGAAAATGAAAGTAAGTCAGAGACAGATATAACAAAGGAAAGATGAAAAGTTCAAAATAATAAGACTTACAGAAGCAATATGGCGAGCAGCCAATGAGGTGACCATGTCCCGAGAAAGGTTCTCTTCAATACCTTGGATCTCGGGAATGATCCAAGTCTTCACCAAGCTCATGGCAGAGCTCGGGGGAACAAAAGTTGGAACACCAGTTCCAGTAGATGGGGGCTGAGAGATGGTGTCAGCTAAATTGACCGAGGAGCTCTTCTTCAGCTTCCTCGGAGGAACAGGAATAGATTCAACCAAGGGAACTCTTGGTCGGTGATATGACAACCTCCTCGCCTGGAGCAGCAGCCTTGCTCGGGGCCACTGAAGGTTTCTTGGCAACCTTCGCAGGAGCAGCTGGAGGGGCTGCATCAATTTTCTTTGTCCCTTCTGGGATATCAAGTTTACTTCTTTTTGCCTCTCCAGCAGCAGAGGCACGTTTCTCGAAAAGGGTGGGAGGTCTTCTTTTCTTCATCCTTTCACTTAAAGGAACTTGTGACTCAGGCGAAGAACTGGTAGAAGCTGGTACTGGCTCTGCGTCGCTTATCACCGGACGAGCAGTAAAAGAAGTGGTGAAGCTGACCTAATGTGCTCGTCAGCAACAGTTTGATGCAAACTCCAGATAAGTTTCAAATGTCTTATGTTAACGTCTGCCTCTTTTGGACACCTTCTTCTGCTATCAACTGCAAATAAATCAAAATTAAAATATCAGTGGCACATTTTGTCAAACATAAAGGAAGCATAATTTCAAAATAAATAAAATGAAATAAAAATAACCTATCCCATTACCATAGGGAGGGCATCTGGGACCCTGATAAACTTCATCTCCAGATAAAGGAGCATGTTGCCAATTTTTTATAACAATCCCGTGCTCAAAATAGTCCCTATTGGCATCCGGGAGACTGACTACTAAAGCCCTATTTAAAAATCTAGTTTTTAAATAAAAAGTATTATCCCCAACAGCCCATCTATAACAAAACATGATTTCTGGAATTCCTATGCGAGTTCCATGAATTTGATTTAGTCTATGAACCCCATTAACTATTCTCCATGTATTGGGGTCTATTCTTGCAGGAACCACGTCAAAGTATTGACAGAATTCCAGACAAAGAGGGTTTGGAGGAAAAGAAAATCTGTCATCAGTCAAACATTTTGAAGATCCACTCAGCACCAGGCCATCCTCAAAGCAATGGACAAACTGAAGTGACAAACAGAACGCTGCTAAATGGCTTGAAGAAAATACTGAATGATGCGAAATCAAATTGGATCAACGAGTTACAATCAGTACTATGGGCTTACCGAACTACTCCCCGAGTATCAACTGGAGAATCACCATATATGCTAGCATTTGGAAGTGAAGTTGTTATACCTGCCAAGTTGGGCCTCCCAACACACAGGGTACTGAATTTCAATTCCCCAGTCAGCGACTTAATGAGAAGATTGGATTTAGACATGCTTGAGGAAGTTAGAGAAGAAGCAGCCATTAGAAATGCTGCTTACCAGCAGCGAACAGCTTTGTTCTACAACAAGAGAGTGAAGAAGTGCGACCTGAAAGATGGACACTATGTGCTGAAGAAAGTAATTCAAAAGCACAATAAATTGGAGGCAAACTGGCATGGACCATACCGAGTTACAGAAGTTGTTCGACCAGGAACTTACCGAATAGCAACTTTAGAAGGGGAGGAGTTTAAGAATTCATGGAACGCAAAGCACCTACGCAAGTATTATCAGTGATGAATAAAATGAAGATATTCTGCCGAATTCTCTCCTTTTATTAAAAGTTTTTTGGGGAATACTAGTGCTACACACTACTCGGCAAAACTCGGCAAAACTCGAACTACTCAAATTTATTCTCGAAAACGCCAACTAAAGTTGGTCGAGAAACTTGTATTCCTCCTGGAAGTAAAACTTGTATTCCTCTGGGAAGTAAAGCTACTTGTATTCCTCCGGGAAGTAAAGCTACTTGTATTCCTTCGGGAAGTAAAGCTACTTGTATTCCTCCGGGAAATAAAACTTGTATTCCTACGGGAAGTAAAACTATATGTTCCTCGGGAAGTAAAAGTATTCCTAAAAATGCCAACTTATGTTGGTTAGGAACTACTTGTATTCCTCCGGGAAGTAAAACTTGTATTCCTACGGGAAGTAAAACTATATGTTCCTCTAAAAGTAAAAGTATTCCTAAAAATGCCAACTTATGTTGATAGGAAGTAAATATATTCTCGAAAATGCCAACTAAGGTTGGTCGGGAGCTACCACTATTCCAAAAAGTGCCAAAGTTGCTCGTAGAGGAAAAATCCACTAACTATGGCTGGTCGGGGATAAAAACCCACTAACTGTAGTTGGTCGAAAAGGAAAATTTATCGACCTTGGTTGGTCGGAAACATTTTATTTAAACGAGAAAGTGATCGAGCAACATTTTTGATACTCATAACTTTTGACTAAGTTGGTCGAGAAACAAAATATTATTTTTGCCAAATGACTACCACAAATTCAAACTAGTCGAAAATAAGTTGATCAACAAACAACACAATATTATTATCTTTTTAACAGATACACATGCACAGATGTAAAGTGTTTTACAAGACAATAGCAATTAAGATTGCGAACAAAAATTAAAGTCTTTCATTAAAATCAAAAACAAATTACATTGAGAATGATATGTATACTAACTATTACATCAAAATTCCTACTCTATTGGTTTCTTACCCTCTGCTTTTGATACAGATTCCTCGCCAGCAGGCGGATCATTTAAAGCAAGAGGAGAATTTATAAAGTTAAGATCTTTCAGCATCCTGATATTCATCACGGATGGTCGATCTAGGAGGTGCTCGGGACGAGATATCTCGACACTTGAATGGAGATTGTAGTCGCCGAGATATTTGGAAATTAAGCATCGAGGAATGGCCCGAGCAGGGATCCAACTCATATCAAGTTTGAATGGTGGCACGGGTAGGTCGAGCAGCCCAGGATCATGGTAGTCCCACAGACGGCGCCAATCTGTTGATGTAAAAAATTAGATCGTATCTAATTATTCAATCACAGATAAAATAAATGAAACAAATAGTTTTTAATGTGGTTCAGCCTTATAAGAATTGCATACGTCCATTGTTATGTTATTTCTGACTGTATGAAAATTCTCGATTACAAGTTCTATCAAGAAATTCCGATCTCTTACAATGAGGATTGTACAATGTATTTATAGCCCTGAGGTTGTAATGTGAAAGGGTAATACATTTAATGTTGTACATGAGAAAGGGTAATATATTAAATGCCCCTTAAGAATGATAAGCATTTAATGAACAATCAGACTGTTGGTTTTCCTGCTATTAATGCTTTGTTCGAGGTGCAGCTCGGATTGCCTAATGTTCCTCGGTGCTCAAAGTTCCTCGGAGAGTTCTTGTAGGTCGGAGTGTCTGAGTTACTCGGGGAAGCAGTGTTCCTCGTTGTAGTATTGTTCCTCGGAGCGTCTGAGTTCCTTGGAAGTGCTTGTTGTTACCACATAGAATGCCATGTTTCTTCACTCGATTGAGCCATGTCAGCAGACTAAATTTGGTATCAACAATAATATTAATCGTAAATTTAACTGATTGAATTTGACCCGAAATTTAGTACTCCCAAGCATTATGTATATGAGGTTCAAGCCTGCATCATACCTAATCTGAGGATGAGTAAATCGGTATCGCGATAGTAACACTCGAATTGGATTCTAAATCATCACGGTTACGCAGAGGCAAACGAGATATAAAGACCTACAATTGTTATGTTCCTACGCGATACGGTCGTATTTAATCACCAAATTCAGAGGATTAATGTTATAAACATACAATTAACACATCAGGCTGGGTTCATGTATCCCAGCCTTAGAAAATCTATCCTAGCATGATGAAGGTAATGAAAACAGTGTTTGATATGCAGAAATTCATGATTAATCTAAAGCAAATTTGTAAATTGATGTAGAATAGAATTGACAAGAGAGAATTACTCACTAATTTTTACCAAGGCAGTAACAACAGCAATGAATAAACTGGTAATCAAAGAAATTCTGAATAAATCTTCAACCTTTGAATTAAAATGGAAATTGTATCTGAACTAGGGTTTGCTGGAAAAGAAAAGAAAAATCTATTATTCTCCCTAAAATCTTCGTTCTAAGAATGATAATAAAATGGGTTTATATACCCTACACGACTCCAAGAGTTTTAGCAGCACTAGGACTCTCTATTAGAGGAAAATTAGAAAATTAAAACTGGGACAGCCGGACCGGTCCCAGTGCAGACCGATTCTTTTAATTTCTTGGCGGACCGGTCGCAGGGCGGACCGATTCTTTTTATTTTCTTCCTTCTTGGGTTTGCCTTCGGCCCGGGGTTCTCTAGAATGTGGTAGTACGGACCCGTTCTTTTAATTTTTGGGCAGACCGGTTCTTTTAATTTCTTGGCGGACCGGTCCCAGGGTGGACCGGTTCTTTCAATTTCTGGGCGGATCGGTCCTCTCTTTATTTGACTTTTTCTTCTATCTTTGACTGCTCGTAACTTTCACACCGGGACTCCGATTGAGGTGCGTTTTTTCCAGTGTTCTTGTAGTTGAAAGCTCTTCAACTTTCAAGTTAGCCCCACCTCCAGAATAAGGTTGTAAAATTACAAAAATGTCCTTTACTCCCCGTTTCTTGGTTTTCTTTCACTGTTTTGAGTTCTCTTTGGCACTAACTTGCATGAAATACCTGTAGAACACATAAGAGATACACAAAATACAAAATACTTTCCAAAAAGGGTTAGTAGCATAAATTTAAGTCAAATCCAATCTTTACACCGCACGAGATCATAAAAACACCGAAATTAAGGGGATAAATGTGAAGAATTTATGCCTAATCAATTAGTCCCAACATAAATATACAATTAGGGCACCCCTAGGCTAAGTTGTGGTGCAAACATACTCTGCTATCAAATCCCGATACATCACGCACATAAGGACCACGCGTTCCGAATCTCTCAGGAACCGTCTCAATAAGCAAAATCACACATAATGGAGGCGAACATAGTTCACATACCCATGGGTCACGCACATACCTACGCTCCCATGGCCAGCTGACTTATTAACTCACAAATAAGTCATTCATAGCCCTATGTCCTTAAGGTACCAATCTAAATCCCCCCATAGGCACACAAAGAGTAGATGGCCCAGTTCGAAAGCTGACCTCCCGTGATAACAAGTATGGTAGGTATGTTATACACATATAAGTCCATATACTAATCATTCACACAACTTAGATATCTTATAATATTAATAAAGGTATATTCTACATCCCTACACCGTGATTCAAATTTGTACATTTTTAAGTCTCCGGATAATATATAATATAGACCGCCGACACCTCTCATGTCGTAGTTTCAAGTACTTAAAACCTAACCCAAAAGGTTACTAAGTCTCTTATTATCCCCACATTTAAATCCACTATTCTTAAGGTCCTCACTTCTGCCACTAACTTTAAATTATCAAACTATATAGAAGTTAATCATTTACTTTCAGTCTCTAATAGTATCTCACACGTCGAGCCTTATTAAGTTTAATGTAATTCCCAAATTGAATTCTAATCATAATCTGGGTCACACACACATGCCTACTGGTCTTCTTTAAATCTAAGAGTGTTCACAAAGTCCCCATCAATAATTCTCTAGGGTCGAAATTGTTAAAATTCAACAAAGGAAGAAATATAATCGATTCTGGGAAGGTCGATCGATCGACCTTAAATATCGATTGATCGATGGTGGTCGGTCGATTGACCTATGAATGTCAATCGATCGATCGCACCAGATGGGCTACGGACTGCTTCGTTTTTCAGTCCCAGATTTGTCCCAAAACTCCGTTACAAGGTATGAAACTCTAATCTAAGGTTATAGGATCATTATACAACGACAATACATTATTTTTAACATTTCAAAACCTTTAAATCATCAACAATTGGCCTTATATGGATCAAAACTTCAATAAAAAAAAACCTAGTTTTTCTATTTTCTTCAAGAACAATGATAATTCTCCTCTTTAATCCGTTTTTAATTCATCAAAGGTTATATTTTGGGTGTTGAATTCGTCCAGAACAAATCTTCATGCAATTCCTAACCAAGGTTTAGAGTTCTCCATCAATTTCATTGGGTTTTCATTATCTTTCAAGGCAAATATTAATTTCTACACTAATCATGGAGGAAATATTCGCTAAAACTAAGGAAATAAAATCACTTGCCTTAAGTTTGATGTTCAGAATCGTTGATGGTGTCCAGGGGCTGGTTCTTTCCTTCTTTCCGGTCACAATTCCGTCAAGATTTATTAGTGGTGGTTGGTGGCTAGGTTTTGAAAACCTCCTGCAACTTCCCCTCTAACTCACGTAGCCCACTCTTTATTTTTGGTTGATAATGGCTCTAATGGCCTTTCCAATAATAAATAAATAAACACCAAAATTCGTGGGTCTTAATTCCTTAATTTTTAAAATGATCAAAATACCCTCCCGGGTTGCCGGTTTGGCCTAAAAATGTCCCGGGACCCAAACTAAATCCCCGTCTAGTGTTTGCTGACTATCTCGACCCCTCCGAACACGTTGGCGCACTCAAAATGACCATGCGGAGGATTAAATTATAATTTACTTTTTAATCTAATTAAATTGATTCCTGACGCGACTGACATGCACGTCCCAACTTAATTTTTCAAATTGTCGTATTTATGATTCTTGACAATTTTAATACTTTCAATACTCATATATTACCATATATATTCAGTAGTATTTAATATTATCATCATAATCAAATACCAACTCACGTCTCGCTAGTATTTAAATCCGGATTAATTTCTAATTAATTCTTATTTAATTCAATTAATACATTAAATAAAAATTAATAAAATTACGGGGTATTACAGATATGTGAGACGGGAGAATAAAAGTGTTAAGTAATAAAATATGCTAATGCAAATTTAGGAGAATTTTGAGAAAGTTGGACCTTCTAGAAGATCTTGAGCTTGATCTTGAATGTTGGAGAATAGCCCTTGCACTTGGGTGATGATTGAGGGTAGTAAATTCACCAAGTTTGATGAAAAATATGATGAAAAGTGAAGTCTGGAAAGGGATTTGGATGTGGAAATCACACTAACTTCGAGAGGGGTTTTCTAAGTTCGCTGAGAGTGATGGATTTCAGATCTTGTGTCTCTTTTGCAATGAGGTCAGGCCCTCATTTTTATAGGCCCAGAGCATTGTCGATTGGCATAGTCCTTTTCCTGCCAATCGGCACGTGTTTTTAGGCACACTGCTTATAGGCAGGGTTTGGAACCTGCCATTTGGCAGTCTCTTTTTGGTTCCATCAGAAAATTGGCCGTAGAGCGCAAATCGTTGATCTGAATTGTGCACGAGGTGAACCATTGTAAAGGTACTTTAGAGACCATTAAAAGTCTTTGGACTGTTATCGGGTTTGGGAGTTGACTTTGGGTCAAATGTGGCTCGAAAGCATTCGTCGATCCTTTGGAGGGGGAATTATTAGACGCAAATGAATCGTTCGTCCGTATGGTAAGTCAGAATAGCACATGGGGCGGCCTGTTGGAAAGGTTAGGAGATGTAATTCGACATTCCAAAGAGCTTGACTGAGTTTGGGAAGTTGACTTTGGTCAATCGGGGCATAGAAGTGTTCGATGACCTTTCATAATAAAATGGATCGTTCGTCCTTATCGTAAGTTAGAATCATGCATGGGGTGGACCGTTGGAAAGGGGTTTTAGTTCCCTTTGAAGATTCATTCAGTCTCAGTCAAGCTAAAGAGTTGACTTTGGTCAAACGGATCCTGGGAGCGTTCGGTGACCTCCTCATCAAGTTTCGAGGGAAAACGGATCGATCGTCCATACCGTAAGTCAGAATCGCACATGGGGTGGACCGTTGGAAAGGGGTTTCAGTGCCCTTTGAAAATTCATTTAGTCTCAGTCGATCTAAAGAGTTTGATTTTTGGTCAAATAGAGCCTGGGAGTGCCCGATAGCCTCCAGGTCAGTACCCGAGGTATAACTTATGTTTGTAGTGATGAAGGGAGGTGCTAGGGACCTAAGGAGAGGCTAGGGGGTACTATAATGGGGTGTCTATAGAGCCCATCGATGGGTGAGTTTAGAACAAACGATAGCCATCGAATAGACACTGCATGATGTTTTTGAAAGAGTATGACCAATTCAGAAGGTCAAGGACGATTCTGAGGACCTAAGGATGAGGATGAACGATTATGCAGGCCGAGGTCGATTTTGGGGACCTAAGGGCAATATCGGGGATGATCTAAAGGAAGTTATGATAAAAGATTTAGGTAAATTCTGAGGACTTAAAGCAATGCCGGGGGGCGATTGATTTTGCGGGTCGAAGCCAATTCTAAGGTCTTAAATTGTGATGACCAATTCTGTGGGTCGAAGCCAATTTTGAAGGTTTAGGTTGAGATGACCAATTCTGAGGGTTTAAGTTTAAATGACCAATTCTGCGGGTTGAAGATAATTCTGAGGGCTTAGGTTGAGATGGCCAATTCTGCGGGTCAAAACCAATTCTGAGGGCTTAAATTGAGATGAAAAATTCTGCGGGTCAAAGCCAATTCTGAGGGATTAAATTGAGATGACCAATTCTGCGGGACGAAGCCAACTCTGAGGGCTTAAATTAAGATGACCAATTCTGCGGGTCGAAGCCAATTCTGAGGGCTTAAATTGAGATGACCAATTCTGCGGGTTGAAGCTAATTCTGAGGGCTTAAGTTGAGATGACCAATTCTCCGGTTCGAAGCCAATTCTAAGGGCTTAAGTTGAGATGACCAATTCTGCAGGTCGAAGCCAATTTTGAGGGCTTAAGTTGAGATGACCAATTCTGTGGGTCGAAGACAATTCTGAGGGCTTAAGTTGAGATGACCAATTATGCAGGTCAAAGCCAATTCTGAGGGATTAAATTGAGATGACCAATTCTACGGTTCGAATCCAATTCTGAGGGCTTAAATTGAGATAAATAATGCTGCGAGTCGAAGCCAATTCTGAGGGATTAATTTGAGATGACCTATTCTGCGGGTTGAAGCCAATTCTGAGGGCTTAGGTTGAGATGTTCTCGGGGAACTCTGTGGGGGGAAATTACCTTCTGATTTTAATTTGAGCTGGGGAGCTGATTACTGGGGAAATCTTCGTATCTTTTAGAGACTTTATCGGGGGAACAACCAATTTGATGTTGTAGATTCCACTGGGAAAGTGATTAGGTGGTCCAGGGTTTGGACGTATTTCTCGAGGAAATTTGAGATCTTTGGGGAATAGGAGATAACCTAAAGTTTGGGATACTCTTAAAGTCCTTTGGGGACGTTGCCAGGGAGAGATCCACTTGGCCTTTGAGAGTACCATTGGGGAAATAGGGGTTTCTCTTGAGGGAGTGTGAAATTTTCTTGGTAAAATTATTCTAAACCCTCCCTAGGATTTTTAGGAATTTTTCTGAGAATTTTTCAGGGTTTTCTAGTATTTTCTGGGAGTTTCTGTACTAAAACTTAAGGGGGGTGCCGGTCGGCATGGTGTGGAGGGTGCCATTCGGCAGTGGCACAAACTTTTGGACTGCCTCGAAAAGGTAAAAGGTTAGTGATGATTGGTATGTGGGGGTGCACTACTGATCGGCATGACCCTTGGCTTCCTATAAAAAGGGGGCGGGTTCCCCTCATTTTTCACAGCTTCTTGCCTTCTCTCTTCCTGTAATTTTCTTCTGCGAATCATTCTAGCATTCCGTAATCTAAAAAATGGCCGCTTTTGTGAGCACTGTGGTACACAGGTAGTGGTTGGCTATTGACGACTGGGCGAATGTGGAGTGGAAGGCTAGGGCGCCCCTTGCTTTGGGGAGTGAGAACTCTTTTGATGCATTTGAGCTAGTAGCGTACGGGCGAACTTTACCGCGAGAGCCGTCGCGTCATCGCTCTTCTAGGGTGGTGAACCCTGGTGGTTATGTAAGTAAAAAAATGACCTTTGGAATTATTTTTTGGTGATTTCCTTTTTTCTTGGATTTTGACAAGATTTTTCTTTTGACAGTCTGATATTCTTTTGTCGACTATGCGTGCCCATGGGACGACGGGGCTTAAGGATGTCTGGGAGCACCTTCCAACTGTGGTGCATTGGGTAGTATCATCAGCAGGCTTTGGGAGGCTAGCGTCCGTTCTGAATGAGACGCCTCGTTCGACAACGATCTTATGCGCTCTGGGGGGAGAGGTGGTGGGACACTACCCATACCTTCCATTTTGGCTTTGCGGAGATAACTGTGACTCCCATAGACGTGCAGCAGCTACTGGGGATGGATTATGATGGAAAGCAGATAGAGGTGGATCGTTCCTTACGGGTGAGGTCGGAGGCGATGCGGGTGGCGCTCGGTGATGTGGGGAGGATAGTATCTGGGGACTCTATTTGTCTATCCCTACTGATGGATGTTTTGCTGGGTAGGGTGATTAATGTGGAGGACGGGCTATAGGTGAGACAGATGGCCCGATTGTTTATTCTGCTGGTGTTGGGGGGATTTCTGGTGGCAACGATCGGCGACGTTGTCCACTTATGGTTTTTTGCCATACTTGAGGATATTTTTTAACATCCCTCTCTATGATTGAGGGAGACTGACTTTGGCGACCCTTTATTTTTCTCTGGATGCATTTAGCCGGTGCTACCGACAGACTTTTACTAGAGCCACATATCTTCTTGAGGTATTCTTTAATTTACGCATTTTCCTTTTATGCATTCACATTTTCCTTGAGTGTCTCTTTTTTATCGTGGATTTTTGTCTTTGGCAGACGTGGTTCTATGAAGTGATTGGGTGTAATAACCAGATGATTTCTCTTAAGGATGAGACTGTTGGGGACTTTTGTCTTTTGTATCGATGGCGGAAGGCCAATCGACAGTCGAGGAAGTCTCTTTCTTTGGAGGCGGTGCGTCAGGTCTTGAATGGCCTGACCAGTGATAGGGTAAGACTTTTTCCTTCTTCAGTCTTAGTATTTGTGTGCTTTGATTCTGTATTGGCTTATATTTGCTGGGGATTTTTTAGGTGACCTTTTACCCTTAGAGGATGGTTGTTCAGGACACGGGGTCGATTGGGGTGAACGCACAGATGAGGCATTTGCTAGCACATGAGTTTGGCCACTCTTGGTATCTCGGGGATAGGGTGGTCCGACAAATTACTGAGGAGGAGGTTGTGGTGCCACCTACGAGGCCCTCTATGTCTATGAGACGGGAGTGGATATTGCCAGAGGATGCGAGGATCGCGATGATGATTGGCGAGTCTTATCTGTTGTACACCGATACGGATGTGTCGTATGATTATATGGACTTTGTGATGAGTTGGATGATGGTGTCCAGCATATATGATGAACTGCCTCTCCATCCTGCGGGTTCGAATCATCCAGTGGGGTCCTCCCACAGCGGTGACGGTCTTTTGACATCTGCGGTGACTTTGGAGGTCCCCTTTGTAAGGTTGCATACCCCTTCATACAACATCCGGTGGGCTGATGGAGGAATGGTGCCTATGTTGCATCGTCCTCATACGATGGACCCAGAGGAGTTGGGTTTAACATAAAAGGTTCTTCATCCTTTGGTATATCTTTCTATTCTTCTCTTTTGGTTTCTTTTTGATCTTCTTTGCGTGATACTGATTCTGCCTTTCCTTGTAGCATGTCCGAGTGTCTGATAATATGCAAATATTATGTATTTCCTCCTCCGAACCGATACATGTTAGCCCCCTCGGGTATCTTATTCCCTACATTTATTCTAGTTAACCAGACAACCTCGGATTTCTATGTTAACATGTTTTGCAGGGGTTAATTGAGCTTTTATAGGTATTTGGATGCTAAGTGTGAAGTTCGGACGCATTCCGCTCGATTTCTATACGCGATCTCATGTTTAAGGGCATTTTAGTCTTTCACAGCCTGGTCACCTGGCCCAACATCTTCATAAAAGTTGTAGACCTCCTCGCCAGCTTCGGGTGGTCGCAAACGGTGCGCGATTGCAATTCAGAACGAAGAAGTTATGGTGATTTTAGCGGATGAGAAATGCAAACATGCAAAAGCAGCAAGCAGCTCGACTCATACCTGCTTGATCGATCGATCAACCAAAGGGGTCGATCGATCGATCCTTCTTATTTTGCTAAATCGTGGGAGACAGTGGGTTGAATTTCTGAGCATCGATCGATCGAGCCCAGGGGATCGATCAATCAATCCCCTATTTTCTGCAGATATTTTGGCCTTTTCTTTTCTCTTTTCTTTTCTAAATTAATTCCTTTTACTATATAAAGTATTTTTATTGTAAGAACATATGTAATTCGTTTTAGGTAGGATAGGTTAGGGTTTTGGAGGTTTGAGAGCTCATTTCTTCATTTCTTCTTGGATTGACACCCATTTGGGCTTGTAATTTGTGCTACCATCTTCCCTCTCCATTAATTTAACTTGTATTTCATTCTTTCTTGCTTTGATAATTAGGTTTACAAGCTTTCATAATTAGATTTACATGCTTTGATTTACTTGCTTTCTAGGTAGATTTACCGAGTTTATTTACCGCATTTAGTTACCGCATTTTTAATATGCTTTCTAGATAATTTAAATTAGGTTGTGTTTGAATTAAACTCACTCGAGTTGACACGTTTCTTGGATTTGGTGATGGTGTTTACGGGTCTATTTCGGGTGTGTTGTCCTAGTTATTGCGCCTAGGAGATTTGACGGGGCATATCATGTATGTCTCATGCTTACGACCTTGCGTGCGCAATTTTCGGGATATTTGTTGATGCCAAAATCTTATTAGGCTTTTATGCGAATTTAGGGGCGTGGCAACCCTTTGTTCAATTAATAGTCGAAACGAGATGCATTCTAAATAACTCGTCAACCCATGTATCCATTTTATACAAATTAACTCGGGTGAGGGATATTCGACGCAACCTATAGTTTTACTCGCTTTGTTAGTCTAGTTTCAATACACTTGCCTAGATTAATATTTCCCTTTTATGAACCTCTACCTTTTTAGTTTTTAATTCACCTTTTACACTTTTATTTCGGAGTATTAAATCATATAAATTCTAGCAACTCGTCTCAGTGGATATTTTTGATACCCGACTTACCACTATACTTGTATCGCAAGTGTAGTCGTAACTTAGGTTTTTGTATTGAGGTAGTGAACAGAAAACAACGATCAGTGTTTACCGTTGTGCTTGCCTCGCAAGTGTAGTCGTAATGTAGGTTTGTTTGTATTGAGTAGGCGAAACGAAAACAACGATCGCGCACCTACACGTGCACGCATTTCGCACTCGATCAAAATGGCGTCGTTGTCGGGGATGAGTTTGTTTTAGACTTTATTTGATTTAGTGTTTCATAGTATTTTCTTTCTATTTGTATTATTTTCTAATCTTTTTGCAGGACTTCCACATTTGAACACTTAAAAACGCTCGAATTTTTTCCGTGCGCACCTACTATGTGGAATCCGCCACTTGAGCCATTTTTGGGGTAACTATGTCTTATTCCAATTCTTTCGGTAATCATTGTTATAATTCTCAAAATTCTCTCAAACCTATGACTTTTGGTCAATACTTAGAATCCCAAAGAATTTTAAATTCAAATATGACTTTGGGAGAGTATAACGAAAGTCAAAACTTGGGTTATTGGAATTTTGATGACGATGATAATGATTTTGGGCCTTTGCCCCCTTATAATAGGAATTTTGAAAGAAGTTGCAATAGTTTTCAAAATTCCTATAATAATGAGTTTTCGTTTAAGTCCGATGGTAATTTTCAAAGTTCCCATTTTCATGCATCCGTACCTTGACCTATGACATTCGGTGAGGGCTTGCGTATGTATGAGAATGAGAAAATTAAAAATCGTTATTGGGAAGAAAATCGTTTATGGGAACATGAATTGGATTTAATATTTGAGTCCGACGGCGATTTTGCTTTCGAGACTTTTGAAGTCGAAGAATGTTTTGAACAAAATGAGGACTTTGCGCTTACTTTGGAACAAACCATTCTAGACTTTGCCCATTGCGTAATAGATATTGAAAGTGAGGATGAAAATGACGTAATATCTATTTGCGAAGAAATGATTTCTTCTTTGGCCCCCAAAGAAGAACATTTCATTGAAAATGATATTATTTCATTCGAAACTCAATCATCATGCGATGATGATTCATCTCGTGAGTTTGAATTTCTTTCATCCCCATTTTCATTATCTGTTATCACACTGTCATAAGTACCCGATGATTCGGTTTCAAACATTAATGTTTTAAACCTTTTCGCCCATGAGGAGTACTTGCTCGAGTTGCCTTCCACGATCGAATTCGTGCCTTCGTGTGCGCCGCCTCCCATTCCAATTTCAAAATCATTGGGAGGATATTTGGCTTTTCTCGATCCCCATGTGTTTTTGTCACCCGTTCAATCCAAATCCCCCATCGTCCCTCCAAAACTTTTAATTAGCGATGGTTCATTTCTTACGCCTTACACATGCCTTCCGTTGTTGAAACAAAATTCATATTTTTCGGAAGCCATGCTTGTATGTGAGGGTACACCGGTTGTCCTCTAAAGTCAAATCATTTTTACGGTGGACCCTCAGCTATTTAGAGTTCTAGTGTACAGTTAGTGTGAAGCCTAAATAGTATGTTGTATATAATTAGATTTTTATTCTTTTTTTCTTTATTTTTTCTTTCCTTTTTAATTTAGTTTAGTGTAATTAGTTAACTTTTTGTTATTTGTTTTTGCTATGCTCGGTAGTAACTTGTTTTGTAGATTCTTTGGACTTGTTCTTATAGGGATCACTCCAATTTTGGGTAATATCGCTCCTTTTCTCTCTTTAACTTGGGTCTTAATTCACATTGAGGACAATGTCAAGTTTTAAGTTAGGGGGTGTGGGATATTCTATCCATTTCTCTAGTTTAGTCCATCTTTTTGCTCACATGTTAGTTACTTAGTATGCTTTTCTTAGAAAAAATTCAAAAATTTCAAAAAGATTTTCTTTCATTTTTCTCCTTTTTTGGGCTTTTTGCCTTTGTTTCCGATGATAAATTTAATAATTGCCCGATCTAATAGACAACCCAATGATGCATGTTCTCGATTTGAGAACTTATTAAACTTTAGTCCTCGATTATTGATATTATGAATAACTTCATGAATTAAACTTTAATCTCATGAGCATATGCACTTTTATCGTTCTATTGATTTGGTTTAAGATTTTTATAACTCGGTAATCATTTGTTGCATTGTATATACTTAAACAGAGTAAGCTTTGTACCTTTCGTCATTTGTGAGTGTATACACTATTCTTTTCTCATTAAAAATGTTGAATTCGTCGGTAATCTCACTATTCTTTCATTTGATCGTTCATTAATTGAGTTCATACTTGAAATGTGTTACTCGATCATGATTTTCATATATTATTTTGACTCGAGAATTGTGTAAACTTTTTGAAATGATCATAGGCCCTCCATGTTATATCACCCATATTAGCCTTGACCTCACCCTTCTATGTTTACCCTCGTTAAGCCCTTTGAGCCTAAATATAACCTTTCGTTTCATAACCCAAAATTCCTAACCAACTCTACATTGGAGTTTTAGACCATACGTACACATTCCATACCTTTGTTTGGAATGTTACATGGGATTGAATGTTGTTGTTATGATTTCAGTTGCAATTTAGGCATTTGAGAGTGATAAAAGTAAAGAAAAAAAAAAGAGATGTGAAAAAAGTGAAGAAAAAGAGAAAGCAAAAAGCAAAAGAAAAGAAAACATGAGAAAAAGAAGAAAAGAAAAAGAAAAAGAAAGTTGTATATGTTGTATATAGTTCGATAAGCTTTGATTACTCTCCCCGATGATATATCTAATGCCATTTTGGAACTTGTTTTCCAATTTTGTTATTGCCCGCATTTTCCAACTATCCCGAGTTTTCATTCCGAACGCTTTGAATCCGTATATACATTACTTCATTTCGTACCCTAGCCTAGCCTACCTTATAACCCTATTACAAGTCATATGTGATCTTTGGTTGATGTAATTCAAAAGTTATAATAGTTTTGATAATCGGTGAAAATGTATTTCGCCTCTTTTAATGAGCAGTATCCTTTCATTGAGATTACAACTTTTCAATTTGTATATAGCGTTCTTCATTTGTGACATGTGTGCGGCCTAGTTTCCATTTACATTTACTCTTTATGCCCACATGTTTCGTGTGTTACCTCCCTTCTTCGAGTGAATTCACTTGATGAGTGTAATGCCCGTAAGGATTGAATGTATGCTTGCTTTATTTAGTATCCAGTTTATATAAGTTTTTCACCAAATCACACTTTGCATATGCTTGCTCCCCTCCCACATTTTAAGGTTTCAATTCTATGAGGTGCATTCTATAATGTCAATGATTAGGACTTTTGTTTGAATTCATTCAATGTTCTAATAATGCGTATGAAATCCTTTTCCCTGTTGTTGGGCTTGTCACATGTTGGTTTGGGCATATTTTGAGGAAACAATGTGATGTTTGTGGGTATCATCCCTGAACACCCTCACAAGATGACGCTCGTCCACTAGGGTGACCTAGGGGCTTAACGTCTTATTGTATACGCTAAATGTAATCGAATCACCCGCGAAAGTGGCCTTTTTCTTTTATACCATACTTTTACACTATCTCCTAATTTTGGTTTTCTTGTAGTTCTTGTTGTATCCTATTTCATTGCTAGGGAATAGCAATGTGTAAGTTAGGGGTGTGATAATACGCAAATATTGCGTATTTCATCCTTCGAACCGATGCATTTTATCCCCCTCGGGTATCTTATTCCCTATATTTATGCTCGTTAACCAGACAACCTCGGATTTCTACGTTAGTATGTTTTGCATGGGTTAATTGAGCTTTTATAGGTATTTGGATGCTAAGTGTGAAGTTCGGACGCATTCCGCTCAATCTTCATACGTGATTCCATGTTCAAGGGCATTTTAGTCTTTTCACAGCTTGGACACCTGGCCCAACATCTTCACAGAAGTTGTACCCCTCCTCGCAAGCTTTGCGTGGTCGTGAACAGTGCGCGATTCCGATTCAGAACGAAGAAGTTACGGTGATTTCAGTGGACGAGAAATGCAAACATGCAAAAACAGCAAGCAGCTTGGCTCATGCCTGTTTGATCGATCGATCCTTCTTATTTTTCCAAATCTTGGGAGATAGTGGGCTGGATTTCTGAGCATCGATCGATCGAGCCAGGGGATCGATCGATCGATCCCCTATTTTCTGCAGATATTTTGGCCTTTTCTTTTCTTTACTCTTTTATTTTCTAAATTAATTCCTTTTACTATATAAAGGATTTTTGTTGTAAAAACATATATAATTCGTTTTAGGTAGGATAGTTTAGGGTTTGGGAGGTTTGAGAGATCATTTCTTCATTTCTTCTTGGATTGACACCCATTTAGGCTTGTAATTTCTGCTACCATCTTCCATCTCCATTAATATACTTGTATTTCATTCATTATTGCTTTGTTAATTAGAATTACATGCTTTCATAATTAGTTTATGTGCTTTCTTCCCGTGCTTTCTAGTGTAGCTTTATCGCTTTTATTTTCCAAATTTATTTACCGCATTTTTACCATGCTTTTTAGCTAATTTAAATTAGGTTGTGTTTGAATGGAACTCACTCGAGTTGACGCGTTGCTTGGCTTTGGTGAAGGTGTTTACGGGTCTATTTTGGGTGCGTTATTCTAGTTATTGCGCCTAGGAGATTTGACGGGGCATATCATGTATGTCCCTTGCTTACAACCTTGCGTGCGTAATTTCCGGGGCATTTGTTGACGCCAAAATCTTATTAGGCTTTTATGTGGATTTAGGGGCATGATAACCCTTGATTCAATTAACTACCGAAACGAGACGCATTCTAAATAACTCGTCGACCCATGTATCCATTTTATACAAATTAACTCGGGTGCGGGATATTCGACACGGCCTATAGTTTTACTCGCTTGGTTAATCTAGTTTCAATACACTCGCCTAGATTAATCTTTCCCTTTTATGCATCTTTTCCTTTTTAGTTTGTAATTCACCTTTTACACTTTATTTCGAAGCACTAAATCTTATAAATTCTAGCAACTCGTCTCAGTGGATATTTTTCATACTCGGACTTGGCTGCTATACTCACCCGTTGAGTGTAGTCATAAGTTTAGGTTTTTGTATTGAGGTGGTGAACAGAAAACAACGATCAGCGTTTGACATGCGCTACTTTTCGTCCTCAGTCAGTGTCCACCATTTGGCTAAGGTACATTAGAGACTGGATATCTTCGGCGACCGCCCATATTCGGGACGTGGTCCCTGTTCCTTCTTGCTTGGTGCTGTTTGCCTCATCCGGGGAGGAGTCTGGTTCGGGTAGCGGTGGTGCGTCGTCTAGTCATAGAGGAAAGAGAGCGCATCGCAGGGATGGGAGTTCTTAGAGAGAGAGGGGAAGGGGAAGTGAAAGAGAGAGAAAATGTGGGTTCGGGCTGAGTCCCGTTGTTTTTCTTCTTTTCTTTATTTTCCTGCAAAAATGATGTAACACAGAATATACCTATGCAATGCAATGGAGGTTTTTTTTATTATCTTCTGTTTGTAATGAATGAATGAATGAATGCACATGTGCTTTTTACTTTGTTGCTGGGACCATAAAAAGAAATATTTTTGGGATTTGAAGGAAAGTTTTATTAAAATGAGAATTTATATAAAGATGGAAGGGGATTTTGAAATTTTGTTGAGAATATCAATTTATTTTTATTAAGTTTTCTAATTTTAACAAAAGAGAAAAAAAGGAAGTTTCTAAAAATAGGAGGTTGTCGATCGGCAAGACCCTTGTCCTGTCGATCGGCAGGTCAGTCCAGGATAATCAATCAAATCTTTGATTAGTACCCTCTTCAGCCTTTGGTACCTTGTGGGGCAGGATTTCCTCCGATTTCTGTAGGGGTTATGTTTTTTTGTAAGGGTTTTCAAGTATAAAAAGGGGTAAGGGTGGAGTGATTTCATCACACCTTCATATTCTATCTTTCTTATTCTGTGAGATGGCTCTCCCTGGTATATTGAGTTTGCCAACTACCTCAAGACTTTGGAGGCAATGTACTCCTATAACATGTATGCCGCTTTAGCTTGGGAGAAGTCTGTCTGACTTATAAGGAGTTTTATACCATATTGAGAGTAAATCCAAGTGTGGAGGTTGCTATGCCAGAGTTTTCCAGATCTCCTCTGGAGTTGTTGGTTGGACTTCTCCGCGTCTCTCCCTCGGCGGGTAGATCCTTAGTTACTGGAGGAATGATTTCCCTTCCAGCAGTGCTACGATTTGTGCATTTGTAGGAGGTTGGTGATGTTGAATATGTCGAAGCCGTTGTTCTGGGCTTGGTTTCGAAATTGTTGCTGGTGACTGGGGAACTACTTATGGACCCATAACTAGCAGCTATTACTTCATGCATGTCCTACCGTCGCAATCCTACGGCGGTGATACTGGCAGAGACTTTGAATGGCCTAGATACCTGGCGAGAAGGTCGTTCTGAATTTCTGAGGGGTAGCCCCATGATGTTGTTCATGTGGTTATCTGAAAGACTCCGCCTAGTGATTCCTTCGGAATACCCTTTGTAGATTGTACCCAACTTCTTTTCGCACCATTTCATCAGCGTTGGCCTGGATATTGAGAGCTGGGAGAACTGGTCTGTAGAGCATGGGGCTCTAAATCTGTGTTGGTCAGTGCCTTGATGGGGATATTTGCTGCCTATTCTGGATCTGGGGGAATACCTGCATGTTCGGCTGGTTGGTCTCAGAAAAACCTTGTTCTATTTCTCTTAGCGGCTTCTGTGCCAATTTGGCTGGGAGCAGGTCATGTCGCCTCGGACACTAGATTTCTTTCCGGTATAAGATCTGACAGAGCGTCTGCGCATGCGGCTTGGCTCTTTGTGGGAGAGTCGGCATCCGTCGACCAGTCTATTGGGAGATTTTGGCACATCCCCGGGGATTATATGAAGTGGTTGTTGAGAAGAGTGTTCAGCAAGATGTTGGTAGTGGATACTGGACAAAGGTGGCTTATTTTATCCGATACTATGGAGGGAGGTGTGATAGTGTTTCCCAGACTAGTTCGAGCTTATCGGTCTATAGAGCATCTGCAACACTCTATTCAGGCAGGGGAAGCTTGGGGACCCTAGGATGTAGATGTCGATGATGGAGCGGGCTCCTCTGGTAGCTATGGTTAGGACTCTTGGGGAGTTTATTTTGTAATGGGGAATAAGTTTGAGAATTTACTTGGCTTTTTAGGAAGGTAGGGGGAAGGGAGTTATCCGTTCCTTTTCTTATGTAATTGCACTGTAACTTCTTATTAGTGAAATAAATAAGTTTTTGATCATCCAACTGTGACTTTTGATGAATTTTGTATTTATCTATATCGATCGTTAAGGCATGCAAAATACTTTTGTTTAAGTATATGTTAGAATGAACTGTTATTCTTAGAGATAAGAAAAGAATAGTTTTTTTTGTGAAAAAGAACGGGTCGTGCTCACGTAAGATGTATGAGCTGCCTACGTACCTTTGGGGGTTTTGAAAGGTCTTAATTTTTTTTGAAAAAATGGTTATTGCAGAGGATCAGGCCCACGTAGTTTTGGGTAGAGGGAAATGAAGGTTTTTTTTAGAATAGAAGGGAGATGAGAAGAGTCGTAGCGTGCCGAGATTTCAGACTAGGGATAGAACTTCTTGAGACGGTGTAGGTTGAATGGAAGATGTAACACCCCGCCTAATTAAATACCGGGTGGCCAGTCCCATACCAAATTAAAACAGAATATACAGTCGGCTCATTCTTAGCATCACTGTCGAAAACATTTACAACTCACCCAATACCCAATTAAGCTGGTGTTAAAAACTTTCCAAATTTTAATTCAACAAATCCATTTTTAGTTTAAGAATACAACTACACATATTATTCTATAACACTAATAACAGAACAGATAACATAAAATAATTTAAATGCGATTGGAATAAACATTCTCAAATAATTATCCAATACAGTAATCCCAACAATAACAAATGTATTAAAATGACACGAATACAATAGTATTTGACTCAGATAGAAAGAGATGACTGAATTCCTTTGGGCGACATGCCCTAACTAAAAGAATACTGTGAATCAAATGAAGATAGGCGTCTAAGCAATACTCCATAGCTCCATATCTCGTCATAATCCACTAAGGTTGGTGTCCCTGCTGCTGAACACCTGATATAGAAGGTACAATAGAAAAGAAAATATGCAAGGAAACGGTTCAGATCCCGATGTGAAAATGATTTTAAAACCAACAAGTATTTAACAAGTGCAATAAATAATTTATTATGTACATGCTAGTATCCATACTCTCACTTGCTATTCTCACCTCTCATCTAGAGTGCACGCTTAATGTTTCCTATTAACCTCCTAGTTAATGGTTCCTCTTCATTAATTTCCATAACATGATTCATTCCCATATCATAGCCCCATATGTCCCTTACCATACGTCATATAATCATTCTTATACGTTTTTCATTTATATGAATCGTTTCTCATTAATATGAATTAAGCTCTTCAATAAATATTCATTAACTTATTACAATTCTCTTTCTCTATTCAGCGTTATCTACAGTTATCACACAGTAGATTTATGTAACCACTATATACATTCATACAATTCATTATATATATTCATATATAATACGGTACCCCGAGTCACAGCTACGTTGTAATGCATTACTCTGCTATCATGTCCCAATATCGCTGGTCGTCGAATAGGGGACTAAAGGTTCGGTAAGGATTCCTCGAACCACAAACAACAATACAAAAATTGGAGGCGAACATAGTTCTTATACCCATGGGCCACGCACATACCTACGTTCCCATAGTCAACAGACTTATCAACTCCTCGATAAGTCTTTCATAGACCTATATTCTTGAGCAACAAATTAAAAATCCCATGGATTCATCAGGATATGGCTGCCCTCACGCGCAAACCTCCCGTCGATAGCAAGTAAGCTAGGTATGTTATACACATAAATTATCAATCAATCAAATAGGCATTATCATACCTATAAAATAATATCAACAAGGTACTCACACTACCCTTTGATAATTTCCATACGTAGCATTACATCTCTCAAATCCTACGTATTAAAATATTATGACTTTACTTCCTTAATTTAATTATCCCCGAGCCTCACTCATTACTCAAGGTTCAAATAGGTTTTTCCTCAACATTTTTATTCAATAAGAAATCACTAATATCCTACTGGTCCATCTCATCTTATCTAACGAATTACTACGAGTTAAACCCTCCTTTAATTTGGGTTATAACCGATTGTTCCTAATCTCTTATACACACATCTTCTATCAACTAGGATTAAATACCATCCTCACGTGGATCATAGTCCATAGTGTTTCAGTCACACTATATAACTTATCAACAAAACCAACATCCTTTCATCCTATAACATCTCTCCACTCATGACGTCGTTAAGGTTCATGCGCGAAGCGTTTTGCAAAGCGAAATTCAAACAAGGAACCCATCCAATACACTACTACTTAACTTTGCCGGTCGTGGAGTTCCATCAACTTCAAATACGCAACCGGGATAACCTCATACCCTCTTTCAACCAAATGTGGTCTAAACTCCCATCTCTATCCAGGAGCCATACCACTAAGCGCTTGTACTACACTCAGTCCTTGCGCAATCAATAATGAGCTTAAACTCAGTCCTTGATGTTTAAATAGTAACCCTAAGGCTACCCAGGTGTTATATTAAATTTCCCCTACTGGACCTATCCTTAATCCTCATGCATACAAATTAGAATCCAACACATGGATCTAGCAACCGAAATTTCTTTCAATTTAATTATCATAATTCTAATCAATTAAATCCCAATCAAATTAATTAGATTCTTATCTAGGGCTTACTGATCTTCTCTAAGTCCCGTAATATCCAATTAATAATCACCAAAGATCTACAAAAGGTTTGGGATAAGAACAAGCATTAAAAAGAAATAACTTTATGAATTCTGGTAAGGTCGATCGATCGAAGGCAGGGGTCGATCGATCGATCACCCAGATAACATCCCAATTTTTTGCATTTCTTCTACTACGGGTTTCATCATTTTTTATCATTCAAACCTTCATATTAACAACTAAAATGACTTGTAAACCTTACTACATGATATATCAACATATGTGAATGATTTCTAATGATCTAAATATCCTAGAATCATCAAGAGTTTGAATTAAAAGCCTATATTTATCCTCTTTTTCCAGAAAATTATATATATGATATCTTCAAGAACACACCATTGATTCTCAGAATTTCTTCAACAACTTACTGATTATTTCGTGGATTACTATCTACGTACAACATGAGTTTGATTCCCATATATTTTATGTTTCCAGAAATCCATTAATAACTTTATCTTTTCATCTTCCAAACATGAGAAATCTCATTTTTATAACTATCCTAACATGGACAATATATAAACTTAGATTGCAATTATCAAACACCTGCCTCTAATGAAGATCTAATCCTTTGGAGTTGAATAACACAGATGGTTGTCCCTTTCTCGGGCCAACTTCCGGTGGTGGTTGGTGGTGGTGACCTTTGGTCTTAGTTCTCCTCCTTTCCAAACAAGCTTCTCTTCTTCCAAGCAACCTTTCACTCTCTCTAAGAATATAACCTCTCAATATTGTGTAGAAAAGATGAATGAACCCACATACAACTAATCTCCAAATACTTATAATAAGACAAAATCCGAAATCACTATTCATCCCCTTGTAAAAATGACCAAAATTCCCTTTTGGGTTGTCTTTTCATTTCCAAATGACCCGAGACCCAAAATCAACATCCAAATAGACTTTTTTGACTATTTCAACCCTTTCGGATGCAACGGCGCACTCGAAATGACTATAAGGTTGATATAAAAATAAGTTTCCTTTTTAGTTTAACAAATTAGTCTCGATACGTCCCATACCGCGTTGGACTAAAAATTCAAATTACTGAATTAATATCACAGAGCTATATCAAAATCATCACATTCATATATTACCTAAATATCTTTAAGTAATATTTAAAATCATTCATTTTAATATCCACAATTTCGGATAAAACCCCAAATGAATTAATTTATAATAAAATCCAATTAATCCATTAGTTTATATTATAACCCATTTTAAAAATCATAAAAATCACGGGGTATTAGAGACGAGCCACCTCTTCTCCATATAATTCGGTGAGCATGGTGGCACTGTCGGACAAGATCTTCTTCACAATGTATGGGCCGCTCCAATTGGGCTTGAATTTCCCTCTGGGGTCCCAGACGGGCTATACTATTTCTTTGAGGGCTAAATCCCCTTCTTGGACACCATGGTCCTTGACTCTCTTATTGAATGATCGCGCTATACGGCGATGGTACCCTTGTATGTGGTATAGAGATTTCAATCTCCCCTCATCTAGGAGGATCAGCTCGTCAGACGGCTTTGGTACCAGTCTTCTTCGTTGTCCTTGCTTTCAAGCGTGACGCGCAACGAGGGTATTTCCAGCTCCACTGGTAGTACTACTTCCATGCCATTGACTAGAGAGTAAGGCGTAGCCCCAGTAGAGGTTCGGATTGAGATTCGGTAGCCCTAGAAGGCGTATGGGATTTGGTCAGCCCAATCTCAACAATTTTCGGTCATCTTACTGATGATGGCTTTGAGGTTCTTATTGGCGGCTTCGACTGCACCATTGGTTTGAGGTCAATAGGGAGAAGATTTTTGTCTCTGAATCCGATACTCGTTGACCACTACTGTGATTTCTTCCTCGAAGTGCAACCCATTTAGTAAAGTAATCAATGGCAACTAGGATGAACACATGCCCATTGGAGTCCTTGGGTGTAACTTTCCCTATAATATCGATACCCCAGGTAGATAACGGACAGGGAGAAGTCATGTTGTATAATTCTCGATGAGGCAGGTATAGAAGGTTAGAAAACTGTTGGCATTTAAGGCATCTCCGGACATAGGCAAAACAATCCTGGATCATGGTGGTCCAGTAGTAGCCTTATCGAATGATCTTCTTGGCAAGCATGTGACTGTTCATGTAGGGCCCGCTTTCCCCACTGTGGATTTTCTGCATTATCTCTTCAATGTCAGCCCCTGCAATGCTGTGTAGATGGGTTCCATCGAAGTTTTTCTTGAACAGTGCTTTGTAACAGATGGTGTATTGGGAGGCCAGTCTTTGGAGGGTTTCTCGGTCTTTCTTGTTGGAACCCTCGAGATACCTACCATGCTTGGGGAGGTGCCAGATATCATAGTACCAACAATTGGCTAGCTCGGGATCTTCTTTGGTGATGAGATCAATGTGGTAGCAATGGGTTACTTTATCTTGCTTTTAAACTAGGAGAGGGGCCATTGTTATTCCTTCGGGTATGTTGACCATGGAGGCTAGGGTAGCAAGGGCCTCGGCTAGGTTATTCTTTGCTCAAGATAGGTAATGGAAGGTGATATCTTGGAATTGGGAAGCTAGTTCTTCTAAGTGGGCATGGAAGGGTTGGAGTTTCTCATCCTTGACTTTCCATTTTCTGAGCACTTGACCAATGATGAGGGCAGAATCCCTGTAAAAATCAAGGTATTGAATTCCTTTCTTGAGAGCAACTTTGAGGCCTATCGTACACGCCTCGTATTCAGCCAGGTTGGTGCAGGGGAAATCTGACTTTATGGCAATGGGAGTGTGGGAGTCATCTGGGGAGATTAGAAGTATCCAAATGCCATATCCCTTTTTGTTGGCAGTGCCATCAAAGAACATTTGCCATCATAGGTTGTCTTGAGCATCACAGATGATGTTTTCATCAGGAAATTCGGAGATCTAGTTGTCAACTTCTTCTATGGGGTAGCCAGTGAGGTAGTCAGAGATGGCTCTTCCTTTCATGACTTTTTGTGTGATGTACATGATATAAAACTCGGCTAGGAGCATCAACCATCGATCCATTCGGCTGGGTAAGGCGGGTTTCTCAAGCAGGTACTTGATATGATCCATTCGGGATACAAGTTTGATGGGAAAGTCGAGCATGTAATGTCGTAACTTTTGGGTGACCCAAATAAGTGAGACACATGCCTTTTTCTAAAGCAGTATAGTTGTCTTTATGCCCAGTCAATTTGCGACTGTCATAATAGATGGATCTTTCTTTGCGAGAATCCTCAAGGTATTAGGCTAGCAAAGACCTAGGTGCAGTGTCGGTTATGGTTAGGTATAGGAGTAAGAAGAGACCAAGTTATGGTGGCATGAGTACCGGAGGTTGGTTCAGATATTATTTGATTCGATCAAAAGCTTTTGGAATACCTCGTTCCAAACCTTGGTTTAATCCTTTCGGAGTTGTTTGAAGATAGGTTCACAGATGGAAGTCAATTGGTTGATGAATCGAGTGATGTATTGCAATTTCCCAAGGTAACCTCGGACTTCTTTCCCCGTTTGGGGAGGTGGCATCTAAAGTATGGATTTTAGTTTGGCATCATCTGCTTCTATCCCTTTATCACTGATCATGAATCCCAACAGTTTTCCCTTTGTAACGCCGAAGACACATTTCTGTGGATTGAGTCTCATCTGATACCGTCGCAGTCGTTCGAAGAACTTTCGGAGGGCGGGAACATGAACTTTTCTAGTTTTGGATTTGATAATCATATCATCCACATAGACTTCGACTTTCTTATGAATTAGATCGTGTAGGATGGTTGTGGCATCCCTCTGGTACGTAGCCCCAACATTCTTAAGACCAAATGTCATCAAATGTAGCAAAAGGTTCCCCATGGTGTGATGAACACGATTTTTTCTTGGTGAATTGGGTGCATTTTGATTTGGTTATATTTTACAAACCCGTCGAAGAATGACTTAAGAGCATGACTGGTTGTGTTGTCCACAATCATGTCGATATTAGGTAACGTGTAATCATCCTTTGGAGAGGCTTTTTTCAAGTCCCAATAGTCTACACACATCCAAACTTTTCCTCCTGATTTCGGCACAGGCACTATGTTGGCTACACATGTGGGATATTCGATCACACGAATGAAACCCACATTCAGCTGTTTGACCACCTCTTTTTTGACTTTGAGCGACCATTCAGTGCGTATCTTTCTCAGATTTCATTTAACTGACTTGTAATCTGGGAGAGTGTGGATCTCATGTTGAGATATTTCGGGATCAATGTCGGGCATATCATCGTAGGACCATGCGAAGACATTCATGAATTCTTTCAGTAATTCTTCGAGTTGTGCACTCTCATGCTCGTCAAGGGTAGCCCTTATCCTAATCTCGTGTAGTTGGCTACTAGAACCAAGGTTAACAATAACAGTTTCTTCTTCATTAACTTAAACGCAGTTATGTTGTTTGTTATTAACCTTATTTAGATCAGTTAAGAATTATTCATTTAAAAAATCATCATCATCAAAAGTTTGATTAGAATCCAAACAGTTAATGTAAGGCACGACAAGATACTCAAAATCTTCATTTATTTTATTGATAGGGAAAATATCATTAAGGACCTCATCAAAGGAGGTCTCGATTACATTTGAGCAAGGATAGGCAACAGAAGAAGAAATGGGGTAAACATTGGGGTTAGGTGAGATTTCAACAGGTAGAACTGGCATAGCATGCCAGTTGAGGAGAGGTGTATCAGCAGCTTTAATCACGTGGGATAGATCCAGTGATGTGGTGCTTGAATGAACCATGCAGAGTGTCAGCCCCAGTGTCTGTAAGTTGAACGAATCCTCGGAGTCACTTCCTTCGGAATCTGAGGTATCTTTGATGAGTGGTTGTACATGGTGTCGGGAACTTTCGACCCATGGGTAGCTGTCTTAGAAAAAGATCTACATTCCAAGCTTCATCTTCTTATCTGTATAGTCATACCAGGGTTCTGGAAAGTCGTAAAAGGGTAAGTCCTCACCCTCTTTAATGAATCGTCCATTTAAGGAGTTACCTGGGATAGTCTGGATGCAGTCTAATCTTCTCTTTGGTTGAGACTGACGGATCATTATGAGCTCTTGTTCTGATGGTTGATACCCCAAACCACAAGGAGGGAAAGATTTTTTCAGTTCAATGGCTTTAATTATCCCTTGCTGTCTTTATCCTAGCCCCACTCCGGGCATGAAGTGCATGTTTTTGAACATCTGAATCACATTGACATTTCCATGAGGGTCATATTCTGGACAAACCCTTTCTTTAAAATCGTCCCCTATCAGGAGTAGAAGTGTCTCAACTCGGAATCCTGATAGGAGCATATAATTTGACCCTTGTTGTATCTCAAGGATTGGATTGCTGGTGCTTGCACCCTCGGCATTGTCTTTGTCACCCAAAATGGTGATGACTCATCCATCGATGAAAATTTTCAATTTTAGATGGAGCGAGGAAAACACACCCTTGATGCTGTGGAGCCAAGGTCGTCCGAGCAACAGGTGGTAATAAGTTGGGATGTTAATAACTTGGAATTTAATGACAAGGTTTATAGGGCCAGCCCTATTACAAGTTTTATGGATCCCATCACCTCTCGGCGGGTATTATCGTAGGCACATACCACAGCAGAGGTTAGAGCGAGGTCACTTTCCTTCAGTCCAAAGCATTTGAAGGTTCTTAATAGGAAGACATTCAAGGTGGATCCATTATCCATAAGAGAGAGAGGTACGATTTTCCCCATAACTTCGACGGATATGTTGAGTGCATGCTTGTGATTTGGCTCAATTATGGGGATTTCTTCTTCGGAAAAGGATAACATTCGAGTAAAGGTCAAGGATCCGACTAAATTTACCGCCTCTTTTGGTGTGGTAGAAGGAGGGACTGTGGGTTCAGTGAGCAACTTGATCAAAGCATTTTTGTAAAACTGGGAAGACATAAAAAGTCCCTATAGAGTGATGTTAGCTTGAGTTTTCTTCAGTTGATCGAGGGTCTTGCTCTCCTCGTTGGTCATCTCTGGCATAGGAAGGTTTTCAACACCCTTCCCATTTTTATTGGCCGGTGGTAAGCTTGGGATCTGGTAATGCCTCCCTGATCTGGCCATATGATTTACTGAAGAAGGGAAGAATATGAATCATGTTTCCTCATCGATCTCGGGTTATTCTGTCACTTTATTTATTTTTTTGAGGAGTTATTCAAATGATATCATCCCAAACATATCGGCCACCGGGCCAGTCTTCTTTGAAGCTTTCTCTTCATTTGAATCTTCAAATTCTTCCCCCCATCAAGTGGAAACAATTCTATCTTTCCATGCAAAGTCAATGCATTCCACCACTTCAATGGCTTCTTCGCACAGGTCCTCCCATTCTGCGGGTAGATGTAAGGGTGAAGAGACCAGGTGCCCTTGTATCTTCAGAGTATCAAGTAACTCGGCCATGCTGAAAATATTATTGAATAATTATGCCATGATCTGGACAACATCATCTAGGCTGGCTTCATCGGTCGGTACTACCCAAATGTCTGACTCTTGGGCCCATTTTTGTGCTTCCAAGAACAACGTATTGAACCTTTGGTAATCAATGATTATCTGTGGGGGCAATTTTAGCCCGAACTCTAGGAGTTGGTTTAATACTTCTGATAATTACATACTTCCATTTTCATAAACGGGTACGGGAAACAATGCATGCTCTGGTAAGGAGTGATACAGCCTGATCAGCGAGGTTAGCGGGGTGTAGGAGGAAGTATGGGCAAGTTTGGAGAGGTTTGGGAGAGTATATGGGTATGATTCAAGTAGAGGGATCAAATTCTGGATTCTTTTCTAAGAAGATGGCATTGGCATGATTTGGTAGTGGGTTGTGAGTAGTGTTTGGCTGGTGGGGCAATGGTACCCCAGTCAATTAGACCTTGGATTATGTTTCGGAGGTGAAAGCATTTCTCGGTGGTATGGCCAGCAGTTTGGTGAAAGGCACAATGGGCATCTGCAATGAAGTTTCTTGGAAGTGGATTTGGAAATGGACGGGGGTCCAAGGGTTTGATAAGGTTTCGTCTTAACAAGGCTTGATAAACTTTAGAGAGGGGAGCATGGAGCTTAATATATTACTTTCGTCCAGGGACAGGGAGATTTTCTGGTGCCCATGAGGTGGTTGGTTGAGAAAAGTTATTAACGGTTCAAACTGCAGCAGTCGTGGGCTTATCATATTTTCTGGGGGTGAACTGTCCGGACACTTTCTTTGGTTTAGCTTCTATTTTAGCAAGACCCTACTCGATTTCTACTCCGGTCTCTCTGAGAACCCGAAAGTGGGGATAGTATTGTCCTCCCATTGTTTCTCGAACATGGGGTAGGAAATTTTTCTTTACTATGTTGACTTGTTCTTCCTCGGAAGGCCGATTGGTCATGGTGGCAGCTTTTTCCCTCTATTGGGCTATGAAGTTACTGACTAATTCCCCAAAGTTCTACTTGAGCAACTCTAAATCACGATGGGTGACCTCAATCTCTTCATTGTATTTGTACTGTGACATGAATTCTCGAGCTACATCCTACCAGCTACGGATTCTCGACTCCTCGAGAGAAAAGAACCATCGGAGTGCGCTATCTTTCAAAGTTTGCTGAAATAATTGGGCCATCACTTCTTCAGCAGCCCCTAGGAGAGTCATAGAACGGTGATAACTTCGAAGATGAACAATCGGGGGTCTACTTCCTCCGAATTTTTTGATATTTGGCATCTTGAACTTCTCGAGTAACCTCGCACTAGGATAAGGAGACATGTGGGTGTAGTCCATGTAATTTCCAGATATTCTGACTTGGTCGAACTTCTTAGTTATCATCTTGAGATCTTATTTGATCTTGTTCAACTCTTCCTCTTTTGGATTAATGATCATAGGCAAGTTAGCCCCAGGCTGGGCAAGGTTTGGCATAGAAAGCTGGGCAGGCGGCGGCACATTAACAAGAGGGGCACGTGGAGCGTGCTGATACTCTTTGGGAACCTAAATAGGATCGGGTAGACCCATAGTGCGACATAATAGGGCCTCGGGCTCTTGAGGAATAGGAACCTGGTTTCGTTGCATCTCTCGGACCTTAGTGTGGTGGTTGTCAATCTTGGACACGAGCTGAGATAAAACTGCCGTCAGATCTGGCTGTACAACTGGTACTTGATTTGTGTTCTCCATGGAAAGTGGATGGATCCGGACTCAAAAGAAGTAGCAGGGGAATGGACTGAACTCCGGGGTGATTTGACTGAAGATCAAAGCCAATAAAGAGCCAGGCCAAGGGCGTGCGATCGACCTGAGAAGGCGTAAAATGGGATTTATTTTTTAGATAAAGAATGAAAATATTTTTGACATTTTTTTCTTTTGAGATCAAAAGACAAAATATTTTTGGCTTTTTTGATAAAGAAGGGAGAAATGTTTTTAGATTTTTGATAAAGAAAGGAGAAATGTTTTCGGATTTTTGATAAAGAAAGGAGAAATATTTTTGGATTTTGATAAAGAAATGAGAAATGTTTTTGGATTTTTGATAAAGAAAGGAGAAATGTTTTGGGAGACGGGTATCAACATGATTATTATAATTATTATGTTCTCACTTGTATCAAATTCTCCTAAATGCTAAGGGAAATGCCGGACGGGACCCGTGCCTGGAAAAGTTGGGTTTGTAACATATGCAAAACTATTGTTAGACTTGTAACAGGCTCATGGGCATGTTCCCATTTTAAAAATGCACGAAATTTTGGGCGGCAGGCCGAGTCGGAATTTCGGCAGATTTTTAGATCGAAACTGGCAATCTAACATATATGTCATAGGCTTGACACCTATATGTGGGTATGCAGTTGGTTCGGTGAATCGTAAAGGGTTCCCCCCTTTGGCGTGACTTCCGCGATATACTTCTTTACTTTTGAGGGCAATCAGTACATGTGGATAAGCCATTTGATATACCTGAGTGTACCTGAATTCCCTCACTTTATACCTCATAGGTACGGTACGTGTGCGAGCGAATTCGATATACTCGACGTATGTGAACTAGTTTCCTGCAATATACCTCCCGTCATGACTTCGATTAAGCGGTACGATACGGGGGAATCGTTCGATATACGTTGAAGGTACTTGGCCAATGGAAGGTGAGAGTCATATCGCTTAGGATAACTGTGCCCTTCCGGATTAGCGCCCATCACGAAGGGACCCTCCAGTTATCGAACAAAACTTGGCCAATCACAATGCTCTTTTGGTGATGTTGTGCGAATCATTCATGATTCTCTTATTGGTATCTTATAATGAGAGTATCTTTCTTCATCATGCCAAATAGGGAGCAAAAGTACAAGTACCAATGGTATACCAAGTATGGATGGGTGATGCGTGCAACATATGGATATATGTGATCCTAGGTGCACGTGGTGCATAGTGTACATAGAGAATCTCCTACAAGTGTGTGATAAGCATAAGGTACACATGAAAAGGGGAACATGCAAAATAGGGAAATAAATAAGAAAATAAAACACCCATGTAAATAAAGTCTAGACCTCAAAATCCCCAATGGAGTCGCCACTGTGGTCATCCCTGATCCTCGCGGTGGGAGAGACGTGGGAGGGGGTGTCATCTCCATGGTAAGAGGATCTCGATCCCGTGCATCCCTCTCGAGAGAGCTTCGGTCGGCGTCGGTGATGTGTGAGGTGAAAATGTAGAGAGATGGAGTCTCCAGTCTATTTTACTCAAAACATACAAAAGAAAAGGGGGACCCATCCCAAAGGATAGCATCCAAAGATACACTAATACATACGAAATCAAAATGATTCGAAAAGGGTTCGGAGGCTAAGTTACGAAATGGGAAGGTGTTAGGCACCCATTCCAGCCTTACGGTCTCTCATGGATGATTGTTATTTTCCTTTATTTCCCTGTGATATGTGTGCATGTGTATATATAGTGGATATATAAATCATCGACTTGTATCATGGAAGAGATAAAGCGAGTCATCCATAGGAATGTTCCTAAAATTAATATAAGAAAATAGGATTTACGCGATTATCATGCGTTGATCGTTATAATGGAACGATAATGCATACGGAATAATACGCCACTAAGAACAAATATATGTATATGTAAATATATGGATTTTAGGATAATTAAGTTAGAGAATATAGAAAAATAGAAAATGGGAGAAAAGTAGCAATAGGACTCAAGTCTCAGGCTTTACTCCAAGATGCCTACGTAGCCTATAAAGGCATCCAAGTCCATGTAGTTCATATGCAAAATGAGGGATGGGGTTTATCCCATAAATCCAACCAGGGACTTCTCTTATATGTGTGTGTGTGTAAAAAAAGTGTTTTAGTTGTGAGAAAAGTGTTAGAAAAAAATGAGAATTCTCGTTAGGAATTTATGAGCAAACCCTCTTTTTCCTATTTTTTGGGTTTTATTTATATGACAATAAGAGATGTGTGATAATACTAAATAAAAAGTATATTAGGATATGTGAGATGAGAGAATAAAAGTTCTAAGTGATAAAATAAGCTAATGCAAATTTAGGAGAATTTTGAGAAAGTTGGACCTTCTTGAAGATCTTGAATGTTGAAGAACAGCCCTTGCACTTGGGTGATGATGGAGGGTAGTTAATTCACCAAGTTTGATGAAAAATATGATGAAAAGTGAGGGTTGAAAAATAATTGGATGTGGAAATCACGCTGACTTCGAGAGGGGTTTTCTGAGTTCGCTGAGAGTGATGAATTTCAGATCTTGTGTCTCTTTTGCAATGAGGTCACGCCCTTCTTTTTATAGGCCCGGGGCATTTTCGATCTGCATAGTCCTAATCCTGCCAATCGGCGGGTGTTTTTAGGCACACTGTCGATAGGTAAGGTTTGGAACCTGTCGTTTGGCAGTCTCTTTCTGGTTCCCTCAAAAAATTGGCCGTAGAGCGCAAGCCGTTGATCCAAATCGTGCACGGGATGAACCATTGGAAAGGTACTTCAGAGACCTTCGAAAGTCTTTGGACTACTCTCGGGTCCGGGAGTTGATTTTGGGTTAAATGTGGCTCAGAAGCGTTCGTCCGTCCTTTGGATGGGGAATTGTCAAAGGCAAACGGATCGCTCATCCTCATGGTAAGTCAGAATCGTGCACGGGGAGGACCATTGGAAAGGTTAGGAGATGTACTTTGAAATTCCAAAGCACTTGACTCAGTTTTAGAAGTTAACTTTGGTCAACCGGGGCGAATCGTTCGTCCGTACCGTAAGTCAGAATCATGCACGGGGCAGACCGTTGGAAAGGGGTTTCAGTGCCCTTTTAAGATTCATTATGTCTCAGTCGAGCTGAAGAGTTGACTTTGGTAAAATGGAGTCTGGGAGCATCCGGTGACCTCCTGATAAAGTTTCGGGGGAAATGAGTCATTCGTCCGTACCGTAAGTTAAAATCGCGCACGGGGTGGACCAGTGGAAAGGAGTTTCAGTTCCCTTTGAAAATTCATTCAGTCTCAGTCGAGCTGAAGAGTTTGAATTTTGGTCAAATGGAGCCTGGGAGCATCCAGTGACCTCCTGATCAAGTTTCGGGAGAAAATGGGTCGTTCATCTGTACCGTAAGTCAGAATCACGCACGGGGTGGACCATTGGAATGGGGTTTCAGTGCCCTTTGAAAATTCATTTAGTCTCAGTCGAGATAAAGAGTTTGACTTTTGGTCAAATGGAGCCTAGGAGTCCCCGATGGCCTCTAGGTCAGTACTTAGGGTATGACTTAGGTCTGTAGTGATGAAGGGAGGTGATAGGGACCTAAGGAGAGGTTAGGGGGTACTATAATGGGGTGTTTACACTCTTGATGACAACAACTCAACCGAAACATATACAAACTTCATTATTTTCTGTCCATCATGCTCAAAACATGATGAGAATCGTTACAAGGGATATAAGAAACATCTTTGTAACCAAAGCTACTTAAGGAGAAAACTTCAAATTGAAAATGTTACATCATTAATCTAGTAACAAAGCAAGGGAGATTAAACAACATGTTGATTAATTCAAAAAAATCCATGGATTTAAAAGGCTAAACCATTAAATTTCAATAAAACACACAAAATTTCAAGATTTCAAGTACAAAGGATGATTGGAAGATTTATTTTAAAGACGTATACTTACAAGATATGATGTCTATTTTGAATTACACACTCACACAAACACATTTGAAATTTTTATCTCACTCTAAAAACTATTTTTCAAAAATCAAACTATACTAACTATACATAGATTAGTCGACTAAACATGGTATAATCAATTTTAAAAGGCAAAACCACACTAATTACATAAATGTTAAAACTCTAGTAGGTTTATTTAATAAACTTATTTTACTTGATTAAAAATTCTAATAGTCGATCAAATTGGGTGTCGCTAAGGGCACCCCATTTTTTACTCCCGATTACCACAAGCATATTTTAAGTCCAAAATACCGCACAAATCTATTTTTTACTTCATTATACAATATTGAGTCTACAACTTATTTAAAGTTAAAAAAACTTATTGTACACACTTTACATCCTTCTCTCTACACATCCTAACCTTTAAACCTCTCATATTCTAACATCAAAACCTCTCAACTTCAAAGTCTGACAACAAGTCATCATCTACAAATTAATTCAAACAGGTTGATACTCAAAATTAATCTACCTAATAAAACTATGTTTATCTCATAAACATCTGACGAACCAAGATTATCATCGGGTATTGAAAATATCTGAAAAGTGAATCATTTGAATTGTTTCCAAACCTTTGACCATTGGACCAAAATATATTTCCCTTGTCAACATCCATTACTGACAAATGAAAGGAAGAGTGAATCGTTTTAATTTGGTATTTTGGATGATTTCATTTTGACTGAATAATTATATACTAGTCATTTGGAATCTAGCAGATGGATTTTTCTTTTGAAAATGGAATCTGAAAAATTCGTTTGTGGTTAAAGTTTTAGGGATTATCGTTTCTTGAAAACGTCTGTTGTGGTTCAAAACTTCTATTATGGACAATCATTTTTTGAATGAATACTTAATCATGATTGATTTGGGTTGTCTACAATGAATAATTTAGGTCAAAGTTTTAGGGTTTTGTTCAGGATAAAACATACGAAACATCACCATAATATCATTATGTTGCCCATGAATGAAGTTAAATATCTAAACTTGACATCCTTCGGTGCCATTACCTCGAATTGCAATCCCTTATTCATCACATTTGTGATGAACCAAAGTAGGTTATTTGAATAAATTCATTCGTCGCAAGGGTGACGATATTAGGTTGTTTACTCGTCAGCTGTATGTTGAGTCTATATGAATATTTCAGCTTAATTGTCGTGAATGATCATTTCTTTCTATATATTTCCTTTCCTTTCACTGGGACCTAAATAAGATTAAACATTGGACATAGTTGGGATCTTTGTTTTCTAGTTATTAATGTTAGTTATTCATCCACTGTGATCTATGTATGCTAGTTATTCTTTTAGAGTTAGTTATTAATGTTTGTTATTTGTTTATTAATGTTAGTTATTCATTTATATTAGTTACTCTCATGTGATATAAATATATGTTAGTTATTCATTTATGTTAATTATTAATGTTTGTCATTAGTTCATGTATGTTAGTTATTGATGTATGTTACTTATTAATTTATGTTAGTTATTCACACGTGATCTATGTATGTTAGTTATTCACATGCGATCTCTATTTTAATGAAGGTCATAAATGGATAACATTATATGTTACTCCCGTTCAAAGAACAAACTGATTACTGTTTCGAAGAGGAAGCACCAGGAAAAAATTCATGCTTTATCAGGTGCTATAGAGTTCCATAATGAGGAGGTCCTTGTTGAGGCTGCTATAAATGTCCATATAGAGGCTTGTATAGAGGGCCATTTCTAGGGCCATGTTGAGGCTATTGTAGAGGGCCAAGGTGAGGCTCCTGTTGAGTCATAACATGATCTTATTGCCAAGTTAAGCTGGGGGTATTTCACCATCTACACATGCTTTCCCATTGAGTAATCCATTACAAAGACAACTCAAGTCGATTACCGTATATAGTAAAAAGAAGGTAGCCGATGCTGGATCATTATTCAAGGAATAAGGGGATCCTAAAGAACCCACTCTTTTAAATTATTTCAAGGACCATGTTGCCTATTGTATATGGATCGGATAAGTGCATTTCATATTTCCAAATTTAACTTATCTAAAATATTGGTATCCGTAACTTATCAAAAATATGGATATATTTGTTATTACATTATAGGTTGAATGAGTGCCTTTGCTCTGTGTAAACAACTGGATGAAGATAAATGAACAGCCTTTAAAAAATCTTAGTAAAGGGGTTCATAAGAGGGTGGAGAGTGAAAAATTTGATGGCTTTATAAAATATAGCCATAGGTATCTTAACTACGCATTGGTTTCTATGTTCGTTGAGAAATGGCATCCAGAGACTAATAACTTTCACATGCCATTTGGGGAGATGACCACCACCCTTGATGTTGTAGCTCAAGTATTCCAAGTACCTCTAGTTGGTGACCTGTTATTCATCCAGAACATTGCTATTCCTAACGATGAGGCGATTGAAGTGTCGAGTGCTATTGACTTGGTAGTTTAGTGCATAGGAGTGAGCAAGGTCGATGCTAAATTAGAGTGCACTGATTCATATGCGGTCTGGTAGAATTGGATCACTACTAATATTAAGGAAAAATCCAAAGATGAGAATGCCACCTCAGATGTGAAAGTCCATTGTACCAGGGCTTATATACTCTACATTATTGGATGTAGTGTTTTCCCCGATAAGACGAAAAATAAGATCTTTATCTATTTCCTCCAAGTATGAATGGATTTGAAAAAGGTGGGCCGAATTGCATCGGGCATATGAATTCTTGATCACTTGTAGAGACATATTGGCCTTGAATTATGGTCACTTGTACAAACAGCTTAGGCCTATACACAGTACTGAGTTTCTTTTCTGCTGATTCCCTCGCGAGTTTGAAGGTGAAGGGATCCCTTTTCGTTGAGTAATCTTGTTTTTGCTCACGACAAGTTTGTGTTCAACCCCGTGACTTACCCTTCCCTTGCTTCAATACGAACGACTCAAATAGCCTCGCACTATGTCTTTCAATTTATGTAACATGACCCTTTGCTCATCGACAGTTGACCTTTCCCACCTCTATTTGAATAATATCTTTTTTGGACCATAATCAACCATATTGTACTTGTCTAACTTGGGATCCAATAAATAATTTGCGCCAATGACCATCCAAATCCCCCAAAGTAGAGCCCAATGCTCAATTTGATAGATGACTAACTCATGACTGCAAGGTATAGTGTAGACATTGCACGCGACATAGAGGCACGATTTAAAATCCATGCCAACATTGTGTGACACCCCGCCTAATTAAACCTTGGGTGATCACGCCTTAATTTAATTTAAAACAGGTTTCTTAAATGGTTCATTCTTAGCATCACTGTCGAAAACCTTTTAATTACTAGCCACCTAAGTGAAATTAAGCTAGTGCCAAGTTTTATCTTTATTAAAACAGATAAAACTCATGAGGAACAATATAAATTAAGCAGTACTAAAACCAACCATCATAAATAACTGAATAAAATAAAGTCTTGTCGAAAACCACGGTTGAAATAAAACCAAATCAAAATCCAACACAACAGAATAACTGCAAATGTAACGAGTGGACAACATGTCCCAAAATGAGAGTACTAAAAGTGAGATCCTACACTAGATTCATAAGGATAAAGGAAACGTCTAATCAATGCCCTACAACACCCACCTATGCTGCAGGTCCGAAATCCTTGGAATAAAGTCAAGCTTGGCGTCTCTGTGGCTGGACACCTAAAAGATTTTAAAAATATTTTATAGCAAGTGTTAGTACACAAAACGTTTTGAAAATATTTAGCAAGCAATTTATCACAATAAATATCAGTTATTGATTACACATGTTAGGATCACGCACACTCTCTTGAGTTTCCTCACCTCTCATCTATCGTGCGCACCTAACGTTCCTACCTAGTCTCGCTACCCACTTTAACTAGGTCTCCAACGTCTACACACCTCAGACACTATAGCTCATCAGTACCGCCCATACCGTATGCTACATGTTACCCTTAATTTACATTAAGTCGTTTGTTAGGTTTCACTATAACCTTCCCATACCGCCCATACAGTATGTGTCCGAACGTCTAGTAATTATCATTACTCTTACTTTATTATCAATACTTTAAAAATTAAGTTCTCACACTTAATAAAATCTTAGGTACATACTACCTACCTTCTCTACTAATCACACTCAAGTAGATTTAATATATATTCTAGTTGCACACTTATATGTTCCAGCCACCCTTTCCCATAAGTAGTTTATACAATTTTAGTTATGCACTAATAATTCTCACTACTATCACGCCTGAGTATATTGAAAACAATAGTTAGGTATGCCCCACCTAATCTTACTACTATCACATATAAGTAGATTATTCAGACGGTATATCTTCCACACACACATATACCCAATACAGCATACCCTATCATCGGTCCTATTTCACACATTAAGGAGAAATGGTACAGAATGTCTCCTCGATCCTGGCTCAAAATGTATCCTCGAGTAATGTTCGAAATGTCTCCTCGAACATGGTTCGGAATGTCCCCTCGAACCTTGCTCGAAATATCTCATCGAGTATAGTTCGGAATGTCTCATAGAACTTATAAATCCTATCACAAGGAAACATAGCATTCACAACCCAAGTAATACTATATAACAATAGGTATTCACGCAACCCAATTATTCCCGTGTGTACGTAGTAGTTTTCTACCGTATACTTACTGTACTTATTAATCAAGGATTTATCTCACTATCGTACATATTAGAGTATTCGCACAACTCTAAGGTCTTTCAATACCTCTTTATTTATAACAATAGTTAAACTATCTCTAACCTACTGATATACACCTTATATTGACGTCGACTCTCCTCGTAACTCAATTCCCACACTTATGATGCGTCACTCGATCGGTTTATCCCTGTCGGTCCATATTCCAAGCCTTACACTCAACGGTCATAACTGACCTTAATTATACTCCCTACTGGTCTTTATCAATTCCCTCATAGGTATAATAACATCTCTAAAATTTTCCCCCATCGTTGGAATTCAAAGAAAACTTAATCAACACAAATAGCCCAAAATCAGCTTTGGTCGATCGATTGACCAAAGGATTCGATCGATCGATGCCATGGATCGATCGACATTCTCGAGTCGATCAATCGATCGAACAGGTACATGTCTTCTTCTTCCTTGTTTCACCATGTTTGTCCGATCCAACACTCCATTACACCTTGTGAAAGTCCTTCCCAACATCACCAATCATCTTATAAATGTATAGGGGTCATTCTCAATGTAAATATATCATCAAATCCTCACTAAATCCATCTAAGAACTATCTAAATCTAACTTTTCTCAAAACCCTAGATAATTTAGTTCTTCATGGTTATACATCATAAACCCAGATTTAGATTCATAATTATCAATATAAATTCATTTGTAAATGCCAACTATATGCAATCCTACTGCAACATGTGATCAATTCATTCTTTTTCTCTAAGAACCTTCAACAAAAACAATTTATTTAAAAAGCCCTACACATGGGTATTATAACTTCATAAATTTGCAATAAACCACTTGCCTTGATTATAGTAAGATCTTATTTCATGGTTGATGAAGGTGTTTGATTGATTCCTTCTTCAATCTCCCTTCCCAATTATCCTTTGTTGCAAGAATCCCTTTGGAGCCTTCACAATCTCCTCTTTAAGCCTTGAGAACTCTTTCTCTTTTCTCTCAGTTGGTTCCTTTATATTTTTCTATGTTATGAACCCTAAGTTAAGCCCCAAACCATCTGATATAACTTGCAAATTTCGTGGGTCTCCCCACCTCTATTTGCTAAATGGCCATAATGCCCTTAAGAGGTGTCAGTTTGGTCTACAATTGACCCGGGACCCAAACTGTACACCCGGGTACACTTTTCCCACTATTTCGACCCTTTCGGGACTAACCGTGACCTTAAAATTACTATTCAAGTCACTTAAAAATCATCTCATTTCCAGCTTGAATTACGACACTCGCACAGTTAAACCTTAAACCAAATTAATTAAATTTAAATCACCGAATTAAATAATTTATAAATCTCCAATTTTAATTAACTTCTATATTCTCCAAAAGTACGGGGTGTTACATACTTCTCCCCTTACAAAGGAATTTCGTCCTCGAAATTCGGATGAAGTTCTCACTCCAAGATCTCCACCCTGCCTTAACCCTTTACTCTTAAGGCCACTACGTATTTTATTTCTGTCCTCCCTAATCGCGTATAATATTACAATTATTTAATTACTTAGGGTGCCCATACACCCTATACCCGTGCATAACTGCACAAAAATCATCCGACTATACTAGCCGTGAATCGTAATATAACTTTCAACCCGCAGTCATATCACATATATAAATAATAACCGGGGTACCCAACCCTTGTACTAACGACCAAATATTTCCCCACTTCCAACGTTGCGCTAAGTTTCATACGTGGGACGTCTCGCAAAGCGAAATCCAAACAAGGAACCCCCCCGATATACTACTACCTAACATTGTTGGTCGTTGGGATCTGTTAGACCCTTAATTCATAGTACGTACCCCCAAATACCTGTCTCTTAACACAAAATCACACAAGACAACTCTTATGTTACAAGAGACAACATAAGATAACACGCCCTTACTATTATTAGTTCTTGCATAAAATAAACTCCGAGCTATCTCTCCTCTCTCGAAAATAACCCTGACTACCCTGAATCACCTCAATAGACATCCCTACTTCACAGGATAAGATATAACTATATAATCACATATTCGTATTAGTCTATTATGCCACACATGATAACATGTATACACACATACCTAGGTTAAACCTCTTTCAGGTGTTACTTATCAACATACATCTTATGCTGGAACAACGAACCCAAAATCTTGCTATAACTACCACTATAGCCTAAACCGTCTCTAAGCGGTCAAAACTCAGCAAGTAGTCTACTCAATTCTCATAATTCTCGAAGGTAGTAGAGTACCACGTCATGGAACCACCCTTGGTGTACGCCTCCATTCTCTCTCATGCGATACAAAAGTTTTGCTAACCCCGATAACTAATCATGTACGTACCCAGTAAGGTTACTACTGCTATCGCACTCACTAATCCTGACTCTCTCACGAGTTGGAGTGTTAACAGTCTCATTTACGAAGCATCCAAGTCACTAAAAAAAACTTTCCATACTCATATGGATAAACATAAAAGAAATTACTCCACATCCTAGTCTATCATTCTGTCACAAGATTTAACCTCCCAAATATAATATCGGCTCCTCTTCAGATTGAATGCATCTATGTGCCATAATTCACTAGTGACTCCTCACACACAAAGGGACTACCGGGTATCTCCAATATGCCAACGGCTCCTGCAAAACTAGCCCTAATAAATAATTTTTAAGGCATAGTATCATATAAAATCCAACTCTAAAGCTAGTAAATAGAAAATATACCCTCTATCGTGGGCGGTGCCTGTGGATCTAGAGGCATTGGTACGTCCCGGACGTTATACACACGCCCATAGTGCATCTAGCCCTGCTGCTGTGGGGTCAGTGCTGGTGCTGGAGCTATCAAAGACCGATGTTCCTGCTGGGCATCCTGTTGTTGAACCCCGTCCTGCTGCGGACATTATCTCTGTCTGTGACCTTACTGGCCATATCTAAAACACTGCCCCGGAAATGGTCTCCTCTGGACCTGCTGTCCTTGCCTAACCCCCCCCCCCCCCCCCCCCCCGCCATGTTGGTAACTTTCGGACCTGAACCTCTTGGAAAAGTTCCCCTATCGAGAATTCTGCCCCTGTTGACTACCTAACTACTGTTGTGGTGCTTCACCGGCACTACCCCCATTGGCCTTGTCCGACTGGCTTGGCTCCCCTCTCTTGCTCTACTTCGTATGGAAGCAATGATCCTAATAGTGTAGTAAGGCTGCATAAACGACATCAGTGTATATCACCAGTGCAGGGTTACCTATCAAATGCTGCCTAATCCTCCAGGCCAAACCCCCTATGAACTTTGATTTCTTCCTTTCTTCATTGCTTACCTCATCTGGCACAAAATTAGTCAGGCGGGTGAATTCTTCCTCGTAGTCTGCTACCAAATGGCCACCTTGAGCTACTTCATTAAATTTCTTCCTCATCTCGAACTCCACTATCGGTGGAAAGTACTTGCGATCAAACCTCACCCAGAACTCAGAAATTGTCATTAGATCTCCCTTCTCAGCAGTGGTCACCGACTCCCACCTCTGTAGAGCTACCCCAGCTAATCTAAATGTGGCTAACATCTGCTTCTGAACTTCGCTGCAATCCAACATGCGTAGATGGCGCTGAATGTTTCTCTTCCATTGGCATGCCGTCACTACATCCGTGCCGCCCTCGAACTCTGGCGGGTGACTTTTCTGAAAGATTTCTCTAATTTTGTGCCAAGTGGGATGCCTTGGATGGCCCAGAATAACTGGAACTACGGGCTTCTATTCCCGAGGCTAGGAGAAATGGGCTGCCATGGCCTTCATAGCTGTCTCCATGGCCTGTGACACTATCACCACCACCTGAGTAGCGGAAATCATCTCCGGTGGTGGGGGTGGGGGTCCCTTCTGGTCCTAAGGGCCTTCCCTAGCCTCATCTCTGGTGTCTGCCCTTTCGGATCGCTCCCTCCTTGGTGGCATTCTGAAATAAAATTCTAGTTTGTATAAGTACACAGTTTATACAAAATTCTAATAGCAGAAGAGCGTTATCACAAGCACGCAAGGATAATTCAATAGTCCTACCAATAGGGCTTTATATCAATATAACGATACGCTGGAATCGTAGTAGGCCGCACAGATCCTAAGGATACTAGAACCTGATGCTATGATACCATCTATGACACCCCACCTAATTGAACCTTGGGTGATCATGCCTTAATTTAATTTAAAATAGGTTTCTTATAAGGTTCATTCTTAGCATCACTGTCGAAAACCTTCTAATTACTATCCACCTAAGTGAAATTAAGCTTGTGCCAAATTTTATCTTTATTAAAACAGATACAACTCATGCGGAACAATATAAATTAAGCAGTACTAAAACCAACCATCATAAATAACTGAATAAAATAAAGTCTTGCCGAAAACCACGGCTGAAATAAAACCAAATCAAAATCCAACATGACAGAATAACTGCAAATGTAACGAGTGGACAACATGTCCCAAAATGAGAGTACTAAAAGTGAGATCGTACACTAGATCCGGAAGGATAAAGGAAATGTCTAATCAATTCCCTGCAACACCCACCTATGCTGCACCTCTAAAATCCTTGGAATGAAGTCAAGCTTGGCGTACCTGTGGCTGGACACCTAAAAGGTTTTAAAAATATTTTATAGTAAGTGTTAGTACACAAAACGTTTTGAAAATATTTAGCAAGTAATCTATTGCAATAAATATCAGTTATTGATTACACATGTTAGGATCACGCACACTTTCTTGAGTTTCCTCACCTCTCATCTATCGTGCGCACCTAATGTTCCTACCTAGTCTCGCTACCCACTTTAACTAGGTCTCCAACGTCTACACACCTTAGACACTTTAGCTCATCAGTACTGCCCATACCGTACGCTATATGATACCCCTAATTTCTATGAAGTCATTAGTTAAGTTTCACTATAACCTTCCCATACCGCCCATACAGTATGTGTTCGAACGTCTAGTAATTATCATTACTCTTACTTTATTATCAATACTTTAAAAATTAAGTTCTCACACTTAATAAAATCTTAGGTACATACGACCTACCTTCTCTACTAATCTCACTCAAGTAGATTTTATATATATTCTAGTTGCACACTTATATGTTCTAGCCACCCTTACCCATAAGTAGTTTATAGAATTTTAGTTATGCACTAATAATTTTCACTACTATCATGCCTGAGTATATTGAAAACAATATTTAGGTATGCCCCGCCTAATCTTACTACTATCACACATAAGTAGATTCTTCAGACGGTATATCTTCCACACACACATATACCTAATACATCATACCCTATCATCGGTCCTATTCACACATTATGGACAAATGGTTCGGAATGTCTCCTCGAACCTGACTCGGAATGTCTCCTCGAGTAATGTTCGAAATGTCTCCTCGAACATGGTTCGGAATGTCCCCTCAAACCTGGCTCGAAATATCTCATCGGGCATAGTTCGGAACGTCTCATCAAACTTATAAATCCTATCATAAGGAAACATACAATAGGCATTCACAACCTAAGTAATACTATAGAATAATAGGTATTCACGCAACCCAATTATTCCCGTGTGTACGTGGTAGTCTTCTCTCGTATACTTATCGTACTTATTAATCAACGATTTATCTCACTATCGTACATATTAGAGTATTCGCACAACTCTAAGGTCTCTCGATACCTCTTTATTTATAACAGTAGTTAAACTATCTCTAACCTACTGATATACACCTTATATTGACGTCGACTCTCCCCGTAACTCAATTCCCACATTTTCAATGCGCGACTCGATCGGTTTATCCCTGTCGGTCCATATTCCAAGCCTTACACTCAACGGTCATAACTGACCTTAATTATACTCCCTACTGGTCTTTATCAAGTACCTCATAGGTATAATAACATCTCTAAAATTTTCCCCCATCGTTGGAATTCAAAGAAAACTTAATCAACACAAATAGCCCAAAATCATCTTTGGTCGATCGATCGACCTAAGGCTTCGATCGATCGACGCCATGGATCGATCGACATTCTTTAGTCGATCGATCGAACAGGTACATGTCTTCTTCTTCCTTGTTTCACCATGTCTGTCTACATGTCTCCATTACACCTTGTGAAAGTCCTTCCCAACATCACCAATAATCTTATAAATGTATAGGGATCATTCTTAATGTAAATATATCATCAAATCCTCACTAAATCCATCCAAGAACTATCCAAATCTAACTTTTCTCAAAACCCTAGATAATTTAGTTCTTCATGGTTATACATCATAAACCCAGATTCAGATTCGTAATTATCAATATAAATTCATTTGTAAATGCCAACTACATGCAATCCTACTCCAACATATGATAAATTCATTCTTTTTCTCTAAGAACTTTTAACAAAAACAATTTATTTAAAAAGCCCTACACATGGGTATTATAACTTCATTAATTTGTAATAAACCACTTGCCTTGATTATAGTAGGATCTAATTTTGTGGTTGATGAAGGTGTTTGATTGATTCCTTCTTCAATCTCCCTTCCCAATTGTCCTTTGTTGCAAGAATCCCTTTGGAGCCTTCACAATACCCTGTTTAAGCCTTGAGAACTCTTTCTTTTTTCTCTCAGTTGGTTCCTCTCTATTTTTCTACCTTATGAACCCTAAGTTAAGCCCCAAACCATCTGATATAACTTGAAATTTCATGGGTCTCCCCACCTCTATTTGCTAAATGGCCATAATGCCCTTGAGAGGTGTCGGTTTGGTCTACAATTAACCTGGGACCCAAACTGTACACTCGGGTACACTTTTCTGACTATTTTGACCCTTTCGGGCCAACCGTGACCTCAAAGTTACTATTCAAGTCAGTTAAAAATCATCTCATTCCCACCTTGAATTACGACACTCGGACGGTTAAACCTTAAACCAAATTAATTAAATTTAAATCATCGAATTAAATAATTTCTAAATCTCCAATTTTAATTAACTTTTATATTCTCCAAAAGTACGGGGGGTTACACATTGTCACACATTTTTAGCTCCTCAAGAATTTGGTCAATCGCATAGTGTGAAACACGAACAGTTAGTTCACGTAATAAAGGAAGATTGTATGATTTTTCTACAAGGAATCCTCAAAATCCTTCCTAATTTCCTTGACTTGTATTCAATGTAATTGTGCATGCAAGAAAACACCTAGTCAAAAGGATGTTGAGAAGTCTCCAAGTGTTTCTTAAGATCACCGTGCGTACCTTCACACTGATTTGTGGTTCAGTTACCCTAATGTTTTATCAAATTGGTCCATGCATGAACGAATGTCTTTTTCAAATTATACCGTATACAGTCAATGTATTATAGTGTTGGGGTATGCCACCCAATACACGTGAAATAAGCACTAAGATTCGTTAAAATCACTCTCATTCAAACAAATGAACCCAATCTCTCATTAATATTTTTTAGTGAATCCTCTATGTGGATATCTTTACTATAATGGATTTCCACATTGCTATGAACTTGGAAAGTGCACACTGACGCGATTCAGAAAGTGTCTCTAATGTGCGTTCTCTTCTAGGCTCAAGTGCAAGCATGTCGCGTTAGTAATAAACTCGATAAGTCGGGATCATATCCACAGGGAAATAGGACAATGGAATTGTAACGACGTTGGACAGACGAAGGAAACCTAACTTTGACTCTAAAGAAAAGGAAAAGATGATTTGATTTTGGGAATTTACTACACCTAAATGAAATTTTGAAAATAATTATTTAATGCACGAAAGTATGAATGAAATGCAGTTACTCTAAATTACTGATGATAATTGACTTGAAACTGTAAACTATATGATGAAGAAAACAGGACGGGAATACAATCCCCTAACCCTAGTGTATTGATGTTATAAAACTAATCGTAAATTTAAATGATTAATTAGACCCAGAATTTAGTACTCCCAAGCATTGCGTATATGAGGTTCAAGCCCGCATCATACTTAATCAGAGGACGAGTAAATTGGTATTTCAATAGTTACACTCGAATTGTATTCTAAAGCATTCGGTTACCCTGAAGCAAACGAAATCCAAAGATCTACAATTGTCACATTCCCACGCAATACGGTCGTAATAAATTATTAAATTTAGAGGACTAATTTTATACACATGAAATTATTACATCAGGTTGGGTTCATGTATTCCGACCTTAAAAGTCTAGCCTACCATGATGAAATTAATGAAAACAATTTTTGAATTGCAGAAAACCATGATTAAACTAACGAAGAATTGTAGAATGATGTAAACAGAAAATTAGATAGAGGAAATTAACCACTAATCTTACCAAATCACTCAAAACATTAACTACAATTACTTGTAATCACTGAAATCTGAACAATCTTCAATTTTGGAATTAAAATAATAAGCTATCTCCAAACTAGGGTTTTTCTGAAAAGAATGGAAAATTAGCTAAATTCTCCGTACTAAGAATGATAATAAAACGGGTTTAAACACCCTACAAAAATCCATGAGTTTTAGCTTCACTAGGACTCTCCATTAGAGGAAGTTTAGAAAATTAAAACTCGACAGTCGGATCGGTCCGGTCCTCCCGCGTTTCGGTCTGCCTGGAATCCGGATCGGTTCTTTTAATTCTTGGTCGGATCGATCTGGCGCGGATCGGTTCTTTAAATTTCTTTCAACTTCGATCCGTCTTCGGTCCGGGGTCCTCTGGAAATTGGCAATGCAGACCGGTCCGACCCGGATCGGTCCGGGCTTCCTTTAACTTTTTTCCTTCAGACTTTGACTGCTCATAACTTTCACATCGGGACTCCGATTGAGGTGTCGTTTCTTCCTATGTGCTCATGAAATTGATATCTTCAACTTCTCTTTAGATGCCTCATCCGAATTCCAGGTAGAAATTACAAGTTTGCCCTTTGAACTTCCTTCTTTTCTTTCTCGATTCTTCCGGTTTCTTTCTTTCTTTAATTGACATCAAATACCTGTAAAATCAATAAGAAATACCAAAAACTCAGTGTACTCGTTAGGATAAGTCAGTAGCAAGATTATGAGATAAAGTCAAATCAATTACGCTGATCGAGGTGCTAAAAGTAACTAAATTAAAGGGAGAAATTGGGAAGAATTTATACCTAATCAAACCCCCCTAACTTAAAACTTTGTGTGTCCCGAGCAATGTAAAAGAATCCTAGCAAGGCTCAACTCTTGAAAATCATTTTATTGGTAATGAATACCTTTTTCGCGGGCAAGAGATAGTAGGACGAGTTGTGTCTCGTGAGGGTTTGCAGAGAATATACCCACAAAATTCGACTCAAAGAAATTTCAAAATAAGCAAAAATTGTATAATTCAAACTTTCCCAAAAAATAGTCATCATCAAGTCATATTTACAAGTCTCGTATCATAGTGCATGTGTGCGAAGCTAGAAATTTAACCGCCAATTTCCACCGATTGATCATTACGTTACTTATCTAAAAATTCATTTTGATTCAATTTCTCATGGAATGCTCTCACAAACGAATCTCTCGGATTATGGCTATTCTCTCGGCATGCGTGGTAAAAAGAGTAAATATAATGGATGCAAAGTCACGCACACAAGTAGAAAGACGGAAATTTTATAGTGATAGGATCTCGTCAACGGAGTACGGTATTAAAAACGGGAACATTGCCTCTTATTCACTCATTCAATCTCTTTTATTATCTTTTGGTGTCTTAGCTCTCCACACGGTAATCAATTTTGCAATTCGGACTCGGTTAGGATTTTTTTGGGGTTTTAAGGTATATTGGGTAAAATGAAAATGGTAGGGAAGGTTGGAATTGGAAAAGTCATTTATGATGTCCATTTGTGCTTTTTTGGGGCTATTGCTCATTTTTTCTTCTTTTTCTCTAATTTTTTTTCTGTTTTTCACTTCTTTTCTTTTCTTGCTATTTTTGTTGAGCATATATATTTTTTTTTCTTGCCCCTTTTTATGCACTTTTCGGACTTTATCGAATATTCCCTTTTCGCAATTCCAGGCTACTTGGGTTTTTCGGGGTACCAAATGAAAAGGATAACTGTTATTCGACTCAATTTGGGTTATCAAAGGGATAATTTTTCACAACTTTTTATGGCCAATATTTTTGGGTAACAAACGAGGGCCTACTTCATTGTCCAACATATTAATTGCATTACCATATGCGTTTCGAGATGAATTATGTTTAGAGATTTGTAGCGTGCTTTTTAAGGCAATACCACACACATTTATCAAAACCGCTCAAAATGAAAGGATTGAGATCCTCGACGACTTTTTAGGCGCTGAAAATAACTTTGAGTTAATAATTAACTCGGAATGATTTATAATTTTTACAAAGATGAAAGGCTCGAATCTCACCGGGCTTGTTAATCTCCACACTTATTCGTTAAGTCGTCAATTTTCACACAATTTCCACCTTTGGTCAATTTCGGCTTTGTGTATGTTGAATTTTACAACTTGAGACTTCAATTCAAATTTTAATGATATTTTTGAAAATTTTGAATCCAATTTTTGTTTATTTTGAACAAAAATATTTTTGGGTTTTTCAAAATTTTATGATTTTTTTGAAATTTCTGGGCATTTTTGAAAATTTGTGAAGTTTTAGAAATACACACTTGTGACCCCCTAACTTAGACTTTTGCATTGTCCTCAAGCAAAAAGGACTAAAATCTAAACAAGGCAAAATAAGAAGTGCAATAAATAAAACAAACAAATGGAGAAAATGCAGATTTTTATAAAACAGGATTGTGGTACAAAAACAGCAAAGTGCATACAACATGTGGATAAAGGAAACAACTAAAAACTGTTATAACCAAACAAAGCTTCACTGGGGCAGTGGTTGGGAAGAGTTGGGCGCATCGGGCCCATAGGGGTCATAGAAGTAGGATGTCAATGGCTCGTTGGGGTCCCCTTGACGTCGGTACAAATCTGCTTGGAAACAAAACATCATGCTTGTATCGCGATGGTAGTCGGTCAAAAAGCTGCTAAATCTCATCTCAAGGGCCGACATGTGGTTAGTGAGGTCGCTACTCGCCCATTCAAAATCAGGGTTGTCGTCTTCTTCGGCTGACTCGTCATCTGCTCCTACGTCACCCATCTCTACATCAGCACCTTCTTCTTCCTCGTCCTCACTCGAGGCAGCATCGTCCTCGTCATCACTTCCCCGCCTCGCCCGGAGGATGGCTAGCTGTTTGGCGCTCCGCGTGCGGGTTCCCTGTCCAAAAGGACCAGGGAAGCGAGTACGATCAAGCGATGCCTCAATGCCAGCGTCCTTGAGGATGGAGGTAATCAAACGTGCATATAGAAGTGGTGTTGCACCTTTCTCATCCATGGACGTGACAATGATGTCGGCGTAGAGGGTGCGGAACAGGTTAATGGAAGTGTTGGGATCGAAGAGGTGGTAGGTCAAAGTGGCATGACGGGGACGCATCGCTGAATCATTGGACGTTTGCAAAATATTTGCTCACACAATTTGGAAAGTGAGGCGTGCTTTCTCGTTAAGACGGCCAACGGTGACAGTTTTGCCCCCTCCATGCAACATCGGGGGTAATGCGCTCCATAATCAGTTCTTTGGCGACTGGGGTGACATTCCTTGGGTAGGTGAAATCTTGAACATCGGGAACGTCGTATTCGTCCAACTTGGTCGTGAGAAGGGCCAACGAAAAAGGGATGACGGAGCCATCAACATATGCTTGAGATTTGAATTGGCCCGTCCGAACGAGGGAGCCATAGAAAGATCGGACCTCGACTGTCCAAACCGCCTCGTACGATTGATTAAGGAATTGACACCAACCCCTATGCATGAAGAGGGCTTTGACAGTTAGGGCAGACCCGTCCATTGGACAGCGTGCTCCATGTGGAGTTTGCGATCTGGATCGAAGAACCGATTGCACCATCGCTCCTGTTGGCGGGAACGGAATTCATCATAGTCGGAGGGGAGGATGTCGATGGAGTCGTATTCGACGGGGGCGGGGCGTTGGGCCATGATAACAGGGAGAGTTTGCTGGAAAATTTAGCGAGATAGAAGAGAGGAGTAAGGTGGTTGAAGGTGTGAAGAAAAGTGGAGGCTATGGGTGGGTATTTATAGGGGAGGGGTGGGAGGGTTTGGGAAATGGAGGGAAAGGGTATGGAGGGAAAAAGGGAGTGTATTTGGGAGGGAAAGTGAAGGGTTGGTTATGGGGAAAAGACTTGGGAGGGAAGGTAAGGGATTGGGGAGAAGGGGGGTGCACCTAGGGAATAGGGGAAATCAATTTCTGCAGAAAGCGGACCGATCCGCCTGGGGACAGGATCAGTTCGGTCCTTTAATTTTTGAGTTCTTCAACTGCCGGATCGGTCTGGCTATGAAATAAAGGAACCACTCCGGGGAGGATCAGTCTGGCTAAAAAAGAAAGGAACCGATTCGGGTTCTTGGACTGAGCTGGATTTTTCCCTTAACTTAATTGCGATCGTTATCCTCCGAATGTTTTCGATTCTCATCATTATCTTTATCAGTTTGGACTCAAAAATTCTCACGAAATCTATGGTCAACGAAACTTGACTCGATTTCCCAAAACAAGTGAATGCTCTCTCCTGAATGTACCCTAATCCTATGGACTCCCACTACTCACACGACTCTCGTCTACTATACACAAGAATTCACCCCATACACGTCGGGGGTGTGACGACCTTACTGTAGCAGGTCACTCTACCCCGTAAACGGGGTTCGATAACCAAACGGTGTTGACTTCTTCCACACACGCCTCTAGATATGGCTTTAGGCGTTGACCATTTACTTTGAATGTATTTCCCCCTTTCAAATCGTCTAACTCAACAGCTCCATAAGGGAAAACATTCTTCACAACGAATGGGCCAGACTATCTTGACCGCAACTTGCCCGAAAAGAGATGAAGCCGAGAGTTATAGAGAAGTACTTTTTACTCGGGAAGAAAATCTTGGCGTCGAATGATGTTATCGTGAGCGAGTTTTATCCTTTATTTGGAGATTTTAGCGTTCTCATATGCATCATTGCGTATCTCTTCTAACTCATTTATTTGAAGCTTGCGAGCTTCACCGACCTTATCCATGGCATAGTTTAACTCCTTAATTGCCCAATACGCCTTGTGCTCTAATTCCACGGGAAGATGCAAGGTTTGCCATACACAAAGAGGAAAGGGGACATACCGAGCAAATTTTTGTATGCGGTACGATAGGCCCATAATGAATCGTTTAATCTAAGTGACTAATATTTCCGAGTAGGATTGATGGTCTTTTCAAGAATGTTCTTGATTTCCTGATTTGCTAGTTCAGCCTGCCCATTCGTTTGTGGGTGATAAGTCGTTCCAACCTTGTGAACAACACCATACTTTCTCATGAGCTTTGCGAATGGCCTATTGCAAAAGTGCGTGCCATTATCACTAATTATCGCTTTTGGAGCACCGAAGCGGGAAAGTATGTGTTCCTGCAGGAACTTAATCACCACTTTGTTATCATTTATCTTGGAAGCTATAGCTTCCACCCATTTAGAAACGTAGTCTATCACGATAAGGATGTATAGGAAACCAAAGGATGGGGGGAAAGGACCCATGAAGTCAATACCCCAACAGTCGAAGATCTCAATAATGAGTATGGGGGTAAGAGGCATCATGTCTCATCGGGTAATAGCTCCCATCCATTGGCACCTATTGCAAGATTTACAAGCATCGTTCACATCCCGAAATATTATGAGCCAATAGAGGTCGCATTGCAGAATTTTAGCGATCGTCTTTTCCGTCAAAAAGTGGCCTCCACAAGCTTCCGAATGACAAAATTGGATGACTTTTGGGATCTCGTCATCCGATACGCATCGTTGGATGATTTGGTCGGCGTAATATTTAAACAAGAAGGGATCGTCATAGAAAAACATGTTCAACCAAGTAATAAACCTCTTATTATCTTGCGGTGTCCAGTTAGGAGGGACGGCTCCCGTAACAAGGTAGTTCACTATATTGGCAAACCAGGGCAAAGAAGAGGTAGCAAAGAGTTGCTCATCCAAAAAGTATTCGTCTATGGGTATGGGATCACTAGGTATGTCGAACGAAAGCCGTGATAAGTGGTCGGCAACGATGTTTTCTACTCCTTTCTTATCTTTAATGGAGAGATTAAACTCTTGTAGGAGTAGGATCCACCTTATGAGGCGCGACTTTGCATCTTTCTTTGCAAGTACGTATTTCAATGCCGCGGGGTCGGTGAAGCAAGTAATGGGAGAACCGATAAGGTAAGACCGAAATTTGTCAAGAGCAAAGACTATCGCTAGCAACTCCTTCTCGGTAGTGGAGTAATTGAGTTGTGGTCCGATAAGAGTCCGGCTAGCGTAGTAGATAACATGAGCCTGTTTGTCTTTTCTTTGGCCCAAAACAGCCCCTATCGCGTAATCGCTAGCATCACACATAAGTTCGAATGGTAAAGACCAATTCGGAACTTGCATGATGGGAGCGAACACAAGCATGGTTTTCAGTTTTTTAAAAGCGCTTTGGCATGCTTTCGTCCACTCAAATGGGTTATCCTTCATACGTAGGTTGCTTAAGGGTCTAGCGATGGCGCTAAAGTCCTTAATGAACCTTCGATAAAACCCCGCGCGACCCAAGAAGGAGCACACGTCTTTGAGCGATTTTGGTGGGGGTAGATCGGCTATGACATCTATCTTAGCTCTATCAACTTCTATCCCCTTGGATGAAATTATGTGGCTAAGAACTATTCCCTCGGTGATCATGAAGTGGCATTTCTCCCAATTCAGCACTAAGTTCTTTTCCACACACCGAGCGAGTACCTTTTCCAATTTTTCAAGACAAAGATCGAAAGAGGTGGCAAAAATGATGAAATCTCCCATGAACACTTCAAGTCCTCTCTCGACCATGTCACTAAATAGGCTCAACATGCACCTTTGAAAGGTCACGGGTGCATTACACAAGCCAAATGGCATACGTTTGTAGGCAAACGTACCAAAAGGGCAAGTGAAGGTTGTTTTCTCCTGGTCAAGTACATCTTCCTCAATTTGGTTATATCTGTAATAACCATCAACGAAGCAATAGTAAGGGTGGCTCGCAATTCTCTCAAGCATTTGATCAATAAATGGCAAGAGGAAATGGTCTTTCCTAGTTCTCGCATTGAGTTTCCAATAATCAATGCAAATGCGCCATCCGATGGTGGTATGTTGGGGAACTAGCTCTCCCTTAGCATTCTTAATCACTATCATGCCCGACTTCTTCGGGATAACTTGAATAGGGCTCACCCACTTGCCGAGATTGGGTAGATAATTCCGGCATCTAATAGCTTAATTATTTTGATCCTCACCACTTATTTCATATTAGGGTTTAGCCTTCTTTTCATTTCTCTCGAGGGCTTGATATCCTCTTCGAGATGGATCTTGAAAAGACTTATCCCTTTCAAATCAGCAATGCACCAACCAAAAGCACTTTGATGCTTCCTCAGAATCTTTAGCAATTTACCCTCCTGCTCTTCGTCTGGGCTAGAAGAGACAACAATAAGAAATGTCTCATCCTCTCCTAGGTATGCATATTTAATATGGGAGGGGAGTTTCTTCGATTCGAGGGTTGGAAATTTTTCATTGGAGGGAACCATGCGTGTATCCCTCGGTGGTAACTCCTCGAATCTAGAGACCCAAATTACATCTCTCACGTCCTCGTCCGACGCTTTCTCATCAAATAACTCTCTCAGCTCCTCAACCTCCTTCTCGAATGAGGTGTACATCCCCTCACTCTTGTGACTTGACACTAAACAGGACCCTAAGGCATCTCCATAATAATTTTCCTCAAAATACTCCTCTACGATCTCGTCTATTAGGTTCACCGCGTGAAGATCATCTTCTTCCCCCGTCTGTTGGGCGATATGGAAGATGTTAGTCTCTAAAGTCATGTTCCCAAAAGTGAGTTGCATTCACCCATTCTGAGTATTGATGATTGCGTTAATCGTAGATAAGAACGGGCGCCCAAGGATGATGGGAACATGGTTGCTTGAGGTAAAGGAGGGCTCCGTATCCCAAATGACAAAGTCTATCGGGAAGTAGAAAGTGTCAACTTAGACGATCACGTCCTCAACTATGCCTCGTAGGATCTTCACGGTTCGATCCGCTAATTGGAGAGTGACCTTTGTGGGCTTGAGGTCTCCCAAATCAAGTTGCTTATACATGGCGTAAGGGAGGATATTGACACTTGCTCCAAAATTAAGTAAGGCTTTCTCAATTTTATTTTCTCCAATGATGCAGGAAATGGTGGGTGCATCGGGATCTTTGAACTTGGGTGGGAGATCATTGAGTAGGATGGAGCTCACGTTCTCAGCTAGAAAGATATTTTTCTTTACCTTCATCCTCCTTTTTACCGTCAACAAGTCTTTGATGACTTTTGCATAAGATGGAATTTGCTTAATCGTATCGAGGAAAGGTAAATTTAGCTTCACTTGTTTTAGTACGTCTAGCACTTCATCACGGGGGTTTCCTTTATGGGAAGGAACCAACCTTTGAGGAAACGGTGCCACGGTGGGTGGTTTCACTTCTACCTCAGGCTCACTAGTGTCCTCTTTTTCACTCTCATTCAAGAGGAAATCTTTTGCCTCTTTCGTTCCAGGCAAAATCTCCTTATCTTTAGTTACATCGTGTGGGGGAGGTGATAAATCAATGACTCTCCCACTACGAAGAGTGGTCACAGCTCGACATTGCTCCTGATGTTCTGTCGAGGTGGAGCTAACACTAGTTTGACCTTGGGGCGGTCTTTGGCCCTGGGCAGGAAACTTTCCCTTCTCTTGGATACTCAACGATGATTGCAATTATGAGATGTTCACATTCATGTCGCTCATCATGCGCTCATGACTAGCATTAGTTGCAGTCTGGGTGTTGATAAAGTGGTTGATCGTATCCTCAAGACTTTTCCGCGATGGAGGGATGTATGCTCCTTGAGGTGGTGGTGCTTACACATGTCCTTGCATGTGTGGAACTTGTTAAAAATACGGTGGTGAATGAGGGGTAATATGTGAATTAGGATTCATCACAGCATGTTGTTGCCCATAGTTAAAACCAGGGTGGTTTTTCCATGAAGGGTTGTAGGAATTCCCGTTCGGGGCACCGAAATTACCCTTAAAGCCTCCTATGCCACTGACTTGCTCTTGAAGCATCACTTTGTAGGCGCGTATAGTTGGGAATTCCTCAGTTAAATGACTCGCCTCACAAATCACACACACCTTCTCGACGAGGTTTGGGATGGATCCAGTTGGTCCTCTTCCACATTCCTCACGTAGGTCTCGTAGTCCTTTCTCAAGCATATCGAGTCAAATGTCCGCTATAGAATTCCTTTCTACATGAAATAGGTCGGATGCCGATGGAGTGGAGGTCACTTGACGATTTCAATTTTGAGCATTATGGTAAGATGTATCCCAGGATTGGGTAGTCTCGGCAACATACCTCAGGTGAAGCTCAGCATCGTGGGAGTCTAAGTCGACAAACGGACCACTACCCATGGTCTCAACGAGTTGCTTGGAGTTAATGTTCAACCCATTATGGATAAAGGAAATGATTTGTGTTTTATCAAAACCATGATGGGGACAAGAGGAAATTAACTCATTGAAACGCTCATAGCATCGTTCGAATGACTCATTTTCTAATTGTCGGAATGTTTGAATTTGAGCCTTGATGGAATTCGTTCGATATGGAGGAAAGAACTTCTTGAAAAATTTGGATTGTAGCTCGTTCCATGATGAAATCGAGTTTGGAGGTAAAGACCATAGCCAGGTCTTAGCCTTATCCTTTAGCGAGAATGGGAAGAGTTTGAGGCAGAGCCATCTTTTGTACAAGTTTGATCGCTAAGAGTCTCGCATGCCTCCTCAAATTTCATGATGTGGGCTTATGGCTTTTCTGAATCCATTCCATGGTAAGTGGGAAGTATCTGGATCATCCCATTCCTAAAGATAAATTATCTCGCATTCTACGGGAGCAAAAATGCATCCCGGAGTGACAGTGCGCTTGGGATATAAGACGTCTCTCAAAGGGCGATACGGGGCCTCTCCCTCGTCGGCAGTTGCACTACCGTGTTGTGGCATGTCTCTCTCTCTCAAAGATTCGGTATCCTCACTTGGGTTACTTGGAGTGCACTCTAAAGTGTGTCCTAAGAAGGAAAACGGCGTGTTATTTGAGATTGAGTGGGATGGTGTGGGAGGTGGAACCCAGAACTGTGGAGCGTTAGGAGTGTGAGGGTTGTCAGGATCGTACTCAACAATCGAGTTTTCGTGAATGTGGTTTGGAGTATTATAGGGAGTTGGAGTGAGTTCAAAATTTTGCATTAACAGCTTATGAGAGATGATGATGAATCTTTTTGTGCTTTTTAAATTTTTTTATGTTTTTGGATTTTTTGAAATTTTTGGTCAAAGTCTTAGATTGACTCGATCTATTCCTAAGTCTACCTAATTCCCCGACAATGGCGCCAAAAACTTGACGCGACTCAGAAAGTGTCTCTAATGTGCGTTCTCTTCTAGGCTCAAGTGCAAGCCTGTCGTGTTAGTAATAAACACGATAAGTCGGGATCGTATCCACAGGGAAATAGGACAATGGAATTGTAACGACGTTGGATAGATGAAGGAAACCTAACTTTGACTCTAAAGAAAAGGAAAAGATGATTTGATTTTGGGAATTTACTACAACTAAACGTAATTTTGAAAATAATTATTTAATCCACGAAAGTATGAATGAAATGTAGTTACTCTAAATTACTGATGATAATTGACTTGAAACTGTAAACTATATGATGAAGAAAACAAGACGGGAATACAATCCCCCAACCCCAGTGTATTGATGTTATACAACCAATCGTAAATTTAAATGATTAATTAGACCCAAAATTTAGTACTCCAAGCATTACGTATATGAGGTTCAAGCCCGCATCATACTTAATCAGAGGATGAGTAAATCGGTATTTCAATAGTTACACTCGAATTGTATTCTAAAGCATCTCGGTTACCCTGAAGCGAACGAGATCCAAAGATCTACAATTGTCGCATTCCTACGCAATACGATCGTAATAAATCATTAAATTTAGAGGACTAATTTTATACACATGCAATTATCACATTAGGTTAGGTTCATGTATCCCGACCTTAAAAGTCTAGCCTACCATGATGAAATTAATGAAAATAATTTTTGAATTGCAGAAAACCATGATTAAACTAAGGAAGAATTGTAGAATGATGTAAACATAAAATTAGACAGAGGAAACTAACCACTAATATTACTAAAGAACTCAAAACATTAACTATAATTACTTGTTATCACTGAAATCTGAACAATCTTCAATCTTGATATTAAAATTATAAGCTATCTCCAAACTAGGGCTTTTCTGAAAAGAATGAAAAATTAGCTAAATTCTCCGTACTAAGAATGATAATAAAACGATTTTAAATACCCTACAAAACTCCAAGAGTTTTAGCTGCACTAGGACTCTCCATTAGAGGAAGTTTAGAAAATTAAAACTCGACAGTCGGACCGATCCGGTCCTCCCGCGGTTCGATCTGCCTGGAATCCAGATCGGTTCTTTTAATTATTGGGCGGATTGGTTCTTTAAATTTCTTTCAGCTTCGATCCGTCTTCGATCCGGGGTTCTCTGGAAATTGGCAATGCGGACCGGTCCGGCCCGGATCGGTCCGGGCTTCCTTTGACTTTTTTCCTTCAGATTTTGACTGCTCATAACTTTCACACTGAGACTTTGATTGAGGTGTCGTTTCTTCCTATGTGCTCATAAACTTGATATCTTCAACTTCTCTTTAGATGCCTCATCCGAATTCTGTGTAAAAATTACAATTTTACCCTTTGAACTTTCCTTATTTTCTTTCTTGATTCTTCCGGTTTCTTTCTTTCTTTAATTGCCATCAAATACGTGTAAAATTAATACAAAATACTAGAAACTCGGTGTACTCATTAGGATAAGTCATTAGCAAGATTATGAGATAAAGTCAAATCGATTACACTAATCGAGGTGCTAAAAGTAACTAAATTAAAGTGTTAAATTGGGAAGAATTTATGCCTAATCACACACCATATATCTGTCCTCGGGGAACACCACCCACAATGAATTGATGCATGTGTACTCCTGATCGGTAATGAAGACAATTGGGCATGCAAATGGATCGAATAGTGATTTTAATCGGCCCAATGCCCAATGGTAGTTCTCTTCCATCTCTTTAACTAAAAAACCAAAAGCAATAAAATAAAGGCATCTTGTAACGGTTTGTCTTGCAAGTGCAATCGACAATGACAATTAAAGGAAAACACTTTGCCAATTGAATGGAGATCGTATGAGCCCAAAATATATCTTCCACCTCCATCATATAATCATTCATTATATACCAATATACATAGTATTTGTCACCAATTAATTTCATTAACTTTTGCATCACCGTTCCACCCTCCTATTTTTCAATCCTTAGATTTCCCTTAGCATTATAAATTATTTTCATTATTGACACATTACTAACATTACGAAAATTTATTTTCATTAGAATAGTAGCTGGCTTCACCCCATTCAATGACATCTCTTCAACTTTTTTTATCTCCTCTAAAGTAAGACTCCTAGCGTATGGATGCACAATTAATGATTCCGTCAATTGGTAGTTGTGAACTCCACTTACAACCTGTAACATACAATTCCCACTATCAAGTGGAACATAAACGGTAAATTGCACTTTTTAGTCGTTGTATCCCTTTTCTTATTTTTCTGACTATGAGTAGTTGTTTCGTTCTCACAATTATTCCCATAATAGTCCCGGTACTCCCCTCATCTCTCATAACCCAAATGTAACCGTCTTTCCCTCATCGTTGAAGGTGCATCACACTTGGTGATTACTATTATTATTTTAACCGATCGGGCTTACACTTGATCCTAGTCGACCAACGCAAAACTGGTGGGAAATACCTGAGAATATATACATAAATTAATTAGTACAAGTTTAGTGTAATAAAAATACTTGGCCCGTAAAGAATGTGGCACTAACATCGACTCCTAAAGAACCATCAACTTTGTTCTCACAATCGATATTGACTAATGCCTTATCAAATAATACGGAGTTAAAATTCGTGAAAGCCTCTTACATAAGTAAGAACATAATTATGTCTTAATTACTTTAAATCAAAGCATCTTACATAATGAATCATACATTTTATCAAATGAACCACTATTTGCTAAGAAGGTGCCGAAGATAGGTCAATAACTTGGTAGGAAGGTGTTAAATTCGATTACCTAATTCGGTAGGAACATGCCGAATAAACTTGATTTAAAAAAATATATTAAACAGTGGATCGGGGAGGTTTACCCCGAGATTTGACCTTCAACTCGGGGCCCCAATCTTTAATCAATGTTTGATTTTCTGCTAATTTTTATTTTTTTAAATCCTTAAGAACGAATAGAAAATAATATAAATGGGACCGATTAATTACTATAAAGCATTATTTGGGACAATTTTAATGTCTTTAGTGGTCCCAAACCCATTGGTAACACCTTGCATTGTTATTTGAAAGTTTGGTGACAAATACTAGTTATCACGTGGTGGAAAAATTTATGACTGTTAGTGTAGTAGGTACCAAAGTGCAATCAATGAAATTTGATTGGTGTAGTGGAGACCAAAACCTACTGAATGTCCTTTGAACGGGGAAAAACATTATCGAAAGCTAGTGGGTAGAATGATATTGGTCTAGAAATTTATTGGAGTTTAGTGGGTAGAGACATAAATCTGTAGAAAATTGTGTATAAAATATTTATATGAACTTGTGGACCTTAGTAAAAGCATTATAAAATTTGTTTGTGGTATTTGGAACCCATTAAATTAGGATAACTCGAGATATAACGACTATTTTTTTTTCTAAAAACACAAAAGTACCATTTCCTAAAAATTCCCAATGGCTCTATTTCATTTTGAAGATATTAATACTCCTTCATCTGATTTAAAACACACAAGTATATACGAACAACATTACATCAACTAAGAAATCTTACAACACTTGTGTGGTCAATTTCATTGAGATTTCAAAATAAAAAGGGAAAGTTTCACAATTTCACTTTAGGCAATTATTCATCATCAAAAGAAGTAATACACTACATAGAAATGGAGAGATATATTTCATTTAAGTAATTTTCATTCTTGTTATTGTGGAAAAAAATATTTTTCTTTTTTATAGTACAACAACTTCATTGTATCTTTCTAGACGGTAATTTTGTAGTACAAGGAGATAGTGGAGGAGTTCATGATTAGTAACATTGAGGAATTTTTCTCTCCACTAGTAACTCATGTGATTTATGACACGACATGTCAGGGGTTCAATAAAACCCCATACCGCCGTGAGAGGTGGACAATTAGGAATAATATTGATGGTGATAGAGTGGGGTATTAACGAATGGTATCAGAGCCAGTACCTAGTCGGAATAGGTGTGATAATGTATGGGTGATGGTTGGGCTCCTTAATGAGGGTGGATTATAATAAACTGGTGCCATGATTGATTTGGTAGCTAGAGAGTTACACTCCCCATCGTCTTAGTGAGGGAAAATAATGGTTCATATATGTAGATTTGAACTCTTATAACACTGAGTCCTTTTCATCTCCAATAATAAAGCATGTGGTTTCTGACACCACATGTCAAGGGTTCAAAACCATTAGCACCAATTTGTGGATGTGAGCTGGAATGAAACCCTATACTGTTGTGAGCGGTGGTTAACTTGGGGACAATATCGATGGTGTTAAGGTTGGTCATTATCATTTTTCAGGCCGACCAATATACTTTAATATAAAGATTTTTTTTTTGTTTTACATTTTTGATTTTATAAGGTTTAGTGTTTTTAAGGGTTAGGGGTTATAGTTTTTTTAAGTGTTTTTAAGGGTTTAATTTACGATGCCATTTAGGATATTCATAGTTTTTTTTATACGGTTTAGGGTATTTATGGGTTAAAGTGTTTGTTTAATGTTTATTTGTGTTTTTTAGGATTTTTGGATAAATTTCTCCGTAGAGGTTTATGATAAAAATAGAAAAGGTAGTACATGAATTTGCACATAAACAATGATTACAATCCTAAGACTCCAAAATAAAGAGATTGAAACATGGGAGGGCCTTAGAAGAATAACCCAATCAAAATACACTATACCCTAAGGACTTGTTTGGGAGTTTTGGAGAGAAAAGAAGGAAAATGAAAGTTTTATTAGGAGAGAAAAGAAAAGAAGGGAAAGTTAATAATAGAGAAGAGAAAAGAAAGGAAGGGAAAGGAGTTTAGGAGAGAAGAGAAAGCAACTTTCTTTCCAGCTATTTAGGAGTTGGGAGAAAAATAATTTTTTTAAGGGGAAGAAGGTACAATTCATTAAAAAAAACTTTTCTTTCTCTCCATTTCTTTCCGATTTGGAAAGAGTTTTGCAGGGAAAGGAAGAGAGTTTTTTATTTTAAAAAAATCTTTTAAACTCGCGAACGATAGAAAGACACTTTTTGTCCTATTTGAACTTCCAAGCAAAGGAAAAGAAACACAGTTTTTCTTAATTTCATTTCTTTTCTTCAAAACATAACTGCAAATAATGCCTAAACTCTAAGGGGGTGACCTCTGGGTTTATGTTTTTCTGAGGATTTTTGAGTTATTGAGTTTAGGATTTTTTTAAGGTATTTATGGTTTAGGGTGTTAGATTTTTCCAGACTTAGGGCTTCATTTTTTTAGGATTAGGGTTTCAAGGGGTATTTTTTTTAGGGTTTATGGTTATTAGGGTTTACGATTTATGTCTTTTAAGGGTTACTTAGGGTTTTATGTTTTTATAGGGTTTAGTGTTTAGCTTTTAGGATTTTATTTGGTTTGTTTTACGGGTGTTCATGGTCTAATTAGGGTTTAGGTTTTTTAGAGTTTTGGATTTAGTATGTAGTGTTTATACTTTGATAAACAATGGATTTAAGTGTACTTTTTAAAAATTGTGTGTACTTTTATTTTTTTAAATCTATCTACATTTGAATAATGGTTAATTGATAAAAATATCCATGTACATTGTAAAAACCATGATTATACATTGTCGTCTAAGTGAAAAGTCATGTAATAGTATGGGTATTATGTGTAATAGTGATAAATGTCATTAAATAATAAGAACATTGCGTGCGATTTAAAGAAAGTGAAAAAGTGAAAACTGATATTATTTTTACTTGAAATAGGCGATAACAACCAAATCATAGCTAGAAGAGGCTTGTGGATTATGATTTTATATTTTTGTTAATAAGCAAATGATTGTTGTTGTCAAAAAATTGATCCACTAGTGTAAATCAAGGCATCAAAGCTATACTAAACAGTTATATATATATATATATGATAAAATAGAGATTAAGAGACACAAACATAAGATTTAAAGTGCTTCGGTTATGAAAATGGGTCTATGTCGACTATAAAGCATGATTCTCATTATACTTAAACATTTGATACAAGTTGGGAGACTCGGAGGCATACAAGAGTGAAGAATAATGCTAAATACAATGACACACTTGCTAGTGTGCAGTTGAGGTCGAGGCCTTTTAGTGTAATGCACTGGGAGGTCACGGCTATGTTAAGCTGGGGTTGCTCGAATAAGTGGTTAGAGTGAGGTCTCCGATGTAGAGAGATGTTGAGGAGAATTGGGAAAAGCTTTGCTATCTAGATTGTGCTTTTCAAATTTGAGTTGAGCACATCTATTTATAGGAGTCATCTTGGGTCCTCTTGGACCATGTGAATTATGGATAAGGATGGCAAGAAGGAATCTTTCTAGAAGGTGGATATCAGTAGTCCTTGATTGATGTGTAATTGTACGTGGTCTTTCTTGTTGGTGTCATGCTGAGGTGCGGAGTCCGCAACCTGAGAGATATCAGGTCGTGGTCTTATGAGTTAAGGGATAAGGAGATTAGTATAGTTGGCGTAGTGGTAAGGTGCAAGGTTGTGGCCATGTGTACATGCTGATGATGCCTTTTGTTGGTCCTTGAGTATATATCCATGTGTTTGTATGGGATTTCACGCGACGTGTCTATAGAAGCCCCTAAAGTCCCGTACTAAAAAGGCAGCAATTTAGTTCTTGGGTTTTTTATCATGTCCGCAGGCATGTGTCAGGATGCCAAAGCCTTTGTTTGAGGTGTTTAGAATTCTGCGACCTTTACAACTTGTTTGGGAGTTTTTTTAGAGGAAGAAAAAGAAAGAAAAATTTATAAGAGAGAAGATAAAGGATTTATGAAGGAAAATAAAATAATTTTTTTTTCTAGTGTTTGAAAGTTGGAAGAAAAATAATTTTTTTAAGGGAAATAAGATACATTCTTTAGAAAACTTTCCTTTCTCTCAATTTCTTTCCGATTTGGAAGGAGAGTTTTGAAGAGAAAGGAAGTGATTTTTTTAAAAAAAAATTCCTCCTTTTAAACTCTCAAAAACAGAAAAATAACAAAACAACACTTTTTCTTCTATGTAAACTCTCACACGATAAAAAGAAACCATAATTTATCAAAATAAAACTCACAATTGTTATATTAGTCTTCGTATAAAAGGTTAAGGGGTCCATGGACTCATTATTAGAGCATGTACAATGGTGAGGGAAACAACCAAAGGAAAAGGTAAATTTACCCATTTGTACAAATCGTAGGTGCCAGAGTGGTGAGGGAAAACGAGCAAATTCTGTAAATGAATTTGCATGCGTTTTGCAAATATACAAAAGCGGAGGAGAATTTGTAAAGGTTTCCTACGAACTTCTGAAGTTCGTAGGAATTGGTACGAACTTCAGTTGTTCGTAGCAATTCTTACGAACTTCAGAAGTTCGTAGGAATTCCTACGAACAACTGAAGTTCGTAGGAACCATTTTTACCACAGTAACAATAAACGTCCGTTAAACTTAATTTCCTATATAAACCCATCAACCAACCCATCAATTCTCTCCAAAATCAGCTCCAATACTTCTCTTAATTTTCTTCCACCCCATTCCATTATTTTCCCAAAATATTTCCAGGTGAATCATTTTCTCTCCATACATTTTAATTATCGATTAAAATGTCTTCATCTCAACCCATTAATTCTAGTACTTCTAGAAAACAAAATATGACTCCTATTGAAGATGAAATATTATGTACTATATATGCTAAATATACGAGTCGTGGTATTGAAGGCAACTCGATATCACATGGAACATTTTGGGATTCTGTAATTAATGAATATAACAGCACGCCAGAAATTTATATTCAACGTACGAGAACTATGCTTTCAACACGCTACAATCATATTTCTTCCCGGGTAATGATATACATTTCAAAACTGTCTCACCAAAAAGACAATATAAGAAGCGGCAATAACGAGTTCGACGCGGTTACAAAGGCCCGCGAGGCATATCGCGTGGAAACGAGCAAACAATTCATGTTTGATAAATGCTACCAAATTTTGAAAGACTTACCGAAATTTTATTTGAATAACACAGCGTGCAACAACGACAATCCTACGCCTCTAGACTCGGAGGATAGTCCGGGTATAGGTGAAGTACCGTACAGACCCCAGGCAGGAAGGGGAGAAACAACGTGCCCGTCAACGTGCTCGTTCAGACAGCCTCGATTGTAACACGATGGTCCTTAAACATTGCGAAGAATTCACCGAGATGTTTAAAAGCAAGCAAGAGTGGAAGCAAAGTCGGGCCATAAAATTTGATTCTCAAATGGATGCTTTCATTGAGATGAAAAGAGCTGATCAAATTACAAGAAAACAAGATCATCTTGTGCGTCTAGGCCGAGAACAGTCGTACATCATGGAGTTGGATATGACCAAAATGAACGAGATGCAACAACAATTCCATGTGAAAAGGTACACCGACCTATCAAATATGGTAGCTATGACTGAAGCTGCGATTGTCGCGCTTATGTCAAACACTGCAGGCTCGTCAAATTCTGATTCTGGTCTGTCTGGTGCAAACAACGCTGACTAGTATGTTAAATGTGTGGCTTGTTTAGTTTTCCGTTACTTCATAAATGTAATGTCAATTATCGTGTTATGTTATTTTAATAAATGTTATTTCAGTTTAAGATGTGTTGCAGTAGGTTTATTGATGTCTACTAAATTGAAGCAGTCCATTAAAAATAATTACACAAGAAATATAACATATATTATATAATTTTTATGCACACCATAAGAACAATGTTAAAAGTGATTATATAGAGAGAATTGTTAAGCCTCAAATACACATATACTATCTGATCATTAATCGGCCGACTCATCACCGCTCGTGTTCCAAATATGCTCCACCAAATCATCTCGTAGTTGTTGATGTGTAGTTGCGTCCCTAACATTTGCATCACGCGTTAGGTATTCGTAAAAATTAGTTTGCCCCCGTAGTATTTCAGGTGTGGGATCAGATTGTTCGTATTCATTTTGCCATGGGCAGTCTCTACGTTCATCGTCAATAATCATGTTGTGCATTATAATGCAAGATTTCATTATTGTTGCTAAGGATGCCCGATTCCATAATTTGCAAGATTCACGCACGAAAGCGAATCGAGCTTGTAGTACACCAAAAGCACGTTCGACATCTTTCCTACACGATTCTTGTTTCTTACAAAATAATTTTTGTTTTTGTGATAGGTCAGGTTGGTTCCTAAAAGTTTTAACGATGGTTGCGTATGGAGGGTATATGCCATCCGCAAGGTAATACCCCATTTCATATATATTTCCATTAACATTGTAATTAATGGGAGGTGCAGTCCCATTGCGTAATTCTCGAAAGACGTTAGAGCGGTGCAAGACGTTTATATCGTTGCAAGATCTAGGAACACCAAAGAACGATTTCCAAATCCATAGGTCGTATGAGGCAACCGCTTCTAGGATTATAGTAGGATGTTCTTTTCGACCACTATATTGAGCATGCCAGGCCGTGGGACAGTTCTTCCACCGCCAATGCATGCAATCTATACTCCCTAGCATTCCCGGAAATCCTCGACTTGAATTCTGTTCGAGTAACCTGGTGACATCGCCTGTCGTTGGATTTCTCCCATACTCGGGACCGAATACAGCCACAATTGCCTCAGTAAATCTAATAACCGTTTCTAATAGAGTTGTTTCACTCATTGCGTACTGCTCAGACCATACGTCATGAGATCCTCCGTTAGCGAGGAGTCGTATAGCCCCCATAATTTTTTGATGTGAGCTTAAACCTAGCCGACCGCACGCATCGTACTTTTGTACAAAGTAGTTATCGTACTCGCAAACATAATATAGGATGCGATTGAAAACGGAATACCGCATCCTAAATCTCCTTCGAAAATAATACTCGCTATATACCTTATCTTCACCAAAGTAATCTTCCCATAGTGTTTGGTGTCCCCTTTCTCTCGTTCGATTCACTCGACGTCTAAATTCGAGTTCTTTCCCATCTCGAATTATATTTTGTTCTGCAATCCAACGTGTAATCTCCATGCATATTATCATCTCCTCGTCTGAATCATCTGATGACGCGCCATCATTAAATTGTGCATACTGAAGCATTAGATTTCGTCCCTCATCGCTAGAACTGGAGTAATCCATTATGTATTTCTCTCGGAATAATTATGAAATGTATAAAGAAGTTATATTACAATATTTCATACATTGTATTTCTATTTATAGTTGTATAATCAGACTGATGTATTATGGTAAGTGTGCCAATCTGATGTACTGATGAACTGATGAACTGTCCTACTGATGAACTGATGAACTTCTGCAGTTACTATTGTAATAATTGTTAAGTGTGCCCTAAATATAATTTGTAAGTGTGCCCTTAATATGAACTTCTGAAGTGATTTACTTTTCACTTGTTGGAAATGGACGATAGTAATTATTACTATTTCTATATATTTACTTTTATTTATATTAACTACTACTATATATATTAACTACTACTATATATATTACCTAATTATATTTACTATATAAAATTACTAGTTCTTTTCATATTACTACCTCACAATATATACTACTTCTATATATATTACTAATTCTTTTTATATTAACTACCGCATTTATATGTAATAACTGTATGCAATTTCTTTTATCGTTATAAATGTGCTATATAAAATTGCTACTTCAGTATAAAACATAAACGTTACTTGTTTTGACTGATTTGTTTACTGATTACAATTACTTCCTAGGCAACCATGGCAAACAACATAATGCATTCCCATCCCCCATTAACATTTCTATATATTTACTTTTATTTATATTAACTACTACTATATATATTAACTACTACTATAAATATTACCTAATTATATTTACTATATAAAATTACTAGTTCTTTTCATATTACTACCTCACAATATATACTACTTCTATATATATTACTAATTCTTTTTATATTAACTACCGCATTTATATGTAATAACTGTATGCAATTTCTTGTATCGTTATAAATGTGCTATATAAAATTGCTACTTCAGTATAAAACATAAACGTTACTTGTTTTGACTGATTTGTTTACTGATTACAATTACTTCCTAGGCAACCATGGCAAACAACATAATGCATTCCCATCCCCCATTAACATTGTTGGTAGATGATGTGCAAAATCCATGTCCGTTTTGGCTCCTTTGTAATCCGGCAAGTCCTTATCTGATGCATACATTGGATCGTCAAGTTCAGTATTTATCAAATATTTAGCATGCCACCGCTCTAGCCTTTTCTCCATTTGTGATATTTCGCGTTGCAATAATTGTATACATTTTTCATTATCTTTGTTTGGATCTTTGCAAAATATAGCCGATTTTGCTTGTGGCACGGGTAAACCATGCCAATGGCAGTAGCACTCCAAATCGCAACGCCTATCAAATAACCTCGGCCACTTCAAATGATCATCCCATGGAATATTTCCTTTCGTCGGCGTTAACCATTTCATAACATGATTAACGTTGCCTAAAGAATGTAACGTGCATATAGGAATGTTTTCAAAAAGCATTTTCTCGCCAAACCAGCTACCTCCATGGGGATCTTGATAGATCCCTGGGTTAGTCAACACTCGTTCAACATTACTACGCGTTACCGCTAAATGTTCAACAGCAGTTGATGTTGACACTTTTGCCTTACCCTTTCTTTTTGCGACGTGATGGTTCATACTTGTCCATCCAGTTGAAAGGTAAGCACTTCACACTCCCTCTTTAGGTGGTGACCAATTATGATATGGAAGCTTCTGCCCTGACAAAGTTTTCTTGGGAACATGGGTTAAGAAGGCTGAATCTTCGTCAGGCATGTACTCATAGTTATGCATTACGAGGTTTATGTACGAAATTATAACTCGATTTGTGGAGGAATACACATCTGAAACAACGAATATTTATAGGTCATGTAATCAATATAAATTAGTTTGATATGTAATCAATATAGATTAGTGTGTCATGACATCTTATTTTAATCGGTTATCAGTTAGTGTGCCATGTAATAATTATCGTTTCAGTGTCTTATCGATTAATGTGACATTGATAACTGTGCCATCGATTAGTGTGCCTTAAATAATTGTGCCCACGGTTTGTATGCCATCGATTAGTGTGCTATCGATGTATGTGCCTTCAATAATTCTGCCAACGGTTTGTGTGCCATCAATTAATGTGCCATCGATTTGTGTGCCATCAATATAATAATATGAATACAATAGATTTAAGTTGTCTGTTGCAAATGAATTCATAATAAAAAATTGAATAAAATACAATAAAATGAATACAATCAGGATGGCCTCTGCCCATAGTCATAATCCTGTCCCAAATCAACGCTGTAGCTCGGTTGCGTTTGATATCCTCCGTATGGTTGAGATGGTTGAGGTACATAAACATCCTCACGGCTGTAGCTCGGACCACTAACGGTAGGACCAGTACCACGCACATTACAGGCGGCAAGTTGTCGCTCGAGTTCCTCAATCCTATCCTCACGCTCTCGAGTCTCAGTAAGGAGTAAATGACGGAGACCACGTATATTATCTGCTGCGTCGATGAATGCAGAACGCCACTCTAATTGTGACAACGCATGCGCTGGGGGAGCGTTCGTTGGGAACTCAGGTCGCGGCACACTTCTTTCGTATGAAGCACCCTGCGAAAGGCCTACGTCTACCGTCCAACTTTGCCTGGGCTCATGTGTTTGTGTAGGGCCAGCCGTAGCAAACTGTGTATGATACTCAGAAGGCTGGTTAATTGGAGCTGGCGCCCTTGGGATACGCAATGTTGATGGTGCCACTGTCCCAACCCCAATCAAATCAACGCTAACATAACGTGCCATCGCCGGAAGTAGGGGCCCCTGCGAAACTGCTTTCCAGTATATATCGTACTCTTCTTGGGTCACAACTGATGTATGCGCATTTGCAAGAGGCCAATTCTGAGCAAGGGCGGCTTGGTATTCGGATTGTGGGACTGAGCTCAAATTTCGGGGAGGGTTGTCTGCTATACAAATTTGGCCTGTCAACTGTCGATATGCCCGGTCACCCAAGTACCAAAATCCTTTAAATAATGGATCCCAAAAAATCATACGCAGCCCAGATAAATGATATGCGTATGTAATGAAATCGTTATGTAGGTACATTGATGCCTCGTATGGTTGCCATATGATTGATTCAGGGGACCGCATCTCAAGTTGATGTTGGCTGCCCGATATATTAAAACGTTGCGCGCCCTTTGCCCGACTCCTGTTCGACTTTGACCAACGAAATATTCGAGGCCATACATCTACGGTCTGATCCACGATAATCGGACACGCGGTCGCCATATACTCGTGATGTAAGTACTGCAAAATATTTAGATAAATTAAATTGATTAGAATACATGTACATTAATTGTAACTAAATATATAATGCATAAACATTAAAATAATATTGTTATAAATTGTACCTCTATTAATTGCCACATACACTCGACACTAGTTAACGACCGTCTGCTCGCTTTGTCCAATGACCATATTGTACGGGCATAAATTGCCGAACCCCAATCGTAGGTGCCAATCGCCGCAACATCCTCCAAATAATGTAAAAACCCGAGGTCCGCCGTGGAATTGGCATTTGGAAAGAATAGACTCCCGATTACATAAAACCAAAATGCTCGAGCTATGACTGGTATCATGTAATCGGGAAGGTCCGGTTGATTCACAAAATTGACAATGTATTTCTTAAGGTCGGCAACCGGGATTCCCGCACCCGAAAATCGTTCTATATGAATTTGGGGGGAAAATTCGTTCACGGTATTTTGAAAATTTGTGTATTTTTTTATAGGCAAATTTAGAATGGGTAGCCCATGCCCAATCAGGATACCTGTACAAAAATTAACAATACACATCATATATAAAAATAATATGAAAATTAATTGTACACATTGAAATTATTTAGATTGAACATAAATAAAATTAAATAATGGATTTAATACGAATTAAATAATACCTGAAAGCATCGTGAAGTCCATAGGCGTGAACGCAATTTCAACAAATGGCAGTTGGAATGTATGCGTCGTGTCCCACCAACGTTCGATCATCGCTGTCACAATGCACTGGTCGGAATTCGGCATCACCCTTGAAAATAAATTGGCCATTAAACCGGCACCGTCGATAAATTATTTTATCGTCGGGTTATTATCTCCTATCAATTTATATAGTTTCATTGGCCCCGCCCAATTACCCCGATATTCATATTTATTACCATTTATAATGGGCGTCTGTCCGTTTGACGCGTGTGTATCACCATCAAAAATACGCGCGTAATGCTTGTAGACGGATCAACAGATTCACTTGCCGGAGGTTGAGTCGGATTGGCCGTTGATGTGGATCCGTGCTTCTTTCGCTTGCCGATATTTAAATATTTTTTCCATTTTTTTCCATCCATAATATATAAATCTGCTGAATTATGGAATAAATTCAATTTGGGAATAATAAAGAAGAAGTTGGATGGAGTTGGGAGGTGGTAGAGGAAGCAGAAAGATGTTTATGGAGGACACAGGTGGTAGAGGAAGAAGCAGTAGGTGGTAGAGGAAGAAGCAGTAGAGTTGTAGAAGAAGCAGTAAAGGATTAAGAGTTTTGGGCTCTTTATTTATGCCGAATTAACTAGCCGTTTACTAGCCGTTTCTAGCCGTTAAAGAGACGTTAGAGCTTCCTACGAACTTCTGAAGTTCGTAGGAATTCCTACGAACAACAGAAGTTCGTATCAATTGATACGAACTTCAAAAGCTCGTAGGAATTGATACGAACTTCTGTTGTTCGTAGGAAACCTCCACCACTACAGCTCGCCCACGCGGGCGAAAGGTAAACCTCACATGTGCATGATATTATGCCTTTCGTGGCAGCGTCACCATTGTACATGCTCTTGGATACTCTTTTTCGGCCGACTTTAGATACTCTTTTTGGGCGACCTCTCCTTCTGTATTTCAGGTTGGTTTTTGTTCATTTTCTTGATATTTCTTGTATAATTCTTATTATATTTACATTTTCTGCCATTTCTATTCACCAAATTTATATATATCCCTTGGACTCATGCTGATCGGTGTGGAGACTAGCAGCAAATAGGGGTTTTGTTCTTAAGTTTTCCAAACCTTTAATCGTAGCAAAATTGCAATCCCCCCTCTTAACTTGAATCATGAATTATACTAAATCGCAATCAATTTCTGAGCTAAAGTGAGGCTGTAAACCATTATTACCTGAATCACAATCCCCAAAAATTTGAATAAAGGTTTTTCCGGGTCACGAGTTCTAAGGAATATACTTTTGGGTTTTGGATGATTTTGGGTGGAATGTTTGATTTTGGTGGTTTTTTAAGCTAGATTGTTGTTGGCGATGGGTTCTACAATTACCTATAACTTTGTTGCAAATGTTTGGTTGATTATTGTAGCAATGCATTTTATTTTGCCACCTTTTTAACTCTGGTCGCGACTTTGTCCATTTTGGCTATGGCCTGTGCCTAAACTGGTCGCGGACCTTTCCAAACCTTGCACTCCTTAGGTTGACCTCTTATGTCATGGACTTGTGGCCAGGGACGGAGCTATGCCTTGGCTGGGGGTGGCAAGTGCCCCAGCTAGGATTTTGATTTTTTTTAATAAGTTTAGAATGTTCTCATACTTGTAGGGATAACTTATGTAAATAGGTTAAAGCTTTTAACCTTGACCCAATAGCAACACACTTCTTTTAAAGTTTAGACATATTTGTATAATTTGAGACATACTTGAAGAGAGAGAAAATGAGAAGTTCCCGACCCCACGGCCATCTTTCTCTATTTAACTACCTATCTGAGGCGAAATGCCCACTGATTTTTTCTTGCACTCTAATGCCTCAGTCTCTCACTTAAGTTATTTTTTGTTTTCATATATGGGTTGATTTGTTATTTTTTAGTAAGGGTTGGATTTGATTTTTATTTGCGATATGATTTATTTATTATATTGTTTAGTTTAGTGTTTGATTTGGTTTAATCTTATGGTTTGATATAGTTTGATTTAGTTGTTGTTGGGGTGTGATTTATTTAATGGGATGGGGATTGCTATTGGTATATTGTGTATTTGTGGTTGTTACTTGATTTTATTGAGTTATTTTTTTTTAAATCTTATAGTATTTTGGTTGTTATATCGAGTTGTTAAAATTGAATTATTGTTTCGGGCCTAAAGTTGAAATTTAAATGTATAGTTGCCTAAATTTGACAATATATCAAAATTAACTAAAAAAATTAGAATATCTGTCACAAATTTAAAAATACCCTTAAAAATTTCGCCTTTGGGCTCTCGCCCCCGAACTCAAACACTCGCAACTTCTCCGAGTGCCCCACCCAAAACAAAATCCTAGCTCCGTCACTGCTTGTGGCTAGTTTTTAAAAAAAGAGTTTGTGTCCTTATATGTTCTTGAGTCCTATCACGACCATTCTTATTTGGTTGCAGCTTTTTCCTAGAGCTTACACCTCTTTTTTCGAACCATTATATTAGATCTATTTGTGTTTTATGTCGCAACTTGTTGGGTGAGGCCACAGTCTTTAAGGTTTATTTATTAGATTCCTTGTATTTCCCAATTCTTTGCTCATAATAGTCGTGGTCCTCTAACTGTGGAGCTTTTATTTGCTTTTATAAATACCTTTCCTGGCCTTATGCATTAGAACACCTGGAGTACTTGGAAAGTTTACGGAAGAAGCACCTTGGGGTACCTCCTCCCGCGGTGTTGTATATCGCAAACTATTAGACTGCCCAACTTGTGTACGTGCTGACACTTTTTCCGTGGCCTCTATTGACTATAGGGACTCGATGAAGAACACTGAGGCCAGTCATAGGGATGAGGAGGATACAAGTTCAACGAACGACTAATTTTTAGTGAGGTCAAACCCAATAGATGAAACTGCGGTCTCAAGAAGAGAATATCAAAACCTCACGGAAGTAAGGAAAAAGGAAAGCTGGACCTTCCGGTCGTGGCGATGAAGTAGAGCGGACTCCCGCGACTCTTAACTATCCATGTGACATGAATGAAAAATGGTTGGCTCGTTTGTCCAGGACCAGAAGGAAATGTATGCATTGTGCCTTCCGTGGATCAACGTGCATGCTCCATGATCCTCAATGATGGAGTTTGTTATCCTCTTCATGCCTTTGTCCTCACTTAGGCTACCAGTACTTATCCCTGTTAGGAAAATTGTAAAGGTGACACAATGCCATATACCAAGAATGGTCATAGGAGGATGGTCATGGATATAAACCGTGGCCACCATAAAAAATCCGTGACCAGGGCTATAACCAAGGTCCGGGTTAACCTAATCTACCACAATGGTCACGACTTTAGACTGTGACCCCACTGTAACCTTTTAAGTGGGAAAGTTGGCACCATTTTTGTCAAGTGGAGGATCATGGTTTTAGACCGTGAACACCCTTAGTATATTATAGTCATGGTTGTTAACTGTGACCCCTAACAGTGATGACACTTTAATTTGAATTGGTCACGGCTAATGGTCATGGTTGGATCGTGACTAATTATTGGTGACTACGAGGGTCACGGCTTAAGACTGTGACCATTCATGGGGACCCGTGACAATTTAAATAGTTACAAGATTAGTCATCGCTTGAAATTGTGACCATTTATCAGCTATCAATTAAACTACTTAGGGTTTCTTTTCATTTCACAACCCCTCTCTCTCTCTCTCTGCATAAACTAGCACTCGTCTTTCTCTCTTAATACCGACGGTCACTCTCTCTCCCCTTCACTGATAAAACTCTCTCTCTCTCTCTCTCTCTCTCTCTTCATGTGTTTGTGTGTGTGTTTATTGTATATAATGAAATAGAGTATACATGAATTGGGTAAACCGTTAAAATTAGATCCATTTAGTTATGTAAATGTGAAGATGTAATTGAAATTGAGTATATACATGAAATGGACCCATCTGGTTGTGTAAATGTGAAATTGATATTGAATCTGGGTATATACATAAAATTGGACTAATTTTGTTGTGTAAATGTGAAATTGTAATTGACATTGAGTATATACATGAAATTGGACCCATTTGGTTGTGTAAATATGAAATTGATATTGAAATTGGGTATATACATAAAATTGGACCCATTTTGTTATGTAAATATGAAATTGATATTGAAATTGGTTATATACATGAAATTGGACCCATTTTATAGTGTAAATATGATATTTATATTTTTATGGCTACATACATGAAATTGGATCCATTTGGTTATGTAAGTTTTGTGCATTTGTTTTTTATTTATACCCATTTAGTGTAATTTGATACGATAGCATAGTTTCACATGTTTGGATATTTTATACACATTAGAATAGTAAATTTTTAATTAATTACACCCTTGATGAGATATATTAGATTTTGGGAATGGATTGGAAGATTAGGAAAACACATACACTCATACATATATATATACATACTCATGTGCACATATATATACACATACGCGCACACGTATAACGCATGAATTCTTATATATACATGAAGTCCCTCATGTACTCACGCGAAAACATACACCCCCTATACACACGCATGTATACTTTTACATAATCGCACATATATATATACACATCGTTTGGGACCGTGACTCTCAGTTGTGACCTAATTGGTTACGGTTCTAAGCCGTGACCAAAACCTTGAACATTTAAATCGCATTAATATATGATCACGGTCTAAAACCATGACCATATATTAATGTAATTTTAATAATCATTGTTTTGCTCACGGCTCAAAATTGTAACCAATTTGGTCACAACTGAGAGTCATGGTTTGAGACCGTGACCAACATCATAATTCCATCATTGATGTTTAAGGTTGGGTACCGTGACCATCAAAACAACACGCTTAGGGATCACGGCTCGAGTCAGGGTTCTGCTCCGTGATTGCGTGGTCACGATCCTCACCCATGACCAAGCACTAATGTTAATGTCACCCAAAAAACCATGACCCCATATTAGGGTTACAGTTTTGGACCGTGACCCCCAATATGGTCCCCCTTAAAATGGTCACGAACCAAAACTGTGACCCTAGGCCTACCATTCTTGGTATATGGCTTAGTGTGATGAACTTAGCCATGGCCCAGGTTGATCCCAATGAGATGAGGGCTATCTTGTCCTCCTTGGTCATCCGAAAGAAGTTAAACAAGGACATCATGGTTGTGGAGTTATTCCAATCTATGGGCCAAAGGAGGACAGAGTGAACTAACCGTAGTATTATTATATGGCTATGCGGAGTGCTAGAAAGTATCTCATGGCCGGTAAGTCTTCCAGTACCAAAAACTAAAAAGACGAGTATTTCTTTATCTCTGAGGACAACTGAGAAACGCACTTCGCGGAGATTGAGTGAGAGAAGTCACATAAAATCCCACGGGCTTGGGGACGTCCTCCTAAAGAAGGTATAACCATCTTCACAATTTGGCCGCGACCTTAATGCAACATGTTTGAATAAATGCCAACTTGACTTTGTTTTTGTAGTTCGTTCAGGCTTGGATCCAACTAATCATCAAATGAAAAGAATAGAAGTCGCGGTCCTTATTCCTGGTAACGAAAAAGACTTTACTTTCCAGAAGGTAACAATGAAACTGAGTCTTGTATAGGCTTGGCTACTATCCATCCCACATCACACCCATAAGGCCGTTTCCAGAAGGTAACAATAAAACCGAGTCTTTTATTTTGTCTGCAATATGTCCTTTAACTTTCCATGGCTTTTTTCTAATGTTGACTCCATGCAGGTAATTTCGCGGACGGTGAGCCTATGATGGAAATAAACAAATAGCTGCATCTTGCCCAACTTAATGAGTTGGAGGAGAATGCCCAAGGCTTGAACAATGCCTCAAGGAAGACTAGGGGTAAAAAGAGAGAAAGCGGGTCACGGACAAAACTGTTTCCCCTAATACTGAGGGCCCAACTGATGCTGCGGCAGGTGGTTCAAACTTACCACCGGGTGACAATGCCGTGGCCAATGTTGTGGATACAGGCTTGACTTCTCCCACCAATGTTGGGGATAAAAATTATAGACCAGAGCCCTCTGCACATATTATGCTGAGTGAGAAACCTTTTGCTGTCTAGTCCTCCAACCAATGCCAATTCCACTGCCACTACTCCCACAAATAAGGTTGTGTTGCCGCGGCCAAGGCCTCAGGTTAGGCCGGCTGTTAGAGTCTCCCTGGGACGTAAAGGCTATTACAGTCTCAGTAATGAAAGGTATTGCAAACTCTTCTGATCTTAAACGTCGTGTGGAAGAAGACGCCGATGACTTGGAGAGCTACCAACTCCATTGCTTTCTTAAGGTAAGCACATATCTCCGTGGTCTTTTTACTTTGGGTTTTTTTACTTTTACCAACTCTCTCTTTTTCCTTCAGGCCGCTGAAGCTGCAATGAGCTAGAGGGAAAAGTATGAGGATATATATTTTAAGTACAAGGCCGCGGAGTCTATGTACAAAAAAGAGGTGGAATCTACGAATAGGTCCTCTTTTGAAGCTGGGAAGAAGTCCGTGATTGCTTCCTTTAAAGCCGAAAGTCTTGAGGCCACGATAAGGTGGAGGCTGCTGAGAAAGCCAGAGATAAAGCCGAGGAAAACTTTGAACAGGTTAGGGAGTCCCTTAAGGTGTCCAAGGCTAAATGTATTGAAGCTTCTAGACAGCCGTGGCTAAAAAATAGAAGCTTGCCAATTTTGAGACCCAAATTTCCTCTTTAACACAAAGCCCTGCCGTTGCCAAGCATAAAAATGGTTCATGATCATGCCACGGCCTCGAGGAAGGCTGTTGAATATGTCGTGGCTTCTTTTAATACTTCGATGATTTTCGTATTGGGGAGAACAAGGCCTACATTCGTGGTTACAAGGAAATGAGGCATAGAGTTACTAAGAACTTTCTGAGGCCAAGGATGCCATATTTGCCCTGAGGTTCTCTGATGCCTAGCACACCCAGTGTGAGGCGGAGTTGAAGGAGGTTGAAGAGCAAAGCCAGAAGGAGAAGGAGGCCGGGGAGTCAGAAACGGGCGTTGATGATGATGAAGTGGATGAAGAAGAGGAATAGGACTCTTAGATAGTCTCCGTGGACTTTTGTCTTATTTTTGCTGATACTTGTAATTTTTTTTTTATCTTGTCTGTATAATTTCTTTTCTATATGAATTAAACTTCTTTGATGAATGAAATTTTGTTTTGATTCTGTGGCTCCATCTAAGCTTTGTATGAATGTACTTCCCTTGCTTCTTGATCATGGTGTCGCAGACTTCATACGTATCTTAGCACATTGTTTTGTATTGCATATTTGCTTAGCTTTACTTTTAGTGCTTGTTTAAAATGACCGTGGTTGTTAACAAATTGCTACTTTCCTTGTCCGCGGATTTTATCTACTTGTAATGAATTCTATTTTGATAATGGCCGCAGCCTTTTGGCTGAAGAGCCTAGATTTGTTGTCGCGGCTTTGCTTGAATTTTATCTGCTGTAGTCTGATCGTGATCTTGTTGGTGAACCCAATTGTGGTCGTGGCCTTGGTGATAAGTCATGCCTAAGGGTTTCGAATGAGACTATTAGAAGCCTCCCAAGGGTTTAGGCATGGCGTCTCGCCATCGTAGGCCGCGGACCTTGTCCATTGTCTTCTTTTCCACGGTCTTTAATTAGGATCGCGGTCTTCTACCTCTTATTGTTTGTTGCTCCCTTGGAAAGAGTTATCCGCCAATGATGGTTAGGTTCCACTTTTTGATAAGTGAGGGTATGCTATGCTGGAGCTGTCCTCCTGAGTCTCTAGTTAAAGAGACTCACTTCTATCAGGGTACTGCAGTGTCAGAGGTTCCGATACGATCCACTAGCATGAAGTAGGAGACTGTCTGCCTCAGATTACAACCCTACAGACAAGTCACAGTAGCTATGAGGAGAAATTTGAAGGTGGGTGCTAGCCAAAGTGGGCAAAGTAGTTTCTCAGTTGCAGCTTCCTCCCAACTCAAAGTTCATCCTGTGTTCCATGTCTCACACTTGAAGAAAAAGGTTGGGGCTACATCTACTGTTTCCTCTCCACTGCATATAATGGGTCCATAAGGCAATTTCGTGTGGACCAAGTGGCTATTCTGGGTCAAAGGTTGATTCAGAGGGACATCTATCATGCTCCTCAAATTTTGGTTCAACAGCATTGGAGAGGATGCTTCATGGGAAGACGGGGATTTCATCACTGCAACTGTTCCCCAGTTCAATCCTTAAGGACAAGGGGGTTAATTGTCACAGTTGTTATCGGTTAGTTGCTAGTTACTTGATGATGTCAGCAGATAGTTGAGTTAGTTAAAACCAATTGTGACAGTTAGATTGTAATTGATTGTAACAGAATTAGTTAATAATGGTTAGCTCTTATAAATAGAGGAGCTCTGTTGTATGGGAGATTATCAATGAAATAAGAATACAATACTTTTTTCAACTTCTATTTTGTTTCACAATCGCAATTCTTTCATTCCTATTTTCTTTCACTTTCTCGACCAACAAACAAGGTCCAAGCTCACCTTGCTGTGACACGTTATCGGAAGGAAATGATGATTCAGGACTGATTTCATCATGAAACATGACTAGCTATTAAATCTCTTTTTTCACACAGGCACTCTCTCACCAAAACAATTGGTTAAATCACGAAAGTGATTAGTAATTGACAATATGTCACAAACTAATATAGGATTTGGTTACATAAAAAAGCTCATAGCTGAATTCACCCGCCAACTAACAATTTTACTGTTGATACGAAAGTTTAAACCCCTCACGCATAACAAGCTTAACTCTCATCTCAGGAACATCTTCAATCTTTTCACTTACCTACTGCTCCTCTTAAATCAGCACCAAATCTCCTTCACAATACACACACACACACACACACAATATTTATACGTTTTATGGACAATTGACCAAAAGTCAACAATGCATCAGACTATTCCATAATATACACTTAAAATGAATTGATGTTGGGTTATGCTTGCACAGAAGCATGCCCATGTTAAGTTTGTAGTTTTACCATCACAATATCTTCTCTGCAGGTGCATGCCACAAATCCATGTAAAGTCAAAACAATGGATCCTCATACTACTATCATCTTGGTATGTTTCTAGTTTGCTAACTTGCTATCTTGGGTAAGTAAATTGGACCACTCAGCTCTATAACCTCATAATTGTTGTATTCGGACATATCACTAATGCAGTTCGACTTTTCAGGGACTTTTATCAAGGGAGGATTTATAAGTATCGATTTTTTTATGTTTCATGGTTAGAATGGCTTTCTTGGACAAGGAAGTGTTGTTCTATCATATATGACTTCCAATCTGTCAGCGGATACTATATCATACTCCGTACACAAGTCTTTGATCCACCCATTTTAAGAACTATCCGTACTATGAAAATCTTACAAAATTTGGTCTAATGATGGGAATTTGACCTCAAGTTGGTCTTCATACTAAACAAATTCTAAATACGTAATATTCCTGTTCAGAAAGGAAATATTTTATTATCTTAGAATAGACGACACATCATTTCTGATTGTAACTTGTACAAGTCAGGGCACATTGTCACATGAGCAGTTAATTTGTCCATCCCCCATGTTCTTTACTATCATAGCATATGTGGTAATAGTTGGATTTAATGTCTATTAGACAGCAGCTTCTCTAAATGACACATCAATATAGTGTTGGTTGTGAGCAAGTGATAGGAATTCCACAAATTAGACCCAATCGTACAATCTTCACTTCACATGATCTGTTGGATGTACATCATAAACAGCTACCAGCATAATAAAAAGTAGGTCCTTTATGCCCTATGATAGACCATAGAAAATCGAATAAGAGATATTACAAAGTAAACATTATTAATTATTCTGTGTATTTGTTAGGAGGCAGTGCCATGTGCCAGTGTGCTACCTAATGCCTGATGTCTCTCAATGGGCCACAGTGCTTTCGTCTCTTCACCACTCAAACCATTTGATATTGTTGGCCATATATTTTGTCCTCTATCACTCTTGGGTCTCCCTCTCTCTATATATATCTAGCTTTTTTCTAACATTCACCATCCACTGCCAAAGCTTCTCATCCTTAACAAACTGCAACAAATCAATTGCCTGCCAATCTGTTTTCAAGAGTACGAGTTCTCTAGAATAATGGGTATCCGATTGCCAAGAAATATTTCCCCTAAACAGATTCTCCGACGAGTTATTTCAACTTCAACAACTACAGATGTTCCCAAAGGTCACATTGCAATCTATGTTGGAGTAACCATAATGAAGCGACATGTAGTTCCTTTGACATATTTGAATCATCCTTCGTTCCAGAACTTGCTAAGTCAGGCTGAAGAAGAGTTTGGGTTTGATCATCCAATGGGTGGTCTCACAATCCCTTGCAGAGAAGAAACATTCATTAATCTCACTTGCAGTCTGAATTGCTCCTGACAAAGATGCCAAAACAACTAAACCAGAAGACACATAATCTAACAACCTTGACCCATAAAACCTATCAGCCCAATTTTGTATAGGAGAGCCTCTTTATTCTTTGTATATTGATGTATACTATCATTATAATCCAATACGTTTTGTTCTCTTTTGTGGAATTTTTTTCTCTTAATTATTATTTTCTTCTCATTTTGATGAGTCATTGTTGATCATAGAAAAAGTAATCAAACTGAAGTTGCAGCTGAGCAGCCTTATAAGATTAGGAAGCTATATATGTCAGGGTTTCTCTATTAGATCTTTTATTCCACGGTATTCGTTTTTGTTAGTGTAACAGCATGAATATATTCTGATATATCAATTGCCCAATGCCATTTTATTACATCTTAATTATGATTTTCTCTTCCATTAGCCTATTATATAAAATGAACCAGTTATCATGGGTCTTTTTTCACCTGCATATCTCATTTACCCTCCCCTCTCAGACCTCCCAATTCACTTACCCCTTTGACTAGTAACAAAATTTCGAAGAAAAAAAAACACCATGTGGTTGCTTTATTCAACCATATATTAGATTTGTTTCAGAAAAAATTTACAGAAAATTACCTGTCCATTTGTATAGCATCAGAAAATTGTTGATAACTCAGTTAGTACAAATTTGACGTATATCTCACGAGGATCCCATAAGATGCTTACACAACCTTCAAATGCAACAATGCAGCTGAGATTGGCCCCTCATTTTTTAGCAATATTACCTCATTCCTTATAACAGTGTTTTAATAGTATAAAATAGGCGGGGATAATGAGGTTCATGGTTGAATCATTTCATTGTTTAGGTCATGTTGGAACAGTAGATCTGTTGTGCCTCCTGCTGAAAGTGATATGTGGATTCACTACTTTTCACGTTTATTGAAGTTCAATGTTCTTGACTACCAATGCGCGGTTATAATGCGTACGAAAAAGATAATTGGTGTTGTTTCAAGATATACTATCTATGTTAAACTTAATTCGGTGTAATCATTATGGAACTTGGAACGTGACACTTGCTCAAATTTCTTATTTCAAAAGATTTGAGTTTATCACTAGATACATTTTTGGATTTTTCTCGCAATTCTAACAGGTATAATTTTCTCCCATGGTAGTTATTTTAAAGGCTCTCTACTATATTTGTCTCTTTAAATTTTGAGGGGTTCACTGTGATAGGTTATTTAAAGTAGTTTGGCATGATGTTCCTCAGCACTTAAAATGCTTAGAATATCACTCCAAATTCTTGATGAGGAGTAGCTAAACAAACCATATGATCCTTCATTTGCTATTGTCTCTCACTGGTCTTCATCAAATTACCTCTTCAGCACTCGAATCAATATTTTGAACGATTGTCCATTATATATATAGTATTCATACAACTGAGTTTATTAAATTCATAAGTCCTTAAACTCTACTGCCAGGCCTTTCGCGCTTTCCATAAATTCTGTGAGATCTTTTTTCTTACTCATTCTATTTTTAGAAGAAGAAATCCTTATAGAACCATGAGTATTCATATGCTTCGTGTTATTCATGCAAAGAAAATTGTTTAAAGGTTTTCATTTATAGAAAACCACACAGTTTCAACAGCCGTAGATGTCCCAAAAGGCTGTTTTGCAGTTTGTGTTGGAGAGAAGAAAAAAAAGCGATTTGTGATTCCATTAACATTCTTGAACGAGCCTTCATTACGAGACTCGTTTAATCAAGCTGAGGTAGAATTTGGGAATTCTCACCCAGAGGGAAGTCTCACTATTCCCAGCAGAGAGGATCCATTCATTCCACACAGAATCACCTAGGGAGGGAAACAATGTATCCAGGTGTGAGAAAATTACATTTAAATTTTGGCACATGGTTTCACATTCTCGATTGGTGAAGGAAAAATTTATTTTAGTTGAGGTTTTTGTTTCAATGGATTCTATGTTACATCTAATGACTTATAAAGGGAAAAATTAGAAGTTTTAGTTTCCCTTATTGGGAAACCAATTGACAATGATATTTTGTTTCATTTGATACTGTTCACAAACATGATCAATCATTTCGTAATCCAGTTCCAGTTAAAGGTGAGCTACCAAATTGAAAAACCAATAAATGGTCCTCAAAAGAAAATTTATTTATTTTTTTAACGTGAACTATTTTGGTACAAAAATTAAGAATCATTACTGACTTCTTTAAAATATTCAACATAAATAACAGTTTCATACTGAAGAGAACTTCATTTGTTTATCACTTCGAGCTGATTTTCAGAGTTGAAGAAAGATGTAACTGTATATACTCACTGAAAAATCATCGCCTAGCCACTTGTACGTCAAAGAGAAATTAACATAGTTGCTGATATGTTTAATACCTACCCAAACCTAGAGCAGGACGTATGCTCAAATATGTTTCTAGGAAGAAAGATATTTGTAATCTCTCATAAGTTTTGTCTTCTTATAATTCAAAGGGCACAAATATGATTAACTCTTGTAAAAACACATATAACTATAATGAATGTCATACAAAGATGGAACAAGGTTACAATCACTCAACACAAACACACAACCTAATCTCTCACAAGAAAGAACCTCAAATTCGTGGAAAGAACTCTTACTCACCAAGGGGTGTGCTCTAAGGCAATAAAGAAGAATATCCCTCTTCCTTCCAAGTTAAAATGTTAGTCAGTACAGAGACAAGTGTACAGAAAGAGGCACATGTCTCCAATTTATGCATCAATCATAATATAATTTGACTACTCATCCAACTTATAGTTCACTGATTTGGTATTCTGATCAACTTGGAATCATGGAATTGCTGATACAGGACTGATCCAATGCTGAAACAGAACGAACTTCTTATAAAATTTCTTTATTCATGTGCGACGCTCCTCTCTCTCTCTCTCTCTCTTAATTGACTAAATTTGGATAAGAGAAGAAACCAGTAGGAAGTTGACAACATGTCACAAACTAATGTAGGATTTTGTTCATTTTATCAAGTTTGGATAATTGTCATAACTGAATTAATCCACTAATTGACGCTTTTTGTGCTGATACAAAATATCAGCTGCCGAGGGTTAATGAACACAACTCTCATCCCAAGAACATCTTCATTCTTTTCGCTACCTATTATAGGCTACCCTTCTTGAACTTCGTCCATTGATCCTCTTAGTCAATTCCAAGCTCCTTAACTATATATATATATATATATATATATATATATATATATATATATGTATACGTATATATATATATGTATACGTATATATATATATATATATATATATATATATATATATGAGATTCCATGGTGAACATTATACCATAAACTGAGCTGATGTTGGGTTATTCAGGGGCTAAGATGTGGAGCAAGGGACTAGTGCTTGTTTAGAAGAATTTCCATGTTAAATTTGTAGTTTTACCATCACTATATCGACAATGTGAAGTCTCTTCTCTGCTAGCAAGTTGGCTATGCAAGTGCATGCCACAAATCCATGAAATAATTCAAAGTCATAGCATTGGTCCTCGTAATGCTGTCATCCTATGTTGAAAAGTGAATATAAACACTTAATGCAACCAGTTCTGAATATTGTATGAAGATTTCTTTCTGCATTTCAACATTTTAAGTCCTTTTATAATGGGAGTATAATAAGCATGAAGAACTTTATCTTTCATGTTGAAACTGTGATGTTTTAACATGATGCGTGTTGTTCAATTATATATGACTTCCGGTACATCCACTCAATTTTTAGACCTACACGTTATGAAAATCTTATGGCAGTTGGTCTAGTTATAGGCATTTGACCTCAAGTTGGTTTCATACAAAACAAACTCTCTGATTCTAATTTGTAGAAGTCAGGGAACATTGTCACATGAGCAACCCCTAATGTTTGGCACTATCATGACAGATGTAGGACTAGTTGGACTTTGTGTTTATCTGATGACAACTTCTCTAAATGACACATCAATATAGTGTCGGTTCCACAAATTAACAGCTACAATCAGCAGTAGGTTATTTTTTTTTCTCTATTAAATGATAGACCATGGAAATTGCCTCAGAGATATTACAAAATAAACAATATTAATTATTTTACATATCTTTGAGGAGGCAGAGCCATGTGCTACCTAATGTCTGATGTACTCTAATGGACCACAGTGCCTTAGTTTCTTCACCACTCAAACCATTTGAGATTGTTTGCCATATATTTTGTCCTCAATCATTTGTATATATATATCCAGCTTTTCCAACTTTAACCATCCACTGCCATAGCTTCTCATCTTTTACAAACTGCAATAGATCAATTGGCTTACCATCTTTGTTCAAAAATTGAAGTTCACTAGAATAATGGGTATCCGATTGCCAAGAAATATTTCTCCTAAACAGATTCTCCGACGAGTTATTTCAGCTTCAACAACTACAGATGTTCCCAAAGGTCACATTGCAATCTATGTAGGAGAAACCATAATGAAGCGTCATGTAGTTCCTTTGACATATTTAAATCATCCTTCGTTCCAGAACTTGCTAAGTCAGGCTGAAGAAGAGTTTGGGTTTGATCATCCAATGGGTGGTCTCACATTCCCTTGCACAGAAGAAACATTTATTCATCTCGCTTGCAGCTTGAATTTCTCATAAGAAAGATCGTAAAACGAGTAGACCAGAAGACACAGTCTAACAACCACGAGCAGTAAAACCTACCACCCCAATTTTGTATAGGAGAACCTATTTATCTCTTTGTAAATTGATGTATACTATCATTCTTAATCCAATACGTTTCATTTTCTTTTGTGGAATCTAACTCTTTCATTCGAAGGTGCTCATGTTATTGATAAATCAACATGAATATGTTATGTAATTTCAGTTTTCCAATGTCATTCTTAAATCTTAGTGTCAATTTACTCTTCCTTTAGCATACAGTCTAAAATGAACCAGAAGTCTGTAATAATATGGCACATGAATACTCTAAGATGGTTACACCACCTTCAACTAATGTTTTCGTAGGTGTTACTTGTTTTTACCTCTGAATCTGAATCATTCAGACTTAAGAGGTATTAAAAAGTGTTTGTTTTTTTAAATGATTAAGAGGTTAACGGCTATATTTGCCTCTTAATGATTAAGAGGTAGAGTTACAACTGAAGTCTGAATCAGTCTAAATACATTCATTCAGAGATACAGTGAGACATAAAAACAAATATATTTTTCATATTCAGATTTCAGACTTCAGATTAAGGTTGCGTTTATTTTTAGATTTCAGACTTCAGATTAAGGTTGCGTTTATTTTTTCATCTGATATGTTTGTTTTTATGTCTGAATGTACCTCTGAATGAATGTATTTAGACTCATTCAGACTTCAGATTCAGACTTCAGACGTAATTCTACTTCTTAATCATTAAGAGCCCAATATAGTCGTTAGTGTCTTAATCATTTAAAAAAACAAACACTTTTTTGGTACCTCTTAAGTCTGAATGGTTCAGATTGAGACTTAAGAGGTAAAAACAAACGACATTTAAGTATTCATATTTCAGATTCAGACTTCAGATGAAAAAACAAACGCAACCTTAGTCTATTTTTTTTATGCAAGGGCTCTGCTATTAACAGGAGTGCTTCTATTGCAAGTGCTGATTATTGTATCTTGGAAGACGATTGCCATTGAGTCCGTGGAGTATCGTTGCACGACAAATTTCTTCTTAAGGACAAAGAGTTAAACACATGCCTCAATTGTTTCAATCCCTAATAGAGTCACTGTAAGTTTATGTTTGTTCAGATTTATTACATATGTATAGTTATGTTTAAATTCTGAAATTAGTAAAAATCACATATTAAGCACGCAAAAATTAGTTCACATAATTATAGCTAAATGTAAGGAAAGATCCAACTATAGCATCAGTTGAAGTAAAGTTGAAGTAAACTTGCTGACTTGAAGTAAGTTGGGATTACGTATTTTGTTGTAAAGACCCTCCCTGGTAACTTGTTAATGAGGTTTTTGCATAATTGCATTTTTTTTCAATTTACCCTAAAAAAATTCTTTACTTATTTTAGGGTCATTCACTTGTATATGAAAATCGTATTCCACGGCTTGACTTGACTTTCAGATTTAGAGGCACATAGCCCTTTTGATATGTCAAAAATTAAATATGTTTTTTACTCTTATGGCATTTGTTATATTTTTCTTTGAGCTTTTTTTAGAGGTTTCCTTTATTTTTAGTTGAGTCCACATGTTTTAAACACTAAACTTATTTTGTCTTTTTCATGCGGAAACTTTTAATTAATTATCTATGAAATATAATTTTGATTTACATAAAATTTATATAATTGAAAATCTCTTGACGAGAATTATCAAAAGAAATCCACAAAAGAGAAGTAAATTTGAATTGTGCAAAGTTTTATTTTCACCCTTAACGTTTTGTATTTACAAACTTTGAATTTGATCTCTCAAAATACAATTCCGATTTACATGATTTATTTTTTCGTAAAACTGTTGACGGTATCAATCAAAAGAGCCCATGAAGCACAAGTAAATTTGAAGGTTTTAGAATTTTGATTTTCACTCCTACTGTGCTGTATTTTACATTTGCTTCAATGATACCCGTATGTTTCCCAAAATGTAATCAAACGGTTCCCATTACGATCCATCAATCCTCACATTGTTTTGGAATGTACCCAACTTGCCTTCAATTATGTATATTCCTAGTCACCATAAATATTTCACAAATGGGGTTAAGGTTTATACAAGTACATTATTTTTCGTGCACTTTATTATAAAGATTTTTTTTTGAAGTATAGTTTGTTTATTATGAAAGTACATAGTATGTTTTAATAAAAATACATGCATTTTTTTTAAAGTACACATTTTTTGTGTGCATATTACAATGTACACACAAAAACTTACTTGTACTTTATAAAAGTACATGCACTTTTTACGTGTACTATATGAAATTAATGCATTTTTTGCATGTAATTGATCAAGTGCATGTAAAATTTCACATTACTATATGAAAGTACTCTATAAATTGTTTTCCTTATTTTTATGAAAATACGGACAATCTCTCGCTCTCTTTCACACACACACACACACACACACACACACACACACACACATTAGTCCTCCCCACTAGTGATAAATTGCTTATATGTGTATTTTGGTCAAATCGATATATTTGGTTGTAGATTCTAATTGTATATCATTATTTATAAAATTTTCAAGTTTCTTTTGAAAATCGAATGTTATATTGCCTTTTCGAAATCAAGGATTGCATGCTTTAAATCAAATTTGGTTATATTTAATTATTTATAAAGAAAATTGGTGATAAAGTTATCTTGAATCATGTTTTTTTATTGTTTGATGTGAAAATCAAAAGTAAAATGATATAAGTTCTTGTGTAAAGTAGTTTGGGATTTGGAGACTTGAAGCAATTCGAACGTTGAGGTGGGTGGTTTGTTCCATAAGATGTGTTGAAATTAATTCTTGAACATAAGATCCACCAATAATGTCTCATCATAAGTTAAACTATTATTTGGCATTGGGAAGAGGGTCATATGAAGCGCCAAATTCGAAAGATGTGTCTTGTGAAGTATCCATATGAGAAAATATACCTCGTGACCTCTGAGATACAATTTTGTCCTTAACAAGTTGGTAAATCATATAGTAACAATTAACAAATGTCTGTACGATACGTCAAATAATAGTAACTTAGATATAATATAAGAAAAGTATACAAGGATTACCTTTGTCTTCTTAGATTTCTTTTGGAAAAAAATCTCAACCTTGCTTTATATCCTCTTAAAAGGTGCAAACCTTCATTACGAGTGGCCAATGTAGAATGTATTACAACTCTTACACTACTACAAACATTAATATCTTTCCCATTTTGTGAAATATTATGTAGGTTAATTATTGATAGATTTGCTCGACTACTTGCACAAGTTTTTGCATTATTCTTCACCTGTTTGACTAACTATATAATCTAATCCATTACCATCCTTGTCTTATCTTCATTGTCTATTTCAAGGTCTACCACCTCATCAAATGCATTACACATCATATCACCATGTTCATTCTCGGGATCATAACTTAGCCTAATTAAATTATATAAATCTTATGTGATACATCTTCACATCTTTTCTCCATCACCCCAAAATATATTTTTCAAGAACGATATAACGTTTTTGTTAATCAAGACTTTGATACAATGTCTACAAGTAAACTCTATTAAATTCAAACAAGAGACAATTACACTTAACATCAAAATCTAAAGGTAGAAGGAAATTACAAAAGTGGAATCTCTCTTTATTACTCCAACTGAATCTTTTAAAACTTTGTATATCTCAATGTCACCATCATTACTAATAGGAGAAGAATGAAGATAAATCTTATTTATTAACTTATCTTTAATCTCCTTAAACTTTGTTGTTGTGTAACTACTTTGCTGACTTGATTAGTTTATGTATTTTGATTGTGTGCGAGCATGCGAGGTAAGATTATAGTCTTGCCAACTAGGTGATTATCTTAGCCTTCCATAATCAGGCAATTGTGCACCGTTCGATGCTTCAATTAAGAAGACTTTCTATTGAGTACTAAATAAGTTTGTAAACTAAATAAATTAGGACCTAAAGAAACATATAGAAGATGCAAAGATAAAGGTGAAAAGGGGATTCAAAGTGATTACAATGGTGAAGTAAAATGATTCAACACAAAATTGAACTAGAATTAAAACAATTAAAACAGTTTACACTAAGGAATGTAAAGAAAGTTAAACTAAGAAATGTAAAGGCAATTTACAGTAAAGACAAAGGAACTTTTCATAGAATAGAAAGAGATTAAGGTAAATTTACCTTGCAAATACTTCGAAGAAGAAGAAATCCTAAACTATGATAAAAAAATTGTATATAGAAGAAAAAAAACGAAAAGGGAAAATCTTTTGAACGAGTAAAAGTAGTTTATTGTCGAGAGAGTCCTCCCTCGCTTGTTATTGAGTTGCTTTATTTATAGAATTATTTTCCACACACTTGTCATTGTAATTGCTGGGTGGTAATCCATTTGAATGTTCCCCTTAGGTGAACTTACGCCTCTATATTAGTTATTTGAGTGGTTATCCCATGTTCAGGGTCTTGACAAGTGTCAATTACTTGTGTAGCCATTTATATTAATCTAGCCTATGGTATTTCTCAGCTATAACAACCGGTTTATATTTTCACGTGGCGATGCTCTATTATTCGGTAATAATATGTTGTAAATAGTAACAAGCTCGAGATTTTTATCAACGTGATATTTTGTAATGCATGGAATTGTACCTTTGAAAGAACCATTATTTTTTTCATTCTCTTTAGCCACCCTACTACGTAATGAATTATCATATTGTTCAACAAATTGTTTCAATGTAGCCTTAGAAGTGACATATCCATCAAAGAATGCATTCATTCTCTCACTTCTAGATTGGTGGACATCCCATCCCAAACAGTATCTTTAACAAAGTTGTATCCTAACAAAACCTCTTATTATACAGCCCACTCAACCACTCATTCTTTTTAAGGTTAAAATTTTCATTTAAGCTTCTTCAACTTTCTTCAAAGTTCGAGGTTGTGAAGGAATCATAAACAATACAACGTGTAACATATTTTACTGACTCATTGTGCCCGCACCTCTTTAACTTTTTAGATAATATTTCCATAATGTTCCACACTAACCACCTACAGCGTGTATTTAAGAATACAATTTTAATAACATTGTCATGGATATATCTTGGTCTATGATATTTGGCTTAAGAGCGCGTTCATTCATGCATACTGTTATACTATAAGTCTATAACGTGATATGGACCAATGGTATTATGACACTTGTCATCATAAAATGCTCAACGAACATGGTCGGCACATCATTTCTCTAGTCGGCTGAGTGGTCAACCACCAGTAACTTTATCAAATACATGTAAACCACACATGGGAATATATAAAGTCTTATTACACACACACATGGGTTCATCCTTTCAACTAACTATGATTAAATCATTATTAGTTGTGGAAAAGTGTAACTGCCTGACTTATAAAGGCATTCCACCTCTTCCTCTTCTCTCCCTCCTTCTATAAATAGCACCCCATATCACATGACAAGGGCAGGAAGAGAATGTCCATAAACAAAACCCTAGAGAGACTCTTGAGAGCTTGTACCCATTTCTAATATAACACTACATTGTACTTCTGGATGTAGGCACCTCATTAAGCTGAACCATGTTAATATCTTGTCTGATTCTCTATCTCTCATCTCTGTCAAATCAAAGCCCTTAATTTCTTTATTTATTATAGTTATTATTGATATTTAGCAACTAAAACTCAAAAATATCCCAATACCAGTTTTAGATAATAACAGATTAACGCCGTTTGTGGGAAGGACTAGACAAGCCCTTTGTTGTTTCCTATTCAAGTTTGTTCAAAATTCCTGTCAACTCCTTTGTTATGAGAGATGGGGGATAATCTAGAAAGTAGTCGGGTGAATGAAATCGTTCCTCCCTCCACCCCTATGGGGATGTGAGATCTATAAGGAATTTTGATGAGCATAGTCAAATGCTAAGAGGAAATGCAAGAAACGGTAAAGAAATTAACACTAACACTCCAATACGATCAAACAGGACTCTGGAGCAGAACTTATCATGCCATCTGGAAGAGAACCCTCTGATATAAGAGGTGAAATGTTGTCTCCTGTCCCTTAAAAGATATGTAACTAGCCCATCGCAAACGGGTGCTGCAGAACCTGCAAGGACGAATTCGGGATCACAAAAGGAAGTAAGTAGATCTAGATAATCTAGATCAAAATATGACAGGTCATATCACCCAGGATCCACCTCATCCCTCAGGACAACTGATTACCACAATGAGCAATCTTTCTCCGAGGAAAGGCCAAGTGCGTTGGAGAGATTAAGTAGGGGCTCCACATTTGATCGACTAAGCCCCCGAGTAGTGAGAGGACATTATCACAGAGAGCCTAGAGGGTCCAGAGAACTCCCATAAGGTTCCATTATGTCAAGGATGAGCATGAGAGGTTCAGTACATGCCAAGTATACTTTACAGGAAGAGAGCTCAGCACACCATAGTGACCAAGCAGCGAAAACATCTCGACTTGATCCAACGACTGGAGGATCGTTTGGAAAAAATAGCCAAATCAAAAAATCCCATACATCGCACCCATTAGGCCATCTCTAGAAGGTAACAATGAAAGGAGGCTTTTATCTTAGTAGGTCGCGGCCTATTTTTTCTGTAATATGTCCTTTGACTTTTCGTGGCTTTTTGCTAATGTTGACTCCGTACAGCTACCTCCACGAACAGTGCGCCTATGGTGGAAATAAACAAAGAACTATTTTTTGCCCAACTTAATAAGTTAGAGGAGAATTCCTAAGGCTTGAAGCAGACCACAAGGAAGACTAGGGGTAAAATGAGAAAGAGGGTCGCGAAAGGTGCTTCAAACTTACTACAGTAGGCCGACAATGTTGCGACCAATGTTGTTGACGCAAGCTTGACTTCTCCCACCAATGTTGGGGAGAAATATTATAGGCCAAAGCCCTCTGAATATATTACACTGAGTGAGACACCTTCCTGGCCTAGTCCTCTAACCAATGCTAATCCCACTATCACTACTCCCTTAAATAAGGTTATGTTGTCGTGTCCAAGGCCTCAGGTTAGGCTAGCTGATAAGAGTCTCCCTGGGACACTGATTCTACCACTGACTCAGTAATAAAAAGGATTGCAAACTCTTTTGATAGTTAATGACTGGTTGAAGAAGATGTCAATGACTTGCAGAGATACCAACTCCACCTCCTTCTTATGGTAAACACATATCTTCGTGGTCTTTTTGCTCTTACCGACTTTATCACTTTTTCGTTCAGGCCGCTGAGGCTGCAATGAACTAGAGGCAAAAGTATGAGGAAATCTATTCTTAGTACCAGATTGCAAAGTCTAAATATAAAGGTGAGGTAGAATTCGCCAACAAGTCCTCTTTTGAAGCCAACAAGAAGTCTACGGTTTCTTCCTCTAAATATGGAAATCTTGAGAACACGACTAAGTTAGAGGCTACTGAGAAAGCCAAAGATATAACGGAGGTAAACTTAAAACTGGCCGCAAAGTTCCTTAATGTGTCTGAGGCTTAATATATTATAGCTTCTAAATAGGTCGCGGCTAAAGATGAGAAGGTTGACAACCTTGAGACCCAAATCTCCTCTTTAACATAAATCCATGTCGTGGCCATGGAAAAAAATAGTTCATGATCATATCGCGGCCTTAAGGAAGGCCGTTGAATATGTCGTGGCTTCTTTCAAGACTTCAGACGATTTTTATCTTGGGAAGAACAAGGCCTACATTTGTGGTTACAAGGAAGTGAGGCATAGAGTTTCCAAGAACTTTTTTATGCCAAGGATGTCATATTTGTCTGGGGATTCTCTGATGAGGTTGAGTTGAAGGAAGCTGAAGATAAATTCCAGGAGAAGGAGGATGGGGTTGCAGCTCTAGAGGCTAGGGAGAAGGAGACAATCGTTGATGATAATGAAGAGGAAGCATACTCTTAGATAGTCTCCGCAGACTTTTATCTTATTTATACAGATACTTTTAATTTTGTTGATCTTGTCTGTAATGAATAATTTTTATTCTACATGAATTGAACATCTTTGATGAATGAAATTTTATTTTGATTTCGCAGCTCCATATAAGCTTATATGAACGTGCTTCCCTTTCTTGACTTTTGTTTGATCTTCATCACAGTATCACAAACTTCATGTGTATCTCAACACTTTGTTTGGTATTGCATATTTGCTTAGCCTTACTTTTAGTGCTTGTTTAGAATTGCTGTGGTTGTTAATAAATAACTACTTTCCTTATTATTCGCGGATGTTATCAACTTGTAATGAATTCTATTTTGATAATGACAGCAGCCTTTTGGTTGAAAAGCATATATTTTTTGTTGCATCTTTGCTTGAATTCTCTCTGATGTAGTCTAATTGTGATCTTGTTGTTGATCCCAATTGTGGTCGTGGGCCTTGGTGATAAGTCATTCCCAAAGGCTTTGAATGAAACTCCTTAATCTGTGGGGTATTAGAAGTCCTCCCAAGGATTAAGGCATGACATGTCACCATCGTAGGACATGAACGTCCAAGGTCTTTAATTAGGATCGCGATCTTCTAGCTTTTATTATTTGTTACTCCCTTGGAAAGTGTTATCCGTCAATCGATTATGTCCCAGTTTTTCATAAGTGAGGGTTTGCTATGATGGAGCTGCCCACATTCTCTAGTGAAATAGAATCACTCCTATTAGGTTACCACGGTGTCAGAGGTTCTGATATGATCCACTAGCACGAAGTAGGAGACTATGTATACCTCAGATTACAACCATACAGAAAAGCCACAGTAGCTATGAGGAGAAATTTGGAGTTGGGCACAAGGTTTTTGGACCTTATCAGGTGCTAGCCAAAGTGGGAAAAGTGGTTTATCTGTTGCAGCTTCCTCCTAACTCAAAGTGCATTATGTGTTCCACATCTCACAATTGAAGAAAAAGGTTGGGGTTATTTCCTCTCAACTACATATAATAGGTACATAAGGAAAATTTTGGGTTGAAGGTTCAAAGGGACATCCTCCTCAAATTTTGGTTCAATGGTCCAACAATATTGGAGAGTATTCTTCATGGGATGATGAGACTTCATGATTGCAACTGTTCCCCCCAGTTCAAACCTCAAGGACAAGGGGAGTTAATTGTCACAGTTGTTATCGGTTAGTTGTTAGTTACTTGATGATGCCAGCAGATAGTTGAGTTAGTTAAAACCAACCGTGAAAATTGGAATGTAATTGATTGTAATAGAATTACTTAACAGTGGTTAGCTCTTATAAATGGAGGAGCTCTATTGTATAAAAGATTATCAATAAAATAAGAATACAATATCTTTTTCAACTTCTATTTTATTTCACAATTTCAATTCTTTCATTATTATTTCCTATCACTTTCTCGACTAACAAACAAGGTCCAAGCTCACCTGGTTGTGACACGTTATCAGATGGAAACGATGATATATGACTGATTTCATCCTAAAACATGACTAGCTATTATATATCGTCTTTCATGTGGGAACTCTCTCTCACCAAAAAATTGGTTAAATCGGGAAAGTGATTGTAATTGACAATATTGACAATTTTTCTGTTGATACAAAAGTTTAAACCCCTCACGCATAACAAGCATAACTCTCATCTCGAGAGCATCTTCAATCTTTTCACTTACCTACTGCTCCTCTTAAATCAACACCAAATCTCCTTCACAATATATATATATATATATATATACAGTCCTGCTCTTGTGCGGACTAGTCCGCATTTAAGAATGCGGACCGGACATGTGTCACCTGGCGGTGAGCCCAGAAAAGAGAGAGAGTGTCCCTATAATTTAGGCGATAGTTTCTAGGCGCACCTTTAGGCGACACATGTCTGGTCCGCATTCTTAAAATGCGGACTAGTCCGCACAGGAGCATTATTATTATTATTATTATATATATATATATATATATATATATATATATATATATATATATATATATATATATATATATATATATATATATATATATATATATATATATATATATATATATATAATATATATATATATCAGTAGCCTCCCATAATTTTATTCTCTCTCATCTACAAAACTTAAACCCCATTGAGAACAATTTTCAACCCAAGTTTTGAAGAGTTAAATCAAGTTTTCTCAAGATTGTCCAAGAACACGTTTTTATTGTTTTCACGCGAGGAACATAAGAGTGTAATCAAAATTTCGAGAAAGAATTTTATGAGTTTTCAAGTGATGATTTTAGGGTATGGAGTTTACACAATATCTTAATCGAATAATACATAGGATTCTAATTAATACCACAACATTTCAAGAAGAATATAAATAACTGAGAAACAAGAAAATACTCTCGAGAGAATTATATATATATATATATATATATATATATATATATATAGGCAGGCTCTCGTGCGTACCTAGTTTGCGGACCAGCTACCGTCCAAAAATATCTAGGGACCATTGTGTCTTTTTATATTCTTTTGTCTTTTTCTAAAGTTTTCGGAGTAGAATTTTCTATCCCAATAATTTCGAGAGTCTTTAAGCTTATTTTAAAGTCTAATTAATCTGGAAGTCTAAGCGTAGAAGTTTTAGGGCTACTTTCTAAGCTTTTTCCGTTACTGTCATACTGTATTTCAGAATAGTGAGGATTGTTTATCCAACTATTTTCTTCAGGGTGTTTAGAAATTTGAAAAGGTTTTGAAGGTAAATAATCTAATGTTAAACACCTTACGTGGTATTGAGGTTTCATCCATCTAGCTTCTTTATATATTTGATTAATAATATGGATTATATCGTTTCCTATAAATTCGTCTAATTCACTCTCACCGTAAGATGACAAAAATCTACGATAAGTTCTTAGAGCATCTGTCTCTACGTATTTAAGAATAGGACAAACTCATCCTAATCTAATTAAGACAGTTCTTCTTTCAACTAACCTTTTGCGTCTAATATATTTCAATACGTCTGTAGCATCTCTAAATATTCTAGTATATTCTTGGTATTTTTCTGGTTTTGAAATTTCTTCTGCAAATTCTTCCTTTCTTAAGTCTTATTTAAAGAGATCACAGATGTCTGTTCTAATTAATTATATTCTAGGTACTTCACGTATTAACCACTTAATAATTTGGTCTATATATTTGTAAGTACCTCCTGCGTATATTAGAGCAATTTTTATAAGTAGTCTTTCTTTAATGTCTGTGAGAGTCCATTCGTGGATTTCTCTTGTTAAGTCTGGATTTGTTTGATTTACAAATGCTAAAAAGTCTTTTTGTTTTTGAAGGCTCATACAATTGTTTTTGAATTTAACAATAATATTTGAAATAGCTAGGGGTTTGGTTTTATGCCTTCCTTCTGATCTGCAATTACTTTATCTTATTCCCTTTGTCTCTTTAGTTTGTTATTATCCTTATCCGGTCTGTACCTCCTGCAACTCCATTTTTATGTGTCACACCTCAATCTTCTGTTGGCATTGGACCCAATACCTTCTTGTATGCCACCACGCCTAACGCCCACATGGCAAATAGCTCAAGACAAATCGAACCTGACAGCGGTTTAACAGTATAACACCTACGTACTACACCAGAAGTTTCACACAATAGTCTTCTATGAATAAAAAGTTGAAGATGTTTGGATAATAATAACAGCGTAACAAAAGAGATTTCTGGAAAAAATACTTTTATTTCATAACATTAGTAAACACAACTCTCACCTTTCCCCTAACTATAAGTGGTTTACTCACTAATATATATATTATTCTCTACCTATCTTACTCTCTACTAAGCCTCCTTACTCTTTTTTTAATCTCTCGATCTTTTTCTCCCACATCTTTCCCAACATACAAACATCCCTTTTATAAATAAGGGGAAATACAGATGACTAGCTACCAGCTGCTAAAATCAAAGCATATAATTATTAAAGTCTTCAATAATTTTCTTTAAATAAAGCAAATGCGTAATATTTTGTCCAAGTCTTTGTCTGAGTCTAAAGAAGCCTTAATGTCTTGCGAATAATTCAGTCTAATGGCCCACGCGAAAAGCAAGTCTTTCATCTGAAGAATCTTCTGCATTTTAAAAGTGGTCTAAATAATTGCGTCCATTAGGTCATGCATTCTCCGTGGGGTCCTTTTGTGTGTCATTTGTTTATTCCCTTTTCTTTTCTGCTTTGTCTTTATGTGGTAGATCATTATTATTGTATTAGTATTCATCAATGAGGCCCACTACTCTAATGCTGGTTGGTAAAGCTACCTTTACCACTTCTTTGGATTCCTTTTTGAATCGTCTGTTGAAGGGCGCATCAGTTTGGATGATTAGGTCCGTCTTATGGTATATAGTATACCATATTTCCTGACTTCTCAACAACTCCATAATTTATATTATTTTCATGGCCCGAGAAATTTGGAGTTTAGTCTTGTCAATATTTAAGTCTTTGGTATCATCTTTAGAAAGAATTTCAATGTCTTTAAATGCAAAAGTGGTAAATGTAACGAGTCTAAATCCTTCAACTCTTTTTTCTCTACAGGGACTTGGAGCAATCTGGTAAATTCTAGCAAACAGAGGAAAAAATTGTTATATTTTTCTGGCATACTCATGGACTATTTTCGTAGGAGCAATAAAGTCTTCTACATTCTGAACCTGGATGAGTCTAATGAACCCATAGTCTGCAATGGTTATGTGTGTGAAAGAGTGCGCGTGCGTCCAAATAGAGATATTATTTAATTAAACTCAGTTTTACACATTTAAACCCTAACCATGCATCTAGGTGTAATTGAATAAGATGTAAAATATGCAAGAAGATTCAAACACACACATGTGAGGAAAAATCCTCCAAAGGGGCAAAACCATTTATTTTCATTATAATATTGTAACATACAATTTATCGAATTACAATGAAAATACAGTGACACAGAGTTACCCGCAGGTGTCGGATCTATAGTCGGCGACTGGAAGTTTCCCTTTCCAGGAGGGCATCAATGAAGAAGAAGAGCGGTCTTCTCCACAAGGGTATGAACAGACACACGATTGTGTTATTGGGTTGCAAACATATTCACAAAGGTTTGGAAAGTTGTGTGAATCTAAACATGAGTCTTGGGACTCACAAAAGTGAAGACTTAGAGTTTTTGGACTCTGAAAATCGTCTGAATAAGTCTTCCTAAACACATCCCCGAAGTTGGTTTATAAAAGAAAATACTGGGCCTAAAAAATCTCATCACGATCTGCTCGAACTTATCCCAAGCGGACCGGTCCGGTATGGATGCTAATCGATCCGGGGTTGGATCGGTTCATTTTTGAAAGACCCCTCTTCGGTTTGCATTCGATCCGGGGTATACTAGTTTCTGAGCAAAGCGAATCAGTCCGGGTATAGGGCGGATCGGTCCGGGGCAGACCAATCCGACTGTCTAGAAAATTGATTCCTTGATTTCTTTGATATTCGGATCCATTGATGACGATGCAAACTTGAATATCTTCAATGGTATAACGGCGTACGACATACAATTGATAATGGACAAAAATGTCCTACAAATATCCCCCTATGTCTATGCTGGTACATACATAAAAAACAAACATCCAATTTATCAAATATTAAAATGCCTATACAAATCTACCCTTCCATGAACCCAAAATTGAAAAGGTACAAATGAATAAGACTTCATTGTTTGTTCTTCAACTCTTCAGGAATCTTAAGGCTTTCCTCATCAGGGTGTGCAATTCAGAGATCATCAAAGTAGTACCTACACACATGAGACAAAGCCAATACTAAGTGACGTATCGAGTTTGAAATTTAAAATAAGATATAGATACCAAATTATGATGAAAGCATACTTTATCAAATCTAAAAAACTCAAACCTCCCCCATAATATGATAATTCTTTCTCCCCCTTTTTATGATGTCCCTAAGTAGACAAAAGAGAAGAATAAATCAAACAAGCAAAATCGGAGTGTCACAAGGAATAAACAACTATTTTTTAAAGTTTTTTAAAAAATTTCAAATAGAACAAATAAAAATCACACCATGAACGAACACAAAACAACCAAGTTGATGAAAGCGGAAATGTAGAGGTGTGATCAAATTCGATAGGAAAATCAATGCATACAAACATGACATATGTGCACGATGAATATCGGATACTCCTAATGAATGAACTCAAAATCTTCCTTTGGTGTAAAAAGGTGGTAATATGAGACATTGACTCAATCAAATCAACAAATCAAAGCTCAAAGTGATTTTCACACCAATAACATCCAAAACTATTTCATGCTTTTTCAGGACTTTCAAGGAAGTGAAAACCCGTTTATATTCTCCAACCAAACTCCCTCAGATATATATTTTGAATAGAGGCGATCTAAATTCTTAAACTTTGGAGAATTGATGGTGAAACCTAGTGGCCTATATTTGGCATGAATTGCTTTTTATTGCTTTTAACTATTTTCGGGATCTTTAAACCTCTTTGGACCCCGGATAATAAAATTCCTCAATTTTTTAGGTCCTTTTTAACGGTGGCTTAGAATCGCAAAGGCTAAGTGAACCTTTCGCAGCCCTTCCCCATTTTCAAATAAACACACAGTCTCACCACAATGGTTTTTACATGCATTCCAATCTTGTCAAGTTTTATCGCATATGGTTAGTTGTGTAGACAGAATTGAGATGGAAATACTCAAGCCAATATGTGATAGACAAGTACAATAATTAAATAAAGCCGTGCATGTGTGCAATAAAGGAGATAGGAGTTAAACATGTAGAAAGATATCACTAATCACATCTCAAAGAATCCAAACAATGTAAATGACATGGATAAAATGCTGTAGTGTCTCAAATCTCTATCAAGGAGTCACATGGATAAATGGAATGAAGTTGTGACTCGGTTATCTTAAATGCTCATCCATAAAAGGTGCAAAGAAAATACAAAAATCTTTTTGTGTTTTTCTAAAAATTTTATGAAACGAAAATCTTTTTGGATTTTTTAAAAGAATAAATAAATAGCTGTACAATAAAGCACTAATACATATAAAACAAACTAGCAATAGGAAGCATATGATATGAACATGAAAAAGCATCATATCCTAGTCAAAGACCAACCCCTCAGTCAACAGTGAAAATCCCCAAAGACTTCCTAAGACTCTCAAATCTAAGGGCATCTAAAGGTTTTGTGAAAATATCGGCTAACTGACGGTCGGTGGGTACAAAACTCAGGGATACGACTTTCTCCTCAACTAACTGACGTATAAAGTGCTTGCGTATCCTGATGTACTTTGTGCGCGAATGATGGACTGGATTACGGGATATGTGTATCGCACTCGTGTTATCACAGGAAATGGTCACGGTGTCCTGTGAAATCCCATAATCCTCCAGCATCTGCTTCATCCACAAGAGTTGTGTGCAACAACTCCCGGCGACGATGTACTCAGCCTCCGTAGTGGATAAAGAGATGGAGTTTTGCTTCTTGCTCAATCAGGAGACAAGAGCAGAACCAAAATAGAAACACCTACCAGAAGTGCTCCTACAACCATCTACATCCCCAGCCCAATCAGCATCTGAATAGGCAAACAAACGATCATTGGTATCAAAAGAATACTAAATACCATATGAGAGAGTCCCACTCACGTATTTGATGATACATTTTAGAGCGAGTAAGTGTGACTCTTTTGGGGATGCCTGATATCGCGCACAGACTCCAACACTAAAGGCTATATCAGGACGACTGGCAGTCAAGTAGAGGAGACTACCTATCATACTCTGATACAAGGTTTGCTCTATGTCCTTGCCTGAAGTGTCCTTACTAAGCTTGATAGAAGTACTCATAGGTGTACGTGCATGCTTAGTGGAGTCTAAACAAAATTTCTTCACTAGGTCTCTAGCATATTTGGATTGGGAGATGAACATCCCATCCTCTAGCTGACAAACCTGGAGACCAAGGAAGAAGGTAAGCTCACCTACCATGCTCATCTCAAACTCACTTTTCATCTCCTCCTCAAAGTGATGAGCATGTTGGGAGCAAGTGGATCCAAAGACTATGTCGTCCATATAGACCTGGGCAACCAAAATAGCATCGTCATCTCTCCTGACGAACAACGTCATATCAACTCCCCCTTTCTTGAAGCCTCGGGCTAAGAGATAGGAAGTAAGACTTTCATACCAAGCACGGGGTGCTTGCTTCAAACCATATAAGGCTTTCCTCAAATAATAAACGTGTTCAGGGTGCTTGGGTCTTCAAACCCTTTTGGTTGTTCCACATAAACTTCCTCCTGTAGAATGCCATTCAGAAAGGCACTCTTGACATCCATCTGATATAACTTAAAGCGCAGATGACATGCGAAGGCGAGTAGTAAGCGGTCAGACTCAAGCCTCGCAACAGGAGCAAATGTCTCCCCAAAGTCTACACCCTCTATCTGTGTGTAGCCTTGAGCGACCAACCTAGCATTGTTTCTGATTATGGTACCATTTTCATCCATTTTATTCTTGAATATCCACCTGGTACCTATCACATTAGTCTCACTAGGTCGGGGAGCAAGTTCCCAGACATTGTTCTTTTTAAACTGAAGCAACTCATCCTGCATAGCAGATATTTAGTGTTCATCCTTGAGTGCTTCTTTGTGATTCTTGGGCTCGACTTTGGACGTGTAGCAAAAGTGGTTAACGACGTTCTCTACCTGAGCACGAGTCTTGACCCCTAGAGTGGGATCACCAACAATGGCAGAAGGGTCATGACTCTTGCGAACCCAAGTAGGAGTGTCCCCTAGTACAGGAGTAGGGTCCACTAAGTGTGGGTGAGGGACAAGTAAGTCACTACCAGAAAAGTCCTCATCCTCACACTGAAGGTTAGGATCAATAACCGTCGGAGGTTCGTCATCTTGTACGGTGACGTTTATTGATTCCATAACCTTAGAGCTCTTCAGGTTAAAAACTCGGCATGCTCTACTATTTGATGAATATCCTAGCAAGATTCCTTCGTCGCTTCGAGAGTCAAACTTTCCTAATTGCTCTCGATCCCGTAGGATGTAGCATTTACTCCCCAAAACACGAAAATATGCAAGGTTGGGTTTTTTGCCGGTCCACAATTCATAAGGCGTCTTAAGTGTGTGTGGACGTAAGTAAACCGTAGTCACCGCGTGGCATGCAGTAGACACTGCCTCTGCCTCTGCCCAAAATCTTTTAGACACACTACGACCTAGAAGCATAGATCTAGCCATTTCTTAGATCGTCCTGTTCTTCCTCTCAACAATCCCATTTTCCTGAGGAGTCTTCACAGCAGAAAACTCATGTTTGATCCCAAGGCTATCACAGTAAAGATCTACCTTTGCTTCCTTAAATTCTGTGCCGTTATCACTATGGATCCTATTAATAGTGACTCCGTGTTGATTTTATAGGACACGGTACTTGGTCGTTATAAACTCAATAGCATCGAATTTCTCCCTCAGAAAACCTACAATAGAGTATCTGGAGAAATCGTCTACCATCACGAGAATATACCTCTTACCACCCAAACTCTCAGTACGAGTAGGACCCATAAGATCCATGTGAATCAGCTCAAGTACTCGGGAGGTGGTAGTGGAATGCAATGCCCCATGATGGCTCCGAATTTGCTTTCCCAATTGACAGGGTCCACAAATCGTGGAAGTTGACTTTCCAAGAGATGGTAAGCCACGTACTAGGTCCTTTTTGGCCAAACGAGTCAAATATCTCACGTTCACGTGACCTAGACGTTGGTGCCACAAATCCATAGGAGTGATTGTGGCACTGTTGCAGACAAGTGAGGAAGTGGGTACAGTCCCATAGCAATTATCTTCGGTCCTCACCCCTTGCACTAAAAGTTTTTCGGATTGATTGTAGACATTACATGCGTCCTGGTCAAACTTTACGGCAAAGTCAGCATCACACAGCTGGCTAATGCTGAGAAGGTTTGCTTTTAAACCTTTGACGTACAAAACATTCTCTAGCTTAGGAAATCCTGGTAACTCTACAGTACCACGTCTTACAATGCTAGACTTTCTCCCATCTCCAAAAGTGACTCTGCCATCCTGATAATCCTCAAGAGACGTAAAAAATATGGCACCACCTTTCATGTGTCTGGAGCACCCACTATCAAAATACCACTATGAGGTATTATGTGCTTTTAGAGCAACATGAACAACAAGGGCTTTCTTATCTTTCTTAGGCACCCAAGAAGTGGTAACATTTTGTTTACCCTTGTTGTTGTTGGTTTTAACCGGAATGTGAGAAGCATTTACTGACGGCAAAGACATCCGTCGAAATTCCTCCATCAAACTCTGTGATGTGGTGGCTAAAAACTCAACACACTCTCTCAGACTGGAAAAATCATCAGTATGACGTGGTGGAGCAGAAGTATGTCGTGTCCGACCTAAACTATAGTAAAACTCCCTCAGGTGGCCTTTTCTTTTGCAATATGTACAAAAGAACACAGTCTTAGGCGGACCATGGTTTGATTTTCTTGGTCGAACTCTCCTTCGTGGATTTTGGTGATGGCCATAAGGAGTTGTAGTAAACTCAGGGACTGGTCCAGGTGCAATTTGGGACGTGGAGGCACCATCATAACCAATTCCCTGCCGATCACCAAAACCTAAAGCAGGGCCGAGGAGCATCTTTCCCATCTTTCCAGATCTGTCCTCGATTTGTACCTTGACGTTCCATGCTCTCTCAAGATCATGAGTAAGCTGGGATACAAGGGCATCAAGTTTCTTTCGAGTCTCCACGGAGGAATGGAGCTCACTCGTAAGACTTGCCACTTGTTTAGTCAAGTCCCCTCTCTCTTTCTCAAAACAACTCTCTCTCTCTTTAAACAAAATCTCTCTTTCTCTAAGCAAAATCTCTTTCTCAACACAGGTAAACTCTCTCTCTTTTAAGGTAGTGCAGGTGGAGGACTCTCTCTCTCTCGCTTTTCCTAAATCTTCCTCTAAAGCGGTGATCCTAAGAACTAACGCTTTGTTACGCTTTTTAGTTTTAAAGGACTCAGAATATAACTCGGCGTAGGCGCGTTGAAGATCACTCTCGCTCTCACTTGTGTCATCCTCCCCCTCACTCACATCGATCTCACTATCTAGGAGTCCCTGTGAAGCATCATCCTCAACATCGTGAGGAGAACTAGAAGTGCTCACCTGACTAGCCATGAATGCGACGAAGTTACAATCATGCGGTGACTCATCTCCAGAATCCACTGACTCGACCTCACTATCGTCACTAAGGGTAGCATTAAGGACATCTTTTCCCTTTTCTCTGTTTAGCCTAGTAGCACACTCAAAAGCTCTATGACCCCTACCGTCGCACTCAAATCATCTCTCACTTTCTTTCTTAGGAGGATCTTTAAAAACTTTTTCATTTTTCTTTTCAAACTTATTTTTCTCAAACTTCTTTTTATCTTTAAAATTACCATTTTTCTTGAATTTGAGAATTCTCTTGAAATTTTTAGCAAAAAGAGACAAATCATCTAAGTCAAAATCGCACTCAGAGTCTGATGAATCTGTCTCTCTTTTTTTGGATGACTCTCTCCTCTTTCTTGTCGACCCCTCACTCTTTTTCTCTTGGGCATTAAGTGCAATTCCCTTATCTTTAGGCTTAGCAGTTTTAGGAAACATATCAATTTCATATGTTTGCAAGTCACCTACAAGTTCTTCCAATTTTAGCGTATTTAAATTACCTATACAATTTAGCACAGTGACTTTAGGGATAAAATGCTTAGGCAGAGAATGAAGAATCTTTTTAACAACTCTAGCATTAGGAATATGTTCACCAAGATTAAAGCTAGTATTAACAATGTCAGATAGGCTAGCATAAAAACCATCAAAGCATTCAGTCTCATGCATGGTGATTATTTCAAATTGAGTTGTTAAATTTTGCAATTTAGACTCTTTCATTGCATTAGTTCCTTCATGGGTAAGTTGCAAAACATCCCATGCCTCTTTTGACGTGGTGCACGTCATTATACGTCGGAACTCGTCAGGAGTGACGGATCTGAAAATGGTACTTAACCCTTTAGAATTGAATGACGACCATTTAAATTCTTCTTCAGTCCAAGAGGTGATCGGTTTTAAATTGATCACATTTTCAACAGTGATGGAGGGAGGTGTCCACCCTCTTTCTACCAAAATCCAGACATGTTCATCAATGACTTTTAATGCAGATCTCATGCGGGCTTTCCAATATGCATAGTTTGTCCCGTAAAAAGCTGGCATTTTATTATATAATTTCTCCATTATGAACACACTCATTTTCAAAAATTAATTTTTCAGAAAATTGATATCTTAGAAAAAAAATTGCGGAAAATTACACGGTAAAGTTGTGTAATTGGCTCTAATATCAATTTGAAAGAGTGCGCGTGCATCCAAATAGAGATATTATTTAATTAAACTCAGTTTTACACAATTAAACCCTAACCATGCATCTAGGTGTGATTGAATAAGATGTAAAACAAGCAAGAAGATTCAAACACACACATGTGAGTAAAAATCCCCCAAAGTGGCAAAACCATTTATTTTCATTATAATATTGTAACATACAATTTATCGGATTACAATGAAAATACAGTGACACAGAGTTACCCGCAGGTATCGGATCTGTAGTCGGCGGCTGGAAGTTTCCCTTTCCAGGAGAGAAGCAATGAAGAAGAAGAACGGTCTTCTCCACAAGGGTATGAACAAACACACGATTGTGTTCTTGGGTTGCAAACAGATTCACAAAGGTTTGGAAAGTTGTGTGAATCTAAACATGAGTCTTGGGACTCAAAAAGGTGAAGACTTATAGTTTTTGGACTCTAAAAATCGTCTGAATAAGTCTTCCTAAACACATCCCCGAAGTTGGTTTATAAAAGAAAATACTGGGCCTAAAAAATCTCAGCACGATCTGCTCGAACTTATCCCAGGCGGACTGGTCCGGTATGGATGAGGATCGGTCCGGGGTCGGACCGGTTCATTTTTGAAAGACCCCTCTTCGGGTTGCATTCGATACGGGGTATACTGGTTTCTGAGAAAAGTGGATTGGTCCGGGTATAGGGAGGATCAGTCCGGGGCGAACCGGTTTCGTTTTAAAACAGGCGGACCGGTCTGGCTGTCCAAAAAATTGATTCCTTGATTTCTTTGATATTCGGATCCATTGATGACGATGCAAGCTTGAATATCTTCAATGGTGTAACGGCGTACGACATACAATTGATAATGGACAAAAATGTCCTTACATTGTGTCATCTATACTTTTCCAAAAAGATAAATTTTGGAATATCTTTAAAGAAACTAATAATTATTAAGGCACCTTCATTAATCTCAGATAATAACATATTAAAATGATTAATAATGTTATCCTCTTCTTTCTGGTAGTTATCTAAAAATGGAAGATTATTATTACCAAATGGTATAACAATCTTAGTCTTAAAGGTCTTTTGTTGAAAATACAAATTATTAACAGTCTAGCTGTAGAGACTTCTCCAAGAGTTTGAGCATAGGTCTGAGTCTGAGGTATAGGAATAACAGTATCACTGAGTTGGGTAATTGAAAGTCTTTGGATTCTCATGAATCTAGCATCAACTATGTAAGGAAAAAATTTCCAATTGAGTTCATTTGTATGTAATTGACTTATTTCCGGATTAAAACTTGTTTTAAGTCATAGATAGATTTTTATATTGTTATGGTTCCCACAAAGTCTATGACGTGTTGTTTAGAAGACGTATCATCCAAGCTTTAAAGATATATCATGCCAAGTTAATTGGTGCATGTTTCATGTCTTCATACCAAATTACCTTTCGAGAGACTCTCGGGTACGAACGCATAATGTTTATGGGACTCGAAAAATGTTTTATGGATGATATTCTGTTTATAAATGATTTTAAAATATCAAAATGATTTTAGAAGGTTTTTTCTTCGTTTATTCTGAGATAAGTATTGTTTAGAGTCATATGAATTCTCTCCTTGTGTTTAGAGACTTCAAACGACATAAAAAGTTGTTCAAATGACATCTCAGTGTCGTTCAAATGAGATGGGCAAGTCGTTCAAACGATAAGGCCAAGTCGTTCAAATGACATTGTGATCTCGTTACAATGAGCTGCCGACTTAACTTTTTTATTTACGGCATTTTTCTCTCAGAATTTTATGGGGTGCAGAACCAAAATACAATTTAGAACATTTCCGTTTTTCAGCACTTATTTTTTAAGGATTTCAATGCTAAAACCATCCTTATAGTTTTCAAGGTCCGACCTTTCATAGTCATATGCTATAAAGATCTTGTTTGCACCATTGTTTTGTTCCTCCATATTGAACAATTTTGTTCGTTGGAGTTTTGTGGTGAAGAAATGGTGAAGGCCGTGTTCTGAATCGTAGACGATTGCCAAAGATGCATCGATGGAGACTGAGACACTTGTGGACGCGTGTGTTGTGGACGAGTATCATGAAAGGATTTCTACGTGGGCACTATGGGGGAGCGATTAAAGAGAAGACGAGCGTCAAGGCTTATGGGAATCGAGTCGTCTTGTAAGTCTATCTGTCGTCCTTTGTAAAACTGTATCATAGTGATTGTCTAGCTTGGGTCGTCCGAGGTTTTTTCTTTTAGTGGTTTCCTTATACATCCGACGTTTTGAACTTCACATTATTTACTTGAATTAATCACCTAGATGCATATTTAGGATTAAATAAAATGAAATTGAGCTTAAGTAAAATTGGTTCACAAATTTGGAACATGTTAAAATTTAGAAAAAAATTTTTGAAAGAAAAATGATTTTGTCACCTTAAAGCATACTTTGACAAGGGGGCCTACAAATTGGTATAAAAGATAGAAACATTGTTTATTGTGTTGATCCCTTGTGCTTTTAAGGATGGATTTAAGAAGTTTTAATAGTTTTAGAACTTATATTTTTTATAGCACAAATTATGCTTATTGAAAAATGCGAATGCGAAGTTCTTTAAAATCAATTGATGAGTGTGTTTGGTTAGAAGCTGAAAAAGGTTAGTCACCACCAGTTACACGAGAGGGAGAGGCCACTAGTTTAAAACTTGTTGAGTCACGGACCAAAGCTGAACATAGACTTGCACTTTATAATTCTAAAGGTCTTCATGTTATTTCCTCACATGTCACACCGGAAGAGTATAATCGAATCATGACGTGTGAAACCTCAAAAGAGGTTGGGATATTCTTGCACTTACTCGCGAGGGCACTAGCACGGTTAGGGTGTCTAAACTTCAAAACCTCACTACACAATTTGAGACAATTAAGATGTTGGAGAGTGAGTCGTTTGATGAGTTTTACCCTAGATTGTCCAATATTGTTAACTCGTCGCTTAACTTGGGAGAAAAAATTCCCGACAACCGAGTCATAAAGAAAATCTTAAGGTCATTACCCAGTATATTTGATCCCAAAGTGACCGTTTTAAACTCCTTGGGTATGCTTGAATCAACGAAACTAGAAGATCTTGTAAGTGACTTAAAAACTTATGATCTTCACATATTTACCTCCAAGCACGTGCCAAAGAAAGAAAAAGATATTGCTTTGAAAACCAGGAAGGAGGAGACTAATATTTTGGATAAAGATTTTGACTCCGATTTTGAGGATGCAACCTTGTTGGCAAAGAAGTTCAAAAAGTTTCTTAAGTTTCAAAAGCAATCAAAAGATGCCAAAATACTTTAGAAATCCAAGAACAACAAGGTGGATCAAGTCCCTAAGAATAAAAGTAAGAATGTTAAGAGGGATGAGTTGGATAGGTGTTTTGGTTGTGAGGGTTATGGTCATAAGATAATGGAGTGCCCCACTAGACTTAAGAAGGAGGGTAAGAAACTGATAGCATATAATGCCACCTTAAGTGATAATTAACCAGAAGAGGGAGAGAGTTCCCCCATTGAGTGCAACTTTGTAGCATTCATGACATGGCATGTGAACAACAACGATAAATCTTTCCATGAAGATTCTCATGTAAATGACACTTCCGAGGCCTTTGAGTGCGAATCCCAAGTAAGTGAGGGTGAAGCTAGTGAGAAAGAGGAGATTGATGTGGGCGAGTAGCAAGTTGCCTTTAATGATTTGTATAAGGAAGCAGTAAAGGTGAAAAAGGAAAACTTGAAGTTCCAAGCTAAGTTGAATGAGTGTGACGTAGAAAATAACAATGCTTTGATTGAGGATCTTAGGGCACGGGAGAAGACTCTTAGATAGAAACTAGAATACGTTGAGGACGAGAGAGATAATCTTCGTGGTTTGATGGAGGCTTCGAAGAAAGAGATTCTATAGTTTGAGGAGTGTAGGCATTTTCTTGAGTCTAGGATTAGTGAGCTTGAGGAAAATTTGAGAGACTCGAGTAAGGTGAAGTTTGATTTGGAATCTAGGTAAAAAAAGTTGGTTAGGATTTTAGGCACCGTTCAAATCAAGGAAGATATGTGTGGTATAGGCTACGATGATAGTGTTCTCCCATTCCTAAATCCAATACCAATCATGTGAGAAAGCCAACTAGGAACGTTAGGAGAGGTCAACACTTAGGTCCCATTCCTTGTCGTGTTTACACTTGCACTTATTGTGGTAGGAAGGGTCACTTTAGACATTTTTGGTATGACGTTAATAATTCTCCTAGGAAGTTGAGGAATAAAGTCGGTTCCCAAAACCCCCATATGTCATTACACACCTACTTGGGTTAGGAAATCATACTTAGAGGCTTTAGGAATTAAACTTCATGGTTTTTGTTTGGTTGCACTTGATTCTTCTCATGCTAAATCTAAAGGATGATTGTGTTACCATGTTTGTCATAGGCTAGTCCTTACTTCACGATACATATCTTTCTAGCGTTATGACATGTGTATCTCTTTGTATTATTTTTTCATTTATTTGAGTCTTATTTTGAAAAATACAAAAATATTTTATTTTGATAAATTTTTTTGAAAATAGAAAAAGATTTTTGGTTTTATATATTTTTTAGAAAGCACGAAAAGATTTTATTCTTGAGGCAAAAATATTTTTCTTGAAAAACATAAAAAAGTTGATTTATATTTGTGTCATGAGTTCTCATGTTTGACGTGGCATATTTGTGTGCTTGGATCCCCATCATTTTATTATCCATATGACTAGGACATTTGGTCATAATTTTTGATGCGTTGAATGATCTTTAACCATTGATTAATGGGATTATTTCGAAGTTGATATGCATTTGGATTCCATTTTGTATATATGCCAATATTGCACACATGCACGAGTTTTTATGAATGTTTGACATCTCTTGCATATTTGAGTTTGGTGAGACGTTTTCCTCTCAATTTTGTCTTGTATGCGTAATTAGACTTAGGAGGAGGTGTGCATGTAAGAATCGTTTGCTGTGAGGATACATTTTGCTTCTATTGAAAAAATGATGAGTGTTCACGGAAAAGGGATGTGAAAGTATAATTAACTCATCATGAAAGCCACAGTTTAAAAGAGCTCGAGAAAAAAAATAAGGCAATAAAAAGAAACATATGCTAAAAATAGGGCCAATAGGATTTCTCTAAGTTGAGAAAAGTAGAAGCCTCAACAGAGCTTGCAAAAGAAAAATATGAATATATGAGGGTGTTTGGATGGAAAAATAAACGGGTTTACACCACGAATCCTAATGTTGAAAAATTGTGTCATGATGCCATTGTTTGTAGAATCATTAAAATTTCGAATTTGTGTGTATGTTGTTTGCTTAGTTCATTAAGCTCAATAAATTAATTGTCAAATATGGCTAAAACTAAGTTTTAAGACATTTAACTATCAATTAGAGCTTCTTGATCGTTTCTATGTGTTCATATTGTGATTCATTTATTGTAGTTCACGCACATTCATTCCATATCCGGGTTTGAGAAAATTGATACTATGTTAACATGAAACTCACATTGTTTTTGTTTATTTTATTTTTCTGTTTTGAGTTTATTTTGCTACTGTTTCGTATTTCTAGTACCTGATTTGAGCTAAATAAAAATTCATTGGGCAAAACTTTGCCATTTTTAGAGATGGAATGCATAAGTTTTTGAAGTCGTTCAAATGACTTATGGACGTTGTTCGAACGACATGTCCAAATCGTTTGAAGTCTTGTTCAAATGGCACGAGTTTTGAGGTGTTAATTGTGTCAGGTATGATTGTTAGAAGGGTCATTTTTAGGGTCATTAGATAGATGCTTTGAACAAAACCGTACAGTTTTAGGTCATTTTTTACCTCGTTCAAATGACATTGTGTAGTCGTTCGAACGACCCTGTCTGGATTTTTTAGCCTTGATTTGTTTCAGTACCTGCTTCATATATGTGATGATTTCATACTATTTTGGTACTTCTGGGTTTATTTGGACAGTTTACATGCAGTCGATCGTGCTTATTAATGCGTTTATTCTAATACAACATTGACTTGTTTAGTCACATCTTTGCTTAGATTGATGATTTCATATTATGCGACTGTTTGCTAGCTACGAGTTGGTATCTTTTGATTTTTAGCTGGCTATATACTCATGTTTATCTAGATGTATTCCAATTCTAGATATTTGATTATTTGTGTATTTTTCACTTATTGTCTATTCGAGATAAAAAGGGGGAAAGATGTATGTGATGTAGGGGGAGTTTGTTTGATGATCACATATGTTCTTTTTGCATTGCAAATTGGGATCATGTTTTTTATTATATGTATGTTTTGCACTAATTAGTATCATGATTTTCTCACATATTTAAAAAATGATATGTTTTACGTATTGATATTTTTTATATCATTTATTCTTCCATACTTCACTGGGTATTTGTATGTTTCATGTATGTAGGTATGCTTCAGAGATTCGAGATTTCGAGACTACATCACATTCAGACAACTTATGCTTGCCGTTCCTTATCCTGTATTTTTGTTTTTGTGTTTTTTGCGATGGGATTTAGGTGTCTTACGGCTTGACGGCCCAACTTAGGCATTTCACTGTTTGGATTTTATCCTGGAATAGTCAAAGGGAGGGATTTGTAAGAACAAAATTTCCAACTGAGTTAATTTTTTGGTAATTGACATATATCCGAAACAAAACTTGTTTTAAGTCATAGATTGATTTTTATATTATCACGACCCCCACAAAGTCTATGACGTGTTTTTTAGAAGATGTAGCGGCTAAGCTTCAAAGATATATCATGCCGAGTTTATTAGTTCACGTTTCACGTCTTCATATCAAATTGCATTTCGAGATACTCTCAGGTATGAACGCATAATGTTTACGGGACTCAAAAAATATTTTAAGGATGATGTTTTATTTATAAATGATTTTAAAATATCAAAAATGATTTTAAAAGGTTTTAACTTCGTTTATTCTAAGATAAGTATTGTTTAGAGTCATATGAATTCTCTCTTTTTTTAGAGACTTCAAACGACATAAACAATATTCAAACGACATCTCAATATCGTTCAAACGAGATGGGAAAGTCATTCAAAAGACAAGGCCAAGTCGTTCAAATGACATAGTGATCTCATTAGAACGAGAAGCCGACTTAACTTTTTTAATTTAAGGCGTTTTTCTCTCAAAATTTCATAGGATGCATAACTAAAATACAGTTTAGAACAGTTACATTTTTCTGCACTTATTTTCTAAGGATTTTAAAGCTAAAACCATCCTTATAGTTTTCAAGATCCAAGCTTTCATACTCATATGCTATAAATATCTTGTTTGCACCATTGGTTTGTTCATCCATATTGAACAAGTTGGTTCGTTTGAGTTTTGCGGTGAAGAAACGGTGAAGGTCGTGTTTCGAGTCGTAGACGGTTACCAAAGCTGCATTGGTGGACATCGAGGCACTCGTGAATGCGTGTGCCATGGATGAGTATCGTGGAAGGATTTCTACGTGGGCACTGTGGAGGAGCGATTAAAGAGAAGAATAGCGTCAAGGCTTGTGGGGTCGAGTTATTGTGTAAGTCTGTCTATCTTCCTTTGTAAAACCGTATCATACTGATTATCTGTCTAAGGCCATTCGAGGTTTTTTCCCTTAGTGGTTTACTCGTACATACGACGTTGTAAACTTTACATTATTTTACTTGATTTAATTACTTAGATCATGTTTAGCATTAAACAAGGTAAAATTGGGCTTAAGTAACATTGGTTCACAAACTTGGTGCGTGTTAGAATTTGGAAAAAGTTTTTTTAAAGAAAAATTATTTTGTCACCTTAAAGCACACTTTGAAAAAGAGGCCTACAAGACACTAAATTCTGCTTGAATTCAACCCATCACATTCCATCATATGGAATCTATAAGAGTATTTTTATCGTCTAAAATTTTCGTTTATATTTCATTAAGTCTGGATATCTTCGATCCGGTCTGTATTGAGAAAATTATATTTTCCTAATAAGTCTATTTTGGTCAACAATTTTATTTCTTGATTTTCTAGAGGAACAAGAATGTCATCTAAGTTTTCCAGAATTGGTCTTTCTTGATTGTCTTGGATATGAGTCTTTTTTTGCGTTTTACCAGCATTTGGTTTTACACATCTAAGATAGTCTTCAATGTCCTTTTTGTTCAGTCTAGAGGAACTCATGGGGTCTAAATCTTCTGTTTTCATCATAAAATAAGAAATATTAGTATTAGCAAACATGGTTTCTCTATATATGATGTCTGGGATGGTATTTTTACTTCCCTTAATATGTATCACAGAGAAGTCATATCCATTAAGCAATTGATGCTGTCTAATTATTCTATTAGTTCTCAATTTTGATAAGTCCAAGTCTATGAATTTTACTACATAACTTGAACCAGTATAAATAGTAAAATGCTTTGGTTTGAGAAAAAACATACATTTTTATGGCCCTAACTATAGCTAAAACTTCTTTTTCATGGGTTGTATATCTTATTTATGGATCAATAAAAGTTCCAGAACTATATCTACAAAGTTTTATTTTTAGTCTGATGATCAATGGCAAAGTATACTGCTCCCCATTGTTTATTAGAGGCATATGTTTCTACTATAAACTAGGCTTCGACATTAGGCTGTCCAGGTAAAGGAATATTCTTGAGTCCTTATTTGATTTGTCTTATAACTTAAAAATCATCTTTAGTCTATTTAAAAAGTATTAGTCTTATATATTCCTTTTAATTTGGATGTTAAGCTTTGTCTTTTTGAAGCAAGGTTCTTAATAAAGTCTGCAGCACAATTAAGCAATCCTAAAAATGATTAGAATTATTTTTAATCTCTAAGTTAGTCTGGAAATTCAAGAATCTTCTTGATTATGTGTTCTGCTAAGGATATCTTTCCATTATTAATATGCATTCCCACAAAGCCTATTTTAGTATGGAATAATTGCATTTTTTTCTTAGAGATAATAATTCCATGTTTATCTAATTCTAAGATAATGTTTTTAAGATGGTCTACATGTTCTACTTCAGTCCCGCTAGATATAAGAATATCATCAATGTAAACGAGACAAAATTCTGAGTAGGGTTTAAAAATGTTATCCATTCTTCTTAGAAATACTTGAGGGGCGTTCAAGTATCCCAATGGCATAACTAACCATTCATATTTTTTCTTGGGGCACACTAAAGGTTGTCCAAGTTATACTGTCTAGGTGCATCTTAATTTACCAAAAGCTGACTTACAATCAAACTCACTGAATATAATTTTATCTTCAATCAAGTTAATTAAGTTATTCTTATCTGGTATCTTATAAGAATCAAATTCACAATTCTTATTAAGGTGTCTATAGTCTATGACCATTCATTTTTTCCTTTCTTTCATTCAGACTCATTTTGAACGTAAAAGGCAAGGCTATTATGTCTACTTTTGCTTTCCCTAACAATTCCTAATTTAAGCATCTCATCTATGTCTTTTTTGAATTATTCTCTATCTTCTGATGAATATCCTTTCTTATAGGTTCCACCATTAATAGTGGCATCTTGGTTAATAGGGATAATTTTACAATAGCTTTGGTCTTTATCCCACTTAGTAATGGGATTTTCTCCTAAAGTAGGTTTTGCTAATTACCCAATCTTTTCTTTTTCTGCTTCTATATCCATTTTCTTTTCTTTGGATATATCTTGTACCTTTAATAAGGCTTGTTGGTCTTGGTCTAAAATTTCTTGTTGTATAAGCGCAATTTTCTTATAACACTTTTGGTCTGAACATTTACATTCTTTTTGTAAGAGTTTAGTTATTTCTTGAGCTTCTTGTTGATTTATAGGTCTAGTTCCACCATGCTCAACTGAAGAACTCTGATGGGTTATAGGTCTATAATTGGGTTTGACCTACACAAGGTCAAAAGTAGTCGTGTGATCAATTAAAGGGGCTATAATATTAAATTCCTCTTTATCACTAAGCAATATTTTATCGTTATACTGAGTATAAGGGTGGTATTTACTAATAAAGTCTTGTCCTTAAATAATGTTTCGTTAAAATAGGACGGGGATCCATAATCCAAAACTGATGTTTTACAGTTTTGTTAGTCTGATTTCCTAGTTTAAGAAAATAGGAATAGTCTGAAAGTATAAGGTGAATGATTCTCTATTAGCCACCTTACCATGGATCTCGTGATTAGAGTCTTACAAAATATTCTTCACAGAAGGCATTTTCCTTACAAATACTCTGAGAGTATCTTGTATCTATAAAAGCGGAAAGTCTTTGAGGATAATCTTTGTGTTGTATGAATAATTCTACAAAACAAGCATTAGGTTTGGTAGAAATTACTAAATTATTCTTTTATAGAATAGATTTTCATCTATGAGGTTTATCTATGAAAACTAATGGTGTTATGTCTTCTGTACTACTTTCTGAGTACTTATCTTCTTGATCATAGGAAATTCTGTTTCCTTTTATGTCTTCATTTTCTTGTAATCTTTTAGTTATATTTTTATCAATGTCTTGATAATAGAGTTTAATATCTTGGTTTATTTGAGCATCATACTGAGGATTGCTCTAAATCTAGTTCTCCAACATCCTTCATGGTAGTATAATTGGCAAATAACACAAACCATAAATAATTCTGTTTGTATAGTCTCAAAACATTCTACACAATTAGAATCTTTCATACTACATTTCATTTCAAATGTGCAATAATGTTTTTCATCGTAGTAACATCTAAGAATATATGTTAGTAACTCAGAATTACTAACTGTCCATCTTTTCTTTTTAGAGGGGGCTTAATATGCATTTATACCAAGCTTCTTTAAAGTTTATATACTCATATTCATGATTAATTTGCATCATATATAAGTCTAGAGTATCTTGGGAGTCTTCATACTCATCAATATCACTACTATAATCTTCTGATTCACTATCTGTATATGCATTATAGATACAGGCATTGTCATCATTTTCTATATCTGCTATTTCTTTAGCATATAGTATATATAATTCTTCTTGATCTGCAAAGTCTAATATTGTATTAATAATCTTAACACTTTCTTTATATTTATTGTTAGGACAGTCTTTAGAAAAGTGTTGTTCTTTACGACAAGTCCAATATTCTTTAGTAGAAGTCTTAGACTGGGCTACTTTTTTTTTTCCTATAATTAGGAATTTTCTTATGTTTGTTGGTATTCTATTTGGAATACCGTATTTGGTTAAATCTATTTTTCTTGGCTCTAAAATTCCTTTCTCTAAAGGTAGTAAATGGTCTGAATTTATATTTTCTTGAAAAACCTAAAGGCCTATCCTTTTGTTTCCAATATGGTTTATTCTTTTTAAATTTCTTTTCTTTAGTGTCATTTCCACATCCTCGTTGGATTGGAGCTATGCATCTTTCATCTTTAATTGGAGGAATCTGTTTGAATGTTTTCCCAATTAACGTTCCTTGAGTTATGTCTCATCTTTTAGATATGATATAGTCTCTAACAAAGTTAATTATTTCTCCAAGGGAGTTATTCTTGATTCCAGCAACTCTTGGCTAATTCATATATTCATTAATTAGGATTTTTCCTATAGCTGGTATTTTTCTAAAATCTTCATCTTTTAAGGTCTCACCAAATTCTTAAATTTGGTAATATAGATGTTCAAAATTGTATCTATATTCATTTATTTTATCTTGTTTGCAAATACTATGAAGAGCTAACTTAGTTTTTGCTAAGTTTTGTTCATTGATTTGAGATAAATGTACAACTCCAATGAATTTTATTGCAAATAATTGAATATATTCTTCAATTGATCTTTGATCTTGATGTTGTCCCATTTTCTCAATTTTAGCTATGGATTCTACATCTGTAGCTTCTCTAAGGATGTCTAAATATATTTTTTTCGTTCCTCTAATGGATTGTTCAGCGTATTGTTTACATGAACTTGCATCCCACTTTCATTAGATGCAAAACACATATTTATTTTATTATGCCATTCATCTAAGGCTTTCTTTCTATCTTGGACATTATCTAAATTAAGGTATATTTCAACTTGGTTTATGGCTTGACTTGTCATGGTCTTAACTGGATTAAAACTCTTGTCACTAGTTGGATTTTTTTTTAAATAATCAGGTTTAGTCTTTACTAGAGTATTTTCATAAATAGGAATATTTATTCCTATTAGTTTACTAGAGAGTCTAGGAACATGATTTAGCCTACTACTGGTTCTAATTTCTTGGTTAGCAGGACCTACCTGTGTAGCTAGCATTAATCTTTTTTCTCCTTCTTCTATTAATCTAAGGTTTCTAAGATGTTCTTTGGTATTCTTAGATTCTTTTAATTTTTATATGTGGCCTTGAGATATTGTATTAAATATATCCTTATCTTGGAATCTAATATAATGATTTCTTTTAAGATGTTCTTTAAAGGTCTTCATGTCTAATTCTGAGGGTTCATGCCCAAAGTTCTAGATTCTAACTTTTTCTCTAACTAAATCTTTTTGTTCAAATGATCTTCTAGGTCTAATTACTGGATCTTGTCTTAATAAGCTAGAACTAGCTTTATTACTACATTTTCCTTCTGAGGGATCATTAAGTATAGCTTCTCCCATATTTTAAAATCTAATTTCTTCACTGTGGACATTCTTATTAGTAGTCTTAGGGGGGACCAAAGTGGGTAGTAACATTTTCAGTGACATCGTCTTGATTAATGAATAAGGGTTTATTTTGTATAATATTAGTTTTTTGAAATTCTAACAATTGCCAAAGAATCTTAGCTTTTTCTCTCATAGGTCCCGTATTCCTAATATTGTAAGTATGATTCTAGTTTGAATTATTGATTCTAATCAATATTTCTTCATTAAGTCTAGCACTAGGAATTCCCGATTGCATTCCTTCATGGGGAAATTGGGAGAATTTCACATAACTTTGGAATTCTATGTTAACATTAACATCTGGGAGAATATAACATTCATAGCCATTAACATATAAGATTAACTTAAAATGTTTGGCTATGTCTACAGTTACTATAAATGCTGGAATAACATTGGAGTATCCAATATTGTCTGACATTTCCAATTGGGTTATCCCAATAAGGCTTTTCTCAAAGTCTTTCCATCTTTTGTCTACTAGGAAACATAATATGTTGATATTATTTTGAGGTCTATGTAATCCTTGGATTCTTGCTTCAAAGAGTCCTAAGGTTAGGAACTGAAATTTTCTATCAGTTACTTTTGATCTTAGCCATTATGAGTCGAAAACTTGAAGCTCAATATATGACTTGTCTAACACATGATTTTTATAATGACAAGTCATGTTATAATTAGGAGTTTCGGAAGTGGCTCCTTCTTTAAATAAGACTATGTATATAACTACTGGAAGTTATCCATTATGTATGGAGTCTTCTATAATTTTCCAGTCAACTTCACCCCATTCCTTCCATTGAAGAGGGTTGGTGAAGTTTCTCTTTTTCCACTATGTTCTAATATTGGAGAATGAGTCTTTAAGTCTTTGGATCATAAAATTATTATGTCCAATATTTGGGATAGGACTATTTATTTTAATAATCCTATTTAATCCATCATTTATAATTCTTTTAGTTATGGTTTTTCCTATATAAGGAGATTCTCTAAATTTACAGGTGGTTACATATTTTTGTTCAAGTCTTTTTTCTATTCTTTCTAAAGAGTCTGAATAATCTTTTTATCCGACTAAGGATTTCTTCTTTAAAGAATTTATTTTCTTTTCTTGCATTATCATTAATATCTTCATTAAGATTCGCAAGAGTATTAGCAATCTTTGCAATGCAGTTTTTTACTTCATTATCTTTTTCTTGTTGTTGCACAGATTCTTGTGTCATTCTAGTGTCTATAGATTCTATTGATTTCTCTATTTTATCTAAGCGTGTTAGAATAAAAGGAGAGTCTAATTCTGGTTGGGAAGGTTTATTATATATAAATTTAATTCCCTTCATAATTTCTTCGGTTTTTTCTACTGCTTGAGCTATATTAAGTCTAAGTTCATTAATAATGCTATCCATTATGAATAGGTTTTGGATTTCCATATTGTTAAGATAATTGGCTAAATTTTGCTGAAATTTAACAAAGTTTATATAGAAGGTGGTTAATCCTTCTTTCTTAGTTTTTAAATCTAATTGTAAGTCTTTAACAAAGTTATTATTGTAGTCTTGTGTGGCTGCTATTGAGGTTGAGATTAAATTTAATCTTTCAAGTATAAGTCTTAATGCTTTAGCAGCATTAGTAATCTCATTTTCATTTATATAATAATTAAATCTTTCATCATTTATCTTTTCTAAAAATTTTTGCTAAAAATCTGCTAGGGTTTGAATGAAGAGGTTTTTAAGTATCTCATTCGAGTCTAATCTAACTATTTCTATTAGGAAGATAATTGTCTAATCTAGAAAAAAATTTAGCTTGTTCCCTGGTGAGCTTAATTAACTCACTTTTTTTATTCTTTGTCAAAGTTTTAATTTCTGAAATATCTTTATTAAGGACTTCTATATGATTGGTCTTAATATTTATATCTTATAATACTTGTACAAGGTCTATTAGAATTTGATTATCTATTTCTTGTAAATGTTTAGAGATATTTTTTTATCTGTGTTTCTAGGATTTTGATGTCTTTAAATAATTGTCTTAAAATAAGTAGGATACACTTATTTTGGTCTATTATGCTATTGATAGCATTGACAGGAACTTGCCTATTGTCTTCGTGTTTGGCTGAAATGTGTTCAATGTGTGAACAACAGTCTATGTGTTAGTTAAACAACCTTTTGGGTCTAAATCAGTTACCGAGATGGGTTGGTAGTCTGGATGGGTTCCAAAAATATCTTTGTAAATGCATGGGATAAATCCCAAGGGCATTAAAGTCTTTTACTAATGTAGGTCTGAAAGGAGCATCTTGGCTCTGATACCAGAATTGAGTTTGGGTCGAAATTCGGTGGATTTTTCTACTTTCTTAATTTTTCGTTGTCTAAAATATAAATCTATGATATTTTTAGTCTTAAAATAGAATTTTACTAAAGGACATTAGCTTTTGTCTTATTATGGTCCTCATTTAAGAACATGTGTCAACGCCAGGCGACACATGTTCGATTCGCACTGTTAAAATGCGGAATAATCCTCACAAAAGTATATATATATATATATATATATATATATATATATATATATACATACATATATATATATATATATACATACATATATATATATATATATATATATAGTTCGGCTCTCCAACATACCTCATTAAACATACCTATGAACATACCTATTTTTTTAAAATAGTAAAAGAAATGATTTTGAGTTAATATTTTTTATATGGGTTCATGATATTTCAATGTGCCCCTGTAAAAATATTCAGACCAAAATAATATTTTTTGATATTTTTAAAAAATAGGTAAAAAAGCTGGCAGTTTTAAAGGGTAAAAACTGACAGTTTTTTTACTTATTTTTTAAAAATACTAAAAAATATTATTTTCAATTGATTTTTTTTATAGTGGCACCTTGAAATATCATGAATCCATATAAAAAATATCATCTCAAAATTATTTTTTTTACTATTTAAAAAAAAGATATGTTACTAAGTATGTTGCTAGGAAGAATGTTGAAGAGCGTGACTATATATATATATATATATATATATATATTAGACCCTACTCAAGAATTTTGACCAGAACATGTAATGGCTCAAAGTCAGAACATGCAAATGAACGGTTACAGATGAATATGAGCGGGCTAAAATGGATATGGTGTAATATGGACGGGTCAGGATTCTAAGGCGGGTCAGATTGGGTTATGTCATACTCTGGTTTGGTTTGGGTCAACCCGTTTTTATTCTACTTTTGAAAATTTATCCATGTAAGGATATAAAATCAGATATATATAGAAATATGAAAGATCTATACAAATGAACTTGGAAGTTATTTTTTAACACTAGCTGGAAACTGTCACCAATTTACACGAACCGCTAAATTGGAGGTTGCAAACCGTTACTGACCCGCTACTAATTTACATAAGCTGCAAGAGAGAGAATCATCTTGGCTAGGCGATTTGTTGTTGGGAATGTTTATGGAGAACACAGTTAGAGAGGAAGAGCAACTGGGTCTTGCTGAGATATGTGAAATGGGCTTTGTCTTATTAACCCGCTGTTGAACCACCGTGAGGAATGGACCAGCCAAACCATTTGGACACGCTGGCTATGAACAGTGGCCCAAACGCCTTTTTCTGGGCAGGTCTTGAACCATTTTACCTTCATTAAACCATATTGCCAGCCCTCCTCATACTACTATCATCTTGGTATGCTAACATGCTATGTTGGGCACGTAAATTGGAACACTCAGCACAATGTAGTTCGGAGGTATCACTAATGTAGTTCCACTTTTCAGGGACTTTTATCATGGGAGATTTTATATGTATGAATTTTTTTTATATTTCATGATTAAAATTGCTTTCTTGGACATGATGTGTTGTTCTATCATATATGACTTCCAATCTGTCAGAGGATACTATATCATACTCCGTACACAAGTCTTTGCTCTACCCAATTTTAAAAACTATCCATACTAAGAAAATCTTACGAAATTTTGTCTAATGATAGGAATTTGACCTCAAGTTGGTTTTCATACTAAACAAGTTCTAAATACGTAATATTTCTGTCCAGAAAGGAAATATTTTATAATGTTAAAATAGATGACACATTATTTCTGATTGTAACTTATACAGTCATGGCAAAATGTCACATGAGCAGCTAGTTTGTCGATCCCCCATGTCTTGTACTATCATAGCATGTGTGGTAATAATTGGACTTCATGTCTATTAAACAACAGCTTCTCTAAATGACACATCAATATAGTGTTGGTTGTGAGTAAGTGATATGAATTCCACAAATTAGACCCAATCGTACAATATTCACTACACATGATCTGTTGGATGTACATTATAAACAGCTACCAGCATAATAAAAAGAAGTGGGTCCTTTTATGCTCTATTGAAATGATAGACCATAGAAAATCGAATAAGAGTTATTACGAAGTAAACAATATTAATTATTCTGTGTATTTGTTAGGAGGCAGTGCCATGTGCCAGTGTGCTACCTAATGCCTGATGTCTCTCAATGGGCCACAGTGCTTTAGTCTCTTCACCACTCAAACCATTTGATATTGTTGGCCATATATTTTGTCCTCTATCACTCCTGGTTTCTCTCTCTCTATATATATCCAGCTTTTTTCTAACATTCACCATCCACTGCCAAAGCTCCTCAGCCTTTACGAACTGCAACAAATCAATCGCCTGCCAATCTGTTTTCAAGAGTATAAGTTCTCTAGAATCATGGGTATCCGATTGCCAAGAAATGTTTCACCTAAACAGATTCTTCGACGAGTTATTTCAACTTCAACAACTACAGATGTGCCCAAAGGGCACGTTGCCATCTATGTTGGAGAAACAATAATAAAGCGACATGTAGTTCCATTATCATATCTGAATCATCCTTTGTTCCAGAACTTGCTCAGCCAGGCTGAAGAAGAGTTTGGGTTTGATCATCCAATGGGTGGTCTCACAATCCCTTGCAGAGAAGAAACATTCATTAATCTCACTTGCAGTCTGAATTGCTCCTGACAAAGATGCCAAAACAACTAGACCAGAAGACGCATAATCTAACAAGCTTGACCCATAAAACCTACCACCCCAATTTTGTATAGGAGAGCATCTTTATTCTTTGTATATTGATATATACTATCATTTTAATCCAATACGTTTTGATCTCTTTTGTGGAATTTTTTTCTCTTAATTATTATTTTCTTCTCATTTTGATGAGTCATTGTTGATCATAGAAAAAGTAATCAAACTAAAGTTGCAGCTGAGAAACCATGTAAGATTACGAAGCTATATATGTCAGGGTTTCTCTATTAGATATTGTATTCCACGGTATTCGTCTTTGTTAACAACATGAATATATTCTGATATATCAATTGCCCCATGCCATTTTATTACTTCTTTATTATGATTTTCTCTTCCATTAGCCTATTATATAAAATGAACTAGTTATCATGGGTCTTTTTTCACCTGCTTATCTCATTTATGATTTACCCTTTCCTCTCAGACCTCCCAATTCACTTACCCCTTTGACTAGTAACAAAATTTCGAAGAAAAAAAACCACGTGGTTACTTTATTGAACTATATATTAGATTTGTCTCAGAAAAAGTGTACAGAAAATTACCCATCCATTTGTATAGCATCAGAAAATTGTTGATAACTCAGTTAGTACAAATTTGACGTATATCTCACGAGGATCCCCTAAGATGCCTACACAACGTTCAAATGCAACAATGCAGCTGAGATTGGCCCCTCGTTTTTTTTGCAATATTACCTCATTCCTTACAATTAATAGTATAAAATAGGCGGGAATAATGAGGTTCATGGTTGAATCATTTCATTGTTTAGGTCATGTTGGAACAGTAGATATGTTGTGCCTCCTGCTGAAAGTGATATGTGGATTCACTACTTTTCACGTTTATTGAAGTTCAATGTTCTTGACTACCAATGCGCGGTTATAATGCATACGGAAAAGATAATTGGTGTTGTTTCAAGATATGCTATCTATGTTAAACTTAATTCGGTCTAATCATTATGGAACTTGGAACGTGACATTTGCTCAAATTTCTTATTTCAAAAGATTGAATTTATCACTGGATACATTTTTGGATTTTTCTTGCAATTCTAACATGTATAATTTTCTCCCATGGTAGTTATTTTAAAGGCTCTCTACTATATTTCTCTCTTTAAATTTTGAGGGGTTCACTGTGATAGGTTATTTAAAGTAGTTTGGCATGATGTTCCTCAACACTTAAAATGCTTAGAATATCACTCCAAATTCTTGATGAGGATAAACAAACCATATGATCCTTCATTTGCTATTGAGCTCACCTGGTCTTCATAAAATTACCTCTTTACCACTGTATCAATATTTTGAAGGGTTGCCCATTATATATATAGTATTCATACAACTGAGTTTATTAAATTTATAAGCACTCAATCAATATTTCGCGCTTTCCATAAATTTTGTGAGATCTTTTTTCTTACTCGTTCTATTTTTAGAAGAAGAAATCCTTATAGAACCAAGACTATTCGTATGCCTCGTGTTATTCATTCAAAGAATTTTTTTAAAGGTTTTCATTTATCGAAAACCACACAGTTTCAACAGCCTTAGATGTCCCAAAAGGTTGTTTTGCAGTTTATGTTTGAGAGAAGAAAAAATAAAGCGATTTGTGATTCCATTAACATTCTTGAACGAGCCTTCATTACGAGACTTGTTTAATCACGCTGGGGTAGAATTTGGGAATTCTCATCCAAAGGGAAGTCTCACTATTCCCAGCAGAGAGGATAATTCATTGATCTCATTTCTCGCTTGTGATGATTGTGAATTAGAATTGTAGCATATCTTAGACGACAAACTAATGTCAGCAAATAAACACAGTTGTAACTTGCATTTTTTTTTTCATTTTTTCCACATAGAATCACCTAGGGAAGGAAACAATGTATCCAGGTGTGAGAAAATTAAATTTAAATTTTGGCACATTGTTTCACATTCTCGATTGGTGAAGCAAAAATTTATATTAGTTGAGGTTTTTGTTTCAATGGATTCTATCTTACATACATCTAATGACTTATAAAGGGAAAAATTAGAAGTTTTAGTTTCCCTTATTGGGAAACCAATTGACAATGATAAATCCAGTTCCAGTTGAAGGTGAGCTACCAAATTAAAAAACAAATAAATGGTCCACAAAAGAAAATTGATTTAAGTTTTTAACGTGGACTATTTTGGTACAAAAATTATGAATCATGAGCGACTTCTTCAAAATATTCAATATAAATAGCAGATTCATACTGAAGACAACTTCATTTGTTTGTCACTTCGAGCTGATTTTCGGAGTTGAAGTAAGATGTAACAGTATATACTCAGTGAAAAATCATCGCCTAGCCACTTGTACATCAAAGAGAAATTAAAATAGTTGCTGATATGTTGAATACCTACCCAAACCTAGAACAGGACGTATGCTCTAGCATTCAAATCTGTTTCTAGAAAGAAAGATATTTGTAATCTCTCATAAGTTTTGTCTTCTTATAATTCAAAGGGCACAAATATGATTAACTCTTGTAAAAACACATATAACTATAATGAATGTCATACAAAGATGGAACAAGGTTACAATCACTCAATACAAACACACAACCTAATCTCTCACAAGAAAGAACCTCAAATTTGTGGAAAGAACTCTTACTCACCAAGGGGTGTGCTCTAAGGCAATAAAGAAGAATATCCCTCGTCCTTCCAAGCTAAAATGTTAGTCAGTACAGAGACAAGTGTACAGAAAGACGCACGTGTCTCCAATTTATGCAAGATATACTCAAGTAGACTCAATCATAATATAATTTGACTACTCATCCAACTTATAGTTCACTGATTTGGTATTCTGATCAACTTGGAATCATGGAATTGCTGATACAGGACTGATCCAATGCTGAAACAGAACGAACTTCTTATAAAATTTCTTTCTTCATGTGCGATGCTCCTCTCTCTCTCTCTCTCTCTCTCTCTCAATTGACTAAATTAGGAAAAGAGAAGAAACCAGTAGGAAGTTGACAACATGTCACAAACTAATGTAGGATTTTGTTCATTTTATCAAGTTTGAATAATTGTCATAACTGAATTAACCCACTAATTGACGCTTTTTGTGCTGATACAAAATTTCAGCTGCCGAGGGCTAATGAACACAACTCTCATCCCAAGAACATCTTCATTCTTTTCGCTACCTATTATAGGCTACCCTTCTTGAACTTCGTCCTATGATCCTCTTAGTCAATTCCGAGCTCCTTAACTATATATATATATACAGTCCTGCTCTTGTGCGGACCAGTCCGCATTTTAAGAGTGCGGACCAGACATGTGTCATCTGGCAGTGCGCCCAGAAAAGAGAGAGAGTGCCTATAATTTAGGCGATAATTTCTATGCGCTCGGTCAGGTGACGCATGTCCGGTCCGCATTCTTAAAATACGGACCAGTCCGCACAAGAGCATTATTATATATATATATATATATATATATATATATATATATATATATATGAGATTCCATGGTGAACATTGTACCATAAACTGAGCTGCTGTTGGGTTATTCAGGGACTAAGATGTGGAGCAAGGGACTAGTGCTTGTTTAGAAGAATTCCCATGTTAAATTTGTAGTTTTACCGTCACTATATCGACAATGTGAAGTCTCTTCTCTGCTAGCAGGTTGGCTATGCAAGTGCATGCCACAAATCCATGAAATAATTCAATGTCATAACATTGGCCCTAGTAATGCTATCAGCCTATGTTGAAAAGTGAATATAAACACTTAATGCAACCACTTCTGAATTATTGTATGAGGATTTCTGTCTGCATTTCAACATTTTGAGTCCTTTTATAATGGGAGTATAATAAGCATGAAGAACTTTATCTTTCATGTTGAAACTGTGATGTTTTAACATGATGTGTGTTGTTCAATTATATATGACTTCCGGTACATCCACTCAATTTTTAGACCTACACGTTATGAAAATCTTATGGCATTTGGTCTAGTTATAGGCATTTCACCTCAAGTTGGTTTCATACAAAATAAACTCTCTGATTCTAATTTGTAGAAGTCAGGGAACATTGTCACAATAGCAACCCCTAATGTTTGGCACTATCATGACAGATGTAGGACTAGTTGGACTTTGTGTTTATCTGATAACAACTTCTCTAAATGACACATCAATATAGTGTCGGTTCCACAAATTAACAGCTACAATCAGCAGTAGGTTATTTTTTTGTTCTATTAAATGATAGACCATGGAAATTGCCTCAGAGATATTACAAAATAAACAATATGAATTATTTTACATATCTTTGAGGGGGCAGAGCCATGTTCTACCTAATGTCTGATGTACTCTAATGGACCACAGTGCCTTAGTTTCTTCACCACTCAAACCATTTGAGATTATTTGCCATATATTTTGTCCTCAATCTCTCTATATTTGTATATATATATCCAACTTTTCCAACTTTAACCATCCACTGCCATAGCTTCTCATCTTTTACAAACTGTGATAGATCAATTGGCTTACCATCTTTGTTCAAAAATTGAAGTTCACTAGAATAATGGGTATCCGATTGCCAAGAAATATTTCTCCTAAACAGATTCTCCGACGAGTTATTTCAACTTCAACAACTACAGATGTTCCCAAAGGTCACATTGCAATCTATGTAGGAGAAACCATAATGAAGCGTCATGTAGTTCCTTTGACATATTTAAATCATCCTTCGTTCCAGAACTTGCTAAGTCAGGCTGAAGAAGAGTTTGGGTTTGATCATCCAATGGGTGGTCTCACATTCCCTTGCACAGGAGAAACATTTATTCATCTCGCTTGCAGCTTGAATTTCTCATAAGAAAGATCGTAAAACGAGTAGACCAGAAGACACAGTCTAACAACCACGAGCAGTAAAACCTACCACCCCAATTTTGTATAGGAGAACCTATTTATCTCTTTGTAAATTGATATATACTATCATTTTTAATCCAATACGTTTCATTCTCTTTTGTGGAATCTAACTCTTTCATTCGAGGGTGCTCATGTTATTGATATACCCAAATGAATATGTTATGTAATTTCTGTTTTCCAATGTCATTCTTAAATCTTAGGGTCAATTTACTCTTCCTTTAGCATACAGTCTAAAATGAACCAGAAGTCTGTAATAATATGGCACAAGGATACTCTAAGATGGTTACACCACCTTCAACTAATGTTTTCTTAGTCTATTTTTTTATGCAAGGGCTCTGCTATTAAATTAATAGGAGTGCTTCTATTGCAAGTGCTGATTATTGTATCTTGGAAGATGATTGCCATTGAGTCCGTGGATTATCGTTGCACGACAGATTTCATCTTAAGGACAAAGAGTTAAACCATGTGAGGAGGTTCTCTTTTATCTCTGTCTTTAATTTCATGAGGGGTCCTCTGTAATAGGTTCCCAATAGTGGTAGGGTATGATACTCCCCAACATTACAAGGTCTATCATATCAGTCTAAATTTTTTGACGATGACTTGGAAGAAAAAACCATGTGATCTTTCATATGCTATTGTCCCCCTCTAGCATTCATCGAATGACTCCACCACTCGATATTGATTGTAAATGATCTTCCATTTACCCAATACATCTATATAAATGTATACAACTGAGTTTACTACCATCACAAGTCATCAAAAACTCTACTGCCACAGCTTTCACTCAATTTAAAAGTCCTCTGTGATTTTTGTTTTTCCTCCTATCTATAGAAGAAGATGCCATTACAGAATCATGACTATTCGTATTCCTAGTATCATTAATGCCAAGAAAATTCTTCGACGGTTTTCATTCTCAAAAAACCACACAGCTTCAACTTTTGTGGATGTCCCCAATGGCTATTTGGTAGTTTACGTTGGAGAGGAGGAAAAGAAGCGATTTGTGATTCCATTATCATTCTTGAACCAGCCTTCATTCAGAGACTTGTTAAATCAAGCTGAGGAAGAATTTGGATTTGATCATCCAATGGGTGCTCTCACTTTTCCGTGTAGAGAGGATATATTCGTTGATCTCACTTCTACCTTGAGCAGATTGTGAGTTAGAATGGTAGCATACCTTAGAAAATATTTTGAGTTGAATGATTTGTTTTTATGGATTCTTTGTTACTCTTAATGACTTGCGAAGGAAAATATTTTTTAGTGTTAGTGTTCATTGTTGAGAAACCAATTGGCAATTATATTTCTTCAATCAAGTACTATTCAGCAACATGTTAAAAAATATTTACTTTACATATTTTGCAGTCTTATGATTAACTACTTTATTAGTTTTAGTGTTCATTGTTGATGTAACTTATGATTCACTACTTCACATATTTTGTAAAGTTCAATGTTCCTGATTACCATTGTGGATTTGTGGTGTTATTATACTTAGTGCAGGGTTAGTTGGTAACCTGCCTAGCCCTTTATGTGGAACAAATAAGATAACTTTGTTAATAAAGGCTAAGCTTGTTTCTTTCCTTTAATTTGTCAGAGAATATAAAAGGATGGGTGGTGTGTCCCATATTTCTGTCCATGGAAGAGTAAATCCTCATTAAAATGTGGCAAAGGTCTTCAACTATTCGACTTTTAATCTGTTCCAGATACACCAGGTGCCATTTGTTCTGTTAAACATAAAATCATCATAAGTGATCAGGGAAACTACAAATGTTAACGTGTTCTTATCTGAAAACACGTCCATATGTATATCTCTGTATACAACAGTCAATATTGCAACTGGTTGTTTCTGATAAAGTTGACCAAATCAACTCACAAATGGATGGAGCTTTCAACAGTTATTTTTTCTCTCTTTCAAATGAGTCTACATATGAGTCTACAAAACCAAGACATCTATAGTGAATAAATTCCACTGTTCTAAAATACCCACCTAGGCACGCCTAGGCTTGTTCTAAAATACCCACCTAGGCACGCCTAGACTTGAGGATTCGGAGAAACGCCCTGCCTTAAGCTTTTTACGCATTATTCTAGGTATAACCCTTAAGGCGCACTTTTTTTCTAAAAACAACAATGCTTTAGTGAAACGATATCGGCCTTTAAAGAATTTTTTTACAAACCGGACCATTATCTCATCCAAATAATCAAATAATATTTTAATTTGCATATATTCAGACATATTTTTATGATATGTACAATTTTAGTATTTTAATAGCCTTGTTATGGTTAAAAAATATTAAAATATATTAAGAAGGCCTAAACGTCTTTTCACGCCTTTTTACGCCTAAGGGTAGCCTAGGCTTCTAAGGCTTAAGGCTTGGCCTCCACGCCTCGATCACGCCCCGCGTTTTTTAGAACCTTGATAAATTCATTTGAGTATTTCCAATTATCCAAAAATTTTGTCTTGGAATTCTTTAGTTTCAGATAACTAAATTATTAGGCTTGTTTTTGCCACCAAGTGTCTTGTTTCCAGAAGAGGTCAGTCAAGTCTGTATTGTTTGTAGGATTAGCAGACAAAATGTTCAACAGAATACCAACTGAGAACCGTGGAATGAAAATCTAATAGATCAGCTCTTACATAGCTTCTATATTTTATATGGTTCCTCAGCTGCAGCCTACTTGTTCTAAGATCAGTAATGCTTCGTCTGAATGATAAAAGAATTGTAAATAGAGAAAAAAAAATTAACTAAAGAGAATGACATGCTATCGGATTTAAGGTGAACATATACATCAGTATGAAAAGAAACAAATATATTCTTGTAATGCAAAATTTGAGTGGTAGGTTTTGAGAGTCAATGTTGTTAGAGTAGGTGTCCTCTTGTCTTTGTCATTATGTCATATATCTCTTCTTTTCTCAGTAGAAATTCAAACTAAGAGTGAGATTAAATAATTTTCTTCTCTACAAGGGATTAGGAGACCACCCATAGGATGATCAAACCCAAGCTCTAAGATTTTATGACCATCTCAAGGGATCCTTGTGCAAAGATGTAAGTGAATCGGAATGGCTAAGAGGGAAGGGGGAATTAGTTCTACATGTTAAAAAGGACCCGCGATAACTGGCTTATCATATACAATATGCTAATGGAAGAGAAAATCATCATTAGGATTTAAGATTATGGAAAAGGGAAATTAATATAACAGAATAATATAATTAGTAAGGAAAATGGTAGTTAGTTAAGCTTGTACAGCTGTCAATTTTCTGTTGGACAGCATTTCTAGTTTGTTAGTTTGTTATCTCCCTAATTCTGTACAGCTATTTATATAGCTTGTTTTCTGTTGTAATCAAGAGATATAGAAATCTATATTCATAAATGACTTTCTTCTCTCTTCTTGACTAAAATGGTATCAGAGCACTAGCGTGCTTCTTCTTCTTCTTCTTCAAATTTTTTTCTACGATTTTTGATCTTTGATCCTTTTCTCTTGATGACTACTGGAAATTCAACTGGTTTTGGATCATTTTCTTCTTCTGCATCTTTGATGAGCAATTCCGCCATTGATGATGTCTCGAGTCCTTATTATCTTCATCATTCTGATAATCCTGGTCTGGTATTGGTTTCTCAGCCTCTTACTGGAGAGAATTATGCTTCTTGGAGTAGAGCTATGCTTATAGCACTTTCTGTCAAAAACAAAGTATGCTTTATCGATGGTTCTATGCCTCGTCCAGAAGGTACTGATCCTTATATAAACTCATGGATTAGGAACAATAATATAGTCATTTCTTGGATTCTGAACTCAGTTTCGAAGGAAATATCTGCTAGTGTTATCTTTTCTGATTCTGCTCGTGAAATTTGGATCGATCTTAAAGAAAGATATCTTCAGAAAAATGGCCCTAGAATTTTCCAACTTAGGCGTGAATTGATGAATCTCTCTCAAGGTCAGATGACTGTTAGTTCATATTTCACTAAGCTAAAGACTATTTGGGAAGAGCTTAGCAACTATAAACCTGTTTGTACTTGTGCTCGATGTTCTTGTGGAGGAATTAAATCCATTGCTGATCATCATCACATGGAATATGTTATGTCATTCTTGATGGGATTGAATGATTCATTTGCACAAGTAAGAGGACAACTTCTCCTCATGGATCCTATTCTACCTATTAACAAGGTTTTTGCACTCATTTCTCAAGAAGAACAACAGAGGAGTATTAATATCATGACTAGTGGTTCTAATGGACAAGACACTATGGCATTTGCTGTGAAAAATGAATTTTCTAAGTCTGTTATTTCTCAGAATCCCAATAAGAATCAGAAAAAGGATAAGCCTCTTTGCACTCATTGTGGATACACAGGACATACAATTGACAAATGTTACAAGCTCCATGGTTATCCTCCTGGATACAAACCAAGGCAGAAATCTAACTCTCAGACCTCTACTCATCTTGTCAATCAAGTTTCTGACTCTCAATCCAATAATAATCAGGAGCATATGAGCAACTTTATGCACATGCTCAATCCTGCTCAATATCAAAATTTGATGTCCATGCTCTCTACTCATTTAAGTGCAGCTAAAGTCAACGATAAGGCCATTTCTAGTTCAGGTACTTGTTTTTCAGTTTCTCTCTATCCTATCCTTCATTCCCCAAGTATTTGGATTTTGGATTCTGGCGCTACAAGTCATATCTGCTTCACCAAATCTGCTTTTATTCACATGCATTCTGTCCAGAATACATTTGTTACTCTGCCTAATCATGATAGGATACCTGTATCTTATATCGGCACTGTAAAACTCAATTCTGTCTTACTTCTTGAGGATGTTCTTTATGTTCCACAATTCAAGTTCAATCTTCTCTCTATCAGTTCTTTACTCAAGGATACATCAATTTATGTCAGATTCTTTGATGACTCTTGTGTTATCCAGGATATGCATAACCAGAAGATGATTGGCAGGGGTAGAAAGCTTGCAGACCTTTATATCTTTGAAGTTGCTTCTGATCAAAATAAGGCTGCTTTAGTCTCTTATGATTGTAATTCGAAATTTTCTGTTGCTAATGTTGTTTCTTCTGAACTTTGGCATCAAAGACTTGGCCACTTGTCTTTTAAAAGATTGGATTTATTAAGAGACAAGTTACATTTTTCTTGTAATAAGAATAGTTTGAGTCAACCTTGTTCTATATGTCCTTTGGCTAAACAACGCAGATTGTCTTTTATTTCTCATAACAATTTGTCCAAGAATGCTTTTGATCTCATTCATTGTGATACCTGGGGTCCCTATCATGTCACTTCTCATGCTGGATATAGGTATTTTCTCACTTTGGTTGATGACAGCACTCGGTTTACTTGGATTTTTCTTATGAGACACAAATCTGATGTTAGCTTTCTTGTACCAAGATTTTTCAAACTTGTGGAGACTCAATTTGGCAAGACAATAAAACAGTTTAGAAGTGATAATGCTCCTGAACTGCATTTTACTGAATTCTTCCAATCTAAAGGTGTTATACATCAATTCTCTTGTGTTGAGAGGCCAAAGAAAAACTCAGTTGTGGAAAGGAAGCATCAGCATCTCCTCAATGTTGCTAGAGCCTTATTTTTCCAGTCTAGAGTTCCCATACAGTTCTGGGGAGAATGTATTTTGACTGCTGCATTTCTTATTAATCGAACACCTTCTCCTATCATACAACATCAAACACCCTATTCTCTTCTTTATCAAGTTCCTGTTGATTATAGCTCTCTGAAAGTGTTTGGAAGTTTATGTTTTGCTTCCACTTTACCTTCTCACAGGACTAAGTTTCAACCAAGAGCCACTGCTTGTGTTTTCATTGGCTATCCATCAGGTATCAAAGGTTATAAACTTTATGATATTGCTTCTAAAGTTTTCTTTGTTTCCAGAGATGTTGTTTTTCATGAACATCTATTCCCATTTCATTCGATCTCTTCTAATACAGATCTTGTAGACCCCTTTCCAGACTTGGTTTTACCTCAATCTTTCTCCGACATTTCTTCTTTTAATAAGTCAAATAGTTCTATTTTACCTCATATTCTTGAGCCTAATACTCTTGATACAACCATATCAATCATTGAGCCTCCTAATGATCATATTCCTGATCATATTCTTGACTCTTCTACTCCCATTAATCCTCCTCACAGAAAGTCCTCTAGAGTCGTCAAACCCCCCACTTACTTAAAAGATTTTCATTGTAATCTCTTGACCAACACACCTCTTCCTTCTTCCTCCACACCATACCCTATAACTCATTATCTTTCATATGATAGACTTTCTCCGTCGCACAATTCTCTTATTCTCAATATTTCTGCTAATGTTGAACCTCAATATTACCACCAAGCTGTTAAGAATGCTCAGTGGAGAGAAGCTATGAATTCTGAGTTAACTGCTATGGAATCTAATCACACTTGGTCTATCACTCCTTTACCTAAAGGCAAGCATTCTATAGGTTGTAAATGGATATATAAGATCAAGTATAACTCTGATGGGGGTATAGAACGCCATAAAGCAAGGCTTGTTGCTAAAGGATATACTCAGCAGGAAGGATTGGATTTCATTGAGACCTTTTCACCTGTTGCTAAGTTGGTGACTGTTAAAGTTCTCTTGGCTGTTGCTTCCAATTTCAATTGGCCATTGATCCAGCTTGATGTTAATAATGCATTTTTGCACGGTGATCTCTTTGAGGAGGTCTATATGGACTTACCTCTTGGTTATTCTCCATCATATTCTGTTGGTCAGGGGGAGAAACTAGTTTGCAGATTACACAAATCCATATATGGATTGAAACAAGCATCTCGACAGTGGTTCTCCAAGTTCTCCCAAGCTCTTCTTCACTATGGTTTTCACCAATCCAAGTCTGATTACTCCTTGTTTACTAAAGGGTTTGGAGCTAATTTTCTTGATCTTCTTGTCTATGTTGATGATATAATCATCACTGGTTCAGATCCTCAAGCTATTAGTTCCCTCAAAGACTTTCTTAACACTCAATTTAAACTCAAAGATCTTGGCAAGTTGAAGTATTTTCTTGGCCTTGAAATTGCTCGGTCTACTAAAGGAATTTTTCTTTCTCAACGTCATTATACACTCCAATTACTCGAAGATACTGGTTTTCTTGCTTCCAAACCTGCAACTTTACCTATGGACCCTAAAACCAAACTCAGTTCTTTTGAAGGTGATCTTCTTGATGATGCTTCATTGTATCGAAGGCTTGTGGGAAAATTACTTTATCTCACCATCTCCAGACCTGACATAACCTTTGCTGTTCATAAGCTTAGTCAATTTGTTTCTCAGCCTCGGCAACCTCACCTTGCTGCTGCTCACCATCTTCTTCAATATTTGAAAGCAACTCCTGGTCAAGGCTTGTTATTTCCCCCCTCTTCTTCTTTTCAGCTGCGTGCGTTCTCTGATGCTGATTGAGGTGCTTGTCTCGACTCTAGGAAATCAGTCACTGGTTTTTGTGTCTTCCTAGGAGAGTCTTTGGTTTCTTGGAAAGCTAAGAAGCAGGCCACTCTTTCTCGCTCTTCTGCTGAAGCAGAATACAGAGCTTTAGCATCAACAACTAGTGAGCTTATTTGGCTTCATCAACTTCTCAAAGACTTTCAGATTGAGTCTTCTGCTCCAACTCTTCTTTTTTGTGACAATCAAGCTGCAGTTCACATTGCTACTAATCCTATATTCCACGAACGAACAAAACACATTGAGATCGATTGTCATTTTGTTAGAGACAAACTTTCTGACGGTTTTCTCAAGCTTTTGCCTGTTAGAACTAATGATCAACTTGCTGATATTTTTACAAAAGCTTTGCCAGCTTCTTTATTTTTTCCTTTGTTAAGCAAGATGGCCATTTATGATATACATGATCCCAAGAATCTTAAGTCCATCTTGAAGGGGAGTAATAGAATTAGTAAGGAAAATGATAGTTAGTTAAGCTTGTACAGCTGTCAATTTTCTGTTGGACAGCATTTCTAGTTTGTTAGTTTGTTATCTCCCTAATTCTGTACAGCTATTTATATAGCTTGTTTTCTGTTGTAATCAAGAGATATAGAAATCTATATTCATAAATGACGTTCTTCTCTCTTCTTGACTAAAACAGAACATATTCATGTTGTTTTATCAACAAAAATGAAGACTATGGAATGACAGAGCTAATAGAGAATCCCTTACACACAGCGTCCAAATTTTATAAGGTTGCTCAGCTGCAATTATAGTTTGACTTCTTTTTCTAAGATCGGTAATGATTCATCAAATGAGACTAAAGAGAAAATAAATTCCACATAGATATTAAATTGTATTAGATTAAAAATGATAGTATACATAAATTTACAAAGAAATAAAGATTGTCTCCTATACAAAATTGGGGTGGTAGGTTTTATGGGTCAATGTTGTTAGTGTATATATCCTCTGGTCTAGTTGTTTTGGCGTTATTATCAGGAGCAATTCAGACTGAAAGTAAGATTAATGAATGTTTCTTCTCTGCAAGGGATTGCGAGACCACCCATTGGATGATCAAACCCAAACTCTTCTTCAGCCCGACCTAGCAAGTTCTGGAATAAAGGATGATTCAAATATAATAATGGAACTATATGCCTCTTCATTATAGTTTCTCCAACATAGATGGCAACATGGCCTTTGGGTACATCAATAACTGTTGAAGTTGATGTTTAAGTACATCGTTGGAGAATCTGCTTTGTGAAAACATTTCTTGGCAATCTGATACCCATGATTCAAGTAAACAACTATTCTTAAAAAAAAATATTTGACAAGCAATTGATTTATTGCAGTTTGTGAAAGATGAGAAACTCTGGAAGTGGATGGCTAATGTTAGAATACAGATATATAGACCATGAAAGATAGAGGAAAGCTATAGCCAAGAATCTCAAATGAAGTGAGTGGTGAAGAGATTATAGCACTGTGGTCCACCAACGGACATAGGCCATTAGGTAGCACATGGGTATGCATCCTAACAAATATACCCCAGAATTAATAATATTCATTTTTTAGCAGCTCTGATGCAATTTACCACTATCATTTAAGAGGAGACAAAAAATGGACCTACTAAAGATTATAATGTATGCCGGTAGCAGTTGACTATGTAATGGATCGTTTGGATTGAAGACTATATGATTTGGTCTAATTTGCAGCATGCATATTGCATATTCACAACAAACACCATCTTGTTTGGTGTTTAAAATAAAATGGTTGTCAAATAAACATGAAATCCCACGAGTGCTACATGTGTTATGACAGTACCAAACATGGGGGGCTGGAAAAATTATCTGTTAGTGTGATAATGTTCCTTGATCTTTCAAGAGGGAATCAGAAATGATATGGGTTTATCCTGTTACATTATATTGTTTTATGGTGTTCAGAAGTTGACTATATTTATTCAGAATACCTAACGAGTGAGTCATAACTGATTAAACCAGGACAAAATGATGCATATCCATTTATATTTGTGATTTATATGTTCGGAGATATTTGAACCAAAAGCACATGAACTTTTTAATGTAAATGAAAGAGTGTGCCCTTTGGACATATATATATGTGTGTGTGTGTTTGAAGGACCTTGGTTTTGGTTAAGATCAGCCTAGGACGAAGGTTAAGAAGAGTTCCAAGTAACCGTGAGTGAGAAGACTGAGGATGTCCAGAGATCAGATTCATCCGCAATATATACTAGTAGAACAAGATGCCACAATTAAAGTAGTTTAGTATCTTGATCTAGGTGTTTTTTTATTCTTGACTAAGATTGCAGGTGTTAGCTAAGCAATAAATGTATTTTTACAATGTCCTATTCTATAAGAATAGGGAACCCAACAGATGTGGGATAGTTGGGCCAAGGAGGTTCTGATTGAATTGGAAATCGTGGTATTTACTCAATATCCATATTTAGGCTTTAGTCCCACCTCAATTGTTTTGAGTGGGTACCACCCCCATGTATTTTTTTTTTAATTTAGTTGGTCCTATAATTTCCTATAACTGCTCTTAACTACCATTTTCATTCCTTTTAAACATTAACTCATTTTTCATATTATATTACAATAGGACTAACAACCAAAAAAATTGCTTGGGATCAGTCTACAAATGGGACTAAATGCTTATGTTCCCTTTTATATATGTTGATTTCTAATACATTTCAACTCACAGATAACGATAGGAAAATAGCATAAAAGAGAACAGAACAGGAGGAAACATAACGAGAACTAAGCAATCTTGACTTGGACAAGATCCTTGTAAACAACCTACAGAGTGACTACTTTAGCAAAATTATAAGCTACACAAATTTTCCACTAGGACCACAACAAGGACTTCTAAGTGAATCAAACAAACTGTCATAAGACGCACATACATTGAGTCCGATGAATTCTTCTCTGAAGAGAATTGTGAGAGCACCCATTGGATGACCAAAACCCAAATTCTTCCTCATCTTGACTTAACAAATCTTGTAATGAAGGTTGGCTCAAGAATGATATTGAAATAACAAATCGTTTCTTTTCCTTCTTTCCAACATAAACATTAAAATATCCCTTTAGGACATCTATTGATGTTGAAGCCGCTGTTGGAATTTATGATAGTTATGTAAAATCATAAAATCAGATTTTGGTTAACTTTTGCGTCTTTCAAGACGGTTTGAAGGTGTAACGCGTTCTCCTCCATGAGGAGTATATGGTATACTCAAATGTGTAAAACCATAAATCAACAAATGATAAATTGTTGCTCAAAGTACTCACTTGGAACATGGAATTTGGTTGAATTGTTATGTTATAGCTCTTGTCCCACGTAGGAAGAATGTGAAAAATGGGTGTAATATATTATAATCCATTTTGGCTCAAAGTCTTGGTGCCCTTGGGGAATTCCAACTCTTTGAATGAGGGAGAATCTAGACCTACATGGGTTGGATTGACTTCTAAGCCCACATACACGCGCCGCCCGACCCAGCCCGGCTCGGTTCATGCATGGTCGTGACTATTTTTTATCACCGTTTATTTATTATAAATAGGTGTCTTTGGTTTCGTTTTCAGGGTTGGTTTTTTCAGAACTTTTGTCTGGATCGATCTCATTTCCGTGTCCAAAAAGAGAGTTTCTTCCATTATTAGTTCGCCAGAAAACTTGCAATTTAGAATGCTACTATTGCATGTTGTGATTATTGTATCTTGGGAGACATTTGCCATCGAGTCCGTAGAGCACCAATGCGAGACAAATATCGTCTTAAGGCCAAAGTGTCCAATACTTGTCTCAATCAATAAATTCTCCATTTATTGTCCCTTATGTATTTCAGATCATTATGTTTATATTAAATATATGGATAAGATCAACATGGTATGCTTTCAACGAATACCGTCCAAGGATTTGCTTAACATGAACAATACGAGGCATATGAATAGACACAACTCTACCAGAATACTTACGTCTAAAGGATGAATAATAAAGAAGAATAGATTAAAGGACTTGTGAAATGAGTAAAAAGATGCGGAAATACAATAATTGAGGAGTCGTGTTGGTTGATGACCATAAGAGCATCCACAATGGTGGAGTGTATGGAAAAAGAAATAGGTAAAGATGCAAACTGTGTGGCTCACACTGGTGGACGAAAGCTTGCAAATTTGGTAGAGGAAATGGTAGGGGATTTGCAAAGTTACTGAACATATGCAAATTTAGTAAAAACTTCCTACGAAGTTCTGTTGTTCGTAGGAAAGTTTTTACTGAATGGTAAAACTAACGATAGCATGCTTATAAATGCAACCCAAATTCTCTCAATTTTGCAATCCCACCCCCATTTTCTTCCACTTTAATTCCTCTCTTATTTCATTATTTCCATCTAAATTTTATTTAATTTCCCTTAATATAATGTCTTCCTCTCAACCGACTACTTCTAATACTATTCGACAACCTAATATGACTCCCTATGAGGACGAGATATTATGTACCGTTTATACAAAATATACTTGTCAAGGTATGAAGGGAACTCGATAACTTCCGACACATTTTGGGATACCGTAATGAATGAGTATAACATCATGCCTAGAATTACAAATATTCGTACGAGATCCATGCTATCAACACGTTACAATCATATATTGCATCTCGTAATGATATATATTACAAAGATTTCTCACCAACTCAATAATATTGGAAGAAGCACGACCGAGTTCCAAGCGATTACAAATGCCAACGAGGCGTACCGCGTTGAAACCAACAAACAATTCACGTTCGATAATTGCTATCAAATTTTGAAAGAATTGCCAAAATTTGACTTGCGAAACCCAGTGAGGAACGACGACAACCCTAGACCCATAGGCAAAGATGACAGTCCGGGGGTACGGGACGTACCAGCGAGACCCCCAGGTAGGAAGGGTGAGAAATAATGTGCACGTCAACGAGCGCGTACTGACAGCTTGGATTGTAACACCATGGTACTCAAACATTGTGAAGACCTCAATGCAATGTTTAAAAGCAAGCAAGAAAGGAAGAATGATCGTGCCACAAAATTTGGGTGTGTTCATTGAGATGAAGCGAGCTGATCAACTCACAAAAAAAAGATCAGCTTGTGCACCTAAGTCGAGAGCAATCATACATCATGGAGTTGGATATGACCAGTATGAATGCGGTACAATAGCAGTTCCATCTTAAAAGGTTCAATGACCTCACAGCGATGGTTGTTGCGACCGAAGCTACGATATCCGCGTTGCAGTCGAACCCTACAGGATCGACAAACCATGAGTCTGGTCCATCTGGTTCAATCAGTGATGAGTAGTATTTTTTATAGTTGTATTGTACCCTTGTTAAATTATTTCGTCATTTTCCTTCAATATATGTATTGTGACCCACATTGCGTTTCAATAAATCAAATGTCACCGTTTAAATATATGTAATGTCACTACTGTTTACTAATTTCAGTTACAATAAAATAGTCTGTTTAACCATTATATTAATTATAAACAACGACAATCGTACAAGTACAAAATGAAAATGGAACTAAGAAAGCAATTAGACACGGCTACAATCTGAATTCATCAACCCACCATTTCATCACCGTGGGTGTTCCAAATGTGTTCCACCAAATCATTCTGTAACGGTTGATGTTTAGTTACGTCTCTTATCTTAGCATCCCGTGTGAGGTAGTCGTAAAAATTAGTTTGGCCCATCATAATTTCAGGTGTTTCATCATTTTGTTCGTATTCATTTTGCCATGGACAGTCACTACGTTCATCGTCAATAATCATATTGTGCATTACAAGGCAAGATTTCATAATGGTTGATAATGACGCCCAATTCCATAATTTACAAGGTTGTGAACAAAAGCGAATCGTGCTTTTAGTACACCAAAAGCACGTTCAACATTTTTCTGCACGATTCTTGATACTTGCAAAATAATTTATATTTTTGTGTAATCCCATTTTGGTTCCTAAATGTTTTTACGATTAAAGCGTAGGGATGGTAAATGTCATCACCAAGGTATTACCCCATTTCATATGAATTTTCGTCAACAGTGTAATTAACGGGAGATGCCGTCCCATTGCACAATTCCTGGAAGACGTTAGACCGGTGCAAGATCCAAGCACCCCAAAGAACGATTTCCAAATCCAGAGGTCGTATGAGGCAAACGCTTCTAGGATTATAGTAGGTGATTCTTTACGTCCATTGTATTGAGCGTGCCATGCCATGGGGCAGTTTTTCTAACGCCAGTGCATGCAATATATACTACCTAGCATTCCTGTAAAACCTCTGTTTGCATTTTGTTCGAGTAGCCTTGTGGCGTCGCCTTCTGTCAGATGTCTGTCGTACTAGGGATCGAAAATCCTCACAATTACCTCTGTGAATCTAATAATAGTTTCTAACAAAGTGGTTTCACTCATTGCGTACTGCTCAGACCAGACGTCATGGGCACCCCCATTAGCTAATAGTTTAATTTCCCTCAACAATTTCATATCAGAGCTTAAACCTTGACGACCGCACACATCCTTCTTCTGAACAAAGTAGTTTGATTAGGCATAAATTCTTCACATTTATCCCCTTAATTTTGGTATTTTTATGATCCCATGTGATGTAAATATCTTGAATTTGTCTCATATTTATGCTAGTAACCCTTTTTGGCAAGTATTTAGTGTTTTTTGTATCTCTTATGTGTTTTACAGGTATTTCATGCAAGAAAGATGAAAAAGAGAACTCAAAATAGTGAAAGAAACTAAGAAATAGGAAGTTCAAGGGCATTTTCATAAATTTTCATCCATATTTCAGAGGTCGGTAAAACTTGAAAGTTGAAGAGATCAAAATTACAGTAACACTAGAAAAAACGGCACCCCAATCCGAGCTACAGTGAAGAAGTTATGCAAGTTTGAAGATTGAGAAAGAAACCCCAAAGTCCATATTAAAACGAGGCGACCAAGGCTTGGACATTCTGGAAATCCGAACATGTTCACCTAGGACCCAAACCGGTTCACTTTTTTTCACGCTCTAGATCCTTTACAAAATTATTCACGCTTTTAGAGTGTGACAAATTTCCAGAAGCGGGATTGTTATTTTGTACTTATCTTTTAGCCAAAAGAGTTTTATGTTTTGGGGACTCTTCTAAACGACCTCTAGCCTATATATTTAGTCATTAAGACTCTTTTTATTCATATTTCATTCATGTAAAAGCTCCTAATCAAGGAGGAATATCTAGGAAAAGAATTTACGTATTTTGCACCTTTAATTCAAGAGCTTTTTCGATTTTTCTTCAATCTTTGATTTCTTCTTACATGGTTGTGTTCTTCAATCTTGGTAACCTTAAATTCCAGCACTTTTATCATTCTTTCCTTATTTTCACATACTTGTTAATGGATTCTTGTGTAGTTAATCATGGTTACACCATGCTAGGCTAGATTTTTTAGGGGTGGGGTGCATAAACCCACCCCGATGTGGTTTGCATGTGTGTAAAATTAGTTCTCTGAATTAAATAAATGATCTAATCGTGTTGTGTAGTGATCACAACCGTTGTAGGACTTTTGATCTCATTTGCCCTAGGTAATCGGGATTCTTAAGAGTGCGATGCGAGTTTAGCTATAACGGCACCGCTTTATTCTTACTTTTGATTATGTATGGTGAGGTCTAGTACCCTCATATATATAATGCTTGAGATTAATAAAGACTGAATTTAATCAATTATCTAATCCATAACTAGTCTTATACCCGGTAAACATACTAGGAGTTGGGGGATTGTGTCCCTACCTTAATTTTACAATTAGTTTTAGTTAACTTCTTTATTCCCCCCCCCCCCCCCTTTTTCTCACCCCATCGTCATCTTTTACACTTTATTTTTGAAGTAATAAATCAATTAAAACTGTGGATTCGATACCCAGACCCGCCGCTATACTCCATAAGAATGTAGTTAAAGTTTAGATTTTTTTGTATTGTGGTCGGAAGTCGATAACAACGATTAGCGTATTTACACGGACGCTCGGTTTTCTACTCGATCAAAATGGCGTCGTTGCTGGGGAGTGTTTTGTTATAGATTATAATTGATTTACTATTTCATTAGATATTTTTTCTTTTGTATTTTTTTCTTTTAATTTTTTTTGCAGGCTTGCACAATTGAGCACCAAGAAACATTGAATCCTCAACCGAGCACCTTTTTACATGGATTGTCCATCTAGAAACCATTCGGTAATCATGTCTTTTTATAGTGAGTTCGGTAATTATAATGGTTCATATGGGGATAGTTCTCAAACTTTTTATTTTCAAGAAACCGCGCCTCGACCTATTACCATTGCTGAGGGACTTCGAATTCTTGAAAATGAAAGGCTTGAAAACAAACGTTTGGGTAGGATTGGTCCTCTAAAATTTTGTGTGCCCACGGATCGACCTACTACCATGGGTGAGGCCATTATAACTCTTTAGAGTGAAAGGCTTGAAAACAAATATCGAGAAAAATCGTTTTGGGGAGCAAGAGTTGGATGCATTATGCGAATCCAATGACGATTTTTCTTCCGATATTTTTGAAAATAAAGTACGTTTTAAACTAAATAAGGAATCTGAGGTTCTAGAGCCAAGGAATCCTACTTTAAAAGAAAGACTATTTTTTTCTAATCAAAAGCGCGCTTGATTTTTTTTCTACCCAAAGCGCGAAGATTATGGTCTTGTTAAGGAACTTATCGCACTTTGCGATGAGAATCGTTCTTATTCGGAAAACAAAGAGGAGGTTAAGACTTGTGTGTCACCTCAAATTTTTGTAGAACATCTCATTGAAAGTGAGCATTGCTCCCTTGAAATTCAATCTCCAAGTGATGACGAATCACTTGAGGTTGAATTTATTTCATCACCATTGTCATTCACCGTTATTGAACCATTATAAGTACCGCTATATTCCTATGAGTCGGTTGAAAATTTTGAAACGTTTAAACCTTTTACCGACAAAGACTCTTTGCTTGAATTATTTTCCAAGATGGACTCTTCCTTTTTGTGTGCCCCTCTTCCCATACTACTTGAAAAATATTTGGTAGGTGATTCTATTTTTCTTGAATCTCAATTGTACTTGTCCCATCTAGCATCCAAACCCCCCAGCATCTAATTAAAAATTTTAATTGGTGATGGTTCATTTTTTCCATCTCACACATTCCTTTCGTTGTTCAAACGAAATTCTTATTTTCCGGAAGGCATGCATGAAAATGAGGGTACACCGATTACCCGTCAAAGTCAAATTTTATTTTGGGTGGACCCTCAAATTTTTCTACTTCTAGTGTATAACTTATTAGAAGTTCAAATCGTAGGTTGTACATAGTTAGCTTTTTTTTTTTATAGTTTAGAGTAATTAGTTAAAGTTTTTGTTATTCTTTTTGTTATGCTTGGTGATTCGTATCAAATATTGCATATTTCTCCCCTATTTCTTTATGTATTCTAGCGCTTTTACGGTCCTAAATGACTATATTTATGCTCATTAACCACACAACCTTGGATTTGGATATATACATGTTTTGCAGGGGTTAATTGTGCTTTTGTAGGTATTGGAACATTAAAAGTGAGGATCTGTTGCATTTCGGAGAACTTCCGTCGTTGGACGCTACTTCAAGGGTATTTTAGTCAATTCACATTTATTATCCGGCTCATGGAAATTCCACGAATGCGTAGTTCATGGAGTTAGCATCACGTGGCCACAAACAGTACGTCGTTTGGAGTTCGGACGAAGAAGATATGCCCGATTTTGTAATGAAACTTTTCTTCCTTGTGATGACCAAATGCAACCCGAAAATAGAGTACCGGTCGACCGCGTCCCTGGGACCCATCGACCGCGGTTTGGAATTTTTCTGTGGGAAGGATACAGTGCACTTTGGCTTAAGGGACCGGTTGACCGCGCCCCTGCGACCGGTCGATCGGTGATTGCAGATATTTTGAGATCTTTTTCTTTTCTTTTCTTTTTCCTTTATTTTCTGTCCCACTTACTATATAACCCATTTTTTTGGTTTTTATTTCAGATATACTTAGATAATTTAGGTTTTAGAGAGTTGTAGGTTGGGGTTTGGGTTTTTGAAGAGTTCTTATTCTTCCTTTCTTGGATTAACACCCTTTAGGGTTTGTAAGTGGCACTATTCATCTTCCCTACCAATTAATATAGTTGTATTTCTTTGTTTCTTGCTTTGTTAATTAGATTTACATGCTTTGTTAAATAGTTTACATGCTTTGATTTACTCGCTTTCTAGTATAGTTTGACCGCGTTTATTTATTGTGTTTATTTATCGCGTTTTTACGATGTTTTCTAGGTAATTTAAATTAGGTTGTGTTTGAACGGAACTCACTCGGGTTAACGCGTTGCTTTGCTTGGTGATAGTGTTTATGAGTGTATTTTGGGTGCGTTGTCCTAGTTATTACGCCTAGGAGATGTGACGGGGCATATCATGTATGTCCCGTGCTTACGACCTTTCGAGTGTAATTTTTGGGATATTTGTTGACGCCAAAATCTTATTAGGCTTTTATGAGGATTTAGGGGTGTGACAACCCTTGGTTTAATTAACTGTCGAAATGAGACGCATTTGTAATAACTCGTCGACCCATGTAACCATTTTATACAAATTAACTCGGGTGAGGGATATTCGACGCAACCTATAGTTTTACTCGCTTTGTTAGTCTAGTTTCAATACCCTTTCCTAGATAATCATTTACCTTTTATGCATCTTTTATTTTTAGTTTGTAATCACCCTTTTCACTTTTATTTCGGAATATTAAATCTTATAAATTCTAGCAACTCATCTATGTGGATTTTTGATACCCGACTTACCGGCATACTCACCAGTTGAGTGTAGTAGTAATTTAGGTTTGTTTGTATAGTCGCGGTGAGACAGAAAACAACGATTGTGCACTTTACACCCGCACACCTCTCACGCGCTATCATAATGGCGTTGTTGCCAGGGACTAGTTTGTTTTAGACTTTATTTGATTTAGTATTTCATAGTATTTTCTTTCTATTTGTATTATTTGCTAATATTTTGCAGGACTTCCACATTTGAGCACTTAGAAACGCTTGAATTTTTTCCGCGCGCACTTACTTTGTGGAATCCGCCACTTCGAGCCTTTTTTGGGGTAAGCATGTCTTATTTCAATTCTTTCGGTAATCATTGTTATAATTCTCAAAATTCTCGCAAACCTATGACTTTTGGTGAATACTTACAATCCCAAAGTATAACAAATTCAAATATGACTTTGGGAGAGTATAACGAAAGTCAAAATTTAGGTTATTGGAATTTTGATGATGATGACAATGATTTTGGGCCTTTACCTCCTTATAATAGGAATTTTGAAACGAATTCGAATAGTTTTCAAAATTCCTATCATATTGAGTTTTCGTTTAAGTCCGATAGTAATTTTCAAAGTTTCCATTTTCATGCATCCGCACCTCGACCCATGACATTCGGTGAGGGCTTGCATATGTATGAAAATGAGAAAATTGAAACTCGTTATCGAAAAGAAAATCGTTCGTGGGAACATGAGTTGGATTTATTATTTGAGTCCGGCGATGATTTTTCTTCCGAGACTTTCAAGGTCGAGGAATGTTTTGAACCAAATGAGGTACTTGTGCCTACTTTGGAACAAATCATTCTAAACTTTACCCATTGCGTAATAGATATTGAAAGTGAGGATGATAATGACGTAATATCTATTTGCAATGAAATGATTTCTTCTTTAGCCCCTAAAAAAGAACATTTCATTGAAAATGATATTATTTCATTCGAAACTCAAACTTCATGCGATGATGATTCATCTCATGAGTTTGAATTTCTTTCATCCCCATTTTCATTCTCTATTATCCCACCGTCACAAGTACCCGATGATTCGGTTTCAAACTTTAATGTTTTAAATCCTATCGCCGATGAGGACTACTTGCTCGAGTCGCCCTCCACGATCGCATCTTTTCTTTTGTGTGCGTCGCCTCCCATTCCAACTTCAAAATCATTGGGAAGATATTCGTCCACTACACCAAAATGACAAAATTGTCACCTTTCAGCCGGCCACTCTTGTCAAGGTCATTGACCGTGATAAAAAATACGCGTTTTGTATCACGGTCATTGACCTTGACACGACCGTGACAAAGAATTGTCACGGTCAATGACCTTGACACGATCGTGATAACTTTTCCAGCAAAAACCCTTTCCCCCTTCTTTTTTCCCCTCCCACCGTTCCCTCCCTCTCTCTCTTTCTACGCTGCTGCTCTCTCTCTCTACTTTCAGGTTTAATTCTCTCTCTCTCTCTTCCATTTATGTATATGTTTGTGTGTATATATATGTGTGTGTGTATGTATATATGTGCGTGTGTGTGTGCATGTGTGGGGGGTGGAGCTGTTGTGTGTGTGTGTATATGTGTGGTGGGTGGGGTGTGTGGAGGGAGGTGGGGAAGGACATCAAGAAATAAGCAAGTAAAACTAATTATCAAAGTAAGAAAACTAAATACCAGGGCTTGAAAATAATAAATACAACTAATATTAATAAGAAGGATGATGAATAGTGCACTTAGAAACCCAAAGGTATCAAACCCTAGGATAAACACTAACTAATGAACTAAAAACCATATATATATATATATATAGAGAGAGAGAGAGAGAGGCAGGCTCCTGTGCACACTAAGTTTGCACACTAACTTTGCACATTACCTTTTAAAAGTGGTAAAAAAATTATTTTTGAGTTGATTTTTTTTGTGTGATATTTAAACATTTCAAGGAACCCATATAAAAAAAATCAGCTCAAAAAAAGTTTTTTTGAGCTAATTTTTTTTTATGTGAGTCCGTTGAAATGTTAAAATATCACATAAAAAAATTGGTGTGCGCCAGCACTAAGTTTGCACACTTTTAAAAGGTAATGTGCAAAGTTAGTGTGCAAACTTAGTGTGCACGGGAGCCTGCCTCTCTCGCTCTCTCTCTCTCTCTCTCTCTCTCTATATATATATATATATATATATATATATAGTAAAAGTATTAAATAAAGGAAAAGAAAGAAATATCTCGAAGATATCTGATAGCTAGTATGACCGATTGGTAAATCGATGATTCTTATAATTGCCCATTAAACAAATTCGTGAATAAATTGCTTGGTTCTAATTGCATGTTTATATGATTCATTTATGCATAATGTATTAACTCATAGAAAATAAATTATATGTTAAATTAAATTATTATTATGTGGTAATTAAACATATTAAAAGTGTCAGTGTATAAAAGAGTGTCACACACTAATTTATTCATTAATAGTGGGTTCCTCAAGTTAAACTAAATTATAACGATTTAGCATTTTAAGTGAAACTTAAGTTATTCACTTCATTTTAAGAAGTTAGTTGCGAGAGCATTAAAATGGATAAAATATGTAATTTTACAGAAATAAATAGATATACAGTTAATGAGACAAATAGCTCACTACATTAGTGCTATAAGTTGACAACACGTATATTAATAATATTTTATAAATGTGGACTTTCTTTCATAATAACTTTGAATATTTATATATGACTTTATTGGGTAATATGTTGTGTAATTTAGATGGACATGTTATCTAGGATAACCTTTCACCACCTAATTGCATAATTCCTTAATAATTATTCCAGTTACTCAAAATCAATTTTCTTTGAAAAATTATTTTGCTTGACGAAATAAACCAAATATACTCTGCACTGGGTATGTATGTGTATATGTGTGTGTATGTGTGTGTATATATGTGTGTGGCGGTGTGTGGTGGTGGAGGGGGGCAGGGGGTGGGGTGGGGTGGGGTGTGTGTGCAGGTGTGTGCGTATGCGTGTGGCGGGGGGAGGGGGCAGGGGGTGGGGGGATGTGGTGTGTGTGTGGTGGGGCAATCTTAACAATTGTATAGCTTTAATTGTAATTACAATTGCTGTTGAATTATTTTGTTTAGTAAATGTTGGGTTGGTTCTTTTTAAAAGTGGCATGACCACTGGATTATTGTCCATATGGGGGTGGGATTTTTCAACTTTTTTTGAAAATTACTTTGTATATCGAACAATATATATATATAGTATGATAATTAAATGAAACATACATGAAATTCACAATATATATATACACATGCATGTTGTTAGAAATTCTTAAATGTAATTCTCATTTGTAGTTGTCACGGTCGTGGTGGGGGGAGGGGGGAAGGGGTGGGGTAGTGGGGGTCGGGTGGGTGGGGGTGGGGTAGTGAGGGTGGGGTGTGGTGATAATATTATATCTGTACTAATAATATTTTTTTTACAGCAAATGTCTTCTTCAGATATTAAGGCGAAGATGATGATGCTGTTTATGATGATGTCGTCTGGGCTCGGTGGTAGTGGAGGCGACGAGGGCTCTTCCGCCCCTAGGCTCCCCAAATATGGAAAATTTGGGATTACCGTCGAGAACAAATCGGAGATATTAGAGAGATCCCTCGTTCTGCTAAAGACGGTCATCGGCCCGGGGTTTACGAGTTGGTAGGAGGTGCCATATGAGCTCAAGTTAGCTGTTTGGGCGGCACTACAGGTAATATATTTCAATTTCAATTTCAATTTCAATTTCAATTTCAATTTCAATTTCAATTTCAATTTCAATTTCAATTTCAATTTCAATTTCAATTTATATTTATATTTATATTTATATTTATATTTATTCGCAACTAACATTGTATTTGTTGGACAGGAACAATTCAAATTGGATCCAAAGCTACGCGATCCCGTCTTGGAGCAGATTAGGGAGCAACTCAAGTCGTGGAAGAAAAATATGCGGGCACGGTACTTTGGGAAAACACGAGAGTCCATTATCCAATGGCGTGAATCCGTCCCCCCCAAGGAGCCGATCTCATTGGCACAATGGCAGAAGTTCATTGACAATGAGATCGAGGATCGACAATTGGCATCTCGCCAATCGGAGAGGGAAAATCCGGCAAAAAAGACGGACGTGCACTACTCCGACCGGACCTCTTACGCCGAGGTGGAGCATAGGATGCAGGTAAGATTTAATTTTTCTATAACTACAGAAATATATTATTCTTCATTATTTTACTTTGCGGGGCCGATACTAATTTTACTTTACTTTATTTTATTTCAGGGGGTAGGGAGTGGGCCAGGGGGTAAGCCACATAGGCTCGATACTTATGTGACTCTTCGGACGAAGAAGGGGAAGGACAAGGAGGTGTCCCCGAGCGTCGCGGCCACGATTGTAAGTAATCCGACAGTTTAATTTTTGTTAATTACGTTATAATTTTTTAGTTTACTTATTTTACTAATCATGTGCTTTTTGTCGTTTCAGGCAAAGCTTAATGAAGTGCATGAGTCGCAGTCTGATGCCGACAAGGCATCTTTGTCCACAGACGCACTCAGCCAAGTGCTTGGCTCTGATCGCAAGGGGAGGACAAGGGGGGTGAGCTCGCGGGTGTCCAAATCTAGGATCATCGGATTGGAGACGAGCGATACCGGGTTGGCTCGAACGGTGGATTCACACGACGCGAAGCTGTCCCGTTTGGAGGCGACGGTCCAAGATATGTACGCATTCATGAAGCGTACGTTGGGCGGAGACCGTAAAGGGAAAGGGAAGGAGAAGGCGGTGGAGGAGGAGGTGCGGGAGGACGAGGCGCAGGATGACGAGGATGTGGACCTCGCTGCTTCATCACCGACACGTTCATACTTCGATGACCCACTTCCCTATTTGATTCCCTTCAACAGACCAATGTCGACACTTGGTTGGCCGAGCGTGTTCATATTGGACGTATTTGATGGCCAGCGGATAGGGCGGAGGTTGAGGGACCCGAATATCGTCCAGGGTGGAATAGTTCATGGACGTGCGCTTCAAGAGATGGAGTCCAGGGTGCTCGTCACGCATGTCATAACCGGGAAGGAGAACTCCCTATTGTGGTTGCGCGAACAATGCGGCACGACGTATATTAGTGGGTGCGTCAATTCGTATATCGTGTGGCCTACTCACCTCCTCAGTTTTAACAATACACCAGACATGTAGTGACATTGTTTTAAGTTTGAATTGAATTGTTTTAAGTTGTTACATTTGAATTATATCGTGATGCATATTGTCTCTATTTGAATGTATATTTGCATTATCTCTATTTTATTTGAATATATGATGTTTGAACAAGTACAACATTGCTATAACAGGTACAAATATACTGCTGGGCAGTGGCAGTGGCCATACTGCCCTGCAGTTTTTTTTTTCAATTCTGCCCAGAATTATCACGGTCACTGACCGTGATAACTTTTTATCACGGACGTGTCACGGTTAATGACCGTGACAATTTTTTTAAAAAGGGTCACGGCTTTGTCACGGTTATAAACCGTGACAAAATGTGTCACGGTCATGGACCGCGACACGATTGTGACAAAAAAAGTTGTCTCGCCTCGAAATGTCACGGTCATTGACCTTGACAAGTTGGATTTGTCAAGGTCAATGACCTTGACAATTCGGCAAATTTGGTGTAGTGGTCTTTTCTTGGTCCCCACTTGTTTTTGCCATCCGTTCAATCCAAACCCCCCATCGTCCCTCCAAAACTTTTAATTGGCGATGGTTCATTTCTTCCGCCTTACACATGACTTTCGTTGTGCAAACGGAATCCATATTTTTTGGAAGGCATGCTTGTATGTGAGGGTACACCGGTTATCCTCCAAAGTCAAATCGTTCTTATGGTGGGCCCTCAGCTATTTAGACTTCCAGTGTATAGTTAGTGTGAGGCCTAAATAGTAGGTTGTATATAGTTAGCTTTTTATTTTGTCCTCCCTTTTTAATTTAGTTTAGTGTAATTAGTTAACTTTTTGTTATTTATTTTTGCTATGCTCAGTACTAACTTGTTTTGTAGATTCTTTGGACTTGTTCTTATGGGGATCGCTCCAATTTTGGGTAATATCGCTCTATTCCTCTCTTTGGCTTGGTTCTTAATTTACATTGAGGACAATGTCAAGTTTTAAGTTAGGGGTGTGGGATATTCTATCCATTTCTTTATTTAGTCCATGTTTTTGCTCACATGTTAGTTAGTATGCTTTTCTTAGAAAATTCAAAAAATTTAAAAAGTTTTTTTTTTTCTTTTTTTGGACTTTTTGCCTTTGTTTCCGATGATAAATTTCAGTAATTGCTCGATCCAATAGACAACCCAATGATGCATGTTCTCGATTTTAGAAGTTATTAGACTTTAGTCTGCATTATTGATATTGTGAATAACTTCATGAATTAAACTTTAATCCCATGAGAACATGAACTTTTATTGCCTAATTGTTTTGGTTTAAGATTTTTATAACTCGGTAATCTTTTGTTGCATTGTATATACTTACACCGAGTATGCTTTGTACCTTTCGATGTTCGTGAGTGTATACACTATTCTTTTCTCATTGAAAACGTTGAATTCGTCGGTAATCTCACTATTCTTTCATTTGATCGTTTATTAATTGAGTTCATACTTGAAATGTATTACTTGAGCATGATTTTCATATATTGTTTTGATTCGAGAATTGCGTAAACTTTTGAAAATGATCACCTTTGTTATATCACCCATATTAGCCTTGACCTCACCCTTATATGTTTACCCTCGTCAACCCCTTTGAGCCTTAATATAGCCTTTCGTTTCATAACCCAAATTCATAACCAACTCTAAATTGGAGTTTTAGCCCATATATACACTTTCCATACCTTTGTTTGGAATGTTACTTGGGATTAAATGATGATGTTATGATGTCGGTTGCAATTTAGGCATATGAGAGTTTGATAAGTAAGGAAAAGAAAAAGTGAAAAAGTGAAAAAGTGAAAAAGTGAAAAAGTGAAGAAAAAGAGAAAGAAAAAAGAAAAAGAAAACAAAAGAAAAATGAGAAAAAAAAGAAAAGAAAAGAAAAGAAAGAGAAAGTTGTAAATGTTGTATAGTGTTTAATAAGCTTTGATTACTCTCCCCGATGATATATCTAATGCTTTTTGGAACTTATTTTCCAATTTTGATTTTTTCCCGCATCTTCCCATTATCCCGAGTTTTCATACCGAACACTTTGAATCCGTACATACATTCCTTCATTTCGTACCATAGCCTAACCTACATTACAACCCTAGTAAAGTCCTATGTGATGTTTAGTAGATGTAATTTAAAAGTCATAATAGTTTTGATAATCTGTGAAAATGCATTTCGCCTATTTTAATGTGCGGTATCTTTCATTGAGATTTCAGTTTTTCAGTTTATATATAGCGTTCTTCATTTGTGACATGTGTGCGGCCTAGTTTCCATTTACATTTACTCTTTAGCCCGCATGTTCCGTGTGTTACCTCCTTGTTTTGAGTGAATTCGCTTGATGAGTGTAATGCCCGCGAGGATTGAATATATACGTGCTTTAATTTAGTATCCGGCTTATTTAAGTTTTTGCCAAATCACACTTTGCATGTGCTCGCTTCCCTCCCACATTTTAAGGTTTCAATTCTATGAGGTGCATTCTATAATGTTAATGATTTGGACTTTTGTTTGAATTCATTCAATTTGCTAATAATGCGTATGAAATCCTTTGCGCTATTGTTGGGCTTGTCGCATGTTAGTTTGGGCATATTTTGAGGAAACCATGTGATGTTTGTGGGTATCATCCCTGAAAACCCTCACGAGACGACACTCATCCACTAAGGTAACCTAGGGGTTTAACGGCTTATTGCATATGCTAAATGCAATTGTGCTCCCTACGAAAGTGGCATTTATATTTTGATGCATATATACGTCTTGTACCGCCTTCTGTGGTTTGGTTTTGTTTGTTTCATTACTAGGGACTAGTAATGTTTAAGTTAGGGGGTGTGATTCGTATCAAATATTGTATATTTCTCCCCTATTTATTTATGCATTCTAGCGTTTTTACGATCCTAAATGCCTATATGTATGCTCATTAACCAGAAAACCTTGGATTTGGATATATACATATTTTGCAGTGGTTAATTGTGCTTTTGTAGGTATTGGAACGTTAAAAGTGAGGATCCGTTACATTTCGGAGAAGTTTCGTCGTCGGACGCTACTTCAAGGGTATTTTAGTCAATTTAAATTTCTTATCCGGCTCGTGGAAATTCCACGGATGCGTAGTTCATGGAGTTAGCATCGTGTGTCCGCAAACGGTACGCGGTTTGGAGTTCGGACAAAGAAGATATGCCCGATTCCGTAATGAAACTTTTCTTCCTTGTGATGACCAAATGCAGCTTGAAAACAGAGTACCGGTCGACCGCGTCCCTGGGACCGGTCGATCGCGGTTTGGAATTTTGCCATGGGAAGTAGACATTGCACTTTGGCCTAAGGGACTGATCGACCGCTCCCCTGCGACCGGTCGATCGGTGATTGGAGATATTTTGAGATCTTTTTCTTTTCTTTTATTTTTCCTTTATTTTCTTTCCCACTTACTATATAACCCATTTTTTTGGTTTCTATTTCAGATATACTTAGATAATTTAGGTTTTAGAGAGTTGTAGGTTAGGGTTTGGGTTTTTGAAGAGTTCTTCTTCTTCCTCTCTTGCATTGACAGCCTTTAGGGTTTGTAAGTGGCACTATTCATCTTCCCTACCAATTAATATAATTGTATTTCTTTGTTTCTTGCTTTGTTAATTAGATTTACATGCTTTGTTAAATAGTTTACATGCTTTGATTTACTCGCTTTCTAGTATAGTTTTACCGCGTTTATTTATCGCATTTTTACGATGCTTTCTAGGTAATTTAATTTAGGTTGTGTTTGATTGGAACTCACTCGGGTTAACGCGTTGCTTTGCTTGGTGATAGTGTTTACGAGTGTATTTTGGGTGCGTTGTCCTAGTTATTACGCCTAGGAGATGTGACGGGGCATATCATGTATGTCCCATGCTTACGACCTTTCGCGTTTAATTTCTGGGATATTTGTTGATGCCAAAATCTTATTAGGCTTTTATGAGGATTTAGGGGTGTAACAACCCTTGGTTTAATTAACTGTCGAAACGAGACGCATTTATAATAACTCGTCGACCCATGTAACCATTTTATACAAATTAACTCGGGTGAGGGATATTCGACGCAACCTATAGTTTTACTCGCTTTGTTAGTCTAGTTTCAATACCCTTGCCTAGATAATCATTTACCTTTTATGCATCTTTTATTTTTAGTTTGTAATCACCCTTTTCACTTTTATTTCGGAATATTAAATCTTATAAATTCTAGCAACTCATCTCTGTGGATTTTTGATACCCGACTTACCGCCATACTCACCAGTTGAGTGTAGTAGTAATTTAGGTTTGTTTGTATAGTCGCGGCGAGACAGAAAATAACGACTGTGCACTTTTCACCCGCACACCTCTCGCGCGCTATCACTTGGTTCTAACATGTTTTGTAGATTCAATGGACTCGTACTCATCGGGGATAGCTCCATTTGGGTAATATTTTTCTTTTCCTCTCATTGTGTTGTGTTCTTGATTTGCATTGAGGACAATGCAACATTTAAGTTAGGGGGTGTGGGATATTCTTTCCATTTATTGTTTAGTTTCATTGATTCGATCACATATTCTTTCCAAGTGTGTGTTTAAAATCTCCAAAATTTCCAAAATTTCCAAAAAAATTGAAAAAGTCCAAAAATATTTTTCTTCAAAATAAATAAAGAATGGAATTTAAAATCTTCAAAATGTCACATTTTTTCTATCTCAAATTGTAAAATTCAAAATGCACAAAGGCGAAATTGACCAAAGATGGAAATTTAGCCAAAATTGACGACTTAACGAATAAGTGTGGCGATTAATCAACCCGGTGAGATTTTGAGCCTATCGATTTTTTCAAGTTTTTAAATCAATCTGAGGTTATGATTAACTCAATGTTCTTTTCAACGTTTTAATAAGTCATTGATGATCTCTATTTTATTGTTTTGATCGGTTATCGAAAATGTGTGAGATATTGTCTTGAATAACGTGCACTAAAATATCTCTAAACTAAATTAATCTCGAGATGCATATGGTAAAGCAACTCGCATTTAGACAATGAAGTAGGCCATCGTTTGTTACCCAAAAAGATTCGCCATAAAAAGTCGTAAAAAATTCATCCATTTGCAACCAAATTTGAGCCTAATAAAATTTTCCCTTTTCGTTTGATAACCCAAAAAACCCAAATAGCTCGAAATTGTGAAAATTGAATATACATCAAATAAAGTCTGAAAAGTGCATAAAAATGGGCAAGAAAAAAATAGAAAAATGCTCACCAAAAATAGCAAGAAAAGAAAAATGTGATAAATAGAAAAATAGAAAAAGAAGAAAAAATGAGCAAAAGCCTGGAAAAGCACTAACTATCATCATAAGAATATTTTTCTAATTTCGAATTTTCCTATCATTTCCATTTTACCCAAATACACCCTATATCCCGAAAAAGTCCTCACCGAGTCCATATTACTAAATTGTCTACCGCGTGGAGAGCTAAGGCACAAAAGATAATAAAAGAGATTATATGGCGTCAAAAAGAGGCGATGTTTCCCGTTTCCCAAGGACCGTATTCTGATGAATAGATCTTTTTACCTCAAATATTCCATTTTTCAAAGTTGTGTGCGTGAATTCATGTCCATTATATTTACGCTTTATATCATGCATACCGAGAGAATTAGCCTCATTCTGAGTGATTCATTTGTAAGAGCATCCGATGAGATTTTGAAATCAAAGCGAATTTTAGTAACGTAGTGATAAATCTGTGGAAATTAGCGGTTCGATTTTCGGCTTCGCACACACACACTATTACTTGAGACTTATGAATATAATTTTAAGGCGATCATTTTTGGGGCGTTTAAATTGTACAATTTTTAAGTGTTTTTAACTTTCTTTGAGTATAGAAAAATGAATTTTGTGGGTATATTCTCTGCAAACCCTCGCGAGACACAACTCGTCCTACTAGGGTAACCTAAGGGTTTAAAGGCTTGTTGCATACGATAAATGCAATCGCTTGCCGGAGAAAAATGTATTCTATCCCAATAAATATTTTGAAGGGTCCTTAACTCACGCTCTTATGCTTTTACATTGCTCGGGATGCGCAAAGTTCTAAGTTAGGCGGGTTTGATTAGGCATAAATTCTTCACATTTATTCCCCTAATTTCGTTATTTTTATGATCCCGTGGGATGTAAATATCTTGGATTTATCTCATATTTATTCTAGTAACCCTTTTTTGGCAAGTATTTCATGTTTTGTGTATCTCTTATGTGTTTTACATGTATTTCATGCAAGAAAGATGAAAAAGATAACTCAAAATAGTGAAAGAAACCAAGAAATGGGAAGTTCAAGGGCATTTTTGTTTTTGTTTTATACATATTTCAGAGGTGGAGGAGCAATAAAGTTGAAGAGCTCAAAATTACAAGAACACTAGAAAGAACAGCACCCCAATCCGAGCTACGGTGAAGAAGTTATGCAAGTTTGAAGATTGAGAAAGAAATCACAAAGTCCTAATGAAAAATAGGCGACCAAGGCTTGGCCGTTCTGGAAATCCGAATGGGTTCACTTAGGACCCGAACCGGTTCGCCTTTTGTCATGCTCCAGATCCATTACAAAATTATTCACGCTTTTAAAGTGTGATAAATTTTCAGAAGAGGGATTTTTATTTTGTCCTTCTCTTTTAGCCAAAAGAGTTTTATATTTCGGAGACTCTTCTAAACAACCTCTAGCCTATATATTTAGTCATTAGGACTCTTTTTATTAATATTTCATTCATGTAAAATCTCCTAATCAAGGAGGAACATCTAGGAGAAGAATTTACATATTTTGCACCTTTAATTCAAGAGCTTTTCCGATTTTTCTTCAATCTTAGATTTCTTCTTGCATGGCTGTGTTCTTCAAACTTAGTAACCTTAAATTCCAGTACTTTTAACATTCTTTCCTTATCTTCCATACTTGTTAATGGATTCTTGTGTAGTTAATCATGGTTACACCATGCTAGGCTGGATTTTGTAGGGGTTGTGGTGCATAAACCCAACCCGATGTGGTTTGCAGGTGTGTAAAATTAGTTTCCTGAATTAAATAAATGATCGAATCGTGTTGTGTTGTGTAGTGATCACAACCGTCGTAGGACTTTTGATCTCATTTTCCCTAGGTAACTGGGATGCTTAAGAGTGCGACGTGAGTGTAGCTATAACGACACAACTTTATTCTTACTTTTGATCATGTATGGTGCGGGATAATACCCTCATATATATATTGCTTAAAATTAATAAAGACTGGATTTAATCAATTATTCAATTCATAACTAGTCTTATACCCGGTAAACATACTAGGAGTTGGGTGATTGTGTCCCTACTTTAATTTTCCAATTAGTTTTAGTTAACTTCTTTATTTCCCCCCTTTTTCCTTTGTCACCCCATCATCATCTTTTACACTTTATTTTTGAAGTAATAAATCAATTAAAATCTATCAAACATTCCCTGTGGATTCAATACCCAGACTCGCCGCTATACTCCATAAGAGTGTAGTTAAAGTTTAGTTCTTTTATATTGTGGTTGGAAGCCGATAACAATGATTGGCCTATTTACACGGACGCTCGGTTTTCTACTCGATCAAAGTTATCATAAAGACAAGCAGAAACAAGGATGCGTTTGAAAACACTATACCGCATCCTAAATCTCCTTCAAAAAAATTACTTGTTATATACCTTATCTTCACCAATGTAATCTTCCCATAGTGTTGCATGTCCCCTTTCTCTCCTTCGATTCACTCGACGTCTGGTTTCGAGTTCTTTCTCGTCGCGAATTATATGTTTTCAACAAACCACTGGGTAATTATGACTACCCATTTTTTGACGTGAAGGCTGACCAGGCACGATACGCCGAAGATGGGGCTTGGCGATCAATTAATACCATTCTCAGCACAACATAATAAAATATTGTTATTTTAAAGGCCGATACATAATAAAATATTGATGAATATCTCACAGACAATAATTAAACTCAACCAACACCAACTAAGTAATAAATTTAACAGCAAGTAAATACCAGACTCTAGCATAATGTAAATAAATAAATAAATAGGCTTATGCCCTTACAATGTTTCCCAAATAAAATAACTAAACTCTAGCAGAAAAGCACCTTGGCTAGAGTCAATAATCTGGAAAGCTACTAAGCACTGAGAGACCGCAAGACTGGTACAGCAACAGTCCTGTTATCCCTGTCTAGAAATAACCTGGGGGAAAATATTTAAATTTAGGTCAGAGCCCTAGGTTTGCAAGAATTAACTTATTTAATTTATGATGTAATAGTACAGTCGATGCAAAATAATTACCCCCCTTCGTCACTCACATGCGTTTAACACCTCACCCTTCATCCAAGTGTGATATTATTCACATCCCAATAAATCCCAAATAATAACTATGACAACGTCTCAAATTAATAATAATGGCTAAATGACTTAAGTGTACCGACTACATATTAATTACCAATACCCGTAATATACTAGTCCCATAATTTTTACATAAATGGCATAAACATCTATTATGCATTAAGGAATCACAATTGTAATTTATGTCCACACTCTTAGACATTTCAGTTTACCTCATATAAAGTACGGGTATATATATATAACAAGTCCGGAGGAATCCCTTATCCTAAGCGAATATCACAAAACACACACAAGTTAGGGGCGATCCCTATGCAGGACACCTGTACACAACCCATACCCAGCGGTGACACATGACCTCGTAGATGACGCCTCCACGTAATACCTATATGGCCTACACATCGTCAAGCCCACCTGTGCCAACGCGTGGTACGCAACCCAAATGCGTGAACCCCCGAGCAGATAGGACGATCCACTGGTATGTCCACACAAATACATAAGGGTACATATTATTATCCCCTATAATATACAAAGGTAATTACTCCATAATTACCATTAAAATTCCAACCAAAGTCTACAATATTTTTCCATTTATTAATAATTCACCATTTAATTAATTATTAATTACACTCAATAGATAATTATTTAACCAACTAGTTAATCGTAACTTTCCTTATTTAATGGGGGTACATCCATATTTTTAATAAATTTCTTATCTTCCCAAACCCAGTTCCATTCACTCACTTGGACTCATAAAACTTCTCACAATCCAAAATCCTAGGCCCAATACCCTTATCAAATAAACTATTAATCTTATCCCACAAAATAATTACTTAACCATCTAGTTCTTTGTAATTACTATTAATTAAATTTGAGCATGACTTTATTTAACTACTTAATAATTTTCCCCTTTAGTGTCTCCATCTTTCTTTATTTAGTAAACCTTAAACTCAATCAACCAAACCCATTCTAGATCCAAGCGTAAAAGGAACAAAGTGTCTGATATCCCAGCACGTTGATCGAACGACTGGGTGAGTCATTCTTGTGACATAGCATGTAGTTCGAACCAAATCCCACCTTGTTCGAAAGACCCCCTTATCCCTAACCCACATCACCTTCTCCTTCCCAGAACCCAATTTCATCCCTCATTCCGAATCTATAAAATCAGAATTTCGATCAAATCACACATCGCAATATACTAGGCCTTCTAATTCTTTAAGAGATTTATCTAAAATATTCACAATATAACTAGGAAAACGTTTCAAATACCACACATGGGTTACTGGGCATGCGAGTTTGATGTAGCTCATTTGATATCGAACAAATTTCATCCAGATCAGTAAACGAAGAAACCCAGAATTTTATTAATCAAATCCCAAAATTTAAAACCCAGAACTTATGTGTTTGAATCCAAAACAGACCCATACCTGATATACTAAAACCCCAAAAGAAGGCAGTGTTTATTAAGAATTTTAATGCTTGAATCATTCTCAAATTTCAGTCCTATGTAACTCAAAATATTGGTATTTATCATGGAATTTCTATCACGATTTCAGTCCCAGAATTAACAGCAATTCCATCTACATTAATTTATCAAGATGTCTTCAACTGACTAACAAACCCTAAGGGATCTATCCTCAATTTTCAGTTTACGATACTTAAATTTTAGGACAAATTATACGTAAAGTCAATCTTCTACATATATTGTTCATCTATAAATCAATCAATTTAAACCCAAATCCCAGAAATTAAAGAGGTCATTACGTGCATCAAGAAATAAATTGGAAAATTCTTGCCCTAAAATCTGTAGAACTCTCTTGAAGCTCCCTTGATTTCCCCTTTGTTCTTCCAATTTTCTTCCCTTTTTGGTATGTCTCCTTTTCTCTCCCATAGCTAGATTTTCTCTAATGATAGTGGGGGAGTGGTTTACCCCTACTTAAACACTTAATTAGTGGCTATTCCTTAGTTGGGCCTAAAACCCAACATAAATGGACCCGAATCCACGATTCAATTAGCCCAAAGCTTTCCCAACCTATATACTATTGACCCGGGACTATTTTTAAATATTAAAAATACTAAATCGAGTCTCTAACGCTTCCCGCTCCCCAAAATGCGTTCCAATTATTTTTATTTCACTTAGACATTTTTATTATGTTAAAACGACACGCGCCCATAAATTTATTTACGTGTGATTTATTTTTCAATCGCAAGCCCATTATGTCCAGTTGAGTTCTATCTTTATGTTATCCTAAATAATTTTTTATTTAAAAATTAAAATTTTTATTCGTCTAAATTTAAATTCATCTGATTTAATTTATTCCCAAATTAATATTAAATGAACGAATTTAAATTAACGAATTTAAATTATTCAAAATATTTTATTCAAAAATTACGGGGTATTACAGTAATCTCCATAAATATTATCATCTCCTCGTCTGAATCCTCGGATGATCTGCCTTCATTAAATTGAGCATATTGGAGAAAAATATTTTGACCCTCGTCGCTTTTGTTCGGAATAATTTAGAAATTTAAATAAATTTTATACTCTATTGAACTATTTATAAATTTGAAACTCTACCATTTCTTAAATTGTCCATACAAAATTTACTAAGATTCAATGTGTGCTAAAAGTCTGTTTATATATTGTGTGTGTCATAGGCCTAAATAAAGTTACTTTTTAACAAATGAGCTAGAGGAACGTTGGTTGGGAACTCCGATCGCAGCACACTCCTTTCGTATGAAGCACCCTGCGATAGGCCAATGTCTACCCTCCAATTCTGCCTAGGCGCCTGTATCTGTGTAGGGCCAATCGACGCAAACTATGTATGATACTCATATGGCTAGTTAATTGGTGCTGGGGCCATGGGATGCGCAATGTAGATGGTGCCAGATTAGGCATAAATTCTTCCAAATTTATCCCTTTAATTTAGTTACTTTTAGCACCTCGAACAACGTAATCGATTTGATTTTATCTCATAATCTTGCTACTGACTTATTTTAATGAGTACCCCGAGTTTCTGGTATTTCTTACTAATTTTACAGGTATTTGATGTCACTAAAGAAGGAAAGAAACAGAAAGAATAAAGAAAGAAAAGAAAGAAAGTCAAAAGGGCAAAGTTGTAATTTTTACCCGAAATTTGGATGAGGCATCTCAAGAAAAGTTGAAGATATTAAGTTTACAAGTGCATAGGAAGAAACGGTACCTCAATCGGAGTCCCGGTGTGAAAGTTATGAGCAGTCAAAGATAGAAGAAAAAGTCAAAGAAAGATAGGACCGATCCGGATACGACCGATCCGAAATACAAAGTTCCAGTGAACCCCTGACCGAAGACGGATCGAAGTTGATGAAAATTAAAAGAACCGATCCGGATAGGACCGATTCGGGAAGAAATTAAAAGAATCGATTTGTATCCAAGCCAAACCGAACTGAAGGATGACAGGACCGGTCCGATTGTCGCAGTTTTATTTTCTTACTCTTCCTCCAATGGAGAGTCCTAGTTGAGCTAAAAATCTTGGATTCTTGTAGGGTATTTAAACCCGATTTATTATCATTTTAAGGGGAAAAAAATTCATCTAATTTTCCCTTTTTCTGTTAAAACTTTTAGAGGTAGTTGGAGAGAGAAAGTTTCTACAAAACCCTAGTTTGAAGATTTATTGCAATTTTAATTCCAAGATTGAAGTTTGTTCAGATTTCTGTGATTACAAGTAATTTTATTTGATGATTTTAGTGCTTTGGTAAGTTAGTTGATTACTTTCTTCTGTCTATTTTTCCTTCTACATCATTCTTCAATTCTGCCTTAGTTTAATCATGATTTCCTGCAATTCAACAATCGTATTCATTAATTTCATCATGTTAGGCTAGGTTTTTAAAGGCTGGGATGCATGAACTCAACCTGATGTGGTATTTGCATATGTATAAAATTAATCCTCTAAATTTAATGATTTATTACGACTGTATTGCGTAGCAACACAAGCATTGTAGATCTTTGGATCTCGTTTGCTTTCGGGTAACCGGGATGCTTTAGAATGCAATGCGAGTGTCACTATCGTGTGTACCGATTTACTCGTCCTCTGATTAAGTATGGTGCGGGCGTGAACCTCATATACGTAATGCTTGGGAGTACTAAATTCTGGGTCTGATTAATCATTTAAATTTACGATTAGTTTTATACCTGCAATACACTAGGGTTGAGGGATTGTATTCCCGTCCTGTTTTCTTCATCATATAGTTCGAGTTTTAAATCATTCATCGTTAGTATTTTAGGTAATTTAGAATAGTTGCATTTCTTTCATAATTTCAAAATTGCATTTAGTTGTAGCCAATTCTCAAAACAAATCATCTTTTCCTTTCTTTTTAGAGTCAGAGTTAGGATTTCTTCGTCTATCCAAAGTCGTTACAATTCCATTGTCCTATTTCCCTAAGGATCGATACCCGACTTATCGGATTATTACTTGATCGAAACGCTTGCACTTGAGCCTAGAGAGTACGCATTTCTGAGACACGTTCTTAGTCGCGTTATGTTTTTGGCGCCGTTGTCGGTGAAACTAGGTAGATTTAGGATTAGATCAAGTCAATCTCGAACTTTGACAAAAAATTTCCAAAAATCCAAACACATAAAATTTTGAAAAAGCACAAAAAATATTCATCATCATCTCTCATCAACCCGTTAATGCAAAATTCTGAACTCACTCCAACTCCCCATAATACTCCAACACACATTCACGAAAATCCAATAGTTGAGTACGACCCTGATAGCCCTCACACTCCTAACGCTCCATAATTCTGGGTTCCACCTCCCACACCATCACACTCAGTTGCAAATAACACTCCGTTTTCCCTCTTAGGACACACTTCAGAGCGCGCTCCGAGTATACCAAGTGAGGACACAGAGCCTTTGAGTGAGAGAAATATGTCTCAACACGGTAGTACAGCTGTCGGCGAGGAAGAGGCCCCGTATCGCCCTTTGAGAGATGTCTTATATCCCGAGCGCACTGTCACTCCAGGATGCATTTTACTCCCATATAATGCAGGGAAATTTCACTTTAGGAATGGGATGATCCAAATACTTCCCACTTACTATGGAATGGATTCAGAAAAGCCATATGCCCACATCATGGAATTTGAGGAGGCGTGCGAGACTCTTAGCGATCAAACTTGCACAAAAGATGTGCTCCGCCTTAAACTCTTTCCATTCTCGCTAAAGGATAAGGATAAGACCTAAATATGGTCTTTACCTCCAAATTTGATGTCATCATGGAAATAGCTACAATCTACATTTCTCAAGAAATTCTTTCCTCCACATCGAACGAACTCCATCAAGGCTCAAATTCCAACTTTCTGACAATTATAAAATGAGTCGTTCGATCGATGCTTCGAGTGTTTCAATGAGTTAATTACTTTGTGTCCCCATTATGGTTTTGATAAAACGCAAATCATTTCCTTCATCCATAATGGGCTGAACATTAATTCTAAGAAACTCGTTGAAACCATGTGCGATGGCCCATTTGTTGACTTAGACGCCAACGATGCTGAGCTTCACCTGAGGTATGTCGTCGAGACTACCCAATCCTGGGATACATCTGACCCTAATGCTCAAAATTGAAATCTCGAAGTGACCACCACTCCATCGGCGTTCGACCTATTTCACGTAGTAAAGAATTCTATGACGGACTGTCGACTCGATGTAATTGAGAAAGGAATGGGAGACCTACTTGAAGTATATGGAAGGGGATTAACTGGATCCATCCCAAACCCCATCGAGAAGATGTGTGCAATTTGTGAGGCGGGTCATTCAATTGAGGAATGCCCGACTATACCCCCTACAAAGTTATGCTTCAAGAATAAGTAAGTGGTAGAGGAGAATTTAAGGGTAATTTCGGTTCAACGCACGAGAATTCTTACAACCCTTCATGGAAAAACCATCCTGGTTTTATCTATGGGCAACAACATGATGCGATGAATCCTAATTCATATGTTGCCCCTCCTCCACCACCGCACTTTCAACAAGCTCCACACATGCAAGAATATGTGCAAGCACCACTACCTCAAGGAGCATATATCACTCCACCACGGAGAAATCTCGAGGATACGATCAACCACTTTATCAATACGCGGAATGAAACTAATGCTAGGCATGAGCACATGATCAACGACATGAATGCGAACATTTCAAAGTTGCAACCATCGTTGAGTATCCAAGAGAATGGCAAGTTTCCTGCCTAGGGCCAAAGACCTCTCCAAGATCAAACTAGTGTTAGCTCGACACCCTATGACCATCCTGAGCAATGTAACTCAATTACCACTCTACGTAGTGGGAGAGTAGTTGACTTGTCACCTCCCCCACAAGACGTACCTAAAGACAAGGAGATTTCGCTCGGCACGAAAGAGGCCGAAGATGTCCCCTTGAAAGAGAGTGATAAAGACGACACTAGTGAGCCCGAGGTAGTAGTGAAACCACCCTCTACGGCACCATTTCCTCAAAGGCTAATTCCTTCCCATAAAGGAAATGCCCGTGATGATGTGCTAGACATGCTAAAGCAAGTAAAGTTAAATTTACCTTTCCTCGATGCCATTAAGCAAATGCCAGCTTATGCAAAAGTCATCAAGAACTTGTTAACAGTGAAGAGGAAGGTTAAGAAAAACATCTTTCTAGCACAGAACGTGAGCTCCATCCTACTTAATGATCTCCCGCCAAAATTCAAATATCCCGGTGCACCCACCATTTCCTGCATCATTAGAGAAAATAAAATTGAAAAAGCCTTACTTGACTTGGGAGCAAGTGTCAATATCCTCCCTTACGCCATCTATAGGCAACTTGATCTCGGCGACCTCAAGCCCACAAAGATCACTCTCCAATTGGCAGATCGAACCGTGAAGATCCTAAGAGGTATAGTGGAGGACGTGATTGTCCAAGTTGACACTTTCTACTTCCCGGTAGACTTTCTCGTTTGGGACACGGGGCCCTCCTTCGCCTCGAGCAATCATGTTCCCATCATTATTGGGCACCCATTCTTAGCTACAGCTAATGCAATTATCAATACTCGAAATGGGTAGATGCAGCTCACCTTTGGGAACATGACCTTAGAGACTAACATCTTCCATATAGACCAACATTCGGAGGAATAAGATTATCTTCACGCGGTGAGATTAATCGACGAGAGTGTAGAGGAGTACTTTGAGGAAAATTATTATGGAGATGCCCTAGGGACCTGCTTAGTGTTGAGCCATGAGAGCGAGGGGGCATATACTGAATTGGAGCAAAGAAGGAAGGATGTGGAAACAAAGCAGGAGAGAGAGCTAGAGGAGTTGAGCCTAGCAGACTTGAAGAGATAATTCAGGCAGGTGGATGAGAGCCTTAACGACGAAGTCCAATCTCTATTGGACTCATGTAGTCACTTAGACGAAAGTGAATGGAAATTTTTTTTGATGAATTCCTTCTTTGTGACCATCCACCCATACCATTTGAGGTCCCGGAACTAATTGACGAGAAAAGTTGTGTTTCGTTCGACTTAGATCCCAACCCATGCATCCTAAAAATTGAAATAAACCAAGGTGTTCCCTCCTAGTCAGCGTACGCAGACCACGCTTTGAGTCAACATCATAAGGATGCCTTTCCGATTAGTCACGACGAGCCTCTCGGTCTGTCCTTTCTCTATGGGCTAGGTCCCAGCTTGTTCCGATGATTGGTTTACAATATGAAGACGGGAGAGATGAGCAGAGCACCGAACCCCGTGAGTGGGGTTGGGTGAGTTTGTGGAGAGATGAGAGGTCTTCGCACGCCCGACACGTATGGGGTAATTTTTATTGTATTATTGAGTCATGTGTTAGGGTCATTTAGTGTCTTTATACATTTAAAATATTTGTTTGTTTTATTTTTTCGCACTTTTCATTCGCTTTGAGTTAGATTTTAGTCATTTTTGCTCGAGGACAATGCAAAAGTCTAAGTTAGGGGGGGGCACAAGTGCGTATTTTTAAAACTTCACAAATTTTCAAAAATGCCCAAAAATCGTAAAATTTTGAAAAATCCAAAAATATTTTTCTTCAAAATAAATAAAAATTGGAATTCAAATTTTTCAAAAATATCATTAAAAGTCGGTTTAAAGTCTCAAATTGTAAAAACCCAATGCACTAAGCCGAAATTGATCAAAGATGGAAATTGTGCGAAAATTGACGACTTAACGAATAAGTGTGGAGATTAACAAAACCCGGTGAGATTTCGAGTTTATCGATCTTTTTGAGTTTTTAAATCAATTCGAGTTAATGGTTAACTCATAGTCCTAATTCAACATTTTAAATAAGTCGTTGATGATCTCAATTCTTTATTTTGATCGGTTATGAAAAATGGAATGTTGTCTCAAAATGTGCGCTACAAATCTCTAAATTAAATTAATCTCGAGACGTTTACGGTAAATTAATAAGTAATTCTGATAATGAAGTAGGCCATCATTTGTTACCCAAAAATATCAGCCATAAAAAGTTGTGAAAAATCATCCATTTTGTAACCCAAATTTGAGCCGAATAATTTTTCCTTTCGTTTGACAACCCGCGGAATTTTGAAAAATAGAAAAATTCAGAATTTAAGTCCGAAAAGTGCATAAGAAGGGGCAAGAAAAAGAATAGAAATGCTCAACAAAAATAGCAAGAAAAGAAAAGAAGTGAAAAATAGAAAAAAAAACAGAGAAAGGGAAAAGAAAATGAGCAAAAGCCCGAAAAAGCACTAAGGGACATCATAAGAAAAATTTTCCAATTCTGAATTTTCCAACCATTTCCATGTTACCTAATATACTTGTAACCGAAAAAAGTCCTAACCGAGTTCAAATTGCGAAATTAATTACCGCGTGGAGAGTTAAAATACAAAAGATAATAAAAGAGATAAAACGTATGTATAAGAGGCAATGTTCCCGTGTTTCAAACCGTATTCCGTTGATGAGATCCAATCACTATAAAATTTTCGTCTTTCTATTTATGTGCGTGAACTCGGTTCCACTACATTTACTTTTATAAATAACGCATATCGAGAGAAAATACCCACATTTCGAGTAATTCGTTTGTGAGAGCATCATGTGAGATTTTGAAATCAAAACGAATTTTCGGATAAGTAACGTAATGGTCAATCGGTGGAAATCTGCGGTTAAATTTTTCGGCTTCGCACACACGCACTATGATTTAAGACTCTTGAACATGACTTGATGATGATTATTTTATGGTAAAGTTTGAATTATACAATTTTTGCATATTTTGAATTTTCTTTGAGTCAAATTTTGTGGGTATATTCTCTGCAAACCCTCACGAGACACAACTTGTCCTACTAGGGTAACCTAGGGGTTTAAAGGCTTGTTGCATATGCTAAATGCAATCGCTTGCCCGCAAAAAAGGTATTCTATCCCAATAAAATGATTTTCAAGAGTTGAGCCTTGCTAGGGTTCTTTTACATTGCTCAGGACGCGCAAAGTTCTAAGTTAGGGGGATTTGATTAGGCATAAATTCTTCCAAATTTATCCCTTTAATTTAGTTACTTTTAGCACCTCAAACAACGTAATCGATTTGATTTTATCTCATAATCTTGCTACTGACTTATTCTAACGGGTACCCCGAGTTTCTGGTATTTCGTACTAATTTTACAGGTATTTGATGTCACTAAAGAAGGAAAGAAATCGAAAGAATAAAGAAAGGAAAGAAGGAAAGTCAAAAGGGTAAAGTTATTATTTTTACCAAGAATTCGAATGAGGCATCTCAAGAAAAGTTGAAGATATCAAGTTTACAAGTACATAGGAAGAAACGGTACCTCAATCAGAGTCCCGATGTGAAAGTTATGAATAGTCAAATATAGAAGAAAAAGTCAAAGAAAGATAGGACCGATCCGGATAGGACCGATCCGAAATACAAAGTTCCAGTGAACCCTAGACCGAAGATGGATCGAAGTTGATGAAAATTAAAAGAACCGATCCGGATAGGATCGATCCGGGAAGAAATTAAAAGAACCGATCCGTATCTAAGCCAAACCGAACCGAAGGATGACAGGACCGGTTTGACTGTCACAGTTTTATTTTCGTACTCTTCCTCCAATGGAGAGTCCTGGTTAAGATAAAACTCTTGGAGTCTTATAGGGTATTTAAACCCGATTTATTATCATTTTAAGGGGCAGAAAAATTCATCTAATTTTCCCTTTTTCAGTTAAAACTTTTAGAGGTAGTTAGAGAGTGAAAGTTGCTACAAAACCTTAGTTTGAAGATTTATTGCAATTTTAATTCCAAGATTGAAGTTTGTTCAGATTTCTATGATTAAAAGTAATTTTAGTTGATGCTTTTAGTGCTTTGGTAAGTTAGTTGATTACTTTCTTCTGTCTAATCTTCCTTCTACATCATTCTTCAATTTTGCCTTAGTTTAATCATGATTTCCTGCAATTCAACAATCGTTTTCATTAATTTCATCATGTTAGGCTAGGTTTTTAAAGGTTGGGACGCATGAACTCAACCTGATGTGGTAGTTGCATATGTCTAAAATTAATCCTCTAAATTTAATGATTTATTACGATCGTATTGCGTAGCAACACAAGCATTGTAGATCTTTGGATCTCGTTTGCTTTCGGGTAACCGGGATGCTTTAGAATGCAATGGGAGTGTCGCTATCGCGTGTACCGATTTACCCGTCCTCTGATTAAGTATGGTGCGGGCATGAACCTCATATACATAATTCTTGGGAGTACTACATTCTGGGTCTGATTAATCATTTAAATTTACGATTAGTTTTATACCTACAATACACGGGTTGAGGGATTGTATTCCCATCCTATTTTCTTCATCATATAGTTCGAGTTTTAAATCATTCATCGTTAGTATTTTAGGTAATTTAGAATAGTTTGATTTCTTTTATAATTTCAAAATTGCATTCAGTTGTAGCCAATTCTCAAAACAAATCATCTTTTCCTTTCTTTTTAGAGTCAGCGTTAGGATTTCTTTGTCTATCCAATGTCGTTACAATTCCATTGTCCTATTTCCCTGAGGATCGATACCCGACTTATCGGATTATTACTTGAGCGACAAGCTTGCACTTGAACCTAGAGAGTACGCATTTCTGAGACACATTCTTAGTCGCGTCAGTGCCACTGACCCAACTCCAATAAAATCTACGTTCACGTATCATGCCGTCGTCGGTAGTAACGGCCCCTGCGCAACTGCCTTCCAATATGCATCATACTCTTCTTGCGACACAATTGATATATGGTCATTTACAAGCTGCTAATTTTGGGCAATGGCGGTTTGGAATTCCTATTCTGTGACTGAGCCCAAATTACGGGAAGGGTTGTCTACTATACATAGTTGGCCCGTCAATTGCCAAAACTCCCGGTCGCCCAAGTACCAAAATCCCTTAAATAAGGGATCCCAAAAAATCATACGCAACTTGTATAGATAATGAGCGTATGTGATAATGTCATTATGTCGGTACATAGACGTCTCATACGGTTGCCAAATGATGGATTCGGGTGACCGCATCTCAAGCTGATGTTGACTGCCTGCGATATTAAACCATTGAGCACCCTTTACCCGGTTGCAGTTCGACTTTGACCAACGAAATATCCGAGACCATACATCTAAGTTCCGATTAACAATAATCATACATGCGGTCTCCATGTACTCGTGATGTAAGTACTGCAAAATATGTAAATACATTAAATTGATTAAAATACATTAACTATTATTTTAACGAAACATAAAATGCATAAACGTTTAAATAATAATTTTAGAAAATGTACCTCTATTAATTGATACATGCACTTGACACTAGTTAAAGAGCGTCGACTCGCTTTGTCCATTGACGAGCTAATACGGCCATAAATAGCCGAACCCAAATCATAGGCCCCAATCATCGTAACGTCCTCCAAATAATGTAAATACCCGAGGTCGGATGTGGAATTGGCATTTGGAAATAATAAACTGCCAATTATGTAAAACCAAAATGCCCGAGCGATTACTGGCCATATGTAATCGGGTAGATTTGGTTGTTTCAAACAATTTTCAATGTATTTCTTAAGGTCGAAAATCGAAATTCACGCACCTGAAAATCGTTGTATGTGAATTTCGGGGAAAAATTCGTTAATGGTATTTATAAAATTTATGTATTTTTCGATTGGCAAGTTTTGAATGGGTAACCCTTGCCTAATCGGGATGCCTGTACATAAATTAAAAATACATGTCATATATACAAATAATATGATAATTATTGTAACACCTACAAATAATTTAAATTTAATATAAATAATATTAAATAAGGGATTTAATAACAAATAAAAATTATCGGAAAGCATCGTGAAGTCGAGAGGAGTGAATGCGATTTCAACATACGGTAGTTGGAAGGTATGCGTCATTTCCCACCAATGTTCGATCATCGCCGCCACAATGCATTGATCGAAATTCGGCATCACCTTCGAAAATAAATTGTACATAACACCGACACCGTTGATAATTTCTTTTATCAACGGTTTATTTTCTCCGATCGTTTTGTATAATTTCATTGGGCCCGTCCAATTACCCCCAAATTCAAACTTATTTCCATTAATAATCGGCGTCTCCCCGTCGGACACGTGTGCTTCTCAATCGAAAATACAGGTGTAATGTTTGTATACGGGATCAGAAGGTTCACTCGGTGCAGCTTGTGTCAGAATTGATGTTGAGGTGGACCCGTGTCTTTTGCTTTTTCCTATATTCAAGTACTTTTTACATCTATTTCCATCCATGATGTAAAAAATATAAATTTCATAAATTAAGGACTGTTATGTGGGATACAGGGACTGATTTTGATCAGTTTTGGGATTTTTTTTGGTTGTTTATTGAATGTATTTGGATGGTAAATGGGATTGTTTTGGGGATTAAAGGGACTATTTTTTGTTTGTAGAGATGGTGATGCAGAAGCTAGAAGATGATGATGATGGAGTGAATAATGAGGATGAAAGTGTGTGAGTTGTCGTTATGTTACAGTTTATAGTCGTTCTGACTTCCAACGAACTTCAGAAGTTGGTAGGAAGTCTCCCCCACTGCATGGTTACCATTTGGGCGAAAGGTAAAAGGACAAAACAAATTGTTAAATTACCTTTCGTTGGCACACACCAATGTGGATGCTCTAACATGTTATTTACAATCAAATATGAAAAATACCTTAAATGAGTTTTGCTCGTTGAAAGTCATTAGTTCATGTTTATATAAAGAGTCTGACTATTCCCACTCCTGTATAACATTCTCCCACTCCACCTTTATATTAAAGGACTATATTACCCTTGAAACCCACAAACTCTTTCCACTCATCCAAAATTCATCCCTCACTTTTTTTGGTGTAAGACAAAAAGGAAGAAAAATCCATATCTGTATATGTGTGTGTATATATATAATAGTTTCTTTATTTATTGATTTTTTATAAAAATTAAAAATTGCTTTGATTATAAAAAAAATTGGTTATTATAGAAAATTGTTTTTAAAAAAAATGTATAAAAAATTGTTTCAACTTTTTATATCTGTTTAAAAAAACATGTCAACTATTTTTTTTAATTTTTAATGGTTGTTTTTAAAAATTATTTATAAAACTAAAACAATGATCTATATAATATAAAAAACTATTTTTTTTACCAAAATAAAGTATTTTAACCCTTAAAATTCTATCTTTTTTATATAAAAAACTTTACATTTTATTTAAAACTATTTTATAAAATAAAATTAACACTGTTTTCTATAAATATAAATAAAACACTAGAAAATAGTTAAAATGTTTTTGTAACAAAAAGTCCTGTTAAGAAAATATTTTCGTTAAAAAATAAGAAAAAAATTACAACTTTTTTTTTAAATTTAATTGTTGTTTTTTATTTTTTTTATAAAAACTAAAAAAATGTTCTATAAAGTAAAAAATTTATTTTTTACAAAAATAAATTGTTTTAACTATTTTTCTAATATTTCATTTGTATTTATAAAAAAAAGTGCTAATTTTTTTATAAAACAATTTAAAATAAAATGTGCAATTCTTTTTGGTATAAAAGATAGATTTTTAACAGTTAAAAACGTTTAATTTTTATAATCAATTTTTAAAAGCAATAGTTGAATTAAAAAAAAAACAACTGAAATGTTTTTGTTTATTTTTTAACCAAAACAGTTTTATAACATGACTCTTTTGTAAAAAAACTGTTTTGAATGTTTTTTTAGTATTTTGTTTATATTTATAAAAAATAGTGTTTATTTTATAAAATAGTTTTAAATCAGATGTACAGTTGTTTATATAAAAGACATATTTTTAACAGTTAAAATAATTTTCTTTTGTAAAAAAATAGTATTTTATATTTTATAGAACATTGTTTTAGTTTTTATAAGAAGTTTTTAAAAGGGGGCTTTGTAAATATAGGGCCTATTGTAATATGTATTATTGAAATAGGACAACAAACATTTCATTTATAATTTTAGTCTTTATTTTATAATAAAGTCGCTGGCGCAGACCCACATCAATAAAACGTCAATCAATCATAGCATGCCATGTCAATCGATAATTTGAAAATACAACTAAAAGTGCAAACCAAATATTTGTTGTACTATATCCATAATTGATATTATTTTAGGCCCTAAAAATAAATAAACTATTTTAAAAACCACAATAAAAAGTTTTTTAAATAAGAGTTGAAATGGTTTTTCTAACAGTTATAAAAAGTTAAAACAGTTTTTATACAATTTTTTTTAAAAAGCATTTTTTTATTGAAAATAATTTTTTTATAATCGAATAGTTTTTAATTTATATAAAACTTTTCTTAATAAATAAATAAACTATTGTTTATGCATATACATATATGAATTTTTCTCCCTTTTTATCTTACACCAAAGAAAGTGAGGAGTGGGTTTTGGATGAGTAAAAAGAGTTTGTTAATTTTAAGGGTAATATAGTCATTTAATATAAAGGTGGAGTGGGAGATTGTTGTAGAGGAGTGGGAATAGTGGGACTCTTTAATAATATACTTTTCACAAAGTGACGAATCATTACAGTAATATATGTTTGATTACCAAGACACTTACTTTTAGTGACAATGCTTCCCTAAATAGTATAAATGCTATAATGGAAGATGGCAATGTTTTATCAATATTTTATCAACCAATAATTATAGTGCGACTCATGATTGGGAGATAGTTTGGTGCGATACAGTGACGTGTCGCATCTACATTGGCCTGTGTTTGGGCACCACTATTGTTGGACCTAGACACGAATTGATACAGGTGCGACATGTCAATGTGTCGCCCCAAATGTGTCGAAATCATGAGTTATAATAGAAGGACTCTTTTATCAACCAAAACCTAAACCAGTTGTGTATTATTTTTTTGATAGCTTTGTGTTTTCATTTGATATGCATGCTAAATAAAATTCTTATTTTATGACAGAGTGCATAATCTGTTGAATAGAGAGATGGCATTCAAAATCCATTTTTTTTGCTTTTAAGTTTTCTGTAGGTATTTAGCTACATGTTCTTTGATTGCTAGTTTTTACTATAATATTCATTCTGATTAGATGAGTTATGATTGTTCCTGATAGTGGTTCGTGTCGAGATGATTAGCCATGAAAGATATAGCATTATGGGGCTCGCTTGTATAAATTTCTGCAATACAATTTTTTTGTCTTAGTTTTATTGTTATGTCTGTAACAGTTATGTATGCAACATTCTCCCAATTTTAACAACCAATGCATGTTTTTGTACCCTACTATAATTGTATTATGTTTTTCATTTGATTTTATTGTGGTTCACAATAATTTTAATGAAGTGGTTCTTTTGATGTATTTTATAATAAGCTTAACAAATTTTGAATTGAATAAATAATTTGTTTTGACCTTTTTATAATATTTTTATTTTGGATTCTTTAATAGGTTTTGTTCCAAATTCTCTAATAGGTTTGTAACTATGTAATATTGTTGCATATTTAGAATCTAATTTTATGTTTTTATAATTATTTTTATTATACTTGGTTGTTGTATGTTTCATATTATTGAGTTGTTGTTCTTTATTGGTTCTCATTTAGAGAAATCGAGAAATATTATTTTTGTAATGTAGGTTGGGTTCATGTGATTGAGCAAAGTAATAGTCTTGCAGAATTTTATTTATTTTGTTAATAATATTGTGGTGTCCAGTTACATATTTTCTCTTTAAGTAATGGATTGAACATATGGTAGTGCCACGATCCATGAATACGAATATTATAGTGAATAAGTACATTTCGTAATTTATGTGAAACAAGTATTCATAAAGACATGATCTAAAAAACTTACATTGATGGAGGTTCTTGCATTATTTACGGTTGATGAATGGTATAAAATTTGTTAAAATTTTGCAAATCATGAAAAATTCTACAATAAAGTATTTATGTCTTTAATTTTTATATGAAAATTTGTCACCATCGTGCCATCGGGATGGGCAACCTCTAAAATTAAATAAAAATAGTTTTAATATTTGACATTTTTATTATTAAATAATTTATTATTTATTTTATTTAATATGAATAGTTTTGTTTTTTCTTTATAGTTATAAATTATTTTTACGACAATGAGACTATAGTCGGTGATTGAGTCAATGTATGGTTAGCCAGAACATATATAAAAAAATGTGCATTAAGCATGAAATTATCATCGTGCCTATGGCACAGGCTTACAATACTTGAATGTTGATGAATTGAAAAGTTTAGATATTGACAACTTCATCACACTAATTTCAGTCATTATTATCTTTATGTAAGCAACTTATAATATGGAAAACAAACTTTTAGTTTGACCGTGCCATGGACATGGGTACAACCTAGTGTATGTGTGTGTCTGTGTGTGTTTATCTGTGTTAGGGGGGATTGAAACTGTTAGGGAATAAACTAATGCCATATACTATAGTACATAATTATTGGCTTATTTGGATGCCATACTCTAGTAGCGAAAACTACTATCTACATATATGAAGTGTTTATTACCATATTAGCCCTTTTTATTTGTTTACAGTTTGACGAATGGGTTTTATCCAAAGTATACAATCTAAGGGAAATATAACGGTGATAAAGAATAAGAAATTGAGGATCATATGGGGTTGGGAGAGATACAAGAAAACAAGACTATGGGAAATGGCAGATTTTTACTCGGTACCAACCAGTGGGACCCATGGGTTGGATACGTCAGTAGTAAGAGGAAATGTGAAACACGTGTTTTAAGTGAGTAAGAAAAAGAGGATTATGGGTTGAGATATGATTATGGGAACTTTTATGCATCAAACACATTCTTTTATGCGGATAGGAACAAGAGGATCTTATGGGGTTGGGCTAACGAGTTTGATGTTGCTACACAAGATACTGTAAAGGGGTCGGTTGGAATTCAGGATATGTTTCATGTGTAATATGATTTGTTTTTACATAAAAATATCTACATATTTATACATGTAATTATAATGTAAGACGGGGCGTATCATAATTGCGCAGCGGTAACTTCATTCCCCCTCCACTAATAGAAATTAGGTATGTTTTGGCTACTATGTATTTCTTTTGAAGTGATCAATTCATTTTATCAATGTTCAACAAACCCGATCGTTGACAAAAAAATGAATACAAAATAAACTAATCATATATCGTGATTTAACAAAGGATGTGGCATTTTTCTTACCAAGAAAAAAATCATACTTAGGTAGGGGAAACCAACAGACTATTAAAAACATCATTACCTCTTTATAGTTAGTTAATCAGTTCATACATGTAAGAGAGTGGTTCTCTTAGTGCTAAGGTGCTTAACTATAAATTAAGGCATAGCCTCTATTAATAGTGATAATTTAACAATCAAAGTGCTCTCAACAATGAAGGAATAAACTCAGTTAGAATAGAACAAACTCTTTTATATAAACTCAAACAATAATGAATATGAATGATTGTTAATAAATGAACCTCCAAAAAAACTGACTAGAGGGATAGAGAAGCAAGTAAGAAACTAAAATACCAAGGCAATCGATAACGAATATCATTGTGTATTAAATGATTATGTTCTTGGTGAAAGATTGAACAAAAAAAATTTTGGCCAAAAGATACTAAAGCTCTAGTAATAAATATATCTCAAGGTGTGTGTTTTTCGCTCAAAACTCTCATCTGTTTGCAATAACTATTAGCTAAAATCCCTTTCTCTCTCTTTCTCTCTCTCTCTCTCTCTCACACACACACACACACGCACGCAAAGGATAGTTGGGGGTATATATTATTTGTAAAGTACACTCGAGTAATCTCAAGGGATTTAAATGCTAAGTTAGACCACTATGCCCCCAGTCACTAGAATTGAATGCAAAGTTATACCACCATGCTTCCACGTCACTAGCATTAAATGCTAGGAAAAGACTTAAGTGACTAGCATGCCAGGAGGCTTCCTACAGGTAGTAGTAGCATGCCAAACTTCTAGCGAAACCTTAAACCCCCACGATTTACTCAAGTTTGGATTGGATGTATGGTAGGTCATGCATGATGTCACTGGGAATTTTTTGGAAAGATCTTATTTACTCTGGACAAAGACCACCTATACAAAACCCAGTGGATAAGGAAACTCATGGTTGCTCGGATGGTGCTACCTCAGATGATGCTCTCTTTCAGATGAGCTAGTGTTTTACCTGGTATATCTAAAGAGGTTAAGTCATGCCTTAATATTTTCTTGCTTCTCAATCCTCCAAACTATTTCCCTCGTAGGCTCCCTAAGTGAGGTTGTTTGATAGAGCATGAAAGCTTTCTCAAGTCCTGCCAGACCTGGTCCCTCGCGGATACCAAATAACCTCACCGACTATTACAATATGCCTCATAAATACACATAATATAATAAAAACAAAATATAAAGGTTCTTTGAATAGCTCCCTCAGAAAATATTTTGCCTTACTCCTTCTTTCATTTGGACCAGTTTGATTGCTTCCTATGTGCTTGCTCCAACTTCCTCAGTCTTCGTTCAAGCTATCTTATGATAAAGCTTGCTTAACTCCTCACATTCCTTTGTAATGTAACTAATATTTATTGAATACTTCTCTAGTTTCTCATTTATTTTCTTAATGAGGCGGATTATCTCTAATCACGGATTTAGTTTTAAGCCCCTACATTTGTCCCTTCGTTGAGAAATGTTTTGTGTGGGTAAGAAATATTTGTATGAAATACCTCACTCTGAAAAACCTCCACTTTGATAAACCTCACCTCATGTGAACTCTAAGGAAAACTGTGACTTGCCATCATCATGGGATAAATTTTTGGATCTGAGAAAACTACTCATGAAAAAGCTTGGTCCATGGGATCTCATTAAGAAAAAACTTAATCCGTGGGAACTTATCGTGAATAATCTTGGCCCATCAAAATTTTAAAATCTAGAATTTGAAGAAATGTGAAACCCTTACTTTGCAAACAATTTATCCTCTTTTGGCACGTGCCAATAATTAATGTTGAAGTCCAATCATCTAACATCTTTGTCGCCATTTCCACATGGCGAGTTAGGGTGAACTGTGCACACCTCGTTTACCCAAAAGCTATCACTTTCTATTTGTTTTTCAATATACATTCATGGGAAATCAAAACTTCAATCACCCAAATGGCTAGTTCCCAACCTTTTAAATAGCCCAACACTTGACATTCTCTAAAACTCTTAAATCTTCCGCCATGAAAACTCATAACATTAGATTTTCTAGAGAGAGAAAGTGCCATTTACCCCTTGTAACTCATCGAAAACTGCCACAAAGACAAATCTACACCAATTATTTCTTATCGCCTCCCTTTATGTGGTGTTTGGAATTCATTTTGTTCATTCTAAACTTTTATTAGCATCATTGGCCTCCTCCAGCCACCAACCTGAAATTTTCGATCAAGCCCTAGAGGCCTAAAAGGTGCGGTGCCAACCCAGCTAGAGTTATACCATATTGACCCCTACTTTAGGAAGAATGATAAGTTTAGGGAAGAGTGAAAAATAAAAATTCGACTAGTTAATGGCCACAGCTGATACTATGACGCTATTGGAAGAACTAGAGGAACAAGAAGAATGGGGGTATCTTATCCCAACTGTGATTCTTCATTAAAGGTTGGACCGTGGGACTTCCCTTACTGCCACATTAATTTTGAAGCTCCTAGAGTCTTCCCAGAAGGCTTTTTTTCCTAGTCAACTTATATTCACGAAACATATACTAAAATCCTTAAAAATGTGGGTCTTCTCAACACTTGTTTGTTTGGGGACTTTACTTTGTTACAGAATAATGGATCCATCCACTTATTAATGTCTTGGTGGAATCACATGTTCAACACTTTCATAAATTCTTGGGGTAAATTCACGATCACCCTTAAATATATTTGTGAGCTAATGGGCCTTGATCCTTAAGGTGCCCTCTCTTATAATAATGAAGCTCCTGATGCAAATGAAGTTAAAGACCGAATGGACTTAGATAAAATATGTTATGAATGAAATAGGGATTCCAATAAATCTACCTTCACCCAACTCATCAAATATTAATATAAGGTTCCCCCAAAACACACTAAGGATGAGAAGGACAAACGTATCATCCCCGTTACAGCTTTTAGTGATAGGAAAGGTTCCTCGCTGGAGCTAGTTGCTTACCTTTTGTGCCTACTCTCTAACATTGTTTACTAGAGAAGCCTAATGATCAAACTCATAGAGACATGGTCAATAAATTTGCGAGGTTGACTCATAGGGTCAATCTTCCTCTTGATCTCATTAATCTTTGGTTCCTCTATACTTGGTTGGATAGGACCCATATTGATATGGAACGATTTGTAGGGAGGTATGATTTCTCCAATTTTGTAATCCCAATTCTCTTAATGATGCTCCTTTACTCCAGGTACCCCGGTGTTTCCCCTTTAAAACTTCCCATCAGCAAATTCCTCGTGAATGTCCAAGGCTTCTTCATTGGAATAAGAAACATTGTAGAAAGGACTTACTTCCTTTGGTTGAAAAACTCATCCTTTGTTGCTAGGCCTTACTCTAGGAAAACCCAATCCCAAACGTGGTCATTATTTGATGAAACCAATCTTCCAGTTCAAGTAGTAACGAAATAAATGGTTACTGAGAAACCTTGTTTGATTGTTGTGCTTGTGCTCACCCCCGGATGTCTTCCCTCGTTCACTGAATGGGGAATTAAAATTGATGCCTATCACCCCCACCATTGTGCCAGACAGTTTGGATATAACCAAGGCGTGACCTTCATCACTTGACAAAGAAATAGATCCCATGATTCTTTCTAGACAGCTTGCTCGGACTTCAAAATATCCACCATTATAGATCATCATCCCAAGCAACAAAAGGCAGGGCGAAGTGTCCATTTTCATGCTCACGAATTTTTTGGCATCTCAACTTAACAAATTAAGATAGTGGCTTAAAACTCCACCTGCTTACCTTTTGGTGAAACTTTATGCCCTAAATGAACTTGGGCTATAAAATAACTCTATAATAGTAGTTGAATTTAAGATAAGCACCAACAAGAAGGGTCTACCCCAAGATTACCTCCCTTGGCACTGCTTAGTGATGTTCCCAAAAGGAGGAAAAACGATTGTTGTCCCCACTGCTGTTGCCATGAAAAAGAAAGATTCCTCTACAGCTGGTTCATCTCAGGAGGAGGCTTCCCCCAAAGCTCCCAAGAAATACAAAATAATTAAAGGTACCATAGAAGTGGCCGAGGTACCTCTAGAGCCAGTTCGACCACTTACACTAGATTTGGTGGAAAAGGTACGCTTAGTAGTTGCTGAAGTGCTAAGTATCTTCAATCCCACTCCAATTAATTCCCATGTTAATTTAGCTAGGGTACCTAGGCAACCCCGACTTATAATGTTTTTACATCTCAGATTCCTTGAAAGAAAATTTCTACTATTGGTTAGGCTAAAGAGGGACCTTCCGCTGGTGCTCCTTCACAACCCACATAATATTTAAGCAGCAGGACCTTGAGGAAAAGAGTGACTCAAAAGCGTGTTATCATCCAAATAAGTCCAATTCCCACGATTCTAGATTCCTCTGATAGCATATTTTTAGAAGATGGTTATGTTAATGAGGATGTGGTGGATTCTTCTATGAAGCATGCTGCAACACTACCCACTTCTCCTACTCCAGAGGTAATTCTTTATTTTGTACAAGTTTCTTGAGAAGAAAAAAACCAAATGTTGAGATGCTCCCTCTGACACTCTTTTTCTCTTGCTCTTTACGATTTCCTATCACCAGGTTATTCTCCATTACCCCCAAAGGACCTTGAAAGCCCAATAGTCGATGAACGTGTCCCTAATCTAGCTCTATCTCCTCGTTCATTGATGGTTGGGCTTATGTACCCCAGGAGTGCTTCATCTAGTCATGTGAGAGAGGTAGCATGAAGGTTATCAGTGGAAGATGAAATAGTGGGGCAATGAGGTGGTGTTGGTGAAACTTCAATGACACCTGCCACACCATCCTCTAATGTTTTACTACTAGTTATGATTCCTCCAACCGACTTGTCAGTGGTAACTTATTTTTTTTGCTTAAAAATTTATAATTATGCCTCCTCAAAGTATTGTGTTGATGATACTGAAATGATATATTTTCTCTCATATAGATGTTTTGGCAATTGTGAATGCTTTGAATGATTATGTTCCACCTCACAACATTTTGAGGCCAGTTATGGATTGGATACCGCGAGAGACTTTTGATGAGGGAAACTCTTGAGTATAGTTTAAAAATATTTCTAACTATTTCTTTATTTGCTCGTGTGTTAACTCTTAGCAAGCTTCCTCTTCTTGTGTTATTGTAGTTTCCCGGGGTGAGGTAGGGGAACCAATGACTTCTTCCATTGAGGTTAATATGCCCTTAGTGGTAGTTGTCCCTTCAAACGTTGAGACTAGTTCTACTTTATCAGAGCCTACTTCTTGCATGGCTCTTGTACCAGTTCAAGAGAAGTTTCCTGCGCTAGTTCGAGAGAAAGCTCCTTCAACCCAAATTCTTAACGTTAAACCTAGGGATGAAAACACTCCATCAGTTACAAGTGTGATTGCTCAAGATCCTCAGGTATATTTCTTCTATGTGTCCTATATTGCATAGACATAATGTTTTTTTAGAAGGATCTCACCTGCTTGATGAGTTTTCTTCCTAAAAAAAGATTTAAATTTTTCCACCTACTTGCTGGTATACCTTTCTTGGGTGAAATGCTTTTTGGAAAATACACGTGCTTGGTGACTTATCAATTGTTTTGTTAAGTCTTTTTTTCAATGTTTAAACTCATTATCTCACACCCGTTTGGTGACTTAGCAAACTCTTTGTGAAGATTTGTTTTCCTTGAGTTACCTATCTGGTAATAAAAGGCGCCAAATTGTGACTAACTCTTATCGTGGTCTCTCTCTTTTTACAGACTGTGAGGGACCTCAGACTGTTCCTTCTCATAACATTATGCTTCCTCAACGAATGGAGATTGATCCCATTATGCCAGAGTTATAATACCCCGACCTGAATTTATGGGTTACCCATGGGTCAACCCAATCCGATTCGGATGTTAGGTGTGAAGTGCAACGAGATAACGTAAATAATGTTGCTAGTCTAGTTTTATTTAATTAACATTTCACTTGTTTAGTATATGATTCCAGTTTATATCAAGCTACGTGTGGGATCCGTGGGAAGCATACCAAAAATCCAAGCGTACAGAGCTTCTAACGTAAAATAAAAAGAAAACTTACATGTGTAATGCTCTCAAAGTGCGGAATCATATACAACCTATCGTAATAAAGGAAAGGGAATGAGGCGAATGCCCAGTGAGAAATATAATGATGCAAAATTGAATTGAAATGCAGAAAAGAGACTCTATAACGTACCAGTATATATATATATATATATATATATATATATATATACTGTAAGGGAAAATTTCTAATCGAGTCATTTGTAGTGTTGGATTAATTCCGGACAAAACTAATTGAGTCATAGGATAGATGTTTGTTGTATCCTTTCAAGCCTATAACAAGTTAGTAAGACGCAACGGCCCAGATATTAAAGTTGACATCAATGCCGACTTCTAGTGCCATGTTTTGCGTCATCATTATTTCTTCAATTACAAGGTCTCGAAAAGGTATGAATACATTTAATATAGATAGAGACTTGGATAATTTTTATGGGTGTCCTTTTAAAAATTTTTGTCAAAAATGACTTTTCATTTTCTTAAAAAATCATTTTAGGACTTTTCATAAATTTTTTGGGCATAAAAATTGAATTTTGACTTTCTGGATTGTCGTGGGATCTCGTTCGAACGAGAATGGGATCTTGTTCGAATGAGATGCCTATTTCATTCGAACGAGATTTCCAATGAGATTCAGACAAACATTGACTATTTTTTTCTGAATTTTTGTTAGAATCATGTTCAAACAGTGTCGTTCGAACGACTTGGGAGTGAAAAAAAATTCTTCTTTTTTATTTTTAACCACCCACTTTTCCCACTTTGTTTTTACCAGTTTTTATACACTTCGGGGCTGTTTTTTTTTCAGAAGAACTTTTTCCATTATCTTTAAGGAGTTGAGAGCTAAATTCTTCCAAGAAAAAGTCTCCTTAGTTTTTGTTAAAAATGTTTAATCTTTAGAACAAAACCAAGTATTTTACACCCAATATGTTTGTTTGATCCAAGTCCTTAATATATATATATATATATGACTGAGATCATTTGGCATTGAGTTTTTTCTCTACCCATTAAGGAGAAAGTTTGGGTTCCTTCTCTATCCCAAAAAAGATCTTATTTTTATTGCATAGTACTCACACGATGAAAGGCACCGTGTGTGGGTTGATGGTAGCTAGGCCCCATTCGTGGATTCCAAGACTTAGGTGGACTCCGGAGTTGTCAACTAGACGGAGGTTGAAGAGTGAAGGAGCGTCAAGGCTTGAAAGGGAAGTCATTGTTATAAGTTTCTCTTGTCGCTTCTTTTGTAAAAATAGCATACTTATTGTACTTGTAGGCTAAGTCGTCCGAGGTTTTTCTCATGTGGGTTTTCCTCATACATCGCACCTTGTGTGTGCGCGCTTATTTTTATCTTGCTAAATTTCACTTAGAAGCATGCTAGATTAATCAAGATAAAAATTGGTTGAATAGGTGTTAAGTTTAGTTTGGGTAATTTTATTTTAATTTAATTCAAGTTGGCATAATTATTTTGGTAAAATACATGCTTTAGGTTGTTTAGCATAATTTTAACTTGAATTGAATTAATTTGGTTTAATTGAGATTAAAATAAAAATTCAAATATTTGGTTTGTGTTGTTTGAATTAATTTTAGTTTTGAAAAAATTAAAATTTGTGAACTTTAATTTCTAAATTCGAAAGAAATTTTAAGTGCGAAATTTTGGGTGAACCATCCCGTATTTGGAATTTTAAATTTAGGATATTTTTATCATCAAGTGGTATCAGAGCGAGTTATGCTAATTTATCACGTGATCCTGATTTTAAAGAATTTTTGGGATAATATGAAAAATTTATTATTTTTTATGTGTCCTACTTTTGATGGTTTTCAATACGTGTACCAAAAAGCACGTATGATTTTAAGAATGGTTGATTTTCACATGTTAGCACATGACTCATCACTTGTTATATCTTATGAGTAATTGCTTGCATATGTTTCATATACTAGCTTTTTGTGCTTTATGTTAGATTTTTGGTAGTTGTATGTTTTGTTTGTCATATTCTAGTTTATGCTTCATCATACAAAAATTGTTCTAGAATTATGACATGTTTTATCTTTTGTATTTTTTTTTTTTTTTTGGTCTCATTTGAAAAATACAAAAAGATTTTATTTTCTTTTGAGTTGAATTTTTTTGCGTTTGGTTAAAAGTTTTGAAAAACTCAAAAAGCTTTTTTTTGTATGTATTTTAGTTTGACACATTTTATGTGGCATATACTTTTTTTTAATCCAATTTCACCCCTGCTTCCATGTGGCTAGAACTCTTGGGTAAGATTTTCAATCCTTAAAGCGTTCTTTATCATGCTTGCATGGAGTAGTTTGACTTTGACTTGCTTAATGGATTCCCTTTTTATGTGCCTAGATTCACACATGCACGAGCACTTTGAAACTTTAATTTCACATGTATATTTGAGCTAAGTGAGATGTTTTCCTATCAATTTAGTCATCTACATGCTGCTTTGACTATGAAGGATTTGTGTATGTAAGAACCGTTTCCAGGATTTAAAAAAATAGAAAAATATCTACCCGGTGTTGTTGTTGTTGATCAATGGATTTGGGCTACGAAAGACAAAATTGTTTTGTATGAAAAACCACCATTGAAATTTGGCCTAAAAAATGTGGCATTAAAAAAAATTAGTCGAGGCCTTCATTTTTTAGTTGGTATGTTCATAAAGAAAAGAAAAAGAAAAAGTATATTTATGAGGAAGTTTGGTTAGAGATATCAACGGGTTTGCACAATGACAATGTATCATAGTTATGCTATTTTTGTCATGACTCTATTGATTTGTAGAATCATCAATATTCTAGGCTTTTGTGCATTGTGTTTGTTTCTTCATTGAGTTCACTTTATATTGTTACATGAGGCTATATTTAAGTTTGGTAAAGTTTTGCGATCAAATGAGAATTCCGTGAACATGTTTAGGTGATTGGGTCTATATTCCTTTAGTCTCTAGTTCATACCCCTTCACTTTCGTTTACCACATGTATATCAACACATTTTTGCCATATGAGTGTGGAAAGCTTAATGTATTTTGTGTCGTGTGTCGTGTTTATACCTATGTATATGTGCGTGTGCGTTATTGGTATATTTATGTATATAAATATATGGTATTTCTTTGTTTTGAGTCTTTGCCTTACTATGTAGTTCATCTATGTTTTAATTCATATTGGTATCCATGTTGTTGTGACTTTTGGTTTCTGTCACATTCTTATCATAGTAAATTTTAATGGTATCTTTTATTATTGCATCATATTTGATGTCCATGAATTTTTGTGTGGATTAGTTTAATTTCATTGTTGCCATTATGTGTTATTGTTCTTGTCACTATTTACACCATCGCACGATAAACTTATTTTTTCATTTTACTTATCCCTTATTTCGTTTAGGGGTAGATTTTGGTTTCATTAGGGAGAAATAATTTCTTTTATGATTCTTTATCCTTTGTCTATTCCTGAATAAAAGGGGGCAGAAATGGTATCTAATCCTTTGAAATTTGGGGAGATCTAACTTGGGGGAGACGTCTTTCTAAGAATATCATTGTTAGATAAAGGAGGAGAATTAATTAAGGGGGAGTTTTTCATGTTTTTTTACTCACTTTATATTGTCATATTCCCTATGCGTTTAATTATGTGTTTAAGTGTGCAGGATTTCATCTTTAGCGGCATTACTTAAAGCGGCAAAGCCTTTTCAATGAGTCGAGACAAGCGTCTGTATTTTATTTTTTAGGTGGGATTGTGTCAGATTTTCTTGACGGCCCATAGGATTTTTTATGTTGGGTTTTGTCCCGGAATATCCAAAGGGGGAAATTTTTCAGGGAAAATTTTCAATCGAGTCATTTGTAGTTTTGGCTTAATTCTATATAAAACTAATTGAGTCATAGCATAGATGTTTGTTGTATCCGTTCAAGCTATGACAAGTTAGTTGAAGACGGAGCATCCCAGATATTAAAGTTGACATCATTATCGATTTCTAGTGCCATGTTTCGCATCATCAATACTTCTTCAATTCTAAGGTCTCTAAAAGGTATGAATGCATTTAATATATAGAGAGAGGCTTGGATAATTTTTATGGGTGTCCTTTTATAAAATTTTGTGAAAATAACGTTTCATTTTCTCAGAAAATCATTTTAGGATTTTTCATAAAAGTTTTGGGCTTAAACATTGAAGTTGGATTTTCTAGATTGTCGCTCAAACGATAATTTCATTCGAACGAGATTTCCAATGAAATTCAAACGAACATTGCCTATTTTTTTTTCTGAAATTTCATTAGAATCATGTTCGAACAGTGTCATTCAAATGACATCAGAATGTCGTTCGAATGACCTGGGCGGGAAAAAAATTACAGTTTTTTTTAACCACACACTTTATTTTTATCAGTTTTTATACACTTCAAGGCTGCTTTTTTCAGAAGAACTTTTTTCGTTATCTCTAAGGAGTTGAGAGCTAAATTCTTTGAAGAAAAAGTCTCCTTGGTTTTTGTTAAAAATATTTAATCTTTAGAACAAAACCAAGTGTTTTACACCCAATATATTTGTTTGATCTAACACCTTAATATATATATTTGCTTGAGATCATTTGGCACCGGATATTTTCTCTACCCATTAAGGAGAAAGTTTGGGTTCCTTCTCTACCCCAAAAAGGAGATTATTTTTGTTGCGGTGTACTCATACGGTGAAAGGTACCGTGTGTGGGTTAACTGTAGCCAGGCCCCATTGCTGGATTCCAAGACTTCGGTGGACTCTGGATTTATCGACTAGGCGTAGGTTGAAGAGAGAAGGAGTGTTAAGGCTTGAAAGGCAAGTCGTTGTTGAAAGTTTCTCTTGTTGCTTCTTTTATAAAAATACCATACTTAGTGGACTAATAGGCTGGGTCGTCCGAGGTTTTTCCCGTTGTGAGTTTTCTTCGTACATCGCGCCTTATGTGTGTGTGTGTGTGCGCGCTTATTTTTATCTTGCTAAATTTTACTTAGAAGCATGCTAAGTTAATCAAGATAAAAATTGGTTGAATAGGTGATAAGTTTAGTTTGGGTAATTTTAGTTTAATTTAATTCAAGTTGGCATAATTATTTTAGCAAAATACATGCTTGAGGTTGTTTAGCATAATTTTAACTTGAATTGAATTACTTTGGTTTAATTGAGATTAAAAGAAAATTTCAAATATTTGGTTTGTAATGTTTGAATTAATTTTAATTTTGAATAAATTAAAATTTGTGAACTTTAATTGCTAAATTCGAAAGAAATTTTAAGCGTGAAATTTTTGGTGAACCATCTCGTATTTGGAATTTTAAATTTAGGGTATTTTCCTCATCAGATACACTAATGCATGAATCTGTTTATTCCAAAACGTCACTTGAGTTGATAAAATCACATTAATCTTATAAAGACCCCTTTTTGTCCCTTTTTACTTAACATTAATTTCTCGATTTAACGTCCTCATTTAAATAAACAAAATAGCATTTCTTTAGGAAAGACACTTGATTTGCTGAACATCCTCATTTACTCACACCAAATCCAGTTTAGTATTTTCCTTGAAAACCACCTTTAAACTCACGCACACTCTGTGTTAGATAATACTTGTTTCTGTTTTTGAAAACCGTTTAATTATGGGTTAAAACGATCTTAGGTAGCTTGATTACCCATTAACCACTTCACTTGTGTCATTAACTCACGCTTTTCTTAGACTTAGTAATTTTCATATTTCTTGTCCAAATTACCTTTTCAAGATAGGAACATTTATCGATTTCATTTCACAAGGGTTGTATTTTCTTATATTGTCAACACAAATAATTTTCTTATTATGTTCCACTTTTCTCATAATTAACCATATAACCGCGTGATTTAATGGGCTCCACATTGACCGATTATGCTACCATATGCTCTAACTAGTGATTTTGAATCTTTTACCCCAGGGTTTCGGGCCCTTTTTATTTATTCCCGATCACATCCGAGTCCTTTTTCATTGTGTTTTAATATTTTGCAAATGTCCACATTATTCCAATTTTAATATTTTGTGTTACACTTGAAAATCGCCATTTCTTGTCCTTTACACATTTACGTTGATTTCACCCTGAAAATCACTTTATTTTAGGACCATTTTGTGTAACACCTTTTCCAAAATTTTTATTTCATATAAATATTCCACTTGATGTAAAATTACCATTTTACCATTTTATTGCCAAACTTGCAATTTATCGATTTTCATAATAATTATTTCCCAAAAACATTGTTAAGTCACTAACTTAACTTCTTGAATGTTCTTAACTCATTAACACTTCATCAACACCTTTAGTCACTTTATGGGGTTAACACACTAACAAAGTTATAAGTCTCTTGATTTCGTTATGTTCTTTAATAAATAAATCACTTTGGCATTTAAAAGCCATTTTTACTTGAAAACACCCATTTTCCTTCAACATCACATGTAGTCTAAACACAAATTTACCATTTTTGTCAATATTTCATAACACACTTTGGGGATGAATTTTTCTTTTATTTAAAGTTAAAACTCATTTTAACCGATCTTAAAAATGTTCATATGATCACAGCATTAACTTACTACAAGTCTATACACATGAGAAGGTGGATTTTAAGCATAGAAGTCCAAAAAATGAGTTTTACACATGATTATCACATGAAATTTCATAATATTTGCAAATCCATGATTTTTAAGACTAAAAAGACACTTTATTCTTCATAAACATGTTTAAATGTCTAGCATCAGGAAATCTTTATGTTTGCAACAAAGCTTCAAGATTTATATTAGACAAAGCTTATTAATGTAAATATTTATTTGAAAACATTTTATTTCATAAAATATTTAAACACAAGGTTGTCTTGAAATTTTATCATATTTTCTCAAACCATTTGAAAAAACATTTCTTAAACCTTCAAAACTATTAATAAATCATGAGCAATGACTACCCAAACATGCAAAGATTGTACTCTTATGAACTCTAACATATTTGATCAAAATATGGAAATCCTAAACTTAACAAGAGTAGAGTTTTTTCCACCTCAAAGGAAGCATCAACAGTGGTGGATGAAATATAGAAGAATATGGCAACATCCCACCTCCTAAGGTGGCATTATAAAGGTTTCTTAGCTCTACTAAGCTTGCCTCCTTAAATGATCCATAAAACCCCCTTTCAACTCCATAAACTCTTCTTCAACTTCTTCCTCAAAGTCTCCTAATAACTCATAAATTTACTCAATAATGGTGTAGATAGGTTTTATTAGCTTCTATATGTAGAAGAGTATGAATTATTAGTCTGGTTTAAGGTGGTCAAAGTGGTGGTTCTTAGTTTGGGATGGTGGTTGAGCTCCATGGAAGCTCTAAGGAAGTAGAGAGAGATGGAAAATCTGATGGAAATGAGGAAGAATGATATCTCACCCTTTAAATACCCTAGAAACCCTTAAGGTTAAAATCTCTAAAATGCCCTAAACTCCAATCCTCAATTGATCTAATCAAAGGAGAGATTGACACCTCATTGAATCCAATGGTCAAGAATTTGACAGTATTTTCTGATCCTGCAAAAATTGATTTTTGCAGTCTCGTTTGAATGAGAATGGCCCACGTTCGAATGAAAATACACATCTCTTTCAAATGGGGTTCAAATGAGCTTCTAACAACGGTGGTCAACCTTTAACCGAACATGGTCATTTGATGGTTGTTTGAAGCATCCTTCGAACAAGATTGGGATCTCGTTCGAATGACCAATGGTCTCGTTCAAACGACCCTAATTTTCTCTAAATTAAATATAAGGCCATTCTAAATAAAATTAATTACGCTAAGGCCAAGATATTACCCATATTTGATCCACTACCCATCTCACAAGGTCTAAAGCACAATTAGGACACATCAAATCACCAATTTACTTGGGTACGGTCAAAACCATGGGGGCGAGTGTTACATTCTTCCGTCCTTAGGGAATTTCATCCTCTAAATTATCAATCCATCCATTCCTCAAGTTCTTGGAGGTGATTAACCTTTTATTCTAAGTCATAAGGATGTTTCCAGGGTAGTTCATCCTCACTCACAAAGAAGTCATCATACATTCTTTCACAAGGGGTTGTCACCCAAGAACTCAACATGAAATATATTCTAACCCTCACCATCAGGCTAGCTATCAAAGTCACATAACAGTCCTCCAATCTCCACTTACTCGATGATCGACCCCAACTAAATCCTAGGGCTTCCTTGCTAACACGCAAGGCATAGAAGCACATCTATCGGGGTAACACTCTCTAGTGATTGACACTTCACCCAAGAGAAAAAAGACATACAACCAACACCCAATTCATCATCGTGAATTATTTTAATTCTTAGGACTATATATTCCGGGTCTCCTCAAATTCTCAGGTTATCCTAACCATTCACATTCACTTAAACTTGATACTGGCCTCTCACCGCTAGTTACTCACTCTGAGAAGAAACACACTAACTAAGTCACCATCCGTACATCTAATAGGTACTTCCACAAGGTCCTTCTACTAACTTTGGACCAATCGAGATGTCCAACTATGGAATACTCACCCGAGTATTACACTAATCCACTCACTGTGGAAAAATAACACTATGTGTTATGTTTCCTCAAGTTCTAACATTTTATGATATCCTCAAATCATAATCTTACTCTTTACAACTAGAACCGTTAATGGCCATGCTAGCCAGTCCATAAGATCGATAATCTTTAGGAAAGCGGATACTACGAGTAAATTGTGCAGCAGAATGCACAACCACACGTACACAAAACTTATTCAAAATAAAAGGATACTTCAATCAAGGCGCACCCAGTTGTCGACATGAATTGGCCATGCCAGGTCCAACCGCACTCTCACTGAGCCAAACTTCATTATAACCAAAAGAATAACATAATACAATCCCAGGCTATCACAATCGAGGTAACAATCTCCTCGACTACTAGAACTAAACGAACACAACGAATCAGAAAGAATGAACAAACATTCCGAGATAATCCCATATGCATGAAATTAACTATGGTTTAAGAAAGGCAAACCTATGCCAAACACTTGAAGTCTACGACTCTTCCTAGACATCCTCATCAGATCCTAGTCTAGACATACACCCTGGCTTGAGTAACCAATTGTGATAAATCGAATTACGAACCTTTTATCATTGAGAGAAGAACGTAAAACACGAACTATTATCATTTGGGAAGTCAAACGCTAGACTTCCCTTCTTACGAATAAGGCTTCCTCCTTTCATCCTTGACAAACACAAACCACTCCTGTTGATGAATGTCAAACACCTTTATTAACGCTGATTGTGTTGGTGAAGTTTTTGGCGGCGAAGGTCGCGTTTCCTTTGGCTTTGGCTTCGTCAGCCATTGAAAGAGATTGGCAGTACTAGACTTAGGCTTAAAAACATGGCGTTAGTGGGTGAAAGGCCGAAACAACCCTCGAACGGCCCCGTGAGTGGCACCAACACCTCGCACGGGACTAATGTAACTCGTAGGAACTGACCGCGCGATCACGGGACCCCCCGGTTTGAGAATACGATGATAATTTGCATATTTCTAGACTTAGGCTAAAAAACATGGCGTTAGTGGGTGAAAAGCCGAAACAACCCCCGAACGGCCCCGTGAGTGGCACCAACACCTCGTACGGGACCAATGTAACTCGTAGGAACTGACTCCACACCTGCGGGTCTCCCGGTTTGAGAGTACGACGGTAATTTGCATATTTGTAGACTTAGGCTTAAAAATATGACGTTAGAGGGTGAAAACTCGAAACAGCCCACGAACGGCCTCGTGGGTGGCACTAACACCTCCCACGTGACCAATGTAACTCGTAGGAACTGACCCCATAGTCGTGGGTCTCCCGGTTTGAGAATACGACAGTAATTTGAATATTTCTAAACTTAAGCAAAACATGGCGTTAGAGGGTGAAAATTCAAAACAGCCCCCGAACGTCCTTGTGGGTGGCACCAACACCTCCCACGGGACCAATGTAACTCGTAGGAACTGACCATGCAGCTGCGGGACTCCCGATTTGAGAATACGACAGTAATTTGCATATTTCTAGACTTAGGCTTAAAAACATGGCGTTAGAGGGTGAAAACTCGAAACAGCCCCCGAACGTCCCCGTGGGTGGCACCAACACCTCCCACGGGACCAATATACGACTATAATTTGCATATTTCTAGACTTAAGCAAAAATGGCGTTAGAGGGTGAAAACTCGAAACAGCTAAGAACGGCCCCGTGGGTGGCACCAACACCTCCCACGGGACCAATGTAACTCATAGGAACTTACCCCGCAGTCGTAGGTCTCCCGGTTTGAGAATACGACTGTAATTTGCATATTTCTAGACTTAAGTAAAACATGGCGTTAGAGGGTGAAAACTCGAAACAGCCCCAGAACGGCCCGTGGGTGGCACCAACACCTCCCACGGGACCAATGTAACTCGTAGGAACTGATCCCGCAGCCGCGGGTCTCCCGGTTTAAGAATACGACAGTAATTTTCATATTTATAGACTTAGGCTTAAAAATATGGCGTTAGAGGGTGAAAACTCGAAACAGCCCCCGAACGGCCCCGTGGGTGGCACCAACACGTCCCACGGGACCAGTGTAACTCGTAGGAACTGACCCAGCAGCCGCGGGACTCCCGATTTGAGAATATGATGATAATTTTCATATTTCTTGACTTAATCTTAAAAACATGGCGTTAGAGGGTGAAAACTCGAAACAGCCCCCGAACGTCCCCGTGGGTGGCACCAACACCTACCACGGGACCAATGTAACTCGTTGGAACTGATCCCACAGCCGCGGGTCTCCCGGTTTGAGAGTACGACGGTAATTTGCATATTTCTAGACTTAGGCTTGAAAACATGACGTTAGAGGGTGAAAACTCGAAACAGCCCCCGAACGGCCCCGTGGGTGGCACCAACACCTCCCACGTGACCAATGTAACTCGTAGAAACTGACCACGCAGCCGCGGGACTCCCGGTTTGAGAATACGATGGTAATTTGCATATTTATACTTGGTTACTGATAATTTTAACTCATATATGCAATTTTTTAGCTGGATTAAATTTTTTGTAAAACTACTTGGTTACTGACATTTTTTTTGTATCCTATCATTTGTAGGATTTTTGCACGCAGAACAAACGAAGGAGGCAATGATCTACAGCATGAAGATTGTTTATATGTTGTGGACATTCAGGATTTTATTTTTTGTGTTACAGCCGTGCGGGCTTTTATTGTTTAGTTTTATGGCCGTGCGGGCTTTTACAATTTGATTGTTGAATTTTATGGCCGTGCGGGCTTTATAATAAGTAGGTTTTACATTTACAGGTTTTGGAATGTCAAGAAAATAGAGGAAACTCTGCCCAATTTTTTTTTTGGTCTGTGAATTATTAAGACGTGTAATATTTATGAGTTTGTATATATATTTGTTTATTAACAACGTTCTCGATTTGCAGTTTGTGATTGGACCCCCAATTTTAGGTGCACTCACAGGACCCCCAATTTTAGGATTGGACCAAAAAAAACATTTTTTTTAAAATTATAGTTAAATATGGTCATGGAGTTTGTCCATGACCATTTTTATTTTTTTCGTCACGCATAAAAATGGGTCACGGCCAAAGTCCACGACCATTTTTTTCCTTTTTTCGTCACAGTTGTGCGTCACGGACTTGGGCTGCGACCATTTTTTTTATTTTTTTTTGTCACGGTTGTGGGTCGCAGACTTTGACCGCGACTAATTTGTCACGGTTGTGGGTCACGGATGAGGACCGCGACCAATTTTTTTTTAGTCACGGTCGTGGGTCGTGGACTTTGGTCGCAACCAATTTGTCACGGTTGTGGGTCCCGGTTGTGGGTCACGGATGAGGGCCGCGACCCATCACGGCATGGTTCACGACCCAAGTCCGCAACCATCTGCTGTGACCCCTCTCGGCCGTGACCATTTTTTGGTCACAAACTTGGGCCACGACCCACAAAAATAGTTACGCCCGAAATGGTCACGGCCCAAGTTCGCGACCCACAGTTTTGGTCATGGATTTTGACCTTGACCAATCTCCAGTTTTGGTGTAGTGAACGTGACTTCATGACCAACCTAACGCACTTAGGTTACTGTCTACTCTACCGTATGGGGATTGTTTCCCAACACCTCCTTAGGCAATACCCAACTAGGCAAAACATTCACCATATTATAACTTCTAATGACACAAGGTCGTCACTACGCCTGTCTCCAAATTCTACCCAAATTGAATCTATGTGACGGCCACACTGGTCATCTTTAGCACTATAATGATTATAAGTACTATACAGGTCTACACCTCTTAATCCATACAGGCTTGGCAAGACGTTGCAAGAACTAGACCTTTCCCTATTAGGGTTATCCTAACTCATACTGACGACACACGCCAATACCCTAATCATACCTCGATATCCCATCAGGACTGCTATTCGTAAAACCTTAATCATGACATCGTTAATCCAAGTCTCTAATGCATTTCCTAGTACTCGTTAAAGTCAAGTATGACACCTTCCTAACTAGTCATCTTATGACAAATGAACATTATGTCCAATCATGGCAAAAATCTCCAATATCCCTTAGAAGGTTACACCATAGTTCAATGTCAAGTCGAATGACATCACTAAAGGTTACACTTTCTAACTCCTCTAAACCAATAACCTTATATCATCACATGACCTTTAATACAACTATCACTGGAATGCATTGCACTCGATAACGCCAAACTTAACTGGTTCCCTAAGGAAGTCAAGCATACCCCAACGTGATTATCACCAAAGACCTAACAAGGTTTCATCACCTATGTTCCTCTCATAATAGGAACTCTTTGCCGACTTCCTAACATTTGTCTCAAATAACTCTTAGATACTCACCCATATATGCTATAAGTCTCCAAACATGGCGAGCCATAATTGTCGAACACCTCAAGGCATCACAATAAGTAGATATATATTCCCAAAGAGGCCATATGCAATTGATCTCATAGGTTGGATGGAGGAGATAATTTCCTTGTTAAATAAGCAAAACCCCTTTTTCAATGGATCCTCACTCCGAATGGCTACTAGACAAGGACCAAAAAAGTCTACTTCCCACGGAACATTAACGAAGTAGGGGTTCTATCAAAGTCAGCTACTTATACCGAAATCTCTTCACATTCAGTCATCACCTAGGCAACTGAAAACGGGTTATGGTATGTAGATAAAAATATCCCCCTTTTGTTTGAAACCTTATCATAGATTAAACATATGACCCTCTCCTCGAGACCCAATGAAAAGTTTAAAAACTTTCTTCTAAACGACTAGCGCCATATACTACGTATTAAACCAAAGGCACTACTAAGGATTTTGGTAGGATATAGGACGTCGTGTATAACTTATAGCCCTTAAGTCCACACTACCATCGTCGCAAGGGATCCTATTCCTCAAATGTTACATCATATTATCTAAAACCATATCATAGAAGACTACCTAGGTTTCACTCCTATGTCACTTCAACTCATCATTGTTACACACGTAACACACTTGCCACTAATGGCTCGTAACTCTCATTATAGCTTACGAGATACATCTTATAATCGATAATTATCAAGGCACTCACTTATAAGGATATTATCCTATCAACTAAATCCCGAGTAAACATCCTCAAGTAATGACCAACACAGTCTACATGCCCATCGAATTATCAAATACCCACGATATGATAATACCCCATGGATCAAGTTCTCCTAATTGCATCATCACTATTATCCACCCGTGTGTTAATGCGTTCTTATCATAGAATCAATACCTCTTAGTCATGTTATTATAACCATCTTATCTTTGCAATTGACTTAAATAACTTAACGAGTCAAGAAGAGATGCCAACAACCCCCAAGTACCAGTACCTGTACCAGTGCCAATACCCATTCCCCTTCCTCCCAGATCGAATAAGCAGCAACAAAATACCAAAGCCATAAAATCCAGCAACAAGTGTAAAAACATCGGCATAAAGATAAGATAAATGGATTCACAAAAAGGTGCCTCACAAAAGTGGAAATAAAATAAAACAGAAGCTTCAGAGAAAAACCTAATCCAATTCGAGAGTGAGGAAGATGATCTTCTTCTAGATGAAATGCTGGCTTTCATGGACAGAAATGCTCACACATTTTCAATAGGCAAAATAAGTGGAAGGGTGATCGGATCTACATCCCCACAATCGCAAGGGAAATGTTTAGACATTGTAGACAAGGAAGACAGGGCTGCAAAAGCAATACAACAGGAAGTAAAGGGGAGATCTGACAGGGTTAAAGATAGAGTATTTACCCCCCTAAAGAACTTAGGGAACGAAACAATGGCCATGAATCAGCTCCAGAGTATCAAAATTCCCCGACTAGAATCCCAAAAACAAATGCTTCAGATGACGACACATGGGCAAAGGAAACTACATCTCTTCAACACCTAAAAGAATTTTCTAACACCATAAAGAAAATAATCGAAAAGAAGAAAGAATTTATGGGGATTAGAGAATCAAAAAGGGGTAGGAAAAAGGGAATCAAAGAGAAAGGCCTAAAGATAACCGATCATAGGTCCACCAGAGTCACCAGAGCATCAATTAGCTACAAAAAGCTCTCTTAAATTTGTTATCACACATCTAGTTTATTAAATGATTAATTTCATCACTTGGAATGCTAGGGGAGTAGGCAACAAGGCTACTTCCAATAGAATTAAAAAACTAACATCTTTGTTCAAAGTGTCTATTTTAGCGATCTTTGAACCAATGATATGTGAAAATAAAATTTATAAATGTAAACTCAAATGGGGTTTTGATAGTGGTGCCAGTAACACAAATGGGAAAATATGGGTTTTTTGGCGCTACGAAGTGGAAATGGAGATTCTACGAAACATGGACCAATGTTCATGACACACCCCATCCCAGTTACTTATAATTTAGTTTGAAAGTCAAAGTGAGTCAGACCATAATTGCCTTAACCAAACAATAAACACAAGTATCCGTTTTAAATATCAGCATGAAGTCATAACACTAAAAACTTTTCAAAATTTTAAAGTAATTGTGCTTATTCAAACTTGCTCAAAGGATAAGTAGGATTAAATTATCCCTTTTTAATGTGACCAAAATTATGGTTTTACGCATCCCTTGCTAACCCCACTCGACCTCCTAAATTTGGCAGTGACATTTCATTACCTAAAAAAAACATAACATAAGAATCATAAGCAAAATAGCTCAGTGAATGCATTACTACTACACTAGTGCATAAAATTAAATGCAATAAGTCGTATCTATGTAACAATATAAAACATGTCAACATCTCTTGGTTGTTAATAAGCCGTAACATCTCTTGGTTGTTAATAAGCCGTAACATCTCTTGGATGTCAATAAGCCATAACATATCTTGGCTATAATAAGCCATAACATCTCTTGGTTATTAATAAGCCATAACATATCTTGGCTATTAATAAGCCATAACATCTCTTGGCTATTAATAAGCCAAAACATGTCTTGTCTATTAATAAGCCATAACATATCTTGGTTGTTGATAATCCATAGCATCTCTTATAATACAATCACATCATATCCATAATCAACTCGGTAAGAACCACATATAACATCCATAATCATCTCAATAAGTACCACATCTCATATTTATAATCAACTGGCATGTATAACATATAATATCCATCATCATCTTAATAAGTACAACATCTCATATTTATACTCAACTCGGCAAGTACAACATATAATATCCATAATCATCTCAATCAGTACCACATCTCATATTTATAATCAACTCATTAAGTACAACATACAATATCCATAATCATCTTGATAAGTACCACATCTCATATTTATAATCAACTCGACATGTACAACATACAATATCCATAATCATCTCAATAAGTACAACATCTCATATTTACACTCAATTCAGCAAGTACAACAAATAATATCCATAATCATCTCAATAAGTACCACATCTCATATTTATAAGCAACTTGGCAAGTACAACATATAATATCCACAATCATCTTGATAAGTACCACATCTCATATTTATAATCAACTCAGCAAGTGCAACGTATGACATCTATAATCATCTCAATGATTACAACCTCTCATATTTATACTCAACTCGATAAGTACAACATATAATATCCATAATCATCTCGATGGGTACCACATCTCATATTTATAATCAACTCAGCAAGTGCAACGTATGACATCCATAATCATCTCAATAATTTCAACCTCTCATATTTATACTCAACTCGGCAAGTACAACATATAATATCCATAATAAACTCGATAAGTACCACATCTCATATCTATAATCAATTTAGCAAGTGCAACGTATGACATCCATAATCATCTCAATAATTACAACCTCTCATATTTATACTCAACTCGGCCAGTACAACATATAATATCCATAATCATCTCGATAAGTACCACATCTCATATTTATAATCAACTCAGCAAGTGCAACGTATGACATCCATAATCATCTCAGTAATTGCAACCTCTCATATTTATAATCACCTCATCAAGTACAACATATAATATCCATAATCATCTCGATAAGTACCACATTTCATATTTATAATCAACTCGGTAAGTACAATATATAATATCCATAATCATTTCGATAAGTACAACATTTCATATTTAAAATCAACTCAACAAGTACAACATATGACATCCATAATAATCTCAATAAGTAAAAAATGTCATATTCATACTCAACCCGACAAGTACAACATATAATATCCATAATCATGTATAAATACATCTTACTAGTGATTACACTCACCTTGGCCACTTCATATATTTTTCCCTTGCCTTTGTCTGGCACCGGTTCAACCAGTTCTTCTTCCCTTCCACATATTCATTCTTATAATATTAGTATCATCATAAGGATGTTAACAATCGAAAGAAAACTTAACCTTAACCGAATTCATAAGCATCATAGCATCCCATTCTAATCATTTATCATAAATGAAGTCTCATTCAATTTCATGTTAAAATATTTAACATATCCAATCCATAGCCTAAACATTCTTTAATTTATTCTTGGTAATCCAATTCTTATCATATAAGGTTCCCAATATAAAAGACAACACATCATTTCAACTTTCCTAGGGCAAGAGGTGTCCATTTCTTTATTACAAATCAAATCTTCCCCATAGACTCTTTTATAGTCCAGTCAACTTCGAAGAATTTTCATAATTTTTCTGCGTCATAAATTCCTTTGATATTTCAACCAACATTCATAAACATATTTAAAAATACAAAATTAAAGTTTCAAAATTTTTAAGGTTCATTTGCTATGTCAAGCAAAACATCGAACAGCTGGTGTGCATACTTACACCTTTGGGGTAGATTTGATACATGAACTTCAAACTATCACCCAAGATTCATTTCTTGGTATTTTCATATAGTATTCGTATATGTTATACATATATGAGTCTATTTTCGTATAGATTTTTCTCCAATTTTTCCTCGACTTTCTCTTCTTAAACTTCTCGTTTCTCTCTCTTCAGGCCAAAGTCTCTAATGGTTGAGTTTGGCTGAAGAATAAGGTCCTTTAAAGGGGCTTAAATCGGCCAAGCTTTCCCCCCCCCCCCCCCCCTCCAACCAATGAAATTCATCCATTTGTTATACATATAAGACAAAATACCACTTAACGAATGGACAAATTTGCCCCTACTTCGTAATTCAAGCATAACTTCTTTCTCGGACCTCTATTTTACACACCGTTTGTTGTGTTACAAACTTAACTCATATATATAAAACTATCTAGTTTTTACCTCAAGTCAATTATTATATTATAGTGGCCAAAACTAGTCCCGAACTCGAACATTCCTACCGAAGACTTCACAAATTTGTGTTTCTGACTAATTCAATATTTCATAAGTTATGAAGGTAAGAGTAGACTAAACACAATAACTTAACATTATATATTCTAATAACACATTATCCTCATCCCATACGGTAATCATGGTTTAAACATGGTTTATCATAATCATATTCGGGTCGTCACAACCTCCCCCCTAGAAAATTTCGTCCCCGAAATTTAGGGGGAATTTCACTTACCAGCCAATTGGGAATACTATTTCCTCATGCCCGACAAATCTTCTCTCATATAATCTTCATTTTATTTATCACTTACACATAAGAATAATCATATAATGATTTCTTATAAATGGAAGTCAATTCCCAGCACATATATTACTTCATACCTTTATTCCTAAGGTCCATACTTATTATCATGTAATATTTCAAATAATAAATATTCTATTAGAAGACTAACTTCTTATATTTCCTTTCTCCAACTTCCATTCAATATTTTAATTCATAAATATCATATTACAAGACTAGTTTATTATATGACATCTTCTCATCTTCCATTCAACACCAAATACATGTGTTTGACCCTAACTACTATCCATATCATTTCTGATGTTTAAGAGTATGTTAAATCTCATCCTTACAATTTCTTAATTTAAATATAGCCTCACTATTATTCATATATCGAAATTGAACAATCATTCACTCAATGTTTATTCTTAACCAAGATTTCATATTTCCTTCATGTATATTATACAGTCATGCACTATGAACTCAATTTAACTTCTCATAATATTCCCTTTTCAGTATCATTTGATTAATCTTTAACTAAACATACCATGACCTTAATAAGTCATTTATCCAACACAATAACTTTACAATCATAATATTACCCCCAATCCTTATTAACATTATAGTCTTATGCAACATTATTAATACACTCACCTTACCTGTTTGGTAACATGGATGTTAAACATAACATCACCATTGAAAGCATTAACCACACATACCAACCCCATAATACTTATCTTAACTATTATATGGCGTGTTTCTATCAAATAACGTATATAAATACGTTAATATATCCCCTTACGGTATCTCATATAGCACATTATAATGTCAATCATATTCATTATATGTCATACTCTTAGTGATAACACGTATGTATAATGACAAACATAACTCAATATCCACCCAAACCAGTTGTCGACATTCAAACCCGATTAGTATCTTTCCTATACTCATACACAACACATACTCTTAAAAGGGCTCTCCAATATTTTTAAACTTCAAACTCTTTAACACTTCGTCTCAACTCTGCTATTCATATAAGCATTTCAAAACATCCCATGAGTAATACTCACTACATATGCGCATACTATAAAAAAATACATCTCAATTCTTATTACTCTTTTCTTTTACTTACCATAATTCAGTATGAACCCATATTCGGATCAATTGTGATATATTGACTATTAATTGAATTTCAGACCATTTCACATATTAAATTTAAACATATACAACTATTAATCTTCTCACTTCACCTTTACCATGTGAATCTTCATTTGATTCACACTCTAACAATTTACCATCTCATCCTTTAACGGAATATGGGTTCCCGTACCTCACACTCCCACATAAATGGGCACACACCAAACCATGGCTTAATAAGTGACACTACTTAAGTTTACATATTCTAGTATAAGAAGGGATTACTTCCAATACTTCATAATTTTCGTATACCACATCTTGTCTTTGAAAAATTTCCTTCAATGACATGTTTATCCATACCACAAATAAAACAATGCAATGATTCATATAAAAATACATTTATTCGTTGTCATCCCTGAATAAACCTCAACATCTCATTTCCTTTCCTGCAAGGTCCTTGCATTTCACATCTCGTACAACAATATGTATGTGTAACAAACAAATTTTAGTCAACAAAGGCCAATTTACTTATGACTCAAAATAATTTCTACTTCCACTGTCAAATCTAGGCGTTCCTCACCCCATAACCTCTAAAACCTAGGCTCTGATACCAAGTTGACACACCCAAACCCAGTTACTTATAATTTAGTTTGAAAGTCAAAGTGAGTCAAACCATAGTTGCCATAACCAAACAATAAACACAAGTATCCTTTTTCAATAACAGCATGAAGCCATAACACTAAAAACTTTTCAAAATTTTAAAGTAATTGTGCTTATTCAAACTTGCTCAAAGGATAAGTAGGGTTAAATTACCTCTTTTTAATTTGATCAAAATTATGATTTTACGCATTCCTTGCTAACCCCACTTGACCTCCTAGATTTGGCAGTGACATTTCATTACCTGAAAAAAAACATAACATAAGAATCGTGAGCAAAATAGTTCAGTGAATGCATTACTACTACTCTAGTGCATAAAATTAAATGCAATAAGTCGTATCTATGTAACAATATAAAACATCTCAACATCTCTTGGTTGTTAATAACAATATAACAATATAACAATATAACAATATAACAATATAACAATATAACAATATAACAATAAAATTAAATGCAATAAGTCGTATCTATATAACACTATAAAACATCTCAACATCTCTTGGTTGTTAATAAGACGTAACATCTCTTGGCTGTTAATAAGCCATAACATCTCTTGGCTATAATAAGCCATAACATCTCTTGGCTATAATAATCCATAACATCTCTTGGCTATTAATAAGCCATAACATCTCTTGGCTATTAATAAGCCATACCATCTCTTGGCTATAATAAGCCATAACATCTCTTGGTTGTTGATAAGTCAAAACATCTCTTGTAATACATTCACATCATATCCATAATTGACTCAGTAAGTACGACATATCCTAACCATAATCAACTCAATAAGTACAACATATCAAATCCATATTCAACTTGGTAATTATAACATCTCATACTTGTAATCAACTCGGTAAGTACAACATATAACATCCATAATCACCTCAATAAGTACCACATCTCATATTTATAATCAACTCGGCATGTACAACATAAAATATCCATAATCATCTCAATAAGTACAACATCTCATATTTATACTCAACTCGAAAAGTACAACATATAATATCCATAATCATCTCAATAAGTGCCATATCTCATATTTATAATCAACTCATCAAGTACAACATATAATATCCATAATCATCTCGATAAGTACCACATCTCATATTTATAATCAACTCGGCATGTACAACATATAATATCCATAATCATCTTAATAAGTACAACCTCTCATATTTATACTCAACTCGGCAAGTACAACATATAATATCCATAATCATCTTGATAAGTACCACATCTCATATTTATAATCAACTCAGAAAGTGCAACGTATGACATCCATAATCATCTCAACAATTACAACCTCTCATATTTATACTCAACTCGGCGAGTACAACATATAATATCCATAATCAACTCGATAAGTACCACATCTCATATCTATAATCAACTTAGCAAGTGCAACGTATGACATCCATAATCATCTCAATAATTACAACCTCTCATATTTATACTCGACTCGGCAAGTACAACATATAATATCCATAATCTTCTCGATAAGTACCACATCTCATATTTATAATCAACTCAGCAAGTGCAATGTATGACATCCATAATCATCTCAGTAATTGCAACCTCTCATATTTATAATCACCTCGTCAAGTACAACATATAATATCCATAATCATCTCGATAAGTACCACATTTCATATTTATAATCAACTCGGTAAGTACAATATATAATATCCATAATCATTTCGATAAGTACAACATTTAATATTTAAAATCAACTCAACAAGTATAACATATGACATCCATAATCATCTCAATAAGTAAAACATGTCATATTCATACTCAACCCGACAAGTACAACATATAATATCCATAATCATGTATAAATACATGTTACTAGTGAGTACACTCACCTTGGCCACTTCATATGTTTTTCCCTTGCCTTTGTCTGTCACCGGTTCAACCAATTCTTCTTACCTTCCACATATTCATTCTTATAATATTAGTATCATCATAAGGATGTTAACAATCGAAAGAAAACTTAACCTTAACCGAATTCGTAAGCATCATAGCATCCCATTCTAATCATTTATCATAAATGAAGTCTCATTCAATTTCATGTTAAAATATTTAACATATCCAATCCATAGCCCAAACATTCTTTAATTTATTCTTGGTAATCCAATTCTTATCATATAAGGTTCCCAATATTAAATACAACTCATCATTTCAACTTTCCTAGAGCAAGAGGTGTCCATTTCTTTATTACAAATCAAATCTTCACCATAGACTCTTTTATAGTCCAGTCAACTTTGAAGAATTTTCATAATTTTTTTGCATCATAAATTCCTTTGATATTTCAACCAACATTAATAAACATATTAAAAAATACAAAATTAAAGTTTCATAATTTTTAAGGTTCATTTGCTATGTCAAGCAAAAACATCGAACACCTGGTGTCCATACTTACACCTTTGGGGTAGATTTGATACATGAACTTCAAACTATCACCCAAGATTCATTTCTTGGTATTTTCATATAGTATTCGTATATGTTATACATATATGAGTCTATTTTCGTATACAACTTGAATTATTCAATTCCAATAAATATACAAAACGTTATAGGAGTTTGAATACACAGGGTTTCCAATCGAATCAATATACATGATTTACACGTTCGACTTTGCTTAAACCCGCATGTATCTATACGTATACCTCAAAACAAAGAATTTTAGTAAAAAAATGATTATTTATATCATTTTAAATTAATAATTCCAACAATATACAAGATTTATAGGTAGAATTACCTTAGGTACGTTTTCGTAATTTCCTATAGATTTTTCTCCAATTTTTCCTCGACTTTCTCTTCTTAAACTTCTCGTTTCTCTCTCTTCAGGCCAAAGTCTCTAATGGTTGAGTTGGGCTGAAGAATAAGGTCCTTTCAAGGGGATTAAATCGTCCAAGCTTGCCCCCCCCCCTACAACCAATGAAATTCATCCATTTGTTATACATATAAGACAAAATACCACTTAACGAATGGACAAATTTGCCCCTACTTCGTAATTCCAGCATAACTTCTTTCTCGGACCTCTATTTTACACACCGTTTGTTGTGTTACAAACTTAACTCATATATATAAAACTATCTAGTTTTTACCTCAAGTCAATTATTATATTATAGTGGCCAAAACTAGTCCCGAACTCGAACATTCCTACCGAAGACTTCACAAATTTGTGTTTCTGACTAATTCAATATTTCATAAGTTATGAAGGTAGGAGTGGACTAAACACAATAACTTAACATTTTATATTCTAATAACACATTATCCTCATCCCATACGGTAATCATGGTTTAAACATGGTTTATCATAATCATATTCAGGTCGTCACAACCTCCCCCCCCCCCCCCCCCCCCCCCGTAGAAAATTTCGTCCCCGAAATTTAGGGGGAATTTCACTTACCAGCCAATTGGGAATACTATTTCCTCATGCCCGACAAATCTCCTCTCATATAATCTTCATTTTATTTATCACTTACACATAAGAATAATCATATAATGATTTCTTATAAATGGAAGTCAATTCCCAACACATATATTACTTCATACCTTCATTCCTAAGGTCCATACTTATTATCATGTAATATTTCAAATAATAAATATTCTATTAGAAGACTAACTTCTTATATTTCCTTTCTCCAACTTCCATTCAATATTTTAATTCATAAATATCATATTACAAGACTAGTTTATTATATGCCATCTTCTCATCTTCCATTCAACACCAAAGACATGTGTTTGACCCTAACTACTATTCATATCATTTCTAATGTTTAAGAGTATGTTAAATCTCATCCTTACAATTTCTTAATTTAAATATAGCCTCACTATTATTCATATATCGAAACTGAACAATCATTCACTCAATGTTTATTCTTAACCAAGATTTCATATTACCTTCATGTATATTATGCAGTCATGCACTATGAACTCAATCTAACTTCTCATAATATTCCCTTTTTCAGTATCATTTGATTGTTCTTTAACTAAACATACAATGACCTTAATAAGTCATTTATCCAACACAATAACTTTACAATCATAATCTTACCCCCAATCCTTATTAACATTATAGTCTTATGCAACATTATTAATACACTCACGTTACCCGTTTGGTAACATGGATGTTAAACATAACATCACCATTGAAAGCATTAACCACACATACCAACCCCATAATACTTATCTTAACTATTATATGGCGTGTTTCTATCAAATAACGTATATAAATACGTTAACATATCCCCTTACGGTATCTCATATAGCACATTATAATGTCAATCATATTCATTATATGTCATACTCTTAGTGATAACACGTATGTATAATGACAAACATAACTCAATATCCACCCAAACCAGTTGTCGACATTCAAACCCGATTAGTATCTTTCCTATACTCATACACAACACATACTCTTAAAAGGGCTCTCCAATATTTTTAAACTTCAAACTCTTTAACACTTCGTCTCAACTCTGCTATTCATATAAGCATTTCAAAACATCCCAGGAGTAATATTCACTACATATGCGCATACTATAAAAAAATACATCTCAATTCTTATTACTCTTTTCTTTTACTTATCATAATTCAGTATGAACCCATATTCGGATCAATTGTGATATATTGACTATTAATTGAATTTCAGACCATTTCACATATTAAATTTAAACATATACAACTATTAATCTTCTCACTTCACCTTTACCATGTGAATCTTCATTTGATTCACACTCTAACAATTTACCATCTCATCCTTTAATGGAATATAGGTTCCCGTACCTCACACTCCCACATAAATGGGCACACACCAAACCATGGCTTAATAAGTGACACTACTTAAGTTTACATATTCCAGTATAAGAAGGGATTACTTCCAATACTTCATAATTTTTGTATACCACATCTTGTCTTTAAAAAATTTCCTTCAATGACATGTTTATCCATACCACAAATAAAACAATGCAATGATTCATATAAAAATACATGTATTCGTTGTCATCCCTGAATACACCTCAACATCTCATTTCCTTTCCTGCAAGGTCCTTGCATTTCACATCTCGTACAACAATATGTATGTGTAACAAACAAATTTTAGTCAACAAAGGCCAATTTACTTATGACTCAAAATAATTTCTACTTCCACTGTCAAATCTAGGCGTTCCTCACCCCATAACCTCTAAAACCTAGGCTCTGATACCAAGTTGACACACCCCAACCCAGTTACTTATAATTTAGTTTGAAAGTCAAAGTGAGTCAAACCATAATTGCCTTAACCAAACAATAAACACAAGTATCCTTTTTCAATAACAGCATGAAGCCATAACACTAAAAACTTTTCAAAATTTTAAAGTAATTGTGCTTATTCAAACTTTCTCAAAGGATAAGTAGGATTAAATTACCTCTTTTTAATTTGACCAAAATTATGATTTTACGCATTCCTTGCTAACCCCACTTGACCTCCAAGATTTGGCAGTGACATTTCATTACCTGAAAAAAAAACATAACGTAAGAATCGTGAGCAAAATAGCTCAGTGAATGCATTACTACTACACTAGTGCATAAAATTAAATGCAATAAGTCGTATCTATGTAACAATATAAAACATCTCAACATCTCTTGGTTGTTAATAACAATATAACAATATAACAATATAACAATATAACAATATAACAATAAAATTAAATGCAATAAGTCGTATCTATATAACACTATAAAACATCTCAACATCTCTTGGTTGTTAATAAGACGTAACATCTATTGGCTGTTAATAAGCCATAACATCTCTTGGCTATTAATAAGAAATAACATATCTTGGCTATTAATAAGCCGTAACATCTCTTGGCTATAATAGGCCATAACATCTCTTGGCTATTAATAAGCCATAACATCTCTTGGCTATTAATATGCCATACCATCTCTTGGCTATAATAGGCCATAACATCTCTTGGTTGTTGATAAGTCAAAACATCTCTTATAATACATTCACATCATATCCATAATTGACTCAGTAAGTACGACATATCCTAACCATAATCAACTCAATAAGTACAACTTATCATATCCATATTCAACTTGGTAATTATAACATCTCATACTTGTAATCAACTCGGTAAGTACAACATATAACATCCATAATTACCTCAATAAGTACCACATCTCATATTTATAATCAACTCGGCATTTACAACTTAAAATATCCATAATCATCTCAATAAGTACAACATCTCATATTTATACTCAACTCGAAAAGTACAACATATAATATCCATAATCATCTCAATAAGTACCATATCTCATATTTGTAATCAACTCATCAAGCACAACATATAATATCCATAATCATCTCGATAAGTACCACATCTCATATTTATAATCAACTCGGCATATACAACATATAATATCCACAATCATCTCAATAAGTACAACATCTCATATTTATACTCAACTCGGCAAGTACAACATATAATATCCATAATCATCTTGATAAGTACCACATCTCATATTTATAATCAACTCAGCAAGTGCAACGTATGACATCCATAATCATACAATCTCTCATATTTATACTCAACTCGGCGAGTACAACATATAACATCCATAATCATCTTATAAGTACCACATCTCATATTTATAATCAACTCTGCAAGTGCAACATATGACATCCATAATCATCTTGATAATTACAACCTCTCACATTTATACTCAACTCGGCAAGTACAACGTATAATATCCATAATCATCTCGATAAGTACCACATCTCATATTTATAATCAACTCAACAAGTGCAACGTATGACATCCATAATCATCTCACTAATTACAACCTCTCATATTTATAATGAACTCGGCAAGTACAATATATAATATCTATAATCATCTCGATGAGTACCACATCTCATATTTATAATCAAATCGGTAAGTACAACATATAATATACATAATCATTTCGATAAGTACAACATTTCATATTTAAAATCAACTCAACAGGTACAACATATGACATCCACAATCATCTCCATAAGTAAAACATGTCATATTCATACTCAACCCGACAAGTACAACAGATAATATCCATAGTTATGTATAAATACATCTTACTAGTGAGTACACTCACCTTGGCCACTTCATGTGTTTTTCCCTTGCCTATGTCTGACACTGGTTCAACCAGTTCTTCTTCATTTCCACATATTCATTCTTATAATATTAGTATCATCATAAGGATTTTAACAATCCAAAGAAAACTTAACCTTAACCGAATTCATAAGCATCATAGCATCCCATTCTAATCATTTATCATAAATGAAGTTTCATTCAATTTCATGTTAAAATATTTAACATATCCAATCCATAGCCCAAACATTATTTAATTTATTCTTGGTAATCCAATTATTATCATATAAGGTTCCCAATATAAAAGACAACACATCATTTCAAGTTTCCTAGAGCAAGATGTGTCCATTTCTTTATTACAAATCAAATCTTCCCCATATACTCTTTTATAGTCCAGTCAACTTAGAAGAATTTTCATAATTTTTCTGCGCCATAACTTCCTTTGATATTTCTACCAAGATCCATAAACATATTTAACAATACAAAATTAAAGTTTCATAATTTTTAAGGTTCATTTGCTATGGCAAGCAAAACATCGAACACCTGGTGTGCATACTTACACCATTGGGGTAGATTTGATACATGAACTTCAAACTATCACCCAAGATTCATTTCTTGGTATTTTCATATAGTATTCATATATTTTGTACATATATGAGTCTATTTTCGTATACAACTTGAATTATTCAATTCCAATAAATATACAAAAAGTTATAGGAGTTTGAATACACAGGGTTTCCAATCGAATCAATATACATGATTTACACGTTCAACTTTGCTTAAACCCGAATCTATCCATACGTATACCTCAAAACACATAATTTTAGTAAAAAAAATGATTATTTATATCATTTTAAATCAATAATTCCAACAATATACAAGATTTACAAGTAGAATTACCTTAGGGATGTTTTCGTAATTTCCTATAGATTTTTCTCTAATTTTTCCTCGACTTTCTCTTCTTAAACTTCCTGTTTCTCTCTCTTCAGGTCAAACTCTCTAATGGATGATTTTGGCTGAAGAATAAGGTCCTTTCAAGGGGCTTAAGTCGGCCGAGCTTGCCCCCCCCCTTCCAACCAATGAAATTCATCCATTTGTTATACATATAAGACAAAATACCACTTAACGAATGGAAAATTTTGCCCTTGCTTCGTAATTCTAGCATAACTTCTTTCTAGGACCTCTGTTTTACACACCGTTTGCTATGTTACAAACTTAACTCATATATATATATAACTATCTAGTTTTCACCTCAAGTTAATTATTATATTATAGTGGCCAAAACTAATCCCGAACTCGAACATTCCTACCGAAGACTTGACAAATTTTTGTTTGTGACTAATTCAATATTTCATAAGTTATGAAGGTAGGATTAGACTAAACACAATAAATTAACATTATATATTCTAATAACACATTATCCTCATCCCATACGATAAGCATGGTTTATCATAATCATATTCGGGTTGTCACAGTTTTACACTAAAAATATCCTATAATACTCTACACAACCCAGTCATTATTTCGATAGTATAAGCTAAATACACTAGAATAAAACATGAAGACTTATGGCAGGAACTAGTCTTCATTAACAATACATATAAGTATTCCCCAATAGGTTGTGTAGGGGACTTTAATGTGGTGGCCAACATAGACGAGAAAGTAGGTGGATCCCCTGCTTTTGAGGCATTGATAGAGGATTTCAATCTTACCATAGAAACTTGTAGCCTATTAGATATGAGTTTTGTAGGCTCAAGGTTTACATGGTGCAACAATCGAAAAGAGGAGGACCTTATAATGGCTAGGTTAGATAGATGGTTATGCAATGATCACTGGGCAGCCACGTTCCCTCTTTCGACAGTCAAACATTTAAGTATAACATGTTCAAACCATGAACCTATACTTCTCACTATAAAAAAATAGCTTAGACCTCGTCCCTGAACCATATAAATTCCAGGAATATTGGGCCAATTATGAAACATTCCTTAATATAGTTAAACAATCATGGGAACAAAGATGTAAAGGGAGTTCGATGACGAAATTCTTTATAAAACTCCAAAGACTTAAAACTATGGAGTAAATCAACCTTCCCAAACATATTTCAAACTATAATTGATAAGTAAGATCATGAAAAATAGAAAAAAATAGAATACGAAAGAGCCCCTAATCAGGATAACAGAGAAAGTTTGAGGAGAGCTCAAGCAGAGCTTATCCTAGCTTTGAGAAACGAAGAAATATACTGGAAAAAAAATCATTCATTAAATGGCTCAAACTTGGAGATAACAATTATAAATTCTTTCATAATTCATTAAAAATCAAACATAAAAATCTGTGCATTAGTAGATTGAGGAAGGAAAATAATAGTTGGGTAGAAAAAGAAGAAGAAGTCCAAAACCATATAGTCAACCATTTCAAAAATCTTTTTTCTTCTAAAGAATATGTGCACAACGAACAAATATTACAACTTATCCCCTCTCTAATTTTTTAAGAACAAAATAACATCCTCCAGTCCACCCCGAAAATGTGGAAATAAAAGAGGCAATTACGTCCTTAAGTCATCGATTTGCCCCTGGCCCAGATGGTTTTGGGGGATTTTTCTATAAGAAATGTTGGTACATAATTAAAAGTGATCTCTGTAATGCCATAAGGAGTTTTTTCCCGGGAGAAGAAATTCCTAGAGGGTTTTCAAGTACCACCGTATTCCTTATTCCTGAGAGAAAAAGACCTTTAAAATGTGAGGATTTTAGACCAATTAGCCTTTGCAATTTCTCTAACAAAATATTATCTAAAATCCTTTCGTCAAGGCTAGCCAATTATCTTCCTTCCCTCATTTCGAAGAATCAGAGTGGCTTTGTTAGATCTAGGAGTATCTACGATAACATCCTAATAGCCCAAGAAATAGTACACAACCTCCCCAAAAAAGCCAGAGGGGGTAATGTTATCATACAACTTGACATGTCAAAAGCATATGATAGAGTTAACTGGATGTTTTTTATAAGCATACTAAGAAATTTTGGTTTTGGAGAAGTGTGGATAGACCTAGTATGGAGAACAATTTCAAATGTTTGGTTCTCCATTATAGTCAATGGACAACTCAATGTCTTCTTCAAATCTAGCAGGGGACTTAGACAAGGGGACCTGTTGTCCCCTAGCCTATTCATTTTGGCCCCAAAAATACTAAGTAGAGGATTAAACAACCTTGTAGAGAAAGGATTAACTCTTACTTTCTATCACCCCCCATGATGCAAGCTAATCTCCCACCTAGCCTTTGCGAATGACACGATTATCTTTTCTAGCGCTGATAAGAAAAGCCTTAGAAACTTAAATAAATTCCTAAAGAATTACGAAACCACCTCAGGGCAGGTTATAAATCTAACAAAAAGTAGCTTCACAACGCATCCTCGCCTGTCTCCAATGAAAACCTATGTTATTTCCCAAATAACGGGATTAAACCAAAAGCCCCTCCACATCACCTACTTAGGTTTCCCACTATTTAGAGGTAGACGAAAACTAAGTTACTTTGCCTCTTTGGACGATAAAATTTGGCAAAAGGTTCAAGGTTGGCAAGCGAAATACGTATCAATTGGAGCTCGAGAGGTACTAATCAAACACGTCTTTAGCTCAATCCCGTGCTATCTTATCTTAGCCCTATAACCTCCAAAAGATATCATAAAGAGAATCCACTCCATCCTTAATAAATTTTTCTGGGGTGGCAATGAGCAGATTGGCTGGAAGAGGCAATGGCACAGTTGGGATACATTATGATCCCCCAGAGAAAGTGGAGGATTAAGATTCTCTAGCATGGAGATTCTAGAAAAATCACTTAGTTTGAAGTCTCTTTGGAGACTAAGAACATCAAACTCACTTTAGATCAGTTTCATGAACTCTAGATATCGACCTCAAAATCAATACAATGAAACGGGCTCAATCTCATGGAAAAGAATGAAAGCGATTTTTCCTCTATTCAATGAGGCAACAACCCAAGATGGTAACTCATGAAATTGGGCAATCTCAAAATCGGGAGATTTCTCCCTAGCCTCTGTAAAAGAACTATTGCATGAAAACTATTCATCAAGCACCCTATACATCTTTATATGGGATAAATACATCCCTCAAAAGTGGTCCATTCTCTGTTGGAGAATCTTGAAGAATAACATTCTGATAGATGAAAAACATCCAAAACTATGGTATTCGTTTGGTTTCCAGATGTTCTTTATGCAAAAAAGAAATAGACACAGCCGACCACCTATTCGTACGATGCCCCTTAACACAAAGCTTATGGAACTTTCTATTCTCATTAATGGGTTTATCGTTCAATTATCACTTATATGGTTCTATGCTTATAGGTTGGTGGCTACAAGGAAAAGGGAAAGATTACAGGGTCCATAGCTACAAAATCATTCCCATTACAGCAATCTGGAACATTTGGTCTATAGAGAATAAGGTAGTATTTGATGGTTGCAAGGCCTCGGTTACATCACTCACTTAAAACTGTTGTCACCAAATTAGGCTCATTGCCTCTTCTATGCCCTTATATTCTAAGATCGACTCATTTGATGCCTACTAGTGTAATTTTTTTTATATCAGATATTCCTCCACAAAAAATCCTATTCCCTCATGGCTCCTGCCTACCTAACATAGTTATTTGTTCAAGTAAAAGATCTAGGGTATAAATTATGTTTTAGTCTTTCATAACTCTGTGAAAAGGATTTTTTTTTCGTGGCATTGGGTAATTGGCTCCCCCTCTTCCCTTTTTCTCGAGCTTTATACAGGCCACCATGAAGAGGTTGTTTCTTCACTTTGATAAATATACCAATCGGGAGTTTCGCCTCCCTTATTTAAAAAAAAGAAAAAAATGGCTTAAATAACTTACACCTTTACATCAAGGGATGCTATTCACCCTTATTAACATCTTAGTGGGTTCCTCACATCATCAAGGGTTGACACAAAAGCACCTCACACTAGAAAATGCGGTGTCGCCATGAATGGCCTACGCAGACACCCGCAAGTTACTAACACATCTGTATCAGAAGCATCGATAAATATTAATGGAAACCAACTTGTCCACCTATAACTTGATAATAAATTTCCTATATTCTAATCTCCTTGACTCCATCATAGAGAACACGAACCGAAACCATCATCAGTCTAGCGTGACCAATCCAAAACCAACCCCGACGTCAAAGATCCACTATCGACCTCACAAAGTCACTCCCAAAAGGAATCTGGAACCTAGTGCCCTGATACAATTTCTAATGCCCCAGTCAGGATTTATAGGTTACCCATGGGTCAACCCGGTCAGACCCGAACGTTAGGTGTGAAGTGATATGAGACAATCTAAATAATGTTGCTAGTCTAGTTTTATTTAATTAACATTTCACTTGTTTAGTATGCGATTCCCATCTATATCATGCAACGTGTGGGACCCGTGGGAAGTGTCCCCGAAATCCAAGCATACAGGCTACTAACGTAAAATAAAAAGTATACTCACCTGTATAACGCTCTCAAAGTATCAAATCGCATGCAACCTACCGTAACAAAGGAAAAGGAATGAGATAAATGCCTGGTGGTAAATACAACAATGCAATATAAAATCGAACAATAGAAAAGAGACTCTATAACGTACCACCTACGTGCACATGCAAATATTGTATATATAAACTTATGCATATACTAATGCATGAATCCGTTTATTCCAGAATATTTGTTGAGTTGATTAAATTACACTAATCGTAAAAAGACCCCTTCCTGTCCATTTTAACTTGACTTAACATTGATTTACCGATTTAACGTACCTGGTTAAATACTTAAACAAAATATCATTTATTTAGGAGAAACACTTCATTTGTCGAATGCTCGCACCAAATCCACTTTAGTATTTTCCTTGAAACCCACCTTTCAACACACGCACACTCCGTGTTAGAAAATACTTGTTTTCCTTTTTTAAAATCGTTCACAACATACACTTTTGTTAATTATGGGTTAAAACCATCTTAGGTTCCTTGATTACGCATTAACCACTTCACTTCTCTCATTAACTCACGATTTAATTAGACTTAGTCATTTTTTTATTTCTTGTCAACGTTACCTTTTCAAGATAGGAACATTTATTGATTTCATTTCACAAGGGTTGTCTTATCTTATATTATCAACATAACCAATTTTCCTATCATGTTCCACTTTTCTCAGTAATTTTTCCTCTGAATTTTCCATATAACTGCGTACTTTAATGGGTCCACACTACCGGCTACACTACCATATGCTCGAGCCAGTGATTTTGGGTCTTTCACCCCAGGGCTCCGAGCCCTTCTTAATTATTCCCGATCACATCCAAGTCCTTTTTCAATGTGTTTTAACATTTTGCAAATGTCCACATTATTTCACTTTTACCGGCCAAAGCCAAAATCGTGAGAACTACGCCCCATGTTTATTTTACACTTGAAAATCACCATTTCTTATCCTTTATACATCTACGTTGATTTCATCCTGAAAATTACTTCCTTTTAGGACGATTTTGTGTAACGCCTTTTCCAACATTTTTACTTCATAAAACTATTCCACTTTACCTAAAATTACCATTTTACCCTTTTATTGCCAAAGTTGTAATTTGTCCATTTTCATAAGTTTTACTCCCAAAGACCTTTTTAACTCACTAACTTAACTTCTTGAATGTTCTTAACTCATTAACACTTGATAAACACCTTTGGTCACTTTCAAAATATTTTTAAGTCTCTTAATTTCATTATGTTCTTTAACAAAGAAATTAATCTAGCATTTAAAGGCCATTTTTACTAGAAAACATCTAGTTTTCCTTTAACATTACATGTAGTCCTAAAAAGACAAATTTATCATTTTCTCAATATTTCATAACACACTTTTGGGGCTAATTTTTTTTATTTCAAGTTAAAACTCATTTTAACCTTTGTTAGACATGTTCATATGATCTCCATTAACTTACTACAAGTCTATACACATGAGAAGATGGATTTTAAGCGTAGAAGTCCATAAAATGAGTTTTACATATGATTATCGCATGAAATTCATAATATTTGTAAATCTGTGATTTTCAAGACTAAAAAGACATTTTATTCTTCATAAATATGTTTAAATATCAAACATCGGGAAATCTTTATATTTGTAACAAAACTTCAAGATTTATATTAGACATAGCTTATCAATGCAAATATTTCATTAAAAACATTTTATTTCATAAAATGTTTAAACACAAGGTTGTCTTGAAATTTTATCATCTTTTCTCAAACCATTTGAAAAACCATTTCTTAAATATTGAAAATTGTTAAGAAATCATGAGTAATGACTACCCAAACATGCAAAGATTCTACTCTTATGAACTCTAACATGTTTGGCCAAAAAATTACAAAATAGAGTAGTCTTAAACTTAACAAGTTTAGAGTCTTTCCCACCTCAAAGGAAGCTTCAACAATGGTGGATGAAATGTAGAAGAAAATGGCAACCTCCCACCTCCTAGGGTGGCCTTAAAGAGGTTGCCTAACTCCACTAAGCTTGCTTCCTTAAATGCTCCATAAAATCTTCATTCAACTTCATAAGCTCTTCTTCAACTTCCTCCCAAAAGTATCCCAGTAACTCATAAATTTATTCAATAATGGTGTATATAGCTTTCATAGGCTTTTATATGTGGAAGAGTATGAATTACTAGTATGGTTCAATGTGGTGGAAGTGGTGGTTATTAGTTTGGGATGGTGGTTGATCTCCTTGGAGGCTCTAAGGAGCTAGAGAGCGAAGGAAAATCTGATGGAAATAAGCAAGAATGGGATCTCTAACCCTTTAAATACCCTAAAAGCTTTTAAATGGAAAATCCATAAAATTCCCTAAGCCCTAATCCCAAATTTATCTGCTTAAAGGGGATCTTAACACCTCATTTGATCCAATGGTCAATAATTTAACAGCAATTTCTAATCCTGCAAAAATGGATTTTTACAGCCTCGTTCGAATGAGAATGGGCCTCGTTCGGACGATAACACACATATTGTTCAAACAGGGTTCGGACGAGCTTCTAACGAGGATGGTCAACCTTTGATAGAATATGGTCATTTAATTGTCGTTTGAAGCATCATTCCAATGAGATTGGGTTCTCATTCAAACACCAAGGGTCTCGTTCAAACGACCCTAATTTTCTCCAAATTATATATATGGACATTCTAAATCCAATTAATTGCCCTAAGGCCACGATATTACCTATATTTAACCCATTATCCTGCTCACAAGGGCTAAAGGCCAATTGGGTCACATCAAGTCACCAATTTTCCCTGATGCGATCAATACCACGGGGGCGAGTGTTACAAGAGCCATCTCGAGCTGACTGCTCTAGTGATAATGATCGTGGCTCCATGACCAATGCCGACATATTTGACAATGAGTTGGTTGTGAGGTTCCACTACGAAGCATTGCACCTTCAGAATTTTTCCAATAGGTTATTCAATAATGCCTATTTATTCAAGGTTACCATCGTGTAGTGACAGAATAACTTATTCAACATCATCTGAAAACCTTCACTATAGACTACTTAAAGACGAACAAATATGTAATGGGGTATAGACTCCAAGGCATGGCAATAGTTGTAGCAGAGGTCATGAATACTCAAATAGCCACGATTGACCAACACCTGAGAAACCTTAGAGACCAACCTAATGATGTGTTCAACTTCAATTGTCTTATTAATCACTTGAAATTCCTTAAGAATTTCGTATGGTGACTCGGTGTGAACTATATCTGAAGAATGTTGAGGCCCAATGTGTTGAGTAGGGAAAACTAAAGGAACTTGCCCCGATCATTGAGGAATTTAATAATAAAGTCAATGTAGCCGAATAAGCTTTGGGCAAGGCTCTCAGTAACCAAGAGTCAGAGTTAAAAGGGAGATCTAAAGTTCAAAAAATGCTCACTGCTATCGTGGAAGCTCAATTGGCTTGCGTTCGAGATGTTGTTTCGCTACCTGAGGGATATTTAACCTCTCTGAACTTATGGTTTCTCATAGGTTAGTAATATTTTTGTCGTTCTTGTATTTTTAGGAAATAGTCCCAACTTATAATATAACTCCATTTAAGTTGAAATACAAAGAATTAATATTTGTTCTAGAAACTCTTATTTGTGTACTCATACTCATTTGTTTACTTTCAACAATTTTTTAATAGCATAAATTGTGATTCAAATTTATGTAAATGCTTGCTCGTAATCTCTAAATACATCTCAAAAACTCACGAACAAACTCAAAAAAAGATAGAAAATAACAAAATTATAACCATCTCTAAACATGGTAAACTTTAAACCACTTATTGTTAACTTTAAAATCCATGTCTCCTCTATCTTACAGATCAAATAGTAACCTGGATTATGTATTTCTTTAACAACAAATGGTCCATCCCAATTGTCTGCAAACTTAAGTAATGCGAGTCCTCTAATGTGACTAACAGCTACTTTTAGAACCAAATCTCCTTCCACGAATTTTTTTGGGTTCACCAAATTGTCATAAGCTTTGGAGAGTTATTGCGTGTACATCTAAAAGTGGCTACCTCGCATTATCTGCGTGTTTATCCAATGTTTCTTCTAGTTGAACGTGTTTATCTTAAGGGAGCATGCTTCTTCGTAAGGCATATATGGTCGAAGGTACTTTTAACTCAACTGGTAAAATTAAATTTGCTCTATAAACTAAGGAAAAAGGTGTATAACCAGTTGGTTTCCTTTTTGTCGTTCGATAAGCCCATAGTACTAGTGAAATTTTATCACCCCATGTGCCAGGAAAGTCCTCCATCATTTTAGCCAAAATATTGACCAATGTCTCTTTTGTTGCTTCAGTATGACCATTGCCTTTGTGGGGTAGGCTACCGTTGAAGTGTGGCTTATGATTAAATATTTATCCGTAAGCAACGTCACCTCTTTGTTCATGAATGGAGTTCCATTATCAAATAAAATAATCTTAGGAATGCCAAAATGACAAATTATGTACTCTTTGATGAACTGTGCTACCATGCCTGTTATTTCTCTCTTCAAGGGTATTGGCTCCGCCCACTTTATAAATCACTTTGTTGCCACGACTATCTAAATTTAACCCATGAGGGAGGTTTGATTTCCCCCATGAGATTAAATTCCCAAGTGTGAAATGGATAAGGAGTTGCCAAGGAATGAATGTATATCAAAGAAGCAAGGATCATATTTCCATAAATTTGGCACGTCTTACTCTTTTGACCAAACTCAATTGAATCGATCTTCGTAGTTGGCCAATAATAGTCCAAAGTCATGAGTTAATCATACAATTTGGATCCTCCAATATGAGCTAGATCGTTGACTTACTTAAGGATTTTTCATGCTTCCTCATTTATGATGCATCTCAAAGGACTATTGATGTATCATTTATGATAAAGCTTCTCATCTTGAATGTAGAACCTTGGAGTTATTCTTCTAATCCCCATTCCATTAATCTTATTCACAGGAACAACTCCATCTTTAATGAAATCAATGTAAGGATGTCTCTAATATGTCATGTCTTCCACGACATTACACTCAGTTGTATGAAAGAAAAGTTCACACATAGCACATTCTCTTTGTATTGTTGTTGTGTCCTGCCTCATTGTTGGCCAATAATACCCCCCTCTTTGAATTCTTTGATATAGAGCATGTTAGTAGTCTCATAATGCTCCTTGTGGTCTATTATCAATTTTTGCTCTATCTTCTCTGGGTCGATGCATATTGCCAACCATCCTTTAATATTTCTTAAGTACAAACATCATGCCATAAAGAAATATTGTGCTAACTCCATGAGCGCCATATTTCCTTCTCCAGACTCCAGTCTCTTTTGTATTTTTCCTCTTCAGTTTGAGTCATCCTTAGTTGGAAATATTGCATGCATGATTGATGGAGTTATTCTACATTTGATCACCATAATTGTTGACTCGTCGTTGATAGCTACGTTTTGTGCAATGGTGGCATATGGATAAGCATGCATATTCATTGTTCTAAGATGCCTTTCTACTTTTATTTGATGAACAAATTTATATTCCTCTTTCTTTGACTTGATAACCAGATCATCCATATAGTACTCTAAAATGTCATGGAAAAGGTCATGAAAAATGGCAACCATCGTTATATGATAAGTTTCCCCTGTATATTTCAAACCAAATGGCATGACGTTGTATATAAAATTACCTAATGGAGTCCTAAAAGTTATTCTCTCTGTCTCGGTTGAATCCATCTTAATCTAATTATAGCCCACATACTCATCCATAAAGTTTTACATTTCATTAAATACCGTTGAATCTATTAAACTGTTAATGGATGGTAGAGGAAAATCATCCTTGGGGAAAGCTCTATTAAGATATTTAAAGTCAACACAAATACGTATTTGATTTTTATCTTTCTTCCCCACTCGCACAATATTGGACAGAAAAATTGGATGTTGAATTGTCTTAATGAATCCAACTACCAATAACCATTGCACCTCCTTCTTGATCGTGAGATTAAGCCCTGGCTTGTATATTCAGGTTGCTTGCTTCATCGGTATTGCCGAAGGCATAACGTTCAACTTGTGGTAACTCACCTCCTGATATAGCCATGCCATCTCTGTATTTTTTAAAGAAAATATATCTTTTAACTCCTAAATAAGCTCAATCATCTATCGTTTCCTCTCAACATCAAGATCCTTCAAAATGAAGATTAACCTTTGATTTTCTCCACCCCCAGCCAGATAAATATTCTCTAACTCTTTGACTTATGGCTTTGGGTGATTTGTCATGCGCTCGGGCTCATCTTCAATCTCTCAACAAATTCGTGAATGTTGGAATTATCAATGACAAGACATTTCCCTTGATTATCCACCATGAAACACTCATATTTCGGGTTAACTCACTCTTCAGCTTCTTTGGCTTCCCGTACACACCTTCGGAGGTGATACACCACCCTTCTATCCCCCAGTTGCACTTTTTTGCATTGGCATTTGGGTGATGAAATTGCCTTCCTATTTCTGCCTCTCTCAACTTCCTCTAACTTCATTCCAGAAAACTTACTAAGGACACACTATGTCGTTTCACCTCATGTTCCATCGGATCAATCCTTATCCTAATTCTATATCTCAACTGTTGAGAAATAGTTTGAGGTTTAGGAATGACATTATGTACTTCCTTAACCCTCTGCTCGACATCTACCATTTCTTCATCTTGGTTGTTCATAGGTCCCAAAAGATGGTACGAAGTGGCACTCTCAATCACATGAAGCTTAATATGTGATGTGAGATTCCCCATCATAATACCAATATTAACATACCTAATAGATTTTGAGGTCTGGTTATCATAACTAGAGATAGCAAGTGGAATTTCTATCAACCTTGCCTCTGAAATATTAGCCTCATAAAAGGAGCTAATAAGTATGATATTAATAGAGGCACTTTCATCCATCAAAGCTCCAGAAAAGTTTACACCGTTCATAGTTTCCGCAATGTACGACGTTCGGTTGTGTGGGAACTTTACTTCTCTATCAGCGTTAGAGAAATTTATCTATGACATAAACTTTTCACTTGTCTTGACATTGGGCTCTTCCATCTCAGTGAAGGAAAATTATTTTTCTTTGAGATGTCGAAATGGCCTGAGTGATCTCTAGCCTACTCTCCTGAGGCATCCCAACTTCTTCAAAGAACAAAGCAAACTTGGGGGATTTTGACACAACTTCATACTCCAAGCTAGGGCCAACCACATAGTCTTTCGTGTTATATTCTTCCTCCATGCCTCTGGTGCTCAATTCAACATAGGCAATAATTACATTTGCCATTCCTACCGTGAAACTTTCCAACACTAACTCAAACTCATTTCTCTCTCTTCTAAGGCTCCTCATGTGATTAACAGCTTCCTCATCATAGGCCACCACCATGTTCATCCCATGTGTGGACAATAGATTATTGTTGACATTTCCTTGAGGTATGTATAGCGTTCCAACTTTCATATGCTTGTTTATAATCATTCTCAACGTAAATCATGAATTAGTCGAGTGCACGTTATTGTATATGACAGTATTTGAGATAACTTTAAACGTCTGCCCCCGGTGTATATTGGGAGAATTCTTGGGAGGGTAATATATCCCATCATGAAGCATTGTGTTATAGTAGTCGATTTCCTCCTCGATGGTGCAAAGAAATAGTGGAGGGTCTTCTTTGTCTCTCTCAAACTTCCTCTTGTTATCCTTCTCCTGATTTATCCAAACTCCATTGTCTCCATCTGCATAACCCACCCGTGAAGCCTGGCCTCTTCTAGCCCGAGTTTATGGTTTGAACACTATATTTTTTAAGATTGGGCTTGGGTGAACAACCACAGAAATATTTCGTGCAGACTTCAAGAAAGCTGCAAATATGACCTCACACGTCTCATTTGTCAAGTGACAAATATACTCAGAGAGCAATACTTCCGCATAAAGTTGAAGAAATTTAACTTTTTATTTTGGGAAATTGAATGCATATAACACAGGATAAAACCCTCATAAACAAAGTCCTAGAGACATTCCCCAAAGGCTATACAATCAACAAAGACACATGGCAAAATAAGCAAAGAAAAACTAGCTATAATCTAGCATGTACTCAGGGATATTCTAGTACATACAAGTCATCCAATTTGCATAGGTTCTCCTAGATTTCTTCCAAGTAAGGACTTTAGCTATAACCATATTTTAAATGTCCCCCACAATGGTTTCCAAGGTTTTGAATTTGCTATATAGGCATCTACCACTTATTTCCATCCATATGCAATATACAACATCAGAGAAGGATAATGTTTTAACTTTGTTGGTGAAGCTCTTATCATTGTGGTTGGTGATGGACATCTGTAACTCATCATCCTAACTTTGTAACTCTCTATACCATTGATTCTTTAGTAAGATTTCATCCCAAACATTTTTAACCAAGTTTCATTCACAGAACAAGTGGTTATAGGTCTCTTCTTTAATACCACATATGCCACATAGATCATTTTCAATAATCCCTTAACTCTAGAGTTTAACTATAGTGTTAATGGATCTCCTACATACCATATGGACAATGAAAGAACATTTAGGAATACACATCCTATTCCAGACCATCTTGATCCATAAAACATTTGGCAGGAAAGGGGATAGAAGCTTCCAAGCAGAGGAGATAGAGAATTGCCCATTATTATTGGCCTGCCAATAGAATTTATTACTATCAAGCTCACATATGGTAGGAAGGTTAGCATGCTTGCTTTCATTGAGCTCCCAAGTGACTTTAGATGGCCATCTTCACTCACTAAGGTGGATAAAATCATAGACTTTTGCTTTCAAATTCCTAGTTGAGTCATATATTATTTTATCCCCATCGAGAGGATGAAGAGGGCCATTAGGATTCAATTGATCATACCACATGAAGGTATAAGTCCCATTACCAATAATGGTCTTGATTTGAGGTCTAAACTTGTCCCTCAACTTGAGATTTTTCCTCTAACTCCATGAAGCATCAATTGGTATGTTCATAGCCCATAGACTCTTGCATTTGATCTTATATACATTTGCACCATTTAATCCACAAACTATCTTTTTTACTACACAGGTTGCATAGGTTCTTAGCCATTGTTGCTTTATTCCAAGCCTTAAGACTCTTGATGTTTAGCCCTCCTTCATCGTAGGTTAAACACAGGTCCTCCCATGCCACTTTTGCCCCAGAGCTCTTTGATTGATCCCCTTTCCATAAGTAGTTCCTTATGATTTGATCAATCTTCTTGATAACACTCTTAGGCAGGATAAAGATGCTAGCCCAATAAACTTGTATGTTGAACACAACAGATTTGATAAAAAATAACCTCCCTGCATAACTTAGAAACTTGTTAGTCTAACACTTAATTATTTTAGAAATTTTATCAACAAGAGTATTGCAATCATTTTTTTAGTCTAGTGGTAATGAGAGTAACCCTAATGTACTTAAAAGTAGGATACCCATGATAAATGCCAAGGATAGCCTTAATCTCCTCAATACCAGCTTCATTAATTCCTGCAGTCTACAGGTGGCTTTTTTCCAAGTTAATCTTCAATCCAAAAATGGAGCTAAAATTAGTGAGGGCCTTCTTGATTAAGTTGCATGAATCTACATCACCACGAGAAAGAAGAATCAGGTCATCAACAAAACTAAGGTGGCTTAAGGCAACTTGTTTGCATTTTGAATGGTGAGTGAGCTGGTTACTAGCACTAGTTTTGTTAATAATCCCAGTAAATACCTCCATCACAAAGAGAAAGAGGTAGGGGAAAGAGGGTCCCCTATCTTAGCCCCTTACCACCCTAAAAGAAACCATTGATATCCCCATTGATTCTAATTGAGAACCTACTTGTAGTAACACACTTCTGGATCCATCCAATTACCTTATTAGGGAAGCCAACATGAAGAAGTGGAACAAATAAAAAGTCCCAATTGACAGTGTCATAGGCTTTGAGAATATTAATTTTGATTGAGTATCTAGGGGGTAAGAGTCCCTAAGGTAAGTCTTCATTCATTCTTGCAGAATAAGGATGTTATCAGCAATTGATTTACCTTCAACAAAGGCAGTTTGATTGTCACTAATGATATAAGGCATTATCTTTTTGAGTCTTAAAATGAGGACTTTAGAGATACATTTATAGATGGTATTGCAGCAAAATATTGGCCGAATGTCCTTCATACTAATTGGGGTTTGGACTTTAGGGATTAAGGCCAAAGCAGTACAATTCCATTAATCAAAGAATTGGTCAATAGAAAAGAAGAAGGAAATAGCCTCACACACATCTTTCCCAATAATTTTCCAGTTCTGTTTGAAGAATAAACTATTAAATCCATCAGGACTAGGGGCCTGATTAGAGCCAATACAAAACATGGTTATTTTGATTTCTTTATCAGTAACCTGTCTCTCAAGAAGTTCAGCTTGGTCTTCATTAAGTTTCTTGGTGATTACCTACTCATAAATAGGGTTGGGATCCTCATAAGGCAGCTGCTCCCCATATGGTTATGAAATTAGTTGACAGCTTCAAGGGTAACCTAATCACATCCTTCAATTATCTCCCCAAAACTATTCGCAATACTAAGTATTTTCCTTCTAGCAATGCGTTAGTTTTCTTTCGTATGGAAGAACACATTATTTTGATCCCCCGGTTGAAGCCATTTAGTCTGAGCTTGTTGTATAGATAAAGACTCCTTATCATTCCTCAACTGAGTAAGAATTCATCATCTCCTTTTCTTGAATTTGGAGAGCAACATTAGTGCCATCACTATCCTGACTTGTCTGGATAACATCCAACCTAAGCTTAAAGGTGGAAACTCTAAGGAACAACTTATTGTAGAATTTCTTGTTAAAGCCTTTAAGAGAAGCATTAACTCTACCAAGGCTTCCTAAATATCCTAAGCATAGGGTTCCCATCAACATTTGTTGGAGCATAAGTCCAAGGGTCTATTAAGAACATGTATAGATCGAACTAATGAATGCTAGACTCTATGCCTACTAAACTAGCATATAATCTTATGTTTTTTTCAGTTATTTGAGTATATGCTTTCCCGTGGTCCAGTGTTCTTGCCCAGGGTTACACTGGTATATACTAACCATGCCAATAAAGAAGCAGATATCAGGTCTAGTGCATAGCATAGCATATATAAGGCTCCCAACTACCAAAGCATAAGGGATGCCTTTCATCTTCTCTATCTCATCAGGTGTCATTAACATTGATCCTTGGAAACAAATATTCCATGTGTGAAAGGGAGGAACCCTTTTCTTGGAATCTTTCATGCTAAATCTAGCAAGAATGGAATCGACATAAGTTGCTTGTGGTAAACCCAACATCCTATTCTTGCGATCATGCATAAGCTTGATCCCAAGGATGTGACTAGTTTCTCCTAAGTCTTTCATATCGCATTGGCTGGACAACCACACTTTAACCTAAGACAACACTTTAACATCGTTTCCAATGAGCAGAATGTCATCCACATATAATACTAAAACCACCACTACGTTTCTGTTGCATTTCTCATACACACAAGAATCATCTGGACATTGATTAAGACCAAAAGATTTTATTGTTAATCAAAACAAATGTTATAAGTTCTAGATTAAGTCCATAAATGGACTTCTTAATCTTACATAATTTATGCTCTTGGACATGGGCATTAAAACCATCTAGCTGCACCATATAGATGAACTCGTCAAGATTCCCATTAAGAAATGCAGTCTTGACATCCATTTTGCCAAATTTCATAATCGAAATGAGCACAGTGGACAATAGAATTTGAATGGACTTCATCATAGCTACTAGTAAGAAAGTTTCCTCATAATCGATGCCCTCTTTCTGAGTAAATCCTTTCATAACAAGTCATGCTTTAAAGGTCTCAACCTTTCCGACCACCCCTTTTTCCACGTATAGACCCACTTGCATCCTATTGGTTTTTTCCCTTCAGGTAGATCTATAAGACTCCAAACCTAATTAGAATACATAGATTTCATCTCAGAATTCATAGCTTTAAGCCAAAGTTCTGCATCTTTATCTTAAATAGCCTCATTGTAATTATAGCGATTGGCATCGAGTTCATCAGGGACATTATTATAAGACTCTACCAAGAACATAAACCGTTCAGGTTGATGTATAGCCCTCCCACTATAATGAGTTAGTCCCTGTGCTGGTGTACTAGTATCAACACATTGTGTTATTTCATCCTGTATTAGTGGTCTTGAAGAATCTTATTAGCTCCCTTTCTTTAAGAACAACTTTACTTCTGGGATTATGATCCATCATATAATCCTCTTCCAAAAATCGAGAATTGGGGCTAATAATGACCTTCTGATCCTTAAACAAACTTCTGATTTTGATTCCAACTTACTAGGATCTCTCTTTAGCACATGTGTTGGACTACCCCAGATCCGAATATGTTTCATACTGGCTTGCGCCCAATCCACAATTCCTTTGGTGTAGATGAGACCGCCTTTAAAGTTACCAAGTTCAGTAAATAAGTGGTCGTTTCTAAAGCATGTCCCCAAAAAGAATCTGGAAGATCTGCATAACTCAGCATGGACCTAATCATATCCAAAAGAGTCATGTTCCTCCTTTCTGCTACACCATTTTGCTAAAGCATAACAGGTGCAGATAGTTGGGATATGATCCCTTTATCTTCTAGATACTGCCTAAACTCCCCTAAGAGGAACTCGCCACCACGATCAGATCATAGTGTCTTGATACTTTTACCTTGATGCTTCTCCACTTCTGCCTTATACATTTTGAATTTTTCAAAGGCTTCAGACTTGTGGTGCATTAGGTAAACGTACCCATACCTTGAGTAATCATATATGAAAGTCACAAAATACTCAAAGCCCCCTCTTGCTCGGGTTGCCATCGAACCACATAGATCAGAATGAACTAATTCCATCAGTTCTTTGGCTCTATAGACCTTGGCTGAGAAAGGCCTCTTAGTCATTTTACCTTCTAAACAGGATTCATAAACTGGAAGTGCCTCCACTTCTAGTGAACTTAATTGTCCACTTGCTACCAATCTACGAATCCTTTTTATATTAATATGACCTAGGCGTAAGTGCCAAAGATACGTTTGGTTCACTGAGGAGGGTTCATTTCTCTTTAAATTTGGTTTAATTGAATTATGGAAAATATTAATTTGTTGTGTGGGAGAGATAGTATTAACAATATAAAGATTATCAACTAATGTACTAAAACAAATAAAAGATTTGTTTTTCTTAATAACCACGAGTTTATTAAAAGAAACTGAATATCCATAAAAGGCTAAACAAGAAATCGAAATCAAATTCCTTCTAATGGAAGGTGCAGAAAGACAATATTTTAAAAATAACTCCTATCATTATTAAAGCTTAAATGAACATCTCCCATGGCAACTACCGCTACTCTCATAGCATCTCCTAGAGTCTGATAAATCTCTCCATCACTTAAACACCTGGTTTCTCGGAACCCCTACAGAGAATTGCATACATGATTAGTGACACCTGTATGTACACACCAGGTACTGGTAGTACAAACCACAAAACATGATTCAATGACGAATTAATGGAATTTACCTGTGTTGTTCTGTTTATTGAAGAAAATCGAACAATTATTCTTCCATTGTCCTGACTTCTTACAATGGAAACACTTGCCCTTGGGATTTTTCACACCTCCCTGAGGCCCACGAACTGCCTGAGGGACCATAACCTATTTCTGAGTCTTCTTCTTCTTTTTATTCTTTCCTATAGGCTAAGAAGTAGAACCTTTCTCAGCAACAAAAGAACTTACTGACTTCTTAATGATACCCTCAGTTGCTTATTGTCCTTTAAGTAGTTCTGCCAAAGAGTAAGAAAGTTTGTTCATGTTGTATTTTCGGCAGATGGTCTTAAAGTACTCAGGCAGCTACTAGAGAGCACTATCAACCTGGGTTTCCCCATCGATTTCTGATCCAAGGATTTCAAGCTCATTGAGAAGAGACATCATCCTTAAAACATGTTCCCTCACTAAAGTCCCTTCAGTCACGTCTGTGTTCATGAGTTCTTTCATAGAAACTTGCCTTGCATCATAATTCTGATCCCCAAACATATCTTTAAGGTTCAGCATCATGTCATAGGCAATGTCCATCAACTGATGCTGATGTTAGAAAAAATTTGACATAAATGCCAAAATGTAACACCACACCATCTCATTAGCCTTGATCCATTTCTGGCAATCCTGGGTTTCCTTTTCAGTTTCCCCCTCACCAGGCTTCTCATGATATATCTCATAGAGCACAAACTTGTACCCTTCAGCAGTCAACACAACATCCAAATTCCTTTTCCAGTCAATGTAATTAGGTCCAATTAATTTATTTTCCTTGAGAATGACATCAAGTGGATTGAAAGAGCTTCTCATCTTAATACTGAGAATCAAATAATAAAATGAATCATTATAGGTCATAAAACTTTTTGAATTCTAAATTAAAATTAATGTACTATTTATCAATTTTAAAAGAACTCATCGGCATCCTAATTATCATTTGAATAATATTCCTCTTTAGAGAACCTACTTTCCAAAAACAATTAGGCAGACTTATTCCTTTTAATTTTATTATCTAGACAAAATCTACGTCAAATAAAATTAAATGGTCGAGACTCTGGTCCCACAAAATCATAGCATTCCTCTTTGGAGAACCTACCATTATTTTATGTCTAAGTGTATACCACCAACTAATTTTATATTATCTCATATCACATAGTCTCCTCCTTTAGAGGGGCGCCTATATGAATAATGAATCCAAAATTATCCTTAAGGAAATTTTTACCAACTACTACAATAATTAGCATTGCTCATTGGAGGACCTACTTATTATCGAAAGTCTATAAATCGTTGATGGAGACCATGGGATTTTCTCTTGGAAAATTCCCTCTCCCACTTAGTAATTTAAAAAACTTTGTAAGGTTATAAAAACAAATATGTCCAATTCTTAATTAATTTGAAAAATCAAGGACATTTGATATATTTCCAAAAATATCGAGATATCCTTATTTTAATATATCAAGTAAATGTGTGATAAATAAAAAAAAATTCAAATACCCTTTATCGTTAAAAAAAATGAATGCTCAATTTTTTTATTCTCTAACCACACATATTAATGTCAACAATTCAAAATAATTATGAATTATTCACATTTAGCATCTACGTAATATAAGTCGGGTCAGTATTCCATGTTGTCCATAATTCTAAGGGAACCGTTAATATATTAACAACCCAATAATTAAAACATGAATAATAGAGACATAAATCAACATAAATAAGAAAATTGAGATAAATGTGGATTCCCGACTATTATGGTCAAGATACAACTCTGTCGTAGATTGGAGCTCACTAGAAGTGGAGGCACTTCCAGTTACGATTAACAAGCAGTAAAAATTACAGATGCCTTATGCCTCCATAAAGGAGTTCACAATTTACATCAATATTACATTAATCCGATAGAAAAAATAACCACGAATAAACCATTATGGTATCCAATCACATAAAAAAAAACATAAATACTTCACCATAATAGTGGGATTAGATCGCTGCAAAACAGAAGTTAGCACAGATCTATATTCTACCCACCATCCATGCACATATATGATTGTTTTAATTGGATAACATGGCTGAATTCAACCTATATGCGGTATCAACAGGATCTGATACCAATTGTTAGAGCGGGAGTCCAAGGGTTAATTGAGAAAGTGTATAGATCAAACTATAAAAAAAATTACACATACATGAAATCCTACAAGGCGAAATTAGGATTTACCTTTCGAGATCTATTAGATTTGATCTCGTCTTTGTACAAATAGAACGTGTGATGGCTCGATTCACCTCAAGATCATCTACTGTATTCCCGATATGGACAACCACGAGTAGAGGGTGGGTTCCTATTTCGTGGCCACCTTCTTGTCTCCTTTTTCTTCTTCGCTGTCTCTCTTTCTCAAAAGTATGAGCTCGGGTCTTTTGAGTATCCAAGAGTGACGGCTATGTTAGGAAAGAATGACACTTAAGTGAATATATATAGGCTACAGTTGGGACCCTAAGGAGAGATAAGGATGTGGCTCCTAATGGGCCTGAGAAAACCTAATCCTTCCCGAATCCTAATCTCAGTCCCTTAATTATAATTAATACCACTAAATAATTATAACTGCAACTCCACTCCTTAACTCAAAATTATATTTTGAGCTCCTCATTATTAATTACTTAATTTTCCCGACGTTAAGGTTACAGATACCCGTTAATAAAATGAATTAGTGATAATTTGTTTGATTAACTTCTTTAAGTCCTTGAGCGGTCCAACTTAACTTATTTGTAGTGTAGAATTAATATAATCCACTTGTAGGGTTTGACACATACAAAACTTATAAGTATCTCAAGGGGGTATCACTAGTATCTATACCGAGAGGTGAATTCCATCCATAAAAGACTTTCACCATACATTAATCACCATTACCCAATTTATCAAGATTATTGATCCAATAATTAATCTCACCTGATAACTCAAAGTAATAAATAACTAGTGCATGTGTCCATCAATCATATCCGTATTAAGAGCCTTAAGTAAACCTAATAATCACGCGGTGTACATTGTCTTATAAAAATAATGACCTCAAATTAGTCCCGTTCAATACACACAAAGTGAATTAGCACAATAAGTTGAAACTATACAGTTTCCTGTAATCAAGAGAGACCTACTAAAATATTATGCTATAGTCCTACTAATGGTGTGTCCAGTTCTATCTAAGACCGTGAACGATAAAACTTATATTCCACAAGAACTGGTGATCTGATCCTTTGTGTGTAAGTCGTACTCTACACACCAGAACACCTAGTGAGCAGAATAAAAGACATCAGCAATATATAAAATACTGCAAACATTATGTCCATACATAATTCTCATTAAAATAGGAATAAATGATTTTATTATAATAATAAATCCATAACTAAAATTATTACATAAAGTATTGTTTTAGTCTACTTCTCTAACAACATCAATATCCCAAGCATCATAAAGAGTATGCAAAAAATCATTGTGGTTCATCCAGAAATTGAAGAATTTAAAAGGCTTTGGTTTCCTAGTTATAGTATTATTAATGAAGGTAAATATAGGACTGTGATCAGAAATACCACAGGGCGGGATGTTGGCCTGAGAGTTTGGGAAAGTGACAATCCAGACATCATTATGGACAACCCTATCAATACAAGATTGGACTTTATTAGGCCCTAAATGGTTCTTATTCCAAGTGGACCAAAGACCACTTGAGACCAAATCATCAGCATTCAGATCCAAGCGACACCTTTTGAAATCATCAGTAACATCCATATATATCATTGATTCCTCTTGTTTCCTCTTGAGACCTAAAAACATTAAAGTCCCCCATTAACCCCCTTGGCTTATTATTGACCACCTCTTTACTATCTCTTAGAAAAGACCACAAACTTCTCATATGTTTAGGTAGGTTGTCTCCATAAATGAAAGAAGAAAAGAAAGTAAGGTTGGTACTAATGATCTTTACATGGCACAACATTGCTTGTCTATGAGGAGCTAAAACTTCAATTGACACAATATTTGGGTTCCACGCAATCATAACCCTTGCCTTACACCCATAAGTTGGGCAATTGTGGACAAAATCCCAATGGAAGAAACATTTTTTATTACATTCACCCCGTTGTTCAATCTAATATTAGTCTCAATAAGACTAATGATAGACAGGTTGTTATCTTTTATTAGTTTCCCTACTTCAATCTATTTGTGGGGTGAATTAATTCCCCTAATATTCCAGGAGCCCATATTAATCATCTTGACTTTTTTATTTTGTTACCTGGCCTCTTATTCATCTTGCCACTACTACTACTATTGAAGCAGGTGGTAGTCTTATGTATGGCATTTTTCTTTCCTTTAGCTATCTCATCCATGACCTTAATCTTCAGGGCTAAGCCAGTAGGTGCAGGTGTTGTTTCAATATCTATGTCCTCTTCTTATTTATTAAGAATATCAAAGCAATTAGAGGTTACCAAGGTGGGTGAATTTGGGACAATTATAGCTATGTTTACAAGAGAAGTGGGAGCTTCCATGTTGACATTCCCAGTAGAGTTGACAAGTTTCTCAGTATTAATGCCACATAGATCTTCCAGACCCATATCTGGTGTCCCATTATGAGGAAGCTTCATTGTTTTGTTTGTCACATGGGTTTATCCCACCTCTATTGCCTTCTTTGTCTCAGTTTGGCTACTGACGGGATAGGCATCCTACCTATTATGTTTAGCAACCCAATCCCTTTTTGCTTTAGTGAATTTTAACAAAGCATGTCCAACGATACCACATTGAGCATAGGAGGGAGGTTTCTCTTGACATTTCACTTCAACCACATATGTGGTTCCATCTTCCCTTGTCATATCAATGGTACCATGGTAAGCCTCCATAACTCCTATTGCAACACATATTCTAGCATAGTTAATTCTCCTCATTCTTCAGTCACACTATCAGCATATAGGGGAATACCCATTGAGCTTGCCACATAACTTAGACCTTCCTCAGTCCAGTATTGTAATGGGACATTCTGGAACTTTACCCAAACAAAGACCTTCTTAATGGCCTCCTTACTAAAGGTGAAGTTTGGAGTCCATTTTTGGATGATGATAGGGTTTCCCACAAAACTCCATGGGCCAGTGTCAATAACCTCATCCCTCATGTTGGAGTTATCAAACATAAAAAATAAGAATCCATTATTATGGCCAATAATTTGCGAGAGACCAAACTTGTCCCATAACCTATGAGCAGAGTTACAGATCGGAGTCTAGGATAGGTTCCTCCCTAAGAAGCAACCCACCATACGTTTCTCCCATTTAGAATAACCCCTAGTATACACCTCTATAGGGGGTGAGACTGTGATTTTCTTATCAACAATGGTAGGTTTGTGATATGTGAGGTTGAGGTTGGGCATACGTTTAGCAACCACCACATTCTTCCACGATAAGGCTTGTAGTTTTGTAGTAGTTGGCACGGTATGGATTCCGTTATTCTTACCTAGATCTTCTGACATTTTTTCCTACTCTATCACACCATTACACATGTTAGTACCATTGAGCCCAATGATACTGTCAGCCCCTTTTATTGAGTTAGACCCCTAGTCAGCTCCGTTTCTCTGGGTGGCTGATCACCACCATCTTCCCGGCCATTAGTTTATCCAAAACTCTTTATGTCTACATGGGAGTAACCTTTAATCTTATGGAATTCCTAGTGGGTACTCTTCTCTTCTTTAAGATCCTAGATTCTCGTCATATGGGCATTGGCTCTGGCAATACTTTCATCTGAAGTGATAATTTGGCCTTCTTCACTCTCATCGGCATTGTTCATAACTTCGTCACTAGGTGTAAAGAGCAGGTATAAGATGACTGACTCCCCCACTAGCCTTGGGGGGAGTTTAGAAACAACATTAAATGGAACAATAGCCAGACTCTTAGTAAGTTTCCCTATTTGATTAACCAGTTAAAGAGATGGTATGTGGGGGGTAGGGTTACTGCCTTTCCTCTCAAGGCTGTAGGTAGTCTATACGAAGGTGGAGGGGTTAGGTTTTTTCACCCACATCAGTATCCAGGCAAGTAGAGGTCATGAAGTTACTTAGAAGTCGGTTTTAGGGGTGGTGAGGGTGTTTGGGCTATGGTTGTATACAGTTATGGGAAGGGAGGTTTTAGAGAGAAAGAAGAGCATTATGGGTATTCAAACGAGTCTTCTTTCATAAAAAATTTTAACTCTTTGTCCTCCTCTCGTATGTCGAGCGACTTTTCTTTAAATCTTCATATATATGCAACCACATCCTCCCCCGGTCATTATCTCTCCCATGTAAGTTGGGTCAGAGTGAACTCATCCTCAGTCAAAAAGAACTTCTGGACAAATAAAACATGTATATCCTCCCACGTAGCCACACCCCTTGGTGTTAAGTGGGAGTAACACATGTAAGCCTTATCCGTAATGGATTTAAAAAAAAAACCGTAGGCGTAGATTTTTGTTATTACAATGAGAACCCAAATGCTCCATAAACCTCTTCATATGTTCCTTCGAATTTCCCCCATCTCGATGTACTTCTCAAAAATTAGGGGAATGTAATCCTTAGGATAAGGTTCATTGTTAAACTCCTCTGGATAAGGAGTGCGAAAGTCATAATAAAATAGGAAGAGACCGATTATGGGACCTAGCAGTTTGTTTGTCTATTTGGTCGACTGTTGGCCGAGCAGTTTGTTGTTATGCGGTTTGTTTGTAAGCTTCTATCATCTTCAATATATCCTTAACAATCAAAAATGGTGGGGAAGTTTCCCCCACGACACCGGTTGTTGGCCGAGCAACCATAGGTGTAATATTGGCAGCAATAGGTGCTCCAATGATAGGTCTAATGGTAAAAGTAATATTACTCGTTGAAAGACCAATGTGTCTGGTCAAAGACATAGAGATTAAACTCATAGGAACTATATAAGGTGCCACGGGAGTTACGAACAAGCTAGGTCCCACCATTTCCCTAAATTCCCTCATGCTTGTTTGTATAAACTCCATAAATTTCCCATGAACCGATCCATCTGAGCAGGCCCCTTCACAGTACTCATCGAAGCCTGTGACCCGTGCCAGCTTCCGTAATAGTTATAACTGGAGGAACCTCCTCTAGAGGATCCCTAGGAACCTCACATTTTAGTTCTTCTCATTCATCTCTCTGTTGGATTTCGTCAAAAGTAATAGAACAGTTAACGTTATCATGAGCAATTGTTAAAAGAATACCTCCCCAGCAGAGTCACAAAATGTAATAGATTGGTTCTATAAGTGTTAGGGTGCTTAAATATAAACTGAGGCATAATCTCTATTAATATAGATAATTTAACAATCAACGTGCTCTCAATAATGAAGGAATAAACTTAATTGGAATATAACAAACTCTTTTGTATAAACTCAAACAATAATAAATACGAATGTTTGTCAATAAATGAACTTCCAAAGCAACCAACTTGAGGGAGAGAGAAGCAGGCACTCTAGACACACCCCAGGTAAGCAGCTCAAACACCGAGGTAATTAATGACAAAGATCAGTGTGTATTAAATGTTTATGTTCATGGTGAAATCTTGAACAAAAGAATTCATGGACAAAAGATATGAAATCTCTAGTAATAAACCTATCTCAAAATATGTGTTTTTTGGCTCAAACTCTCACATGTTTGTAATAACTCTTCCCCGAAATCCCTCCCTCTCTCTCTCAAAGGATAGCTTGGGGTATATATAGTCTGTAAAGTACACTCGAGTAATCTAAGGGGAATTAAATTCTAGGTCACCCCACTATGCCTCCACGTCACTAGTATTGAGTGCAAAGTTATGACACCATGCTTCCACGTCACTAGCATTAAATACAGGGAAAAGACTTAAGTGACTAGATGTGTGTTAGGGGGCTGCCCATGGGTGGTAGCGCGCCAAACCTCCTGCCAATCCTCAAACCCCCACAATTTACTGATGTTTGGATTGGACATATGGTAGGTCAAACATGACTTCACTGGGACATTTGTGGAAAGATCTTTGTTACTCTGGACAAAGACCATTTGTACTAAACCCAATAGATAAGGAAACTCATGGTTGCTCATATGGTGTTACCTTGGATGATGATCACTCGGATGAGATGGTGTTTTACCTGGTGTATCTAAAGAGGTTAATTGATGCCTTAATATTTCCTTACTTCTCAATCCTCTAAACCAGTTTCCTCATAAGTTCTCTATGTGAGGTTGTTCGATAGAGCACGAAGGCTCTCCTAAGTCCTGCCAGACCTGGTCCCTCGTGGATACTATGTAACCTCACCAATTATTATAATATGCCTCATAAAGACACATAACGTAAGTAAAATAAAATACAAAGGTTCTTCGAAAAGCTCCCTTGGAAAAGTTTCCTCCTTCTACCATTTGGACTGGTTTGCTTACATCCTTTGTGTTTGCTCCAGCTTTCTCTATCTTTGTTCAAGTTGGCTTATGAGCAAGCATGCTTTACTCCTCACACTCCTTGGTAATGTCACTAATCTTTATTTAATCCTTCTATAATTTCTCATCTAGTTTCTTAATGACGGGGGACTATATCTAATCACGGGTTTATCTTAAAGCCCCCTACAATACCCATTAGATGTTTACAAGTTTGTTGTAAGACGCTTCAATGAGTTATTAAAACATTGTATAAATAAATACTCCCCACTATTGTGTTATAAGGTATGTCCATTAGAAATGAAAAACTCCCTAACTTCCTCTCTAATTTATCTCTAATTCCTTTCCTCATTTAACATTTTAGCCCTTGTATCAGAAAATGGCTTGGCATCATTAGGAGGATTTTACTTAAATATTTATCTCTTGTATTCCATCTTTTTGATGGATTGGAAAGTAACATTGTCTATTCTATTTGATTTGATTTTTTATAGAAGATCATCTCGTGATCACTTGCTTAGTCTCGTGCCTTCAATCTATCTTACTTATAAGAATTAATTACTATTTCTTTGGTTTATAGGTTGGAACTCATTATCCATACACTAGTTCCACCACGTATGGTGGTCGTTATGGGGTGCAAACCTCAATGGCCCAAATAGGCCCAACCCGAAAATACAAAGCGTGCTACGCAAATCAGGATTAATATTACGTGGGATAAACATGGAAAGCTTAATATTTTTATCTATAGTCTCGGAGGAGATCAACATGGATCAACAAATGAGTCAATCAATAACTCGAAGAGTTTGAACATAAATCAACCACTCATATCATTATAAATAAGACCATTATCCCGAGGAAAACGGGCATGTAATTCTTATGTTATGAAACATCTAAAGAATTAATATACACAAAAAACACCTCGTGGATGTAGGTAGTTGTCGAACCACGTAAATCGTTTATGTCGTGATATTGTTTTACTCCTTGATTGTTTCCCTATTGCTTAGAATCACTGATTGTCAAGATGGAAGTGTATATTGATGGAAGTGTATATTGAAAAGATGGAAGTGCATATTGATGAGATGCTTGTCAAGATCAAGATCAAAGTCAATCATCTAAAGGATTTGGTTGAAACTTTTGAGATCCTAAGATGTTACAGAATGAGGCTCAACTCAGCCAAGTGCTCCTTTAGGGTAGAATCTGGAAAGTTCCCAGGATATTTGGTCACTAAAAGGGGTATTGAGGATAACCTCGACAAGATAGTCATGATTAATAATGTCCTCCCTCCAAAGACACTACGTGATATTCAAAAGTTTACAGGGATGTTAGCAGACCTTAACCGTTTCATCTCAAAGTCTTCCGAATGATATTGGTTATTTTTCAGCTATTGAAGAAGGAAAAAGGCCTCATATGGAATGAAGAATGCCCAAAGGCCCTTGAAAAATTCAAGTCTTATCTGAGTAAACCCCCTATGTTGACTATCTTGGATCCAAAATACCATATTTATCTCTACCTAGCAGTTTTACGCCATGCAATCAGTTCGGCCTTAGTTTGCGAGAGAGAGGTACGTCAATCCCCCTGTTTACTACGTTAGCAAAAGACTCCTAGAAGCTGAGCAATGCTACCTACCACTCGAAAAATTAGACAATTCTTTGGTCATCGCGTCGCGCAAATTGAAACACTAATTTGAAGCTCACTCAATCATAGTCAGCACTTCCTTCCCCTCAAAGCCATTTTTCGATAAGTCGATGTCTCTGAACGGATGTCCAAATGGTCGATCGAACTTGGGAGATTTTATATACACTATCGACCAAGAACGCAATTAAGGGTCAAGTGTTGGCTAATTTCATCGTAAGATTTATACGAGAAAATGGCCTTCGCAACCAACAGATTGTTGATCAAATGAGGATCTGCGAGATCGGCCAATCTAAAAAATGGACATTGTGGCTAGACGCCGCATCCAACTCTAAAAGGCATGAGCGGGGATTGTGGTCATTGATATACCAAAATATAACCTTGGCCTGGCCGAGGGAAGACTCGTCTAGGATGAAGGCTCGGCTCTACTTTTACTCTTAGGGGGTTATGCTGAAAATAGGGGTCGTCCAGGCCGACCCCACCTTTGGCAATACAAGTATGCTGGATGGCTCGAATCAGCCCAAGCCCATGCATATTGAAGCCTCGACTTGGGAACAGCTCAGACGACCATACGACCGGCCGACCCTATGTAAGCCGACGGTACGAGTTTCCTACTTTTAGAAATCATGGCTTCCATAATTAGCATTAGCCTCGGCCTATCATTATAGGCCGAGGTCGACACCATCAAGGAGCGTGATTTGGGACACGCGTGGAACAGTGCACGTGGGACTCGTGTAGCACGTGTACTAAACCGTTATAATAAGATCATTCCCTCATGTGAGGGAATATTATGGCATCATTACCTACAAGCAGCCCAACCAGGTGTCAACAGGGGATTAGTTAGATCATCATTCACATGCTTAATTCATGCTTGGGGGGTATACTACACCCCCCATGCCCTATATATACTGTCACCTTCAACCTTGTAAAATGATCGATAATTATATCGCTAGGAGAAGTTCTGTTTGTACACAGTAGAGAGAGAAAGCTTATGCATTGTATCCAAGGCCTTGTGCCCATATTTAGTGGATCACACACTCACAGTGGATGTAGGCCTGATTAGCTGAAACACTATACATCATTGTCTTCATACCTCTTCTACTCACCCCCTTTTATATACATATATACATACATAACCTTATTATTTTCATTGTTGTTATTGTTTAAGTTCTATCATCTCTTTATCTGGTAGTGGTGTTTACAGCATCATCAGTTTGGAGCCATTTGTGGGAACGAGAAGATATCTCTTCCTCTCTACAACTTGACATCACTAGAGATTCTAGTGGTGAACCAGTTATCCCCCTTTGTGTAGAGTTGCTTCACTATTGAAAGAGATCCATTAAGGTTCTCAAGCTCATCAATATTTTGATCATTCAGCTCATCGCAGCTCAAACATATGGCACCGGAGTTACCACCGCCTCCACCAGCTAGTGGAGTAGGACCTAGTTCCAGCTATATACCACCTCAGTCTGAGATGGCTGAGGTGGTTGTCGCCCTGAAGTCTTTGGTAGCAAGTCAGCAGGTTATGCAGGAGCATTTTGCAGCTCTTAGCCAGAACGTACTGAGACCACCAGGAGTCTCACTAGAGATGATTATTCCGGAAGCTACACAGGGATAACATGATACTAGGGGACCACCCCAGGCACCTCGCAAAGACTTGCCACCTCCACAATGGCGGAGGGATGTTGCTAACCCTAAGCATTTACGTATGGGGAGGCAAGGAAACCCTTGCCCGGAGGATAGGCATGATGATGTGGAAGTAAAGATGCTCCATTAGATTGCTAGGAGCCGTATGAGGTCTCCAACAATACTGTACGACCTGTATAGGAGAGCCGAGGGAGGTGTAGGAGACATAATCCTGATGAGCGCCCGGGAGGCTCAGCTTTTGACCATATGAGAAGAGGGTCTCCCTTTAAGAGGCTGGGCCGAGTCAATGACCCCAGGGAAAGATTATCCAGATCGAGAAGTCTCGCAAGGTCCAGAAGAGAAGCAGTAGATGGTCGACCCCCCGAGGGCCAACCCCCTTATGGACAAGACGATGGTCATGAAGTAAATAGCCAACGAAGGTCGGCTGTAACGGAGCCCTCAGTTCATCCCAGAGAAGCGGTGGGGGGTAACATCTGCCAAGCCAACCCTGTGAGGCAATGGAATGACTCAATTCAGAGGCTGGAGGATAAAATTGGTGATATCCTGAGAAGCTGAGACCCTCTTCAAAGAGGATATTCCATGGGCTCACCCTTTGTGGCGAAGATAGTCAACTTCCCAATGCTGACCAAGTTTAAGCCATCTGTAGTCACCCGAAGGTATGATGGGAGTACCAACCCAGTCCATCATATCGAGATGTACCAGTCAGCAATAGATATATATGCTATCTCAGATGAGATGAGGTGTTGATCCTTTTCGAGCACTTTGATCGAGGTTGCACATGTCTAGTATACCTCTCTTCCTAAGAAATCCATTGAAAGCTTTAAGTAGCTAGCAGAGCAGTTTATACACAACTTCTTCTTCAGAGTGAGGTCACAGAAGAAGACCACTCGCCTACTCTATGTTAAGAAAGGGAAAAATGAGATCCTCAGAGACTACATAGCCAGGTTTAATAAAGAAAAGTTAGAGGTCAAAGACTACGAAGAAAGTATAGCCATGACGACCCTCATTGGAGGACTCCAAAAGGGGAAGCTATTGTGAAAGCTTGTCGAAGACCACTCAAAGTCAATGGCTGAGCTACTGGCAACGGCGGGGAAGGTGATAAATGCCAAAGAGGCGATGGCCGCCAAATACGAGGATGAAAAAGGAGGTATTAGTGGGGGTAAATACCAGAAAGAGAATAAGGATGGGAAGAAAATACCAGCAGATGACAAGTTCGCATATTACATCCCTGTGACGGTCAGCTGCGAACACATTATAAATGAGATAAAGAGCGGTCGATCTTTAAATGGCCTAAAAATTTTAGAGCTCCTCCCCACAAGAGGAATAAAATCCCATGGTGCAATTTCCACCAAGATTATGGCCATTTGACCGATAAATGTTTTGCCTTAAAAGATGAAATTGAAAAGATGTTAAAATAAGGGAAGCTGAGAAAGTATGTGGACAAGGGTGCCTTCAAGAGTTGCTGAGCCGACCCTAAGAAGAAAAGAAGTGATAAATGTAAAGAAGAAGCCCGCAGTAGACGTGACGACCCCTCAAAGGATGATTATGATCCTGACCTTCCATTGAAAGATGACTATAGCCTGGTGAAAAGTCTTAATATGATTTCATTCGGTGTTGGAATGATCTCCGGGGGTCTAGATGAAGGAGGATCAGAAAAGGCGGGCAAGAAGGCCTATGTAGCTGAAGCAAAGTCAATAACGAAGGCTTAATCCGTGAACTCAACCTCTATCGAAGCCAATGGATACTCTTATAGTGGGGTTTTCAAGGTTGGATTTCAAGGGCCTCCTTGCCCCACACAATTACCCTATCGTCATTACCACCAGGGTGCGCGGATGTGAGGTACCGAGGATCTTGGTAGATGGGGCAGTTCTACAGACGTGATGTTTTGGCCATGTTTCAAAGCCTTAGGACTTAGTCGTGCTAGGCTCGTCCCATACCATCATCCCCTGGGGATGTATGAGGCTGATATAAGAATGGGAGATGAGTGGCCGAAATGGCTCACCAGGAAGATTAACTTTTTCGTGATGAACGAAAACATCTTCTCACCCTACAACATTATACTGGGACGAGTAGCCCTCAAGGAATTTGAGGTCGTGCCTTCGACGGTTCACCAGATGATAAAATTCTCGACTCCTTATAGGGTAGGGGAAGTTCAGGGTGACCAGATGATGGCACGGGAATGCTACTTCAACTTTGTCGATGAAAGAGAGGCGCACAAGAAAGCAACCACTACTTACAATATTGATACCCTTGACCCCAGAGATGAGATAAAGTTAAAGAAGGGAGAAGCCACAGAAGAGGTAGAATCCATCATCCTCAATGAGGATGTGCCGAAAAAACCAACCAGGTCAGTAAATCCCTAAAGCCAGATATAAAAGAAGAGATCATCAAACTACTGAGGAGAAGACAGAGTGTCTTTGCATGGAGTCATACAGACATGTTGGGAATCGACCCCAATATCATGTGTCAAAAGCTCAATGTGATATAGGATGTCAAGCCAATAAAGTAGAGGAGGAGAATTTATTCTCGAGAGAAATATGAAGTCATAAGGGATGAGGTCAAGAATCTCGAAGAAGCTGAATTTATCATAGAGGTCATCTATCCCGAATGTCTATCTAATGCGTTCATAGTCCCCAATGAAAATATGAAATAGAGGATGCCATGATTTAATGAGATTTATGGATGCATAATTAGGCTACAATTAGATCTTCATGGACCCTGCGAACTCAAAAAAAATAACCTTCATTACAGACAAGGGAACGTACTGCTATAGGGTCATGCCCTTTGGCTTGAAAAATGCAAGGCAACGTATCAGCGTCTCGTGAATAAAATGTTTAAAGACCAAATTAGGAAGTCTATGGAAGTTTATGTAGATGACATACTAACCAAGAGTTTGAAAGCCAAGGATTATGTGGCCGACCTTGAGAGGAGCTTTCACACGATGGATAAATACCGGATGAAGTTTAACCTAGCCAAGTGCATTTTTGGGGTTGGAGCAGGAAAGTTCTTAAGGTTCATCGCCAATCAAAGGGGTATTGAGGCCAATCCTGATAAGATAAAGGCTTTACTAGAAATGAAGACCCCCAAGACCATTAAAGATGTTCAGAGGCTCACGGGGCGAGTGGCTGCTTTGAATAGATATATATCCAGAGCCACGGATGAATGTCTATCATTTTTTAAAGTTCTCAGAAAGGCTTTTGAGTGGAACGAGGAGTGTGATAAGTCTTTCAAAGAGATAAAGTCTTACCTAGGGTCTCCTTTACTTTTATCGCATCCAGTGCAAGGCAAAAGATTATACGTATACCTGGTCGTCTTAGAGTCAGCCATCGGCCCTGCAATTGTGAGAAAAGAAGACGGGGTGCAGAAACCGGTGTATTTCATTAGTAAAGTACTCCAATGAGCAGAGCTAAGATGCCATAGGATGGAGAAGCTATCCTACTCCTTGATTCATGCCTCAAGTAAGATGATGACCTACTTTCAGTCCCATACAATGGTCATCCTTACTGACTCTCCTCTTAGGCAGGTCATACACAAACCAGATAAATCGAGGAGGCTAATGGCCTGGGCAATAGAGATGGGAGAATTTCATATTATGTATCAACATAGGGTGGCTATCAAAGGGCAGGCACTAGCATATTTTTTGGCTAAATTCACTTGGGAAGAGGTCGAGTCTAAAAATGGGAACCTCGAGAAGACAAATATTCAATAGGACAGAATTATTGACTTGTCCACAAATAAGGCCGAGACAAGCGCAGCTAGAGGAAAAGTTGTTGAAAATAAAGAAGGAAGATACCTCTTTAGACAGGGATCCCTATTAGAGGGAAATTTCTCAGTGGAAGAAGTTGCATGGAGCTGGACTGGTAGTGTCAGCATTAAATGGCACGGACATCGAGTATGCCCTAAGATTCAAATTCAAAGCCTTCAACAACGAGTCAGAATATAAGGCCCTGATAGCAGGCGTCTCCTTGGCTAGGACTCTTAGTGTTGGCCTGCTCTTGGTGCATAGTGATTCAAGGTTGGTAGTGAATCAGATATTAGGAGCATGTAAGGCTAAGGATGAGAGAATGGCCAAGTATCTTGAGAGAGTAAAGTCACTGTTGAAAATATTCAGAGAAGTAAAGTTGAAGAGGATACCTTGGCTAGACAATAGAGGAGCCGATGCACTTGCAACACTAGCCTCAGCAACTAGGACAGATATCAGAAGAACAATCCTAGGGGAAATCTTGCTTCGACCAGCGATTGAAGATGAAGATAGAACACTTAGCTCCCGCCTACATATAAATAAGGAAGCTTTATGGATGGAACCTCTAACCAGATACATTAAATAGGGGGAGATGCCAGAGGGAAAATCTGAAAGAAGGAAGCTAAGGTACAGGGCTGTAAAATTCACCATCATTGGAGATACTTTGTACAATAAAGGGTTCTTGCTCCCTTTGCTCAGGTGTGTTCATCCGTCTGAGGTTCCATATATCTTGTAAGATGTTCACGAGGAGTCTTGTTCAAGCCATATTGGGGGAAGGTCGTTATCTAAGAGGATAGTCACATAGGGATACTGGTGGCTGACCTTGGCCAAGGATGCTACGGCATATGTGAAGAAGAGTGATAAATGCTATAGGTCCGCTACCATCCCTCGCCCGCCTTATCAGCCTCTAACCTCCATTACATCCCCGTGGCCATTTGAAGTATGGGGAATCAATTTGTTAGGAACCCTGCCTAGGGCAGTCAATAACTATCGATACTTGATCGTAGTGATCGAATATTTTTCAAAATGGGTGGAGGTAGAGCCAATGATCACGATCATTGAACAGAAAACCTTACAGTTCATCTGGAAGAACATCATATGTAGGTATGGTCTCCATAAAACCCTCATCTTAGATAACGGGACTCAGTTTAAGAATGTTTTCTTGGAGAAATACTGCAAAAGAGTTGGGATCAAACAATTCTTTTCTACCCCAGGACGCCCTCTATCTAATGGGCAAACTGAGGTAACAAACCGAACAATCCTATACGGGATCAATAAAAAACTCGAAGAGGCAAAAGGAAGATGGGTTGAAGAAGTATATGTTGTACTGTGGGCCTACAGGACGACAATAAAATCTCCTACGGGGGAAACCCCCTTCATGTTGGCATATGCCTTAGAAGCCGTCATCCCCACTGAAATTGGGTTTCCTACTCAAAAAGTTCAGATGTATGATCTTCAGAGAAATATGGAAGAAAGGAGACTTGATCTCAACTTTATTGAGGAGAGAAGAGAAGATGCTGAGATAAGACAAGCAAATTACCAACAAAGGACAGCCAGGTTTTATAATCAGAGAGTAAAGAAAAGACCGATAGCTGTGGGAGACCTAGTCCTCAAAAAGGCATGGCAAAAACCTAACAAGCTTCACCCAAATTGGCATGGCCCATACAGGGTCACGGATGAAGTTATCCCAGGAACCTATAGGCTAGAAAACCTTGAAGGGGAACCATTTTCAAACCCTGATCATTTGAAGAAATATTACCAATAATGTTATAGTTTATGTCCCATTTGTTCATAATTATAACGGAAGTAGTGTTTCATAGAACACTTGGAATGTTAATGAGAATATTCTATTGGCCCCTCATCTTGTTGTTTGTCAATTTAGATATTTGTCGGGGTAATTCATCTTAAACTATGAAACATCATTTGTGGTGAAGTTGGCTTAAATGCTCTTCGACGATACGACAACATGGATGGGGATAACCCCATCCATATGTTGTCAATAACATTGAGGGGCGTTTAGTTCTCAAAACATCATTAAGTTGGTGGATAATCTCCCTCGGCTAAGATGAGGGTGAATGGTAGGGATGACCCTCCATTCACTCTCAAGAAAGACGAGGGAGGACTTGGTTTGAAAACATCATTAATTTGGTGGATAATCTCCCTCTGCCAAGATGAGGGTGAATGGTAGGAACGACCCTCCATTCACTCTCAAGAAAGAAGAGGGAGGGCTTGGTTTTAAAACATCATTAATTTGGTGGATAACTTCCCTCGGCTAAGATGAGGGTGAATGGTAGGGACGACCCTCCATTCACTCCCAAGAAAGTCGAGGGCGTATTTGTGTTTGATAACATCATTAAATTGGCAGACAACTTCCCTCGGCTAAGATGAGGGTGAATGGTTGGGACGACCCTCCATTCACTCTCAAGAAAGATGATGGAGGACTTGTGTTTGAAAACATCATTAAATTGGCTGACAACTTAGGGACAACCCTCCATTCACTCCCAAGAAAGCCTATAGAGGACTTGTGTTTGATAATATCATTAAATTGGTGGACAAATTCCCTCGGCTAAGATGAAGATGAATGGTAGGGACGACCCTCCATTCACTCTCAAGAAAGATGAGGGAGGACTTGGTTTGAAAACATCATTAATTTGGTGGATAATCTCCCTCGGCTAAGATGAGGGTGAATGGTAGGGGCGACCCTCCATTCACTCCCAATAAAGACGAGGGAGGACTTGTGTTTGAAAAACATCATTAATTTGGTGGACAACCTCCCTCGGATAGAATGAGGATGAATGGTAGGGATGACCCTCCACTCACTCTCAAGAAAGACGAAAGAGGACTTAGAAGATGGTTAGCACAAGTCATGAAAATGACAGAATAAAAGACCAAATGGAAGGGAAAAGCATTTTCATTAAAAAAAAATAGAGAGTTATAATAGATAATTTTCAAAATATGGCATAAAACAGAATGAGTTATAGTACATCATGTTCAAGAGATGGCATAAAACAAAAATTACATCAAGAGGGTATATGTCATAGACGACCACCCTAATGAGTTGTCTCAAAGGGTAAAGTCTCAACACCATCAGTTGGCAAAGCAGTGTCAGCGGCATTGGTTAGAGGTCGATTCTTAGATGTTCCAGTCCCCTCAACAGTCATCTGAGACTCCATGTGGGATAGAGCCTCGTACATCAAGGGATTTTCCAAATCTGCAGCTTCCAAAGAGGGGCGAATGGCTGACACTGCATCGACAAACTTCAAGACGACCCACCAACAGGCTGTCTTGATTCCTCTCTCCAAATACTCAAGGCCAAAACCTTAGAATTCATCAGAGAGCTTGTATGCCTCCACAGCATCAGTCCCTGCCCTTTGAACAGCTGCTTCAAGGTTTGACTTAAACTGCGTTGCCTGATTGGCCAAGGCCTCATCCTTGGTTGTAAGAAGGTTATCATTTTACTACAGCTGCTCAGCATGATCCTTTCCAAGCTCACAAAGGACCCTACAGTGATCGGCCTTCACACCCTCCAGTTTTTTCTTAAGATTCTCCAGCTCTGTCTTCAAGTTGGCCTCACTCTAAATAGCTCTCTCCGCCTCTTGAAATTCGGGATAATTCTTATCCATCCATTTCTTGGCCGAGGTAAGGGCACAGATAGACTGAAAAAGACGAGGGAAAAGTTAAAGTTAGTGATGAAGGGATAAGGGTCCAATTATTGGAGAATTAAAATTGAAGGGATGAGATGCCAGACTGTGGATCCCAAAGTCATAGACTTTGGGTGGGGGCATCTTAGCCAAGAAGTCGTAGTCAGAGGATGACGGAGCAGAGAACATGAAGACCTTGCTAGCCTTTATGTGGGCAATCAAAGAAGAGGGTTTGGTCTTTAAAATGGTCACATTGGTCGACCAGAAAGCATCCAGAGATGAAGAAGAGCTCGTCACCTTAATATGTGTATCTAGGGCCTCCATCTTCACCCTCGTAGGGGCATCGTGCCGACCGTCAAGAAGAGCCTCTCTCTCCTTCCTCTTTTGCGAAACCTCATGGGTCGGCCCCATGGCGGTCGGTCCCATATCAGTTATTTTCTTTTTGGACTTGTTGAGGCTGTTTGCCTTTATTTTTTATACCAGTAAATAAACTTGGGGCAGACATCTCCCAAAGTGAATCAGAAGTGTTTGGAGGCCGATCTGCAAAAGTAAGATGACAGGTCAGATGATATAAATAAAGAGGGGACACTTGAAAGAAATTGAAACATAAAACAACTCACATAATTCTATCAAAGGGATGACCCTCAGAACAGCTTCTCTGAGGAGACGAGGGATCATTAAATATTCAAATTTGGGAATGGCACCATCTTTCCCCTGCTCCCTCAGATAGTCAGATATATACCTTTTGTCTAAACTGAGTCCCGAGCCTGACCTTGCTTTTATGGAGGGGTTAGACCACGCTCGAGGGACCCTCGGGCTATCTTCTGGAAGATCAACCTCGGTGCAGAATTCCCAATCCCTAGAGACAAAGAAGAATATCTTCTTCCAGCCGTGGTTTTAAGTTTGTGCAATGTGGATAAGTTTCTTGTCAGACCTCCTAGCCCCTAGATAGAAGTACCCTGGTTATTTGAATGAGGAGGTTATGTTATAACAGGCCAAGAACAGATCAGTCGAGGTCTCATAAGTGAATGTGTTCTTCCAAAAGGAAATATAGCCGAGGATTATCCTCCATGAGTTAGGAGGAAGTTGGGTAGGAGCAACCTCAAGTTCAGATAGTATAGAGACGATGGCAGGATGAAGAGGTAACCTGACACTGACCCTAAACATCTGCTCGTACATGGAAATTTCTCCCTCTCGCCCTTGGAAGACCTTCTCATCTTCATCTGGGATCCTTACAGTAACATTGGGTTTAACACCGAAAAAGTGTCTCCATAGTAATAGATTACGATCCTTAACACACGAGATGAAAGATGAGGTTGCTGAGGTGTCAACCTTATTATTTGAATTCTCACTCTCGTCCTCAGCTCCACTACCCTCATCCTCACTTCTCTCATCCTCAGATCCATCTGCCCCATAGGTTTCAAGAGTTGGGGTCCATCTGGGAAAGTGGCTTTAAATTCAAAGGGGGATATAGCAGCCATAGGGAAAGCTTCAGGGTTAAATGTTCCCCCGGCTTGTTCACGATGGTTAAGGTTTGAAGGGTCGTCTCTCCCAGAGGTACCGACACCGAAAGAAGATGACGCTCTGGTTCGTTTATCCATGACTTCTTGGCTCTGACTCTCAGTTAGACAACAAGATGACCCGAAAGGACCAAAGGGAGATGGTAAAATTATAGCCAATGGAATTGGGAAAATGGGTCGTACCTAGACAAGGTTGGCCCTACGTCTAGACTCGTTCTCTTCTTCTATCCTCCTAATTTCTGTAAAACACCTCTCTCTCAAAGTTGGAAACTCCTCGACTAACTTATAAAGCCTTTGGAGCATTAAGAGGAAGACCCTACACTGAAGGATTTTCTCAAACAACTAAGAAACAAAATAAATAGTTGATCGAGTTGACTTCGAGATCGAACTTAAAGAAATGAAAGGTTTTATGGATGAACAACCAAATATAGAATTAGTAAAATTCACAGGAGAAGAAGACCGGAGGGTCATCGGGGAACCTAAAAAAGTTAAAGATCAATATCGAACCACCATAAAATAATGGGGGAGGAACCCAGGAAAGCCTATCAATCGATTTTTAACCCTAAAACCACCGATGAAGGGTGGATACATACGCCGAAAAAATGAAAACCAGCCAAGAAAATGCGCAAAAACTATTCAAAGCAGAAACCAAAGGAAACTTGAAAAAAAGAGAAAGAAAATGGAAAGAACGGTGAAGAGATTACCTGCAAGAGAAGACTAAAGGTGGAAGAAACTTGAAGCTTTTGCAAAAATGCAAGGATAGAGGTTAACTGCTAAAGCTAGAGAGAGAGAGAGAGAGAGAGAGAGAGAGAGAGAGAGAGAGAGAGAGAGAAGAAGAAGGTAGACAACAGAGAAAATTATTTAAAAAGTTTTAAATACCTTGTTATTATTGGGCTCAATAACCTAGGCGACGCACAACCCACGAGGAATATCATCATTAGGGCATAATGTTCAAAGTGTAATGTGCAGCCGTCATTTTTGGGGAACACAAAATGATGATTGACACCTCACAAATGTCACTCATCAACCTAACCACTCATCAACTCAACATCCAAAGACAATGTTACCCCTCAGCCACCTTAATAACATCGATGACTAAGGGCTAGGGGTGATTGATATACCAAAATATACCCTTGGCTTGGACGAGGGAAACCTCGTCTAGGACGAAGGCTCAGCTTTACTTTTACTCCTAGGGTGTCTTGTTGAAGATAGGAGTTATCCAGGCCGACCCCACCATTGGCAATACAAGTATGCTGGATGGCTCGAATCAGCCCAAGCCAATGCAGATTGAAGCCTTGGCTTGGAGACAGCTCAGACGACCATACGATCGGTCGACCCTATATAGGTTGATGGTATGAGTGTCCTACTTTTAACAATCAGGGCTTCCACATTCAGCATTAGCCTCAGCCTGTCATTATAGGCCGAGGGTGACACCATCAAAGCGCGTGATTTGGGAGACGCATGGAACTGTGCAAATGGGACTCGTGTAGCACGTGGACTAAATCATTATAATAAGATCATTCCCTCACGTGGGGAAATATTATGGCATTATTACCTACAAGTGGCCCAGCCAGGTGTTAACAGGGGATTAGTTAGATCATTATTCATATGCTCAATGCATGCTTGGGGGGTACACTACAACCCCCAAGCCCTATATATACTTGTCACCTTCAAACTTGTAAAAGGATCGATAATTGTAACCCTGGAAGAAGCTCTGTTTGTACACAGTAGAGAGAGAAAGCTTGTGCATTGTATCCAAGGCCTTGTGCCCATATTTAGTTGATCACACACTCATATTGGATGTAGGCCTGATTGGTTGAACCACTATACATCATTGTCTCCATACCTCTTCTACTCACCTCCTTCTATATACATATATACATACATAACCTTATTGCTGCCATTATTGTTATTGTTTGAGCTCTATCATCTCTTTATCTGGTGGTGTTGTTTATAGCATCATGAGTCGTCTCACCGGATAATGCCCTGATCAAGAAAGGAAATAGACTTGGCTTTGAGGCATCGAATAATGAAGCTGAATACGAAGCCCACACCGTTGGACTACGCACAGCTCACTCGCAGTGATTCAAGGCTTGTATCCAACCAAGTAACCATAGATTTCAATGCCACTGATGAAACAAAGGCAGCAAAGTTACAGGTGGCTCATAATTTGATGTCAAAATTTAAGGGGGTACACATTCAACAGTTCCCTAAGGGGCATAATATCCATGCCGATGCTTTATTAGCTTTAAGCTCGGCAGTGGATTATAAACTAAAAAGAATAATCGAAGTGGAATTCCTCACCAAGCCCAACATCGTAAAGCCTGTGGTCGCCGAACAAGTTCCCGTCATATAAAAAAGTCCTAGATGGATGGACCCAATAATCATTTTTTAGTAAAGCGATATCATGTCGTCAGATAAAAAGTAAGCACACTAAGTCAGGGTTAAAGCTGTACAATTTGATCTAGCACTCTAAGGAAAACTCTACAAAATATCCTTTATTGATCCATACCTCCAATACGTGCACCCGAATGACGTCGACCAATTTTTGTACGAACTACACGATGGAATATACAGAAGCCACGCAGGAAGAAGATCTCTTGCTTTTCGAGAAATCAAACTAGGGTATTGGTGGCCTTATATACAAAAAGGGGTAACCTCTTACATCTAGAAGTGAAATATATGCCAAATGTTCTACCCCATGTTCCATCAGTCGGCCAACGATTTAAATTCACTAACTAGCCAGTGGCAATTCACCCAATGGGGTTTAGATATATTGGAGGTCCATTCCCAGCAGCACCAGGAAATCACAAATATCTCTTGGTCAGTATAGATTACTTCACCAAGTGGATTGAATTAGAGCCACTAACGGACATCAAGGATATCGGCATGATTCGATTCGGCTAGAGAAACATCATAAAGAAGTTTTGGCATACCTAGAACGATAATTATAGATAACGACACATAGTTTAAAAGTGGATCATTCCAATGTTTCTACTACATCCATGGAATCAAGCACTACTTCAACTCTGTGTCCTACACCCAAAGCAATGGGCATACAAATGATTATAATAAAACAATGCTCTATGGAATGAAAAAGAGATTAGAAAGAGAAAAGGGAGCTTGGGCGAACGATCTTCCTCACGTCCCATGGTCATATCAAACTATAACTAGAAGAATTACTAAGGAAACGCCTTTCTCTCTAACGTATGGGATAGAAATTACTATTCCTTTATAAACTAGTTTACCAACCATAAGGACCACCATCGCTAAGCAGGGTTTGAACAAGGAAGCTGTGAGCACTGAACTTGACCTATCGAAAGAGCGAAGAGAGCAGGCCATGATAAAGTTGGCCTCTTACCAATAGCAACTAGCTAAACAATACAGCAAGGGTGTCAATTCGAGAAACTTTTAGGTCGGCGATTACATCCTTAGAAAAGTCCTCGGTAGTACTAAAAAACCTTCAGATGGAAAGTTGGGACCTAATTGGGAGGAACCATTTAAGGTCATCATAGATGATTTGTAAGGAGCACCATTTGGATTTAATGGGGGCGCAAGGAGATACCAAGGGCATGGAATACATCCAAACTCAAGAAATTTATGTTTATTTCATTCTTACTTAGTTATTTCTAGCTTAGTTAGTTTTTAAAAAATTATTCCAAGACTTATGATGCTCGGAGTCTGTTCTAGCTTTTTTAATAAAGTAGAAGCCCAAGTTATTCATTTAGTTAATTAACATTGCCTCAAAGTGGCAGGCTCACACTTTAACAACCACCTTAGTTTGATTACAATTAAAAGCTACTTAATTATAATTAAAGTCAAGGTCTTCATCATGAAAAAATATGAAAACCTCATGAATTTCCTAGGCAAACAAAAAAACTATATGGATCCTTAGGCACTAAGTGAACCTGACCATGCTCGGATAAAAATCCTAAACGGGTGCATGGTCCTAATACCAGGTGCATTTTTTCTAGAGTCTGCTCTAGCCTAAGGTAGCGTGACGACATAACCTAAAAGGTAATACAAGATAGTAAAACACATGCTGGGCATAATGAAATGGAAAAATGCAAAACGAAATATTACACAAACAACTTATTATTATATAAAAATATAATACACAAAGAAGTTCATTTATAACATTGGAAGGATCAAATTGGTACAACCACTATCCTTAGAGAGCAGACGCCTCAGCAATTGCCTCTCTTCGATCATCATCAGGATTTGGTCAAAATTCACCATCATTCTCATGCGATGACAAATAATGCTTAGCTAGTTGAATAGGAATCACATCTATAGGAACCCAATTTTCTTCACTTCCAAAGGGTAAATGGCGATACACCAGATAATCAACTTGTCACAAGTACCAAAACTCATAGTCCTTTGGGACTTTCAGAACCCCCAGGTCATTCAATCAACCATGATTATTAGCTAACTACTTAGCCTCATTCAACTTGATAGGGTCATCCATCCACCGCTCATCATAGCCAGTAGACCACGCTGTATGAGGACCCTTTCTGAAGAGATGGAGAAGCTTGATTATATCATGGCTATGTTCCATTATTACAACTCATTCCCTTCTCAGGTATTCTTTTACCTCGGTGACCTACAACCTGAGGGAATCATTTTCAGCTTATAAAAGAGCACTAACATCACTAGTGTCTTGGGCCTCAATAAGCTTCTTTTTCAGAGAATTCATTTCCTACTGCATAAGGGTGCCCAAGGTCCTTCATATACTCTTTCAATTTGGACACCAAGGAAAATTGGTCCTTATAGGCCTTAATTACCCTCTGAAGAGCCTTCCGAGTAGAAGTGAAAGCACAACGATCTTGGACGTTAGCTTCCCGACGAAAAATGACATCTAAATTACCAAAAAAAGAAGGAATTTGTATAGAAACATTACTATGCTACAGGAAGTAAAAAGAAAAGGAATTCTGCAATAATGGAAGACAAGATTGAACATTGGCAAAATCCTTTATTATAACAAAAATGGGTAAGGCTCGTGCCCTTACAAATGAGATCAAGGGGAAAACAAAGGTTCACAAGACAACTATTCTAATTAGCTTTGGATTTCCTTTTCCTTCACCTGCTCTTCCATTTATGGACCCTTTCCCCGAGAAGCCTCAGACGATTCCTGGTTAGACCGAACATCTTCATTTGTCCTTAGTTGGGAACCCAGACAGTGCTCGCCAAAAAGTTCAGATTCAGTCAGGATATTGGCCCTCGTTAGAGAAGCATCCCAAACTTTCTTAAAGTTGGACCTTCTGATAAATCCCAATTGACGTTTGGCATCAGCATAGGCCTCATTAAAGCCAAAGTCATAGCCTACATTCTTCAAGGTGACGTTGAGGTCGTCTAACTTAGGTTTCTTAGAGTGCTTTTCTAAAATGGCAAAAAAATTCGCCACAAACAGCAAAGAAAATAATAAATATTATGTCATAATTATAAAAAGTGCAACAACCTGAACAAGGTAGAATAAAATTTCATTTTACTAAAAACAACGCCTGAGGATCTTGGGTTAAAAGTTGATCATGCGTCAGCTGATTGACTTACTCACGATCAAGTCGAGCACTCCACCCTTCAGCAGACCAAAATCCAAAGAGGGGTTCTTTGCCACTGACATCACTTGGTGAGTTCTCATAAAGTTATGGGTGTTACCCTTCTTAAAAGGCACCAGAGATGTTAAAGACGAATGGGTCTTCTCCTTCCTTCTCTTCTCTTTGACTGATGAGTCTGGCATAGATATAGGGGCAGAGAGGCCCTCAGGCTCAGTCCTCTTGGGAACCTTGGACTTGGGGGAGTCAGGATCCATGTCACCATCACCAACTAACAAGATTCTCTTCTTAGGAACCATTATCTCTTCCTCAGCAACAGGAATAGACTCAATGTTTAGGGACTCAAAGGAGGAAGAACTAGAAGCCTCTTCGCTTATAGAAGGGAGAGGAACTTTAGGTATTGTTTTTAGTGAACGAGTTATGAAGCTGCTAATGGAATTCTCATACTCTAAAAGAAAAGAACCCGACCTTGGGTGATCCCCACCAGCAACCAATGACCTTTTCAAATTCTAAACCTTGATCAAATCCTCCCTATTGAAGTGAAAAGGAGAAGGCTCTTTCTTCTTTGAACGAGTTGGAAAAATAAAGGAAAAAGTTCATTAGTAATAACTTAATCAAATAAAGCTCAGTATAAAGGAAATAAAGGTTAACCTATATCACTTCGCCTCTCCGGGCACAAAACCCACCTATAATGTTTGCCCTCCGAAAGGGGTGGATGTTGCCAATTCCTGGCAATCAAACCTTGATCCTAATAGCCTTTATTGGAATTAGGAAGGTTGATAACTAATACTCTGTCATCCTACCTCGCCTTCAGATATAAAATTCCATCCGGGGGGACTAGGAGTAACAGTATCTGATATCTGGAATCCCAATATTGGTCCCATGTAACTCGTACTCCTTTAATAATATGTCATGTATTTGGGGCACAATGGTCATGAACTACCTCAAAAAACTCATAGAATTCTAAAAATAATTGACTAGGGGGAAATATAATCCCCCCTTCGGCTATCGGGAGGGTGTGAATCTAATGACCACCCTCAACAGTAGCACAATTTTTAGGAATGGATCCACACTCAATCATTACCCACTTTCCTCTCATTCACAATGTAAACCATTTTTTGATGAAAGAAAAGACTGCTCAATAAGAATAGAGAATATGGAACAAAGTCTAAAGTCATGAATAAGCAAGAGCAAAGAGTACTTACAGGAAGATTGTAAAGACAAATGCTCCATGTGATCTTTTTGAATGAAGAAAGGTATATAAATGACGATGCAGAGTCTTTATAAGTAAACAGAAGTGAAATCCTAGAAGTATAGTCATATGGAACAGAGTCTGAAGTCATTAATGTAACTGGCAGCGTACCCCTCGCCATAACTTGTTAATTATAAAGAATTCCCTAATGAAATCTAAATCAATGAATTGTCAAGAACCAATCATTTAAGCCAATGAATCATACAAAAACCTTCAACCCATTGTTGCTGAAGAATTTTAGGGGCAATTATGGGGTGCAAACCACAATGGCCCAAAAATACAAAGTGTGTTGCTCAAGTCGGGATTAATATCCTGTGGGATAAACGTCTAAAGCTCAATATTGTTATCTATAATCTCGGAGGAGATCAACATGGATCAGTAAATGAGCCAATTAATAGCTAGGAGAGTTTGAACATAACTCAACCTCTCATATCATTATAAATAAGACCCTTACCTCAGGACAAGGGGGCATGTAATTCTTTTATTATGAAACTTCTAAAGAGTTAATATACACAGAAAAACACCCCATGGATGTAGGCAGTTGCCACGAACCACGTAAATACTTTGTGTCGTGATATTGTTTTACTCCTTCATTGTGATTATTTTCACTCACAGTGGTGAAGTCATAAACCCTAACTAATGATGCGAGAAATCATACTCAAGTTATTCTCAACCATCACATCAAATGTAAAAGTATAAATAAAGTCAATAAAGGGAAATAATGCAATATATAGTGGTTCAGCTATAAATTGAGCCTATGTCCACTTTAGTGCCTTACTCTCATTATATGTAGTCATTAATACAAGAATGGTGCGCCAATAGAGGCGTACATAAGAGAGAGAGAAAGAGAGATGAATACATGAGAAATGTAGCCCTGTGTAGTGCGGGATGCAGCCTGTAGAATAAGTCTATAGATGGCTGCGAACTATAGCGGCCCAGGTGGCCTATGAGCTTCTAGAGAGTGTGTGAGTAAAGATTTGGGCAGGGTTTCACTGCCCAATCTTGTCCTGGAAGTTATGAGGTGAGAACTTCTATTTATAGAATTCAAAAGGTGGTGTCACCTTCATGGAGCACGTGACATGTCGATAAGTGGAGTAAGTAGGGAATATTTTTAGAAGTTCGGGTAACTGGCAGGTATATGCTGACGTGGTTAAGTCTGGAATAGGGGATATACTGTTGGAGGGATATGCGATTGTGGACTCTTAAGGATGTTAAAGCAGCTTCAAGCCCTGCAACTCGCGCATACTGAAAGGGAAAAGGCTGGCCAATTCATGCATCTTCCGCAGAGTACCAGAAAAGCCCTATGAGCTAACTTTCCATTTGACTATGGCCTTATTATATGTTGTAATATTACAGGGACTGTCGTTGCCTGTCTAAACCAGGTAGTGGCAATGTTCTTAAGCCTTCTATGGCCTAGGTACCAGAACTGGGCATATCAATAAGCCCCCAACCCTTAGTGCCAAGAAGTTATGAGTTGGTGTTGCAGTTATGTCATATGCCCATATGTCGCGGTGTCATTGCATATGGTCTCACTATTCCTTCATTTAGTACACGGAGGGGTATCGCGGCCCATGATCTCTGGAGTTTCAACTTCCAGCACCCTATTATATAAATAGGGCAAGCCCGTGGCCTTATTACCTTACAAACACCTTTGAGAACTCAAGCATTGGCGATTTCAGGCAACTGTAGCAGGCATTGTTATGGTGGTTTAGCGGCATTTCGGTGGTGGTTTATCTTCCTATTCAATCGACCCTCTTCCATTACAGGTTGGTCACACTTCCTCTGCTTGATTTATTTATCACGATTTCTATCCGCTATGTTCTGACTTTCCAAATCTATGTTCTGCCTTTAATTTCATGTAGTCATTAAGAATGATAGGGCTTTATGCCTCTTTTAATTTTATAATAAAAAATCATGCCTTCTAGGGCCCAATTGCAATTAAAATCGAATTGAATCTTCCGAAATCTAGGCTTTTATTTCATTTAAAATGACTATTTGGTTGGATGACTTATAATTTTCTAGGTTTTTCTGTTGGTTGAGCATTTTTGGATTTTGAAGAAAAAAAATTGTGTTTGTTATGTAATTATAGGCTTGTGGTGATTAGAAATGGGTGGATTTTACACGTAGGGAGTTTTCTAGGTTTAGATTTCTTGCCTAGCCCCCATTTTGGATTTAATTTTTGGCTAAGAACACCAATGGTAATCTTGGCAAAAACCCTAGGGTTTTAGCTTTTGATCTTAGAAATTAGGAAACCCAACTGCTTTTCTATTTTTGCCCCGTGGCCGTGACTTATTAGGATTTAAGGTTAACTAATAGTGGACTCTAATTTATACCGCACCTTCCTGTGGTGGAATATTGATACTTTGTTCTCGTGGTTGCGGCCTGGTAGAATATTTTGAATTGCACTGGCTTCTACTTTCATAAAAAATTGAACTTGTAAATTTTTTCTCCTATTTTCTATTTTATTCACATATTATCGCGGAATTTATAATGGCCTAGACCTTGTATTCTGATCATAACCTAATTACGGAGTCCTTCTTCTTTTACAAGTTTTTGTCCTGGCCTTATCTATTGGGATACTTGGAGTATCTGGAGGACTTCTGAAAGAAACGTTTTACTGTTCCTCCTCACGAAATGCTTCATATTAAATTCTTGAAGACCAGTGGACCTTGTAGGCCTAAGAACTATCCTAACTGCATCAAAGTAGATTCTGACTCCGCGGCGGATGATCTTGGCATAGAGGAAGACACTTGCTCAAGCCGTCATCCCCCCAAAAACTTGAATGTCGCGAATGCTACCGACATGACCGTTGTGGTAAGAAACATTAATGTCGAGACCTCTGGACGCAGCCATGAGTCTGAAGGAAATCCCACAACACTACACCACCCTTATATTATGAACGAGGAGTGGTTGTCTACCTAGGCTGAGGCCTGTGAGTTCCTGGAGGGAAAAATTTGCATATTTCGATCTACGGAGCCAAAGTCATAAAAAAAATTAAGTGTTTTCAACTTAGTCCCATCCCAAGTTGATCCCAATGGCTGGAGGGCAATCCTTGCTGCTCTGGTTATTTGGAGGGGGAGTTCAAGAAAGATATCCCGATTGCAAATTTTTTTGATTTCTACAGGTCGAATGAGAACACAATTGAAAACACAAGTTACTTTTATATTAGTTAGCGGAGGGGTATAAATATTTGATGAGCGGGGGCCTTCGAGTGTGAAAATTTTAAAGGGCAATTTTTTTTATTTCTGGGAGAACTGGGAGATTTGCCCCGAGAGATAGAGAGGGGAGAGAAATTAGGTTGCGACGAAAATGGGTCCGCCCACCCACAGAAGGTATTTAATTATTATGGTCTTTAGTTTGTTCCTTATTTATTTTACCTCCTACAGCCTTTACTTCTTCCATGATACTGTCTATTGGCTTTACTAACTCCTTTGAGATACAATTTGTACATGTCGCACACCCTCTAGGAGACAGAGGGAGTGGATTGAGGTTGCGGTCTTCCTTAAGGATGGAAAGGAAAAAATTCTTGACATAGTGACTCTGTGGTCGCTATACACATCCAGATATTACCCCGCACACTAGGCTCCGATGAAGGATGCGGAAGGTAATTTCCTTTCTCTTAATTATTTTTGCGACCTTAACTTTAATCTTGGAATATTAATATTTCTCCTTTTGAGTCATGTCAGAAAGGAGATTGACAGGGAGCTCCTAGCCTCCCAACTTGATGAAATGGAAGAGGTTGTCCAAGGCCTTAACAAATCCCCAAAGAAGAAGGGGAGGAAGAGAAAGAGGGCTACTAAAGAGCCTATTTCCCGTCAAGTTGAGAAAGAGGTTGACCCTCCAACTGAGAAGGAGGCAGCTCCTATTGATGATGTTACATCTATTGTGCCACAGACTAAGGGTGTTTCCACATACACCCAAAATGTTGATGATGAGATTGGGCCAAAGCTTGCCGCTATTGGTCTGACTTTCTCTAGGGGGGACTTATATGAAAGTTCCAGTCCTATTCATATTTCTAACATTGTGTCCCCTCCGCAGATTGTGGTCATCATAAATGTCAACCTGCCAACTCCACAAAGCAGGAAAAAAGAGCAGTAGATGGTCGTCCTCATCCACGCCTCAGGATTCCAGACCCCATATCTCCTTAGGACACTACTTCTACCTCAATCCCAATGATGATAAGGGTTGTGGAGACTTCTGACCTTGAACGTCTGGTGTATGAGGATTTGGAGGATCTGCCTCAGGATTCTAGACCCCATATTTCCTTAGGACACTACTTCTACCTTATTCCCAAGGATGAGAAGGGTTGTGGAGACTTATGACCTTGAACGTCTAGTGCATGAGGATCTGGAGGATCTGGAGCAATATTCTTTGTACAACCTTTTGAGGGTATGTTGTAATTTTTAACTGTTTCCTTTTCGTAGATAATTACTTATTTTTATGCTTTAACACTTTAATTTTATTTTTTCAGGCTGCAGAGGTTGAAAAACTGTTACTAAAGCCGTTTAATAATAAATTAAACTATTTAAGTAACTCCGAACAGTTTTTTGAAGAAACTCTTTTCTTTAAATCAAATCAGGTTAATCACAAGATGTGTTGAATAAAACATGCATGAGATCAGTTCAACATTTGTTAACAAGTTTTGAAAAACAAAACTGAAAAGAATAAATCATCATACCGGCAAGAATAAGATGAGGAGATGTAAAAATATTAATGACAAGAGATTTTTAACGTGGTAAAACCTCACCCAACTGAGGAAACATCCACGACTCCCTCTACGGAGTAAAAGAAAAAAAATCCACTAAAACAAAATATATCAGTTACAAACTATATAACACACATGCACACAAATCAGTCCTATACAAGTTTAGGAATGTACCCATTGGTTTCCTACTAACTTCTCTACAATTCTGATTTTGGATGTGGTTCTCCCAGTTTGCAAACTTCCACTTTGTTCCAGTCTTTACGTTGACTCTTATTTTAAGATTTTATTACCAACACTTTTAGTGTTGTAGTGTGTAAGTGTGATGGTGATCTAACACATGCATGCACACAGACACATGCTTATATATACAAACAGTCCTAGCAAATTACAAATCAGATCTATATGCTGTGATTTTTAGTTTCTCTCTTCTCAGAAAACTAAAACCTTATTTGACCTTTGATATGATCCCGAAATCCATGACTATCTTGCTCGGAAGACGTTTCAAGATCTTAATCAATTTTAGAGTTTTTTAAAAAATACTTTTGAAATTGAAAACCGCCAAGTGTGATTCCAACTAGGTCAAAGGTCTTGTTTCAAAAGAACTAGAAACAGAAAATGATTTTGTTGATTTTGAAGATGAAAACATTTACAGAAAATAATCAACAAAAGATTTCTCAAGACGAGAAACTAAGAATGCAGATCTAACTGTAATATAACATAAAATGGCCATATCTATAATTTCTATGAAATAGAAATACAGATCTACCTAATGTTTAAGTTGGACACAAGATCTTAAAACGAAGAGGTTAAACCATGAAATATCTTTCAACCCATCACTCAAAAACTCTCAAACACTCTGGGATGGTGTTTGGTGTAAACTGGTTTTTGGAAAAATGGATTAGGGTTTGAAAAGGTGTTTGGACGAATTAGGGTTTCTATTCTCTCTCTGGTTTCTCTCTCTTCTCTCTCTTCTCTGTTCTCACTCGAATTAAACGAAGTGGAAAAAGTCACTCAAAGGCTAAGGGTTAGCCTCCTTTTCTAGTGGGCTAAGAAGGATCGAGAAGGCTGAGATGAATCTAAAGGCTGAGATTTAGTCTTGGCCTTTTGACTTCCATCCAACGGTTTAAGAGAAGCGGTGAGATAAACGCTTTCTGATTGGCTAAGAGAGGTTCACGGGGATTAGAATTAGATGCATGCAGAGCGTTGATAAGGTCAATCCGAGGTCTGATAATGAACAACGGTTTTGTGTCTTTGAAGAAACACAAAATGAATCGATATCAGGTTGACAGGTAAACGCAAAGATTGACTCTCATACGCGCGTCTCAAACTAAATTACTCAGTCACCCTTAATTCTCAAGAGCGTTCGGTTTCTACCCAAGTGAACTTTATAGGAATAAAACCAATAATCAGAATTTACAGAATCACCCCCAAAAACTTTTAATTCCAATTTTATTTATGAAAAAGTTATTTTAAAAATCATTAAAAAAAATTCCTCAAAATTATTAAAAATAGTTTTAAGGGAAATTAACACACACACAATCAATATATGCAATATATGACCCATGTATGCAGTCCTAACGTGTGTGAGTGTTTATGAATATACCTTTGATCAAGCAAACAAGAGGAATGAATTGTATAGAAGAATCTGAGGCTCTTTGGTTTCTAGGGGAGGGACTCAATTTTGTCACTATTTCTAAACTAGATGAGCACTTATACGATGTAGACTCAAGTGAGTCAAGAGTATAAGGTGCTTCAATCTCCCCCTTTGGAAATATGAGACAAAATCTCCTTTGAGTCATCTTGGACTTGTAGGGTCACAAAGAAATAAGGAAAAAACTTATTCCTATACAAAAATTCTAGCTACCCATTTCCTAGAAAAGAAAATTACATAACTCAACTAATTACAATTCAGTACCCTATTACATCTGTTGAGAATAATTGTACAGAATCCTGTAAATAATCACTAAGATCAAGCTTATTAGAATATGTACAAAAGAAATGAACTCATAAGACTCAAATTTCTCCCCCATTTTGTCTCAAATGGACAAAGGGAAAAACTATGCAAGTCAAAGAGTTTATTCAGCACAAACCATTCCTATCGATTTATGCAAAGAAATAAATTTATTGAAGTCCAAGGGTTTGGTAAACATGTCTGCGAGATGCAAATCATTAGGAAGATAATTGTTTTCTAATTCCTTAGTCTCAACTAATTCGCGTATAAAGTGATGCCTAATTTTTATGTGTTTTGTTCGCGAGTGTTGAAAAGGATTTTTAGAGATATTGATCGCGCTTTGATTATCACAATAGAGATGTAGTTGTTCCTCTTCAATACCATAATAATTTAGCATTTGCTTAAGCCAAAGTAATTGTGCACAGCAGCTTCCAGCGGCTATGTGTTCAGATTCAGCTGTTGGTATAGAAGTGTAGTTTTGTTTCTTACTACTCCAACCTACCAAATTATTACCAACATAGTAGCATGCTCCTGATGTGCTCTTACTATCATCAGTACACCCTGCCCAATCGGCATCAGTGTATCCTATTATAGTGCTAGGAGTATCATTGGTGTACCAGAGTCCTAAATTTGGAGTGCCTTTTATGTATTTTATGATTCTTTTAACACAAATTAAATGGCTCTCTTTAGGATTGTTTTGATAACGGGCACACACGCAAATAGCGTACATAATATCAGGATGCGAGGTGGTAAGGTATAGCAAGGTTCCTATCATACTACGATATAATGTTGGATCTATGGATTTACCAGTTTCATCCTTAGATAGTTTGACCGTAGTACTCATGGGAGTTTTAGAATCTTTTGCACTCTCAAGGCCGAATTTTTTAACAATCTCTAAAGCATATTTTGATTGCAAAACAAATAATCCTTCTGAATTTTGTTTGACTTGAAGACCCAAGAAAAATGCAACTCCCCCATAAGAGACATTTGAAATTCTTTATGCATAATTTCAAAAAAGGATTTAACTTATGAAGGGGAAGTTGATCCAAAAATGATATCGTCAACATAAACTTGAGCTATAATGATATGTTTGTCAAAATTTTTGACAAAAAGGGTTTGATCATTTCCACCTCTCTTAAAACCTTTGTCTAAGAGAAAATTGGAAAGGCGCTCATACCAGGCTCTTGGTGCTTGTTTCAGGTCATACAAAGCCTTTTTAAGACAAAAGATATGATTTGGATATTTAGGGTCAATGAACCCTTTTGGTTGTTCTACATAGGTCTCCTCAGTCAATATTCCATTAAGGAAGGCAGATTTGACATCCATTTGGTAAAGCGCAAAATGTAAGTAGCAAGCTATGGCAAAGAGAAGACGAACAGATTTTAAGCGAGTAATAGGAGAAAAATTTTCGTTAAAATCTATTCCTTCAATTTGAGAGTATCCTTGAGCAACTAATCTAGCTTTATTTCTAATGATTATCCCACTTTCATCAGATTTATTTTTAAATATCCAACGTGTGCCAATAACCTTTTTTTTATCAGACCTAGGTACAAGATACCAAACATCATGAATAACAAATTGAAGAAGTTCTTCTTGCATTGCAGAAATCCAATGAGGATCATTCAATACATCATTTACATTCTTTGGTTCCACAAGGGAAACAAAACATGCATAATGAGCATAGTTTCTTAATTGAGATCTTGTACGTATAGTCTCACTAGGGTTACCAACAACGTTATCTATGGGATGGTCTTTAGAAACCCAATTAGGTACTTTAGGTGTCTCAATTGGTAAAGAATTATCTATTTTTGGAGAGTCATTTTCTAAGACATTTTCATACTCTTCCACAATAATTGGTTCTCCAGTCTTACTCTCTACAGTAGTGTCACTTACAATAACGTTTATGGATTCCATCAAGGTCTTAGTGCGAAGGTTATAGACACAGTATGCTCTACTATTAGGAGAATATCCTAGAAAGACGGCTTTATCTCCACGAGTCTCAAATTTAAATAAGTGTTCTCTGTCTTTGCAAACATAACACGTACTGATGATGCTTGAATTTAGCACCACCAGGTAAGTGATAGTGAGCTCAAACAGTAGTAGTTATGGCAGCCATAGAGATGCAAGTATATAAGTATGTAAGTGTATAGAAGGGGATGAGTATAAGAGGAAATAAGACGATGATGTATAGTGGTTCAGCCAAATTTGTATACCTCCACTGTGAGTGTGTGATCCACTAAGTATGGGCACTAATGGCCATAGATACAATGCACATAACCCTCTCTCTCTCTCTACTGTGTGTGTACAAGCAGAGTTTTAGCTAGGGCTACTGTTCATGGATCGATCCCCTGTAGGGTTGGGGGTGACAAGTATATATAGGTCTTGGGGGGTGTAGTGTACCCCCCAGGTAAGCATGGTGCATGTGAATAATGATCTAGCCAATCCCCTGTTGACACCTGTAGATGCCAAATGATGACATAATATTCCCTCACGTGAGGGGGTGATTCGGTTGTAACGGTCTTCCACGTGTCATATGAGCCTCACGCGCACTGTTCCACGCGTCTCCCTAACCACGCGCTGTCATGATGTCACCCTCGGCCTATGAGCCGAGGCCGAGGGCAAAGTTTCTTTCGGCAGTGAGTCTGGTTTGACTCTGTCCTCATACTGTCGTACCCTCGTAGGGTCGGCCGGGGCCTGGTGAGGGGTCGGCCCCTCGTAGGGTCGGCCGGAGCCTGGTGAGGGGTCGGCCCATCGTAGGGTCGTCTGGAGCATGGTGAAGGGTCGGCCCCTCGTAGGGTCGTCTGGGTCTGGTGAAGGCCAGTTGTGGCCTGGTGAAGGGTCGGCCCCTCTTAGGGTCGTCCGTTGTGGAGGCGATCCTCCTAGAACATAAACGGGTATATCAATCACCCCCCAGCCCTTAGCCATAGGTGCTGTTGAGATGGCTGAGGGATAGTGTTTTAAATGAGATGCAGGTATGATCAGTTAGGTGAGTGACACCTGGTTAGGTACTCATTGTTGTTCCAGTTTCCAAGGCATGACGGCTGCACACTGCGCTTGGGTCCTTGCACCCTAATGATGCCTTCCTCGTGGGCTGTGTCCTGCCTTGGTCAATGGGCCCACTCATTGCTAAGGTATTTAAGGTATTTTCAAACCCTCTTTCTTCCTTCTTCTTCTTCGCGCCTAAGCATTCTCTCTCTCTAGAATTCTCAGCCTACATCGCCATTTGCAGCCTTCGATTCTTCCAGGCCTAGCAGCGTTCTTGTTCTCTCCTCATCAGGTAACCCCTTTCATCCAGTGCTCTCTTTTTCTTTCACTTTCGTTCGTTTTTTAGGCTCGTAGGCAGCCATTTTCCTTAAGTTGTGCCATAACCTTTTCCGGTGTCTTTTCCGGTGTCTTCTCCGGTAACTGGCTCTTGGATGTTCTTGAGTGTTCTTGAGTGAAAACCTTTAGAGTTCTTTGCTTAATCCAAAAGTCAAATCTGGTCCACTCCCCACTTGTTTGTAGCTAAATTACCCAAGTCTAGTATAATTTCTTTAAGTGTTGGGTCTTCCCCTTAATGCTTAGGAGGCTTTACAGCCTGGTGTCTGAGTTCCCGTCCCTGAGAGAGAAACTATTTACCGAGATCAGACGGATAGAGGAAGAGGAAGAGAGGAGACGAGGGGCCGACCCTAATTGGGTACGACCCATTTTTCCCATTCCTCTTGCCACCATTAGACAATCTGAACCCTCTGAGTCTTGTGGGTCGTCGTCTCGTCCGGCCGAGACACCCAACCTAAGTGAGATGGACGAGAGAACCTCCTCTCCAACTGGTGCTGGAACTTCTGGTAGGAGGGACTCTCCTGACCTTAGCCCTCCCCGAGAGGCCGAGGGTACGATCCCCTCTGAGGCTGTCCCTGTGACAACCCTATCCCCCAACGCCTTCCAAGTAGCATTTCCTCAGGGTCTTCCTGCAGGTGATGAGGGGGATGAGGACGATGATACAGATGATGAGGTTGATACCTCCCATGCCTCGTCTTTTATCTCCTCTGTCAGGGATAGAGATCTTCTGATATGGAGGCATATTTACGGAGTGCCACCTGGGGTGACTATGAGGGTTCCCTCCGAGGATGAGAAGGTCTTTGAGGGTGAAGAGGGAGAAGTTGCAGTCTACGAGCAAATGTTCAAAGTAGGTGTCAGACTTCCCTTTCACCCTGTCGTTATAGATATTCTGTCGGCTCTGGGCGTCTCCCCCTCGCAACTTCCACCCAATTCTTGGAGGACGATTCTGGGGTACATCTCTCTGTGGAAAAACGCTTTCACTGACGAGCCCTCGTCCGACGTGTTCTTGGCCTGCTACAATATCACCTCTTCATCTAAACAGCCCGGATACTATCATCTGGGAGCGAGAAGATCTGAGAAGAAGCTGCTCCACGTGGCTCAAACTTCCAATCATGATTGGAAAAAAAGGTTCTTCTTCATATCTGGGGCATGGGAGAGCTCCACCGAGGCGTCCCCTTCTGCCGATGCTCCGAGGGTTCCTAACAGATGGTCTAACCCCTCCATGAAAGCTAGGTCAGACCCCGGACTTAGCTTGGAGGAGAGGGATATTGTTGAGTATCTGAGGGGACGAGGGAGAGAGGGTGAGATCCCAAAGTTCGAAGATTTGATGACCCCTCGCTTCCTTAAAGAAGCTGGTCTGAGGGTCGGCCCTCTGACAGAATTATGTGAGTTATACTGGACATTTTCCCATCTTTACTTATTTTTGAAGTGTTCTCTCTTTATCTCTGAACTTTTCTGATTCATCGTATCCTTTTCAGGTCGTCCTGCAGGCGTGTCAGATTATCTCTGGGATATGACTGCTCCAAGCCTTCTTGCTGGTCTGTCAAAGAAGAAGGGGAAGGAGCCTCAGCAAGCTCCTAAGAAGACAAGGGCCTCAGGGCCGACAGTTGTTGAGCCGACAGCTGTTAGCCACAAAAGGAAGGAGCTTGAGGTTCCTGTCGAGCCTCGTCCTGACCCTAAGACGAGGGCCAGGGCCGAGGCCTCTGAAGGAGCAACCTCTTCACCAAGCATGGGGGCCTTCTGGTCTCAAAATCTGTCCCATCTGAGGGCCGACCCCTCATCTCTTATCGCCAACCTGAGGGCAGCAAAGGCCTCTATGTTCTCTGCACCGTCGGCCTCCGACTTCGAATTCTTGGCGCAGATGCCTCCAGCCAAAGTGTATGACTACGGTCTGCACTCCCTTGCTCAGGTATTGGTCCTGACTTTTAATTTCATTCTTTCAGTGTTTCCTCGGCTCCCCTTGACGCATCTTTATTTTTCTTGCAGTCTGTCTGTGCCTTCACCTCTGCCACCAGGTGGATGGCCGAGAATCAACAGAAATTCCATGAAGCTGAGAGGGCCATCCAACAAGAGGCTGACCTACGGACAGAGCTGGGCACTGCGAGGGCCGAGCTGGAGAGCACAAGGGCTGAGCATGCTAGGGTCCTTGATGAGCTGACGAGGCAGCATGATGCCGATATGCAGGCCAAGGACTTGTTGATCAAAGACAAGGACTTGCTGATCAAGGACAAGGATGAGGCTCTGATCAACCTGGAGGCCCGTCATAAGACTGATCTGGAGGCAGCCATCAAGAAAGCTGAGGCTGACGCTGTGGAGGCATACAAGATTTCAGACGAATTTCAGGGCTTCGGCCTTGAATATCTTGAGAGGGGGATCAGGACGGCCTGCCGATGGGTCGTCCTCAAATTTGGCGATGTCGTCTCCTCTGTTCGCCCATCACTGGAGGGTGTTCAACTGGACGACCCCCTGATTGCCGAGGCCCTTAACCAAGTGGAGGCCGAAGTCCAGCTCGAAGGGGTCGGTACATCTGAAGATCATCCGGTGCTGGTTCCTGGGGAGACCATTCCCATTGATGTTGAGGCTCTGCCCTCTGATGTCGTCCCCTAGGGTGGCTGCCTGTGGCCCATACCCTTATTTTTGTAATTTTGTTCAAAGGCTTTGTAAAAACACTTGATACTTATATTTGCTTAATACCAGTCTCTTCCATAATTGCTGTCTTCCTTATTTCATTTTATTATGGCTTGCTCACTGTTGATGCTACAAACCCTTCCCTCGTCATTTTTGAGGACCACTGTGGGGTCGTCCCCCCATGTGGCCTCATTATAGCCGAGGGTTCAAGTAACCAAATTAATGGATTTTAATGTAGTCTTCCCTCGTCTTTTTTGAGGAGGGTGGAGGGGTCGTCCCCTCCACTAGTCCCCATTATAGCCGAGGGTTCAACTAACCAAATTAATGGATTTTAATATAGTCTTCCCTCGTCTTTTTTGGGGAGAGTGGAGGGGTCGTCCCCTCCACTGGTCCCCATTACAGCCGAGGGTTCAACTAACCAAATTAATGGATTTTAATTTAGTCTTCCCTCGTCTTTTTTGAGGAGAGTGGAGGGGTCGTCCCCTCCACTAGTCCCCATTATAGCCGAGGGTTCAACTAACCAAATTAATGGATTTTAGTTTAGTCTTCCCTCGTCTTTTTTGAGGAGAGTGGAGGGGTCGTCCCCTCCACTAGTCCCCATTATAGCCGAGGGTTCAACTAACCAAATTAATGGATTTTAATATAGTCTTCCCTCGTCTTTTTTGGGGAGAGTGGAGGGGTCGGCCCCTCCACTGGTCCCCATTACAGCCGAGGGTTCAACTAACCAAATTAATGGATTTTAATTGTCTTCCCTCGTCTTTTTTGGGGAGAGTGGAGGGGTCGTCCCCTCCACTGGTCCCCATTACAGCCGAGGGTTCAACTAACCAAATTAATGGATTTTAATTTAGTCTTCCCTCGTCTTTTTTGAGGAGAGTGGAGGGGTCGTCCCCTCCACTAGTCCCCATTATAGCCGAGGGTTCAACTAACCAAATTAATGGATTTTAATATAGTCTTCCCTCGTCGTTTTTGAGGAGAGTGGAGGGGTCGTCCCGTCCACTGGTCCCCATTACAGCCGAGGGTTCAACTAACCAAATTAATGGATTTTAATTTAGTCTTCCCTCGTCTTTTTTGAGGAGAGTGGAGGGGTCGTCCCCTCCACTGGTCCCCATTATAGCCGAGGGTTCAACTTCCCACGCATGCTAGGACTGACAATAGGATGAAGGAAACACTGATATTTCTCATTAATTTTCCAAGTGTTCTGTTGGAGCAACCCCAATTACAATTATGGCCTTTCAAGACCTTACAACACTACTGATAGTATTTCTTCAAATGGTCTGCATTCCAGGGGTTTGAAAAAGGTTCCCCCTCTAAGTTTTCTAGCCTGTAGGTCCCTGGGACAACTTCATCGATGACCCTATATGGGCCATGCCAATTAGGATGGAGCTTGTTGGGTTTCTGCCAAGTCTTTTTAAGAACCAAGTCTCCCACTGCGATAGGCCTCTGTTTCACCCTTTGGTTGTAAAACTTTGCGGTCCTCTGCTGGTAGGAAGCTTGCCTTATCTCAGCATCCTCCCTTCTTTCCTCAATCAGGTCTAGGTCAAGTCTTCTCTCTTCTATATTCCCCTGGGGATCATACATTTGGACCCTATGAGTAGGAAACTCCACTTCGGTGGGGATGACTGCTTCTGATCCATAAGCTAACATGAATGGGGTCTCCCCGGTAGGGGTCCTTACTGTCGTCCTGTAGGCCCACAACACTGCATATAACTCCTCGACCCATCTTCCTTTTGCCTCCTCAAGCCTCTTCTTAATCCCATCTAGGATTGTCCTGTTCGTAACTTCGGTTTGCCCATTGGCCTGAGGTCGGCCTGGGGTGGAGAAAAATTGTTTGATACTTACCCTCTCACAGTACTTCTGTAAAGAGGCATTCTTGAACTGGGTCCCGTTATCCGAGATGAGGGTGTTGGGTAGACCATATCTGCATATCACATTCTTCCAGATGAACTGGAAGGTCTTCTGCTCCGTGATCGTGACCATCGGCTCGGCCTCTACCCACTTTGAAAAGTAGTCAATTGCTACGATGAGGAACCGATAGTTATTGACTGCCCTCGGTAAGGGTCCTAGCAGGTCAATCCCCCATACTGCGAACGGCCATGGGGATGTAACAGAGGTAAGAGGCTGATGAGGTTGGTGTGGGATGGTAGCAAACCTTTGGCATTTGTCACACTTTTTAACATATGCGGCAGCATCTTTCCCCAAAGTCGGCCACCAGTAGCCTTGGGTGATCACCCTCTTCGCTAAGGATCTACCCCCAATGTGGCTTGAACACGACCCTTCATGCACGTCTTGCAAAATGGAAGGGACCTCTGAGGGATGCACACATCTAAGTAAGGGGAGCAGAAACCCCTTTTTATACAGCGTGTCTCCGATGACAGCGAACTTTGCAGCCCTGTACCTCAGCTTCTTCCTCTCTTGGCTCGCTTCTGGCATCTCTCCCCCTCTAATGTATCTGATCAGGGGGTCCATCCATGAAGGTTCTTGAGAAACATTCATGCAAACACCAAGTGTTCCCTCGTAGTCTTCTATAGTTGGTCGAAGCAAGATTTCTACCGGGACTGTCCTCCTTATGTCTGTCCTAGTAGCTGAGGCCAACCTTGCAAGGGCGTCAGCACGGCCATTGTCTAGCCTAGGTATCCTCTTGAATTTCACTTCTTTGAAGTTTTTCAGCAATGACCTCACCTGATCAAGATACCTAGCCATCCTCTCGTCTTTGGCCTCATAGGCTCCTAGTATCTGATTCACCACCAGCCTTGAATCACTGTGAACCAAAATTTGGCTGACACTAAGGGATTTGGCCAAGGAGAGGCCAGCTATCAAAGCCTCATACTCAGCCTCATTGTTGGAGGCTTTGAAATTGAACCTCAGGGCGTACTCGACGTCTGTGTCATGGGGTGCTGATAGTATCAGTCCAGCACCACTTCCGCTATCACAGGAGGACCCGTCAACGAAGAGGCTCCACGGAGTCTTTCCTTCAGAAAAATTTCCCTCAGAGAGGGACCCCTGTCTAAAGATGTATCTTCCCTCTTCGTTTTCAGTCACTTTCCTTCTAGCGGTGCTCGTCTCAGCCATTTCTGCGGGTGTGTCTGCGGGTCTGTCTTCTGTATCTGCCTTCCCGAGGGTCTCACCCTCGGCCTCATCTTCTTCCCATGTGAACTCAGCCACGAAGTCTGCCAAGGCTTGCCCCTTAATGGCTGTCTTAGGCTGATACACAATGTCAAATTCCCCCAACTCTATAGCCCAGGTCATTAGCCTTCCTGATTTTTCAGGCTTGTGTAGGACCTGCCTAAGAGGAGAGTCGGTAAGGATGACCATAGTATGGGACTGGAAGTATGGTTTCATCTTCCTTGAGGCGTGAATCAAGGCATAGGCCAACTTCTCCATCCTCGGGTATCTCTGCTCTGCCCCCTGGAGTGCCTTGCTGTTGAAATATACGGGCTTCTGTATCCCATCTTCGTCTCTTACGATTGCTGCACTGATAGCGGATTCTGAGACAGCAAGGTACACGTACAGTCGTTCACCCTGCACGGGTCGTGACAGCAGCAAGGGAGACCCTAAGTATGATTTCAGCTGCTTGAAAGCCTCATCACACTCTTCGCTCCATTCAAAGGCTTTCCTGAGGATCTTGAAGAATGGTAGACACCTGTCTGTAGCCCTTGACACAAATCTGTTCAAGGCAGCCACCCTCCCTGTGAGCCTCTGAACGTCTTTAATGGACTTGGGGGTCTTCATCTCAATAAGGGCCTTTATCTTTTCAGGATTGGCCTCGATGCCTCTTTGATTGACAATGAACCCCAAGAACTTCCCCGCTCCGACCCCGAAGACACACTTGGCCGGATTGAGCTTCATTTTGTATTTGTCCATTGTATTAAAGGTCCTTTCCAGGTCTGCCACATGATCCTCTGCCTTCAGACTCTTGGTCAGCATGTCATCTACGTAAACCTCCATAGACTTCCCAATTTGGTCTTCGAACATTTTGTTTACGAGGCGCTGGTACGTTGCCCCCGCATTTTTTAGGCCAAAGGGCATGACCCTGTAACAGTATGTCCCCTTGTCAATGATGAAGGCAGTCCTCTCTGAGTCCTCAGGGTTCATGAAAATCTGGTTATACCCTGAGTAGGCATCCATGAAACTCATGAGCTCATGGCCTGCGGTAGCGTCTACCATCTGGTCGATGCGGGGGAGAGGGAAGCTGTCTTTGGGACAATGCTTGTTGAGGTCTGTGAAGTCCACGCACATTCTCCACTTGTCGTTGGCCTTTGGGACGATGACTGCATTGGACAGCCACTCAGGGTAGATGACCTCTCTGATAAATTCAGCGTCTTCTAATTTTTTAACCTCATCCCTGATGACCTCATACTTTTCTCTAGAGTAAATCCTCCTCTTCTGCTTTACCGGCTTCACTCCCTCTACCACATTGAGTTTGTGGCACATGATTTCAGGGTCGATCCCTGGCATATCTACATGACTCCACGCGAAGACGCTTCGCCTTCTCCTCAACAGTTTGATGAGGTCTTCCTTGATACTGGGATTAAGAGATTTGCCAACTTGGACGGTTTTTCCCGGGTCATCCTCATCGAGGATGATGGGTTCTACCTCCTCAGCGGCCTCTCCTTTTTTGAGCTTCGTCTCATCCCTGGGGTCTAGGGTATCAATGTTGTAAGTGGCTGTAGCCCTCTTGTGTGCCTCCCTTTCTTCAGCGGAGTTGTAGTAGCACTCTCTCGCTGTCGTCTGGTCTCCCTGAACTTCCCCCACCCCATAAGGGGTAGGGAACTTAACCATCTGGTGGACCGTGGACGGCACAGCTTCAAACCCCTTGAGGGCCACACGTCCCAGTATGATGTTGTATGCCGAAAACACATGCTCATCCAGTACAAAGAAATTGACCCTCTTGGTGAGCCATCTCGGCCACTCGTCCCCCATCCTGACATCAGCCTCATATATTCCTAGAGGGTGAACCTTCTCCCCACTGAACCCAATCAATGGATGATGGTATGGGACAAGTCTGGCACGACTGAGGCCCAAGGCCTTGAAGCATGGCCAAAACATCACATCTGCGGATGAGCCCCCATCCACCAGGATCCTCGGCACTTCGCACCCGTGCACCCTGGTGGTGATGACGAGAGGGTCATCATGCGGGGCCAATAGGCCCTTGAAGTCCATTCTTGAAAATCCCACAATCAAAGTGTCCATATCAACCTTCTTCCTTTTTTCTGACTTGACCTCTACAGAGGTTGAGTGCACCGTCTTCATCACTGCCTTAGCCTCAGCGACATGGGCCTTCCTGTCGGCGACCTCAGACCCTCCTCCTGCTAAACCCCCGGAGATCATTCCCACCCCGAGGGAGATCGTATTGAGCCTCTTGACAGGGCCGTGGTCGTCTCTCGGCGGGAGGTCGGGGTCGTCCTCATCATCAGAGGGGTCGTCCCCTCTTTTTTGAGGACCTTCTCTGCAGGCATCGACTCGCTTCTTTCTGGGGTCGTCCCCTCGGCCCCTCTTGAAGTCGGCTTTATCGACGTACTTTCTGAGCTTCCCTTCCTTCAGCATCTTCTCAATCTCATCTTTCAGAGCAAAGCATTTGTCTGTTACGTGGCCGTGGTCTTGGTGAAATTCACACCACAGGTTCCTATTTCTCTTGTCGGGGGCTGCCCTCAGCTTCTCAGGCCACTTCAGCGTCCGGTCACTCTTTATCTCATTGAGGATCTGTTCACAGCTGACCGTCAGAGGGGTGTACCCCGCGAACTTATCATCCATGGTCCTCTTCTTCCCCTCTTTGTTCTTCTTGGGGTATTTATTCCCACTTGCACCTCCTTTTTCGTCTTCATGTTTTGCGGCCATCGCCTCTTCGGCGTTCATCACCTTCCCTGCTGTTGACAACAGCTCAGCCATCGTCCTCGGAGGGTCTTCGGCAAGCTTCCATAATAGCTTCCCCTTCTGGAGCCCTCCAATCAGGGCTGTCATAGCTATGCTCTCCTCATAGTCTTCCACCTCCAGCTTCTCTTTATTGAATCTGGCTATGTAGTCTCTCAGAGTCTCGTTCTTTCCCTGCTTAACATAGAGCAGGTGTGTGGTCTTCTTCTGTGGCCTCACCCCAAAGCAGAAATTATGGATGAACAGGTCTGCCAACTGCTTAAAGTTTCCAATAGAATTTTTTGGAAGAGACGTGTACCAGACATACGCCGCCCCTGTCAAGGTACCAGAGAAGGCACGACACCTCATCTCATCTGAGATAGAGTATATGTCTGCCGCCGACTGATACATTTCCACGTGGTGGACAGGGTTGGTGCTCCCATCGTATCTTGGGGTGACCACGGGAGGCTTGAACTTCGATGGCGTGGGGAAGTTGACTATCTTTGCCACAAAGGGTGAGCCCATGGTGTATCCCCTCTGAAGAGGGTCCCGGCTCTTCAGTATGTCGCCAATCTTATCCTCTAACCTCTGGATTGAGTCATTCCAGGGCCTCACAGGGTCGGCCTGGCCGATGTTATCCCCTGCTGCCTCTCGGAGGTGGATGGAGGGCTCCGCCACGGCAGGCCTGTGTCGGCTATTTACTTCCCTTTGGCCGTCATCCCGTCTTTGGGATCGGCCTTCTGCTTCTTTCCTAGATCTCGCTGCGCTTCTTGACTTGGACAACTTGTCTCGCAGGTCATTCACTGGGCCCAGCCTCTCGAAGGCCGACCCCCTGCTCAGGCGATCAAAAGCAGAGCCTCTTGGGCGATCATCAGGGTTTGGTCTCCCGCACTTTCCTCTACTGTCCTGGAGGGGTCGTACTGTATTGTTGGAGACCTCATATGGCTCCCAGCATTCTACTGGAGCCTCTTCTTCCTCCAGATCATCATACCTGTCCTCAGGGCAAGGGTTTCCTTGCCTCCCCAGGCGTAAACGCCGGGGGTCAGCAACATCCCTACGCCGCTGAGGGGGTGGCAGGTCTTTATGTGGTGCCTGGGGTGGTCCCCTGGCCTCATGATGTCCTGGAGCTGCTGCCGGAGTAATCATCTCAGGTGAGACCCCGGGTGGTCTCAGTATATTCTGACTTAGAGCTGTGAACTGCTCCTGCATCATCCGCTGGCTGGCTGCCAGAGACTTTAGGGCTGCTGCCACATCAGCCATCTCAGACTGAGGTGGTAGCTGACTGGAACTGGGTCTTCCCCCATCATCCGGCGGGGGAAGTGGTGGCGGTGGCATCTCAGGTGCCATGTGCTTGAGTTATGAAGAGCTGAACTGAAGAAAATACTGGTTAGCTTGGGAACCTTAGTGGGTCTCTTTCAATGGTGAAACACCTCCTCTCAGGGGGAGTGTTGGTTCACCACCAGAGTGCCCAGTGAGGTCAAGCTGTACAAAGGAAGAGATGTCTTCTCGTTCCCACAGACGGCGCCAAACTGATGATGCTTGAATTTAGCACCACCAGGTAAGTGATAGTGAGCTCAAACAGTAGTAGTTATGGCAGCCATAGAGATGCAAGTATATAAGTATGTAAGTGTATAGAAGGGGATGAGTATAAGAGGAAATAAGACGATGATGTATAGTGGTTCAGCCAAATTGGCCTACCTCCACTGTGAGTGTGTGATCCACTAAGTATGGGCACTAATGGCCATAGATACAATGCACATAACCCTCTCTCTCTCTCTACTGTGTGTGTACAAGCAGAGTTTTAGCTAGGGCTACTGTTCATGGATCGATCCCCTGTAGGGTTGGGGGTGACAAGTATATATAGGTCTTGGGGGGTGTAGTGTACCCCCCAGGTAAGCATGGTGCATGTGAATAATGATCTAGCCAATCCCCTGTTGACACCTGTAGATGCCAAATGATGACATAATATTCCCTCACGTGAGGGGGTGATTCGGTTGTAACGGTCTTCCACGTGTCATATGAGCCTCACGCGCACTGTTCCACGCGTCTCCCTAACCACGCGCTGTCATGATGTCACCCTCGGCCTATGAGCCGAGGCCGAGGGCAAAGTTTCTTTCGGCAGTGAGTCTGGTTTGACTCTGTCCTCGTACTGTCGTACCCTCGTAGGGTCGGCCGGGGCCTGGTGAGGGGTCGGCCCCTCGTAGGGTCGGCCGGAGCCTGGTGAGGGGTCGGCCCATCGTAGGGTCGTCTGGAGCATGGTGAAGGGTCGGCCCCTCGTAGGGTCGTCTGGGTCTGGTGAAGGCCAGTTGTGGCCTGGTGAAGGGTCGGCCCCTCTTAGGGTCGTCCGTTGTGGAGGCGATCCTCCTAGAACATAAACGGGTATATCACGTACTACCAAAGGTTCTAAGGTACTTAAGATTGGGCTTCTTACCATACCATAGTTCATAAGGAGTTTATTTATAATTCTTTCTAAGATAGACCCTATTGATAATGTGAAACGCAGTACGAATAGATTCTACCCAAAAATACTTAGGTAAAGTTTTGGCATGAATCATAACACGCGCCATCTCTTGAAGGGTACAATTCTTTCTCTCAGTAATACCACTTTTTTTAGGAGTCTTAGGAGCACTAAATTCATGTTTGTAACCATTATAGTCACAATACTCTATAACACTAGTATTAACGAATTCTCCACCTCTATCACTATGAATTCTATTTACTTGAGTATCTTTCTCATTTTCAAGTCAAAGTAAGATCTTCAAAAAGGTTTGGAAAGTGTCAGACTTTTGTTTTAAGAAAGCTACCCAAGTAAATCTGGTGAAGTCATTAACCATAATAAGAATATAACTGTGTCCACAGAGACTAACAGTTCGAGAAGGACCCATTAGGTCCATATGGATGAGCTCCAAGGGTTTAGAGGTAAGGATATCTCTAACTTTCTTATGAGGGGTCTTAACAATTTTTCCTTCCTGACATGATCCACAGACAATATTAAAAATAGGTTTGATCTTAGGAATACCTCTAACTATTTCTTATGAAGACAATCTACTAAGATTTTCGTAATTTATGTGACCCATTCGATTATGCCATATCTTATTGTCATCCATTCTGGCAATGATACAGACCTCAGTACTGTTCTGGACAGTATAACAATTGTCAGGAGTCTTGAGTCCTGTGATTATGCACTCACCTTTTTTATTTAAAATTTTACAATTATTCTTTGAAAAGGTGACAGTATGATTTGAGTCTCAAAATTACGAGATACTAAGTAGATTAGCCTTAAGACCTTTTACTAGAAGAACATTTTCAAGTAAAGGTAATCCTTCTTCTTGGAGTGTTCCTTTACCAATGATTTAAGATAATACACCATCACCAAACATAACTTTTCCTCTAGAAAAGATGGTTTTGTTTAAAAGTTTGGTATCATCCCCAGTCATGTGCTTTGAACATCCAGAGTCTAAATACCAACCAGAGGGAGTGTGTTCAGCTTCTAAAGCAGTAATCACAATATTACACTTCATCTAGGGTAATAGCTCATCTTTTCTAACCCAAACAGCTCTTGTTTTCATTTTGCGCTTATTTTCTCTCATTTAATCAAATTTGCGAGCATTAGATTTCTATTGAAAAATGTTTTACGCATGAGGTTGAATTTTATGAACAATATGAGCATTTGGTTTAGGAAAGTGTCTAGTAATCCTTCTTAGAAATGATCTTTTAGGTTTGGTCTTTCTCTTTCTATAGTTAGAGGTTTTATCTGGTTGTCTAGGGAGAACATAATTGTTATGGCTTCTCCTAGAATAGTTAAAGTTTTGGTACACAGGAGTATTATAGACAGGGTTGACTAAACGTCTAGAGTATCAACCTTCAAAGGAATGACCATATAAGTCACAGTAAGATCAATATAAATTTCTTAAGGTTGGTATCTCCTTAGGAAAGTCTCTAAACATAGGCTTCATGGTATTTTGGGGTTGAACCTTATTCCATGGGAGTACAGTTTGAAAGGCAAGATCACTCTTCCTAATCGGAGGGCAGACATATTTAGCCTTAAGTGGACTTTCACACTTAGAGCAACTTGATTCCCCAATATCAAACTTTGATTATTTTTTATCAAACTCATTTTTTAGAGAAAGAAAATCTAGACAAGAGTCTATAGGTCTTTTGCCTCCTGACACAAACTTAATTGGTTCAAAGTTTTTAGTTTGTGTCTTCAAATTTGGGCAAAACCCTATTCCAGTTCGATCATCAGAATTGGCTTTTTAATCAGCAACAAAACCATCAAAACAATTTAAATTATTTTCAAATTTTGCAAATTTTTTGAAAACCGTTGCTGTCTTCTCTTTGGATTGTTCCAATTCTAATAATGTCCCCTTATATTTTTTCTCCAGAGTTTCATTTTCTTCAATAAAATTCTTTAATTTTTGATCAAAAATTTTGACTTCATTTTCATGAGTTAGACTTTGGCTAGTATACTCTTCAGTGTTACGTTGTTTCTTAGTGAGATCCTTCACTATCTTCTCTAGTCTAGTGCTTTCCTTGAGAGTTTTCGTATAAAGTGTGTGAATGTCAGGGAGGTCTTCAGTGTTCGAATCACTGAGTGTGGTGTGTGAATTGACCCCTAGGGATTCAATTCTTGAACTCACGCACCCATCAACATCATTATCGCTTTCCCTTTGACTCACACACCCCGTGGTAGAACTAGCAATATTCTCATAAATTAAAGCATCTAAATCAGTAGCAGCATGATTCATAACAACATAAGTAGAGTTACAAACATCATTCTCATACACAGGCACAGGCATATCATCATTATATATTATCTTTGCAAAGAAAGACATGCAAGGATAAAAAACATCAGATGATTCAGGTTCCTCATTTTCAGAATCACTTGAATCATCCCATGTTTTGCAAATGTTGGTCCTAATATGTTTATTAGAAGTGTTCAGTTTCACTCTACAATCTTGTGATATATGTCCTAGTTTTCCACATCTAAAATATTCAATGTTCTTGAAGTCTTTGTTGGGTCTCATGTCCTTGTGATGTTTGTCTTGACCTTTCTCATGAGGTTTGTAGTTAGACTGAGTTAGATAATTTGGCTTGCTCTGTCTGTTTGCCAATTTATTTCTAAATTTGGCAATTTTCTTAAACTGTTTTGACATTAAGGCAATTTTATTATCCAAACTATCTATATCACATTCCTCATCAGAGTCAATAGTGGGAATAGTAAACTCAGGTTTCATCAGCTTATAGGAAAAACTTAAGTTGGAACTAGTCTGTTTCCTATGGGACTGGGTCATTTGTTTCTTAAATTCTAATTCCATTTCCACAGTTCTTAATATACTACTGAGTAATTCAGGACTGAGATTTTGATCACACATTTCTTTAATAGCTTATCTTTTGTTGTCAAATTTTTGTGGCAGTGATCTTAGAAATTTAGATACAATTTCATGTCTGTCATATGTTATCCCATTAGCATGTAGTTTGGTCACAATGTCAGTCAATTTCATGTAAAACTCATCAAAGGATTCAGAATCTGACATAATTAGAGAGTTATACTGTTGGACAAGCATTTGAGTTTTAGCAGCCTTAACTCTAGTGTCACCTTCATGTGCAGTGATCAGTGTATCCCAAGCTTCCTTAGAAGTGGTACAAGATAAGATCCTTTTAAACTCTTGTTCATTTATGGACATAAAGATGTCATTCTTGCCTTTATTGTTGTTTCAATAATTTTTCTTCTCTTTTTGAGTGAATTCACTTAATACTTTCTTAATCCTCTCATTACTTCCTTCGGTGACGTGTTTAGTAGGATAAGTGAATCCATTTTCAATAATATCCCAGACATCATCTCCCAAGGTTCCTTAAATGAAAGCAACCATTCTCACCTTCCAATAAGAAAAGTTATTTCCATCAAAGAGAGGGGGTTTGGTCAAGTTGCGAAATCTTTCATTTTTCTCGTCCATTGTTTTGATTTCAAGAAAACAATTTCAGAAACACAAGATCTTTTAAAAAAATTCCAAAGCTCTGATACCAATTGAAAAATTGTTACTAAAGTCGTTTAATACAAGATTAAACTATTTAAGTAACTCCGAACTGTTTTTTGAAGAAACTCTTTTATTTAAATCAAATCAGGTTAACCACAAGATGTGTTTAATAAAACATGCACGAGATCAGTTCAAGATTTGTTAACAAGTTTTGAAAAATAAAACTGAAAAGAATAAATCATCACACCGACAAGAATAAGATGAGGAGATGTAGAAAGATTAATGATAAGAGATTTTTAACGTGGTAAAAACTCGCCCAACTGAGGAAACATCCATGACTCCCTCTACGGAGTAAAAGAAAAAAATCCACTAAAACAAAATACATCAGTTACAAACTATATAACACACATGCACACAAATCAGTCCTATACAAGTTTAGGAATGTACCCACTGGTTTCCTTCTAACTTCTCTGCAGTTCTGATTTCTGATGTGGTTCTCCCAGTTTGCTAACATCCACTTTGTTCGAGTCTTTACGTCGACTCTTGTTTCAAGATCCTATTACCAACACTTTCAGTGTTGTAGTGTGTAAGTGTTTGTGATGGTGATCTAACACATGCATTCACACACACGCTTATATATACAAACAGTCCTAGAAAATTACAAATCAGATCTATATGCGGTGATTTTCAGTTTCTCTCTTCTCAGAAAACTAAAACCTTATTTGACCTTTAATATGATCCCGGAATCCACGGCTATCTTGCTCGGAAGACGTTTCAAGATCTTAATCAATTTAATGGTTTTTTAAAAAATACTTTTGAAATTGAAAACCGTCAAGTGTGATTCCAACTAGGTCAAAGGTCTTGTTTCAAAAGAACTAGAAACATAAAATGATTTTATTGATTCTGAAGATGAAAACATTTACAAAAAATAATCAACAAAAGATTTCTCAAGACGAGAAACTAAAAATGAAGATCTAAGTGTAATATAACATAAAATGACCAGATCTATAATTTCTATGAAACAAAATTACAGATCTAACCTAATGTTTAAGTTGGACACAAGATCTTAAAACGAAGAGGTTAAACCACGAAACAGCTTTCAAACCACCACTCAAAAACTCTCAAACACTCAGGGATGGTGTTTGGTGTAAACTGGTTTTTCGAAAAATGGACTAGGGTTTGAAAAGGTGTTTGGACGAATTAGGGTTTCTATTCTCTCTCTGGTTTCTCTCTCTTTTCTCTCTCTTCTCTGTTCTCACTCGAATTAAACGAAGTGGCAAAAGTCTCTCAAAGGTTGAGGGTTAGCCTCCTTTTAAAGTTGGTTGAGAAGGATCGAGAAGGATGAGATGAATCTAAAGGCTGAGATTTAGTCTTGGCCTTTTGACATCCATCCAACGGTTTAAGAGAAGCGGTGAGATAAACGCTTTCTGATTGGCTAAGAGAGGTTCACATGGATTGGAATTGGACGCATGCAGAGCGTTGATAAGGTCAATCCAAGGTCTGATAATGAACAACGATTTTGTATCTTTGAAGAAACACAAAATGAACCAATATCAGGTTGACAAGTGTAAGGCAAAGATTGACTCTCATGCGCGCGTCTCAAACTAAATTACTCAGTCACCCTTAATTCTCAAGCGCTTTCAGTTTCTACCCAAGTGAACTTTATAGGAATAAAACCAATAATCAGAATTTACAGAATCACCCCCAAAAACTTTTAATTCCAATTTTATTTATGAAAAAATTGTTTTAATTATCATTAAAAAATTCCTAAAAATTATTAAAAATAGTTTTAAGGGAAATTAACACACATAACACACACACAATCAATATATGCAATATATGACCCATGTATGCAGTCCTAATGTGTGTGAGTGTTTATGAATATACCTTTGATCAATCAAACAAGAGGAATGAATTGTATAGAAGAATCTGAGGCTCTTTGGTTTCTAGGGGAGGGACTCAATTTTGTCACTATTTCTAAACTAGATGAGCACTTATACAATGTAGACTCAAGTGAGTCAAGAGTATAAGGTGCTTCAGAGGTTGCTATGTCCCTTTAAGACAAGTATGAACGACTTTATAAGATACATAGGGCTGCGAAGTCCAACCATAAATCTTAACTAGAGAGTGCTAGGACTTCATTTTTTGAAGCTGGAAAGAAATCTTTGTAAGTAGACCTCCAAGCCTACAAAATGAAGGCAGGCCAAAAGGTGGAGGCCACAGTCAAATATCAAGGTAAGGCTGAGAAAAATTTTAATCAGGCTACAAAGGCCTTAAATATTATTGAGGTTAAAGCACTGGAGGTACCATGCCAGGTTGAGGCAATTCAAGGACGGTTGGATGCGACAGAGGCAAGGAATCAACACTCAATAACCAACCATGCCACAGCTTTGAAGACACTTCAATATTAGCATGTCGTAGTTGATATAAAGAAGGATGAAGATCATACAGCAGCTATCCAGAAGTCAGTTGAAGACATTATTGCCTCCTCCAAAACTTCAAAGGATCTCTTCCTCATTAACAATAAAGTCTACCTCCGCAGCTATAAGGAGCTGAGGCATAGGGTTGCAAATAATTTCCCAGAGGCCAAGGATAAGATTTTTGCCTGGAGGCTCACTGACCCTGAGCATCTTTACTGTGTAGCTGAGCAGAAGGCTGCAGATGAATTTGCCCATAATCAGCGTGAAGAGACTGCAGCTGCAGAGGAAGAAGAGACAAAGACTGTGGCTGATGATGCTGAAGGTGATAAAGATGAGGACGCAGCGTCTTGAGCTTTACTTTATTTTTCAAACATTACAAGTTATACTTTTTATTTATCATAGCTCTGCCATGTATTTTTTGTTGAACTACTTGTGCCCTCTACAGCCTTTCTCTTATAATGATTTTTGTCCATGTAATCTAAATATTCCTGTAGCTTCATAATTGAATGTCTTTATAATGCTCTTACTTCCACGGCTATATTTATTTCCTTGAATGCATGAGCACAGTAGCTTTAAACATAGGTTGTAATACAACTTAAGGTTGTGATAGGTTATCTTTAGGAATAGGCTGGCTTCAGCAATTTAGACTAAGAAAAACTTGTTGTGGACTTAAGATCATAGCCATCCATATCAATATTTGATGCTAGGTCTTCTACCTTTATTCATGACCTTCTTTAGATGCCTTCCGCATTAGTTATTAAAATAAAGTTGGGTAACAAATTACCCATCAGCGAGCTTTTAGAATAAGCTTAGACACTTGCAGAATTGCTGCAGCAGTGATGTAGATCGTTATGGTTGTATGGGAACTACTTCCCTTACCGCGGACATCATGTTCGTAACCCACCTTCCTTATCTGGATGCATCTTTTCTCATTAGGTTTACTTTTTTTTCTTGCTTGGGGGCATTTCCAGGCCTCCCTAGGCTGGGTTCATTATAAAGCAACCCACAGCTATATATGGGTATTTTTAAGCCTCCCTAGACTCGGTTCATTTTCAAGCCACCCAAGGCTATATATGGGTATTATCAAGCCTCCCTAAGCTAGGTACATTTTCAATCCACCCATGGTTAATAATGAGTATTACGAGCGCTCGAGGCTTAGAATGAGAATTATGAGCCCCCAAAGCTAATAGAACCATCCCGTGTCTTCGAAAGCTAAGAATGGGTACTATGAGCCCCCAATAGGAGCATCCCGTGTCTTCGAAAAACTTTGTGATGCAAGGGGTCTTAAATGCCATTTAATATTGTCACTCCCTTTTCTTCTATAGACACATTTTCCCTTATACTTCAATCTTCGATATAATTGGTTATTAGGTTCTCTTCAAACTTGTTAAGGTGAGAATATTTTGAAAGATTTTAGATTGGTAGAGCAAGAACTCAAAGATGAAAAAGTCATCCATATATATATATATATATATATATATATATATATATATATGTGTGTGTGTGTGTAATTGTTAAAGAAATACAAGACACATAAAGTTAAACTTAGAGTTTTTCTTATTTTAAAAACAGAAACAGAAATATCCCAAGGCAAAGATAGGCATGCGGCTGTCTCAATTTGGGGTTACACTCCCTATGAACTGCTGAAGCCTCCCTTGCTGGATGGGCCTTTCAATCTCATTCTTCAAAGCAAAGCACCTATCGGTGGTGTGGCTATGGTCTTGGTTAAATTCACACCACTTGGCCATGTCTCTCTTATGTGGCGGGGATTTGAGCTTCTCCAACCCTTGAGTAGTTTATCCTCCTTGATGCTCTCAAGGATGTCCTCTGGACTGGAATTCATCAAGGTAAAGTCCTTGTAAGTCTTTCCTATCTCTAGATCTTTTTGCTTCCTCTTCAATGCCCTGACTGCGGCCTTGTCTTCAATAGCTACAGCCCTCTGCATGGAAGTGAAGGCGGTGGACTCTAGCATCATAACCCTTTATTCCAGGAATTTATCTGGCCCTGGAGTGAGACTTGGTTATCATATAGATGGTCCTTGTAGCTCAATAAGTGGGTCATGTCTTCATTATACTGAGGACCTAATCCAGAACTTCTTTCCATGGTTTATATTGTGTTAGTATTTAGAACTATATTCTGAGATGAACTAAACCATGGTGAGAAAACCAAGATATACAGAAGAAAAGCCAAGTATGAACATAAGTATGAAACTTTTTTATCACCAACTTTAGCCAAACTAAGCAAGTCCAGGCTGTTGTGGCCTCTTAAGGAAATAAGGGTGAGGTTGCGGTCTCTGGTACTAATAAGGACGTGGTCGTGGACTCTATGAAGGATTGTTCACCAGAAGTGATTTGAGCACGAATAGTTTCACCGAATTGGACGACTTGTCGGGCTCTTTTTCCGGGTGGCAAAGTACCTAAAAAGTTAGCAAGAATGGGTACCACAACCTATCTTGGATAGTTTATCGATCCTTAGGGCTAACGCCTAGTTGGACTTTGTCCATCAAATCATCGATTATTAATGACTTGACCTAGCCTTTTGCCATGTAACTCCACTTATAGACTATAAGGCCTATGTTAGGAGTTTGTCAAGCATTTCCCGGCATCTTCGGTCCCGAATATCTAAAAACATTGACAATTAAAAATGATTATATCCCAAAAAGTACAAAAATTGGCCAATCTACTGCATAGGGGATGTGACCTATAGGCAGTTAACTTTCCAGGACGCATCCAGCAAGATGGAGAAGGTTTTTCTTCAGAAATGGGCCCAAAAATTGGGTTTCACACACAAAAGCATGACCAAAAAGGTCCTCTAGGAGATAATCAGAGACATAAAAATCCTAGAGTGCAAAATAGCACAATTTTGGTAGAAAAATTCTAGAGTATGGGAAATAAAATGGCATAAGATGCCCAGAAACAGAGATAATTGAAGAAGAGCACATCCCTAATTATTTACCTTCATGAGGCCATGGCCTTTTGAATTTTTCAACACGAACTAGGTAGGGTAACATAACTGGAGTAAGTGAAATAGATCTAAGGCCATGGAAAAAAGGCCTAGAAAGAAGATCTAGAAATAAAGGAGTCCCCCTAGGGAGTTTATATGCAAAATACGGGTCTAAAAACCAAGATCTCACCCATAGGATAAAGACCCGAGGGTCTCCATGGATGAAATAAGGTGGTACGAGCCCGATTTGAGATGAAACTTGGTAAAATACCTCATTTCCCACAAATAGTGCCAAAAACGATGACGCGAGAAATCATACTTAAGTCATTATCAACCATCACATTAAATGTAAAAGCGTAAATAAAGTAAATAAAGGGAAATAACAAAAGATATAGAGTGTTTCGGCCATAAAATGAGCATACGTCCACTTTAGTGCCTTAGGTTGCGTTTGTTTTTTTATCTGAATCTGAAGTCTGAATCTGAAATCTGAAGACTGAATCTGAAGTCTGAAATCTGAATCTGAAAAATGTGTTTGTTTTTACGTCTGAATATACTTCTGAATGAATGTATTTAGACTGATTCAGACTTCAGATTCAGACTTCAGACCCAATTCTACCTCTTAATCATTAAGAGGCAAATATGACCGTTAACCTCTTAATCATTTAAAAAAACAAACACTTTTTGATACCTCTTAAGTCTGAATGGTTCAGATTCAGACTTAAGAGGTAAAAACAAACGACCCCTTAGTCTCATTATATGTAATCATTAATATAAGATTGGTGTGACATTAGAGGCGTATGAGAGAGAGAGAGAGAGAAGGGCGATGAATACATGAGAAATGTAGCCATGTGTAGTGCGGGATGCAACCTGTAGAACAAGTATGTAGATGGTTGTGGACTATAGCGGCCCAGGTGGCGTGGGAGCTTCCAAAAAGAGAGTGAGTAAAGATTTGGGCAGGGCTTCACTGCCCAATCTTGTCCTGGTAATTGTGAGGTGAGAACTTATATTTATAGAAGTCAAGAGGTGATGTCATATGCCCAGAGCATGTGACATGTGGATAAGTGGGGTAAGTAGGTAATCCTTATAGAAGTTAGGGTAGCTGGCAGGTATATGCTGACATGGTTAAGTCTACGACAGGGGATGTACTGCTGGAAGGGTATGCGGGCATGGCCTGCTAAGGATGCAGTCATAGCCTTATTATATGCTATAATTACTGGGACTATCGCGACCTGTTTGGCACAGGCAGTGGCAATGTGCTTAAGCCTTTCGCGACCTAGGTACCAGTATTGGGCATATCACTAACTACCCGAAAAAATGGTCTTCAAAGAAAACTTACATGATATTACTCGTTTATTTTATTAATTACTTGTTTTTCATTTCTAGGTTATATTATTTTCTTTCTTGTTTTCCAATTTTTGAATGATGATAGGGTGGTAAATTATCTTTTACAACTACTCACTTTTTGAATGGCTTAGAACAATGCTCATACAAACATGATAACTATTTCTCGTGCTTCTTGTTTCTTTTTTAGATTTAAATAATTGAAAACACGAAGCCTAAATTACGAATAATCCTTTATGCTTCAAATTCTTGTCCACATTTCAGTTAGATCTTTCAAAATTCATTTTTTTTATTGATTGGCAACTAATAAGATTCAAGTTACTGTTAAATTGAAATAACACGGGATTCAAGATTCTTTCAAATCTTTGAAAGATGTTTGGTTCGTTCTTTTATCATAAAGGGAACTTAAATCTTTATACATCAATTAAATAACATTAAAACGGATCAAATTTTTAAAATTGTAAAATAGATTATTTTTAAGCCAAAATTTATGGAAATGACTATATAATTGATAGATCATCTATAAACAAATTCAACTTTGAAAAATTGGTTCATTTTCCTAAAATTGATTTTTTTTTATAATCATCTCACGTCTTCTTAGTTAAATTTTTTAATGATTGTTTGTATTCATGATCTCATCACTATAAATATTATTTCCACCAAGTTTTGTTGAAAAAATTGAAGTCCAATAATTTTACCATATGATCAAGCTTGGCACTTTATTAATCCATTGCATTTATTCTAAAATATTTTATTTCTATATCCATAGAAAAAATATAAGATACATTTTGGTATGTTATATTGTCACCTTTTACACTAAGAATAAACGATAAATCTTTGCAATGTAATAGGACCTGAAACTATAAAACTAGAAGCTTATTTTCGTACATGCAATGCTCCAATGAACGACTATATTAACATTTTTTATTTCACGGTTGGAAAAATGGATACTCTGCAAAGTATACAAGAATTTTAGGGGGAAAATAAAGAAAAAAACTAGTGACGGTCATGGAGATGCTTTGGCAATTACAAATATTGATCAAGTAGTGCCAACAAAAGACAACCTAGCCAACATACCTCATTCAACTAATTCTTGTATTGATCATAACTGTTTATTTTGCTTCTTCTACAGACTCTTCATTATTAATAAACTATTGAGAACAGATCATCAGGAATTAATTATTGAAGCACATTATTCCCAAATTTACATGTTGTCGAGTCATTGGGTGTTTTGTTGCATGAGAATGAAGAAGAAGAATTTCATGTTCCAAATGACATCAAACCATTTTGTATTGTGTTTGATGCTAGTCCAATATCTCCTCAAAACAGATGGATGCACTTATGGAGGATACACTCGAGGAGGATACGCCCGTACCTGATTGTACCTCACATGAGTGTTTTTTTATTGACTATTATTATAGTCTCTCTATGCTGACAAAAAAGTGCGACACAATTGATGTGTCGCACTGTCATTCACTCGTGTTCGGGTTCCATAAGGCTACACTCTTCGTGGGGCCCGGACACGAGCGCAGTGGAGGATCCAAGAATTTCAAATTGGGGGGACAAATCATTGTGTAACCAAAATATAAAAATGAATATGTGAATCAAATGAATAAATAATCCAAACATTCATTACGTAGATCTTTATTAACATAAACACCATTGACACGGATAATTACAAAAAAAATTACCCAAATTACGTAGAAATTTTTGGCATCGCAAATTGTGATCGACGTTCCATTATTTCATAAAATTCATTTATAATATCATCAACTTCAAAATCTTGAGCAATTTCTTTCTCGATATATGTAATTAAAAAAATTTCAAGAAAGTCATCCTCCATCTTATTTTGTAGCTTAGTCTTAACAAGACTCATGGCTGAAAATGCACGTTTCGTCTATCAGCAAAGGGATAAATTGTTACTTTTCTTGTTTTGGCCAAAACTTGGCACAACTCAAAAATTGTGAACACCTTTTGCAGCTAAGTATTTCCATGAATTTCATGCTCATAATGCTCCAATTGAAACCTCAAATACAAATTCTCTTGTTCATCAAAGTCATTATTTTTTTGTAAGTTTGGAAATATCCTCAATGTTGAACGACTTATAAGAATCATAAGGGTCAAGTGTCGTGCTCAGAATAAGCAACTCCATCACATCCTTTTTAAATCTAAGATTCAATTCTTGTATTTGAGAGTCTATTGCAGGAGTAAACACTTCAAACCAAAAAATGACGCTCAATTATAATGTCCCTTTCTCTAGATCTACCCAACCACCACTATAGTGAGCACTCATATCAGGAATTTATATCTTACACTTTTCACAAAAAGATTTCATTTTACCAAATACAGGATCCCAACCATCTTATCTCAACTTTTTCATAAGAGCTTTTGTCGTTGATACCAAATGCATGGAATTCATTACATCTTGGGATTTGTGTTGTGTAAAGCTTAGCAAATATCATCATTAATCCTCGTGATCTCTCTCATAAGATGTTAGGTAAATATGAATTCGAAAGAAGTGTTCAAATAATAAACTCCATCTCCATCTCCATCTCCACGTTGAACATAAATTGTCCCATCAGCAATAACTTTTTTTAAAATTGCACAAGTTGCATCAAATATAGATATAAAGCTATGAAGAGATCCCAAATGAGAGCTCTATTGGGTATCTCCAGCCCGTTTTAAATTGCCAATTTGATTTAAACCTTTACCAGTCTCAACTTATTCAATGGAAAGTTTTTTTACAAATTTCTTTTGCCTGAGAAATTTTCAATTAATTATTCCATTTACAGGAGAAACTAACTGCATTCACAACGATAGGAAAATAATTGAAAGATTGATGAACATGAAAATCCTCTCGCGAAGCAGCCACGACTGCTAATTGCAAACAATGAGGAAGGCAATGAATATAGTATGCGAAAACGGCGATCATTTTTAAAAAAGGTCTTACAACCCATTCCATTCTAAACTCATGTTACTAGCACCATCGTATCCCTGACCTCTTATATTCTGTACACTAAGATTATTATTAAAAAGGATAACTGATATTTCTTTCTTCAAAGTCGATGACATGGTATCAGGTACATGAACCAGATCAAAAAATCGCTCCCATATAAATACACTTTTATCGAAAAATCTTATCACAGTGGCCATTTGCTCTTTTTTGTTTCATCATGGGAATCATCCATAAAAATAAGAAAATTAGCATCATTAATTTCTTCCCGAATAAGCTCCCAAATTTCCCTTGCATAAATTTATAAAATTTCCTTCTGCCATAAATTTATAAAATTTTAACTTTCTTCCATGAACGAAATCCCTCCACCATAAATTCACTAGAGTCGGGGCGACCCGATGGTTTGGTAAAAATAAAGCAAGGAAGACAATAAATCCCATTGGTAGTTAGAGAATATTCCAACCAATTTGGAAAAATCTTGAACCAATAATCTTAGACCAACTTTAATATATGCTCTTCGGATTTCATCACATTGATTGTATGGATATCCCATATTTGTTGACATAACCTTGGATCACATTCGATAGAATTTGTATCTTTTTCAACGAAATAAATTTTAAAAATCCTTAAAGGTCATTGTTCAGCTTCAACGTTAGAGGATGGTTGTTCGGTAGAAATCGGTGCACTAACATCTAAACCTTCAATAACACCTTTTTTTAAAATGCATCCATAGTTGTTCTTTTGACCACGACTAACTGTCAAAACTTTAAAACATAAAGAACAACATTTTAATTACTTTAATAAAATTAACAAGCCTATTATTTACTTAGTTATCTTCTAATTAGTAAAGAATTTAAACATCTAAGATCATTTATTGAATAACTTGTACATGGAAGTTCAAAGGTAAAATTTGATGCAAACAAGTGAGGCAGTGCCTAAAATAATTAAACATGAATGAAAAATCAAAATAGTTAATTGAGTATCAACTAAATATGAACATAAATTAAAGTTACAAAATGATGACTTTAAATTAAAACTCAAATACTAGATTCAAAATATTTAATTTAATGCAATCCCCATATATAGATGTGTAATTCTTAGAAGAACAGACAATATTACATAATGAAATTATATAAAAAAAAATTGAATAATATGAAAGAAAGAAAGGACGAATTAATGAAAAAACAAACAAAAAAAAGGAAAAGAAAAAAAATACCTCATAAAAATGAAGTTGATCCGATAAATGCTTCTTCTGACTATCAGATTTCAGTGAAGCTTGGTCTGTTTGGATTTGGGATTTAGAGCATGTGGTCCCTCTCTTGAGTGTATTTGGTTGCTAAAAGTTAAAAGCAACACCCTTATGTTTTTTTATTTTAACCTAAACCTTAAAATGTCTCTTTTGTCCTTTTTTTATTGGGTTGTGTCAAAACAGAAGTACATACGTGTGTATTTTATTATAAAGACATAGTGAACTTGAGGGGTGTTGGAGTTTTCTTATGGAAAGAACGAAATATAATAATTAATTTCTGCAAGGCACGTTCTTGGAACGCTTTCTTTTAGGCAAAATTTCTCCCAATCCGGTTGAGACAGAACCAGAACCGCGAGTACACAATGGGTTTTGTAGAACCTGCCTTCAGGATACAATGCAGTATGAACAGTTGTTTGATTCAAACTATGTACTGTTTGATCAAACCCGAGAACACTCTGAATTTGTAACTTGATAATGCCAAAGTATAGAGGACGGAGAGAGGAGAAACCAGCAATTTTCGGTGTCCAAAACAGAGGTCTGGAACTCTTTTTATAGCCATTTATGTGACTGTTCTTCAACAGTCACAACTCTTCATGGAGTGACTCAGCAACCGTGCGAAGTGCCAAGTGCGCGTCAAAGCGCGCAATGCGCCCTAAGTCGCCCAATCGCCCTTTCGCGCGCCGCGTGTCGCGCTTACGCGCTTACGCGTGTCGCGATTGGTGGTGCTTAAGCACCACCGCGATGCGTAGGATCATAGCCTCTTATTTGACTTGTCAACTAAGAATCTTAGTTGTCCTTTAGTTGATATACCACTACCTTTTGTAGTATTCTTCCAATGTGGGACAATATGGGATTTTGAGCATTCCCCATATCTTTCACACCCATTTGCTCATGTTTCTACTTTCTAAATTAAAACCCAAACTATGTTTAAAATAAAACACAAATAATATAATAAAATATTAACAACTAAAAATTAAACTCAATAAATATTGGAATTAATCCAACATAAATTCACTAGAGTCGGGGCGACCCGATGGTTTGGTAAAAATAAAGCAAGGAAGACAATAAATCCCATTGGTAGTTAGAGAATATTCCAATCAATTTGGAAAAATCTTGAACCAATAATCTTAGACCAACTTTAATATATGCTCTTCGGATTTCATCACATTGATTGTATGGATATCCCATATTTGTTGACATAACCTTGGATCACATTCGATAGAATTTGTATCTTTTTCAACGAAATAAATTTTAAAAATCCTTAAAGGTCATTGTTCAGCTTCAACGTTAGAGGATGGTTGTTCGGTAGAAATCGGTGCACTAACATCTAAACCTTCAATAACACCTTTTTTTAAAATGCATCCATAGTTGTTCTTTTGACCACGACTAACTGTCAAAACTTTAAAACATAAAGAACAACATTTTAATTACTTTAATAAAATTAACAAGCCTATTATTTACTTAGTTATCTTCTAATTAGTAAAGAATTTAAACATCTAAGATCATTTATTGAATAACTTGTACATGGAAGTTCAAAGGTAAAATTTGATGCAAACAAGTGAGGCAGTGCCTAAAATAATTAAACATGAATGAAAAATCAAAATAGTTAATTGAGTATCAACTAAATATGAACATAAATTAAAGTTACAAAATGATGACTTTAAATTAAAACTCAAATACTAGATTCAAAATATTTAATTTAATGCAATCCCCATATATAGATGTGTAATTCTTAGAAGAACAGACAATATTACATAATGAAATTATATAAAAAAAAATTGAATAATATGAAAGAAAGAAAGGACGAATTAATGAAAAAACAAACAAAAAAAAGGAAAAGAAAAAAAATACCTCATAAAAATGAAGTTGATCCGATAAATGCTTCTTCTGACTATCAGATTTCAGTGAAGCTTGGTCTGTTTGGATTTGGGATTTAGAGCATGTGGTCCCTCTCTTGAGTGTATTTGGTTGCTAAAAGTTAAAAGCAACACCCTTATGTTTTTTTATTTTAACCTAAACCTTAAAATGTCTCTTTTGTCCTTTTTTTATTGGGTTGTGTCAAAACAGAAGTACATACGTGTGTATTTTATTATAAAGACATAGTGAACTTGAGGGGGCCAAACCATATTAAAATATATATAAATATTTTCTTCCTTTGCCTTCGTTTAACGTTACTTTTTGAGATAATTGTTTATTTAGAGTTTCCCTCACATGCTCAAAATTAGACTTACTCTGGTCTCCATCCCATGTTCTAGACCTTTAATACTATTTAGAAATATTCTATGCGAGGAGGTATATCTAGATTCATATATTGAGCTTTTCATAGTGTAGATTAATTCCCTTGCATTACGAGGATATATCCATCTAATCGTGAACTTCTACAGGGAAGTTTTTTTTGGTAAAAATGTAATTTATTAACCAAAAAAGGCAATCAGCCCAAGAAGATGGAGACAACAAAGCCCAAACTAACAAACCAAGTAGCCCACTCGGCCTAAACCCAAAATAAAGACTCAGAATCCAAAACCCAGCCCAACATGTATACCATTAGCACGTGTACGGACCATAATAAACCATGCCATACATCCATGCCATACATCCTAGGGGTGGCAATTTGGGTCAGTGGGTCGTGTTTTGACCCGACACGACACGACACGACAAGGTTTTTTCGGACACGAACACGACACGACATGAATTCGTGTTTTTTTTAGCTGACACGATCACGACCCGAATAAAAAATAACACGGCACGACACGACACGACAACCATAAATTCTTAAATTTTAGGCTTAAAAAACACGATAACACGATAACATGACACGACTCATAATTAAGACACGGACACGACACGACACGACTTCGTGTCAAAAAAACATGACACGAACACGACACGAACACAAAATATCGTGTCAATTTCGGATCAATTTCGTGTCGTTCCGTGTCGTTTTTTCGTGTCGTTTCTAAAATTGTCACTCCTAATATCCCCACACACCAACATCATAACCAACAGGAAGAAATCACGTTAAGTCCCTAGCTGCCACTAACATCTACCAAAGTAAGTCTAAGAGATAACACACAATCTACTAAACCAACAAAACCATCATTGCATCCTCTTCTCTCTCACCACAACCTGACGAGCTCCAACTACCCAAAATGGAGGATTTCTGCTAAACAAGAGATCTCTAGAGCCAAAAGGAGGGAACCCAAATACATATACAAAACCACCACCAAGCTCAGTAAAATAAGTACCATAGTTCTACCACTAAAGAAAACAGCCACAACCAATTCATGAAAACTAAAAAGGAAGATCTCTGCTAAATAAGAAGCCTCCAGAGTTTTCATAATTTTTTTAATCTCCCCCTAAAGAGGGGTGTATAAAAATATTTCTTTAAAATAGAAGGTGAAGTCAAAGGCTTTATTTGACTTTGACACTTATTTATAAAGAAAATTTTGACTTAACCTCCTATACCAGGTAAAGATAAAGGATTTTGAAAATGAGGGGTAACTCAACTTATGCATTAACATTAGGGGGTGAAGTCAAAATGATCCTAAAATTTATTATAATGTAAATTGAACCACATTGCATCAAATTAAAGGTTAAATATGTCGGTTGAGAAAATTAAATTTTGGAGAGTAAAGAGTAACCTAGAAATGATCATTTTTGTTATTTAGGTTCAATTATCCAAAAACAAATGGAGATATTAGTGATGATGTTATGTATATGATTAAAGCAGGTTGGGTTAAGTGGATAAGTGCTACCGGTGTATTGTGTGATAGCCGTATACTTTTGAAGTTAAAAGGGTAATTTTATAGGATGGCCATTAGACCCGTCATGTTATATGGGATAGATTTTTGGGCAACCAAAATTCAAAGTGTGCGGAAAATGAGTGTGGCGGAGATGCGAATGCTAAGATGAATTTGTGGTAAAACTCGAAAGGATAAAATTATATGTGAAAAATTCGTGAAATGGTAAAAGTAGCTCCTATCGAAGACAATTGAGAGAAAATCTACTTAGATGGTTTGGACACATCAGACATAGACCAATGGCTCCCCCGTAAGGAAGAGTGATTTATTTAGTATTGATGGTAACGTAAGGGATGGGGGTAGGCCTGTGAGCGCAAAAAATCCCAAGGTGGTTTTTACACACAACAAAGTTCAAATTTTGTTATTTTTTAACAAATTAAAGTCCAAAGCATATAACACCACTTTTAAAAAGATTTTATCTTTTTATCCTAAACATGCAACCATGTGATAAAACAAATAAATTAAACCATGCATCCAACCAAGGCAAAGTTTCAGGAAAAAAAACCTTTTGGATAAAACCTTTATTCACTTAAAAATCTACAAGAGAGTTGACTTACAAACAAATTGATACCAGCCATAAGTATAATGTGCTATTCTTCGCAAATCTCTAATGAACAACTATGATCCTCGCAAGAATCATAAATCGCAGTCCTATGAAATAGCCTCAGCTATCGTCTTCAGTAGTGAGTCCCCTCGGGTATCACACGTCAGCCATGGAGATGCCTCCTCCATAAAGGTGTATGAAAGGATACTAAACTTTCTAAGGTTTAAATCAATTCACAAACTAGATTTCTAGGATGATGGTTGTGAATCAAAAAGTATTTTTGCAACACAAAAAATAAAGAACTTTTGTAACAGATATACAGAAACGTTTTTGCAAAATTCTTATAAAACATGGAGACGAAATAGGTATTTATATGAAAACACAAATTTCGAGGCGGTGTAGGGTCGTTCGAATGACATTGCACTGTCGATCTAACAACATCAAGATCTCATTCGAACGAATTTCATTTTGCTTATAACGACCTCTAAAAAAATCAATCGAGTATGCCCTCGTCTGAAGCACGCTTGAAAAACACTTTGAACGACCTTCAAACGACATTGAATCTTGTTTTTAACGACATGAAATATCGTTTGAATGAGATTACAGATCAAAAATATTTTTCCTTTCGAAATAAAAAACTCCTGTACATTTTCAACAAATAAAACATCCCAAAATAACGTCTATGAATTAATTTAAACTATAAATTGCTTTATACCTCAAATGGGATGTCGAAAATCTTCAAACTTGAAAATGCTCGAGTTCAGTTCGTCTTAATGGTGTGTGTGACGATTTGTAATGGGATACGCCAAACTAGTCTAAAACTATGCTATGAATAATATTGGAAAAATTATTCTTAGAAGGCTTAAATTGACTTTGTTAGATATTGAAAAAAAGAACATAATATCATGTGGTTTAACCAAAGATATTTCACTGAAGAGAATGGAATGAAAAAATATAATTCATGTACCTGACCCCAAATAATTGAGAAAATGCTTTATTGAGTTGAGTTAAAAGTAATAAACTTATAAAGTTTTATGGAACAAAGTTGCAGTGATCTAATAATTACAAAAGTTTGCATCCCTAATAATTTAACCATTTAACTTTTCTAATATGTTATTATCAAGATTGTTACTTCATTAATACAATACATTTATACTTGATTGTATAGTTTATAATTTTAAATAAAATTAGTGTTGAATATTAGTATGTCAAATTGTCACCTTTAATGCTAAAAATACAAGATATATATTTGCATGTTGTAGGGACTTGAAACTATTAAACAGTAAATTAAAATCACATAGTTTATTGGCCAAATTCTTTCTTCATTGGATCTCCTACTCTAGTACTTAAAAGAAGTAGTTAATATATTAAGTGTTTATTACATATCATGCATGCTAAAGTGAACAACTATATTTATTTGTACACAATTGGATGAATGATTTTTGTGTAAAGTATATCAGAATACAAGGGACATAGAGAACGGTCATGAATATATTAAAGAGTTAATGAATAAGAAAAGATTGAAGCACCTCGTGGATGTAGACACATTATCGAACTATGTATATCCTGTGTTGTGTCTTGTGTGATGAATCTGTACACAATTGGACTCATTTTTTTTTTCATTCTCTATAAACGTAACCCTCGCTTATGAAAAAGGGATAGGTAATCTCTATTATAACGAGTTGATGAATGAAAAGAGAGTGAAGCACCACGTGGGAGTAGACACGTTGTCGAACCATGTATATCTTGTGATGTGTCTTGTGTGATTTTCCTTTACTGCTCGGCTTTATTTGCTTTGAATTCATCTGTGTAGGATTTTACCACCTGCGGTTAGCACCGTCTGTGGGAACAAGCTTCATTTTCTCACCTAACGAGAAGTTATGTCTCACCCATGTAATCCACTTTCTCCACCTAATGATGAATATCAGGAAATCAAATTGGACCTCTAGTGCCTAGAATCAAGTCTGAGATCCACCCTAACAGGAGTCGCAACACTCCCAACTCCCGTTATCATCCTCAGGAGGAAAAAATTGTGGATAGAAGTGTCACACCCCGTAAAATTCATAAATAGATTGATTAAGTCTAAAAAAATCACAAGAATTAAAAATAGTTGGTTACATCCTCAGCATAACGAAAACTAAAAATCTGAATAAGTAACAAAACGAGATAATGAATTACTGAGTAATACAAAATGAACTCTAATGCCAATCATCAACAAAATAATAATCAAACTTTGATACTAATACAATATATACAAAAGATGACACAAAAATAAACTATATAACATATAATCTTGATAGTTTGCTATCAGGATCTTAATGGATTATTTATAAAATTAAGTGTCCAACACACACAAATCCAAATTTTATCTTTTTATACTAAGACATGCATCTAGGTGATAAAACAGATAAATCAAAACATGCATTCAACAACGGCAATTTGAGGAAAAATTCCTTGCGGGCAAAACCTTTTATTTTTAGCACTTTAAAGAGTTTACAAGACTATCGATTTACAAAATACTTGATACCAGTCACAAGTATAATGCGCATTGTCTTCGTAGAACCTCCAAATAATACTACTCTATGAGGAGAAGTCCACACGTTTCCTTCCACGCTCGGTATCAACCGATCAGCCTTTTTCTTCAGCAATGATCCCCTCGAGAATCACAATGGTTTGCTGTGAAAAAACTCTATCCATGAGAGTTGTGTATGCAAAGATACAGAACTATTGGGTCTAAACAGATTCACATAAATATATTTTGGGAATGAATTTTTTGAATCAAAACGGTTTTCTAAACTCAAAAGGTTGAAAACTTTTGCAAAATATACAGAAACGTTTATGGAAAAAGTCTGAGAAAAGATATATACGAAACATGTATTTATAAGGTGGACACAAGTTTCAAGGCTGCGGTTTGTTCGAACGACAATGAGGCTCGTTCGAACGAGAACAATAATTCGTTCTAACAAAAATGAATCTCGTTCGAACGACATTGCCATCTCATTTAAACAGGCTTTAAACGACACGAAATAGTACGCTAGTATGCCCTCGTTTAATTCACATTAGATAAATATATCTAACGACTTAGACATCTCGTTCGAATGGGAATGCCTTCTCGTTCGAATGAGGCAGGTGAATTTTAAAAAATTTGAAACATAAAAAAATGCATCTATTTTTTAATTAAAAAATTTTATTTCAATTTTGATAAAAATCAAACATCCCAAAATAAATTCAATGAATATATTTAAACTCTTAATAGCATTATACCTTTATAATGTGGAGATGTTTGAAAGTTGGAGATGTTGGATATTCGGTCCACTGTGACTGCTCGAGTCGAATGGTAATGAGATACACCAAAATCTATGAAAACTTTTGCAAAACATGCAATGATAATCTCAAAGGCAAACACCATCAGCTGTTTTTTTTAAATTTTTAATTTTTTTAAAGTATAAAAATTTTACAAATACAACACACCATGGAGAAACACAAAAATACCTGAATCATGGAAACGGAATGTAGGGGTGTGAACATATTCTATAGGTTAATAAACGTAGCCAAACATAACATGTGTGCACGAAGGAATCAAACACCACAAATGAAAATCTCAAAGTCTACCTTATGTGCAAAAATAGTGAACTCAAGTGAAATTGACTTAACATAATCAACTAATCAAGACCGTAAGCGATTTTCACACCAATAATGCTCAAAACTATTTAATGATTTATAAGATTTTTATGGTACTTGCAAATCCATTGATCTTCGATTTAATGTAAAACCCCGTATTTCTGTGCATTTAAATACTTAATTAATTCGGGTAAATTTTAAATTACTTGCGTGTCGTAATTTAATTGAATTAATTATGATAATATTAATCGGAGATTAAATGGTTAATATTTATGAAATTGAATTACTAAGTGAATAGTAATAATTTATTTACGTCATAACGTGTATTAATGACGTGGTATTTATTTATCTCAGTCGGGAGTCAGATATAGACTAAGTTGGGTGTGAGATAGGAACTTATAATAAATTATTTCGGATGTCAATTCTAAGCACACGGTTGAGTCCGGATGGGCCGAGATAGTCGGAAAAGAGTACCCAGGGATAGTAAATGGATCTCGGGACGTTTTTAGACATAATCGGGCTCACACGGAGGTGTTCGGGTCACTTGGGCTTGGCCCATTAGACTAAAAACGGGATTAGAGTATTAAAACTAAACCTAAGAAGTGTTGAATGATAGAAAAACACCTAAATAAACCTTAGAGTTTGAGAGAAATCTAGAGGGATCAATTGGAAGAGCAATTAGGGATCTTTTAGAGACAAAACAAGGAACAAATGGGGTGTTCTTCATCAAACATTTCTCTAATTCAACGGATCAGACTCTATGAACCCAAAAAGTTAAGTGGTTAACTTGCTATGATTTTTAATTCTAATAATCAATTCATATGGTAGTGGGTGTATTACAAATCCGTTTTGGGGTGGGTATTCCGGTGAAATTGGATTTTCGGTGAATGAAATACTTTGATGAGATTAAAGGTGAAATTAATGGTGTTTATGATTCTGGAGTGTAAGAGTATGAATCGTATGTTAAATCCAGTAAGAATCGATGTTAAATTTCTAATAAAAGAGATGTAAAAATCTATTGGATGTTTGAAACCCGGATAAGACACGAATCTGGAAAATGTTGGAATTCATGGAAATTAGTTGTTGAATTATGGTTTCTAGGATGATTAGAACCCGTTTTCATGTGTTAATATTGTTGATTGTGATCGGAGAATACTGATATTGAAGTTAAAAGCTTAGTTGGGTTAACAATGGAGGAAACAGACAACTCGGGGAAGAAGGGTACCTGATCGATCGACGGTCCCCGAATTTTGGTAGTTCGGCCAGTTTTATTATATAAGGGGAATTTATTTAAGAATTAAATTTCAAAGTATTTATTTAGGCAAAAATAAATATGAGAATAAATTTTCCTAACAATTATGGGGAATATAATTGGATTAGGGGGTGCGATGTGGGTGACACATTATGGATAAATTTTGGGATAATAATTCCTAAGTATAAATTTCGGACCGAGGGAATTCTGGGTAATATACTTGAGCTTAGTTTAGATTCGGATCATAGACTCGGGGTTTTTGGGCAAGTTCTGCGGTATTGGTACATGGTAAAGTCAGGAATAAATTATTATATATATACGGTGTGTGATAGAATATATGTACATTGTGTGCTTATAAATATCAGTGAGTATATATTTCTTTAATTTATATATGCTAGTGCTGTCGGGGGAGGTTGCGCGATGTGGGTGAATCCCCTAGCTTGAGGAGTAGGGCGTGTATATCCCCAGTTCATAGCGTCCAATTTCATATATGGGGCATTGAGATAATGTCCTCATACTCGGGGAACTATGACCACCTCCATTACGTTTTTATTTAGGTTCTGATTCGACAGACCATAGTTGTCTTGGAACTCCAGGTGGGACTGAGTAGCCTGGGTTGAGAGCACTTTAGAGAACACATCCGGTGAGTTATTATTCGGGAGGATGGGCTATTATATATTCAACATATGTCTGAATGTTGTAATATGGTTCTACGTATATAATGGGATAAATAATTATATATGGGTAATTAAATAAATGAAGTGGATTGTATTAATGACATATGGGTTATATATATATTCAACATATGTGTGAATGTTGTAATATGGTTTTATGTATATAATGGGATAAATAATTATATACAGGTAATTTCATACTTGAGAAAAATTGTATTATTTATATAACTAGTGAATGTTATATGGTTTTCAAGGAAAATGGTGAATTAAGTTAAGATAGTAAATAACTAATAAATCATTTATTTAAACATACTCGGGCTAGAGTAGGGTGTCAGGGAAAAGTTACGACAAGAGATAGTTACGAGATAGATAGCTAGGGAAGTTGTAGAGAAAGCGTTAGGTGTACACATTAGTTGAGGGGTGATTATGTCCTCAAGAGAGAGTGTGATACTAACTTAAATATGAAGTGCATTCATGCATTTTTAATTACTGCAAGTTAATCATTTGCTAAATATTTTCAAAATGTTTTGGGTTCTAACCCTTGCTATCAAATATTTTCAAAGCTTTTTAGGTGTCTAGACACAGGGACGCCAAGTGTGACTTCATTTCAGGGATTCGCAACTGCAGCATATGTGGATATTGCAGGATTTGGATAGACGCATCTACTTTTCTATTCCTATTGTAGGGATTCATATCAGTTTATTTCGATCATGTCACTCACAATTTTATTTAGTTTTCTTTCAGATTGTATGGGATTTATTACTCTCTGTTAGTTTGGTTGGTTTGGGATTTTAGCCGGTGGTTTATTCAGCAAGACTTTATTATTCTATGTGATGATTGATTCTATCAGCATTGGATGTTTTTATTTTATTTTTGAACTTATTTTTGTCTTGGATTAAATAAAATTAAAATTTGACACCAGCTTTTTGAATACTAGGTGGTTAGTAAGCTTTAAAAAGTTCTCGACAGTGATACTAAGAATAAACCAAATGATATTCATGTTTTAATTTGATATAGGACTGATCACACGGTATTTTATTAGGCGGGGTGTCACACTTAGCTCCCTCAAAATCTCACATATTGTATTTTTTCTCTCAATTGTTTTTGAAGAAATTAACGGTCATATGGATTATAGTCTCAATGTTCTTAGAAATTGGCCTCGCACTTCTGTTTTTATGTCCCTTTAATCTTTTAGGCTCTTTTTTTTGCAAATGGTGGTTATTCACGCAATGTCAACCTGTCTTTCGCAGCCCCATTCCATTACTTAAAATATACCAATTTTACCGGATAAATGATTTTCTATTTTTTCAATCCGGACAATGGTTCTTACATGCACTACTTTTATTTTCTCGCTTTTCATATTTGGTTCGTTTTAAAAGCAGGATTAAGATTAAAACACTACAATCGACACGTGACAGTAAGTGCAATACTCAACTAAGTCGGTGCTCGTATGCATTAAATGTGATAAAAAGTCAAACATGTAGCAAGTAGTTATCATATTACATCGTAATGACTCCACACATTATAAAGCATGTAAATGAAATGATGTCACGTCTCAAAACACTACGAAATAGTCACGTGGATATGGAATGAACGGGTGTCTCGGACATTTTTAATGTTCATTCATATATGGTGTGAAAAAAATACAGAACTCTTTTGGATTTTTCAAAATTTTTATCAAAAATAAAATCTTTTTGTCCTTTTCACTTTTTCTTTAAAAGAAACCGAAAATCTTTTTGTATTTTTCAAAAAATTTCAAGAAAAATAAATATATTTTTGGATTTTTCGAAAAATGTATTAAAATGAAAAATGTAAATACAATGATAATACAATGGTAGTACAATCTAGCAATAGTGATATATGATATGAGCAGGAAAAACTCTGTATTCAAGCAAACAAGTATCAACCTCATTCATTAGGCTTGGAGGAGTTCTCCAAAGGAGATGACATCCTATGAAAAACCTCCATCAAATCTTGTGAAGTCTTGACTAAATACTATACTAGCTCTCGAAAACTCTCAAAATCTCTCATACAACGTGCAGGAGCATGTGGAGTACACGTGTGGCTCGCGTTCGAGAACTTGTGTGGTAGCATATCGTGGAAGATACCTATGAGTCACTCTACCCAACTTAACAAAAACTCTTAGGTGACCTCTTTGTTTTCAATGGGAACAAACATATATTGGATCGGATCCACCTATGTCAAAACGTCTAGGACAAGCTCTCCTAGGTGGGTTAGGATGCCTAGGTAAGTTAAGTCGAGGGCCATGTGGATATAACACAAACTAGGGAACCGAATCGGGTGCTACATGGGAAGTGAATGCACTGTCAAAACCTATTCCTAGCCTCTCAAAATTACCTAAAGTGGGACTGAGGAGCATCTTTCCTACCATCTTATATGTGTCCTCTACAGTAGCCTTGACCTCCCAGGCACATTCGATATCTCTCTCGAGTTGGGACACATGGGATTCAATTTTATCATGAGTCTCTAATGAAGATTGAATATCTCTCGTAAGACTATCCATGGTGTTGGACAAATCACTCTTTTCCTGGCTTAAAACGATTAATTGCTCACACAAAGAAACCTTCACCTTCTCATATTGACTCGCTAATGCCTCACACGCCCTCAAAACTTTCACCTCTCTCTCCAAATCTAACACCCTAAGAGATAAATCCTTATTGATCTTTTTTGTCTTCATCAAGTCAGATTTATCAAGAATTCAATCAAAATACTAAGAATTCAAACCTAATCACAAACTAAATTCAGTTAATTGCAAAAATTGTTAATTAAATTATTAAATTCGTATTTTAATCATAATTAGGTTTAGATTCATATGAATAGGTTTAATCTAAACCAAAAACAATTATATAATCATTCTAAATAAACTTACCTTAATAAGTTTGATGAAAAAAAAAGCTAGGATTCTTTAATACTCTTTTCTCCCTTGAGCCTCCTTATCTCTCTAAGCTTGTAGTTTTTCCCAATTTGTGTTATGTGAATAATGAGCTCATAATGGTTCACTAAGTTCCTTAATTTCAAAAATTGGGCTTGGTCCCAAAGTGGTCCCCTAAATAAATGATCCAAAATAGTCTCTAAATGGTCTAAAAATCCACATAAGTCCTATACTGACCCAATAGGCCTAAATTACACCATTATAAATTAGAACGTACATTCTACATGTACCACTAGCACAATACAAAATATACCAAAATAATTAATTAACAACCCTATTGTTCAATAATTAATTGATACGAGTCCAAATATTAATTAATTTAATTAATGAATTATCATGTATTAAATCTGATTTCAAATCTGAATTAAATAACACAAAAATTATAAATAGTGACATCTCTAGTGATAACAGACAAAGATAATTAATTTTATCCAATCTAACAATTCACTAAAAATAAAGGGTATTACATCCCCCCTAAACAAGGAACTTTGTCCTCAAAATTTGAATTCAATATATCCCCAATCGAAAATCTAAGAATATATCACCCGTAGCGCCCTCACACTATTGTAAATAATATATTCCATCCACGACCCCTCATATCCTATGATCTCTCTCATCATAAAAATTTTGTTTGGCAATACTCCCAACCAACTAATCTAAATGTCGAAACACCAACTTGTCACTCAATGACCCAATCCATCGTGCCCCTGTTGAACATAATCATTTATACTAATGGTGATAAAGTGAGGTCAATGACACCGGCCTTTCCCTAACTAAATTATTTAAGAGGAACTTCCCATCGGTCGCCTACTCATTATTGGAAGTTATACTCCATAATTCCCACACTGGAGAGATCATTAACAACATCTGATTTTTCACCTGAAGCTCCAAACCATGCTCTCTCTCTTCTTAATTTCTTTTGCCTGTTCCGGCAATATCAACATGTTCTACTATGAACACCATGACCTCTAAGGTTTTTCGAACACGTAAAAATACTGATAGCTTGCTACTCATACATCTAATTGGTTTGGTTAAACTAACTCAAATATCCCCAAATGGTCTCTTGCCCTCTTTGGAACTCCCAATTCCCATTGAAATCAATTGGTTTACTCTTCCACTTTTTTTACGTCACGAATAATGTATATAATCGTCCGTTTTACTTATGCATTCTAGTACAACTGTGTTCGTTAGTTCTTGGATTTTAATATCATATATTGTATACCCTTTTTTATCGCTATATATATATATGTTTTACAAGGTTTATTTGAGCTTCTGTGGGTATTGGAACGCTTAACGGTGCAATTGGTGCTATTCGGAAAGGTTTTAATGTTGTGTGCAACTTTCGAGGAATTTTAGTCATTTAGTTATTCAAAATTTATGCCCAAACACTTCTCTGAAGTTGTAATTCTCTGATTTATCTTCGCGTAGACACTGACGGTACATCAATCCGGGTTCTAACAATCGATTTATGACCATTTTTTTTAGGAGCATTTTCTTAGTTTTTAAGGCAAATGCTTGGGCTTGAAATAGAATGTCGATCCCCGGATCCAAATTGATTGATCGATCGATGGTTCCATTTTTTCGTAGAAGGAAGGCATTGTACATTTTTCAATTGCATTGATTGATCTATGGATTTCATCGATCGATCGATGCAAGCAGATTTTTGGCAAGTTTTGCTTAATGTTTTCTTTTTACTTTTCTTTTAATCCAACTCACTATATATATGCAAGTTGGATATTTATTAGAGAGATTCATATTTTAGTATATAGTTTAAGATTTGGTTGATGTTGGGAGTTCTTTCCTCCTCTCTCTATCTCTCTCTCCTAGGGTTTGTTGTGTAAGATTACTTTTCATCTTCTTCTATAATTAATTATAGTTTCAATTCTTGTTTTTAAGCTTTGGTAATTAGGTTATTTTTTATTAATTAGGTTTCTTGCTTTATTAATTGCTTACATTAAATACATGATATTTACTATGCTTTGTAGGCATGGTAATTTAAGTTGAGATTGTTAAACTAGTATGGGTTAATTAGTTGCCTTGATATGGTATGATGGGTTTATGATAGTTTTAATAGGCTAATTGGTGTTGGTATTTTGGAGTTGGGATCTTCTCTCACCTAGGGTTTTATCATTTGTGTGTATGGTTACTATTCATTTTCTTTTCCAATATATTATAGTTCATTTCTTGTTTTCAAGCTTTGATAATTAGGTTATTGCTTTTATTAATTAGGTTTCTTTCTTTATTAACTGTTTTCATTAAATATATACATATTTACCATGATTTTTAGGTAATTTAATTTTGGTTGAGATTTTTAAACTCACATGGGTTAAGTAGTTGTTATGCTATGGTGTGATAGGTTTAGGATAGTTTTAATGGGCTAATTGTTCTTGGTATTGCGCCTAGGAAACGGTGTATATCGCGTATGCGTCGTATTTATGACCTTTCATGTGTAATTTCGAGAATATTCGTTCACGCCGAAATCATAGTAAGCTTTTATGAGAATTTAGAGGGTGACGACTCTAGGTTTTATTAATTGTACAAATGAGATTAATCTTATTAATTCTTTTCTTTCCATGTAACAGTTTATGCTATTTAGTCCATCTGCGGGATGCGATTCTCAATCTATAGTTTTATTCGTTTTGTTAATCTAGTTTCATTACCCGCCTAGTTTAATGATTTGCTCACTCGTCACCTTTTAAACTTTTATTTGAGAAGTAATAAATTAATAGAATTTTAACTGCAATTCCCAGTGAATTCATTCCCTACTTGTCGCTACACTCCATAGTTAGTGTGCCAAGTTTTGGTATTTACTTGTATAGGGCATGAACACCCAATGACATTTTACATACATACATAGTTTACGCCGGCTATCAAAATGGTGTTATTTTCGGGTAATTGTTTGTTTTAGAATTTTTATTTCCTATTATTTTTCTATCGATTTGTATTTTTTGTTTTAATCGGGACTACAGGATTAGACATTTGAACACTAAGAAAGGTTGTATTTGCGCCCGTACACCACAATGTTGAGCATCCATCGAAGAACCATTTCGGGTAATCATGTCATGCACTAATATTTTTTGTGATTGTAATGATTTGAGTTTGCAAGTTTGTCCCAGGAATAATTTTCAAAGTCCCTCTAAGCCTATAACTTTTGGTGAATACTTGCATGTTGTGAAGAATGAAAATCGTAAGGTTATTTTTGGTGAGTATTTATAAAATCAAACTAATGATATGTGGATTTTTTAAACTTATACTAATGAAAAAATGTTGCAAACTTGTGTCAGTAAAAAAGTTGAAATCCATTGTGATTGTAGTTCTCCGAACTATTATGACAATAACCTTCAAAGTTGTTATACGAATAATATTTAAACTTACGATAAAAGTTTTCAAATTAGGCTTTTTGGAGAACTTATGAAACCACCGAATTCATTTGGTGAGTTGTTGTAAAGTCAAAAAATGGAAAAATTTGACAACATTTATTGGGAGGAGAACCATTGTTGGGAGCATGATTTGGATCTGTTATTTAAAACCAATGATGATTCTTCTCATGAAACTTCGGGAGAGGATGAGTGTTTTGAACCAATAGAGGAATTCAAGGTTCTTTAGTCAACGATGCCTACTTTGGAACAAACCATTATGCATTTTTCACAAGGCATAATGGAGAACGAAAATGGTGATGATATGGAGATTGAAGCACTTTGCAATGAGATGATTTCTTCCTTGAACAACAAAGAAGAGTTGAACACTTGTGTTTCACCTCAAACAATTTTGAAAGAAAATTTCATTGAAACTGAATCTTTTTCCTTTGGAATTCCACCTTCGAGCGATGACGAGTAATCTCTTCGGATTGAATTTATTTTCTCCTCATTTTCATTCATCGTTATCCAACCATTACAACTTTTCCATGACTCGGTTGAAAGATTTGAATTGTTTAACACTTTCACCGACGAGGAATACCTTCTTGAGTTGCTTGCTTTAATGGGATCCTCTCTTTTGTGTGCCCCTCTCTCCATTATTTTTAAAAATCCTTTGGGAAAAAATTCATTTTTTTCACGGATCCCATATGTGCTTCTCTCCCATTCTATCCAAACCCCCCATTATCCACAAAAAATTTTAACGTGGTGATGGTTCCATCCCCCCGCCCAAACCATGCCTTCCGTTATTCAAGTGGAATTTTTATATTTTAGAAGGCATGAACTAAAATGAGAGACCAATAATTATCCAACAAAGTCAAATCATCGTTTGGTTGGACCCTCAAAAATTTCAACTCATATTGTATAGTTAAGTTTTTAGTCAAAATGTAGGTTGTACATATTAATTTCTTTATTTTTTAGTTATATTTTTCTAGTGTAGTTAGTTAATTTTTTTTTTTTTATGCTTGGTTCTAACATTTTTATAGGTTCAACGAACTTGAATTTGTGGAGATTGCGCGTCCCGAACACAAGGTTGGTAGAAAAGTTAAAAATTATAAAAATAGTTTTCCCCTTATTTTCCCTCTTGTGGGCCTCACACTGGGTGCCATGTTGGTCCATCTCGGATTGTTTTATTTTTTGGATTGTCAAATTGTCAATTGTTGGCAATCGCGCATTTGAACACACTCATAAATACTTATATATATATATATATATATATTCTCATTTTTGTGTGCGTGTGTGTCCCCCATGTTAATCCCACCCACAAATTTGTATTACAATGTATATAATAATACATTTTCTTTTAGTTTTTGTCATCCTTTTTGTTTTTACTTTTACCCCCATCTTTTCCCACTTCAAAAGACAAAAAAATGCCAAAATTGCATTTCATCAATCAAGCGATGAAAGTTGATTGATCAATCAAAAAAACAAAGTTTGCCTAAGGCTGAGACTAGTATGCATTTTTTAGATCCATCAATCGATCGATTAATTTGTTCGATCGATCTATCACTCAGTTATTTTAAACTTTTTGCTCGATTTTTGTCCTCATCTCCTTACTCTCTTCATTTCTCCCCAATCTGAAAACTCCCCACTTCAAGCCCTAATTTTCAATCTTCATTTCCACCCTAAATTTCCCCATGTAATCACTCAAAAACCAAAGTTATAACTCATTATCATCTTATATTTTGATATTTTATTGATTTTGTTGGATATTTGTCATTTCTAGGGCTTGTATTGTGTTTTGATGATTAATTGTCTACTTGCATTTTTTTCCCATGAATGATTATTTTCTTATCACTGTTATCAACATATACACACATATTGTATTTTTTACCACTGTTTTTGTGTATTCTTGGTTGATGAACGTTGTTGGGTTGAATTGTAGCAAATTTTGGAACTGTTTTCACCAGTTGTGGGGTGTTTGAACTAAAATTTATTCTGAAATTTTTCCAACTTGGTTTACATATTGTACATGATATATTCTTTGTAAAAACTCATCCATAAACACACGGTTGCAAAAATATTGAGTTGTTCGTTGAAGAGGGTTGGTTCTTGGTTAAATATTCATCCCACCCTTTTTATCATATCGTGCACACCAAGTGTTTGTGAAATTACCTAAACTAATATGATTCATCATATTTAGCATACACTTGCATGTTTATCTATCGTTGTCACACTTTAACACATTTTTTCACAATGTGGTATGTTTTCACTCGCTTTCCCACACTTGCACATGCCATTTTAAATTTTTCATCGATTAACTTTTAATTATGCTTTACAATTTATATTATTTTACCGAATTACTATTTTGTAGGTTAAAATGGCCACAATAAGAAAGTATGATTCAACAAAGTGTGTACCCTCAAGGGGTATCAAAGGTTTTCATTGTGAACAAGAAAGGTATTGGTATCGAACATATTTTCAATGTCAACAGAAGCCTTTAGCTTACCATTGCGCATGGAATCTTAATAAAATACCTGAAGAGGCGTGAGTTATCCTTCGACATCAAAATTTGGAACCTTTACTCGCCACTAATGGTCTCATCAATGAGGAGCTAGTTCGAATCTTTTATGCAACATTTGTGGAGGCTAAAGGAAGGAGGTCTTCGTTTGAGTCATGGTTAAGGGTGTAAAAATATCGTTCAACTGTGCGAACTTGGCTCGATTTATGAGTGGTGTGGCAGACCCGGAGTCATCATTATAATTTGGTGATGAAAATCTTTTTGGGTTGGATACATTGATCCAAGCGTTAACACCTGAAGAAGCTTGGACTCATAAGAAAGAATTCAGGGTTATTTTCATGGCAGATTTGCCCTTGGTGTTACATTATATCATTATATACACTCCCTTATGGTCAAAACCAATCGGTCTGAGGTGCACTATAAGCACGCGGAAATCATTTTTGCGTTGTTGAATAACTTGGGAAACATCAATTTGGCCAACATTGTTTTCATATGACGCATGCTACCTTCAAGGAGAGGGCCACGAGGTATTCCCTCCCATTTCCTGCCATTATCTATAATACCCCGCCCTAGAAATAAATATTTCAATTATAATTAGGCATTTTATTCAGAGAAATATATGGAAAAAAATAGGTGCATGAGTATTGAGCCAAAATTATACAAAAAGTAACGAGTCGCACATAGTGATTGAAAAAAATTCACTTTGCATGGTTCGCATAGAGGGACATTTAGGTTCAAATGGTTATAATTGATATATTGGTAGACTACGACATGAATTATTTAAGGAATGAATGAGTTACGTATGCGAATAAGTATAAGGTGTCATACTTTCGATACGCGACATGTTAAGTCATAACGTTGCACGATTTTTGTAGAAGCCCTCGAGGAAAAGAAAAATAATTTGACCAAGTATTTAGAGTACTAAAAAGGTATATAAAAATATCATGGGATCAAAGTTTCAAAAAAGATTTATTTTATACACTGGGCTCGGTCGACCGCCCCTGGCCACGGTCGACCGTGCATAGCAGGTTTCAGACGGGACTTTTAATTTTTAAATGTTGTCTAAATGATACCCGTTAGATTTCATGTGTTGTCATTTTTTGGGCAACCCAATAACTGATATAGAACTGTTTCGTGTTAGGAATATTTCCATATATACGTAAGGAACTAAAGTCTTGGTTATAAGAAGAAGAGAGAATCATAAAAGGGAGGAGGAACACAAAAGACCCATTAGATTTCTAACTTCTTTTCTTCCAAACTTAGAGATTCCATTGGAGGAGGCCTTCTGTCTCAGATCATTGTCACCCATTACTACCACACCCAAGCCCATTAACCACCACTAAAGACCACAACCATGCTCCCAAACCCTTGTATAAACCTTAGGACAACTTGTTAGAAGAAGAAGAAGAAGAAGAAGAAGAAGAAGAAGAAGAAGAAGAAGAAGAAGAAGAAGATGATGATGATGATGTTCTTGAGATGTTTTGATGGGTATTTGAAGAGGGGTGTTCTTGAGGAGGAATAAGTAAATTCTTGGATCATACTTGGAGGTAGCTTTTGAAGGATTTTAAAGACCCCATTGAAGCCACCTTTGGAGGTGGGGGGTCCTCCATCTTCTTCACCATCTCCACTATTGTTAGAGCTTACTAAGGTGGGTAAACTAACCTTGATTTATGTTTGTTTAGTATAGTATAAATTCAGCATGTTTAGTGACATATATTAGACTAAATATATGTGGGATTGAAGTTAGTTTGCATTTTAAGTGTTGGTTAGTAGTCATCTTATCTTTTGTATGAAAATGGGTTTCAAAAATGATGGTTTAAATGGGTTTGAAGTGTAGAAATTTTCAGAATATATGTCTTAAACATTTATTGTAAGAAAATGTGTTATAAGGATGTTTAAAGGGAAAGAATGTGATTTTAGGCAATAAAAATGTATTTGGCTTGTTTGAGCCATTTTGTGAGATTAAAAGATGATTTCCTACATGAATAATTAGAGATAAATGAAAAAGGGAAACCAACACTTAATAAGTATATTAAAGTGTGAAACTCATCTAGAAAGCGAAGTGGGTTAAATGTTGTATGAAAGATATGGTTTTACATAAATTGTGGTGTAAAAGTGTATAATGGAAGTAAAAGGGGTTAAATGTGTGAATAGTAGTGAAGTGGGTGTTAAGATGCCAAATTTCATAAATAAAGTGTGTATTTCAAATGTTGAGAAAATGAGACTTTATGTAAAAAGGTGTGATTTTATATGTTAAAGATGTTAAAGTAGCAAGAAAGAATGTGGGGGTAATTGTGACATTAAGCTAGTGTTAAAAATGGTGAAAGGTGTTTAAAATTTAAGTTGGAAACTTAATGACTATTTTGGAAAAATAAAACTTATTAAGGGATCAAATTGCAAATTTGGCACAGAAAAGGGGTAAATTGGTAATTTACTTAAAGTGGGATATTTTTAGGGGATAAAAATGTTAATGAGTGTTTTTATATTAGTATGGTTGAAATTGAATTAATTCCTATCAGCGTAAATGATTTTGGCATAAAATCGACCTGTGTGTAAATAAAGGACTTAAAGGAGAAATAAATCATTTCTCAAGTGTTAACGAAAAAACGGACGGTTAAGTTAGGGCTTTTAACTTCAACCGGTAAAAGTGAAATAATGTGGAAATTTGTTAAATGTTAAAACACATAAAGGAACTCGGATGACATCGGGACAAAGCAAGAAGGGTCAGGAGCCCTTACGTGAAAAGCCATAAACCACTGGCCAGAGCATATGGTGAGCATAGCCATCGGTGTGGAGCCCGTGTAAGTATGCAGTATAGGAAGATTTCGAGAAAAGATAAAGGACACGTGGAACATATCAAGAAATGAGTTGTGTTGTAAAATATATTAATACAACCTAACTTGAATGAATGTAATAAATATTTCGATATAGGTAAAATGGACAAGTAAATGCGCAACTCTATTAATGTCCATAAAGGAATTGAAAAAAAGTTGAAGAAAGCAAATAAATAGGGGATTAACCAACCTAAATGGTCAAACCCATATTTAACACAAGAATGTCTTGTAAAAAAAAATTTCAAATATTAAATAAGTATTTTCTAATAGGGTGAGTGCGTGTGTTGGAATGGTGATTTTCGATGAAAATACTAAAGCATAGTAAAATAAATGAAAGGGGTTAAATTCCGGTAAAGGAATGAGCTCGAATCAAATTAAGGGTAATGATTTGAAGTGTTGAACCGGGTGTGTTAAACAAGGTAAAAATGATAAGTATGAATAAAGGAAGTTTTTACTAGGTTAAAGTAAATTAATCTGGATAAGTAAGATTTTTCGAAAGTAAAATGGTTAATGTATTGGCATGTGTATTTACCAAAGGTATACGTATGTAAATATGTATACATGTTTTCGCATGCATGTGGTTGTAGTGTGTGAGTATTCTTTTTTGTCGTTCGTTTCAATATTGTTCGTATAAATTCCACTGGGCATATGCTCACATCCCCACTTTTTTACGGAAGGTTGGGAGCGGTTTCGTATTTTAAAGGCGTTATATAGGTAAGCATATTTTATTTATGTTTTATGCTAGTAGATCTATTTACTTGGTCTTCGGGGTGCTCCCCATAGGTCCCTCACAGAGTTCATCTTGAAATTGAAATCGCATGCTAACAAGTGAAATGTTAATTAAAATAAAACTAGACTAGTAATAATACTTAGGTTATTTCATTGCACTTTACACCTAACGCTCGAGTCGGACCGAGTTGACTCATAGGTAACCCATAAATCCGGGTCGAGACATTATATTATCACTAAGATATGTTCAGAACACGACTGCCTTGAATTTGAATCTGACTGTATGTGCAACCCGATTAAGATTCTCATCAAAGACAATATTCGGAGGATGTTGAGACACCCTTGGGGGTAATCAGGATCCAAAAGGGCAAGAACAGTGATGGTTGGTGACGACTCAGATGAGGAGGTTGAGATGAGAGGAGCAGAGGAGGAGGGTGTATAACAGGAGGAGTCGTTGTGGAACCAGCAGTATACTGCAGCACTTGGGGCGCGATTTGATGCATTTGATCAAGAGAAGACAACCTTCACTTGCCCCTTTGGAATGTTTGCCTATAAACGTATGCCATTCGGCTTGTGTAATGCACTGGTGACCTTTTAAAGGTGCATGTTGAGATTATTCTGTGACATGGTTGAGAGAGGGCTAGAGGTGTTTATGGACGACTTCAGTGTTTTTGGCACCTCTTTCGATTTGTGTCTAGCCAATATTGAGATAGTACTAGCCCGATGTGTGGAAAATAACTTAGTGCTGAATTGGGAGAAATGTCATTTCATGGTAACTGACGGTATAGTTCTTGGCCACATCGTGTCATCCAAAGGGATCAAGGTCAATCGAGAAAAAATAGATGTCATAGCTGACTTACCCCCACCAAAATCTCTTAAGGATGTGCGCTCTTTCTTGGGCCACTCGGGGTTTTATTGAAGGTTCAATAAAGAGTTTAGCGCCATCGCTAGACCCTTAAGCAACTTTCTTATGAAGGACACCCCTTTCGAGTGGACTGAAACATGTCAAAGTGCATTTGAAAAATTAAAAAACATGCTTGTGTCCGCTCCCATCATGCAAGCCCCAGATTGGTCCTTCCCATTCAAGCTTATGTGTGATGCTAGCGATTATTCGATAGGGGCTATTTTGGGCCAAAGAAAAGACAACAAGGCTTATGTCATATACTATGATAATCGGACTCTTACCGGACCACAACTCAACTACTCTACTATAGAGAAGGAATTTCTAGTGGTAGTCTTCGCTCTTGACAAGTTTCGGTCCTATCTTATCAGTTCCCCCATAACTTGCTTCACCGACCACACGAATTTAAAATATTTACTTGCAAAAAAAGATGCTAAGCCGCTCCTCATAAGGTGTATCCTACTCCTACAAGAGTTTAATCTCTCCATTAAAGATAAAAAAAGAGTAGAAAACATCGTCCCCGATCATTTATCACGGCTTTCTTCCGACGTACCTAGTTATCCTACACCCATAGACGAGTATTTTCCAGAAGAGTAACTCTTTGCCACCTCTTATTTGCCCTGATTTGAGGATATAGTGAACTATCTTGTCACGGGAGCCGTCCCTCCCGATTGGACACCGCAAGATAAGAAGAGGTTCATCACTTGGTCGCGCATGTTTTTCTATGATGGTCCATTCCTTTTTAAATATTTCACCGACCAAATCATCCAACGATGCGTACCGGATGACGAAATTCCAAAAGTCATCCAATTCTGTCATTCGGAAGCATGTGAAAGCCACTTTTTGGTGAAAAAGATGTAATACCCCGTATTTTTATGCTATATTAATTTGGGGATTTATTAAATTTAATGTGAGTTAATTATTTAATAAAAATTCGGAAATTAATTATGTTATAATTATTAACGTGACGAGAGTTAGTAATTATGGGAAATTTGTTGAATATTACTATTGAGCAAAGTAATATATAATATTGATTATATTGAATGTCACGAGTGAATAAAATGGAAATTTTGGAAATTTGAGTCGGGCGCGCCCGTGTCGCGTCGGGACTAAATATTGATAAATAAAAGTGAATATTTTATAAGTTGTTCATATGGTCGTTATGAGTGAGCCAACGTGTCCGAAAGGGTCAAGATAGTCATAAAAGTATACCTGGGGGTTTAGTTTGGGCCTCGGGGCATTTTTAGGCCTAATTAGTACCCCGGGAGGGCATTTTAGTCATTTTGTATTTTTGGGTAATTAAACCCACAAAAATTAAAGGCTGGGTTATCATCTAGGTTTAGAAACTCTAAACACAAGTGACGGCCATAGGAGAGGAAAGAGAGAGCTCTCAAGGCTAATTCAAGATCCGAAACTCAACCGTTTGCACCGCCGCCACCGCCAACGCGTAGATCGCGAGATGGGGAACGCAACCATACTGAATTCGACACCAAATCAGAACATCGAAAATCCCAGGCAAGTGTTTATCTTGCTTATTTCATTGGTGCATCCTTCCTATTAGTTTAGGGATGATTAGGGAGGAATTTCATTGAAGAAAACCTAAATTGTGATAGGAATTTGCATGTAGTGATGACTTAAACCTTATTCTGGAAATTGTTGGTGATGTAGGAGAATAATCCACAAAATTTTAATGTAGTATAAGAAGGAATTTCTGGAAAAACAGATTGGAACCATGATTTAGATATTTCTAGGGTTCTTGTATATTTAGATGAATTATGGCATGATTAATCCATGTTTAGTGACGTAAATTGACATGCTTTACGTTGAAAATACCTAATATGATGATATAAGGTTAGTAGTATCAATTCTGGGACGATTGGGATTAGAAAGTATGGAAGTTGTTGAAGTTTGGAGATGAAACCCGTAACTGCAGAATTTCAGTTTTCGCAGACCTGCTTGATCGATCGATCGAGCCCAGAGCTTCGATCGATTGAAGGTTCGATCGATCGAGCCCCAGACCTCGATCGATCGACCCCTCCTGGCAGACTCCTATTTCCTTTTTAAATGAGTTAAATTCAATTTATTGTGAGAAAATTCTTGGGCATCCTTAATAAAATGTTTTGGGAGATAGGGGAGACCAGTAGGACATGTGAATAGATTTTGGGACCCTCGATGTCGAACAAAGATTGTATTTTGGGATAACTACATAAGGGTCGATAAATTTATGATTTAAAGAGAGAGACACGTAAGAGAGTTAATTTGGGACAAATGTGTATACCTACTGAATTTTATAATTGGGAGGATAGAATCCATAAAGCGTTATGTAGTAAGTGGAAAAGTTCCTCAAATTAAAGTAAGATGTGAATGATTATACGTGATAACTATATAATGTGAAATAAATGCGAATGACGTAATTATGGGAATTGAGAATTTACCCATTACTGATATGGTAATATTAGTATAGTTATATGATTGTGTATGCATATACTATCTATGTGTGAAAATCATGCCCACGCTACTTGCTATCCCTGAGGTTTCCGCGCTGGGACAGTCTTATCTCGATGGGAACTTTATGGGGGATATTGACTTGTACCCTAGAAGATAGATATCCTTGGTACAGGCTATCGGAATGATAGTTCAGACGGTCCTAAGAGATGCGGGTATGTGCTTTCCTCTTAGAGACTTGGAATCTATGCTTCGCCTCATATTGTTTGTGTATAGGTATCCTTGGTACAGGCTATCGCAGTGATAGTTCAGACGGTCCTAAGAGACTTGGAACCTATACTTCGCCTCAATATTGTTTGAGTATGTGTTAATATAATTCGAGAGTGATTCCGAATTTGTATTCCCCTTAATGTGAGTGATATGGGGTTTGGATAGTGGAGTATGCCCGCACCATAGTTATTATTTGGGGTGCTGTTATGATATATATATTTTTGAGTAGTTAATATATATATATGAAATTCTGAAATCTGGAACTGCCTACTGTGATTTGATATGTAGGACATGGTTGATGACTCAAATTGTAAATATTTGTTTTGAGAAATTATAATATGAAATTGGAAAACTTTATTGATTAATAAAGTCAAAATGAGAACTTTGGTTACTAATTGAAATATTCTTTTCAAACAATGGAATCGTTAAATTTTGAATCTTACGAGTAATCTAAGATAAGTTAAATCATTGGGAAGATTAGTGCGATAAATGATAAGACAACCCGTTGGGAAGGTTAGTGCGATAGGTGTGCACATTAGAAGAGAGGTGAGAATTTCTCAAGAGAGTGTCGCACTAATATGTTGTTGCATTGGCCTGTATCAATTTAAATACTTGCTAAACAATTTTTAAAATCATATACACTATCGGGCTCTGACCCGTTTTTCTCTCTCTCTCTCTCTTGTATATATATGTATGTATTACAGGTGCCCAACCACAGGGGCGTCTTACTTAGGATCCTTTGGAAGGAACGTGTTGCAGCTTAGGTGGGAGTTGCAGGCCTGTTGTTTAGACGACTTCATCCATTCGATTCTACTCCTAGTTCAGTTTTATACAGCAGGGGCATGTGTCGCCCTCTTTCTATTATTTAGTTGGTATTGTCAGAGATTGTAATTTTTACTTTCAGTACCTTTATTTCGGAATTTATCACTGTCAGGATGTTTTCCTTTAGTGTTGTAAATGTTGGGATTTATTATTGATGATTAAATTCGTGTATGTTAAATTCTATTTTTATTCTTAATGTGTGACTCTTTAAAATGTAAATGATTAAAGGTTTTATAATTGGATTTAATAGAATGGGAATACGGTTCTGAATGGTTTTGACACTTAGCTTAATTATTTAGGGTGTTTAAATTGGAAAAGTATTATAACGACAGTGATGCTAAGAATGAACCAACTGTTCACCTTGATTTTAATTTAATAAAGGAGTGATTGCCCGGTATTTAATTAGGCGGGGTGTCACAGGTGGTATCCGAGCATCAGGTTCTAGTGTCCATAGGATCTGTACGGCTTATTATGCTTTCAGCGTTGCTTTGTTTGTTATAGAGAACTATGTTTAGGATTGTTGATTCCTTTGACGAGATTTCGTTCTCCTGCTATAATGTGTATACACTAGTGAATTCTAATTTCGTTCGGATGTGTGCGTGTGCCGAGCGATGACGGATGTCAGAAGAGGACCGTTAAGCGTACATCAGGAGGCAGAGCTCAATTGAGATTATGAAATATATCCGAGGATGATGACCGTAGTCGAGGTCACCTCCATTATGGCACGAGAAGCCACGACTAGAAAGGCGACTAAGGTGCAGCAATGATTTTCAAATGCTGTTATAGTCAAATGAGGTGCGAGGGTAAACTTACCCAGTGTATTACAAAAACGTGTAGAGACTATCAGTGGAAAATTTTAGAAACGCGAAAATTGTATGTGTTTACCAAAGGAGGTAAAGTATCCAAAGGCTTAAATATAGGACGGAGTGTGGCAAACTGAAAGTGAAAATTTAGAGAAAATTTTCTTGGCTTTCGGGACGAAATTATAATGGTTGGAGTCAACCACCAATTTTAGAAATGGAATGCTATGCCTATAGGAGAACGTTAGGTACAGTGATGACCGTACGTTCCTTCCTTAACTGTTCAGGATTATAAGCAAACGTGGTTCTGAACTCATCGCAGGAGGGCATGATAGAAGTCCAATTGTGGATATGAATCCTAATCGTTAGCAAATTTTGTATCGAAAGAGGTAGATACTAGTGGAGGAAACGACTCCAAGTGAGAGACCAACTTGTAATAATAGTTGATAATACTCAAGGAGGAAATTCAGATGGACTACCGATTCAGAGGTTGGCAATGTCATATTTTGTCAATATAGATGATAACACTTCTTTGTGGGGGAAGTTAAAGGAAATCGAAGAATTTAGTCGAGAATAAGACTGAATACAACGGTGGTGGTATAGCACCACAAAAGGATGTGGATACACATCAGGAAAACCACTTAAATGCTTCAGATAGTTAAATTCTTACCAAGTGATGGTAAATTCAGTAAGTACTATTATAGATAGTAGCATGATCTTTATGGCCTAAAAAGCTAAGGGAACAACCGGGATGGCTAACAGGAATCGAGTCTACTAAGTCCGAGAGAAGGACAATCCTAACCTGGTTAGTAGGACAGGTGATAAGTGGATTATGTGTTGAGATATTTTGGTGCGGAGTGAAATTGCTTGCCATAATATGTTCCAAAGTGAGAAAAGGGGACAAGAATACGGTGCCTAGTAAAGGACGGCGATTAAAAATAATTTTGTTCTGGTTTGGGTAGACGTGTTACGTCCGAAAACCATTTGTACAGTCAAGACGATTTTCAGGATGGAAGTATAAGTTGTATCCTTAGAGGATGCGGCGTGTTTATGTGACACGAGCGAGTCACCATATTTTGTCCATTGCTAGATTAGCATGTGAGGCGAGCTTAATGCATATAATTATGAATGTTACTATTATGTGAATATTTTTCCCTAGTGTAGCGGGATTTTTCTTTAGTGCTATCCGCGGAGGATGAATGAGTATATTAACAGTGTTTTATACTTTATTGAGGTTACTCGTTGTAGTGATGCGATACATGAGTATGATATTATCTTTGTTAAAATGTTATAAAAATGGGTAGTATGATAGTGGGCATTTATTTCAAGGCTATCGGAGTAGTTGCATTGGGGCAACATGTTTTATGTTTGTTTTGGCGAGGCTTTACCTGTAAAAAGGTTGGACTCGCACTTATATTATCTATCCTAGAGACTTCGGAGGAGATAGTGGGCTCGAGATATTCGATACCAATGTATGTATAGACTTTGTCAGTATAATTCAGTATGTACCGGGATTTACCGTTGAGCGAAAAGACTTGACTCGGTATTATGTTTAGCACTCCGGACTTAGTGATAGGAAGAGTGCATTGTTATATTTATCCTTTAGAGATGTGGGAGTTAATAGTTATACCCCTATTATTAGGGAAGGGAATTTTGAGAATTCCGATCATATGTATCAGAGGTTTATAGAATGCTATTACCATCAACCAATACGGGACGATAGTGAAATTGGTGAAACGTTCTTTGTTAAGCATAATTACGGGAGAAATTGTAACTTTTCTGTCAAGGGACGGAATACAGGAGTATATACTATGGACGAAGGACCTAACGGATTTCGATAACTGACAATGCTAGGTAGTAGTGTATCAGGGGGGTTTCTTGTTTAGATTTTGCTTTGCGAGACATCCCACGCATGAAACTTAGCATAAGGTTGGAAATAGGGAGAAGTTTGGTCACTATTCCATGAGTTCGGTACCCTGGTCGAAATGGGATCAAGTAATTATGTATGTAAGTTGGAAGTTGAATTTTGTTTTAAGGTCATTGGAGCCGGATTTTTGTGGTAGGAAAGCATTGAAAGTTATTCCCACGAGTTGAGGGGTGGAACGATGATAAAGAGTTAGAATGATTTTTAGCATGGATTATCTGGAAAGAACTTTATATTATACAAAAGAGATAACCTGTAATCATTTTGATGAAAAGAGCGTTAGTGATTTATTTTGGTTGTTGTACCTATTTGGGAAAATTATTGTACTTATCTGAGGAAGGTTGAGAATTATTATTCCTCTTTTATTGTCATGGAATTTGAATGCCCTATTCCTTCTATTCCATTGAATTTAGTTAGTCCTACAGATAAGTAGCACGCCGTCCGCTCTCCCAGGGCGGTCGGAGTGTTGCAAAAATGTGGACATCTTGGTTAATTACAGTTAAAATAGTCCGAGTCGAAGGGACATGGTAATAGATGTGTGAAATAAATGTTTGTGGGACTAGTATAATGAAGTGGAAGTGATAGAGTGGATTAAACGTCACATGAGGGGCGATAATCCATACATAAGTGTGCAATTAGAATAGCACGCCCTAACTTGATTGGAAGGCTGTGGAAGCCATTCAAGAAGAGTATTCCTTGAATGGAGCAGAATTAAATGATTATGAAGAACACCCGGAGCGGAGTTTTTATTAGTCAAGTGTGAGAGTGACTTGCGCATACAAAGAGTAAGGATGTTAGTATGGTATAAGATATCCAAAAGTGCGCTTCGTGGAAAGAAGAGCACCGGTGGAACTTTCGGCATACTACAAGGAAGGAAGGGGAGTATTACGTGTCACTTAATGTGAGACATTTCAAGGGAAGAATCGATGTTTAGCGAGATGTAGTGAGTAGTCTCTACATGCACTGCCCATAGGTAAGGGTTAGTTGAAAGAGGAGAATCAACCAAAGAATTTTGTGTTTATCGAAAATTCCTGAAATTGGAAGAGGTTGGTAAATTCGGTAAAGTTCTTGGATGGGTTGCCATCCTCAAAACGAGATCAAGGGTTTATCCCGAACATGTGAATTAAGTCACCGAGAAGGAAGTGGTTGATATTCCTTTGGGCTGGCTTACAATATTAACTAGTATGCCCCAGACTTCCTTTGAAAGGAAGGATCGCGCCAGTGCATGGTCCGACGCAGTATAAATTTCTGAATCTGGATGAGATTGGTGAATCCCACCTTTGAAATGGGATTTCAGGAACCATCGAAGATAAGATTTCGTTTCGAGTAGGATGTATCACCCTTAGCCAGGGAATAAGCGCATGGTGATTAAAGATTAATGGAGCCATGTGAAGAAAATTTTGGAATCTTGGTACGATGATTTCAAGCATTCTCGGTAGAAGCACTCGTACCTGTTTGTCGCGTACGAGGTGCTTATTAAGGTTTTGTTATGGAAGAACCTCGACTATTCTCCTTCCGTATGTTTAGAGGAGAGTAGATAATCAAAAATTTTGATCGGTTGAGAAAATATCCGATATCTATGGTGGAATTCAACGACTGTTTTACGCAGTCAGGAGTGGTTGAATGTTCGTATGATCTTCTCAGATTAAGATTTTTTTTGTATGAATAAATACGAGTAGTTTGTCATATAGTGAGGTGAGGCCTCCTAATGATAGTGAGATAAGGAAATTTAATGTATAGGCGTGACCTATGCGATATTGTCGGGTGGGAGCACAATGTGAAATGTCTCCAATGAGAATGTAAAAGAATGTTGCTGTGAGGAAAAAGCTATAATGATTGAGCGTTGTACTATGTAGATAGTTTGCGTACTGACAAGGATATCCAGAATTGTGTTACCAGGTATGCCTTGTTTTCCGAATTTCGGGACGAAATTCCGTTATTAGGGGGAAGTATGTAATACCCCGTATTTTTATGCTATATTAATTTGGAGATTTATTAAATTTAATGTGAGTTAATTATTTAATAAAAATCCGAAAATTAATTATGTTATAATTATTAACGTGACGAGAGTTAGTAATTATGGGAAATTTGTTGAATATTACTATTGAAAAAAGTAATATATAATATTGATTATATTGAATGTCACGAGTGAATAAAATGGCAATTTTGGAAATTTGAGTCGGGACGCTCCCATGTCGCGTCGGGACTAAATATTGATAAATAAAATTGAATATTTTATAAGTTGTTCGTATGGTCATTTTGAGTGCGCCAACGCATCCGAAAGGGTCGAGATAGTCATAAAAGTATACCCGGGGGTTTATTTCGGGCCTCGGGGCATTTTTAGGCCTAATTAGTACCCCGGGAGGGCATTTTAGTCATTTTGTATTTTTGGGTAATTAAACCCACGAAAATTAAAGGGGCTATATCAGATATCTGGGTTATCATCTAGGGTTAGAAACTCTAAACACAAGTGACGGCCATAGGAGAGGAAGGAGAGAGCTCTCAAGGCTAATTCAAGACCCGAAACTCAACCGTTTGCACCGCCACCACCGCCAACGCGTAGATCGCGAGACGGGGAACGCAACCATACCGAATTCGACACCAAATCAGAACATCGAAAATCCTAGGAAAGTGTTTATCTTGCTTATTTCGTTGGTGTATACTTCATATTAGTTTAGGGATGATTAGGGATTAATTTCATTGAAGAAAACCTAAATTGTGATAGGAATTTGCATGTAGTGATGACTTAAACCTTATTCTGGAAATTGTTGGTGATGTAGGAGAATAATCCACGAAATTTTAATGTAGTATAAGAAGGAATTTCTGGAAAAACAGATTGGAACCATGATTTAGAGATTTCTAGGGTTCTTGTATATTTAGATGAATTATGGCATGATTAATCCATGTTTAGTGACGTAAATTGACATGCTTTACGTTGAAAATACCGAACATGATGATATAAGGTTAGTAGTATCAATTCTGGGACGATTGGGATTAGAAAGTATGGAAATTGTTGAAGTTTGGAGATGAAACCCGTAACTGCAGAATTTCAATTTTCGCAGACCTGCTTGATCGATCGATCGAGCCCAAAGCTTCGATCGATCGAAGGTTCGATCGATCGAGCCCCAGACCTCGATCGATCGACCCCTCCTGGAAGACTCCTATTTCCTTTTTAAATGAGTTAAATTCAATTTATTGTGAGAAAATTCTTGGGCATCCTTAATAAAATGTTTTGGGAGATAGGGGAGACCAGTAGGACATGTGAATAGATTTTGGGACCCTCGATGTCGGGCAAAGATTGTATTTTGGGATAACTACATAAGGGTTGGTAAATTTATGATTTAAAGAGAGAGACACGTAAGAGAGTTACTTTGGGACAAATGTGTATACCTACTGAATTTTATAATTGGGAGGATAGAATCCATAAAGCGTTATGTAGTAAGTGGAAAAGTTCCTCAAATTAAAATAAGGTGTGAATGGTTATACGTGATAACTATATAATGTGAAATAAATGCGAATGACGTAATTATGGGAATTGAGAATTTACCCATTACTGATATGGTAATATTAGTATAGTTATATGATTGTGTATGCATATACTATCTATATGTGAAAATCATGCCCACACTACTTGCTATCCCTGAGGTTTCCGCACTGGGACAGTCTTATCTCGATGGGACATTTATGGGGGATATTGACTTGTACCCTAGAAGATAGATATCCTTGGTACAGGCTATCGGAATGATAGTTCAGACGATCCTAAGAGATGCGGGTATGTGCTTTCCTCTTAGAGACTTGGAATCTATGCTTCGCCTCATATTATTTGTGTATAGGTATCCTTGGTACAGGCTATCGCAGTGATAGTTCAGACGGTCCTAAGAGACTTGAAACTTATGCTTCGCCTCAATATTGTTTGAGTATGTGTTAATACAATTCGAGAGTGATTCCAAATTTGTATTCCCCTTAATGTGAGTGATATGGGGTTTGGATAGTAGAGTATGCCCGCACCATAGTTATTATTTGGGGTGTTGTTATGATATATATATTTTTGAGTAGTTAATATATATATATGAAATTCTGAAATCTGGAACTGCCTACTGTGATTTGATATGTAGGACATGGTTGATGACTCAAATTGTAAATACTTGTTTTGAGAAAGTATAATATGAAATTGGAAAACTTTATTGATTAATAAAGTCAAAATGAGAACTTTGGTTACTAATTGAAATATTCTTTTCAAACAATGGAATCGTTAAATTTTGAATCTTACGAGTAATCTAAGATAAGTTAAATCATTGGGAAGATTAGTGCGATAAATGATAAGACAACCCGTTGGGAAGGTTAGTGCGATAGGTGTGCACATTAGAAGAGAGGTGAGAATTTCTCAAGAGAGTGTCACACTAATATGTTGTTGCATTGGCCTGTATCAATTTAAATACTTGCTAAACAATTTTTAAAATCATATACACTATCGGGCTCTGACCCGTTTTTCTCTCTCTCTCTCTCTTGTATATATATGTATGTATTACAGGTGCCCAGCCACAGGGGCGTCTTACTTAGGATCCTTTGGAAGGAACGTGCTGCAGCTTAGGTGGGAGTTGCAGGCCTGTTGTTTAGACGACTTCATCCATTCGATTCTACTCCTAGTTCAGTTTTATACAGCAGGGACATGTGTCGCCCTCTTTCTATTATTTAGTTGGTATTGTCAGAGATTGTAATTTTTACTTTCAGTACCTTTATTTCGGGATTTATCACTGTCAGGATGTTTTCCTTTAGTGTTGTAAATGTTGGGATTTATTATTGATGATTAAATTCGTGTATGTTAAATTCTATTTTTATTCTTAATGTGTGACTCTTTAAAATGTAAATGATTAAAGGTTTTATAATTGGATTTAATAGAATGGGAATGCGGTTTTAAATGGTTTTGACACTTAGCTTAATTATTTAGGGTGTTTAAATTGGAAAAGTATTTTAACGACAGTGATGCTAAGAATGAACCAACTGTTCACCTTGATTTTAATTTAATAAAGGAGTGATCGCCCGGTATTTAATTAGGCGGGGTGTCACAAAAGATAGCCGCTAAAATTCTCCAAAGCGGTTTGTACTAGCCCACAATGTTTCGGGATGTCAACAATTGTTTCAAATCTTGCGATAAGTGTCAACGGATGGGGGAGATTACTCGACTAGACATGATGCCATTAACCCCGATTCTCATCATTGAGGTTTTTAATTGTTGGGGTATTGACTTCATGGGCCCTTTTCCCCATACTTTGGGTACCTATACATCCTAGTCGCGGTAGAATATGTTTCTAAGGGGTGGAAGCTATAGCTACCAAGACTAATGTTAATAAAGTGGCGATAAAGTTCCTGCACAAACACATACTTTCTCGCTTCGGTGCACCTAAAGCGGTAATCAGTGATAACGGCACGCACTTTTGCAACAAGCCGTATGAAAAACTTATGAATAAGTATGAAGTCATTCACAAGGTGTGACAACCCGCTCAAAATAATAACGGGTGGCCAGCCCTATACTACATTAAATCAGGTATCTCGGATGGCACAGGCTCAACATCAACTGACAATACTAATAATATAAGGCTAACTACCTGAAACTATTAAAATCGAATTGCCAAAAATTTAAAACTTTTTATTTAACAACAACAACAAAACCAATAATGCACATAACCAACAATATACATCTAACTATGATGAGTGAAATGTGCAAACTCCATTATATACAAGAGTGAAATACAATGTACAAATAAAATCTCTACAATGAAGTACCCGAATATGCTGTCGGGTAACAGACAATACAATAATCTGGTATATGAAATATGAAAGTGTTAATCTACAACACTTGAATACTAACTCAACATACAAACTGAATCCTAATCTAGATGTACAAGGATAGGAATCGACTAAAATAAAGTGCCACAACAGTCCGCTACTTCTACAGCTCCACGAATACTGGATGGATGTACATCAATGGCGTCCTTGCGGAGAAACACCTAAAGTAATACAATATATACATGGAGGGAGAAAATATAAACGAGTCAGAGCCCGAGTTGAAAAACATTTTATAGCAAGTGTATTATAATGCATAATAATTATAAATTCATTATTACATGATTAAGGTGGAATCGAACTCACCATAATAATTCAACTCACCTCTCATATAAATCACGCACTAAGCGTATGCACGTGATCTCCAAATGGATGCCCGATTCTAATTAGGTAAGAGGATTCTAACTTAAACCCAATTGAAGTATTTAAGTGAAACCGTCTAACCTATCTCCCAGTCTACATTTCTATTCTATAATCTATAAATTATATACATTAACTTTAGAGTAATAGTTATGGTTATCTTTATAATGTTCATTTGTTGAACATATAAAGTTGTATGAACCATCTCATAACCACATCAACATTCTCATTTGATAGAATTTAATATATTCAAGCTATGCCCTTATTTGGCATGTAAACAGTATATATGTATTTTTATATATGAGTTATTAGCATCAAGAGTTAAGGACTAAACTCCTCCCGATTATCAACACGGCACTGCGTTTCGTGCGTGGGACGTCTCGCCGAGGCGAAATCCCGTTACACTACTCCTGACCGTATCGATCCTCGAGGTTCATTATGCCCTCAATGCATGATGCATATAACCCAAGTTATTATCCAATTTTTTTTATTAATTAATATTCCCAATTCTCAACAATACACGGCGTTTCATGCGTGGAACGTCTCGCCGAAGCGAAATCCAAACAAGGAACCCCCCTGTTACACTACTCCTGGCACTGTCGATTGTCGGGATAGGTGATATATATATATATATATATATATATATATAAGTATGAGCATTAAGGACTAACTTACCCCCAAGTTCCAACATTACACTGCGATTCGTGCATTGGACGTCTCGCCGAGGCGAAATCCAAACAAGGAACCCCCCCCCCCCCCCGATCCACTAATCCTTGCAATGTAGGATGTTGAGGTCAATTACGCCCTCGATACCCAAGTACAATCACAAGCAATAATAACCATCCAACCGAGCTATAACTCGAAGGACGCAGGCTCACATGCTATCATCTTCCAGCAGTCCATATACGTAGCAAACTGGGGCCACCTGGTGGGGTTCAACTGGCAAGTGAGAGCGACGCATACCCACGAACTCTCACCCACAAAATAAATAAATGTATATATGTCATTTGCTGACCACCACGGACGACTATGACCTGGGGAATATCCACACTCGGCTCATCTAGCCAGGATGCTCACCCTCTACGCACGTAACTTCCCAATGATATAAAGGAGGGGGTATGCTTAACCATGCATATATACCATCATATATGGTATAAATACATCCCACATAATAAAGATATACCATCATATAAGGTATATCTGCCACATCATTTTCATTTTCATTATATGCCTATTGGCGCAATTTGATTAACATCATTGTTTAGTATACTACTCTCTTTTTATACACTAACCGCCAAATCTCACACATCTTCCCCACTTAGTATACACTATACTATTTCTCGCTTGAAACTCACATGTCGCTTCTAATAACGAATTGTCTCTCAAATCTATTTAAGTTAAGGATATTCTTTATCCTAATGCACCTCAATTAGCATTTCTCATTCTCCATCCATAATAGGGTTCAATTCATTTTATGAACCTTTAAAGTTATCCCATTTGGTATTGGATCCTAAGATCCGGTATCTCTAAATTATTCCCATTAATATTATAATTATCTTCAAATAGAATTCTCAAAACAAGGTGGGCTTCCCCACTTAGAACATACCAAAATATCTAATCGGTATTCCTCAAACTTAGTCAATATGACTCCAAAATTTCTTATAAGGGAAACTCGCTAAAAGTATCCAAAACATACTCCAAATAACTCCTATAGAGGTTCCCTATTGATAACCTCGAACAAAACGGGAAGAAATTCTCCCTAGAAAAACATCTCCAAAAATCCCCTGTTTCCGTATCGATTCGGCCCCTCCGAATCGATTCGGCCACAAAAGCGAATCGATTCAGCCCATCCAAATCAATTCGGTCCAATGGACCTGAGAGTCTGCTACATACCGAATCGATTCGTAAGGGGCGAATCGATTCGACCCTAAATGCCTGGGGATTCTACAACATACCGAATCGATTCAGAAGGGGCGAATCGATTCGGTAAGTGCAGCAAGCTTCGAATGGGTTGTATTCTATATAAACCCAAAATACCCAAAAATCATTTTAATCATCTTCCAACCATTTTTATCCAACCCAATCACATATATAACATGAATATTCATCCAAGAACACACATTAACTAATTTTTAACCTTAAATCCATTTATACACGACAAATCTAAGATTTTCCCAAAAAGTTAGGTTTTGACAATTTAAACCCAAGACCCACAAATTTCATCCACAATTCATGCAATAATGGTACACAACAATTATTTAGCAAGTTTAATAACTTGCCTCGGGTTCGTAGGGTCTGAATCCTCCTTGAGATCGCGTATTTGCCGAAAATTTCCACTTTCTCTCTCTTTTCTCCTTCCTTTTCTTCTTCTTTCTTCTTCTCTCTTTCTTTCTTTCTATTTCTCTTTCTTTCCTTGGAGAAATATCTCCCTAGGTTTAATAAGCCTATTCTCCTAAGATACACATCCTTAATTGATAATACACACTTTAAATGACTAGGTGACTTTAATTCGAGTCAAACTGTCCTAATTTATTTTGAAACCTAAATAGACCCCAAATACAGTCATTTTGACTTTCTCGACCCTTCCGGACACAACTACACCCTCAGAATCGCCATTCGATACACTTTCTAACGACTCCAAGTTTTGACCTCAATTGCCAATTTAATTAATCTCCAATTAAAATGATATTTATTTCTCCCAAAATAATTAAATCGTTGTCTCCAAGACCTCGAATTGTTACACAAGGTTGGAATGACGTATCACCCACAAACAAATGGGCAGGCCAAGTTGGTAAATCGTGAAATCAAACACATACTAGAGAAGACCGTCAATCCTGACCGAAAAGATTGGTTCCTTCGATTGAACAATTTGCTATGGGCTTACCGTAAAAGATACAAGAACCCACTCGGAATGTCCCCATTCCACTTTATACAAGGAAAACCTTGCCATCTTCCCATTGAGTTGGAGCACAAAGCGTATTGGGCAATTAAGAGGGTAAATTACGATATGGACAAAGTCGATGAAGCTCGCAAGATTTAACTAAATGAGTTAGAGGAGATACACAATGATGCATATAAGAATGCCAAGATTTCAAAAGCTCGGATGAAACTCGCACATGATAAGCTCATTCGGTAGAAAAAGTTTCAACCGGGACAAAAGGTACTCCTCTATAACTCCTGGCTCCATCTATTTCTGGATACATTACGGTCTCGATGGCCTAGTCCATTCATTGTAAAAAGCGTATTCCCCCACAGTGTAGTAGAATTGGAAGATCCAAAAGGAGGGAACACGTTGAAAGTCAATGTAATGATAGTATGTTGAGCCGTGCGTATAAGATATTAACACCATTTGGTTGTCGGACCCCGTTTACGGGGTAGAGTGAGCTCGAACTGAGAGGTCATCGCACCCTCGACGTGTATAGGGTGAATTCTTGTGTGTAGTAGTTGCATATAAGTTATGATAGTAGAATCCGTAGGATCACATCACAAAAGGACAGGAATTAGAGCACCAACACACTTTACAAGGCGAGCATTTAGAGCCACAGTATTGAGGTGAGAGGTAATCGAGTCAAACATCTTTAGGACCTTTAATAGGAGCCGTCAAAAGTCTTAAGAGAGGAGTAGACCATCCAACGGGTGAACTATAACTGATCTGGGTACCGAATTAATTCGGTCCTGGGCACCCCAATCGGTCTGGTTTGGAAAAATCGAAATAAAAAAATTAGGGGTTCGGATCAATCCGATCCTGGGAGACCGGATCGGTCCGACTTCTGTAACCCAGATCGATCCTATCTTATCGATCAAGCCTAGACAAACATCTATCGCTCCGACGGCATTCGGTCTATACCATTTGGATAATAATACCTTAATCGACCTCTGATTCGATCAGTTTCAGAGAGATATAAAAGAGTGATTTAGCGGTCGGTTGAGAGATATCTCTAGATCCGGCTATGGTTTGAAAGAAAAGGTGTGTGATATCTATAAGGCGGGCCATTCCACAAATGCATGCCCAACTATTTCCGCCTACAAGGCCATACACACCGAGCAGGTGGATGCTATAGGAGGATTCAAGGGAAATTTTAATGTCCCGCATGGGAACTTGATTAGGCACATATTCTTCATATTTATCCCCTTAATTTCGGTATTTTTATGATCCCGTGCAGTGTAAATATCTTGGATTTGTCTCGTATTTATGCTACTAACCTCTTTTGAAAAGTATTTCGTGTTTTGTGTATTTCTCATGTGTTTTACAGGTATTTCATGCAAGTTAGTGTGAAGGAGAACTCAAAACAGTGAAAGAAACCAAGAAATAGAGAGTTGAAGGGAATTTTCGTAATTTTTCAGCCTTAGTCCGGAGGTGGGGCCAACTAGAAAGTTTAAGAGCTCTAAATTATAAGAACACTGGAAAAAACGGCACCTCAATCCGAGCTACGGTGAAGAAGTTACGATGTTTTGAAGTTGCGCGATAATGAAGAGAAATGGACCAAAAACCAAACCGATCCGGATGGAACAGGACCGATCCGGTGGGGACCGGACCGGTCCGATCAGGAAAAAAAGAACCGATCCGGTGGGGATCGGTCCGACTGTGCAAATTTTTGTCATTAATTATGCAGATTTTAAGGTGATTAGCTGGTGAAAACTTGTGCAACAAGCGATTCTAATTGTAAAATTCATGCAACTTGGTGCTATAAAAGACCAAGCCCTAATTCATTCAAAGGGGGACTAAAAAATTAGGGAGAGAAAGTCATTTTTTAGAAATCCTTTTTAGTTTTTCATATTCTTAGAAAAACCCTAGTTTGTATGTTTGAAGAACAAGTAGTATTCTGGATTCAAGTTCATCTAGTGAAGATTTAAAGTATCCATTCTTCAATTCAATTCAAGTATCAAATTCCATTCTCTTAGTTAATCTTAATTTTTATTTTCATTTAATCATCTTTTCTTGTTTTGTAATTTTTGTTTTTACCATGTTTCTTAGATCCACAATTATATGCATTGTTATGAAATTGTTTTCCCATAAAATCATGTCTAGCTAAATTTTCAAGGGCTGGGGTACATGAACTCATTCCGGTATAAATTACCTGTGTAGAAAATAGAGGGTAAATTAAATATTGACCAAATCGTGTATGGAAATTCTACGAACATAGCCGACCTTTTAATCTCTCTTGCTCTAGGTACTTGGGATGTTTAAGAACGTTATGTAAGTGAAATTGTCCATTCACCGCTTTATATTTACCTTTGATTTCATATGATGCGGGCAAGATCCTTCATATATGTAATGCTTAGGATCTATAAAGATTGGATTTAGTCGAATCTTTTAATTTACAATGCTAGTATTCTATACGATAATTTGTTAAGGTTTGAAGGATTGTACCCACCCTATTTTCTCTCATTTTCAACTCTAATTTCTTTACAATTCTTAGTATTTTTGTGCACATTTTATTTCGTCACCAATTAGAAATTTAAACCCATCAATCATCTTTTTCTTTTCCTTTATTTTAATATCAAATTTAGGATTAAACTACCTTACCTTTGTCGTCACGTTCACACGTCCTAATTCCCTGTGGATTCGATACCCAGACTCGCCACTATACTCCTTAAGAAGTGTAGTTACAATTTTAGGTTTTTTTGTATTGAGGTTGGAAGCCGGTAACAACGACTAGCGTATTACACGGACGCTCGGTTTTTCCACTCAATCAAAATGGCGCCGTTGTCGGGGAATTAGGTAGACTTTAGGTTAGATTGGTTAATCCCGAATTTGAAAAAAAAATTAAATAAATTCTCATCTCATCTTTCATAAGTTGTTCATGCAAACTCCTCCGTTGTCTCCAGCCTAATTTTATGAAAATCCCCTTGCTGAAGCTAACTCTGAAAATTCTCATACTACCGACGCTCCACACTTTTGAGTCAAACACTGAGTGAGGGTTCTGAATCGTTGGGTAGAAATATGTCTGTGCACGGTAGTGTTGGTGTTGGTGTTGGTGCTGGAGAGGAAGAGATACCATATCTTCCCATGAAATATCTTTTATTTCCAGAGAGAACTGTTACCCCTGGTTGCATTTTACTCCCGTATAATGCCGGTCAGTTCCACTTTCGTAATTGGATGATTGAAATTCTTCCTACACTTCATGGGATGGATTCTGAAAAACCATATCTCCATATTCGAGAATTCGAAGATACATGTGAGACGTTTGGTGACCAAGCCTGCCCACAAGATGTTATCCGATTAAAGCTTTTCCCTTTTTCCTTAAAGGATAAAGTTAAGACCTGGCTATGGTCTCTACCCCCGAATTCTGTTCTGTCCTAGAGAGATATGAAGACTAAGTTTCTCTCAAAGTTCTTTCCGCAACACAAAACCAATTATGTCAAGGCTCAAATACAAGCTTTTCGACAAAATGAGAATAAGGCTTTCGACAAGTGTTGGGAGAGATTTCAGGAGTTAGTTAGTGCGTGCCCACATCATGGATTTGAAAAACATCATCTGATTACATTTTTCCATCAAGGCCTTACTTTAGCATCTAAACAACTTGTTCAGACCATGTGTGAAAGACCTTTTTGGGAATTAGACTCAAGCGATGTTGAGGCTCATCTGAGATATGTAGCAGAAACTACCCAAGCATGGGATGTTTCTGATCCCAATAGTCAAAATAGAAATCGACAAGTGTCCAACTTGCCTGCTGCGTCCGGTATTTATCACTTGGACAAGGACACTTTGTTAGATCAAAAATTTGACCAATTGGAAAAGAATTTCAGAGACATGCTTGAAGTACGATTGAGAGAAGTGGCTAGACCCGTGCAAGCTGGGAAGGAGAAAGTGGGTGCCATTTGTGCTGCTGGTCATTCTACCAACGGATGTCCTACCATCCCTGCATACAAGGCAATGTACACTGAACAAGTTGCGGCAATAGGAGGGGTTAGCGGACATTTTAGTACACCCCAGGGAAACGCGTACAATTCATCATTGAGGAATCATACTGGTTTAACACATATGCAGCCCCCCATGCAATCACCATCTCCTGGTCCATATGTTACCCCACCGAGGCGATCTCTGGAGGACAACTTAAATCACCTCATCCAATCTCAAAAGGAGAACAGTGATAAGTATGATCGAATGTTAAATGAAATACATACTAGCATCTCAAAGTTGCAAACTGTATTAAATGTCCAAGAGAAGGGCAAATTTCCTGCTCAAAGCCAACGACATCCCCAAGGACAAACCAGTATTGGCACTACATCCCACGACCATCGAGAGCAATGTAGCGCTATTACCACTCTACGTAGTGGGAAAGTAGTTGATTTGTCACCTCCCCCACGCAATGCATCTAAAGATAAAGAGGTTTCGCCCGGCACACGAGAGGCCGAAGATGCCCCTTTAATTGAGAGTGAGGAGGAGGAAAACACTAGTGGACCCAAGGCCATCACCCCCACCGCTGCCCAATACCCTCAACGGTTGGTCTCTTACTCCAAAACGACCTCCCGTGATGAAGTTCTGGAAGTCCTTAAGCAAGTAAAAATTAATTTACCTTTTCTTGAGACTATACAGAGAATTCCCACGTATGCTAAGTTTATTAAGGACTTACTCACGGTGAAACGCAAGCTAAAGGTAAACCAGAACGTCTCTTTTGCCCAAAATGTCAGCGCAGTCTTGTCGAGGGACTTTCCATTAAAATATAAAGATCCGGGTGCACCCACTATTTCGTGTATCATGGGGAAGAACCGAATTGAGAGAGTTCTAATAGATCTAGGGGCGAGTGTTAACATTATGCCCTATTCCATCTATAGGCAACTAGAACTGGGGGCCCTTAAGCCCACAAATATGACTCTCCAGCTCGCAGATCGTTCTATGAAGCTTCCTCGGGGAATTTTTGAGGATGTGATTGTGCAAATAGACACTTTCTACTTCCCGGTGGATTTTGTCATTTGGGACGAAGAACCCTCCCTTCTCCCAAGTAATCATGTTCCCGTTATCCTTGGCCGCCCATTTTTAGCTACAGCTAATGCTCTTATCAATACCCAAAGTGGTCGTATGCAATTAACTTTCGGGAACATGACCCTCGAAACAAATATCTTTAATAATTCCAAGAGAGAGGGTGATGAAGGGGAACCGCGAGGGTTGGATCTTTTGGGGGAAGCACACGAGCAAGAAAGAACTTACAAGGAAGAGCCATTAGGGGAAGGTTGTGTTGCGCACAGTGAGAGAAGTGGTTGCAACATCGAGAGCATGGTAGGGGAGGTATGTTTAGTTAATGCATTCGAGAGCATGAGTGAGCCCATGAACAAGAGTGAAAGAGGAGATTTAGAGTGTGTCGGGAGAGGCTCGTCGAAATACATAGAGGAAAGCGAATGGAAGCACACTATCGATACATTTCTCCTCGATTACCACCCACCCACACCACCCTATCATTCGGCGAGTAAGCACGAAAGGCAGGTTGAGGACACCAAGAAAGAGAGAGAGCTAGAGGAGTTGAGCCTAGCAGAGTTTGAGCGCGAGTTCGGACAGGTGGATGCAAGCCTAAATGTTGAAGTCCAATCTTTCTGGGCCTCATTTCGTCATTTAGACGAAAGCGAGTGGGACAATAGAATTGATGCATTTCTCCTTCCCAAACCTCCACCCATACCATTTGAGTCTTCGGAGTTACTTGAAGATACGACTCAAATCTCGTCCGACTTAGAGACCAATCCACGTGCTACACAACAAAAGGATCCTTTTTCGGTTTATTAATCTCCCGATCTTTCCTTTTGTTGCCCAAATTATACTCAAGAGGGGGGGTGAATTGAGTTTTTACAAACTTTAAGTCAAAATTAAGATTTCAGAAAAATATTAATTTAAATCACTTAGACAAATTTCAGATTAATTAAAACTATAAAGAATAAATTTAACAATAAAAAATAAATGCAATCAACTAATTATAAACAACTAGAAATGCAAATTTTAAGACACTAGGAATATTAATTTAATTTTCGTATTTAATATTAAGTGATATTCTGAAATTAATTATTTAGTTCAAAAAATAATTATTTTAATCTCAAATTTAATTTAGTCAAATTTCGGAATTAATTTATTTGCAAGATAGTGTGCTGAAAAATATTAACTCAAGCAAGCATATGCAAATAAATAAATATAAGTGCGGAAAATAAATGACACCGAAATTTAATGTGGTTCGGCCAAATCCCGGCCTACGTCCACGCGCCTAGAGCCCCCGTCTCCTTTGCGCTTCACTAAACCTGATCCACTTGCGGGTAGGATCAAACCACCACGTACAACTGTTTGCAAGCTAACTCCGAGCTTCAAACCCCGTGGCCCACTTAAGGGTAGGAACCAATTACCGGTACAAACCGAAGCTTCACAACAAATCTGATTTTTTGTAGTACAGAATAAAAGACCGAAACTCCTTAAAATACAATTTGTAATCTGAGTTTCTCCTTCTTGAATCAGACTTCAATAAATGATGTTGAAGTAGGCACAAGTCTTCTTCTTCAATGATTGAGCAGATGATAAAAATTAATTGCTCTCTTGAATGTGTAGCTGAGTAGTAAAATAAATGCTCTCAATATTATTTCAAGTCTTACTCATATTCTCATTCAAGTCTGTTTTTCAATGCAGCTCTTCAAAGCTTTAAATGTGTCTTCCAAAAACTAGCTGGTAGACACAAGCATTTTGAGCATTAAATGCTCCTGATATTGCTGAGATGCAAGTGGTCTGAAAATGATCTCCAAGGCTGATGTGCAAATCTTCATTTTTCTTCTCAATAAAAATATAGCTGTTGTAGCATAAGAATGGTAATCTGAAAATATGGGACTGAAAGTAGCTTTGAGGTGACTCATATATTTTCTGTCAAGAAAAAGTTAGTCCAAGAGATAAAATACAAAGCTGATGTATTTATGTGGAACCATTGTGTAAAGAATATAACTGATGTGGCAAGAGCATTATTCTGTCAAGAAAATAAATGGGACAAAGTAAGTACACAGACAACTCAGTCACAGGTTTGCAAGAATATATATGTTTCAAAAAAAATATCTCTCACACAGATATAAAAAATTTCCGAACAGATATAAAAAAAAAATCTGACTGATATATATATAAAAGATTTCAAAGCTCATATATAAACCAATCCAAACTATTCATTTTGCCAATGATGGCGTAGCCTTAGGCTAGTCAAAAGATCGGTAAGTGGTACCTATGCAGACTTATACGCCCAAATCTGATTAATGGTAACTGACAATAACTAAATATCCAATGGGTATAACTTCAAAAACCGAAAGCTATAGACCAAAAAAAAAACTCAGTTAAGTAGGAACCAAAGTTAAAAGGAGAGCTGACCAAGTCAGAATTTGTGGCAACCGAGGATTTTTAAAGAAAGCTTTCAATCAGATATTCTGGCCGAAAGTAAGTTTATTGCATCAAGATAGTCATACAGACTGACCGGTCAAGTAGCAGGTCTACAATTTGAATAGTAGACAATGAATATTCATATGACAAAAGTTGAGGTGAGCAAGTAACCGGTATCTAGAGAATCGTCAGATCTGATAAAAGAAAACGCAAGTAAGAAAGAGCTTGGAACCAGCTATGGACGAAAGTTAAGATAGGTCCGTACGAACTCTGTGTTGCCTACTACACAGGTTACGTATGTTATATATAAACATATATATATATATATATATATATATATTAACATCCGTGTAAAGAAATCAGCAACTGACGAAAAAAAACGAGCAGGAGATCTGACGCCTTCAAAAAAATGATGAAGATTTTTTTTGTAGAAAAAGATATTTACAGTAATAATATAATTTAGTTTAAGAAAAAAATGTTAAGCTCACAAATGTGCGCCATATATCATGCATATATGTTATATATAATATATATTATTTACGATCAGGACAAAGACAAAAAAACTGATAAGAGAAGCTCGCGCGGGGCCCAAGGCCATCTGACAAAAATTCTAGACCGAGTGAGTGGGTGGCCATGTCTTTATGGAAGTTCATCCTAGGTTGCTACGTAAGTGAGTAAGGATCCACATTGGAAAATACACCTACTAATAAGTCGTACAGACAACAATCCAATCGGACAGAGCAAGGCGGTAGGGTATGGTGGGAGATGGCGTGTAGCAGTAAAAAAAATTTAGGTAAAAAGCCAAACGGCGGTAATACATCTAAGGAGTAATTGATAGTCCAACACGCACAAAAAAAATATTTTTTATACAGAGGCTTTAAATGCCCTCAAGCCAATGTCAATCAGATAGCATGTCGGGGTAGTCTCCTTCAGCTGTGTGCAGTCATATTGATAACAGATGTGCACATGCATACAGATATTAACAAGAACACATAATATATATTTATATATAAAAAACGTTAAGAAAAATTTATCTGTATATAAGAGATAATATAATATGATTCGATTTTATAAAAGCAAAAGAATAATACATGTAGCTCAATTTCACTTTTATAAAAAAAGATATTTATGATACGTGATATAAATTAATAGAAAATTTTACATACTATTAAAATAAAGAATTGTTTGGAATCATCAAAATCAATATATCCAAATATATTAATTATACTAATATAATTGATTAATTAGGGACAAAGTATATTTTCAATAACACCTTTATCTATGGGCACGGGCCCAATTTGTTCCGGCTATTCACTTATGATGGTAAGACGGGAGAGATGAGGAGAGCATCGTACCCAGTGAAAGGGGTCGGGTGATTTGTGGAGAGAGATGAGAGGTCGTCGCACCCCCGACGCGTATGGGGTGATTTTTGTTGTATTTTTGAGTCATGTATAAGTGTTATATAGTGTCTTGTTGCATTTTAATAATTTGCTTGTTTTATTTGTCGCACTTATTCGTTTTCTTCTTTAGATTTTAATCCTTTTGATTGAGGAGAATGCAAAAGTCTAAGTTGGGGGGTGATAAGTGCGTCTTTCTAAAACTTCACAAATTTTTAAAATGACAAAAAAAAAATGAAATTTTTTTAGAAAAAAACCAAAAATATTTTTGTTCAAAATAAATAAAAATTGGAATTTAAATTTTTCAAAAATATCACCGTTATTCTATTTAAAGTCTCAAATTGTTAAATCTTAATTGCACTAAGCCAAAATTGACCAAAGATGGAAATTGAAAGAAAATTGACGACTTTACGAATAAGTGTGGAGATTAGTCCAACCCGGTGAGATTTCGAACCTATCGATCTTTTTGAGTCTTTAAATCAATCCGAGTTTATGATTAGCTCAAAGTTCTTTTCAGCGTTTTAATAAGTCGTTGATGATCTCAATCCTTTGTTTGATCGGTTATGGGAAATGTGTGAAATGTTGTCTCGAAATTCATGCTAAATACATCTCTAAACTTAATTAATCTCGAGATGCATATGGTAATGTGATTAGCAATTTGGACAATGAAGTAGGCCTTCGTTTGTTACCCAAAAATATTAGCCATAAAAAGTTGTAAAAAAACAAAATTATCCTTTTGAAACCCAATTTGAGCCTAATAAAATATTTTCCTTTCGTTTGATAACCCCCGAAAAACCCAAATAACCCGGAATTGTGAAAATTGAGAAAATTCATCAAGTAAGTCCAAATTGTGCAATAAAAAGGGGCAAGAAAAAAAAAAGGGAAAAAAATGAAAAGAGAAAAAAATGAAAAGAGAAAAATGAGCAAATGCCCGAAAAAGCACTAATGAACATCATAAGGACGTTTTTCAATTCCGAACAGCCCATCCATTCCCATTTTTACCCTTTACACCTTTTAACCCAAAAAGTCCTAACCGAGTCTGAATGGTGAAATTAATTACCGCATGGAGAGCTAAGACATGAAAAGATAATAAAAGAGATTAAAAGGATGAGCTTAAGAGATGATGTTCCCGTTTCCTAATAACTGTATTCCGATGATGAGATCTTTTGACCATATATTTCCTTCTTTTTAATTTTGTATGCATGAATTTGTGTCTATTATATTTACTCTTTATATCATGCATATCGAGAGAAAATTGCCACAATCCAAGTAATTCGTTTGTGAGTGCATCCGTAAGAATTTGAATCAAAACGAATTTTCGAAAAGTAACGTAATGCTCAATCGGTGGAAATTTGAGGTCTAATTTTTGGCTTTGCACACACACACTATGGTTTGAGACATTTGAATATGAATTTATGGTGATTATTTTTCGAAAAGTTTAAATTGTACAATTTTAAGTATTTTGATATTTATTTGAGTCAATAAAGAATTTTGTGGGTATATTCACTGCAAACCCTCACGAGACAAAACTCGTCCTACTAGGGTAACCTAGGGGTTTAAAGGCTTGTTGCATACGCTAAATGCAATCGCTTGCCCGCGAAAAAGGTATTCTATCCCAATAAAATAATTTTCAAGAGTTGAACTTTAAACTAATTTCTTTTACATTGCTCGGGACGCGCAAAGTTCTAAGTTAGGGGGTGTGATTAGGCACATATTCTTCATATTTATCCCCTTAATTTCGGTATTTTTATGATCCCGTGCAGTGTAAATATCTTGGATTTGTCTCTTATTTATGCTACTAACCTCTTTTGGAAAGTATTTCGTGTTTTGTGCATTTCTCATGTGTTTTACAGGTACTTCATGCAAGTTAGTGCGAAGGAGAACTCAAAACAGTGAAAGAAACCAAGAAATAGAGAGTTGAAGGGAATTTTTGTAATTTTTCAGCCTTAGTCCGGAGGTGGGGCCAACTAGAAAGTTGAAGATCTCTAAATTATAAGAACACTGGAAAAAACGGCACCTCAATCCGAGCTACGATGAAGAAGTTACGATGTTTTGAAGTTGCGCGATAATGAAGAGAAATGGACCAGAAACCAAACCGATCCGGATGGAACAGGACCGATCCGGTGGGGACCAGACCGGTCCGTTCAGGAAAAAAAGAACCGATTCGGTGGGGACCGGTCCGGCTGTGCGAATTGCTGTCATTAATTATGCAGATTTTGAAGTGATTAGCTGGTGAAAACTTGTGCAACAAGCGATTCTAGATGTAAAATTCGTGCAACTTGGTGCTATAAAAGACCAAGCCCTAATTCATTCAAAGGGGGACTCAAAAATTAGGGAGAGAAAGTCATTTTTTAGAAATCCTTTTTAGTTTTTCATATTCTTAGAAAAACCCTAGTTTGTATGTTTGAAGAAGAAGTAGTATTCTGGATTCAAGTTCATCTAGTGCAGATTTCAAGTATCAATTCTTCAATTCAATTCAAGTATCAAATTCCATTCTCTTAGTTAATCTCAATTTTTATTTTCATTTAATCATCTTTTCTTGTTTTGTAATTTTTGTTTTTACCATGTTTCTTAGATCCACAATTAAATGCATTGTTATGAAATTGTTTTCCCATAAAATCATGTTTAGCAAAATTTTCAAGGGCTGGGGTACATGAACTCATTCCGGTATAAATTACCTGTGTAGAAAATAGAGGGTAAATTAAATATTGACCAAATCGTGTATGGAAATTCTACGAACATAGCCGACCTTTTAATCTCTCTTTCCCTAGGTACTTGGGATGTTTAAGAACGTTATGTAAGTGAAATTGTCCATTCACCGCCTTATATTTACCTTTGATTTCATATGATGCGGGCAAGATCCTTCATATATGTAATGCTTAGGATCTATAAAGATTGGATTTAGTCGAATCTTTTAATTTACAATGCTAGTATTCTATACGATAATTTGTTAAGGTTTGAAGGATTGTACCCCACCCTATTTTCTCTCATTTTCAACTCTAATTTCTTTACAACTCTTCGTATTTTTGTGCACATTTTATTTCGTCACCAATTAGAAATTTAAACCCATCAATCATCTTTTTCTTTTCTTTTATTTTAATATCAAATTTAGGATTAAACTACCTTACCTTTGTTGTCACGTTCACACGTCCTAATTCCCTGTGGATTCGATACCCCGACTCGCCACTATACTCTTTAAGAAGTGTAGTTACAAGTTTAGGTTTTTTTTGTATTGAGGTTGGATGCCGGTAACAACGAATAGCGTATTACACGGACGCTCGATTTTTCCACTCAATCAGAACTCATACAACCCTTCGTGGAGAAACCATCCTGGTTTCAACTATGGACAGCCACAAGCTACGATGAACCCACATTCACAGTTTGTCCTACCTCTACCACCTCTGTAATACCAACAAGCACCACCACTTACAACCCCATATGTAGCTCCACCGCGGAGGAATTTTGAAGATACCATAACCCAGTTCATAAATTCTCAAAGTGCAACCAATGCTATAAATGAATGCATGTTCGCTGACATTAATGCGAACATCTCCAAGTTACAATCATCGTTGAGTATCCAAGAGAAGGGAAAATTTCCTTCCCAGGGACAAAGACCTACCCATGGTCAACCTACTGTTAGATCCACCTCTACAGAACAGTGGGAGAAGTGCCAAGCTGTAACCACTCTTCGTAGTGGGAGAGTTGTTGATTTATCACCTCCCCCACGCGACACTTCGAAAGTCAAGGAGAATTCGCCCGGCACGAAAGTGGCCAAAGATATCTCCTTGAACAAGAGTGACTAAATAGACACTAGTGAGCCCGAGGTAGTTGTAAAGACACCCTCCGCTGCTCTCTTTCCTCAAAGATTGGTTCCTTCCCATAAAGGGACCATAAGTGATGAAGTGTTAGAAGTCCTTAAGAACGTGAAATTGAACTTACCCTTCCTCGATGCAATAAGGAAAATTACAGCCTATGAAAAAGTCATAAAAGATTTATTAACTATTAAGAGGAGGTTGAAGGTAGAGAAAAACGTGTTTCTAGCACAGAACGTGAACTCGGTTCTTCTTAAGGATCTTTCACCTAAATATAAAGATCCTGGTGCACCTATCATTTCCTGGACCATTTGAGAGAATAAATTCAAAAAGGCCTTACTCGACTTGGGGGCGAGTGTCAACATACTCCCCTATTCAATTTATAGGCACCTTGATCTGGGTGATCTTAAACCCACAAGGATCACTCTCCAATTAGCGGATCGAACCGTGAAGATACCAAGGGGTATAGTTGAGGACGTGATAGTCCAAGTGGACACTTTCTACTTCCCGGTAGATTTTGTCATTTGGGACACAGAACCCTCATTCGCCTCAAAAAATCATGCTCCCATCATTCTTGGACGCCCAATTTTAGCTACAGCTAACGCACTGATCAATACTCGAAATGGGCAGATGAAACTCACGTTTGGGAATATGACTTTAGAAACAAACATCTTCAACATAACCCAACAAGCAGGGGAAGAAGATGATCTTCACGCGGTGAGATCAACTAAAGAGATCGTAGAAGAGCACTTTGAGGAAAATTATTGTGGAGACGCCTTGGAAGTTTTCTTAGTGTCTAGTCACGAGAGTGAGGGAGCCTACACCGAGTTTGAGAGGGAGATAGAGGAGTTGAAAGGCTTACTCGATGAGAGAGCGTCGGATGAGGATGCGATATATGTTAATTGGGTTTCTCGATTCGAAGAGTTACCACCGTGGGAGGCAGGCATGGTTCCCTCTAGCGACACATTCTTGACTCTCGAGTTAAAGAAACTACCCTCCAACGTTAAATATGCTTTCCTAGATGAAAGTGAGACATTTCCTGTTATTTTCTCCTCTAGCTTAGATGAAGAGCAGGAGGGTAAACTATTGAAAATTCTGAGGAAGCACCAAAGTGCTTTTGGTTGGTGTATAGCTGATCTAAAGGGGATAAGCCATCTGCTTTGCACCCATAAGATTCACCTCGAGGAAGATGTTAAGCCCTCGAGATAAATGCAAAGACGGTTAAACCCCACAATGAAAAATGTAGTGAGGACTAAAATTATAAAGTTGTTGGATGCCAGGATTATCTATCCAATCTCAGATACCAAGTGGGTGAGCCCCATTCAAGTCGTCCAGAAGAAGTCGGGCATAACCGTGATTGAAAATTCCAAGGGTGAGTTAGTTCCCCAACGCACCACCACTGGGTGGCGTGTTTGCATTGATTGCCAGAAACTCAATGCGGTAACTAGGAAATACCATTTCCCCTTGCCATGTATCGATCAAATGATTGAAAGAGTAGCGGTCCACCCTTACTATTTCTTCCTAGATGTTTATTCCGGATATAACCAAATTGAGGTAGATGTACTTGATCAAGAGAAGACAACCTTCACTTGCCCCTTTGGAACGTTTGCCTACAATCATATGCCATTCGGCTTGTGTAATGCACCGGCGACCTTTCAAAGGTGCATGTTGAGCTTATTCAGTGACATGGTTGAGAGAGGACTAGAGGTGTTTATGGACGACTTTAGTGTTTTTGGCACCTCTTTCGACTTATGCCTATCCAATCTTGAGAAAGTACTTGCCCGATGTGTGGAAAAGAACCTAGTGCTGAATTGGGAGAAATCTCATTTGATGGTAAATGACGGTACAGTTCTTCGACACATCGTGTCATCCAAAGGGATCGAGGTCAATCGAGCAAAAATAGATGTCATAGCTAACTTACCCCCACCAAAATCTACCCTACCCTCTCCCCTCCCCACCTATAAAATCCACACCCTCCCCACCCCATTTCCCATACCACTACTCACGATCTTCCTCTCTTTCACTATTTCTATTGAGCACTCCTAATCACTCTAGAGACCATGACCAACAAACCACTTCCCCAAAAATACGATTCCACCCAAATTCTTGGCTATGGAGCCGCTGGCTACCGTTCCTTTCAAGATAAAAGGTGATGAGAATGTTTTTTCGGCCAACCTCGCAAGATCCAATTCGAACATCGAATCATTTGGAACGACATGCCCAATTCCATCACTGCACTTATTATGGCCCGGGGTTAGTGTCGCTTCCTCAATGAACCTCATAACGCGGTATGGCCCAACGAAGTGTTCGCCTTTTATGGCTCACTTATCCGCACCAAGTTCAACCAGGCTGAAGCTTACATCGACGGCATCCGCATCCCATTCTCTTTGGAACTTCGTATCCAGAATTTGGCTTCCAAAGACGTCCCAAGCCCACAACAATACATTTACCCCAACCCTCTTCCCCCACTTAACAAAGACGTATGCATGTCCCGCATCGACCCCAATGCTAATTGGATCACCGAAACATACCCGGTGGGCCAACTAAGCGAGAAAGCGAGCCTCACTTTCAAAATTGTGTGCACAAACATTCTCCCAACGGGCAACAACTCGGCAATGCGCCCGCATCAAGACACCCTCGTATATCACCTCTTCGACCACAACATCCCCATAAGCCTGGATCCCTACATTTATAAGGACATATTCTTCGTCGCCATGGATAAAAAGGGCAAAACCCCTTTCCCCTATGCCCGGTTCATCACGTCCATGCTAGCGTACGCCGAAATTGCACCCCCACAGGATTTCCCAAGCCTCCCAACTCCTTTTGGGGAAACCAATCGGACTAAACCTGAAAGACAACAGGCACACATTCAAGACCGTTTAGCCTAGGAGGATAGTGATGATGAAGAGGAGGACAGTGATGACGAAGAGGAAGTGGGTGGTGATGAAGAGAGCAGCGACGAAGATGAGGAGGACATTGTGATGGGCGAAGGTGATGAGGATTATGATAGTGACGTGAATTATGATTTTTCGCCCGCCAATGCAGAAATTAATTGGCGTCTTTCAATGGTCGAATCATGACTTGATGGGTTCCTCAACCAATACAACACTGACCGGGTAGCCGGCCTAAGGGCTTACCAGTGCGATACGAGCATGATGCACCGTCTCCAAGCGAAGATGTATCGAATGACTATGGGTGCACCACCACCATCCTATTTCTATGACCCATATGATCCAAACGCTCCTGGTGGCTCCAATCCCCCGCCCCAGTGATATTTTTTTTCTGAGCTTTGGTTGTGTAGTTGTCGGTTATTATCACATGGTTGTTTATTTTCCTTTTCATTTGTAATGCATGATTGTCCGTTTATATAAAATTTGCATTTTCCATATTTGTTCGTTTTATTTATTTGCACTTTTAATTCGCTTTGAGTTAGATTTTGGTCCTTTTTGCTTGAGGACAATGAAAAAGTCTAAGTTAGGGGGGTCACAAGTGCGTGTTTCTATAACTTCACAAATTTTCAAAAATGACCATAAATTTTTTTAAAAATGAAAAATGAAAATTTTTGAAAAACCCAAAATTATTTTTCTTTAAAATAAACAAAAAAAAAATTAGAATTTAAATTTATCAAAAATATCATTAAAATTCGGTTTAAAGTCTCAAATTGTAAAATTATAGTACACAAAGCCGAAATTGACCAAAGATGAAAATTGAGTGAACATAGACGACTTAACGAATAAATATGGAGATTAACAAACCCGGTGAGGTTTCGAGCCTATCATTTTCGTGAGTTTATAAATCAATCTGAGTTAACTGTTAACTCAAAGTTCTAATTCGGTGTCTAAAAAGTCATCGAGGATCTCAATTCTTTCACTTTGATCGGTTATGGGAAATGGAATTTTGTCATGAAAAATGCGCTAAATAGATCTCTAAATTTAATTAATCTCGAGACGCATATGGTAAAATGATTAGTAATTTGGACAATGAAGTAGGCCCTCATTTGTCACCCAAAAATATTGATCAGAAATCATCGTAAAAAAAATTACCCTTTTTGTAAACCAATTGAGCCAAATAACTTTTTTTCCTTTTCATATGGCAGTCCGATAACACCCAAATTAGCCCGAAAATGAGAAAATTGAAAATCTCAGCATTTAAGTCCGAAAAGTGCAACAAAAAGGGGCAAAAGAATAGCAATGCTCAACAAAAATAGCAAGAAAATAAAAGCGTGAAAAACAAAAAAAATAAAAAAATGAGCAAAAGCCCGGAAAAGCACTAATGGATATCTTAAGCATAGTTTCCAATTCCAAATTTCCCAAGCCCCTTTCCTTGTACCCTTTACACCTAAACCCGAAAAAGTCATAACTGAGTCCAAAATTGTGAAATTGGTTATCGCGTGGAGAGCTAAAACACAAAAAGATAATAAAAGAGATTAAAGGTGTGAATTAAAGGCGATGTTCCCATTTCCCTATACAACGTTGTCCGATGATGAGATCCATTTACCATAGAATTTCATCTTTATATTTGTGTGCATGAACTTGGTTCCAATGCATTTACTCTCTATATCATGCACACCGAGAGAAATAGCCACATTTTTTAGAGATTCGTTTGTGAGAGCATTCTGTGAGAATTTGAATCAAAATGACTTTTCGAATAAGTAACGTAATGATCAATTAGCGGAAATTCGCGGTTAAATTTTAGGCTCCGCACACACGCACCATGATTTGAGACTCTTGAACATGAATTGATGATGACTATTTTCTGGAAAAGTTTGAATTATATAATTTTTTATTATTTTGAGTTTCCTTAGAGTCGAATTTTGTGGGCATATTCACTACAACCCCTCAAGAGACACAATTCGTCCTACGAGGGTAACCTAGGGGTTTAAAGGTTTGTTGCATATGCTAAATGCAATCGCTCATCCGCAAAAGAGGTATGCTATCCCACTTTAGAGTTGGATAATGTTTTGATTCTTTTATGGGGGTTTGATTAGGCATAAATTCTTCCAAATTTACCCCTTAATTTAGAGGCTTTTATTACCCCGGATAACGTAAGATGAGTTGGTTTATCCCATATAATTGCTAATGGTTTCGTTTAATAAGTATCCCTAGTTGTATGTATTTCTTATTAATTTTACAGGTATTTAATTCATGAAAGAAATAAAGAAATCGGAAGAAGAAAGAGAGAAGAAAGAAGACGAATCAAAAAGGGAAAAAGAATAATTTTCACCAGGAATTCGGTTGAGGACCCAAAATAAAAGTTGAAGATCTCAAGTTTACGAGCGCGTAGGAAGAAACATCGTCCCAATTCGAGTTCTGGAATAGAAGTTTTGAAGACCCGAAGATGTGAGATAATCAAGAGTATTTGAAGAGAAAATCAAGAAAAATTGAGAAGAATATTTGGACCAGTCCGGATGTTACAAAAAATGGATTGATCCGGGTACTAGAATTCACTACATAAGGTTGCGTCTACTGGACCGATCCGGTCCTACTAAAAAAGCGATCGATCCAGCCCCTAAAGTTTTCTGCATAAGGCCTATTTAGCGGACCAATTCGGATGAAATAAAAACGGATCAATCCGGTTATCACCCAAACCAATCCGAAATGTCCTAACCGGATCGATCCGGGGTTCGAGATTTGGAATTATCTTCTTAAAGCTGAAGTCTTTTATGACTCAAACTATTGTATTTTTCATAGTGTATAAATTTCTAACTCCTCCCAGACATTAAGGGAGCTTCTAATTCGTTTTTAGAGAAGCCTTGAAGTAGTTTTGAAGGAAGAACAATCGTATCCCTAGTTTTGTCATTTATCTTTGATTCAAGTTCTGCAATCCAAGTACATTTGTTCCAATTCTTATTTTAATTATTGTTGTAGTTAATTCTTTAGTTAATAATTTCATTCTTCTTCATCTTAAGTTGTTAGTTAAAATGTTTCCTTTTATTAAAAGCATGTTTTCTTCTTATTTTAATATGGCCGGCTAAGTTTTTAAGGGTTGGGGTGCATGAACCCCACCCGATGTAATTCACGATATTGGAAATAGATGTTTGAATTAAAATCGTAGATGAATCGTGTTGTATAACCGGTGCAACTGTCGTAGGACTTTTGATCTCGTTTGCCCTAGGTAACCGGGATGCTTAGAATGCAACGCGAGTATTGGTTAATGCGACACTATTTTACTTGTCTCTTGCTTACATACTGTGCGGGATACGATCCCTCATATGTGTAATACTTGGGAGTACTAATGACCGGGGTCATTTAAGGTTCTAATTCCGACGCTAGTATCCTACGAAGTGAAGTATTAGGGTGTGGGGGATTGTAATCCGACCTATTTGTTCTCATTTCATTGTTAACTCGTAAACCCATTTTTCATGAGCTCTGCGTTTAATTAGCATAGTTGCATTTTGCTCATTCTTGTTTCTTTAGTTAATCGTTTTCAAAATTGCATTTAGTTGTAGTTGTTCCATATTCCAAATCATCTTTTCATTCTTTCTAGAGTCAAATCTAGGTTACCTTTATCTTTCCAACGTCGTCACGATTTTGTTCGTCCTGTTTCCCTAAGGATCGATACCCGACTTATCGGATTATCACTTGAGCGACAAGCTTGAACTTGAGCCTACATAGCACGCACTCTAGACACATTTGTGGTCGCGTCATCAATCTCTCTCTTCTCTATAACTTTCTCTTTCTAGGTTAAACACAAATGAACTTTAAATGCTCTTGCAAGACTAAAATACCCAAAACATTCAAAATACATTGAGTCCAACATTAAATGCTACTACATACTTAAAATGACTTGTAACATCATATTTAAGTTATAACTAGCCAAAAGTACCCCGGAACCCAAAAACACATTTGGCACTTATTATGACTATCTCAACCATTCCTGGACTAACCCTGCCCTCTAAACTGACATCCGAAATATCGTTCATTATTTCATGTTCCAACGCCATATTAACTATTTAATAATAACTCGATTTGAATATAAATCATAACCGTCGCTTAAAGTACAATGACACAACAAAACATAATGTTACACTATTTACATTCGCTTAACGGTGAATATGCAAAACTCAGTGACTGTTATCTCTTAAATCACTTAAAGTAATATTTACTTCAACTTCCTTTATTTTATATAATTAACCCACAAGGCAATTTAATATAAAGTAATTACTCAAAAGTAAGGGGTATTACATACTCCCCCCTTACAAGGGAATTTTGTCCTCAAAATTTAAATGTAGCTGGCAAAAAGAGGTGTGGGTACTTCCCTCGAATATCATCCTCTTGTTCCCAAGTTGATTCCTCGGCATTGTGGTGTCCCCACTGGACTCGTACCAAGAGAACCACTTTCGATCTTAGTCTACGTTCTTCGTGTTCTAGAATAGAAAGCAGTTGTTCCTCATTTGAAATATCGAGTTGTAACTGATATATCTAATGGAATGTGCCAATGAGCTCCCTCGCATATTTTATACTTCTTTAAAGATAAAACATGGAACACGTCATGAGTTTTCTGTAGGCGTTCTGGAAAAGCAAGTTGATATGCTACGGGGCCTACCTTTGCAATAACGATAAAAGGGTCGATATAGCACGACGCAAGTTTGACTTTCTTCCCGAATCGCATTACACCCTTCATCGGGGATACCCTTACTAAAACTTGATCCCCCACTTCCAATTCCTCATGCCTCTGATTCGCGTCGGCATAGCTCTTCTAACGATCTTGTGCAATTCGTATGCGGTTTCGAATAAGCTCAATCTTCGAGGAGGTATCTTGGATCATTTCAGGTCCAAGGAGCTTATTGTCTCCTACTTCCAACCAATAAGCAGGTGATCGACATGGGCGGCCATACAATGCCCCATACGGTGCCATACCTATTATAAATTAGTAGAATTATTGTATGTAAATTCGACCAACGGAAGGTATTGTTCCCCTCCTCCTTTAAAGTAAGATACGCACATTCGAAGCATATCCTCCAACATTTGGTTGACCCTTTCCATTTGCCCATCAGTTTGTGGATGGTATGATGTACTCAACCGCAATTCAGTCCCTATCGCCTCTTGGAAACTTCGCCAAAAATGGGATATAAAAAATTTTGTCTCGATCTGAGACTAATATTAATAGGCACCCCATGGAGTTTCACAATTTTCGCAATAAAGAGACGGGCATAACGTACCGTATTGTAATCCGTCCGTACCGGTAGGAAGTTTTCTGATTTGGTCAAACAATGGACAATTACCCAAATAAAATCATGACCACTTTGCGACGTCGGCAATCCAGTGATAAAATCCATTGAGATACTCTCCCATTTCCACATCGATATTTATAACGGTTGCAACAATCCAGTTGGTCATTGGTGGTCCACCTTCACTAATTGACAAGTGGTGCATTAGGAGACAAACTCAGAAATGTCCCTTTTTATACCCACCCACCAATACTGACGGTGCATATCTTGGTACATTTTGTCTCCCCCTGGGTGTACTACAAATCTCGAACCATGGGATTTCGTCATGACAACACGTCTCAAGTCGCCCTCGTCCGAGACTAGAAGTCTACCGTGGAAACGTAACCCACCCTCACAACTAATAGAGTAGGACTCCGCTCCTTCGGTTAACAATTGACATACTCAATCTTGACAATCTTTATCCCCTCCTTGCGCTTTTACTATTCGCATCACAATGGCAAGCGTAACGGTCAACACCGACATGCATGCACTTGCTACAGCATCGTCTTGGCTAAGTTCTTTCCATTTGGTTTTCCACACTTCTACTAGTTTCCCTACGGGTCTTCGACTCAGCGCGTCAGCTACCACATTTGTCTAGCCTGGGTGATAGTGAATATCGAATCGATAGTCCTTTACGAACTCCAACCACCGACGCTGCCGCATATTTAGATCTTTTTGTGAGAACAAATATTGTAACGATTTGTGGTCCGTAAAAAGACTAAATTTCTCACCCAGGAGGTAATGCCTCCATATCTTCAAGGCAAACACCACTACGGCAAGCTCTAAATCATGTGTGGGATAATTCTTCTCATGGGGCTTAAGCTTGCGAGACGCATATGCAATGGTTTTATGCTCCTGTTGTAACACCCCCCCCCCCCCCCCAATCCTTGTAAGGACGCGTCTGTAAAGACCAAATAGTCTACTCTTGATTTGGCAATGCGAGTACAGAAGAAGAAGTCAACTTGTCCTTCATCTCATCGAAAGTTAACTGATAGGAATCATCCCAAACAAATCGCACTCCTTTTCGGGTCAAATTCGTTAAAGGGACAGTGATTTTAGAAAAACCCTTAATGAAACGGCGATAATAACCCGCTAAACCCATAAAGCTACTTATCTCAATTGGCGTCGTGGGTTGATCCCATTCTCTCACTAATGTAACCTTGTTTGGATCTATGGAAATACCCTCACCCGTCACAATATGCCCCAAAAATTACACTTCCTGCAACCATAAATCACATTTTTGAACTTGGCATAAATTTGATGATCCCGTAGTGTCTGCAGGACCAATCGTAGGTGTTTGGCATGATCAGCTTCAGTCCGAGAATAGACTAGAATGTAGTCAATAAACACTATGACAAACTGGTCTAGGAAGTCCCGAAATACTCAATTCATTAGGTCCATAAATACAGCAGGAGGCAGGAGTGTTGGTTAGCCCAAAAGGCATGACTAAAAACTCATAAGACCCATACCTGGTCAAGAATACGGTTTTCGACACGTCCTGCTCTCGAATTCATAGTTGATGGTACCAAGTCCTCAAATCTATTTTAGAGAAGTACGATACTCCTCTTAATTGATCAAACAAATCATCGATTCAAGGTAATGGGTATTTATTTCTAATGGTTACTTTATTCAATTCAAGGTAATCGATGCATAACCGGAGGGAACCATCTCTCTTCCTCACAAATAACACAGGAGCACCCCATGGAGACATGCTACGTCGAATGAACCCTTGTCTCAGCAGTTACTGAATTTGATCCCTTAACTCCCTCATTTCCAAAGGAGCCATACGGTATAGAGCTCGCGCAATCGGCTGAGTTCCCGGCTCTAAATTAATTACGAACTTAATCTCACGAATTGGAGGTAAGCCCGGGATTTCCTGAAAGACATCTTTAAATTCTCTAATAACAGGAATTGAGTCTAGAAAAACAACTACTTCTCGTAAATTCTCCTCCTCAATACAATACAAGTGCATTCTCGAAACTCCTTCGGGAAGAGGCATAGCTACCAAAATCATTTTTTGCCCCGAAATGGCGAAGATTATACTCCTTCAGTAACAATTTACCACGGCTCGGTATTTTACTAACTAAACCATGCCCAGAATAATATCATACCCGACCATGTCTAGGACAATAAAATCAGTCTGAAAGAGCAATCTACCAAGGTCTATTCCCACCCCTTTACATATAAAGAATATAAGTGAACCATCACCCATAGAAGACTCGACACTAGTAAAAGTACTTTCTTCAGACTTAAACAACCCCGTCGAATGAGCAAAATGCCTAGCGATAAATGAGTGTGTTGCGCCTGTGTCAAATAGCACTCTACCCACATACCCATGAATAGGAAACTTACCCTCAATAGCTGGAGGTGATGGAGGAAACAAAGCATCATGAATATTATACACACACCCATACTAAAGTTGTCCCTGTTGTAGAGGGACGACTGTAATAGGTGCTGGATATTATGGATGTGCCTGTGGATTCTGAGGGCCTCTAGGCAACTGTCCCTCGTTCAACTATGGAAAATCTCTCCTCATGTGACCCTATTCTCCGCACTAAAAACAACGGCCTGTAAAATTTTCCAGATGTCGACCCCGATTGTTGTTCCGAAACTTCCTCGCGCCTTGGCCCTGATGTCCTCGACCTCCATTATTACCTCTGCCTTATTGGCCTAAATTTTTCTTCTGCTGAGCACCCTGACCGTGCCTAAAACCACCTCCGCCAAAGTTGTAAAACCCAAAGCGTTATTTCTTAGACGAGTCCCCTTGTTGGGGGTCCCGCTCTTTCTACTTATTCCCAAACTGTTGTGGTGGTGGTAGTGCTCCACCGGCACCATTTCCTCCTTGTTTACTAGATTGACAAGAATCTCCAATCTTCGTACTCCCCTTTAAGTGAAGGCGGTGATCCTGTCAATGGAGTAAAGCTGCATTCATCACATCGCCCAATATTTGCAAAGCTGGGTTCCCCAATAGGTGCTGCCTTATCCTCCAACTCAAACCCCCGATAAATTTTGAAATCCTCATTTTTTTTTTATTTACTTCATCCGGTACAAAGTTTGCTAAACGAGTAAACTCCTCTTCATATTCCGCCACAGATCGCTCCCCTTGAACCACATCCTGAAGCTTCCTCCTCATCTCCTTCTAGATTGCTGGAGGAAAATACTTTCGATCAAATAGAACCCAGAATTTTGAGATAGTCATGATGTTCCTTTGTTCCGGAGTTGTCACTGACTCCCACCATTATAGGGATGCTACCACGAGTTTAAAAGTGACGAGAATATGTTTCCACTCCCCGCTGCATTACACCATTTCGAAGATGGCGTTGAATATCTTTCTTCCATTGATTTGCCATAATCACATCACCACTACCCTGAAATTCTGTAGGGTGACCTTTCAGGAAGGATTCTCTCACTCTTTCCCATGCGGAGGGTCCCGTATGGGCTTGAACCACCAGTGAGGCCGGTTGTTGGCTTGTGGAAGTTGTTGTACCATAGCGGTCATTGCAGTATAGACTGCCTAGGCAACAATATTAGCCACCTACATCGCATTCATCATTCCCTGTGGTGGTGGGGGCTCTACGTCCTCTGCAACTCGATTTACCCTTGTCGGGCGACCTCGTCTAGGCGACATCTAAGATAAAAAGCAACTGAATCAATATGCAGTTAAAATAATTTATCCTTACGGGAAAATCGTAAACACAGATAAGCAAAACAGTCCTAATAATAGGACTCTATATCAAAGAACGCTACGGTAGAACGTGATAAGTCCGCATATATCCTAAGGACTCTAGAACCTGATGCTCTGATACCATCTATGACACCCCTCTTATTAAAATAAGAGGTGGCCAGCCCGCTACTCCAATAAAAATAGGAATCTTAAATTGACCATTCTTAGCATCACTGTCGCATAATAATAGTACGAGACAACCACCAAGTATTTTTGAAAACGGATGCCATAATTTTGCAAGTTTGATAAAAAAAAATCGGCAATCCAATTTATAACAGAAGGTGGATATAAATAAAAACATATAATATTTTAACAATTCTACAAAACATAACCGAATAATCTGTCGGTTAACAGACTAATACAAAAGGTTACACCAAGTAATACAGTAGATATGAATAATAACTGGGGCAAACACACTCGAATATACAGGCAGATCATAACTAGATTGTCCAAAAGATTGATGAGTCTACTATAAAAAATCCTACAACATCTGCAAAATGATGTAGCTCCTTGACACTGGGAAGGAAAGATCAAAGAGGGCGCCCTTGGGGCGGAGCACCTGAACATAATTAAGAACCCCACAAGAAGGAAAATATATACGGGCCAAGGGCCGGTTTAATATGATATACGTGTGAATAAAATGCGTAACAGTTATGAATACTAATAACATAAACATGTTAAGTTCGCTCTTCATTATAAGAATCATCCTCACCTCTCATCTTAGTGCACATCCTAGCACCATACCGTTTCATTAAGTTAAATTACCCATCCAATTAAGGGGAATAGCCTAATTCTATTTAACATGCTTAATTTTGTCAATTCGTAAATATCTTCACAAGTCAATTAGTCATTGGGGATCATATGCTATAAAGTTGATATATAGGTTCATTAAATCATTCATATGAGATGCCATAACCTTGGGAATAAATTGCAATCATAATATAACGATTCTAATACCATCCTTCCGGGAGTCACCCCACTGGATGCGCCCCTAAATGCTATCATCTTCCAGGGCCTAATATTTAAGACCACCTGGGTACCCTAAATCGCAACGCATGGGAAACGGCCATATACCTACGATAGTGAGTCATAACCATACCCGGAATTACCTCACTTCGAATAAAAAAATCATACGATGTAACCACCGGTCCTATGCCTGAGGACTATATTCTCCCTGCATCATTAGCTCGAGGATTTACCTCATTTGCGTAACTTCCCTCGTGATAGCATTTAGAGAGGTATGTATGTGAATGTCATAATCATAAAATATATCAATTAAAACATACACTTCATATTTACGAAACCATATGAGCATAACAATTTAGGCTATAAGGTATAATTACCTTCATACTAGCCCCCAAAAGTCCAAAACGATACTACTTAACTGTACTTTAGTCCTAGATTCATCTACTAGATGAAATGAGACATGAATTTCTACCAAATAATCCCCGAAATAAGCCCACATACCCCCTTATTAACCTACGGTATTACTCCCCCTTATGTGAGACCCTAATACTCTTTATTACATCATATTATAAGGTTCCTAAGCCTCAAACCTAAAAGAAAAGGAGTAGATACCATGTAGGAATTTTTTTATAAAACAGCAGGATTTCGAATCGATTCGCTTAGGGCCGAATCGATTCTCCCCTGAAAGCGAATCGATCCACTCAAAAAACGAATCGATTCGGCTGAGAAACTAACCTATTTTCTAAGCCCGAATAGATTCGGCCTTAACCCGAATTGATTTGGTTCCTCCGACCTGTATCCACTAATCTAGCTAATCGATTCGCTAAGGAGGGCAAATCGATTTGTCCTGGTCGAGAAGTCCAGTTGTGGCTACGGGTTGATATAAACCCTAAATCCATAAAACCTATTTTTCTTCCATCTAACCTAACATCACCAACTCATAACTTCTCTAAATCACTTAACTAAGTTGACCAACTATAAGAGAACATTTAAAACAAGTCTAGATCCTATAACTTAGGATTTAACCAACAAAATCATCAAATTCCATTAATGGTTTAAACTCAAGAACACTAACTATAAATACAAATTATTCACAGTCAATCATACATTTATGCAACTTAGAAACTAGCCTCAAGATTGTAGCCTCGGATTATCTTCTCGTTGCAACGATTCCAAGCCCAAATCACCAACTCTCTCTTTTTACTTCTTTCTCTCAAGCTCTCTATTCTCTCTAACTTTCTCTTTCTAGGTTAAACAAAAATGAGCTTGAAATGCCCTTGGAAGACTAAAATACCCAAAACATCCAAAATACATTAAGTCCAACATTAAATTCTACTACATACTTAAAATGACTCATAACATCGTATTTAAGTTATAACTAGCAAAAGTACCCCGAAACCCAAAAACACATCTGGCACTTATTTTGACTATCTCAACCATTCTCGGACTAACCCTGCCCTCTAAACTGACATCCGGAATATCGTTCATTATTTCATGTTCCAACGTCATAATAACCCGATTGGAATATAAATCATAATCGTCGCTTAAATCATAACGACGCAACAAAACATAATGTTACACTATTTACATTCGCTTAACGGTGAATATGCAAAACTCAGTGAATGTTATCTCTTAAATCACTTAAAGTAATATTTACTTCAACTTCCTTTATTTTATATAATTAACCGACAGGGCAATTTAATATAAAAGTAATTACTTAAAAGTAAGGGGTATTACAATTCCGTTGGTGAGGCAATTAGAGAATTTTGTTAATTCCTTGTTTGAGAGAAAAAAAGAGAGAGTAGAGAGAAGAGATAGAAAGGATTAGAGAGAGAAATAAAACCCTAATCAAACTTCGTCAAATCCAAACTAGAAATACTTTTCTGAGAGTTCAACCTTTGAGTGTTTAGTTCATGTTTTGAGAAGTTATCCTCTCTTGTTATTGATCATTCTTCCAACTTAGTCACGTTGGTTGAGTTTTTCAGTTTCTCTACATAGAAACTTGAGATCTCGTCTTTGTGATACAAATCACATAGATAGTTTACTGTTTTGATTTCTTATTTCGAGAAATCTTTCTTGTTGGTTATTTTAAAACCATTTTTATGTTTTCAAACCCTAAACCAACAATATTTGTTCTGATTTCATTTTACTCAAACAATGAGACTTAGATTTAGATTTGAGATCTTGATTGGGAATTGCACTTTCTATCTTTACTATTTTCAAAACAAGAAAGTGTTAGGATCTTGGATATTTCAAAACAATATTCCCTCTTGATATGTGATTGTTTTGAAAGGTTTAAAGTCTGATTTAGTCTTGACTAAACTGATTTTGGAATATCTTGCATATCTAGTGATTTTGTAATTTGATAAATAATTCTGTCTCTATTAAGTGTGGGTGTGTTACATGCATATGTTAGAGAGCACATCACCACAACACTTTCACTCTACCACAATTAAAGTGTTGGTTGAATGATCTTGAACTTGGTTGAGTCGAAGTAATGCTGGAATCGAGTAAAGTTACGAAGTTGAAGAGAACATCAACAACAACAACCTTCAAAGAAGTCAGATCTAATCCACAGCAGTTGGCAACGATTCTGAACTTAGTTTAGGTGTGTTTTATGGTTTGATTGTTAAATAGCTTGTAATTTTTTACTCTCTTTTAGTAGATTTTTTTTCTTTGTGACGTAGAGGTCACCGTGGATGTTTCCCCCGTGGGTGGGGTTTTACCACGTTAAAAGTGTACTTGTTCACTTCCTCATTCTCTCATCACCTTCTTCTAAGCTAAGCTGATTTAATAGTTTAAGTTTTATTTTTCAAAACTGGTTCATTTTAAATCTGAAATACCTCGTTCAAACTCTTTTGATAATCATTTTAAACGCATCTTGTGTTACGTTTTGTTTTGAATTAAGAGTTTCTCCAATAAATAGTTCAGAGCCCTTTTAACAGTTTAATCATGTATTAAACGTCTTAAGCGGCATTTTTCAATTGATATCAGAGCTTGGCTGTTTTAAAATATTTTTTGATCCTGTGTTTCTGAAATTATTTTTTCAAAACAAAAGTATGGACGAGAAATTTGAGAGACTAGGTAACCTTTCCAGGCCCCCTCTCTTTAATGGAACCAACTTTCCTTACTGGAAGGTAAGGATGGTTGCATTCATCCAAGGGACTTTGGGGGATGACGTCTCGGAAGTTATTTAAAATAGTTACACCTTTCCTACTAAATTACCTGCTGAAGGAAGTAATGTGAGAATTAGAAAGTTACTAAGTGAATTCACTAAAGAAGAGAAACAAATTTCACTATGTTACAATAAAGGAAAAAATGTTATATTCATGTCTATAATTGAACACAAATTTAAGAGTATATCATTATGTTCTACCTCTAAAGAAGCTAGGGACACCTTAGTGACTGCACATGAGGGTGATACGAGAGTTAAAGCTGCTAAAACTCAAATGTTTATCCAGCAGTATAACTCCCTAATCATGTCTGGGACTGAATCGTTTGATGATTTCTATATTAGGTTAACCGACATTATAACTAAGTTGCATGCAAATGGTATAACTTATGATCGGAAAGAGATTGTTTAAAAAATTTAAGATCACTTCCAGAGAAGTTTGATAATAAGAGATATGCAATTGAGGAAATGGATTATCAAAATTTTACCCCAGAACTCCTCAGTAGCAAACTAAGAACTATAGAAATGGAACTAGAATTCAATAAACAATTGATCCAGACCAATAAAAAATAGGGTAATTGTAATCTTGTTTTTTCATCTAAGTTGATTAAACCTGACCTCGACATTGACTCTAATGAGGACTGTAACTTGGATAATCAGATTACCCTTATGTCTAAGAAATTCAAAAGGATTATAAAATTTAGAAACAAAGTTGCTTATAGATAAGGGAAACCCAATTACTCCAACACTTCTAATAATAGGCCTCATGAGAAAAGACATAACAAACAAAAGACTGATGATCACAAGAAACCTCAAAAAGACCTTAAAAATTTGAATGTTCTAAATGTGGAAAATTAGGACACATGGCTAGTGACTGTAGGGTTAACTTAGACAAAAAACCCAAACATAATAGGGCTCAGCTACGCAAGACTTAGAATGACTCAAGTGACTCTGAAAATGATGAACCTGAGTCACCCAACTCTTTTGACCCTTATATGTCATTTTTTGCTAAGATAATCTATACTGATGATAAGGAACCTGATCATGATATAATAAATGATGTTGCTTCTACTGATGTTTACACCTTAATGCTCGAGAATGATTGTAGTACTGAAAACTGTGTGTGTGAGAGTTAAAGTGAACGCCTTATTGATGATGCCAATGGGTGTGTGAGTTCTAAAATCGAATCGATAGGGGACACAGCACACTTCTCACTTAGTGACTCTGACAATGAGGACCTTCCTGATATTCACACACTTTGCACTAAAACACTCAAGAAAAGCGCTAGACTAGAGAATCTTGTCAAAGATCTTTCCAAGAACCTACGGTCCTTAAACCAAATAGTTAAACAAAATGCTGAAGAGTATACGTCTCAAAGTTTAACTCATGATGGGGAAATAAAGGCTTTTGAACAAAGAGTGAAAGACTTGACTAAATCCAATAATGTTTTGGAAAATAAGTATAAAGGATCGTTATTAGAATTGGAAAAAACAAAAGAAAAGGCTTCAACAGTCTTTAAAAAAATTTAAAATTTGAAAATAATTCTAATTATTTTGAGGATTGTGTTGCTGAAAGTAAGAACAATTCTGATGACAGGTCTGGAATAAGTTTTTGCTCCAAAAATAACAAGCAAACCAAACCTTTTGAAACGATAAAGTTTGTTACTGGTGGGAAAAGACCTATGGAAATTTGTCCAGACTTTCAATCTTTGAAAAATGATTTTGCTAAAAACCAGTAGTAGTTAAACATTGGCGAGACAAGTAATTCTAAGCATAATGTTCAACTTAAAGGCAAGTATGTTTGTCCTACCATTAGGAAGAGTGAGACCTCATTTCAAATTATTCCCTCTAGTAATAATGCCAAAAGTTATAATTTAGGGAAACCTATGTTCAACAACTTTCCTAAAGACTTATCTGCTATGAGCAATCTTTATTGCTCATATTGTGATGTGTACAGACATTTTTTAGATGGTTGCTATTCCAAACGTCTATACCATCCTACATATCCCTCCTTTACCTATCAGAATTTTAACTATTTTAGGATAAGCCGTAACAATTATATCCTTCCTAAACCACCAGATAGAAACTCTAACTATCGAAAGAGAAAGACAAGATCTAATACTAAAAAATAATCATCAAGAAATAATCCTAGAGTCTTTTCTTGACCAAATGCTCAAAATGTTTATAATTTTCAAAAAGCTGGGCAAAATCTGTTTAAGCGAAAATCTGATGCTCGCAAGTTTTATCAAATACGAGCTAATAAGTGTAAATTGAAAACCAGAGCAATTTGGGTAAGAAAGGATGATCTAGTACCCCAAATGACATGTAACATAGTGATCAGTGCTTTGAATGCATAACACACCACGTCTGGATGGTACTTAGACTCTGGATGTTCTAAGCATATGACCGGGGATGAATCCAAAATTTCAAACAAAACTAACTTCTCCGGAGGAAAAGTCTTGTTTGGAGATGGTGTATCAGCCTAGATCGTTGGCAAAGGAATGCTCCATGAAGAATGTGTAACACCCCGCCCGCGCTCGGGGAGAACGAACGGAGCGCTACTATGCGATAAAACTAACTAAATCCAAAAATAAAAAGATATAGAGCATCTAAATCCCACAATATAAAATAGAATCCACTAATCTCAAATCTCTTCAAATTAAATACAACCAAAATTCTCTCAAAATAATACAACTACTTAACTCGAAAGAAAATAAATCGCCAATGCTCTATACATCAAAATAAATACAATCTCCTCATCTTGTATTCGCGAATATTCTTCCCAAAATAATCCTCACTAAAATCATCCCAATTGGTCCATAGCGCTCAAATCCACGCTAATCTGCCAACTAAAAGAAAATATGGGTAAGTACACAATACGACAGGAAAGATGCTCAACAAATATTAGCGGTGAATAAAGCGTAACAACACGAGTACAAATATTCAAATCAAATGCGAGTCTCAATAGCATTTTTATCAATATAATTTCTCAACAACACATTAATCCAAGTCACCAGGCCTCACCATACCGCGCCCATACTTTATCAAGTAGTCGGAACAGGAATATTGGCAGGTGCCCCACCTCAGTGCCATATTAAAATCTCATGACAACATGCTCAACACAAATATAATCCCACATGAATCAAAATCAGATTCCAACAATAATTTCCAGATTTTCAAATGAATTTAGCAATTCAAATATGAGTCAATAACCACAAGAAAACAACGGGAATAACCCTCGCGAGATTAAGGAGCATATTGTGTAAAATCCCATACCTTAAACCACCAAAAGATACCAACATAAATCTGCCCAGAAGTCACAGATTAAGCCATCAAAAACAGTCCACAAAGAACCACAAAACTCCTCCAAAATCAACCTCAAAACAATCCCAAGAACACCTCCAAAAACCTAAGGGTGGAATGCATAAATTAAAGGGGCTATGTGTACATAAAAAAAGGAGAGGAAAAGCAAATATATTTTTTGGGTATCTTTGTGCCAAAAGTCTGTTCCAAAATAATCACCCATGATCCTTTTTATAAGATAAAAATATAAGAGTTGGAAACAAATTAAAACTCCTTAAGAAACCTGCTGCGCAAGAAAATTGAAGGGATAGATCGATCGATCCCTGGTATCGATCGATCGATCGATCGCCCAGTTTTCTCTATAGTTCCCCTTAAAAATGATATAAGGGATAATTATTTAAAAATCAATATAAAATCCATTTTAACTCCGATTTCGAAACCGTTTGAAATTCTCGCCTTTAAAAATATTTCTCAACATAATTGAGCAAGAAAAATAATTCTCTCAAAAACTTTATTTTTTCTCAAATTTTAAAAATACCCCAAAAATTACGCAGGCTGTTACACTTCCCCACTAACAATGGAATTTCGCCCTAGAAATTCACCGAATGCCTAACTTTCAAAAATCAGGCCACTACAACTATCTCCAAAAATAATTTATAAGGAACAATTATTTAAAACTCACAATTATTTACAACTTAATGTAAAATTCGTTTTAACTCCGATTTCGAAACCGTTTGAAAATCTCGCCATTAAAAATAAAATCCAACATATTTGAGCAAGAAAAAATAATTTATCAAAAACTTTATTTTTTCTCTATTTTTGAAAATACTCCAAAAATTACGCGGGTTGTTACACTTCTACACTAACAATGAAATTTCGCCCTCGAAATTCGCCGAATGCCTAAATCTAAAAAACCAGGCCCACAATCTCCAAATATAATCTCATCACCAAAAATAAATTCCTCACATCTAATCTATATGCCTAACACGAAACGATTATCTAAAATAATTTATCTCCAAATACGCGCCAAAAAAACGCAACAGACTCAAAACCCAAGACCCGAGGGTGGTCGTATAACTAAGCTCTGATACCATTCTGTAACACCCCGCCCGCGCCCGGGGGGAGTGAACGAAGCGCTACTATGCGATAAAACTAACTAAATCCACAAATAACAAGGTATTGAGCATCTAAATCCCATAATATAAAAGAGAATCCACTAATCTCAAATCTCTTCAAATTAAATACAACCAAAAGTCTCTCAAAATAATAAAACTATCTAACTCGAAAGAAAATAAATCACCAATGCTCTATAAATCAAAATAAATACAATCTCCTCATCTTGTATTCTCGAATATTCTTCCCAAAATAATCCTCGCTAAAATCATCCCAATTGGTCCATAGCGCTCAAATCCACACTAACCTCCCAATTAAAAGAAAATATGGGGAAGTACACAATATAACAGGAAATATGCTCAACAAATATTAGCGGTGAATAAAGCATAACAACACGAGTACGAATATTCAAATCAAATGCGAGTCTTAATAGCATTTCTATCAATATAATTTCTCAACAACACATTAATCCAAGTCACCAGGCCTCACCATACCGCACCAATACTTTATCAAGTTGACGGAGCAGGAATATTGGCGGGTGCCCCACCTCAGTGCCATATTAAAATCTCATGACAACATGCTCAACACAAATATAATACCACATGAATCAAAATCATATTCCAACAATAATTTCCAGATTTCCAAATGAATTTAGCAATTCAACTATGAGTCAATAACCACAAGAAAATAACGGGAATAACCCTCGCGAGATTAAGGAGCATATTGTATAAAATCCCATACCTTAAACCACCGAAAGATACCAACATAAATCTGCCCAGAAGTCACAGATTAAGCCATCAAAACAGTCCACAAAGATCCACAAAACTCCTCCAAGATCAACCTCAAAACAGCCCCAAGAACACCTCCAAAAATCTAAGGGTTGAATTCATAAATTAAAGGGGCTATGTGTACATAAAAAAAAGGAAAGAAAATATGTTTTCTGGGTATTTTTGTGCCAAAAGTCTGTTCCAAAATAATCACCCACGATCCCTTTTTATAAGGTAAAAATACAGGAGTTGGAAACAAACTAAAACTCCTTGAGAAACCTGCTGCGCACGAAAACTGAAGGGATCGATCGAACTATCCCTAGCGCTGATCGATCGATCGCCCAGTTTTCTCGATAGTTCCCCTTAAAAATGATATAAGGGACAACTATTTGAAAATCAATACAAAATCTATTTTAACTCCGATTTCGAAACCGTTTGAAATTCTCGCCTTTAAAAATAATTCTCAACATAATTGAGCAAGAAAAATAATTTTCTCAAAAACTTTATTTTTCCTCAAATTTTGAAAATACCCCAAAAATTACGCGGGTTGTTACAAAATGATTACCTGTTCTTGAAAATGTTTCATTAGTAAAAGTTCTTAAGGCAAATCTACTAAACATTTCATAATTTTGTGACTCCAATCATACTGTTACCTTTTCGAAGAACAATTACAAAATTTTAAATGAAAATGGTGAGTGCATCATTACAATACGCTGTACTCCTGAGAATTGTTACACAGTCAGTTCAGCTATAGAGGTGTTCAACATTGCCAGATTAGATGACAATGAGTTATGGCATCACAGAATGGGTCACATAAATTATAACAGCCGTAGTAAATTGTCCTCTTAGGAAATTATTAAAGGTATTCCTAAAATAAAACCTTTTTCTAACATAGTATGTGGTCCTTGTAAAGAAGGAAAAATAATTAAGGCACCTCATAAAAGAGTTAAAGACATTACATCCTCTAAACCCTTAGAACTCATCCATATGGACCTAATGGGTCCTTCTTGTACTATTAGTCTTTGTGACAATAGTTACATTCTAGTTATGGTTAATGATTACACAGGATTTACTTGGGTTGCCTTTCTAAAGTAGAAGGTTGAAACCTTTAGAGCATTAGTTCGTATAGAAAATGAAAAGGACTCCCAAGTAGATAGAACCCGGAGTGATAGATGAGGTGAAATCATAGATTCAGGTGTTATTGAATATTGTGATTATAATGGTTACAAACACAAGTTCAGTGCTCCCAAGACACCCCAACAAAATGGGATAGCCGAGAGTAAAAATAGAACAATTCAAGAAATGGCAAGAGTTTTGATACATGCCAAAGATTTACCTAAATACTTTTGGGTTTAATCAGTTCGTACTGCATGTCACATTATCAATAGAGTCTACCTTAGGAAGAATTCTAAACAGACCCCCTATGAACTTTGGTATGGCAAGACACCAAATCTTAAATATCTTAGGACATTTAGTAGTACATGTTATGTCTGTAAAGACAAAGAACAATTATCTAAGTTTGAAACAAGAGGAGATAAAGCTAAATTTTTAGGTTATTCACCTGACAGTAAATCCTAGCGAATTTATAACTTGCGAACTAAGACCATGATGGAATCCATTAATGTGATTGTAAATGACAATAATGTAGAAAGTTATACTACTAGACTAACTATTGTGGATGAGTCTAAAAGCATTTTAAATTACGACTCTCCTAAAATACTGAGTCTTTACCAACTGAGACTCCTGAAGTGCCTAACTGGGTTTCCAAAGACCGTCCTCTAGATAGCATTGTTGGTAATCCTATAGAACCTATTCGTATAATATCTCAACTTCGCAACATTGCTCATTTTGCATGCTTTGTATCTCTCATTGAGCCTAAGAATGTTAATGAAGCCTTAAATGACCCCTTGTGGATCAGTGAAATACAAAGGGAACTTTTTCAATTTGTCATTCATGATGTTTGGTATCTTGTACCCAGGCCCAAAAACAAAAGGGTTATTAGCACACGCTGGCTTTTTAAAAATAAAATTGATGAATCTGGAATGGTTGTTAGGAATAAAGCTAGATTAGTTGACCAGGGATACTCTCAGATTGAAGGAATTGATTTCGAGGAAACCTTTACACCTGTTACTCACCTCGAGTCTGTTCAGCTTCTTTTTGCTATAGCTTGTCATTTACATTTTTACGCTTTACCAAATGGATGTAACGTCTGCATTTCTTAATGGTATATTAACTGATGAGACCTATGTAGAACAACCCAAAGGGTTTATTGGCCCTCATCACCCAAATTATGTTTATCGTTTGAAAAGGCCTTATATGGGTTAAAACAAGCTCCTAGAGCCTGGTATGAACGTCTATCCACATTTCTTTTAACCAATGGTTTTAGGAGAGGCGGAAATGACCTAATGTTATGTGTCAAACATTTTGACAACAATGTAATCATAGCCCAATTGTATGTTGACGATATCATTTTTGGATCCACCTCCCCTTCAGGAGCCAAGTCCTTCTCAGACATTATGAACAAAGAACTCCAAATGTCGCTTATGGGGGAGTTGTAATTTTTCTTAGGTCTTCAAGTTAAACAAAATTCAGAAGGATTATTTATTTCATAATCTAATTATGCATTAAAGATTGAAAAAAAGTTTGGCCTAGATACAGCTAAAGAAGTTAGAACTCCTATGAGTACCTCTGTTAAACTTTCCAAAGATGAAAATGGTAAATCCATTGATTCTACTTTATACCGTAGTATGATAGGAAGTTTGCTTTACTTCACTACCTCGCACTCAGATATTATGTACTCTGTTTGTGTGTGTGCCCGTTATCAAAATAATCCTAAAGAGAGCCATTTATTATGCGTAAAAAGAATAATTTAATACATAAAAGGCACTTGGTACACTAATGACACATCGAGCACTATAGTAGGATACACTGACGCTGATTGGGTTGGGTGTTTCGATGATAGTAAAAGTACTTTAGGAGCATATTACTACATCGGTAACAATTTGGTAGGTTGGAACAGTAGAAAACAAAACTACACTTCTTTATCTACTGCAGAATCTGAATATGTCGCGGCTGGAAGTTGTTGTGCCCAATTATTATGTCTACAGCTCATACTGAAACATTACGATATAAATGAAGAAAAACTACATTTCTATTGCGATAACCAAAGTGTGATCGACATCTCTACGAATCCAGTTCAACATTCTCACACCAAACATATTAAAATTCGATATCACTTCATACGAGAATTAGTTGAATCAAAATAATTAGAGATTAATTATTTACAATTGGTGGACATGTTTACAAAACCATTGGATTTTAAGCGTTTTGAATCTTTACGCAAATCCATTGGCATGGTTTGGGCTGAATAATTTTTCTGCTTGATTTGTATAACTTCTAGATTTTCACATGCTTCCAATCAATCTTTGTGGATGTAAGGCATGGATGTTAGAATAATGACAAAGAACACCTCTTATATATATTTTATGTAGGAGATTCGTGTGAATTCTCATTATTTATGCAAGTTACTACTTATCTACCTGTTTATAACACCTTTTTTTTATTCTTGCGGCCCATTATCCATTTGAGACAAAATGGATGAGAAATTTGAGCCCACTTGGACACTCTTATACATTTTCATATAATGAACTTGATCTTAGGCATCTTATTGTGGATTTCAGTACCTCTCTATTGCATCCGATTTTGATAGGGTAATGGTTTGTACATAGTTGAGTTATGTAATTTTTCCATTTCTAGGAATTGGGTAGACACATTATTTGTATAAGAATAGGATTTTCTTTTTTCTTTTGGTATCCCTACGAGTCCTAGAAGACTCAAAGGAGATTTTGTCTCATATTTCCAAAGGGGGAGATTGAAGCACCCTCTATCTTTGACTCACTTGAGTCTACATTATATATGAGCTTATCTAGTTTGGAAATAGTGACAAAATTGTGTCTATCTCTAGATAAACCAAAAAGCCTTTGAATCTTCAAATCTTCACAGATATTCCTCTACAAGTTCATGAAGGTATAACACATACACCACACACTAGGACTGCATACATATAGTTATTTATTCATGCAGTGATCGTGTGTGACTTAAATCCCCTTAAAATGATTTTTAAATAATTTTTGGGATTTATTTAACATTTTTTAAGATTTTTAAATAATTTTTGGAGATTAAAATTGGAACTTAATAAAGCTTTAGGGTTGATTTGAAATTATTTTTTATTTCTTAAAACTGTCTTGGGTAGAAACCAAAAGCGGTAGAAAATATTGTGGGTGAAACTGTTATTTTTTAGTAACCTAAAACACGCATGTAAGAGTGAATCTACAGCGTACAAGTGTTGCACACACATGATTTAGATTTGTGTTTCTTTTCACTCACTTACATGTGTCTTACTTTGTACCCTTGTATCGATTTAATCTACGATCTGCATGTGATTGGAATCAATCCAAGTGAATTAGCTTTAACCAATCAGAGTTGGCTATTTGCACTGCTTCTTGAGAACCCTTAGATTTGCATCGATTTAACTTATTTTAATCTCAGCCCTTAATTTTAAGTCGTCGTTCCAGATCCTTCTTCGCCTTGTATAAATAGATGCCTTTGGTGAGGCAATTAGAGAATTTTGTCAATTCCTCGTTTGAGAGGAAAAAGATAAAGTAGAGAGAAGAGAGAGAAATAAAACCCTAATCAAACTTCGTCAAATCCAAACCAGAAATACTTTTCTGAGAGTTAAACCTATGAGTGTTTAGTTCGTGTTTTGAGAAGTTATCCTCTCTTGTTGTTGATCATTCTTCCAACTTAGTCACGTTGGTTGGGTTTCTCAGTTTCTCTATATAGAAACTTAAGATCTCGTCTTTGTGATACAAATCACATAGACAGTTTACTGTTTTGATTTTTTATTTCGAGAAATTTTTCTTGTTGGTTATTTTAAAACCGTTTTTATGTTTTCAAACCCTAAACCAATAATATTCGTTCTGATTTCGTTTTACTCAAACAATCAGACTTAAATCTAGATTTGAGATCTTGATTGGGGATTGCACTTTCTATCTTTACTATTTTCAAATCAAGAAAGTGTTAGGATCTTGGATATTTCACAACAAAATTCCCTCTTGATCTGCGATTGTTTTGAAAGGTTTAAAGTCTGATTTAGTCTTGACTAAACTGATTTTGGAATATCTTCCATATCTGGTGATTTTGTAATTAGATAAATCATCGGGTCTGTATTAAGTGTGGGTGTATTGCATGTATATGTTAGAGAACACATCACCATAACACTTTCACTCTACCACACCTAAAGTGTTGGTTGAATGATCTTGAACTTGGCTGAGTCGACGAAAAATGGGAATCGAGTAAAGTTATGAAGCTGAAGAGAACAACAACAACAACAACAACAACAACAACAACAACAACGACAATAACCTTCAGAGAAGTCAGATATAATCCAGAGGAGTTGGTAACGATTCTGAACTTAGTTTAGGTGTGTTTGTGTGGTTTGATTGTTAAATAACTTTTAATTTGTTACTCTGTTTTAGTGGATTTTTTTTCTTTGTGACGTAGAGGTCACTGTGGATGTTTCCCCAGTGGGTGGGGTTTTACCACGTTAAAAATTTACTTGTGCACTTCCTCATTCTCTCATCACCTTCTTCTAAGCTAAGCTGATTTAATAGTTTAAGTTTTGTTTTTAAAAACTAGTTCATTCTAAATATGAGATACCTCATTCAAACTCTTTTGATAATCATTTTAAGCACATCTTGTGTTAAGTTTTGTTTTGAATTAAGAGTTTCCCCAACAAACAGTTCGGAGCCATTTTAACAGTTTAATCCAGTATTAAACGTCTTAAGTGGTATTTTTCAATTACATGTTAGATAATCTGACAAGCTCAAAAGTTTGGGATTAAATACATAAGACGGAGTCTTGCAACTGAATAGAAGAAGAAAATAATTTCTTAGAAGGAAAACTCATATATTCCCAGTATTTATGATTTAAAGTAACAGCTATAATTAATTGATAAGTACCCAAAGCTTTCAGCATTAATGGTGGTCTGAGTTAAAAGTTATTATTGAAGTGGGCCTTTATACATATTTATAAAGGTTTAATTGATTTAGATGCTCATATCAACACTTCAACTGATGTACAAGCCAATCCAAGTTGAAGGTACATCGGGATCAGAACTCATAAGTTTATTTAGTTAAAAAGAATAGCCTTTTCCCTTAAGTAGTATTCACAAATCACAATCTCTCGGATCTTCAGACTATCATGTACATAGTGCCAACTTAACTCTTTCACATAGGACTATTAAATATTACAAAATTTGACCTTATTCATGACATGTGTTAATACCTCGAGATAATGCATCACTTTCAAGATCTTTGCTTAGGAAAAAGTACAATTCAATTTTGTAATTAATTACAAAACTCACACTAAATCTTCAACAACGAGACAGTTGGAAGGATCACTATATAGCCTTTTAGCTGCTTCCAGGAAACTTCAAAAAGCAAAATGCATAATATTAGAATTTCAGGAAAACATCATTATGTTCATATTTACGCGTGAAACTATTAGAAAATTCAATACCAACTTAATGTACTTCATCTCACATTTCAGGAGAAGGCTTTCCTACTCTTGCTTCGTCACCAGCAATAATAACACAAAAGGATTCTTTTCAGACTGTAAATGGAAGAATACTGAGCAAATAACGTAACAAACACACAGCAAAGACATTTCCATATGAGTGTCATGCTGCCATTTCTTATTCTCCCTGTAGTTAGAGAAGAAAATTGTGTGAAGTTTCTAAACAAACATACCATGATGATAACATAACTTGGTTTCAATGCCAGCCCTTAGAGAGTTTGAACCCAGTGACATTTTAACACCATGGCCCCTCAAATGCTTAATTAATCTATTGGTACCCGGAAGAACTTTGATATTGCACCACCTAGAGTTGTAAAATCACCACCACTAAAAAATTCCACATGAGCTCCATCATAAATGTGGGAGCCTAGCCAAATTTTGATAAGAAATAATTGCTTTTCAAGTCAATTTGAAGGAAAAGACAAAAACAATAAAGACAAAAAAAACATCATATACTATATGGTTTCTATAAGTCATAAAGAAGATGTTATGAAACATACAAAAGTCAGCAACACTTGTAAAGATTAATTTCAGCTTTCTTAATTTGACTTTAAGTTCACCAATAGAGAAAAAAGGCTCGATAACATATATAGAAACACCCGTGAAAGATTACAAGAGACTAATGGTGATAAAATGCAAATAAAGAACCGAAGTTGTAAAACCACCAGACTGTTCTAGGGCGGGGCAATGATTATGAAAGTTGTATTAGTTACTGCTTGTCTTTTCAACAACTAAATGACTACGAGCTCGTTGGATATGAAAATTTTTGCATTCGATAAACAATTCATAAACCAATAAGATAATTCCAAGATCTCCAAGAATTTTGTTCTTGTCTTACCCAACAAATGTAAAGATCTAGCACCCACTTCAACCACTATAACCGGAATAACATAGATTGGTACAATTCGGGGAAGAACAAGTTTTAGTTTATTCAATTTATTGTAACCATTAAAGCACCATGACATTATCTTTTGAATAAAAAAGTCCATTTGAGATCAAACCTTGACCTAATAGCTATAGTTCAATTGGGATGCCCTAAGAATTGGTGAAAAAGATTTATTAGAAGGTGAAGCTCCTAAGTTTTTGCAAATCATTAGTTAAATAATTTACAGTTGGGATGAAAAGGTAGATTGAACTTGGATGAAATCTTTCCCCCCTAAATTTAGAAGACTCAGATTCGTCTTGGTTCTATTTTGGGAGAACTTTACATAACTATATTTTTATACTTTTTAGATAGATACATACATGACTTTGTAAACCAAACCAAATTGAACCGAAAATCGAACCGAAAGCTCGAACCTAGAACTGTAAATTAGAATCAAAGTTAGAACCAGACTTTTTAGTCCTTTATTTAATATTTTCATATCGAATGTAGTTTTTTTACCACTTAGTCTCATTTACTAAATCTGTAGTTAAAGGGGTCCTATCATTTTTTTGCTTCAATTGGTCCCATGAAAAAAAGAGTTTTAATCTAATAGATCATATTTATAAACATATATTGGATATTCTCTATAGGTATAAATATTAACTACTAGGTTTTATTCCCGCGCGATGCGCGGGTGATTAACGCGTGAAGTGCGTGCTCGTGTAAGGGCACGGTCGTTGTTTTCGTTTTACCGCGATAATGCAAAAACCTAAGTTACTACTACACTTGCGAGGCAAGTCTAGCGGTAAGTCAGGTATCGAAAGTCCATTGAGATGAGTTTCTAGAATTTAAGTGATTTAGTGCTTCCAAATAAAAGTGTAAAAGGATGATTACAAACTAAAAAGTAAAAGATGCAAAAAAGGGAAATGATTAACTAGGCGAGGGAATTGAAACTAGACTAATAAAGTGAGTAAAACTATAGGTTGCGTCGAATATCCCCCACTCGGGTTAATTTGTATAAAATGGTTACATGGGTCGACGAGTTATTACAAATGCGTCTCATTTCGACAGTTAATTAAATCAAGGGTTGTCACGCCCCTAAATCCTCATAAAAGCCTAATAAGATTTTGGCGTCAACAAATATCCCATAAATTACGCGCGAAAGGTCGTAAGCACGGGACATACATGATATGCCTCGTCAAATCTCCTAGGCGTAATAACTAGGACAACGCACCCGAAATAGACCCGTAAACGCTATCACCAAAGAAAAACAATGTGTTAATTCGAGTGAGTTCCATTCAAACACAACCTAATTTAAATTACCTAGAAAGCATGTTAAAGAAAGCGATAAATAAACGCGGTAAATCTACACTAGAAAGAAAGTAAAGAGAAAGCTTGTAAATTACACTACAAAGCAAGAAATAATGAAATACAACTATATTAATGGAGAGGGAAGATGAAAATACCAGTTACAAACCCTAAAGGGTGTCAATCCAAGATAGGAAGAAGAAGAACTTTCAAATACCCAAAACCCTAACCTACAACTCTCTAAAATCTATTCTAAAGCTTAATTATGTGTTTATTACAACAAAAATTATATTTATAGTAAGTGGAATAAAATTAGAAAAGAAAAGAGAAAAGAAAAGATAAGGCAAAATATCTCCTGGAAACATCGATCGATCATGAACAAAATATCCCATGTCGAGAAGGATCGATTGATCGATCTTTTTGATCAATCGATTGATCAAGCAGGTATCAGCCAAGCAGCCTACTGCATTCCATTTTTTTCCTCTTCTCCTCCTCTTTTGGTTTCATTATTTTTCCTTCCGCTGAAACTCCCGTAACTTCTTTATACGAACTCATAATTGTGCATCGTTTGTGGCCACGCGAAGCATGCGAGGAGGACTACAACTTCCATGAGATGTTGTCCAGGTGCCCAATCTATGAAATAACTAAAATGCCCTTGAACGTGCGATTGCGTACGAAAATCGAGCGAAACACGTTCGAACTTCACACTTAGCATCCAATTACCTATAAAAGCTCAATTAACCCCTGCAAAACATCTTAACATAGAAATCCGAGGTTGTTTGGTTAACGAGCATAAATATAAGGAATAAGATACCCGAGGGGGCTAAAATACGTAGTTTCGGAGGATGAAATACGCAATATTTGCATATCATCAGCGGGCACTTTATAGCTCTTATCCTACAATATATGTTGTGTGCATCTATCCTTTAAACTTTAACACATAGTACCATCACTATTGGTATAAAAAAAGACCCAAACATAATAGTCAATTACGATAACTGATTTTTCTAAGATACAAGTAAGAAAGATTTCAAATTAATTGAATTCAACAGTGGTTGTATAATCCAATCATGAAAATTAAATTCTATCCAATTTTTTAGTAGTTGAACTATTTTCTCCATAGAAGTAAAGGGATACTACGGAACTCTAGTGGGACACAAATCCCTATAAGATTATAGGCATACAAATAAGTGGGAAAATCAATAATTATATAATGATTTTGTTATAAAGCTTCAGTGAATGCAAAAGAACCCAACAACACGCTTTGCAGAGAAAAAAAAATGAAAGGAGGGGAGAAATTTACCATCACCGCTTATAAATACCATCACTCTAGGATTATTCATGATTTACATCTACTTGAAACATCTCTCAAGTGTTTCGACTTATCATCCGCAATCACATAAAACTGTGTGCTCACTCCCACATAAAACTGTGTGCTCACTCCCACATATTTAATTTGACATCAAAGAAAATGTCAACCAAAGAAAAAGAAAAAAATATAATTATTTTTATGTTTGTTAGTTTGCAATACATCACTAATAAGAAAATCCAACACAATTATATGAAACTTCATAAGTATGCCATCTTCAGTAAACTTTATAAATTTTTATCCATATTTTTTAGTTATTCAAATTAGCAAATTAAGAACTCAAAACAAAACTATATCAATAATTCCCAAACTCAATTTCAGATATAATAATCACTAAACACATATTACCAACTTCATAGAAGGCATACCATGTTTTTGAGGAAAAATATAACTTTGAAAAAAATTCTTATTCTTTTAGCACTCCTTCAAACAAATTTGACCGCCTTATTTATAAGCAGATATATGTGTATGAACAATGTTTTATGCTAATCATCCCGGGCTTTATGTACATGAGGTCTGAAATCATAAAATGATAAGTAAAGAATTAATACTAATTGAATAAAAAGATTATCTTGTCTCACACATACCATTAGTAACCCCAACTTGAGGTTCAATCCCATGCTATTGAGACTCCTTTTTTCCAAAACTGAAATTACATTGCAGTGCATAAAAAATTAAGTAATCAACCCTAATAAATTATGCTCTCAAGACACTTAAATGTTAATAACAAAGTTTGACTCATTTACTTTTGAAAAAATATTTAAACAGATAAGACACATGATGCTTGCTAAATGAAAATGAATTTTTATAACCTGCTGGGTGCTGAATTTTCCAAGGTAGAGTATGTGAAAAGGTTATGATTTTAGAATGGGGAACATCACTGCTAAATTATAATTATGTCTAGCTCTATGACATCAATAACCTTTCAGCTTTTAGAAATTATCTCCAGCTCATTGATGCGATAATTTGTATTAATGGTAAAATGATGGGAGGTAGGCTTTCCTCTTCATGGATTACTAAAAAAAGAACAAAAGTATATAAACACCAAGGTAGTTATACAAACAATTCTCCATCGCCAAGAGAAAATATATTTTCACAATTAATAATTTATTAACCAATAAATACCTACAAAGTTTTAAATGGATAGATATCAATCACTTTGATACTGTAATTTTTCAATAATCATGGACCATCAGTATTTAGCAATCATAGATTTTTCATGATCTAATGAAAGCTGGAGTAGAATTGGAGTAGAATTCAATCAGTGTTTAAGGGAAACAGTTGAACACCAAATTGAACAACAGGGAAATTTCACAAGAGAATGCATTCAACCCCAATCGAAAGGACTTGCTTTTCAGATTCTTAACTGAAAATGCCATCAAGATTCAAGGTAATTTTCAAGAATGGCAAATTTTGTGTAGTTAATACAACTTATGACAAAATCTAAGCTGATGTTGAAATGAAATAAGAAATACGTGGAAAGTTTATCCAACCAGATATATGTTTACACTAAAATAATAAATAAATATGTAAAACAATGTTTTCACCTATGACTTTTGTCATATACCTGATATACACCTGGGAATTTTTTCACCAACATGAAATTCAAAAGAATCTAAAAGGAATTCAGTACTTTGAGAGAGTTAAAGATAGGAAAAGAGAAGTTAAATATTATACATTTTCTTGGAATACACACAATAAAAGCATAAAATTAGTTATATAACAACTGAACCTAACCTCCAATTCAAACATTATTGATCGTAGATGTAGAGCTTTGAGGGAGGAGCCTAAGATACACAAATACTACTTCAAATATGAAAAAATAACATATAACAACTATGATCATCAAACATAATTGAAAATTAGACATGCAGAAATAAAAACGAGGAAGAATAATGTTTAAAACCTATATGAGAAAATCAAAATCCAAATCTAGAAAATATGAAATCAAATGGATGATATTTACACACTTTTAGTTTCTTCTCATAAGGTCACTCGGATATATGTCTTTTGTCTTCTGCAATTTAAGATAAGTTAAATCACATTGGAAAGTAAATAGTGAGGGGTTTGGGAAGAGATGATGAGGTTTGTTAATAAATGAGGATAATGAATGCAATCGAGAGGAGAGAAAGGGACACGTTCTGCGTAAAAGAGTAGGGGAAATCTTCCAGATCTACCTAAAAGATCCAAAAAAGCTCTTTACAGTTTGGTAAGAAAAGATAATGTTATAGCATATTGAAGTTGTGCTCCATCATCAGGCTTTAACATGATCAATCCACTTAGGGTGTGTTTGATAACACTAATTTTCCATGAAAAATGTAATATATGGAGTCATTTTCCATCTTTTGGATGTTTGATAAACAAAATTTTCTATGGAATTGGTTTCTTTAAAACAAATCATGTAACCACTTTTTCCACAAAAGATGGAATTAAAAAACCTGCTCCCACCTTGTTATTCATTTTCCAGGGAAAAGAATTACCACACCAAAAAATTGATAAAAATCCAGAAAATGAATAAAAACCCAAAAATAAGGGAAAAATCCAAATAATGAGTAAAAACCCCAAATTAATGAAAAAAACACATAAAGTGAATAAAACTCCAAAAATAACGAAAAAAAATACAAAAACTAAATAAAAAGCCCAAAAATATTGAAAAAAAAATCACAAAATGAATAAAAACCCAAAAATAATGAAAAAAATCCAGAAACCTATTAAAACAACAGAAATAATGAAAAAAAATCCAAAATATGAATAAAAACACAAAAATAATGAAAAAAACAATCAGAAAGTGAATAAAAACATAAAAAAAATTGAAAAAAAATCCAGAAAGTGGATAAAATCCCCAAAATAGTGAAAAAATCCAGAAAATGAATAAAAACCCAAAAATAATGACAAAATACAGAAAGTGAATAAAATTCCAAAAATAATGAAAAAAATACAGAAAATGAATAAAAACGCAAAAAAAATGAAAAAAAATCTGAACGTGAATAAAAACCAAAGAATAATGAAAAAAACCAAAAAGTGATTAAAACCCTAGAAATAATAAAAAAATCCAGAAAATGAATAAAAATCCAAAAATAAAGACAAAATCCAGAAAGTGATAAAAACCCAAAACAATGAAAAAAATACAGAAAGTGAATAAAACCCAAAAAATAATGAAAACATCCAAAAAATGAAGAAAAAAAAAACAGAAATAATTTAAAAAATCCAGAAAGTGAATAAAACTCCAAAAACAATGAAAAAAATACAGAAACTAAATAAAAACCCAAAAATAATGAAAAAAATCGAGAATGCGAATAAAACCCAAAAATAATGAAAAAAAGTATAGAAAGTGTTTAAAACACCAAAAATATTTTTAAAAAATCTAGAAAGTGAATAAAAATCCCAAAATAATGAAAAAAATCCAAAAAGTGAGTAAAAACCAAAAAACAATGGAAAAAATACAGAAAGTGATTAAACCCCAAAAATAATGAAAAAAAATCAGAAAGTGAATAAAAACCAAAAAATAATGAAAAAAATACAGAAAGTTAATAAAAGTCCAAAAATAATAAAAAAAATCTAGAAAATGAAAAAAAACAAAAATAATGAAAAAATATAGAAAGTGAATAAAACTCCAAAAATAATGAAAAAAATACGAAAAATGAAAAAAACCCAAAAATACAGAGAGTGAAAAAAACTCCAAAAATAATGAAAAAAATACAAAAAACGAAAAAAAACGAAAATAATGAATAAAAAACCAAAAATAATGAAAAAAAATATATAAAGTGAATAAAACCCCCAAAATAATGGACAAAATCCAAAAAATGAATAAAAACCCAAAAATAATGAAAAAAAAATACCGAAAGTGAATAAAACTTAAAAAAAATGAAAAAAAATCTAGAAATTGAATAAAAATCCATAAATAATGAAGAAAATCCAGAAAATTCATTATGGGGTAATATTTATTTTCTGTTTTTTTATTCATTTTCTGTATTTTTTATTTTTTCGTATTTTTTTAATATTATTTGTGGGGTTTGATTCACTTTCTGTATTTTTTCATTATTTTTGGGTTTGTATTCACTATCTGGATTTTTTTCATTATTTTAGAATTTTATTCATTTTCTGTATTTTTTCATTATTTTTGGATTTTTATTCACTTTCTGGATTTTGTTTTCATTATTTTTGGGTATTTATTCATTTTTTGGATTTTTTTCATTATTTTTGGGGTCTTATTCACTTTCTGTAATTTTTTTTCACTTTTTATTCACTTTTTGAATTTTTTCATTATTTTTGGGGTTTATTCATTTTCTTGATTTTTTTCATTATCTTGGGGGTTTTATTCACTTTTTGGATTTTTTTCATTATTTTTGGAGTTTTATTCAATTTCTATATTTTTTTCATTATTTTTGGGTTTAGGTTTTTATTCACTTTCAGTATTTTTTTCATTATTTTTGGGTTTTTATTCATTTTTTGTATTTTTTTTGCATTATTTTTGGGGTTTTAGTCACTTTCTGGATTTTTTTCATTATTTTTTTTTATTCACTTTCTGGATTTTTTTTCATTTTTTTTGGGTTTTTATTCATTTTCTGGATTTTTTCCTTATCTTTGGGGTTTTGTTCACATTTTGGATTTATTTATTTATTTATTCTTTGGTAATTTTATTAATTTTCTGGGATTTTTTTAATTTTTCTATTTTATATACATATTTTCTACTTTTTTTCATGGAAAATATTGGGAACCAAACACAATAGATGGAAAATATAACATTTTTCACCTGGAAAATATTTGCAATCAAACACCACCAACAAATTTTTTCCATGGAAAATATTTCCATGTTTTCAATTCCATGGAAATCGATTCTTGGTGCTTATTTTTCATCTTATTTATCAAACACACCCTTAGTAATTTCCTCGCCAAAAATGAAAAGATTAATAAAGGATTTAGAACAAGAAAAAGATAAGGGTGACAAAAAAATGAGGAGAAGAAAAGAAAATTACTTAACTATGCATATTTTACAAGATAAATTCCGAAATTATTTATAATTCAAGGAACTCCGGTAAATTATAACAAAAACTTCACGAAGTTGGTGTTTGTAACAAATGAGTTATCAGTGTATTTTTCAAATTAAAAAAATTCAGGAAAATCTTGCAAATCATGAATACACATTGGCCAAAACGAAACATGCACTATAGCCTCATATATAGTTTAGTATCTAAGAACTCAAATCAAAATGATACCTTTTGTCTCAGTGAAGAGTACTTCAGAAAGATATGAACACATGAGAAGGTCAGTCTTGTTTGTTGATGGTCCAAAAGCAGATTCATAAGGGTACACCAGGTCTCAAAAGTACCTAAGTGGGGATGTATTGAAGGGGAGAGACGGGGAAAGGGGAAACAGAGAAACAGATTGAGGGGGGATGTATTGAAGGAGGAGGAGAGAGGTAGTAGAGGCATATGGAGAGACAGAGAGAGGTAGTAGGGGCACATGGAGAACGGAGCAAGAGAATTAACATTCAAGCCAAGCAAGGTGTCAATCTTATGGTAAGAGACACCAAAAGAGACCCCTAATATTCTCGACACCTAGACGTTATTTGATGAAATGAATAGTGGTTGCCACGTGGCATGTTCTCTATTTTTATATCTTAGCATTTATTAGATAAGCCACGTGTCAACTCTCTTAAAGGAGACATCAAAATTATATTATGTTACTAGCATGAAAGCCACGCGATGCGTGGCCGAATATAAGGATATATAAAATAATCCGAATTTATGTGAACTTTATTTTTTGTTATTGTAATCTGTTACACACAATATATTCTACGAATTAAAGGAGATTGAATTTTAGATTATTATCAAAAGTAGTATGATGGGAAATATGAAAAGATAAATTTGATATAAACAAAATACATTTCTTTAAATATTGTAATACATTAAAAGAGAGACTTTCTCTTAATTACATTTAAATAATCAAATAAACAATAGTGTTTTCCACATTCATATGTTAAATATTCAACAGTTCAAGAAAAAAGACTATTGGGAGGAAAGAGTTACTTTTTGAAAGGGCAATAAGCAACCCCGTAAGAAAAATAGAGAGCTTTCTTTCAAAGCTTTAAAGAAGAAGTAAGTATCCTGAACCTCATGGGAAGAATAGGGTGAAAATACAGGTATCGGGCAAGGCTTAGAAAAAGGGTCACTCTCTCCATCGATCCATTTTCTTTAAAATCACGTTTGAAAAACTATGTTGTCTCCATGTTGATCAAACATAATGGCAAAAATTCTGTCTTCCCCAACCTCAAAAAGATTTTCGGTCTTCTCCTATCACTTGACCAAACCAGCCTGACGACACATCTGAGTAGCTATTTCATTGTGGGGAATACCAGTGACCTAAAACATGGGAAATGAAGGGAAATAAAGAGACAAACCTCTTATATGTAAATTTTTACAATTCTCTAACTCATCCTCCTACCTTCATAAATAAATTCATCTCCAAGTAGTTTGAGCTACAATTGACAGAGTTGGATGTTGCAAACCGGAGGCCCTTGGAGCTTTGGATTTCATACCCATTTTTGTATTATGTTGCGTCTAAACTTGGAGAGTATTTGTGGTGCTTCGTTGTTTATCTGTTGGTTCTTAAATATGTTTAATTTTTTGGTCCAAAAGTCCTCCTATGTACCTCTTCATTTTTTAAGGGGTCTTCGTTTTTCAAAATGACTGTATACCTTCATAGAAATCAAACACGTGTGAGAGAGAAATAGTTGAGAAATCAAAGAGACAAATGAGAGAATCGTGATTTTTTGTTACTTTGTTTCTACGCTGCTCTGCTCGATTAAACAACCAAGTACGATTTAGGAGAGAGAAACATGAGGATATTTAATACATTTTATATAGTTATATAAATTTGCATTTATGTCAATACCACATGTCATTCTCAGAAGATTTCGGTCTATAATTTTTATATAGTTATATAGATTAGATTGAAAAAAAAAATATTATGATAGAACGTATTAGAAAATGTCTTATGTAAATATGAGTAATTTGTAAAACTATTTTTTTTTTTGGTCAATTATTTAATAGTCCCTACTATAAATATATATTTTTTAAAAAGGACACATATTTTTAGTTTAACCCATTTAGTCCCTCAAGCACTCAATATTCTCTTATTTTTAGAGGTCCGCGCCAGCGGCACTCCCTTTCCAAAATATGTGGCAAAGAACTTTTTAAGGCAAAATAAAAAGGCTTGGACTAAATGAGTATTAAAAAATATTTCAGGGACTATTTGGTATATGTCCATTTTTTTTTTTTTCTTTCATTTTCACTCGTTTATCAGGATCCCCCTCTCTCTCTCTCTCTCTCTCTCTTTCTTGGAGTTCTCGTCTTCTCTCTATCTTTGCTCGTATGAATTTTTTTTGAACACATACCCCTCAAATCGGATGGGGATTTCAAGGTTTATTATGAAATAAACCTCAAATCTGGTCGTATGATATTTTTTGTGTTACCAACCGTAGAATGAGTTTGTCGTCATCTTTCAGGTACCGTATTTATTATTCGATTTGTCTTTCTGCTTCGTTTTGCCTAATCCCTGATTACGAACTTAAACGATTACTAAAAACTTGAACACTTGTGTAAGTTTTCTCCCGATCAACCAAATCGCCTTTACTCAATAAATCAAAATTCAACTAAATTTGGCCGGATCTAAACTGTTTAAACGGAGATATAAACATTCAGTAGATCTATAAAGTAGAATCAGATTACTGTTTTTTTTACTCTATTTAATTCATGCTTAAATCACAGATGACCACATGAACAGAAAACTGACAAAACCGAACCGAGAACGATGGAAATGGACCATATTATAGCTTATTTTTGTCATTTTTACTTTCTTTTGTATTTTCTTTTATTTTGTTATTGTATTTTCCTTTGTTTTACTTTAGTATGTAGAGGTAAAGAGTAGTAATGGTATTTTTGTAATTAGTGTCTTAGCTTAAGGCCTAAGCTATTCCTCCCTTTAAATACCAATGTAGTTTTCATTTGAAGACACTCCTCCATTTTGAAATATAAGAAATCATTTGATTCTCTCTCTAAAGTTAGGGTTTGGTATTTCTTTTAAGCCATTGAACTGTAGTTTACGTCATAGAACCATCGGTTCTGTTCGGTTGTTCTGTTTTCAAAACTAGAGAACATAACCATTTCGGTTCTGGTTCTGGTTTTACAGTGGAACCGGACCAACTCGAACCATGCTCAGCCCTACTTGACTATATACATGCATATCTTGTCAACAAAGTTTCGAAGACTTGAGTTATATATATGAGCTTTCTTACTTTAAACGTTTGGTAGCGAAATACGATAATAGTAAGGATAGAGGTTGATTACTTTCTTGAATAAATTCATCTGTTGATAAAGCAAGACCATAGTCCCCCACGATATCAGCAGCTGCTTCCAAAGGTGTCTTTCCCACTATCCTATTAGCTGCTCTCCCATCCAATTGCTTTCCGTACTTTACCAAGTAAACTCTTAAAACATCATTCACAATGCCATCAGTAACGGGAAAAGCACTGATATCAATATTGAATCTTAGAAGATAACAATAGACAAAGGAGTGTCTGAATCAACTTTATAGGTTTCAAATGTGGCTCATTTGCAAAGATTGAAACATGACGGGGGGAGATGGAAAGGATAACTATTTAAGAAGAGTAAATGCAAAAAAAGTGGCCAATAGTTGTCTCTAAGTAGAACTAAAAAAATCAGCTGATTGTATTAATGGAATTGTTGTGTAAGGAATTGATGAAAGAGCGGTGGAATAAGGGTTATTATTGTACTTTTTCTTTTAGATGTTTTTAGAGGATTCTTAGATGATGATGTCATGTTGAGGTCCCCAACCTCATGACATCATCCTATTCTAGAACCCTATCCATTATTCTCTTGTACGTACCCTATATATATAGTACTCCTCACATTTATGAGGGCACTACACTTTATTTAGAGAGATTAATATATGAGAATGAATGAGAGATATTTCCTATTGCCCCTTTTAATGACTGTGAGTGTAAATTTTTACTGCGCTTTACATCAAATTGGTATGATGGTCTTGGGTTGCAACACCATATGGATTTAGATAAGCGGGATGTTGAGTGGTGCCATCCACTTGAGGCAGAGCAACTTGCGTTATCCCCCGCTCACTACGATTCAAATCCATTTAACCTGCTGCCTCCTCGTGCAGCCACAGAGGCAAAGCGAGTTCCTCCTGCTACGACCTCAGTCGCACAGCCCCTCTCGGGCCTCAACCACCTCGTCAACTCCCTTGATGCCGTCCACGGTTCTCTCATCTCTAGCCCTAAACCGAACACCACCTACCGCGGTGCGGCAGCGACCCTAACCTTGCCAAATCCTAGTTGTTCGTCCCATCCAAAACTTCGGCCCCTTTTTTACCGACAAATGCCCTAAGACACTACTCGTCAATCCGACCACCAGCCACTCTCCTGGTCGCCGACCAGCCACATCCCTGTTCCGACTCCATTTTACTCCACTATACCTCCTATCTGAAACCCTATTCCCCCTGCACCCCTCTTCTCCTCATAAACCCTAGCCCAGCCTGTTCTAAGTCCCCTTGTAGCCCCTGACCCAATCACCACTGCTGGACCCATTGGCGACAAGAAATTCAACGCACCTATGAATCTCGACATCTTGCGAGGTGCTCCCACCCATGGCATGGCCTCTCTCCTTTCAACGACTTCATTTGAGGACACATGCATTCGGAATCGGCGAACCACAATTTGCAGCGTTCGGGCCCGCTCGATCCACGTGCTCACCGCCTACCAGCATCACTTTGGCTATTATTGAAACCTTCACCTCTCCGCTGACAACCAATGGCTGCCACTATTAGTTATGCACCCGCTTGTTCAATACCCCGATGTTTGTTCAAGTGGAAGTTATGCACCATCATCATTGATGGTGGCACAGTGACAATCTCTTCTGCCTATGGAACCGTTGCGGGCACATTGTTGTATTGGATAGTTGGGAGGTGGAACAACTCGCCTCGCACATACAATGTCATGTCCCATTCTCTATTCGACCATATGCGGGCGAGGTCTCGTCGTAGATATAACTATTTTCCATCTTCTCCTCGGTCGGCCATGGTAGTACAATAAGGACGACATGCACCATATGAGGGACAACACTTAATCAATGAGGAAAATATTAATTACCCCCCTCCCCCCCCCCCCCCCCCCCCCCCCCCCCCCCTTCAAATTTTCAATTCTAATTATTAAATTAAAATATTTTTACACATTTAAGAACTACTAATAATATAACATCAGTAATTATTCATTGATATAATTTACAAAGATTTGGTATCTTATTGGATAATAATGGGCGAACACGATAATGGGTCATGTTCGAATATGTTTTTTTTCAGCCAATAAAAAGTCATCATTTTAGACATGAACACGATAAGACCGGAACACGATTACACCCAACGCGAACAAGACTAGACATGCCCATCTCATCTGAAATTTTCAATAATATTAATTCTTTTCATTTCAGTTGTTAAAATATTGAGCATATAATTTGTGAAAAGCTCTTTTAATTAGATATATATTTTGAAGATTCAAAGTTAGAAAAAAAAATCATTTTTTGCTCATTGATTATTTTTGCCAGAACACAAAATAAGCCAACCCAATTGTAGTAGTTATATATATATATATATATATATATATATATATATATATATATATATATATATATATATATAGATAGATAGATAGAGAGAGAGAGAGAGAGAGAGAGAGAGAGAGAGATGTGGCATGAGTATACATACATAGTATGCGGTATTTTATTTTAAAAATACCAATTTTTTTGTATTGTATTTAAACATTTCAAGGGACTCTAAAAAAAACTCAAAATGTCTTTTTGATATTTTAAAAAAGTAGGTCAATATTTGACTATTTTTAAGCTGCTTAAAAATAATCTAAAGTGCCTAGTGATGGGTTTGGTTAAACCCTAGTTTCGAGGGACAAAATTTCCATTTATAATTTGTTTGGGGAGTTTGTGAATACAAATCTCTTTCTTCTCCACGTGGAGCCATACCAAATTAAGAGGCTGCTTATTTTTGCTTCCTAAGTCTGAATAGTATTTGTTTTTTTTCAAATGATTAAAAGGTTAATGCTTATATTTGTTTCTTGATGGTTTAAGAAGGAAAATTATCTCCGAATCTGAACTCTAAATCAGAATATGTCTAAATACATTCATTGAGAGATCTAAACCTGTCAAAATATAACACGGCACGATAACATGACACAAAATTATAAGTTAGTGAGTTTTGAGTTATCGGTTTCCCGTACTATTGCGTTATGAATTTGTAATGCGTACTTGTTAATTTTGTTATCCCTCGTCTTTAGCCTTGAAACGCACTATGCACCTTAAGGCTATTTTGTGTATCGTTGTATAGCTCACTCTTTGGATTTTTATACCTTGACAAACACAAACACAAATACCCTGGGCCTGTGTCCTCGCACAAACTCAGGTTCCTCAACACATATGCAAGGGAAATGGTTTTGTGATAAATCTTAGTGTGATTATGTCTTGTAAAATTTCTAATGCTACAAGAGAAACTAGATTCTTTTTTGCAGCACCTCATAAGAAATATAATAAATTCTGGCAGATTGAAATTTCTCTTGAACTTTTACCTTGGGCATTTGATTTGAATACTTCATTATTTCTTGGTAATATTAACTGATTCTCAACAACCCAATTTAACACCTGACTATTATTAACACAACAATCATTCAATAAAAACATAAACAACCAAACAGTTTTAACATTCTGTAGCCACCAGCAAGGGTGAGCATAGGGGGTATCGCCCATTTTGTCACCTTAAGCTTGCTGTCACAAGAAGATATACACAATTTAACAGTTTCCCCCCTTTGTCGCTCCATCTTTCAGTCTCTGCATCTCTCTCATTTATGTTACTTTGCTTTCTTCTATGGTGGTGGCTTGTGTTTACTTAAGGATTTTTCGAAATTTTATACTTCTTCTCCTTTGAGGTTTTCAAAGGTTGAGTGTTGGCATTTCAGATTTTGCGTTGTGAAATTTGAAATCACCCTCGCCGGCTAAGGGCTTTAGAAATTCGATTGTGTGTTGTAGTTTTGTAAATATTTGTACCATAAGGTCCACATCTTTGTGGGTTTATTGACATGATATTTTGCTTTTTAGTTTTTTTGGTAGATTTTGCGTATATGGTTGATTCCCACCGTGTTGCTGTATACTAGTTATAGAAATCTCAGATTAATTTTTGTCATCTGTCTGTGTGTGTGTCTGAATGCCATGCTTTTTTCTAAGAAGATGATGTCCGTCTTATGTTAGTGCGTTGTTTAATAAATTGTTCTAAAATTATTTCCTGGTGAGCATCAATCTATAATAGTAAATGATCTTGGTTCAGATAAAGTCGAGATGAATCTGATTCTTTTCATGAAATACATTCTGACGTCGACATAGAAAATCATTGTATCAGCTAATTTGTGTTTCAGATAAATTTCCATGGCAAGTTCTTTGAAGAAATTAGTGTCATGTGTTATCCTCGACTTAGATGGCACACTTCTTAACACAGGTGCGCATCTGCCTTTCTCTATTTTGATAATTTGAATGATTTTTTGTTTTGTTTTGTCATGCATACAGAAATTACAGCAACAACTTCTAATTTTGTCAACTTGGTTTTAGCATGTAAATACATTTCTATATACCGGAGAGTGGAAATATGATAGTTCCTGATGTAAAACTCAGTTGAATTTACATACACACATTAAAAGAGGCAATAAAAAACATCTTTCATTCATTCCTATATATTCATTTCTCTGAACAAAGTGTAGGGCCACTATATATAGGTAAAAGAGAATAATGGGGATGTTCAAGAATAGAATGATGTCATAAGGTAGTAGTACTCAACTATGCCATCATCATTCTAGAATTCTCTAAAAAACCTAAAAGAGAAAGTATAATAACATTCCTCATTCCACATGCTCCTGCATCAGTCACCCCCCCCCCCTTCCCGACAAGAGTCCACATATCTTTGATACTGGTGATAAAAATTTGAATCGATGTGCTCGATTGTGACCTTGGAGATTCAGGTGTCTTCGGACGTGGGCTGACTGACCCAGCTAACGTGGAAGTGGATACACGGGCCAATAGGCGAATCAACTGCTTTGAGGCAAGGACACCCTCCACGCGGTCAATATGAGAGTAGGCGGGACCCGCCGGTGACACGAGGCAATGGAATAAGTGGGGCATGGGTCCCATAGAATGGTGTGAAATTCGTGACATTGAACATGCGACGAACCTGCAAATCAACAAGGACTGGAAGGTCAATCTCCCCGCACTTACGGACAACCAGGATGGAACCGTTTCAACGCCTCTGTAACTAGGGGTGGCAATTCGAGTCAACGGGTCGTGTTTCGGGCCGACACGACAGGACACGAAAAGGTTTTTTCGGATACGAGCACAACACGACACGACACGACACGAATTCGTGTTTTTTTTAGTTGACACGAACACGTACCCGAATAAAAAACAACACAGCACGACACGACACGAATACTAGAATTTCTTAAATTTCATGCCTAAAAACACGATAACACGACACGATTCATAATTCAGACACGAACACGACACGACTTCGTGTAAACAAAACACGATACGAACACGACATATCATGTCAATTTCGTTTCGTTCCGTGTCGTTTCTAAAATTGCCACCCCTATCTATAACGTATGGCCCTTGCCATGACGACGTTCGTTACGAAGATAGACCATCATGAGTTCTTCGAGTTAGAATAAGAATCGGCGTCAATGAGGATCAACGGCCTCCTTATAGGATGCATACATATGCTGAATGAGGTCATGAACATTGACATGAATAGCTAATGTACATGTGACAAATTCAGTGGCCAATGGGCACTTGGGAGTTGGCTCGATAAGATCAATAATGGTGTGGAGATCGCATTAAAGTGTTGTCCATTAAAGTGTTGTCCCTTAGTTGTCTGGCAAGTGTAACGATGCCGAATAAATGCATTAGTGCCCTTCTGCATGGTTGTCCAATATAATTGGTCACAAAGAAAGCTATGCGTTCATGCGACAACTCCTGCATGAACCTCAACAATAATCTTCTCGTGGAGGGAAGAAGTGGGGATGCAAAGGGTCATTCCTTTGAATAAGATCCATCCTTGAATAAATAATTACCCAAGACGTCGTGATGGGGCTAACACTCCTCTATAATGGGGTCAAACTTGGAATTTGATGTGTACTGACCATGTCAAAACCAAAAACAGCGCTGCGAATGGTGGTTAGGGAGAAGGTGCGTCTTTATTAATGCATCATGATTCCAATCTCCTTTTTCGTCTTGTGTTGAAGGTGGAAGATGTATTTCTGCACGATATTAGCCCCTTAGCTTGCCCACTTTCATTGAGGTACTTTAAGGCTTCGTGATCAGATTTGATCACAAACTCTTATGCAACAGGTACTCATTATAATACGTTATAACGTGAACGATTGTGTTGAACTCCAAATCGTAGCTGGGAATTCAACGGCAAGAAGGTGACGAGTTAGCCGTTCTGGCCAAGCACTACACTAATATCGAGAATTCTGGTAATGGCAAAATTGGAGTCGTAATGAGGTGCTTGATTTGTAGGAAAGTGTCTTTAGCGGCGTCCGCCCACATAACTTAAAAGGAGAGGAGCTCATCAGGTCGGTACTAAGGGACATAATGGAGTTGATGTTATGAATGGCGCTTCGATAGAAGTTGACGAGATTGTGAATTTGAGAGACGGTTGTCGGGTGGGTCAATCCATATTGGCCCAAACCTTGGACTATTCGGCTTGATGCCCAGCATCATCAGATACCAAATTGAGGAAGGGAGCAGAGGGAATCAAACCATGAAGGATCCTTTCTTCAACTTGAGGTAGAACTACAGATCGCAATCGAGGACCTGTTGGATGTGATCAATGTGCTCGGCCTCTTAGATTTATCGTCAAAATAGATGACAAATAACGCCCAATAATGGTAAAAGAATTTGCATCATGATGCGTAAAAGGTGGAGGAACGTTTAGCAACCCAAAAGGCATCACCGTCCACAAGTAGAGACATCTTTGTTTTGAACGACGTCTTCCAGTCGATAATAGGCCGCATACGTATTTGATGATAGCAGCTCTTCCGATCTAACTTAGAGAAGGCGCAAGACCATGAAGTTGATCTAATGTATATATTAATCTCGGAAAGCAGTACTTAACCGTGATCTTATTGATAGCATGACTATCAACACACATCCACTCGCTCCCGTCTTTGTTTGAGATGAGCAAAGCTAGTACAACACACGATGACATGCTCCACAGAGTAACTCACGTTCACATGACTTGGAAACTTGCCGATAAAGCATGCTCGATGGGGGTTATAAAAAGGGAATCTAACGATGCTTAATGGGATGGGAACCAGTGCATAGAACATCCCCTCCTCCTTTGCATCGGTTATCATAGTAGAGCACAAGACTAGAAAGGCGATAAAGAGAGGGGTCTCACCTCTCGCATGGACTGCAGTTTTATCTCCTTGGCGACCCGACTAGGAGAGAACACACTGTCAAGTCAAAGCCAAACCCTTACCTGCCTTAATGGAATTCATATCTCATTCGTCTATTCGATAAGGGAGAGTACTGAGGAACTGAGCCGTAACTCCTTTATTACATTACACTACGGGGAAGTTCATTCTCGTCTTGAATGATCCACGTCCTACCGTAGTGCCAAGAGAACCAGACTTGCTTAATTCACCGCGAAGGGATTTTCAGTTGATTGCACAATTGATCCATAAGGTAGCCTAGCTTGCTTCAATAAGATTCTATAGTGATCCTCCACAATCGGCCTCAACATTGTACTAAAAGTTATAAGTGTTGTCCCTCATATGGTGCACGTTGTCCTTATCGTACTACCATGGTCGACCGAGGAGAAGATGGAAAATAGCTATATCTACGACGAGACCTCGCCCGCATATGGTCCAATAGAGAATGGGACATGACATTGTATATGCGAGGCGAGTTGTTCCACCTCCCAACTATTCAATACAACAAAGTGCCCGCAACGGTTTCGTAGGTAAGCTCCACCATTTCTTGGCAGAAGAGATTGTCAATGTGCCGCTATCAATGATGATGGTGCATAACTTCCCCTTGGACAAACATCGGGTATTGAACAAGCGGGTGCACAACTAATCAGGGCAGCCATTGGTTGTCAGAGGAGAGGTGAGGGTTTCAATCATAGTCAAAGTGATGCTAGTAGGCGGTGAGCACGTGGATTGGGCGGGCCCGAACGCTGCAAATTGTGGTTCGCCGGTTCCGAATGGATGTGTCCTCAAATGAAGTCGTTCAAGGGAGAGGGGCCATGCCAAGGGTGGGAGCACCTCGCAAGATGTTGAGATTCGTAGGTGCGTTGAGTTTCTTGTTGCCAATGGGTCCAGTAGTGGTGATTGGGTCAGGGGCTACAAGGGGACTTGGAACTGGTTGGGCTAGGGTTTATGAGGAGATGAAGGGTGCAGGGGGAATAGGGTTTCAGATAGGAGGTATAGTGGAGTAAAATGGAGTAGGAATAGGGATGTGGCTGGTCGGCGGTCAAGAGAGTGGCTGGTGGTCGGATTGACGAGTAGTGTCTTAGGGCATTTGTCGGTAAAAGAGGGGCCGAAGTTTTAGATGGGACGAACAACTAGGATTTGGCAGGGTTAGGGTCGCTGCCGCACCGCGGTAGGTGGTGTTCGGCTTAGGGCAAGAGATGAGAGGGCCGTGGACGGCATCAAGGGGGTCGATGAGGTGGTTTGAGGCCCGAGAGGGGCTGTGCGACTGAGATCGTAGCAGGACTCCAGGAGGAACTCGCTTTGCCTCTGTGGTTGCCCGAGAGGGCAGCAGGTTGAATGGATTTGAATCGTAGTGAGCAGGGGATGACGTAAGTTGCTCTGCCTCAAGTGGATGGCACCACTCAACATCCCGCTCATCTAAATCCATCCGGTGTTGCAACCCAAGAGCGTCATACCAATTTGATGTAAAGCGCAATAGAAATTTACACTCACATCCATTAAAAGGGGCAATAGGAAATATCTCTCATTCATTCTCATATATTAATTCTCTAAACAAAGTGTAGTGTCCTCATAAATGTGAGGAGTACTATATATATAGGGTATGTACAAGAGAATAATGGATAGGGTTCTAGAATAGGATGATGTCATGAGGTTGGGGACCTCAACATGACATCATCGTCTGAGAATCCTCTAAAAACATCTAAAAGAAAAAGTACAATAATAACCCTTATTCCCCCGCTCTTTCATCAGTTCCTTGCACAAAAATTCCATTAATACAATCCACTGAATTTTTTTAGTTCTATTTAAAGACAACTATTGGCCATTTTTTTGCATTTACTTATCTTGAATAGTTATCCTTTCCATCTCCCCCCATCATGTTTCAATCTTTGCAAATGAGCAACATCTGAAACCTATAAAGTTGATTCAGCCACTCCTTTGTCTATTGTTATCTTTTAAGATTCCATATTGATGTCACTGCTTTTCCCGTTACAGATGGTATTGTGAATGATGTTTTAAGAGTTTACTTGGTAAAGTACGGAAAGCACTTGGATGGGAGAGCAGCTAATAGGATAGTGGGAAAGACACCTTTAGAAGCAGCTGCTGCTATCGTGGAGGACTATGGTCTTCCTTTATCAACAGATGAATTTATTCAAGAAATTACCCCTATGTTCTCTGATCAGTAATCGACCTCTACCCTTACTATTATCGTATTTCGCTACCAAATGTTTAAACTAAGAAGGCTCATATAACTCAAGCCTTAGAAACTTTGTGGACAAGATATGCATGTATATAAAGTATGTATCTATCTAAAATGTAGAAAAATATAGTTATGTAAAGTTCTCCGAAAATAGAACCATGACGGATCTGAGTCTTTTAAATTTAAAGGGAAAAGATTACATCCAAGTCCGGTCTACCTTTTCACCCCAACTGCAAATTATTTAACTAATGATTTGCAAAAATTTAGGAGCTTCGCCTTCTAATAAATCTTTTTCACCAACTCTTAGGGCATCCCACTTGAAATATAGCTATTAATTTCAGAGTGCTTTAATGGTTACAATAAATTGAATAAACTAAAACTTGTTCTTCCCCGAATTGTACCAATCTGTTACTTCGGTTATAGTGGTTGAAGTGGGTGCTAGATCTTCACATTTGTTGGGTAAGACGAACAGAATTCTTGGAGAGCTAGGAATTATCTTATTGGTTTATGAATTGTTTGTCGAATGCAGAAATTCTCATATCCAACGAGTAGTCATTTAGTTGTTAAAAAGATGAGTAGTAACCACTATGACTTTCATAATCATTGCCCCGCCCCAGAACAGTCTGGTGGTTTTGCAACTTCAGTTCTTTATTTGCATCTTATCAGTATTTAGTCTGTTGTAATCTTTCACGGGTGTTTCTATACATGGTATCGAGCCTTTTTTTTCTGTATTGATGAACTTAAAGTCAAATTAAGAAAGCTGAAATTAATCTTTACAAGTGTTGCTGACTTCTGTATGTTTTATCACATCTTCTTTATGACTTATTGAAACCATATGGTATATGATGGTTTTTTTTCTTTTTTGTGTTTGTCTTTTCCTTCAAATTGACTTGGAAACGCAATTCTTTCTTATCAAAATTTGGTTTATGATGGAGCTCGTGTGACAATTTTTAGTGGTGGTGTTTTTACAACTGTAGGTGGTGCAATATCAAAGCTCTTCCAGGTGCCAATAGATTAATTAAGCATTTGAGGGGTCATGGTGTTCAAATGGCACTGGCTTCAAACTCTCCAAGGGCTGGCATTGAAACCAAGTTATCTTATCATCCCGGTATGTTTGTTTAGAAACTTCACACAATTTTCTTCTCTAACTAGAGGGAGAATAAGAAGTGGCAGCATGACACTCAGATGGAAATGTCTTTGCTGTGTGTTTGTTACTTTATTTGCTCAGTATTCTTCCATTTACAGGCTGGAAGGAATCCTTCTCTGTCATTATTGCTGGTGATGAAGTAAGAGCAGGAAAGCCTTCTCCTGTAATGTGAGATGAAGTACATTAAGCTGCTCTTGAATCTTTCTAATAGTTTCACGCGTAAATATGAACAGAATGATGCTTTCCTGATATTCTAATATTGTGCACTTTGCTTTTTGAAGTTTCCTGGAAGCAGCTAAAAGGCTACAGAGTGATCCTTCCAACTGTCTCGTTATTGAAGATTCACTGTGAGTTTTCTAATTCATTACAAAACTGAACTGTACTTTTGCCTAGGCAAAGCTCTTGAAAGCGATGCATTATCTCGAGGTATTAACGCATGTCATTTAAAAGTCAAATTTTGTAATATTTAATAATCTTTTGTGAAAGAGTTAAGTAATCACTTTATACATGATAGTCTGAAGATCCCAGAGATTGTGATTTGTGAATATTGCTTGAGGCTATTCTTTTTAACTAAATAAACTTCTGAGTTCTGATCCTGATGTACCTTCAACTTGGATTGGCTTATACATCAATTGAAGGGTTGATATGAGCATCTAAATCAATTGAACCTTTATAGATATGTATAAAGGCCCACTTCAATAATAACTTTTAACTCAGACCACCGTTAACGCTGAAAGCTTTTGGTACTTATCAATTGATTATAGCAGTTGCTTCAAATCATAGATACTGAGAATATATGAGTTCTACCTCTTAAGAAATTCTTTTCTTCTCCTATTCAGTTGCAAGCCTTCATCTTATGTATTTAATCCCAAACTTTAATATCTAACATGTAATAATATTTAGTTTTTTAAATATTTTAACTCATTACTTGTTTCGACTTTTGAGAACACGTGAAACTGATTTTTGCTAATGTGGCTGTTTGTCAGTCTTATTTGGAAATTCCCGTCTTATTCTGAAATACTTTGTGGTGCTCTCCATTATATGTTAGTTTGGAAGTCACCAGCATTTCAAAGTCTTCTTGTGCATGATATAGCGTACTTCTTGTTCTGCTATTTAATGAGGCAAACTTTTGCCCGTATTTGTGATCTTATAGAAGATGAACTGGTAACTTATTTCCAAGAGATAATATAATGGTTATATACTTTTAAATTTGAGAATTTCATAAACAATAGCACTATCATAGTTTTCTTTCTTCCTTGATGTTATCTTTTGTCGGTATCAATACAATGCTCTGGTGTAACAACCAAGATGTAACCCCATCGAAAACCAAAGTGTTAGTATAGACCACATGCATAGCAACTTTATAGACTGTAATTTTGTCTTAGTATTCACAGACTGTGCCTTTTAGGTCGAATCTTCTTGAAGGTCGAGTACTTGGGATGCGACATGGTGTGATATTAGGACTTTTGTGATTCTAAGACTTTTCACCGAGGTCTCAAAAGAGACCGCACTTTTGTGTTTCAGAAAGCACACGACGAGGATTGATGAAAGGAACCAATCAGATTGGCGAGCAAGTATTGGGCATTCTAGGGGGTCTAGGCTGGGGACTTTTTTGAAAAGTAGTGATATTTTGAAAAACCCTAGGTTCAAAATCAAAACCCTTTGACACGCATTTTTAGGTTGCTCGCGATTGAGAGAGTGAGTGTTTGGGGAAGTTGCTGGGATCCAGTTGAGGCCGCGGCCAGGGGAAGAGCGTAGGCGGATGACGGTGGCCAGAGAGTGACCATAGGTTGAGGAAGGCTGCGGGTGGTGATTGACGTCGGACTCAGCCCCTAAAGGTAAAGGATCCTCTTCCTCGTTTTCTTTCTTTCATTTGAAACCTTACTTCTTTCATTTGAAACCTTACTTTTCATGATTTGTTCAATAAGATGAGCCATTTTATGAATTTGATGAGTAAGTTGTAAGTCTGATAATCAGACCTAGGTTGTTCATCCTTAATATGGTTATTATTAGCCTAGGTTTAATCTAGTAGTTGTCATGCTATATTTTTTTAGATGAGATTGCTTTGAGGTTAGAATGGATTAGGGTTCTTGAGGTTTTCTTGTTCTTGAGTCTTGGGTTTGGGTTTTGGTCTTTAAAAGCTAAAATATGACCTGTTTGGGGGCAAAACTTTCCAATTGACTATAAAACCCTTTTTGGTTGACGAAAAGGAGTTCCAACTCTTTCTGCTTTGTGCTTAAGGCTGGGGAAGAGGGCTAGCGGGTTAGCTTAGAGCCCCCTTTTCTTTGTGCTTAGAGTGGAAGGCTGGGCTAATTCTGGGATTGTGTCTAAGACTAGAGAGTTTGCGGCAGGCAGCAAAAGGCTCATCTAGGCAGGAAAGATGACTGTGGCTTTCCGAGGCACATGAAATGACGAGGCAAAAGATCCTAGAACACAGCCGTGGAGAGTAGAGGTTCTATCGGTGCTCTAAGAGGCTGCAGAGAACAAATGGTGAATGACTAGCTGATTGGAATGGCCGAGGTCTCAATTGACATATGTGGGGTATATGGATTGAGGGATTGGGAATTACATTCAGTTTACATTTTAGTTTATTTCCTTAGTTCCTGACATTTGTTATTGCATCCCATTATTTGTTCAATTAAGTTTTCTTGATAATATTAGTTGGATGTATATGCTAACATCTTAGCAGGCTTTGGACGACAAGTTTAGTATATTTGTTTGAGAGCTCATCCCTTTATCATCTTTAATTCCCGGGTTAGAGGCTGAGGACTGGTTGGAGGTCGCAGAGCTTTTGGAATTTGGTTGTCGAGGCCCAAGTGTAGGCAGTCATAGGATGTATTTATGGCCTAGATGATAGTGTCATGGACTCTTAGTCGTAATTTCTTTTATGATGAATGGTTATGTGTATGATTTTGAGACAGTTACGGTACTTTGATTATATGTCGTGGTCTCTGTTATGTTGATGAATATTTAATTTGTTGCGAATGTGATGGATGGATTAAAATGCTAAGTGGTAATAAGGTCTTAAAGAGTCTGCGTTTTGGATAAGCATGCCCTAATTAATAAATTTGAGTAAGTACGCATGCTGAGGTGAGTAAGTCGGGGTGCGGTCCAATTAGGGCAGGGCCGGGGCGTGACATCAGGTTATTGGATAGACAGATCAAACAAATTTCTCAAGGTTCAAGTTGACAACGCCTCAAATGCAAGTACTTGTGTATGCGTGGGTGGGCAGATATATTAAAACAAAATTTTGCGCTTAAAAGTCTAGATTAGGATGTTTTAATAATAATGGTTACATTTGTTTTCCTTTTCAAGTTGGAGTTACGTGTCTTATCTGACATTTAAGTAGATATTTATGTTTCTCTACTTTACAAGGGAAGAAAGCCACATTTTAATTTGTTAAAATTGGAATGCTTGGAACTGTAAGCAGACCAGGGGTGATGGGTGGCAAGGCTGCTGGAATGGAAGTGGTTGTTGTACCATCTCTTCCAAAACAATCCCATCTTTACACTTCAGCAGACGAGGTGATCAACTCCCTTCTTGATTTGCGACCTGAAAAGTGGGGCCTACCTCCATTTCAAGATTGTAAACTTCTATCACTGTTTCAACCATATCTCCGTAAGTTGATTTCTTTTTCAGCTGTATATTCATCAGAGCAATGCATTCTTAATTACAGGGATAGAGAGCACTTTACCAATAGAACCTTGGTATATTGGTGGTCCTGTTATTAAAGGATTTGGTCGTGGCTCAAAGGTGCTAGGAATACCTACAGGTGCCCCAAACTTTTTATCTTTTCTTCATTTATTTTGAATTACGGAGCTACATACCTCTCAACATTATTTCTTTAAATCACAATCTTTCACTTACTACCTTTCTTAACAGAGAGTTTGGTTGTTCCAAAAAGTACAATGATCATATTTCTATAATTTTACTATCAAATTGGCCACGCATTACAGTTTTCTGACTTGTTATATATATGGGAAATGTGCTTAATGCTTATTAACTTTGCTGTTCTTTGAAGAAACCTACTAAAGTTGTTTTTCTTATGAAAAAAAGTACTTAACTATTTCCCAGATAAAAATTTCCCGAACTGTGTAGTTTGTTCTAAAGACTACTTCTGGAAAATCTTTAGGGCCCGTTTAGTTATGTATTTGGAAAACTGGATTTAAAAACTGTTTTTAAATACAGTTTTTAAATCCAGTTTTCTATGTTTTCAAATATTGGTGCGCGTTTGGTAAACTTGTTTTTAAATCCAGTTTTCTAAAAAACTCAACTAATACACAATTGATAAACAAGTGTATGTATTATAGATATATGCGTACATATAAATATACACACACACATACATAATACATACATACCTGATACTTAAATGTATACATACATACATACATACATACATACATAAGTATAGATGTATATATCATGATATTGAATGTATAATAACAATAGAACTATACACACACATGAATTGATAATATTATTTAATACATATGTACAATATGTATAATTTATGTATGTACATACATGTATAATACATGTATAAAACCATATATAACTATATCATGTATGTATTGATAATATTATTTAACATGTAGATCTTATTATGCTATATATTTTAATAATACATACATATACATAATTTTGTGTACATGTGCATATATAATTTTTTTATTATAATTATACACATTTATGCATTATATTTGTATATTATGTATTATAAGTTATAAACGCATTAAAATATGGAGAATGAACGATTCTGACTTGAAAAACAAAAAAACAAAAAAACAAAATTTAAAATACAGCCTTTGCTGTTTTCTGGAAACAAAATTATAATTCAGAAACATTATAATTCAGTATTTAAAAAAGGTGTGCCAAACGCAAATTCTTACCTGAATTGTATTTTAAACACATAATACAATATTATAATTCATAACCAAACAGGCACTTAGCTATAAAAATAATGATTTTTAGCAATATGTAGGCGCAACAAAAGTGCATACTTAGGAGTGTTTTGACAAAAAATAATGTTTGGGAGGATTTCTTGCAAAAAATCGTAACGCAAGGAAGTGTTTTGCACTTCATTAGTATACTTCATTGTTAGACCATCTTACAATCCCTAAAGTGTAGAAAGAAAAAAAAAATATCTACTGCATGATCTAAACTCAGCTTTTAAATTAGGGAAATATAATTTTTGTATTTTGGGAACAACCAAAGGGCCCCATAAGCTAATCTTTGCATTTCACAAGGCCCCGTTTGGTTGCACAAATTGTTTAATTATGGCCCCGTTTGGCTGCACAAATTGTTTAATTATATAAATTGCCTAATTATGAATTGAGTGAATTGTAAATTAGTAGATTTGAAATGAGTTTAAATTCAATTTTACGAGATGTTTGATAATCTGAAATTAATATTAAGGTTCAATAAAAAAATAGTTAAAAACAAATATGGAGAGAGAGTGCTTCTGAATAGGGATGAGCAGTCGGAATAAACTTTCTAAACTTTATGTGAAATGATCCTATTTCAAATGGAAGCATTTCACGTTTTTGTTGAAATGGTCCAATTTTAAATTTTACACATGAGCTAAAATGAGACAATTAATAAATCATTTCATTGATGACATTAAACACAATTGTTGAGCCAATTTGTAAATGAAACAATTTATAAATGAGTCAATTTACAATTTTGGGGCAACCAAACAGGGCCCATGTAAAATTTATTGTGAATTAATGAATTGTAAATGAGTTTAAATCCAATTCTAAGGGATGATTGGTAATTTGAAATTGATGTTAATGTTTAATCAGAAGGTAAAAACGAATGGAGAGAGAGAGAGAGCTTACACACAAGCTCCTATTTCAAATCGATGCATTTCACGTTTTTTGTGAAATGCTTCAATTTCAGATTTTACACATAAGCTAAAATGGGTTAATTAATGAATCATTTCATTCATGAAACCAAACATAATTAATGGACCAATTTGTAAATAGTAAAATTTATAAATGGGCCGATTTATAATTTAGGGACAACCAAACGGGGCCTTAATCTTTGGATTACTTTAAGCTCTTGATGGTTGGATTTTTGGTTCCTGATGTGGCCTTGAAACCTCGGTTTTCCTAGGTGTACTCAGGAGAACCATTGTTTTGTTCAAGTTTAAAATTTCTTTCCCTTCCACTTTTTCTGATTAATTTTGTTAAGTTCTGATGTTACCCCTGGTTCGGCTTTATGCTTTCAGCTAATATATCAACGGAGGGGTATTCATCCATCCTTTCAGAACATCCATCAGGTGTATATTTTGGTTGGGCTGGATTATCAACACGAGGCATTTACAAGATGGTTATGAGTATTGGTTGGAACCCATATTTTGATAACACTGAGAAGACCATTGTGAGTGCAGTGTGGACTTCAATGCAAAGTCATTTTTGTGCTTCAGTTTCTAACTGTTTATAATTTCAGGAGCCATGGTTGCTTCATGACTTCACCCAAGATTTCTATGGCGAGGAATTGCGTCTTGCTATTGTTGGATATATACGTCCCGAGGTACATTAAGCTAAGCTATGTTTGAATCTCACAAGGGTTCTTTGGTTCTTGGTCTCCAAAGCCTTTGGGTTAAAATTGATTTTAGCGTCGAAAGTTTTTAGTCGATGGATTTTCATCCCCAGTGTTGACGGTTCTGTTAGTTGATCGTCAATTGCAATAACAAATGTTTAAAATATTCTCAGATAGCCCTTAATGGTTCATGCCCTCTCTTCCAAATTAAGTCATGGTCAGACTCGTTAAGACAGTATAAACTTCAACATAATCAAACACTCAAAATAAAACTTACTTGAATATTGTGTAATTTGATTATTTGATTTCTAAAGTGGAATGTTAATTTGGGACGGGAGGTGTATGTAATAAAACTTCAGCCCCCACCAGAGAGGGATGCTTATGAAAGGCAAGGGTACTGCCCCCTTGACTTTTGAAATTGCGAAAACCCTATAAATTGCAATTATAAGGCAAAGTGTAGACTTTCACCCACTCCTCCCTCCCCCACCCCCCCCAAAAAAATAAAAAATAAAATAAATTATCGTGTACTAAATTTTTTCTCCCTTGATGTTTTGAGATACTACAAAATGAGTACTATAAAATTACAATATGATAGATGAGTATTACTTTATTCTCCTTTATTTCGTTAATTGTTATTGTTATATTTTTGCACTTGAGTATAACTTTTCCCCACTATTAATATATTACTACTCACTAGAAAGGCTCCTCTGGTCATAATATGTAACATTCAATTAACAAAAGAGAGGAAAATAGACACCATGGTTTAATTAGATGATTTCGGGTGCCAAAGTGAACTTCAGTCTAAATTTGTGATAGGAACTATTGTACAACTTAATTTTTACTTTGTGTTCGTATTCGCCAGGTCAAATGCAGCTTTAGGATCTTTACCTATGAATTGTCTTTTAATTCCTATTATCTGATGTCAATTTACTGACAGTGAGTATTGGAAAATGACAGGCCAATTTCCCATCCCTTGAAAGCCTGATAGAGAAGATTCACGAGGATGGAAAAGTTGCTGCCACGGCCCTTGAACTTCCCATGTACTCGAAGTACATGGATGATACGTTTCTGAAAATCTCTTTACATGAAAGACAATGATTGCAACAATTGTATTCACACATTTATATGATTGTATTTACACATTGCTGTGAATTAACAATTGCGATAGGAGCTAATACAAGTATTTAGTTCCATGTATAGAGATTCATTTGCATACGATACGTTTTTTTGGGTGGTGTGGTGGGTGGGGGTGGTCATATTGCAACTAAAAGGGGACATGTGTCATCCTCTAAGAAATAGAGTAAGACCAAATTATTTGTTGATCCAAGATTACTTTTTTTCCCTGTAAATTCTTCATGAACTTATTTCTTTTAGGGTATTTTACCATATAGTAATAGGCCTAACAAATGGGCGGTTATGGACGGGTCAAGATGGATTTGGTTAAATTTGGGCGGGTCAAGAGTACTGTTCGGGTTGGGTTTGGATTGAGTCAAGCCCGGGGTGGGTCAGATTGACTCGTTATCTTTTTTGGTGACCAATAAATGTTTTCCCATTTTTACCCGTTGTTTCAAACCAACAAAGCCCCCCCCTTTTTTTTTCTTTGCCCTTGTTTCATCCAACATTTTGGTCCCACATCATCTTTGACCAACGAAACCATGTGAAGTATGAATCTTTAACCAATAGACCCGTGTGAAGTATGAACCTACTGTAAATCGTATTTGCAAAAAAAAGAAAATAGCATATCGTCATATTAATTAACTTTAAAATCCCTTAATTTTTTTAAAAAATCGACAAAGTCTCCTTCGTTTATTCATGAAAACAACCTAGTTTAAACATAAAAATTAACTCAAAAACAACTACAACAATAGCCACAACACTTTAAACAATAAGTAGTTTTATATATAAACGGTATCAATCCCATGTTGATAAATATGTATTATTACCTAGTCAGTGCCCAACCATATGTTGGCATATAGACGTTTTTTTATATTAGTGTCGTTCTTGAATTAATCACCCAATATAGACGTGTAACAATTGATCATCTACAATTTTCCAAAGATATTGACGCATACAATACATTAGCACACATATGTGAAGTCGTATATAAGATAGGTAAGTGTGTTTGGGTACTCACATTGTTGGAAATTGGTTCTTGCTACAGTAGGTCTGAGATGTCACTTACCAATATCGAGTCATGATCAAGTGAATGTTAAAAGGAAAACATTGTTGGTTTAGTGAATCTTGGAAAAGCAAAAATTGTAGAATTATTGCCAAAGTGAAATGATCTAGTGTTAAGGGGATTTCTTGGGGTCCGTTGAGTTGCTAGCATATATGCTCAGTCGGTGATGATTCTCAAGCATTCATATGGGATTTGCCTAATGTTGTTGGTTCGGGTGGGATTGATCCAACGTCTATGTATATTGGTGGCTCTGAAATTAATCAATTACAATGTCTATGTATTATGTCCCCTCTTTTTCTCCATAATTAATAACAATACCTGTCTACTCATTGTTGTAGGAATCGAATATGCAATTGTGGTAAATAGTGATGTGATATGTGGTAAATAGTGCTTTGTGTATTCATTAAAATGAAATGTACTATGAGTTATGATTAGTATAAACTATAACGTGTGCTATTATCAAATGTTCCTCACTTCACAGTCTCAAATAAAAAAAATGATCCCTATATCATTATTGGCACTTACATCATCATTAATAATACTGGTCTTTATGGATTCCCCTTTTGTATCTAACCTTCTAACTCTCATTCTCTATATACTCATTGTCATGATATCACTGAACAGTAGTTCCATATCATCTTGTTCTATTCTTTATTGCTTCCCTCAATACTCAACATTGGCTTCATTTTAGACTTATAAAATTATATATAACTGCTAGGTTCTAAGGAGAGCCTGTTGAACAGGGACCAAGAAGATGAAATTGTGCGGTACACTAAAGCCATTTCTCTAGTCTGCCATTATTAAAATGGATAACTAAGTCTAAATAACCAATAGGGAAAACCTCTCTCTCTCTCTCTCTCTTGTGTTCTTTGGTATGCATTTGACATTTGGTAAGTTTGGCAGGAGTAAAACAAAATTAAGAAAAACACATTTAAATAAAATTATGCAATAACTTACATCTTTTGAAGGAAAATCTTCAATTCTAGGGTTCGGTCTTGAATTGCGTGCTTCAAGCTTCATTGCAAGGAACTATGGCACCAAGAATTTCATCCATTCCAGAATATTTTTTTATATAATTATAAACAAAACCTCTTAAAAATAATACATGACATATTTGGCATCCCATTTCGACATATACAATTTCACATTCAACTATAATTAGAGTTCATACAAGTAAAATCTCTCTACACAATCAATAATTCCAACATCGTGTCCACTATGTAAGCAAAGTAAACTCGCGATCTTGGAGCTTACAGCCTCCAACAAAATGGCTTCAATGATTTGTCCTGTCCACAAAAGGTTTCCACCTGCAATAATTGATCGAGAGAAATAGATTTTCGCACAAGCTGGTTACTTTGTTCCATTATGGATCAAGAGAAAACGATCAAGAGATTTAAGATTGGTGAGAGAGAGAGAGAGAGAGAGAATAAGCAAGTATGGCAGTTTTGAGGTTTACAATTGTTTAACTTATGACCCGCGAGTGACCTGCACGTGAATCGCCCCAAAATGAGACGTAAAACCATTTTGACCCGTTGAGTTTGATTGGTTAACCAACCTTCTATGGATGAGTAATGGGTGGTTTTCACAACAAATATCCATATTGCTGAGCCTACTACTGTAAATTAAGAAATCCCATAAACACATTTCCAATACGCTTGGGTCAACCAACTCCTCTCATTGCAAAATAACCACTTAAATCCTTTTTCCCTCACACACTCCTTGTCCTATGAGCAAAACAAGGGTGTTTACAATACGATATTTAGCATACTGTACCGTTTTGGTCCGGCAAAAAATGGGTTTGGCTTTACTATTTTAAATTACCGAATACTAAAATTATTAAAATCGAAAAAATTGAAAAATTTGTGGTTAGTTTTGGTTTACACTTTTACAAAACCGTTTATCGAAATTACCATACAAAAAATTTAAAATACCAAACCATAATTTATCGAAAATACCAAGATAATACACGGATCTTACCAAAAATACCAAAATATGTCTTTTAAAGCATCTTTTATCATAACCATCCATTTGAAATTAATCTTAGACATTCCTTTTGATATCCTATATAAAGTAGTTTGAGGCTAAGGTAAAATCTAAAGCCCTAAAGAAAAGAAAATGAACAGATTTACAAGCAAAATTTCTCTTCCACAACCACCATCCTCCGATTCGACTCCGGCAAAGTAAGTTTTAAATCTCACCCCTCTATCTTTCCCTCTCTTACTTTGTCACCCATATGTTGTATTTTTGGAATTTGATCCCTAAATTTAAAAGCCTAAATATAATTTTGTTTTGCCTCTCTCGCAAGCGCACCGCCACCATCATATCGGGTTAATCAAAGTTCATTCCTCCAAGTTTTCCCGCATTCTTGATGTACCTTTACTCTTGACGATATGATGTTTTTATTTTGGGTCCTTACATTTCTTACAATCTTCTCTTATTTATCAAAATAGGTAATTTTGGGGATTATATTTTAATTTATTATGCAATTACTTAACTTACTGCAAAAACCAAACGGTTCAGTATTGGTTTGATGTACAAGTCAGTAATTCCGGTAAAACTTGAATGACCCATCAGAGTTTGGTTTCGGTAAGCCCTTCTTACCGACCAATACCCATCCCTAAACAAAACTCATCTTACGAACCTAAAAACTCCTAGGACCTTCCCACCCCAAGCAAACTCAATAAACCCGTCCTTTATTAAGTAACTCGTCCTTTATGGGTCCAATTACGTTATATAATTCAACACTAACAAACTGAAAAAATAGCATTACGGCCAAAATTGACACACACACCCACACCCACAGCCACACAGCCACACACACACACACACACCCGCACACACACCCACACACCCGCACACACACCCACACCCACACACACCCACCCACACACACACACACACACATATATATATATATATATTGTAGGTGGTAAAATCCTACACAGATTAATTCAAAGCAAATAAAGCCGAGCAGTAAAGAAAAACACACAACACAAGATATACGTGGTTCGATAATGTGCCTATGTTCACGGGGTGCTTCACTATCTTTTTATTAATTAGCTCTTTATAGAAAAGATTACATACCCATTTTCCCATGGGTGAGGGTTACAATTATAAATAATGAAAAGAGAATGAGTCGCGTAGGACTCTATAGCCTTGGAATGTAGCTACGATATGGTCGAGTAGATCTAAGCCTGAGATTTCCATTGACTGGATCCTCTTTTGTTCCTATCTTCAAGCTAGATCGCTCGTTTAAGATGAGTTTAGAGAGTATCAACACTCGCTCGTTGAAGATGAGTTTAGAGAGTATTAACACTTGTAATTTTAAGATGGTTATGCTCGTTAAGTTTGGAGGGTACGCTGGTAATTAGGAGTTGAGGAGTCTAAAAGGCATGGATGTGCATGTCATCCATCACATCGGGTCTCGTTTCAAATGATGAAACATCTTGGAAGTTGAACCAAGCATGTTAATGGCATTCACTACCGCCATTATGATACGCACTCTCATTTTTCATTTGAAACGAGAAATACCAAAAGGTGAGACTTATACTGAAGGGAGCCTACTCGCAAGCCGACAAGGAGGCGGTCGACAGACTGTTGGTGTCTCACGTCGCCCATGTGTTGTCTTTGGTAAGCCCTTCTACTTTATCTTAACCTTTACTTTGAGAAATATTTGTGATACTAATTTGTGATCGGCTTCTTTCTTATAGTTATTGGTGGACTTTGTCGATATTCTTGACAAAAGGGCCGACTAAGAGAAGGCCAACACCAACCTTGATCACGCTTTGCAGGAGTCTCAGAAGGTATGCCAGTACACCCAGAAGGCCTATGAGGTTGAGAAGAAGGCCACTGAGATAAAGTTGGCCAAACTGAAGTCAATAAACGAGCAACTCGTGAAATCTGTCGAAGGGAACACTCAGAGTCTGTCTGTGGCGTTGGCAGCCAAGGACGAGGCCTACGACCAAGGGTTCAACGATGTCTTTGGTCAGGCCAAGATGCAGTTGGACTACATCCAGAAGTCCAATTCCAAGAGAGGCCAAAACTTGGCATTGGCTAAGGCCGAGGTCTCTTCTGAGTCCAAACTCTACAGTGAGCATGATCCAAGCTCCCTTCCAAAGATGGACGAGGAGGTGGGTGAGGCTTCAAGCAGTGGCTTGAAGAAGGATGGGGCCGAGGCCTAGTACCTCTTCTGCTCTGTATTTTCCTGTATTTTGTTTATTTTTGTATTATAAGGGCTTGCCCATCCTTGTTCTTTAATGAAAAAGTTAAATTTTTGGTATGCTGATCTCCTCTTTATTCTTTTTGATTGTTGGTGAATGCTTGATTTGTCTTTTCATTTTCGAGTGTCTCCCCTTTGATCTTTATAGTCTGACAATAACTTGACATTGGTACTAGTAACCCAAGAAAATGAAGATCGAGACCTGATTCTTGATCAGGAAGCTTCTGGCCGAGCTTGCAAAGCGTTTGTATCTGTTAGCGGGCACTTCAGAGAATGACAAATGCCTATAGCGAGCATGTCAGCGTGGTTGCTTTGCTCAGGGCCGAAATCAAACACGTAGGTGACGTTGTCGAGGTGTTGGAGAGGGAGAATAATTTATTAAGGGAGAAGATCATCCATGCCGAGCAAACCTTCCATGAGGACTAGACGATCAAGCACAACTTTCAACATAAGGTGATGAGGTTGAGATACCAGTTTTGTCATGGTCCTCGCGAAGTCTGGTCTTTAGGCTATGATGTTGGTTAAAAAGATGCCCTCTCCCAATTGGATGAAGCCAAACATGTCACTTGCAAGCATGGATAGCTAAATGCCTTAGCTGTTATGAAGGTCCCTCGTAATTCCCAATTATGGCATTGGTATGGGGTCGATTGTCGGTCTGTTCGGCTTCCTCCTCTTATAAATAAGGAGTCATGGATCCCTACAAATTCCATCCCAATTCAACTTATAAGGGATTATCTATTGGATCACGACAGTGATGATGAATATTGTCCTAGTCCTGATGATGGTTGTCGTGCTAGAGTGACAGCCGAATTGGAGCACCGAAGATGAAATTATCGCTTGTCCCTTTTTATATGTATTTTTTCGTCTGGGCCACTTGTAATCGATTGAATATGAATGGAATTATTTAATTAATTCCATGTCTTGCATTTTCCCATTTCCTATGCCGAGCATATTTTATTAGTTGCCTTACCTTACCTTTTAGGACAAGTGTTGTCACACCACCTCAGGTCTAGAACAACTATGGTGAAAATGCACCTGGTTTAGTAGGGAAGTCCACCCATTCATGATTTTAGCTCACCGAGGTCGAGACGCTTAGTACCTAGTTATCCCCCATAGGTCTTTTTCTTAACTGGGCTATTCTTGATGATTTTGTGTTATTTAATGACGAAAACCTATAACCTTGAGTTTTGATTAAGTGTAATCTTATTAAGGCATTTAAACTGGTGATCAAAGTTTGATCGGGTATTTAAACCGGTGATCAAAGCTTGATCGAATAAAATTGAAAAAATTTATAATGATGTTACCCTTGCTATAATGTCGGTTTTCAATAAACAAAGTTGGCCTGCCATTTGGAACAATAAAAAGCTAATTGCATTAATTGAACTTTAAATCATCTAAGAAACTAAAACTTGAAACTTGAAAAGCTAAAAAGTTTTAAAAATATATTTTTTTAAAGATTGGATGCATCCTAGGCCCTAAGTATCTCCCTGCCCCCATTGTTTCTAAATGGTAGTATCCTTGGAGGTCATCTGTAATAAATTTGAAGGGTCCCTCCTAGTTAGGACCTAACTTTCCATCCGATGGCTTCCTCGCGCTACCCATCACCTTTCTGAGGACGTAATCTCTTACTTGGAAATTCCTCGAATTGACGCGTTTGTTGTATTGCTTGGCCAATTTCTGTTGGTAAGAGACTATTTTAATTAAGACTTGTTTTCTCATTTCCTCATCTAGATCGAGCTCACTCCTTATGATCTCTTCGTTTAGGCTCTGATCGACAATAATTGTCTTAATGGTCGGCAAGCCAACTTCGAATGGAATTATGGCTTCCCTCTCATGAGCTAAGGCGAATGGCGTTTCCCCCATTGATCTCATGGGCATTGTTCGATTTGCCGAGAGGATGTGCGGAAGCTCATCCACCTAAGCATATTTGTCTTTCTCTAGCCTCTTTTTATCCCATCGAGCACCATTTTATTGGAGGCCTTAGCCTGTCCATTGCTTTGAGGGTAAGCCACCGAACTGTAGTGGTGCTTAATGTTATGGCTACTGTAGAAGTCTTGAAATGGTCTGCTTTCAAATTGCATCCCATTATTAGTGTAATTGTCCTCGGCATGCCAAAACAGGTCACGATGTTCCTTTTGATAAATCCCTCATATTCGCTAAAGGTTCAACCTCTATCCATTTGGTGAAATAGTCTGTGCCGATCAGGAGGTACTTTTGATTCCCTAATTCTATATGTAGGGGACCCATAATGTCCAATTCTCATTGAGTGAAGGGCCAAAGACTAGTCAGTGAATTTAGGTCGCTGGATAGCTAATGAATTATGGGTGAAAACTCTTGACACTTCTTACATCTCCAGACATAAGAGACGTCATACTTATGCATGTAAGGCTATAAATAGCGTTATTTGATGGCTCTGAATGCCAAAGATCTTCCCCGATATGGCTTCCACATATATCGTCGTGCAGTTCATATAGAACTTGGTCGACATCATTTCGGTGCACACATTGGAGGTACCAATGAAGTATCGCGTGAAGAGATTGCCTTCAGGTGATAGGTAGAACTCAATAGCTTTTACCCTGATCTAATGGGAATGCTTCTTATCAGCAAACATAACATCTTATTGGTGGTATGCTGTGGTTGAGTCCATCCAACTGGAGGGTTTTTGGATGGAGAGGATTTATTTGACGACTTTTGTCTTTATGATGCTTGGTTGGGTGAGGTATTCCACCTCAATTGTTCTTTCGATGTTCGAATCAACGGTTGAACCCAGAGTGGCCAATGTAGCTACGTGACTATTATTTCCCTAAGGAACTGTTTAATATGAACCTTCTTAAATCGGGAGACTAGGTTCTATACGACCTCTAAGTATGCTGACGTACGTTCATCTCTCGCATTATAGTCTCTTGATACTTGATTAAATACCAACCTTGAGTCACAAAAGATGTCAAGGTGACTTGCTCCAAGAGATAAGGAATTATACAATCTGGAGATGAGAGCCTCGTATTCGACATTGTTGTTGGATGCTTAAAAACTAATCCTAATCCCTTGCTCGATTATGGTTTGTTCTGGAGTCATAAGGACAATTCCCACTCCCGTCCCTTTTAAGTTGGAGGCTTTATCAACATAAAACGTCCACTTGTTGAGTTGGTCAAACTCTTCACTGGTTGTTTCATCAGTAAGTTACCCTTTTTCGGGCTCTTTCCCTCTAGTGAACTCACGATGAAATCTTTTAACACATGCCCTTTGATTGTAGTCCTTGGTTGATAGTGGATGTCAAACCTTCCTAGTTCAATCAACTATTTGGACACCCGTTTAGAGAGATAAAACTTTTATGAGAACTGCCTTGACCGAAAAGGAGGTGATGACTGTGACTGAATGGGCTTCAAAGCAATTCTTTAACTTCCTTGAAGCGTTGACTAGAGAGTAAGATAGATTTTCCATAGGAAGATATCGATTCTCGGCATCCAATAGTGTCTTACTAACATAATAGATTGGGTCTTATTGCATTTATTTTTTGCACATTAAGGTTGAGCTAACGGTGGGATTGGACACCATAAGATATAGATAGACTGGATCTCTCGGATTTGGGACCACAAGCAGAGATGGTCGACTTAAATAAGACTTTATTTCCTAAAGTGGCTTTGAGCATTATTCGTTCCATGTCAGGCCCTTCTCTTTCTTTAAGAGATGAAAGAATGGTCGAAACTTCTCAGAAGATTAAGAGATAAAGCGTTGTAGCGCAACTGACATTTTGATCAACTGTTGAACATCTCGAGTTATTTTTTATGGCTGAACGTTGTTTGATCGCCTCAATTTTGTCTGGATTTTCCTCTATTCCCCTCTAACCGACCAAGTATCCCAGGAACTTCCCAGACTGAACTCCAAAAGAGCATGTGGCTGTGCTGAACTTCATCATATAATATTTTAAGACCTCAAACGTCTTCTACATGTCCTGTAGGTGGTCAGGTTTATTCTTTCTCTTCACAAGCGTATCGTCTCTCTATATCTCTATAGTGTCGTCCAGTTAATGTTTGAACATCTTGGTGACCGACCATTGGTATGTTGCTCCTGCATTCTTAAGCCCAAATGGCATGACTGTGTATCAGTACAAGTTGAGGGTGGTAATAAATGAAATATTCTCCTGGTTGAGATCGCATATTAGGATTTGATGATACCCTGAGTATGTATCTAAGAATCTCATTCGACCATGACTGGCTATAGCATTGAACAACTGGTCAATCTTTGGTAAGGGAAAGTTATCATTGGGACAGGCTTTGTTTAAGTCAGTGAAGTCAATAAAAACTTTTCACTTACCGTTTCTTTTCTTGACGACGCTTTGACTAGAGATACACTTGGAGAATTGAACTTCTTTAATGGACCTTGTCTTCATAAGTTTTCCACTTCTTCCTCCACATCTTTAGCTTTCTCTGGGGTTGTTTGACGCGTCTTTTGTGTAATCGATGGGATTATTGGGTCCACATGAAGTCAATGGCACATGACTTAGGGATCAATCCCAAACATATTGTAAGACTTCCAAGCAAATATGTCTTGATTATCTTTGAGTAGAGAGATCATTTTTTTTTTCAAAATCGATGAGTGAACTGTCGATCCAAATTTTCTTCTTCGGGTGTGAGTCATTTAATTCTTACAATGGTTCCATGACTCTATATGCGGAGGGCACCTTTGTTTCTCGGAGTAGCCATGTCCTTGATCGCCTCATCTTCGACCACCTTTTCCTTCTTCTTTTCTTTATTTGGCCTGATGGCAGTGATAAAGAATTGTTGAGCAATGACCCGATTTCCCCTTATATCCATTATCCCCCGGTGTATTTGAGCTTCTGGTGATAAGTGGAGGGGATAAATTTCATTGCATGAAGCCACACTCATCCTAGAATTACATTATAAGGGGACTCAATGTCCACAACTAGGAACTCGGTTAGCTTCGAGATATTTCCAGTTCTTACTGGCAGTGCAACCTTCCCTAGTGTCATAATCATCTTTTTAGCAAAGCCGACTAAAGGGATAGTTGCTTTCTTTAGATCTTCCATATTAAGGTTGAGCTTGTTGACAAACTTTAGGTACATAGCCTTTGAGGAGCTTCCCAAGTCAACTAATAGCTTTTCCACATCCCAGTTTGTAATTATGAGAGTGATTACTAGAACATCACAATCCGGAGTCCTGACTCCAACCATGTCTTCTTTGATATATGCTTATTATAGTCGACAACTTTTAGTCGACGACACTTTCCTGGTGAGGTTTTAATAGGGTCGATTTGAAAAACTTTCGTGACCGTCGTGACCTTTTTCCAGCTCCATCCAAACAATACTGCCTTGAATTTGGTTTGAACTTGAGGCCCTGTGGATGACCGTGAACTCGTGCCCCACATTATCGTCTAACATATTATCAGGTTTATGGTCATGCTCCACGGGGGTCTTCGCGCCCTTCTTTTCCACATAGTCATCGAGATGTCCCTTTTAGGCCAACTACTCCAAGTGGGATTTAAGTGCTTTGCAATTTTTTGTTTTGTGCCCACTGTCCTTGTGATAGGAACATCTAAGGCAGATGTTTCTCTTTGACATCTCCCCTGTCATCTTCCTTGTCCACTTGAAGAACTGTTGATTCTTAATCATTTAAGATCTTATAAATTGGTTCTTTGAAGATGGTGTTTATCTCTTAGTGGGCCTTAGTGAGGTCCACCTTATCATTACTCTTAGACCCACTATTTTTCTTTTTTCCCCTTTCTTGGGAGCACTGTCTTTTTCGCCGTTTTTTATCGGCTTTAATCGACCACTGTCATGTAAGGTGTCAGCTGTCACATCTTTTACTTTGTCATACTTCTCAATTCTGGACAGTTAGTCGTCGACAATGCTCGTCTCCTTATTTGGGGAAGACTTGTGTACAATAGAGTTTATTGGAAAAATAATCTTGAATGAGGTGACGACTACCTTCTTGATGAAATCCTCCACTTCATTATAGGTTTTCCAGTACCACCGAGCGTACTCCTGCAAGGTTTCCTGGGGCTTTTTCCTCATTGTGAGGAGTGAGTCCATCCTCATAGGATGGGAATTGTTAATTATGAACCCGGCGGCGAATGATTCTACGAGCTATTTGAAATTGGTGATAGGCCTATGTGGTATCTTCTCGAACCACTTTTGCACAGTATCCCCTAGACTGGATGAGAATATGCGACACATTAGAGCTTTATTGTTATTCCAGTGAGTTATCTCTTGTCGGTACTTGTGAAAATGATCTATGGGATCAGTCTACTCGTTATAGATTTTGAACTTGGGTATGGTGAACTTCTTCGGAGGTTTAGATTCCTCAATTGTTCTCGAGAAAGGATATCTCATCTGACTTATGAGGGCCCTCCTGAACAATTCCTTGATGGATTTAGTTCCCCGATGAGCGGGGTTCTCGTCCATCTCTTGACAGTTGAGGTTGCGAAGGTCTTTCTTGTAATGACCTCCTTTCTGGTTGCTTCTCATCGGAGGACTCCTGTACTTGGAGTGCTCCTCCTGATCATGCTATGAACTCCTTCCTTAACTGCGAGTTCTACTCACCCGAGGGCTGGGTGTTTAAGCATAGCATTTGCTTTTTCCCCTATGGAGTTCTTGCTCCATCCTTTCTAGGAGACATTGTAAAGGAACGTTCTCATCCTGCTAACGAAGACAAGTGTCCTCCTATTGATGGAGACGCTGGTCATACGCATAAGCCACGAAATCTAGGTTGATTTCGATTGTTCACTGCTTGTAATACCCCTATTTTCTGTGAATTATTAAATTATATAAAATTAACTACGTGCGTCTATTTTGACTGGCGATGTCACTATTTAGATTTTTATGTGTTATTTAATTCGGATTTGAAATCGGATTTAAGACATGGTGATTCATTAACTAAATTAATTAATATTTGGACTCGTACCGGTTAATTATTAAATAACTAGGTTATTAATTAATTGTTTTGGTATATTTTGTATCGGGCTTATGAGATGCGTAGAATGTCTGCTTCTAATTTTAAATGGTGTAGTTTAGGCCTCATGGGTTAGTATTGGACCTAGGTGGGTTTTTAGACAATTTAGAGACTATCTTAGACCATTTAGTTAGGGGCCCACTTTGGGCCCAAGTCTAATTTCATAAATTAAGGGACTTAATGAACCATTAAGAGCTCATTATTCACAAAACACAAGGGAAAAAAGAGAATTGAAGAATCTTGACTTTCTTTTCATTAAAATCATTAAGGCCAGTTTATTTAAAATGATTGTATATGATTGTTGTTGGTTTAGCTTATACATATTTATATGAATCTAAACCTAATTATGAATAAAATATGAATTTCATGATTTAATTAACATGTTTCGTAACTAACCTAATTTAGTTAGTTATAAGGTGTGACACCCCGACTAATTAAATACCGGGTAGCTACTCCTTTATTAAATTAATACAAAATGCCAAGTTGGTTCAGTTAACAACATCACTGTCGAAAACATTTTTTATGATTACTAACCACCTAGTATTTAAAAGTGAGTTGCCAAATTTTAAGTTAACTCTGATTAACATGCAATAAAAGGATAATGAAAGAATAACAACCATTCACCATAACGAAGCAATAGAATAACCAACAACATAATAATAAGTCCGGAGGAAAAACTCCTCACAACAATCCCACAACTGAACGAAATAAAACAAAGTATCTTGAATTAATTACATGCCAAAAGTCTGAAAATCTGAAACAAGAAATGTTTCTAATAGAAATGGGGGACATGCCCTACAACTGATGAAAGCTGAATATAGAGTTAAGATAGATGAAGCGTCTACTAGCAAAGTCCTGTAACTTCCACAAACAGCTACAACTCGTCACTTGAATGAAAATCCTATGCATGGTGTCCTTGTGGCTGGGCACCTAAAATGGTTTTTTTACAAAAATAGATTTGAAAGCAAACGAGTCAGAGCCCGAAAGTGGGGATTATTTTAAAAACAGCAAGTGTTTTAATGACATTAAAACAATAAATGCAAAATACATGTTAGGACGTGCACTCGTATGAATTACTCACCTCTCTACTAATTGTGCACTCCTAGCGTACTGTACCCATCTAAGTAACATATAAATCTAACCAAACCGTAATAAGTTCTACCCCTTACTACTCGATTCTCATTATGCATTCTAGTGTTATCAACTAAATAGAGGGCTTTACTTAAACTCGGATATTCGATTATTAGCAATACAATTCATTACAGGGTACCCCTTTCTAGTTACTCAAGCGTTTCTGTATTTATACTCACAATACCGACATGAAAGTTCTCATTAATCTAAGTGTATATTAGTCACGCCATAAATATACAATACAAGCACCCAAGACTAAGTTGCGGTGCACACATACTCTGCTATCCATCCCGGTACATCACGTACATAAGGATCACGCATTCCGAATCTCTCAGGAATCGTTCTCAGATAATAGCAAATCACAAACAATGGAGGCGAACACAGTCACATCACATGGGTCACGCACATACCTACTCTCCCACGATCAGCAGACTTATTAACATCCCAATAAGTCCTTCTCTGACCTATGTTCTCGAGGTACCAAATCTAAATCCGGGCAACACAAGGATTAGAGGGCCCTAAGCGAACGTAAACCTCCTGTGATAGCAAGTATGGTGTTGCCCAGAAAAATACTCAAGAGGGGGGGTGAATTGAGTTTTTACAAACTTTTCGGGTTAAATTAAAATTTCAAAAAAATATTCAATTTAAAACACTTAATACAAATTTCAGATTAAATAAATCTTAAAAGATTTAAACCAATAATGATTAAATAAATGTTACCGATTAATTTAAATAATATAAATCAGAGATTATAACACACAATAAATAAGTTATCAAATTAGTACTTCCAAATGATTAAACAAGAGATTACAACATCCAATAAATAAATAATCAATTTTCGTATTTTATATTCTGGATTTAATCTAAAGTGATTCACACAAGAATATCAAAGAATATCACCAATTAATTTAAACAAGATAAATCACAGATTTCAATACCCAAATAAATATTTAATTGATTTCTGCTTAATAATAATTTATCTTCTAGAATTAACTTTAAATGATTCAAATCAAGAATAACAACCAAATACTCTCAATAAATTAAACAAGTTATATTTCAAGATTATAAGACCCAAAAAATTTTTAAACAATTTTCGTATTTAATAAAAATTAATATTCTGGAATTAATTAATTATTACGAAAATAATTATTTCTGTCTTAAAATAAAATTATCAAATTTTCAGAATTAATTCAATTGCAAGTGTAAGTGCTTAAAATAAAGATAACCAATCACACACAAGCAAATAAATAAATATAAGTGCTGAAAATAAATGACACCGTATTTTTAACGTGGTTCGGCCAAAACCCGGCCTACGTCCACGCGCCAAGAGCAAGCTTCCGTCTCCCGCGCTTCACTAGTCTTGATCCACTTGTACGGTAGGATCAAACCACCATTTACAGACACTTGAAGCAAATACCGGCTCCAAGAACAACCGAAGCTAAAATTCCAGCGTCAAACAAATCCGAGTGTTGAGTACAAAGTTTGAATGTTGAAACTCTCTAAAATACAAATTAATCTGAGTTTCTTCTTGAGTGAGACTTTACAATAAATCTGATTTTTGGCACTAGTCTTCTTCTTGAAATTTTTGTAGCAGAATAATGATTCTTGTTCTCTTCAAATTTCTTCTTCAACAAATAACTGAGTATATTAATTGTTGCTGTCCCAAATATGTAGAGCTGAATAAATTTCTGTTTGCTCTCTTTTCTGTGTGTATATGGAGCAGAATGAAATTTTCTGGATGCTCTCTTTCAGATATTTTCATGTGTGTTACTTTCCAACTGAATATGGTCTCTTCTTTTGTAGCTTAAAAAAAATAACAGTTGGAGAAGATTTGTAAGAAGTAGGAGAATACTCATCATCAAATTAGAGAGCATTAAATGCAACTGATTTTCTTAGATGAGAGAGGACAAAAAAATCTCCAAGATTGAACTGCAAATCTTTATTTTGCTTCTCAATAAAATGGCCCTGCAAAACTATGTTAGTCCAAGGGATAATATCCAACTGATATATTAATGTGGAACTGATGTGTAAAAATTATAACTGATGTGTAAACAAAAATTATTTTGTCAAGATAGTAAATGGCACAAAGTAAGTATAAGTACTAAAAAAATATTTCCCACACAAATATAAATATTTTCAGAACAGATATGAAAATAAATTTCTGACAAATATATATAAAGATAATTTCGGATGGAACAAATAGATTTCAGAAAAAAAATTAATTTCGGACTGATATAAAAATATATTTCGGATATAAAAACATTTCGAACAGATATAAAAAAAAATTTTGAACGAATATATATGTATAATAAAAAATTCGGAACGCACATTTTTTTTTTATAAAAAAAACGGAGTAAAATTTGACCAGTTATTAAAAAATATCGGACAAAAAAAAATAGACCGGATATATAAAAAATTGGATCGGACAGACATAAAAAAAAACGGTCAGAACTGATTGTATATATCTGAGTATAAGTAAAGATCTTTTGTACCAAATAATATAAATATATAACAGATTTCAAGGCTCTTAAATGAGCTAAGCATACATTGTGGAGTTAGAGGTCGTAGCTTATGCTAGACCCAAAGAATGAGTGGCAAAGGCAGATTTCACCTTTGCTAAAGCAATTTGCATGTTCCCCATGCATGATTTGAACAAGATCTCTAAAGATCCCTAACAATAAATGACCACCTATATATAAAGATATAAAAGCTAAAGCTAAGTGGTCAAATCGGCAAGGACCAAAACAAGTACATTGAAATGCAAAAAAGAAATTATTTTTTTAAACAAAAAAAAATTATTTTTATAAAAAAGTTGTTTAACATGTAATTTTGAGTTTCAAAAAGATATTTTTCAAAATGAAAAAATAATTTTACTAATAAGTTCCGAAAATCATTTAAAACAATTGTGAACTTTATTTAAAACATGTCTTACACCAATTTTATTAAAAAAAATATATTTTCAACAAAAATAATATAATTTCATTTTTTTTTAGAAAACTATTTGTGCTCACAATTAATTAGACACAATTAAAATCATAGATCAAGAAATATGCATGTGTGTCTAATGTGTCAAGTGCAAATGTGCGCCACACGTGAATACCTTTACTCGGATATGTCATTGAGTAGAGTCGAGGCGTACTGAGTCATGAAAATAAAACTTGACATAAATGCAAATATTATATAACATAATAAATATATGTATATAATGGTATATGAACAAATATTATACAATAAGGAATATCTATTGAATAACTTAATAAAAATATGTTTGGAATCATCAAAATCAATATATTAAGTTAAACTAAAATGTATATTAATTAAACTAATTTAATTAATTAGGGATAAAATACATTTTCGTTAACAATCTCCCCTTTTTTGATGATGACAAACAATGATTCACAAATATTCATAAAATGAAATATTAATCACAAATAGTGAATCATAAATATTTCTCCCCCTTTGACATTATCAAAAAGATATTTCATATAAGTCTCGAGTGTCATGGGAAAAATGGGCGAAGCTCCCCCTATCAAACATAATATATGCATATGTATGGGATATAACCAAAAATTGAAAGGGACATATGTGAATAACATGAATTTTCATTAAGCACATATTCAACATAAATTTTTATAGCATGTATTTGAATGTGTAGATAGACAATAATATCATCAAATAATGCATAAGTCATCAAAATGAAAAATGAAAAATGAAAAATGAAAAATGAAAAATGAAAAATGAAAAATGATAAATGATAAATGATACCAATAGTTGTCTGATACCAATTGTTGTAGTCACACACAAACCGTGCGTTGCACATAATAGTTCCTCGGAACAACTTTTTACGCATAAATAGGAATCACAACTCAATGTTCTCAATTAATTCAATATGAGAGATATATCAATTAGCTCAATCATCTTTCTCAATAATAAAATTTCAGCGTATAAATTTTGAATAGGCGCATATCAATTGTTGTATAAATCCTCATGATATAAACTTTCAAGAACACAACAAATAAACATTTCATAACTCGATGTAATCAAATAATTTTGAATTAAGCGCACAACATGAGTTAGAAATAGCGGCAAAAAAAAATATAGCATTTTGCCCAAGCTTTGCCTTTTTAAAGATACGAGCTAAAATTCTCGGAATAATCAACTAAATTGCAAAATCCATAATGATATATCAAGGTTATGATCAAGCATTTTTCGAACAAATAATCAAAAAAATTTCAATAAACTTTTATCTCCCCCAAGGGGATACCAATTAAGGCAAATATGCATATAACAAATAATGTGCATCTTTTTCATGAGATAAAATATTTTCTATATTTTTCTTTCTTAATTATCTTCTAATAAGATGTAATATTTCCATGAAAGTCATTAAATCAATTTTCCAAGAATGAAACATATCATGAGGCCATAAGAAATTAAACTCAATAATTTCAGATTTTTAATAACGAGAAGCTCGACACAAAATCAATATATTCAGATTTTCAACAAATACCAAACAATTTGTTCAGGAACTTCAAAATCAATCAATCAATAAATTTCTCAATAATGAAAGTGACATAAGTTAATCAACTTCAATATATTTTCAGATTTTTAAGAACAAACATTATAAGAGTCATTTTGTTCAAAAAAAATAATGTTCTTTATAAAAGAATACTTTTCAACTAATCGGTTCATATAACATGTCATGAAATTAGAAAAATCTCAATAATCATCTGATTTTTCAAGTAAGCACAAGTAACACAAATGATAACTAAAAAAATTATATACTTCATGAAATGTCACTAATATTTAATTAATGGCACAAAATATGTAGCATGTCTTAAATTTAGCACATAAAGATTAGTATGATCATATCATCAAATTTAATGAGTGCATATCATAAAATCATCAAGTAGTTCATATGACTAACATTTATACAAATGACACTTTATCAAAAAAAAATTCTCAAATGACATTTTCGTTTGAATTTTATATACAATAAAGTCATGAATTAATCCAATATTATTTATCAATAAATATATGTCACGATGTAAAAAAAAATTACGAATATTCACCAACGAAAAATTTATCACCAAAATCAAGTGTATGTGTCATATAACATAAAATCATCAAGAATAATAAATATACAAATTTACACGTGAATACTAAATACTCAATCAACACACTCATGTGTTATAACAAATATTCTATGCACGGAAATATATCATAAAATAAATCATCAACAAATATATGATTTAATTTCAAGAAGGGTGCTCCTTACCACCTTACCAATACCAAAGATGTATTCAAGAAACTTTCTTCCAGGTGTGGCATTTCCAACATTAGGTAATGATACTTGAAATTTGTAATATGACCAAATCATATGCCTTGAAAATCCACATTCCATCTCAAAATGCAACCTACACAACTTTAAAAATTTTCTCTTTTCTATCCAAAAAAAATGTTAGATCCATAAAGCAATATTAAAGAGAAAATTTCAGAATTCATTCTCTTATCAAAAATTCAAGCGAACTCGTAATAAAAGATAATCATCGTGAACAATAATGATACGCAACTTATACTAGAATGTACGTAACAAATAATAATCATCAATGTCAATTTTATCATGTACTAAAATAAAATTTTCATTAATCCATATACAAAGAAATAATTTAACATCCATAGCATTCTTTGACTTTTTAAAAAAATTATTCACATTTTCAACCATTGAGATTAATAAGAAATAAATCAAATTATAAAACCTTAATCACAAAACAAATATTTTCACGTAATGAATGGTGTCTAATTCAAATAAGCATATAAACATGACAATAATTAAACGAAAAAAAATAATCAGATTATGATTCATGAATAAGCATATAAAATTCAAAAATCATATGAAATAATATTTCATGAAAATAAGCGTATTAGATATGAAAACAATATATCACAATATTTATCAAGAAAGGAATGTGTTCAAAAAAAAATCTAACACTAATTGAATTCACATAAATTTTTGTTCAAGTCCCAATACCGGTTTTGCACCTAAAAACATTTTCTTTTGGAACCCAAAAAGAGTGGTGAATTACGGTTAGCATACATAATTGTTTCTTTCGGAATCCAAGCTAATTTTGTATTACATTTTCTTTTTCTAAATTTACAAAATTTGGAGTAATGTGTATGTCTACCACAATATGAGCATAAAGAATTAGAATGACTAGATGAGGCATCATTTCGAAATAAATTAGAATAATTCTTTTTCTCATTTTCTTCCTCGTATCCAATACCATTATTATTAAATCGAATTCTTTGTTTTTCCATAATTTTATGAAAATAATCATTTCCTTTAGTAAAGGTATCTAAAGATTTCTGTAAATATTCAATTTCCTTTTTCAACTCAATATTTTCAGATTCAAGAGGATTAGGAACACTAACATATTTTTCCTTTTTTAAAGATTTAATTTCACTTTTTAAAGATTCATTTTCTAATTTTAGATTATCAAAATCTTTTGATATAAAATCACATTTGGCATGAGTCTTTTTAAGTGCAATGAACTTCTTTCCAATATCTTCATATTTTTCATACAACTCATTGAATGCATCTTGTAATTCATCATAATCATCAACAATATCATCTCCAATATCATGATTTGCACTATAAGTAGAATATGATTCATCATTACTAATGCAAGGGTTAGATTGTACCTCTTCATTACCAATTGCCATGAGACAAGGAGTAATAGATTCTTCAATGCTTGATTCATCAACATTGGCATATAGGCAAGGGGTGCACATATCTTCATTAAGTGCATCAAAATTAGAACTTTCAAGGAAGTTTTCTTTCAAAATGAAGTTGGAAACATATGTTCCACTGCACATCCATTTTCTCTTCATATAATGAAATAAGGAGTAGCTACAATAGATCAAACATTTTAGCATACAAATAATAAAAATGTAAAGTGCAATATTCAAAATAAATACAAAAAAGTTTGTCATGATCTTTAACTCTATGATTGTTAAATCAAAATAAATAAGAAGAGCACTAGCTCTGATACCAATTTTTGCCCAGAAAAATACTCAAGAGGGGGGGTGAATTGAGTTTTTACAAACTTTTCGGGTTAAATTAAAATTTCAGAAAAATATTCAATTTAAAACACTTAATACAAATTTCAGATTAAATAAATCTTCAAAGATTTAAACCAATAATGATTAAATAAATGTTACCGATTAATTTAAATAATATAAATCAGAGATTATAACACACAATAAATAAGTTATCAAATTAGTACTTCCAAATGATTAAACAAGAGATTACAACATCCAATAAATAAATAATCAATTTTTGTATTTTATATTCTGGATTTAATCTAAAGTGATTCACACAAGAATATCAAATAATATCACCAATTAATTTAAACAAGATAAATCACAGATTTCAATACCCAAATAAATATTTAATTGATTTCTGCTTAATAATAATTTATCTTCTAGAATTAACTTTAAATGATTCAAATCAAGAATAACAACCAAATACTCTCAATAAATTAAACAAGTTATATTTCAAGATTATAAGACCCAATAAATTTTTAAACAATTTTCGTATTTAATAAAAATTAATATTCTGGAATTAATTAATTATTACGAAAATAATTATTCCTGTCTTAAAATGAAATTATCAAATTTTCAGAATTAATTCAATTGCAAGTGTAAGTGCTTAAAATAAAGATAACCAATCACACACAAGCAAATAAATAAATATAAGTGCTGAAAATAAATGACACCGTATTTTTAACGTGGTTCGGCCAAAACCCGGCCTACGTCCACGCGCCAAGAGCAAGCTTCCGTCTCCCGCGCTTCACTAGTCTTGATCCACTTGTACGGTAGGATCAAACCACCATTTACAGACACTTGAAGCAAATACCGGCTCCAAGAACAACCGAAGCTAAAATTCCAGCTTCAAACAAATCCGAGTGTTGAGTACAAAGTTTGAATGTTGAAACTCTCTAAAATACAAATTAATCTGAGTTTCTTCTTGAGTGAGACTTTACAATAAATCTGATTTTTGGCACTAGTCTTCTTCTTGAAATTTTTGTAGCAGAATAATGATTCTTGTGCTCTTCAAATTTATTCTTCAACAAATAACTGAGTATATTGATTGTTGCTGTCCCAAATATGTAGAGCTGAATAAATTTCTGTTTGCTCTCTTTTCTGTGTGTATATGGAGCAGAATGAAATTTTCTGGATGCTCTCTTTCAGATATTTTCGTGTGTGTTACTTTCCAACTGAATATGGTCTCTTCTTTTGTAGCTTAAAAAAAATAACCGTTGGAGAAGATTTGTAAGAAGTAGGAGAATACTCATCATCAAATTGGAGAGCATTAAATGCAACTGATTTTCTTAGATGAGAGAGGACAAAAAAATCTCCAAGATTGAACTGCAAATCTTTATTTTGCTTCTCAATAAAATGGCCCTGCAAAACTATGTTAGTCCAAGGGATAATATCCAACTGATATATTAATGTGGAATTGATGTGTAAAAATTATAACTGATGTGTAAACAAAAATTATTTTGTCAAGATAGTAAATGGCACAAAGTAAGTATAAGTACTAAAAAAATATTTCCCACACAGATATAAATATTTTCAGAACAGATATGAAAATAAATTTCTGACAAATATATATAAAGATAATTTTGGATGGAACAAATAGATTTCAGAAAAAAAATTAGTTTCAGACTCATATAAAAATATATTTCGGATATAAAAACATTTCGAACAGATATAAAATTTTTTTTTGAACGAATATATATGTATAATAAAAAATTCGGAACACACATTTTTTTTTAAAAAAAAAAAACGGAGTAAAATTTGACCAGTTATTAAAAAATATCGGACAAAAAAAAATAGACCGGATATATAAAAAATTGGATCGGACAGACATAAAAAAAAACGGTCAGAACTGATTGTATATATCTGAGTATAAGTAAAGATCTTTTGTACCAAATAATATAAATATATAACAGATTTCAAGGCTCTTAAATGAGCTAAGCATACATTGTGGAGTTAGAGGTCGTAGCTTATGCTAGACCCAAAGAATGAGTGGCAAAGGGAGATTTCACCTTTGCTAAAGCAATTTGCATGTTCCCCATGCATGATTTGAACAAGATCTCTAAAGATGCCGAACAATAAATGACCACCTATATATAAAAATATAAAAGCTAAAGCTAAGTGGTCAAATCGGCAAGGACCAAAACAAGTACATTGAAATGCAAAAAAGAAATTATTTTTTTAAACAAAAAAAAATTATTTTTATAAAAAAGTTGTTTAACATGTAATTTTGAGTTTCAAAAAGATATTTTTCAAAATGAAAAAATAATTTTACTAATAAGTTCCGAAAATCATTTAAAACAATTGTGAACTTTATTTAAAACATGTCTTACACCAATTTTATTAAAAAAAATATATTTTCAACAAAAATAATATAATTTCATTTTTTTTAGAAAACTATTTGTGCTCACAATTAATTAGACACAATTAAAATCATAGATCAAGAAATATGCATGTGTGTCTAATGTGTCAAGTGCAAATGTGCGCCACACGTGAATACCTTTACTCGGATATGTCATTGAGTAGAGTCGAGGCGTACTGAGTCATGAAAATAAAACTTGACATAAATGCAAATATAATATAACATAATAAATATATGTATATAATGGTATATGAACAAATATTATACAATAAGGAATATCTATTGAATAACTTAATAAAAATATGTTTGGAATCATCAAAATCAATATATTAAGTTAAACTAAAATGTATATTAATTAAACTAATTTAATTAATTAGGGATAAAATACATTTTCGCTAACATATGGTAGGTATGTCATACACATCAAATCATATATACTAAGCATGCACACATCTTAGCTATTACCATAATTATTTGTGGTACACTTCTCATTCGCGTACCGACTTATAATGTTACACAATTCATATGTTCCCAGTTAAATTCAATTATTTAAGCCGTCAATAATTCTCGCATCGTAATAGTCACTCACGTCCTATTCCACAATTTCCATTCAATTCAAATCACACTTCTATGTTTTACTCCTCAATATATCCCAAATAACCCAACTATATCAATTAGTCATCAAGGAAATGTCAACTCTACCATTTAATAAGGTTACGGAACACTCGAAATCAAATCAGGCCAAAAAGGCCAAACTGTCCTCTCGTTAGAAGTCTCGTTCGAACGAGAGTTCGTTCGAACGAACTGGGCATCTAACGAGATCTCGTTCGAACGAAAGGCATCGAACGAACATCCCTCTCATTAGAAGGCAAACTGTCAACTCGTTAGAAGCTCGTTCGAACGAGCTCGTTGAACGACCTGGGCAGGTCTTCTAACGAGGTGACAGTTTGTGCCCAGAAAATTCCTATTACGTTTTTCCAACTTTTCTTCACCTCTAATCTTATCTAAATGTCATTACAACAAGGTTTCAAGGTTTCTAATCATCCCTAAACATTTTAAATTCGTATAACAACATTTATATGGGGTCTAATCATCCCAAACAACATCAAATTATCAAATCTCTCCAATATTCCCCAATTTTTCAAGAACATGAACCCTAGAAATTTAAAGTCTTCCATAGTTATAATTCAATCCGTTTTTGATAATATAAAAGATGTATTTCTACCAGAATAATCACCCTACACAATTCTACATGCAATCTTACATTAAAATCTGAATTCATAACTTCCAATTTCATGGGTTTTTATAAATCTCCCAAAAACAATACAATTATATGAATTTCCTACACATGGAAGAAGCATTCTTTGCAAAAACGAAATTAAACCACTTGCCTCTAATCTTTCTCTGAATTTGGTGTTGGATTGATGAAGGTTGATTTGTTCTCCCTCTCTCTCTGCAGAATTTTCCTTCCTTTCTCTCTCTACCAGCTTTTCTCTAAGGATGACAATGGAGATGGAGATTGGTTTGGCAAGTTTAAGGTTTCTAAACTTCTCCCGTAGCCCACTACCTAGATTGGGGTTGGAAATGGCTTAGTGGGTTAAGACTAAGTCAGATTTTTAACTCTAATTTTCGTGGGTTTTAATTCCCCAAATTCTAAAATTACTAAGCTACCCTTTTACGTTGCCGGTATGGCCTAAAAATGCCCCGGGACCCAAACTAAACCCCCAGCTAGTGTTTTTTGACTATTTTGACCCTTCCGGACGCGTTGGCGCACTCAAAACGACCATACGATTAATAGAAATAAAATTCACTTTTTAATTAAAAATTATATTCCTGACGCGACTCACACGCGTCTCAACAAAATTTCCAAATTGCCGTATTTCAATCTCACGACAAATTTCATGATTTCCATATTCATATATAGCCATATATACTCATTAAAATCAAATACCAACTCGCATATCGCTAGTATTTTTATCCGGATTAATTCCCAATTAATAGACATTTAATTCAATTAATCCCATAAATAAATATCATAAAAATACGGGGTATTACATAAGGTTTGAATTCTTAGTATTTTGATTGAATTATTCATAAATATGACTTGATGTAGTTAGATCATGTTTAGGAATTGTTTATTGGTATAATTCATTCAAAACACCAATGATTACTTGCCTTAATCCGTAGAGAATTGGATCTAATTGAAAGAAATTTAAATTCTAGGGTCTTGAGTATGAAAGTGGGTTTTTATTTGAATCTTGTATTAAATTTGAGTTTTTGATGTTAGATTTATGATTCAATCATGTATTATATGTGGATTTGATGTTTATATGTAATATGTAATATGAAATTTGAATGAAGATTTTTGGATCATCCATGGAGGTTTGCGATGTGAATTGGTGATTGGGAGATGATGAATCCCGAAGTGGGGAAACATTTAACATATCTGTAGCGATCGATCGACCGAGTCGATCGATCGACGCTGACAGATTTTTTGACATTTTGGATTATAGTTAATTATATTGGATTGTTTGCTTTGGGGTCAAATTAGGATTTGCCTTTAAACTAAATTGATTCTTGTAATCATGGTGATGGGGTGATATCCAGGACTCTAATTTAGGACAAATAATTAGATACCTAACTTGAAAATCCAAGAGTATAATGGGTAGTATTAGGAATTAGAAAAGTTTTAGAAGTGTGGGCTTGTTGGTCATGATTTATTTTATGTCATTGTAATGGACTAATGGAGAGTATATCCTTTGGGTGAGATTATGATTGGGTCAAAAATCCATATGGGGGGTTAGTTATCATATTCAATGATTTTACATAGATTAGGTGTGGATTGATACCTAGACGCGATGCCTTAGGAGAATAGGCTAGGCTAATTAAGACTGAATGTAGTTGATGTGCGTATTTTAGTGTATGTCAGGGTGAGACTATGTTGATTTGGGAAGATGTTAGGGTTAAAGGTAGTATGGGGTGCATATAAGGTTAATAATGTGTACATATTTTTTGATAGCGATGCTAGTGTGACCCGGTAGCGTTGGGTCAGATGGTGCATGTGATTTATCTTAGCTCGTTATTTAGTGATATGTATGTGTGTGCTTTAACCCGTTAGTGATGATTATTAATGCTGGTGTATTTATATATGATATGCATACCATGTGTGAGTACTCATGGCTATCATACTAGGAGGGATTCCATGATGGGGCACGTGCAACGCAGATCGCGCTAGTACCCCGGTGAGTTTATGGGATCTCCTTTGGTCCCGGGGTCCTATGTCTAGGTGTGTGTGTGTACCGAGAGGGTTCACAGAGAGATTTCATCCTGTAGTTTTGGGTATGGTAGACCATACGAGTGATATGTAAGTTTATGATTTACCTCTGGACCGTGACGCACGGGTGATCCCCTATGTCAATAGGGACAATCCTTCGTTATATACGGGCATGCGAAATGCCCATTTACTTACATGTGCTAGGAGTTGTGCTTAGGTGAGGGTGTAAGATGTAGAGATAGTCTTTCTCCTGCCATATGTGATTATTGTGTGGCAGTACCAGAGATAGTTGTACCGATTTATGCGCTATATTATATATGTATATGACTTATTGTAGGGATGCATATCTATATACTTATGACTTAGATTTGTGTATTACCTATACTAGATATGTGTATATTGTGTTGTTGGCGTGAGAAAATCCAATGTGAATAGACTTGAAAAATAAGCGTGTTATTAGTATTGGGGGTTATTTAGTGAGACGTACCTTAGGTTTGAGACCTTGGTACATCATATGATTCATAATGAAAGAGATTAACCTAATGTTAAGAAAGTAATCATTAGAGAATATAAAGATACAACTTTAATCACATGGGCTACATATTGGTTCGGGAGGATTTAGAACCGCATGTTATTTTAGGTTGTTGGGTTGGGATAAAACTTAAATGATATTAAAATGCGAGATGTAGATGCATAATTATGATTTATCCCAATTTTAAATATATTTTTATTCTATTTAGAATTATTGTTTACATTGTTGTTATATATGTGTTTTCACAGGTCTTAGATCATTATTCCCACCATTGTCAGAGTTAAACGTTAAAGGATCACCTCTAGCAGCATTCTATCCTTCATTCTCAGGATGTAGTAGTGGAGCAGGGTCGTTCATTCACTCTTGTATTATTTTACATTTATAGTAGGATTATATGTTGTATAGTTTATTTTCGAGTAAGCTTTTGTATATATTGTATTGGTATCAGAGTTGGATTATTGTATTGATGGTGATTGGAATTAGAGTTCATTTTGTATTACTCCTGATTACATTATGTCGTTTTGTTACTTATTAAGATTTTTAGTTGTTTTGTTATGCTGTGGATGTTAGCAAATGTTTTTTATTCTCGTGATTTTTATTTTAAACCTGATCAATCTATTTATGAATTTTACGGGGTGTCACTGCTGGTATCAAAGCATTCGAGGTTCTAGTGCCCTAGGGATCTTGAGTGTGTTTGTCGCTTTTCCGCATAGCATTCTTTGTCTACTTTAGAGCTTTAGCATTTAGGGGTTGCACTATCTATAACGACGATCGCTTAGGGGGTTTCACGTAGGGGTGGCAATTTTAGAAATAACACGAAAAAAGGACACAGAACGACCCGAAATTGACACGATGTTTCGTGTTCGTGTCGTGTTTTTTGACACGAAGTCATGCCGTGTCGTGTTCGTTTCTTAATTATGAGTCGTGTCGTGCCGTGTTTTTTTGGCTTAAAATTTAAGAAATTATGTTATTCGTGTCGTGTTATGCAGTGTTATTTTTTATTCGGGTCGTGTTCGTGTCAACTAAAAAAACATGAATTCGTGTCGTGTTCGAAAAACCTTGTTGTGTCGTGTCAGCCCGAAACACGACCCGTTGACCCGAATTTCCACACCTAGTTTCACGCCATTGTTTCCTGACGAATGACTCAGATAGACAAAGTTTATCTGGAGGATTACTTATTTAGATTTATCTTGCGAGACGTCCCATGCATGAGGTCGACTTCGGTCGAGAGTTAAGTTATTTTGGACGTGAGACCTTTAGCAAGTGCTTGGCGTATGGTTCGAAGGAAATTTTTTCAGTCATCATCTGTAACAACATTAGAAGTAAATTTTCAAACACCTCATTTGTGCAATAGTGTGGTGGACATTATGAGGAGGAGTTCAACTATCTTTCTCTTTCTACACCGGGAGAGATTTATACGAAGGATAAGAAGGATGCTCATGTTATTAGTTACAGTGCAAGAAAGACTTTTTTGCATTGGCAGAAACCTTGTGTGAAAGGTTTGGCAGGTGTTAGTAGATAACCCTCTTTTCACCACTTGTGCCCAGGGTCGATGAAGTTACCCTCCTATATCAGTAGGATCATTATAAGTATTATGAGGATATAGTCCCTAAAATTGGGAAGACCGGGGACAAAGTAGTCCCAATGAATAGAGATGATGTACCGTGGGATCGAGTAGGGAGACCTCATCAGCAGAAGGAACCGCATAGGGGGAGATAACCCCAAGAGATTTCTAAGAATAAACGATATGATCTTCTTTGGCCAGTAGGGCCAGGGGAATTTTGACCAGGGGAGCCACGACCTATGAGAGCAGGACACACGATGCAAATTGTAGCAAAAATGACCAGGGAATTAAGGTCAGCAGGGCCACCAGTGGGGATGCCATTTCAATAGTTCATTTTGAGGAAGGTGTTACACTCGTGGCAAGTGAGGACACCCAGTTATTAGATGCCTTAGTGGCAACCAACTTTTTGGGGTACCTCTGGGGATGGTTATGGGTACGTTTATGGATCATGCACATGTGTCTGGCTTAGACACCGTGGATTTGTCATTCTTTATTAGGTAGTGTGTGTGTATTACGATTATGAGGCATATAGGTTTTCTTTGAGATTGGAGTATTTGTGGTTACCCCCAGCGGGTAGGGGATGCTTTATATCGTGATTATAGAGACGTGGCCATTTTTTTGGTCAGCTTGGTTCCAACCACTTTGTTATCTTTTGGATGGGATATCATCGTATTAGAATTGAGCTTGTGTTATGGCTATGTTGTATGCTTATATCGACTACCGGGGGTAGGCTTTTTATGTCATTTTTGTGTCGAGATTTGCTTTGCGTAGTGGAGTTTAGGATCGGGAGAGGATTTAACACACACTTGCTAATATAAAGATGTGGACATATTAAAGGGGTTACGGTTGCGTAGAGGTGTCACCGATAGACCTAAATTCTCCTATTCTTTAGTTGTTTGGTGTTGAGTTATCACCTAGATGAGTTTAATTTTTTTTCTTTGGAGTTGGCACTAGCATTGGATCCTCCGCACAAATATTTTATGGGACTAACTTTGCTAGGGATAGTAGTGGTGTTTTGGTAGCAGACACCACAATTTTTTGAGCCGATTGAGTATTCGGGAATGGCGTTACCTTAAGGAAGCTCCAAAAGAGGGATGGTTAACTAAGAGGACGTGTGGACCACCAAAAGTAGGTTAGGGTCAATATACATGATGAATGTTTGCTATCATGTATCAATATCCTGTTGGAACAGTTAAGGAGAGTGTTTCCTCCCATAAAGTGAAATAAGAGCGAGTTATCATTATCCCCAAGGCAGTTTTCTAGCACAATATGGAGTGAGCGCATCACTAGTGGATTTTTGACCGCGTTAAGGGGTAGTTCGCTGTGATTTACAACAATATCTTGGTGAAGAGGGAATGGTATAGTAGTGGTGTTCACTACACCTAAATCTGTGATTATGGGTGGTTTACACCCCAACATGAAGTTTATCGAGACTGGTTATACAAATGTTATTAGGAATATATACTTTCTCCATTTGATGACATGAGAGGGTTACATTTTCAAGGATTTTTTTTGTCGGGGGAAAACTATGAGAGTTAGTTTTGACCGAGGCACATGTTTTATGATTTTCTATACATTCCAAAAGTGATTGGGTGTACAGTATTTGGGGTTTTCGTATTATTGATAGAATGGAGTAATTATTGATGTGGTTTGTGTCAAGAGGGTGTTCCTTTTAGTTGACATGGTAAAACACCAAAGACATTTGAGGAGATGTAGCGGAAAGCTGGCGTAAACTGTGATTGTATGTAAAATGTCGTTAGGTGTTTACACCCTATACAAACAACTACCAAAACTTGGGACGCTAACTATGGAGTGTAGTGGCAAGTAGGGATCGAATCCATAGGAAATTGCAGGTAAAATTCTATTAATTTATTACTTTTCAAATAAAATTGTAAAAGGTGATGAATGAGAAAATCATTAAACTAGGCGAGTAATGAAACTAGATTAACAAAATAAATGAAACTATAAATTGATAATCATATCCTTCACACTGACTAAATAGCATAAACGGTTACATGGAAAGAAAAGCATTAATAAAATTAATCTCATTTGGACAATTAATAAAACTTAGTGTTGTCACCCTCTAAATTCTCATAAAAGCTTACCTTGATTTGAGTGTCAATGAATATTCCTGAAATTACACATGAAAAGTCATAAATACGACACATACATGATATACATCGTTAAATTTCCTAGGTGCATTACAAAAAAAGTACTTTTTGAGACGGCTAAAATTTGAGTATCTAAAATCTCCCTTTTGAGACGGGTAAAATTAACGGTTTTAAAAACTATTAGTTTTTAAGACCGCTCATTTTACCCGTCCCAATAGGTAATACTGAAGTGACTGCATGTTAGTAGCAATCTCAAAAGGTATACCTTATGAGACGGTTAAAACCAATTTGGATCCCCCCTTTATCTATTTTCAGTATCGCTTCTTTCTATTAGTTTAATAAAGAAAAAAAAGAAAGGAAAATAAATCAAAACCAAAACCCCACCCATATCATTCTTCTTCATCGGGTAAAAAAACATCGCACAAGCCCTTAGCCTCATGCCTTATCCTCATGCCCTTGCCCTCGGCCTCGCCGCTGGTTAAGTTAGCAAGATTGGGTAAGTCATATTATTTCTTTTTTGTTGACTATTTTTATCATCTTTTATGCTATTGTTGCATGTTAAAGGGTTTTATGTTCTTAATTAGCTTGGTTGGAAAATTGAACAAGAGGGGGCGAAATCCAACATTAGTATAAATACCATTTATTCCCCATAGAATGAAGACCAACAAAGTTCCTTTACAAAAGTTAATGTCTTACTAATTTTTGTAATCCTCATTTAATTCAAATACCGATTCAATTACTAATTTATGAGGTATTTTGAATCAGTAGATACACTATTTATTTCAGCAATTTTATTTCATATTTGTGTTTAATAGTTGGAATTTAATTTATTCTACGTGTTTCAATTGCTGCAATCAGTGATACATGGTTAACCTTAAAATTTGTAACATGATTTTTGGATGATGCTGAAAAACAAACTAAATGATCAGATCGACTGAGCTAATGCAAAGTGATTATAAAAACTTTGTACACTTTCATAATACAATCCCTAAATATTTGCGGTTCGAACATTTTTTTCATGTTAGTGCTTCGAATGATTTCAATATGTGAAAAAGAGCATTGGTGTTTGTAATTGTTGTGTTACCATGTCATTGTCCAGACTGACTTCAGTGATAAATTTTCACTCGTATATCTTAATATTATGAACAATTACATATATATAGAGTTATATGTTGAATATAAATATCATAATTATGTTCTTTCAATGGAAATCAAATATTTTTCAATGATGGGTATTTGACAGGGTTCACTGGTATTTAAATATTTGATCTAGTCCTGGGAATTCAAGTTTGTAGTATCATCAAATTGATACGGATAAAAGGTAATTTTAATTATTGGTTAATATCATTAGTTTTTGTACTAGATTGATTTGTAGTGGTGATAAGAGGTTGAGGGTGAGCCAGTTGAAAACACGTATTGTCAATTATTTTTGCAGTATAGTTTTAATATTAATTTATGATAATATTTGTATACTTGTTTGTAATGGATAGTTTCTTGGGAGATTAAAACATACTATTTCTAAAGGTGAAGTTATTCCTGATAATTATGTGGCGACTCATGTCATATTTTTAATTCAAGACAAATAGTAAACATTGATAATCAATCTGAACAAATCTTATTCACTGTATATGAAACTTAAATATTTTTGTGGTCTACTTTCACATGGTATTCAACTAAAATTACTTAGTTTTTCCCTAGACTTTTGTTAGTTCTACACTTTATGGGGAGTGCTATTTGAATAACCATATTCGATTAAAAAAATTAGTAATGCTTTCAATCACACTTTCCCGTGCATCACACGGCTTACCAATAGTATCTAACATAAGTTTGTGTTCAATGTTCTTTAGTGCGAGTGAGCGAATTTGATTTTCTGAGATTTAATTGACTAACTATATTCTCAAGTTTGTTGTCCTTTTAAGGTGTATTGACAGGGAAAACGTGTTGATACTCTAAAAATAAGATATTTAGATGTAGAAGAGAGTGCCCCACACTCTTTCCTTTACAAACAATACAACATCCTCCTTAGAATCAATGAGTGTGTCTATGATCATAGCATAAAATGTGATAAAATGTGATACACTAGGGGAACACTGCTCATAAGCAATCAGGTTCCTCAAGAATGTTTTGGCGAAGTCATCAACGCACAACAATGGTATTCTAAATAATGTGTACCACACATCTGACATAACCAGCTAAACAAACAACAAATAAACTTTGATATATGGCGTAGAAGATTCAACAACCCTGACAACAAACAATGACTACATAATATTGGAGTTATGTCCTATTCTACAGGTAATGTTGGAGTCGTCTCCTCTCCCATAAGCAATGTTGGAGTCGTCTCCTCTGTCACAATCACATGAAATATATTATCAGGGTCTCACAACCTTGAAGATACAATTTGGTAAGGATATAATATCAAATAAGTTATGATTTGATAAATATTCATTGAATAAGAAGGCAATAAACAAGAAGTTTACAGTTTCATAAGTAGAAAGTGCGGTCCCTCGTTCGCTTCGAATTTGATGCCCACCCTATTAAGATCAGTTGAAGAGTAATACATGTCGGGATAAATCCCCGGACAAACATTATATCTTGTTCGATTGCATGTGTGTAAAAGATTCAGCATATAATAACATTTCGTCTCATCTATCTCATCATCCTCTCTCATTTTGAAGTCTTGGTTCAGCATATTGTCGAAAAATAGAAGCGTATGTTTGTTAAGTGTTAACGTTGCACCCGTTAACAAAATATGAAGATTATCAGTGTCATCCTTTACTGTCATTTTCAAGAAGTTCAGACTCACGGTAGCGAGGAAGAAATCAAACACATATTTATTAAGTAACCAATTTGTACCATCTATGATAATTTTTCGGAGAGTGAGTTAGAGGAGTTGTTCAAGAACACAAAAAGGAACCTGGCTCTCTAGTAGTAGTAAGTCGTGTTTCATTATAGGGTAATCTAAATCCTTAATGAATATTGGGTACGTGACATTATGCTCACGCATCACCGACCTTCATAAAAGTTTAAGTATGAAACAACCATCAACCAACACTACACCAAAAACAACATTTTGGTACACCCTGATATTAAAAATCTGGCACAATTTAAAATTGTGCCAGATTTTGGCACTGTTTTATAGAGATTTGGCACACTTTAAAACAGTGCCAAAATTTGGCACTGTTTTAAAGTGTGCCAAAATTGAGTACACTTTACTAGGATATAAAATACCTCAAAATTTTGGGACATTTTAGTTTCCATCTTCTCTCTCCTCCTTCGTTTTCTCCCCCGCTCTCCCCCGCTCTCCCCTCTCTCTCCACCAAAAACCCAAAATGGCCAATATGCAATCGATTCACATAAAAAACACACAAATTCAAGGGAAGAGATATTTAATGGCGGACGAGCTATCAATGGGTTTTCTGAGCCGTGGATGGAGCGTAAGAGTACTTGTTTGCAAACAATTGAATGTACGATTCGACCCCTCACCTACTCACCGTTTACTTCCATCTTCTCGCAAGATGCGTCAGTGTAATTCCAGGTATATTTACATCTCACTATCTCCGAATTTTATTTTATTCTCACTTCTTAACAATGAATAATGATATACACTTTTAGTACTTTCAATTAGAGCCATGCCTGACTCAATCTTATTCATTGTTGACTGGATCACTAGTGGGCGTCATGAAAGTGGAGAAAAATGGGATTTTAGCTTTTACAAGAACACTAACCACATATTTTTGGAAGGTGATGAGACTTTGTTTCTTGACACGGTAATATACTCCATCTAGATACAATTAGAATTCAGGTGCTGATAATGTTCCACATTAATAGAGGTAGTAATATGGGCCATTCGCCCGGAAGTTTGTTATTTATTTTTGCGAAGAAAATTGTTAGGTAGAGGCATACTTCATTATTGATGATATATTAATGGAATCATATAGCGAGTCTCAACATGGACAGTCAGTATTGTTAATTTGATATTGAGTCATTATACATACTTCAATAACTTTTCGTCCCTAAATTCAACTATATCTCAAGATGTTTTATGCAATCAGTGTTTAAAAAGCCACAAATTTGTCAATAAAAGCCACAATCATTTTATTTTGAGAATTTTGGGGTGACCAGAAGATATCTGGAGTCAAAGATAAGAAAATTAAGATTTAAGACACATTCATATGGAAGGTCTTGATTTCTCATTTTCCTCAGTTATTTCGAGTGGTTTTACTTTTGACAGAGATATTTCTAGAGCGAAGAGGCCTGATTAATATTGTTGAACGTGTGCAAGATTACCAAGTTATTACAATGGTCATCCTTGCAGGGTAGGTATATTTTAACAGTTTGTTAGCTGTGGCCTGTTTCTCGCTAGCAACAAAAATGGAGGAGATTGAAGTGCCTCCCATTGTTGATTTACAGGTGAGAGAAAAATTAATGTGAATATTTATTTATTTCATTATATATTGATCCATTTTCCTTTCTGATATGTTCTTATATGTAATGGGCATATGGATTTTTGTGAGTAGGTACGAGATCCCAAATTTTTATTTGAAGGCAAAACCATACAAAGAATGGCGCTTCTTGTTTTGAGAACCTTGAATGGAGATCCCAAGTTCTTTCATAGACTACTTTCTTAAAAAGATTAACCATGGTCATCTTCCATCACAATCTTTGATCTCTATATCAATCCAATACATATTAAGCACAATCAAAGGTAGATTATTCACTATATGCAAAAATGTGTTAATTTATATCGATACATATCCATATAATAAAGCACAATATAACGCGTGTCCTAATGGCACATAATGATACCTAATTATACTCATAAAAGGGACATGTTATCAATTTCACACACGTGTGTGTATAATCATATATGGGTACTGTAATATTAAAGAGTTTGATCCAGTGCTCGGTGGGAATTGAATGCAGGTATTGGGGAGGTTTGGAGATCAAAAGGCCAGCATAGGCTGCCAGTGATTTGTTTGGTTTTGTTTTACAAATGTTCAACTAAGGCCAGTTCCATCCAATCTTAATCAAGTTACTACAGGTAACTATTATTTAGTACCCATTCATTAACCTTTTAAAATGCAATGAATTATTTCTACTCAATATTTATAGTTTATCTTTTTCATTCTATATCTGATCATTCCTTTTAAAGTTTGAAAATCACTTCATGGCTTACTTTATGAGCTTATTTAGTTAAATTGGTGGAAGGGACTTGCTGGTCGTTTGGTTTTGGAATTTGCTGTTGCTGTTGAGTTTATTTTAAATGTTAAAACATGTTGGATTTAACGAATAAACAAATGAAACTATGTCAAAATTTTCTAAAATCCATAAACGTTCTAAATTGATTAAAAACATACCGTTAGAGAATATGACGATACATGACGATATAGGAGGCACGAACACCTCGCACGGGACCAATGTAACTTGTAGGAACTGACCGCGTAGTCCCGGGTCTCACGGTTTGAGAGTATGACGATAATCTGGAAAAATCACACTTAGAGTTAAAAATATGCCGTTAAAGGGTGAAAACCCAAACCAACCCCCAAACGATCCCGTAGGAGGCACGAACACCTTGCACGGGACCAATGTAACTTGTAGGAACTGACCGCGTTGTCCCGGGTCTCCTGGTTTGTGAATATGACGATAATTTGCAAAAATGAACACTTAAACTTAAAAACAAGCCGTTAAAGGGTGAAAACCCAAACCAACCCCCAAAAGACCCCGTAGGAGGCACGAACACCTCGCACGGGACCAATGTAACTTGTAGGAACTGACCGTGTAGTCCCGGATCTCCCGGTTTGTGAATATGACGATAATTTGCAAAAATCAGTACTTAAACTTAAAAACAAGCCGTTAAAGGGTGAAAACCCAAACCACCCCCCAATCGACCCCGTAGGGAGCACGAACACCTCGCACGGGTCCAATGTAACTTGTAGGAACTGACCGCATAGTCCCGGGTCTCCCTGTTTGTGAATATGACGATAATTTGCAAAACTCAGCACTTAAACTTAAAAACAAGCCGTTAATGGGTGAAAACCCAAACCACCCCCCAAACGACCCCGTAGGGGGCACGAACATCTCGTACGGGACCAATGTAACTTGTAGGAACTGACCGCGTAGTCTTGGGTCTCCCGATTTGTGAATATGACGATAATTTGCAAAAATCAGCACTTGAACTTAAAAAAAGCCATTAAAGGATGAAATAAGCACTTAAAATCAGCACTTAAACTTAAAAAGCCCCAAACGACCCCGTAGGGGGCACGAACACCTTGCACGAGACCAATGTTACTTGTAGGAACTGACCGCGTAGTCCCGGGTCTCCCAGTTTGTGAATATGACGATAATTTGCAAAAATCACACTTAGTTAAAAACATGCCGTCAAAGGGTGAATACCCAAACCAACCCCCAAACAACCCCGTAGGAGGCACGAACACCTCGCACGGGACCAATGTAACTTGTAGGAACTGATCGCGTAGTCCCGGGTCTCTCGATTTGATAGTATGACGATAATTTGTAAAAATCAACACTTAAACTTAAAAACAAGCCGTTAAAGGGTGAAAACCCAAACCACCCCCCAAACGATCCCGTAGGGGGCACGAACACCTCGCACGGGACCAGTGTAACTTGTAGGAACTGACCGCGTAGTCCCGGATCTCCCAGTTTATGAATAGGACGATAATTGGCAGAAATCAACACTTAAACTTAAAAACATGCCGTTAAAGGGTGAAAACCCAAACCATCCCCCAAACGACCCCGTAGGAGGCACGAACACCTCGCACGAGACCAATGTAACTTGTAGGAACTGACCACGTAGTCCCGGGTCTCCCGGTTTGTGAGTATGATGTTAATTTGCAAAAATCACACTTAGTTAAAAATAAGCCGTCAAAGGGTGAAAACCCAAACCACCCCCCAAACGATCCCGTAGGAGGCACGGACACCTCGCACGGGACCAATGTAACTTGTAGGAACTGATCGCGTAGTCCCGGGTCTCTCGGTTTGAGAGTATGACGATAATTTGCAAAAATCAACACTTAAACTTAAAAACAAGCCGTTAAAGGGTGAAAACCCAAACCACCCCCCAAACAATCCCGTAGGGGGCACGAACACCTCGCACGGGACCAATGTAACTTGTAGGAACTGACCGCGTAGTCCCGGATCTCCCGATTTGTGAATATGACGATAATTGGCAAAAATCAACACTTAAACTTAAAAACATGCCGTTAAAGGGTGAAAACCCAAACCATCCCCCAAACGACCCCGTAGGAGGCACGGACACATCGCACGGGACCAATGTAACTTGTAGGAACTGACCGCGTAGTCCCGGGTCTCCCGGTTTGTGAGTATGACATTAATTTGCAAAAATCACACTTAGTTAAAAACAAGCCGTCTTTGAGTATTTTTTTTTTGTAAATTATTGGGTTACTAATATCGTATCTTTTTTGAATTCTATTTTTTTTGCAGGATAACAGTTTATCATTGGCTTTTATTCGCGTGGAACACACAAAGAACTCAATGGTTTACAACAAGGGGTTTATTAATGAATCCATTTTTTTGTGTCATGACCGTACGGTCTTTTGTTGTTTTATTATTGACTTTTATGGTCATGAGGGCTTTTGTAAGTTAATTGTTATATTTTGTGGCCGTGCGGACTTTATGTTAGGCAGGTTTTGTATTAACAGGTTTTGGAATGTCCAGAAAATAGAGGAAACTCTGCCCAATTTTTTTTTGGCATGTGAGCAGTTAAATACTTGTAATATTTTGAAGTTTGTATGTACATTAGTTTATTAATAACGCGCAATATTATTAATTTGTGAATTTTGTGCTTTCAAATATTTTTTTTTAAATTAAAAAAAATTGGCACATCTCAAAACCGTGGAAAAAGTGTTTCATATTTTGGCACGGTTTTAAACTGTTCTAATTTTTTTTTAAAATTATGCTGAATCTGGCACAGTTAAAAACTGTGCCAAAAATATCAAATTCTGGCACGGTTTAAAAGTGTGCCAGAAGTGTTCCTATTTTGCTGAATCTGGCACAGTTAAAAACTGTGCCAGAAATATCAAATTCTGGCACGGTTTAAAAGTGTGCCAGAAGTGTTCCTGTTTGACTGATTCTGGCACACTTTTAAACCGTGCCAGAAAAAAATTCCCATTTTGGAACACCTGATTCTGGCACAGTTCAAAACCGTGCCAGATTTGATCTGGCACGGTTTTGAACTGTGCCAGAATCCTGTTTTTGGTGTAGTGCAACATTATTTTTTCAAACTCCACATTATCGTATTTGAATACTTCTTCATAGCATGCCCGAGCATCGGGTGCTAAATTTGACATGGCATGCACACATACACGTAGTATATCATCTACATTATATTGGATCACTTTAGTGGTTCTGTCCAAGAGGCTATGCAAGTAAATCATTTTGTTGTCCTACATACCTTAGAGGGGCTCATCATCTATGCGTAAAGTCCCAATTGACACCACACCAAGGGAAAATATTTTGATTGGTCCTCAATTTCTGGGATTGTTGGGGAAGATGTGTCAAGTCCCCCAATGAAGAAACTCTCCACGAGTTTCTTGGAGTTTTGCTATGCTGAGAATCTTCAAATTCATTTGTGGCATCTTTACCTTTAACAAAAAATTATAAACCTAAGCCATCATGAAATTATATGATGCCGAAGTTATTTATCAAATGAGTATTCCATAATGTTGTAAAAACTGTTTAAAATTTATCCATTATAATACATTACCAGTTGCAGCATACAACATTATATACGACATTCATTTGTCCACGTGATCATGTAACACGTTTTGAGCATAAAGGTTGGGGAAGCAAATGTGATGTACAAACCTCCCCACATGTCCATACTTATTTGCATCAATCGTAAACCCCCATCCTCAAAAACCTCATCAACACTCTAATTTTCATCACTATTGCCAGAAGAGTCACTGTAATTCTGTCCAATGTCGAACAAATACTCATCATAAGTTCTCTGCTTAGCTTTCTTATACTCAATCATCTCTCCTATGTACTTGCAAATAAAACTTCCAGATGAAATTAAGCTCAACAATCTCACACCCCATCCCCTCCAATGTACTTAATCCCCTCAATCATATCTCCTAGAGTCCACAGTGAATGAACTCTTTGAACGATTGATTAACTGACCTGGACTTTCTTCACACTCTTTTAAAAATGTCATCAAATTCTTTATTCTTCTTTATAGAAGTGTTTAGATAGTCCATCAGTTTTTATTTTCATTATATTTCTAGGAGGCTTAGTCCATGTGACTATCTTTATAGAAGAAATATCAACTGTAGAGTTGTTCGAAGAGAATAGCTTCAAAATCTCTTCATCCCCACAAACTTTAAACTTAATTTCAGAGCTAATTTCTTTAACATTGTTGATCACCTGCTGAATAATAAACAATCCCTTCTTTGGACGAACTTCATACACAACATTGTTTCTGCATAGAATCATTGCAGTATTAGGTTGAGGTATGCATAATGTTTTGGTAGTTTTTTTTATTTTTTCATTATGAATGTGTGTTGGTTCTCTTATTGAACTTGAAATTAAGTCAAACAAATAATTTTGGTGCCAAAATTATTAAAGACTGCTTATTTCCATCTTAAAAGAATCCCATAAAAAAACCTTATGGGACTGCTATTGCCATCTCAAAAAACAGGTTTAAAAGATGACTTTTTGGCCATCTCAAAAGGGTCCTATAAACGATGACATTTCAAGACGGCTTATTTCCCATCTCAAAATACCCACTTGAGATGACTATTTTCGTCTCAAAAAGATTTTAAAATGGGGGTCTAGTATGACCCCCCTTAGCCGCCCCAAATGGCATCCCAAAGGGGTTTTGAGAAGACTAGGTTACCTTGTGATATGATTGGAGCACCATCTCAAAAATAATTTTTCTTGTAGTTGCACAATACCAAGAACAACTAACCCATTAAAACTATCCTAAACCCATCATACCAGAGCATAACAACTGATTAACCCATGTGTGTTTAACAATATCAACCAAAAATAAATTACCTACAAAACATGGTGAATATACACGTATTTAATGAAAGCAGTTAATAAACAAAGAAACCTAATTAATCAAAGCATTAACCTTATTATCAAAGCTTGAAAATAAGAAACGAATTATAATATATTGGAGAATAATATGAATCGTAACCATACACATAAATGATCAAACCCTAGGAGAGAGAAGCTCCCAACTCCAAATCCAATCCCATAATATCCAAAAATAAAATATCTACTAAAATATGAAGATCTTCAACAAATATCCAACTTACATATATATATATATATATATAGTAATTTGGATTAAAAGAAAAGATAAAAGAAAACAATAAGAAAAACTTTCCAAAATCTGCTTGCATCGATCGATCGATGAAATCCATTGATAAATCGATGAAACTGGAAATTGCTCACTGCCTTCCTTATATGACAAAAATGAAACCATCAATCGATCGATCAATTTTGATTGGTCGATCGACACTTCGTTTCAAGTCGAAGCATTAACCTCAAAACCAAGAAAATGCTCCTTGGGAAAATGGTTATAACTCGATCGTTAGAACCCGAATTGACACCCCGTCAGCGGCTACGAGAAGCTAACTCAGAGAGCTATAACTTTTGTGAGAGTTTGGGCATGAAATGCTAAAATGACTTAAATACCCTTGAAGTTTCATACCACATTGAAACCTTCTCGAATAGCACCAATTGTATCGTTAAGCGTTCCAATACCTAAAAAGCTCAAATAAACCTTGCAAAGCATATATATAGCGAAAACAAAGGTTATACAACATATGAGCTTAAATACGGGAATTAATGGAAATAATTGTACAAGAATGAATAAGTAACATGGATAATTATATGTAATATTCGTGACGTATTACACCCCCTAACTTAAACATTACTAGTCTCTAGTGATGAACCAAAACAGGAACCAACAAAATTGAGGGATAAAACAATAAAATATGTACACGGGAAAACTGCCACTTTCGTAGGCTCAGGGTTGGATTTAGTGAATGCAACAAACTCTTAAACCCCTAGGTTACCTTAATGGACAAATGTTGTCTCTTTAGGGTTTTCAGGGATGAAATTCACAAACATCAAATTTTCTCAAAACGTACCCAAACAAATAATATGCCAAGCTCAACAATAATTAAAACTTTCCCATATTATTAACAAAGAAAATGAGAATTTTGCCCAATAATCCAAAATTATCAACATTAAAAGAATAATTACATAGAATTGAAATCTCAGTTGTGAGTGGTGTGCGTGCACATGTAAAAGTTTTAATTCGATAAAAATGCTTATATCCTGGATGAAAATTAAAGCATGCTTTCTTTCAAACCTCTACGGGCATAATGATTAGATGTAAATAGAAGCAAGTACGCATACATTTTATTAATGAAGAACGATATATATAAAATGTAAAATTATAATCTCATGAAAGGATATCATTCATTAAAGGAGATGAAATGCACTTTAACAGATTATCGCAACTATTATGACTTTTGAATCAAATTTATCTTAAGATAACATAGGACTTTAAAGGGTTATAACATTGGTTTGGGGTTAAGGTTATGAAAGAAAAGGGAATATTTTCGAATTCAAAGTGTTTGGGGGAGAAAATTTAGAATAATGGAAAATTTGCAGGCAATTTCAAAATTGGAATATAATTCCCATAAAAATCAAATTAAAAAATAATGGAGTCTGCCTTTCATTCTAATGACAACGGGATTATTATTTTTTTCAATCCCTTTCTTTTTCTTATTTTTCTTTTCTTTCGAACTTTTGCTTTCTTTTTCACTTCTTTTTCTCATCGTCTTTTTCTTTTGTTTTCATTTTTTTGAGAATAAAAGTCAACTTATATGCTTAATTGCAATCATGAAATAAAATATTATTAAATTCCAAGTATCATTCCAAACAAAGGTATGGATGGTATACATATGGTTTAAAACTTCAATGTGGAGTTGGTTATGGGATTTTGTGTTTTGAAACAAAATACTAATATAGGTTCAAAGGGGTTAACTAGGAAACATATAAGGTGAGGTCAAGGTTAAATTTGGGTGTACTAACAAAGAGGGCCTATGATCATTTCCTAAATTTTACGCGATTCTCGAATTAAAACAACTTTAAAAATCATGCTCAAGTAACACATTTCATAATGTTCTCAATTAACGAACAATCAATGGAAGAATAATGAGATTATCGATGACTTTAACGTTTTCAAGGAGGAAAGAATTATCTATATACACACACAAATGAAGAAAGCTCAAAGCTCACATGGTTTTTGTGACAACCCAGATATAATTGGGGACATGGATAATGTGTATTAATATATAATACAAGGTTATTATGCTTAGTCTAATCCTGCCCTCATAAATTATGAAATATCAAATTAGTTACAAACACAAAATTTTGAAGTTTTCGGTAGGAATGCTCATGTTGGAGACAAGTTTTTACCCTTATAATATAATAATTGACTTGAGGTGAAAACTACATAGTTATGTATATATGAGTTAAGTTCGTACCACAACAAATGGTGTGTAAAACAGAGGTCTGAGTAAGGAGTTATGTTGAAATTACGAAACAGGGGCAAATCTGTCCATCCGTTTAAATGATATTTTGTCTTATGTGTCGCCACTTGTTATATTTTGATTGGACCAAGAGGAGGTGACCTTATGCCGACTTAAACCTATCCATATCACCTATTCATTAATCCGAATGCAGCCATTATAGATTTTGGCCTAAAGAGAGAGAACCGTAAGGCTTAGGAGGAGAAGGACGAGGAGAAGTTCGAGAAAAATTCAAAGGAAATTATGTAAACGTCCCTTAGGTAATTCTATCCATCAATCTTATTTGTTTTTATTGATATTACTGATTTAAATGAGAGAAATGATCGATTGCTTATGTATATGTATATGTATATGTATGTATATGTATATGTATATGTATATGTATATGTATATGTATATGTATATGTATATGTATGGATATCTACAAGTTCGAAGAAAGATGAAGGTGTAAATCCTTTATATTACATTGGTTAGAACCCTTTTGTGTTCAAACCTTCATAAGTTTTTGTGTACTTATTGGAATTTAGAAATTTCAATTGGAGATGAAATAAATACTCATATAGGTATATCATATCTGAAAAATTTATAAAAATACCAAGAAATTAATCTTGGGTGATAGTTGGAAGTTTAGGTATAAAATCTGCACCAAAATTGTAAGTACGCATACCATGTGTTCGATGTTCGGTCTGACATAGCAAATGAACCCTAAAAATTAAGAAACTTAATTTCGTATTATTCAATATGTTTATTGATATTGGGTGGAATATCATAGAAAGTTATGATGTAGAGAAATTAAAAAAAATTCGTGGAAGTTGACTGAATGATGGATGAGCCTCTGAGGCAGATTTGCTATGTATTGAAGAAATGGGCATAACTTGCTCTAGGAACCTGAAATGATGTTTTGTGTGTTGTATTGGAAACCTAATATGATAAGAATTGGATTACCAAGAAGAAATTAAATTTTGTTTGGACTATGAATTGGATATGTTAAATATATTAACATAAATTTGGCTGGAACTTCATTTATGATAAATAATTTGAATAGAATCATATAATGCTTATGAATTGAGTTATATTTGAGATATTCCTTGGATTGTTGATATTCTTTTAATGATACTAATATTTTAAGAATGATAGGAAGGGAAGAAGAACTGGTTGAACAAGTGCCAGATAAAGGCAAAGGAAAAAGGCCCATTAAGTTTCCATGGTGAGTGTACTCACTGGTAAGATGTATTTATACATGATTATAGATATGATATGTGGTACTTGCTGAGTTGAATATGGATATGGATATGGTTATTGAGTTGATTATAGATATGATATGTGGTACTTTTTGAGTTGAATATGGATAGGGTATATATATATAATATACTTAATGAGTTGAATATGGATATGCTATGAGTGGTTACTGAGTTGAATATAGATATGATATGTGCGGTTATTGAGGTGAAAATGAATATGATATGTGTGATTACTGAGTTGGATATGGATATGGTTACTGAGTTGATTATAGATATGATATGTGGTACTTACTGGGTTCAATATGAATATGATATGTGTAGTTACTGAGGTGATTAAAGATAATGTATGTGGTACTTACTAAGTTGAGTATGGATAGGGTATAAATATGATATACTTAGTGAGTTGAATATGGATATGACATGGGTGGTTATTGAATTGAATATATATATGATATATGTGGTTATTGTGTTGAATGTGAATATAATATGTGTGGTTACTGAGTTGGATATGGATATGGTTACTGAGTTGATTATAGATATGATATGTGGTACTTACTGGGTTGAATATGGATAGGGTTTATATATGATATACTTACTGAGTTGAATATAGATATGATATGAGTGGTTACTGAGTTGAATATAGATATGATATGTGTGGCTACTGAGTTGAATATGAATATGACATGTGTGGTTACTAAATTGGATATGGATATGGTTACTGAGTTGATTATAGATACAATATATTGTACCTATTGAGTTGAATATGGATATGATATGTGTGGTTATCGAGTTGAATACATATATAATATGTGTGGTTATCGAGTTGAATATGGACATGATATGTGTGGTTACTGAGTTGGATATGGATAAAGTTACTGAGTTGATTATCGATACGATATATTGTACCTACTGAGTTGAATATGGATATGATATGGGTGGTTATTGAGTTGAATATGTATATAATATATGTGGTTACCGAGTTAAATATGGACTTGATATGTGTGGTTACTGAGTTGGATATGGATATAGTTACTGAGTTGACTATAGATATGATATGTATGTATTATGTAGTGATGTTATGGCTTATTTACAGCCAAGAGATGTTGTGGCTTATTTATAGCCAAGAGATGTTATGACTTATTTATAGCCAAGAGATGCTATGGCCTATCAACATCGAAGAGATGTTATGGCTTATTAATAGCCAAGAGATGTTTTGGCTTATTTATAGCCAAGAGATGTTATGACTTTTTTATAACCAAGAGATGTTATGGCTTATTTATTACCAAGAGATGTTATGGCTTATCAGCAGCCAAGAGATGTTATGGCTTATTTATATCCAAAAGATGTTATGGCTTATTTATATCCAAGAGATGTTATGTATTTTTTATTTCCAAGAGATGTTATGGATTTTTATTATAGCCAAGAGATGTTATGGCTTATTTATAGCCAAGAGATGTTATGGCTTATCAACAACCAAGAGATGTTATGGATTATCAACAGCCAGGAGATGTTAATATAATTAAGATGTTGATATAGTAATTTTAATATATAGATATGTATTACATTCATTGAGTTTTTTTTTTACTCATGGTTTTATATGTTTACATTTTCAGGTTTGTATACTGCCAGCTAAGACACCCTATGATCGGTAATTTGGAGAGCTGCACCGTTAGAGAGAGGTGGGGTTTAAATATGGGAATTTTATTATTTTCACACTGATGATTTTACTTACTCATACATTGGATATACTGAGATAGAGTGGTTTAATTCGATAATGGTACTAGTTAATCATAGTAGGGTAGGTTTGCTTAATTATGACTCTGATATTAATTATGTTATGATACAGAAAAAAATTACGTTCATTGTATACATCATACACGAAAATCTAAAAAAATTATATTTTGATTTGTTCAAGATTACGATTTAATTATCATGAAATAAATGATTAGTACGGATATAGGTTTGGGGTGTGACAATTAGTGGTATCAGAGCAACCATGTTATATATTCTGGACGTGTGTGACGGTTAGATGGCAGTTATTGGTTTGATTTGATATTGGTAAATTGTTTATGTACTTACCAATGATTTAGTATTATAAATTGTTTGCATTGGTTGTTATAACTCTGTTATGGAAGTTGGAACCTCAGGAATAGGACAAGCCAATGGTTCCAAGCTAGGTGGATGACTCTTTTTGATGTAAGAGGCTCAGGTTACTCCAAGTGTGGTGACAGGTCAACAAGTGAAAGTGGAACACCGAAACCCTATGTATAAGTCATTACATGGAAGGAGACATATGGTAAAGTGAGGATAGAATGACAATGCGTTATCCCTATTTGTTTGATTTGAACGACCAAGGTATGTCAATTTCGGGGACGAAATTTTCTAACGGGGGGAAAGTTATGACAACCCATATATAATTGGGGACATGGATAATGTGTATTAATATATAATACTAGGTTATTATGCTTAGTCTAATCCTACCCTCATAAATCATGAAATATCAAATTAGTTACAAACACAAAATTTTGAAGTTTTCGGTAGTAATGCTCGTGTTGGAGACAAGTTTTGACCCTTATAATATAATAATTGACTTGAGGTGAAAATTACATAGTTGTGTATATATGAGTTAAGTTCGTAACAAAACAAACGGTGTGTAAAACATAGATTTGAGTAAGGAGTTATGTTGAAATTATGAAACAGGGGAAAATCTGTCCATCCGTTTAAATGATATTTTGTCTTATGTGGCGCCACTTGTTATATTTTGATTGGACTAAGAGGAGGTGACCTTACGCCGAATTAAACCTCTCCATATCACATATTCCTTCATCCAAATGCAGCCATTATAGAGTTTGGCCTAAAGAGAGAGAACCGTAAGGCTTAAGAGGTGAAGGACGAGGAGAAGTTGGAGAAAAATTCATAGGAAATTATGTAAACGTCTCTTAGGTAATTCAATCCATCAAACGTCCCTTAGGTAATTCAATTCATCAATCTTGTTTGTTTTATTGATATTACGAATTTAAATGAGAGAAATGATTGATTGTTTATTAAACTTTCATGCCTTGATGTATATGTATGGATATATACAAGTTCGAAGAAAGATAAAGGTGTAAATCCTTTATATTACATTGGTTAGAACCCTTTTGTGTTCAAACCTTCATAAATTTTTGTGTACTTATTGAAATTTAGAAATTCCAATTGGAGATGAAAAAAATACTCATATAGGTATATCATATCGAGAAATTTTATAAAAATACCAAGCAATGAATCTTGGGTGATAGTTGGAAGTTTGGGTATAAAATAGGCCCCAAAAGTGTAAGTACGCATACCATGTGTTCGATGTTCGGCCTGACATAGAAAATGAACTCTAAAAATTATGAAACTTTAATTTCGTATTATTCAATATGTTTATTGATATTGGGTAGAATATCATAGAAAGTTATGATGTAGAGAAATTAAAAAAAATTCCTGGAAATTGACTGAATGATGGATGAGCCTCTGGGGCAGATTTGCTATGTATTGAAGAAATGGGTATAACTTTCTCTAGGAACCTGAAATGATGTTTTACCTGTTTTATTGGAAACCTACTATGGTAAGAATTGGATTACCAAGAAAAAATTAAAGTATGTTTGGACTATGAATTGGATATGTTAAATATATTAACATAAATTTGGATGGAACTTCATTTATGATAAATAATTTGAATAGAATCATATAATGCTTATGAATTGAGTTATATTTGAGATATTCCTTGGATTGTTGATATTCTTATAATGATACTAATATTTTAAGAATGATATGAAAGGAAGAAGAACTGGTTGAAAAAGTGCCAGATAAAGGCAAAGGAAAAAGCCCATTAAGTTGCCAAGGTGAGTGTACTCACTCGTAAGATGAATTTATACATGATTATAGATATGATATGTGGTAATTGCTGAGTTGAATATGGATATGGTTACTGAGTTGATTATAGATATGATATGCGGTACTTGAGTTGAATATGGATATGATATGTGTAGTTACTGATCTGAAAATGAATATGGTTACTGAGCTGATTAGAGATATGATGTGGTACTTTTTGAGTTGAATATGGATAGGGTATATATATATGATAAAATTAATGAGTTGAAAATGGATATTATATGAGTGGTTACTGAGTTGAATATAGATATGATATGTGTGGTTACTGAGGTGAAAATGAATATGATATGTGTGATTACTGAGTTGGATATGGATATGGTTGCTGAGTTGATTATAGATATGATATGTGGTACTTACTGAGTTGAATATGGATATGATATGTGTAGTTACTGAGGTGATTATAGATAATGCATGAGGTACTTACTAAGTTGAGAATGTATAGGGTATAAATATGATATACTTACTGAGTTGAATATGGATATGACGTGGGTGGTTATTGAATTGAATATAGATATGATATGTGTGGTTACTGAGTTGAATGTGAATATGATATATGTGATTACTGAGTTGGATATGAATATGGTTACTGAGTTGATTATAGATATGATATGTGGTACTTACTGGGTTGAATATGGATAGGGTTTATATATGATATACTTACTGAGTTGAATATGGATATGATATGAGTGGTTACTGAGTTGAATATATATATGATATGTGTGGTTACTGAGTTGAATATGAATATGATATGCGTGGTTACTGAATTGGATATGGATATGGTTACTGAGTTGATTATAGATACGATATGTTGTACCTATTGAGTTGAATATGGATATGATATGGGTGGTTATTGAGTTGAATACATATATAATATGTGTGGTTATCGAGTTGAATATGGACATGATATGTGTGGTTACTGAGTTGGATATGGATATAGTTACTGAGTTGATTATTGTTACGATATATTGTACCTACTGAGTTGAATATGGATATGATATGGGTGGTTATTGAGTTGAATATTGATATAATATGTGTGGTTGCCGAGTTGAATATGGACATGATATGTGTGGTTACCGAGTTGGATATGGATATAGTTACTGAGTTGATTATAGATATGATATGTATGTATTCAGTAGTGATGCTATGTCTTATTTACAGCCAAGAGATGTTGTGGATTATTTGTAGCCAAGAGATGTTATGGCTTATTTATAACCAAGAGATATTATGGCCTATTAACAACCAAGAGATATTATGGATTATTTATAGCCAAGTGATGTTTTGGTTTATTTAGAGCCAAAAGATGTTATGGCTTTTTAATATCCAAGAGATGTTATGGCTTATCAACAACCAAGAGATGTCATGGCTTATTTATAGCCAAGAGATGTTATGGCTTATTTATTGCCAAGAGATGTTATGGCTTATCAACATCCAAGAGATGTTATGGCTTATTTATTGCCAAGAGATGTTATGGCTTATCAACATCCAAGAGATGTTATGGCTTATTTATAGCCAAGAGATGTTATGGCTTATTTATATCCAAGAGATGTTATGGTTTTTTTATTGCCAAGAGATTTTAGGGCTTTTTTATAGCCAAGAGATGTTATGATTTATCAACATCCAAGAGATGTTATGGCTTATTTATAGCCAAGAGATGTTATGGTTTATCAACAACCAAGAGATATTATGGCTTATCAACAGCCAGGAGATGTTAATATAATTAAGATGTTAATATATTACTCTTACTATATAGATATGTAGTACATTCACTGTGTTTTTTTACTCATGGTTTTATATATTTACATTTTTAGGTTTGTATACTGCCAACTAAGACACCCCATGATCGGTAATTTGGAGAGCTGCACCGTTAGAGAGAGGTGGGGTTTAAATATGGGAATTTTTTTATTGTCACACTGATGATTTTACTCACTCATACATTGGATATACTGAGATAGAGTGGTTTAATGTGATAATGGTACCAGTTAATCGTAGTAGGATAGGTTTGCTTAATTATGACTCTGAGATTAATTATGTTATGATACATAATTTTTTTTTACGTTAATTGTATACATCATATAAGAAAATCTCAAAAAGAATTATATTTTGATTTGTTCAAGATTACGATTTAATTATCATGAAATAAATGATTAGTACGGATATAGGTTTGGGGTGTGACAGTTTTAGTGTACACAAAGCAACAAAACATTGCTAAGTTATAATTGTCCTATCGAATCATTTATAAGATATTCCCAGGTGCTCATGGTTTTCAAGGTTTAATTCTTGTATTTATTCCTAATATTGAGTAATTTGAGGACTAAATTTTAATAACAAAAAAGAAATAAAAACTGCATCATTGAATTAACAATTGGATAGAGCAATTATTTAATTAATATTTGAAAGCAAGATGCCTAAGAAAGAGAAAAGAAAGAAAGAAAAATATTTTTGAATTTAACTTATTTATATTATTATTAATATTTTAATAAATAAATTAACATACACATGGCTCACAGTAAACAAATAAAATCTGAAATTAATAATCACACCCCTTAACTTGAATCACACATTTTCCTTAATGTAATTAAAGATGTTTTAAAAAAGAGAGGGATATAAATAAATCACCCCAATTTGGAGAGATCCCCGAGGTATTCACTTTGAGAGCTATACAAACATAAGAAAAAAAGAGTATATACAATATCATTAAGTTAAAAAATTATGTCGTAAGTCACAATAATATAGAAGTGCTGAAGTGCAAATACTAGATAAATTGATGATGAACATTTGATTTTATAACAATTTGGAACTTCACTCACATCACATCAAAGTCTAATAGTTCAACCACAAAAATCATCATATCAAATTTCTTTATTCTATAAAAACAAACATAATAAAGTTAAAACACAAAACAAACAATCCTAAAGAGTTAATTAAAACAAAAATAAAAAATAGAAATGCCACGCATAAGAACCACTCAGAAATCAGAACCGCCAGAGAGTCCTAGCACATATGCATTCTGATAATACGACGATAGTTGTGCAACCTGATGCCGTTGGAAAGTATACATATCGCACATCATCGGGTGCATAATGTTGTAATCGTGCTGATAATTGGCCTTAAATTCATCAAATCGCACCCCAAGTGTTGCAGTATACTGCTGGTGCCACAACGACTCCTCCTGTTATACACCCTCCTGCTCCGCTCCTCTCATCTCAGCCTCCTCATTTGAATCGTCACCAACCACCACTGTTCTTGCCCATTTGGATCCCGATTGCCCCCAAGGGTGGCCCAACATCCTCTGGATATTGTCTTTGATGAGAAGCTTAATCGGGTCGCACATACACTCAGATTCAAATTCGGGGCAATCGCGTTTTGAACTTATCTTAGTGATAAGGGCAGGAAATGGGAGGGAATACCTTGTGGCCCTCTCACTGAAGGTAGCATGCATCATATCCAAAAAAATGTCGGCTAAATTGATGGTGCCCAAGTTGTTCAACAACGCAAAAATGAAAGTCGTGTGCTTATATCGCACCTCAGACCGGTTGGTTTTGACCATCAATGAGTGTATATATTGATATAATGTAACACCCAGGGCTAATCTGCCATGTAAATATCCCTGAATTATTTCTTATCAGTCCAGGCTTCTTCAAGCGCTAAAGCTTGGATCAATGTATCCAACCCAAAAAGATTTTCATCATCAAATTATAACGACAACTCTGAGTCTGCCACACCACTCATAAATTGAGCTAAGTCCGCACAGGTGAACGATATTTTTACATCCCTAACCATGCCTCCACATATGTCGCATAAAATATCCAAACTAGCTCCTCATTGATGCGACCATCAGTGGTGAGGTAAGGTTCCCAATTTTTACGTCAAATGAGAACTCGCGCCTCTTCAGGTATTTCATTAAGATTCCATGGGCAATGGTAATCCAAAGGCCTCTGTTGGCCTTGAAAATATGCTCGATACCAATACGTTTCTCGTTCACAATGAAAACCTTCGAAGGCCCTTGAGGGTACATACTTTGTTGAATCATAATTTTTTATTGTGGCCATTTCAACTTACAAAATAATAATTAGGCAAAACAATATAAATTGTAAAGCATAACTAAAAGTTAATCGGTGAAAAAGCTAAAATGGTATCTGAAAATGTGCGAAAACGAGTGAAAACATACCACATTGTGACAAAATGTGTTAAAGCGCGACAACGATAGATAAACACGCAAGTATATGCTAAACATGATGAATAAGAATGGTTTAGGTATTTTCACCAACACTTGGTGTGCACAATGTGATAAAAGGGGTGGGGGTAAAATTTTAACCAATAACTAATCCTCTTTAACGAACAACTCAATATTTGAGCAATAATGTGTTAATGGATGAGTTTTTTTTAAAAAATATAGCATGTGCAAACTGTAAAATAAGTTGGAAAAATTTCAGAATAAATGTTGGTTCAAACACCCACAATTGGTGAAAACAGTTCCAAAATTTGCCACAATTCAACCCAACAATGTTCATCAACCAATAATACACAAAAATGTCATCAAAAATACAAATTGTGTGTATATGTTGATAACAATTAGAAGAAAATAATCACTAATGGGGAAAAATGCAAGTTGACAATTAATCATCAAAACACAATACAAGCCCTAGAAATGACAAATACCCAACAAAATCAATAAAATATCAAAGTATAAGATGAGAATCAGTTATACCTTTTGTTTTTGAGTGATTAAATGGGTAATTTGGGGTGGAAATGGGGATTGAAAATTAGGGCTTGAAGTGGGGAGTTTTCGAATTAAGGAGAAATGAAGAGAGTAAGGAGATGAGGACAAAAATCGAGCAAAAAGGCTAAAATAACTGAGTGATAGATCGATCGAACAAATTGATCGATCGATTGATGGATCTACAAAATGTGTACTGGTCTTAGCCTTAGGCAAACTCTGTTTTGTTGATCGATGGATCAACTTTCATCGCTTGATCGATGAAATGCAATTTTGGCATTTTTTTGTTTTTTAAAGTGGGAAAAGATGGGGGTAAAAGTAAAAATAAAAAGGATGACAAAAACTAAAAGAAAATGTAAAAATATATTATTATATACATTATAATACAAATACACATGTGGGACTAACATGGGGGAACACACACGCACAAAAAAATGAGAATATATATATAAGTAGTTATGAGTTTGTGCAAATGCGCTATTTCCAACAATTGACAATCCAAAACATAAAATGATCCCAGTTGGACCAACGTGGCACCTAGTGCGAAGCGCATAGGAGGTAAAATAAGGGGAAAAATATTTATATAAATTTTCATCTTTTTAACAACCCTGTGTTTGGGATGCACAATCTCCACAAATTCAAGTTTGTTGAACTTACAAAAACGTTAGAACCAAACATACAAAAAAATAAAAAAATTAACTAACTACACTAGAAAACTATAACTAAACAATAAAGAAATTAATATATACAACCTACATTTTGACTACAAACTTAACTATACAATAGGATTTGAAATTTTTGAGGGTCCAACCAGATGATGGTTTGACTTTGATGGATAATTGGTGGTCTCTCATTTGAGTTCATGCCTTCTAAAAAATAAAAATTCTATTTGAATAACGTAAGGTATGGTTTGGGCGGGAGGATGGAATCATCACCAAGTTAAAAATTTTGGTGGATAATAGGGGGTTTGGATAGAACGGGAGACAAGCACATATGGGATCCGAGAAAAATGAATTTTCTCCCAAAGGATTTTTAAAAATAATGGTGGAAGGGGCACACAAAAGAGAGGATCCCATTAATGTGAGCAACTCAAGCAACTATTCCTCGTCAGTGAAAGGATTAAAAATTTCAAATCTTTCAACCGATTCATAGGAAAGCTGTAATGGTTGGATAATGGTGAACGAAAATGAGGAGAAAATGAATTCAATTTGAAGAGATTACTCATCATCGCTCGAAGATTGAATTCCAAATGAAAAATATTCAATTTTAATGAAATTTTCTTTCAAAATTGTTTGAGGTGAAACACAAGTCTTCAACTCATCTTTGTTGTTCAAGGAAGAAATCATCTCATTGCAAAGTGCTTCAATCTCCATAGCGTCACCATATTCGTTCTCCATTATGCCTTGGGAAAAATGCTTAATGGTTTATTCCAAAGTACGCATCGTCGACTAAAGAACCTCGAATTCCTCAATTGGTTCAAAACATTCATCCTGTCCCGAAGTTTCATGAGAAGAATCATCATTGGTTTTAAAACAAAAATCAAAATCATGCTCCCCACCATGGTTCTCCTCCCGATAAAAGTTGTCAAATTTCTCCATTTTTTGACTTTGCAACAACGCACCAAATGAATTCAGTGGTTTCACAACTTATCTAAAAAGACTATTTTGAGAACTTTTATTGTAACTTTAAAGTTTATTCGAATAACAACTTTCAAGGTTATTGTGATAATAGTTCGAAGAACTACAATCATAATGGCTTTCAAATTTGTTATTGTCACAAGTTTGCAACATTTTTTCATTAGTCTAAGTTTCGAAAATCCACACATCATTTGTTTGATTTTGTAAAAACTCGCCAAAAATAATTTTGGGATTTTCATTCTTCACAACATGCAAGTATTCACCAAAAGTTATAGGTTTAGAGGGACTTTGAAAATTATTCTCGGGACAAACTCGCAAATCCAAATCATTACAATCACAAAAATATTAGTGCAAGACATGATTATCCAAAATGGCTCCTCGATGGTGCTTAACAATGTGGTTTACAGGCGCAAACAAAACCTTTCTTAGCGATCAAGTGTCCAAGCCTGCAGACTTGATTAAAACAAAAAATACAAATAGATAAAAAATAATGGGAAATACCAAGTCAATAAAATTCTAAAACAAACAATTCCCCGGTAACAACACCATTTTGATAGTTGAATAGCACCAATTGCACCGTTAAGCGTTCTAATACTTACAGAAGCTCAAATAAACCTTGCCAAACCTATATATAGCGAAAACCAAGGTTATACAATATATGAGATTAAATCCAAGAATTAACGAACACAATTGTACTTGAATGCTTAAGTAAAACGAATGATTATATACAATATTCGTGATGTAAAAAAAATGGGTGAGTAAACCAATTGATTTTTGATGGGAATCGGGAGTTCCAAAGAGGGCATGGGACCATTTGGGGTCATTTGAGTTAGTTTGACCAAACCAATTAGATGTATGAGTAGCAAGCTATTAGTATTTGTACATGTTTGAAAAACCTTGGAGGTTATGGTGTTCATAGTAGAACGTGTTGATATTACCGAAGTAGGTAAAAGAAATTGAGTAAGAGCGAAAGCGTGGTTTGGAGATTCAGGTGAAAAATTAGATGTTGTTAATGATCTCTCCAGTGTGGGAATTATGGAGTACAAGTTCCAATAGTGAGTAGGCGACCGATGGGAAGTTCCTCTTAGAAAATTTAGTTAGGGGGCCGGTGTCATTGTCCTCACCTTATCACCATTAGTATGCATGATGCAGTTCTACAGGGGCACGATGGATGGGGTCATTGAGTGACAAGTTGGTGTTTTGACATTTAGATTAGTTAGTTGGGAGAATTACATAACACAATTTTTACGATGAGAGAGATCATAGGATATGAGGGGTCGTGGATGGAATATATTCTTTTACAATAGTGTGAGGATGCCACGAGTGATATATTCTTTGACCTTCGACAAGGGATATATTGAATTCCAGTTTCGAGGACAAAATTACCTATTTAGGGGGGATGTAATACCTTGTATTTTTAGTAAATTGTTAAATTGGATAAAATTAATTACCTTTGTCTGTAATGACTGGAGATGTCACTATTTACATTTTTGTGTTAATTAATTCAGATTTGAAATCAAATTTAATACATGATAATTCATTAATTAAATTAATTAATATTTGGACTCGTACCGATTGATTATTAAATAACAAGGATGTTAATTAATTGGTATATTTTGTATTGTGCTAGTGGTACATTTAGAATGCCCGTTCTAATTTAAAATGGTGTAATTTAGGCCTATTGGGTTAGTATAGGACTTATATGGGTTTTTAGACCATTTAGAGACTATGTTGGATCATTTAGTTAGGGGCACACTTTGGGACCAAACCCAATTTTGGAGATTAAGGAACTTAATGAACCATTATGAGCTCATTATTCATAGAACACATATTAGGAAAAACTACAAGCTTTGAGAGGGAAGAAGGCTTAAAGGAGAAAAGAGAATTGAAGAATCTTGGCTTTCTTTTCATCAAAATTATTAAGGCAAGCTTATTTAGAATGAGTATATGATTATTGTTGGTTTAGATTATACCTATTCATATGAATCTAAACCTAATTATGATTAAAATTTTAATTCCACGATTTAATGAACAAATTTTGCAATTAACTTAATTTAGTTTGTAATTAGGTTTGAATTCTTAGTATTTTGATTGAATTCTTTACGAATCTGATGTGATGTTGTTAGATCATTTTTAGGAATTGTTTATTAGTTTATGTCATTCAAAAACCCTATGATTACATGACTTAATATGTAGAGAATTGAATTTAATTGAAAGAAATTGAAATTCTAGGTTTTTTAAGTATGAAAGTGGGTTTTTATTTTAATCTTGTATTAGATTTGAGTTTTTGATGTTATATATATGAATCAATCATGTATTATATGTGGGTTTGATATATGAAACTTGAATGAAGGTTTTTAAATCATCCATGGAGGTTTATGATGCGAATTGGTCATTTGGAGATGATGAATTCGGAAGTGGGGAAAATTTTAGCATATCTATAGCGATCGATCGAGGCTGCCAGATTTTTAGCCTTTTGACTTATAGTTTATTATATTGGATTGTTGTCTTTGGGTTTTACTTTAGACTAGATTGACTCATTTAATCATGTTGATAGGTAGGATTCTAATTTAGGACAAACAATTAGATATCTAACTTGCAAACCCAAGAGAAGGATGGGTAATTATTGGGAATTGGAAAAGTTTTAGAAGCATGGGATTGTTGGTCGAGATTTATTTTATGTCATTGTGATGGACTAGTTGAGTGCATATACTTTGGGTGAGATTAGGATTGAGTTAAAAATTCCTATGGGAGGTTAGTCATCATATTCGATGATTTTACATAAATTAAGTGGGTGTTGATACCTAAATGTGAAGCCTTAAGAGAATGTAGTTGATGTGCATATTTTAGTGTATGGAAGGGTGAGACTATGCAGATTCGAGAACCCAAAGTCTTAGGGTTAAAGGTAGTATGGGTTACATATAAGGTTAATGATGTGTATACCTTTTTATGATAACAATTATAGTGTGACCCGGTAGCGTTGGGTCGGAAGGTATATGTGATTTATCTTAAACCATTAGTGAGGGTTGATTATATGTTTACTTTATGCCGTTACCGAGGGTTATTAATGCTGGTGAATTTATATGTTCAATGCATATCATGTGTGAATGATCATATCTATCGTACTAGAAGGATTCCATGATGGGGCACTAACGATGCGGACCGCACTAGTACCCCAGTGAGTTGATGGGCTCTACCTTGGTCATATTTACCCCAGGGTCCTACGTCCAGATATCTGTGTACTGAGAGGGTTCACTAAGAGATTTCATCGTGTAGTATTGGGTATGGTAGACTATACGAGTGATATGTAGGCGTATGATTTATCCTTTGACTATGTTGACATCTTAGGCTTGGGTTGGGCTAAGACTATACCTAGAACGTGTGGGTGATTTCTGAAGGCAATATGGATAAGCCTTTGTTATGTGTGGGCATAAGAGATGACCATTTAGTTGTATGTGCTAGTAACTGTTCCTGGTGAGGATTTTGACGTAGAGGTAGTTTTTCTCCTACCATATATAATTATTGTATAGCGGTTCCAGTGATAGTTGTACCAATTTATGTGCTAAATGAGATATGTATATAACTTATATTAGGGATGTATAACTACATAATTATAACTAAAATTGTGTATTACCTATACTAGAGATGTATACTCAACTCAACTCAACAAAGCCTTTTCCCAATTATTTGGGGTCGGCTACACGAATCCTATTTTTCCATTCCATTCTGTCCAGTGCAATATCTTCAGTTAAACCACATGACATCATGTCCTTTTTTATAATATCCCACCAAGTCAATTTAGGCCTACCTCTACCCCTTGTGTTACCATCAATACTAACTAAATAACTCTTCCTTACAGGAGCATCCATTGGTCTACGCTTGACGTGTCCACACCATCTAAGTCGATTTTCTCTCAATTTATCTTCTATAGGAGCTACTTTTACCATTTCACGAATTTGTTCATTTTTAATTTTATCCTTTCGAGTTTTACCACAAATCCATCTTAGCATTCGCATCTCCGCCACACTCATTTTCTGCACATTTTGTTTCTTGGTTGCCCAACACTCTGTCTCATATAACATGGTGGGTCTAATGGCCGTCCTATAATATCTACCTTTTAACTTCAAAGGTATACGCCTATCACACAAAACACCAGTAGCACTTCTCCACTTAACCCAGCCTGCTCTAATCCTATATATCGTGTATATATTGTGTTAATGGCGTGAGACAATCCAATGCCAATAGACTTGAAAAATAAGCTTGTTATTGGTACTGGGTTATTTAGTGTGTCGTACCTTAGGTTTGAGACCTTGGTACATCATATGATTCATAATGAAATAGATTAACCTAATGTTGAGAAAGTAATCATTAAAGAATATAAAGATAAAACTTTAATCACATGGGCTACATATAGGTTCAGGATTTAGAATCAAATCTTATTTTAGGTTATTGGGTTGAGATAACACTTAAAAGATCTTAAAATACGAGAGGCAGATGCATAGTTATGATTTCTCTCAATTTCTGTTATACTTTTATTCTATTTAGACTTGTTGTTTACGTTATTGTTATATTTATGTTTTCAGAGGTCTTAGATCGTTGTTCTGTGACACCCCGCCTAATTAAATATCGGGAGATCACTCCTTTATTAAATTAAATCAAGGTGAACAGTTGGTCCATTCTTAGCATCACCGTCGAAAAATAAATTTTTCCAATTTAACACCCTAATTAATTAAGCTAAGTGTCAAAACCATGTTCATACATACTTTCCAAATTTTATTTAAAGAAATATCATTTATTTTATTAACAACATTCAATAAGTAAGAATCACACCACATTAAATTCTGCAACATAATCCAATTAATTTAATACATTCGTCAATCGAATGTCAACATACGAAATCTAAAGTCACACATGCAAACTGAATAAATCCCATAGTAACAATACTGGAAATAACTGAAATACAAATGTCCAATAACAACGGAATAATGGAAAGAGCTACACATGCCCAACTAGATGAAAGTACTAAGAGTCGATCCGAATGAACGAAGTCGTCTAATCAAGAGTCCTGCAACTTCCACCTAAGCTGCAGCGCATTCCTTCCAAGTGATCCTAAGCAAGATGCCCCTGTGGCTGGGCACCTGTAACATATACATATATATACAAGAGAGAGAGAGAGAGAAAAACGGGTCAGAGCCCGATAGTGTATATGATTTAAAATTTGTTTAGCAAGTATTTAAATTGATACAGGCCAATGCAACAACATATTAGTGCGTCACTCTCTTGAGGAATTCTCACCTCTCTTCTAATGCGCACACCTATCGCACTAACCTTCCCAACGGTTTGTCTTATCATTTATCGCACTAATCTTACCAATGATTTAACTTATCTTAGCTTACTCGTAAGATTCAAAATTTAACGATTCAATTGTTCGAAAAGGATATTTCAATTAGCAACCAAAGTTCTCATTTTTAACTTTATAAATCAATAAAGTTTTCCAGTGTCATATTATACTTTCTCAAAACAAGTATTTACAATTTGAGTCATCAACCATGTCCTACATGTCTCATCACAGTAGGCAGTTCCAGATTTCAGATTTTCATATATATATTAACTACTCATAATATATATATATATATATATCACAACAGCACCCCAAATAACAACTATAGTGCGGGCATACTCTACTATCCAATCCCCGTATCACTCTATCTAAGGGAATACAGATTCGGAATCACTCTCGAACTGTATCAACACATGCTCAAACAATATTGAGACAAAGTATAGATTCCAAGTCTCTCAGGACCGTCTGAACTATCACTGCGATAGCCTGTACCAAGGATACCTATACACAAACAAAATGAGGCGAAGCATAGATTCCAAGTCTCTAATAGGAAAGCACATACTCGCATCTCTTAGGACCGTCTGAACTATCATTCTGATAGCCTGTACCAAGGATATCTATCTTTTAGGGTACAAGTCAATATCCCCCATAAAGGTCCCATCGAGATAAGACTGTCCCAGCGCGGAAACCTCAGGGATAGCAAGTAGCGTGGGCATGATTTTCACACATAGATAGTATATGCATACACAATCATATAACTATACTAACATTACCATTTCAATAATGGATAAATTCTCAATTCCCATAATTACGACATTTGTATTTATTTCTCATTATTTAGTTATCACGTATAACCATTCACATCTTATTTTAATTTGAGGAACTTTTCCACTTACTACATCACGCTCACGGATTCTATCCTCCCAAGTATAAAATTCAGTAGGTATACACATTTGTCCCAAAGTAACTCTCTTACGTGTCTCTCTCTCTTTAACATATACTTACATTGTCCCTCATGTAAGATATCCCAAAAATGGAGTTTTAATTGATTTTTTTTTTATTATTTAGAAGAGTCCTCAAAATATAAAACTCTCTAAGAGTCCTCAAAACATAAAACTCTCTATTAAAAATAATATTTTTAGAAATCCGACCGTTCGATCAAGCTGAATTTTGTCAGCAGTCCTGTCTCGCCGTTCACTACAACATACTAAAATTTCAAGCGATTCCAATGATCCGATCATCCGAATTTTTTTTTTAGTGTTTGTATCTAATTAGAACTCTTTTCTTAATCAAACTCTTAATCTTTTACATGACAAAGGGTTTCCAAAATATCATTTAAGTCATCACTACATGCAATTTCCTATCTCAAATTGGGTTTTTCTTCCATACAATTCATCCTAATCATTCCTAAACCAATATGAAAGATGCATAAACGAAATAATCAAGATAAACACTTGCTTGGAATTTTCAAAAATCTGGTTTGGTGCCGAAATTGGTGTGGTTACGTTCCCCATCTCGCGATCTACGCGTTGGTGGTGACGGCGGTGCAATCGGAGGTGTTCTTGGCCTAGAACTCCTTGGAGAGCTTCTCCTCTTCCTCTCCAATGGCCATCATTTGTCTTTGGTTGTTCCAACCCTATAAGACAACCTAGATATCTTATATAACCCTTTTAATTTTTGTAGGTTTAATTACCCATAATTGCGAAATGTCCAAAACGCCCTCCCGTGGTACTAATTGGGCCTAAAAACGCCCCGAGACCCAAACTAAACCCCCGGGTACACTTTTCTGACTATCTCGACCCTTCCGGACACGTTGGCACACTCAAAACTACCATACGAATAACTTATAAAATATTCACTTATTAATCAACATTTAGTCCTGACACGACGCAGGCGCGTCTCGACTTAAATTTCCATAATTGTCATTTTATTCACACGTGACAATATTATAACAATAAATCTCATATATTACTATACTCATCCAGTAATATTCAACAGATAACAAATTTCCAATAATTACTAACTCTCGTCACGCTAGTAAATATTTAAAGCAACATTCCGGATTAAAATTAAATTAATTTATCTCAATTAAATTTAATAAATCCCATAATTTAAAAGCTATAAAAATACGGGGTATTATATGTTCCTGCAATTGTTATAGTTAATCGTTGGAGGAATCCCTCTAGCAACATTCTATCCTTCATTCTTATGATGTAGTAGTGGAGCAGGGTCTCTCATTCATTCTTGTATTATTTTATATTTATAATAGGATTTGTAAGAGCATATTTTTTGTCATTGCTCAATAGTTTAGGCTTACATATATTTTGACGTATCCTATTACTATTTAACTCGAGCCATCACGGAGGATCGAATATTCAACGTATTCAACTTTCATGCATCTCCACATTATGAAGGTATAATGTTATTAAGAGTTTTAATTTAGTCAATTTATTTATTTTGGGTGTTTGATTTTTATTAAAATTGAAGCAGGATTTTTTATTTAAAAAATTGAGGCATTTTTTATGTTAAATTTTTTAATATTCATCTACCTCAGTCAAATGAGAAGGTATTATCATTCGAATAAGATGTGTAAGTCGTTCGAAGGTCGTTCGATATCTTTATCTAACGAGCATCAAACATGGGTGTACTGGCATACTGTTTGGCATAGTATGAAGGTCGTTTAAATCCTATTCAAATGAGATGGTATAGTTATTCGAACGAGATTCATTTTCATTAGAACGAATTGCTATTCTCGTTCGAACGAGCCTCATTGTCGTTCGAATGAACCACCGCCTCGAAAGTTATGTCCGCCTTATAAATACCCGTTTCATGTTTATTTTTTTAAAGACTTTTGCCAGAACTGTTTCTGCATATTTTGCAAAAGTTTTCAACCTTTTGAGTATAGAAAACCTTTTTGATTCACAAAATTCATTCCCAAAATATATTTGTGTGAATCTTTTTAAATCCTATTGTTTTGTATCCTTGCATAAACAACTCTTGTTGGGGGAATTTCTTCGTGGAAGATCATTGTGATTCTCAAGGGAATCATTGCTGAAGACAAAGGCGGATCGGTGGATTTCGAGCGTGGAAGGCCACGTGTTTAATTCTACTCACGAGTAGTATTCTTTGGAGGTTCTATGAAGACACTTCACTTTATACTTGTGGCTGGTATAAAGTAGTTTGTAAGTCGATAGTCGTGTAAACTCTCTAAAGTGATTAAAATAAAAAGGTTTTCCCGTAAGGGATTTTTCCTCAAATTTCCTTTGTTGAATGCATGTTTTGTTTATTTGTTTTATCACCTAGATGTATGTCTTAGGATAAAAAGATAAAATTTGGATTTGTGTGTGTTGGAAACTTAATTATATAAATAATCCTTTAATATCCCGATAACGCAATCTCAAATTGGTATCAGAGCCTGTTGCATAAAATTACTATGTGATATTTTCTTCAAAATTATTTTTCTCTCTTTGGTATCAATTTTTGTTTGAAAATTGTTGATCTTTGAAAAATTAAATTTTAATGGAAAATTTGTATAATCGAGTGCTCGTATTTGATGGTAACAATTATGCTTACTGGAAAATTAGGACGAGGTCTGTCTTAAAAGCCATAGATGAATGAGTTTGGTTAGTTTGTGAAAGAGGGTGGACTCTTCCCACTATCACGGTTGATAATTTTGTTGGCCCCAATCCTGTATCATCCTGGACTGTTGAGGAATTTAAGTGGAGCAATTTTAATTATCGTGGACTTAATGCTATTTCTGGAGCTATCTCCCCTGACGAGTTTCAACGCATCATGACGTGCACTACGTCTAAAGAAGCTTGGGATACCCTTCAACTCACTAATGAGGTAACAAATGTTGTTAAATCTTCTAAGCTGCAGAATCACACCACACAACTTGAAATAATTACAATGCTTGTATCTGAATCTTTTGATGAGTGTTATGCGCATTTATCAATCATTGTTAATTCGAGTTTTAATTTGGGTGAGAAAATTTCGGAGACGAGAGTGGTGAAAAATATTTTGAGGTCACTTCTTGCCCGTTTTATTCCTAAGGTCACCATGCTTAATGCATTCGGGATCCTAGACACTCTTAGGTCAGAAGAACTTGTAGGATATCTTCAAACATACGAGAGTGACATGTTCCATAAGACTTTTAAATCTAAGGATATAGGGGTAGCTTTAAAGACTTAAACTAATAAAAAGAAGAAAGAGAGTTTGTGAGTTGGAATCTGAAGGTGAGTGTGATTTTGATTACTTGGCCTTGTTTGTGATTTTTTTAAAAAAGTTTCTCAAATTTTCCAAAAATGATTCTTCCAATAAAATGATTTTTGAAAAAAACAAAAAGAAGAATGAGGTCAAGAGTAGAGGTGAGAAAAATGAAGATATAAGAAGGTGTTATGAGTGTGAGGGTAAAGGGAATAAGTCACATGAGTGTCCCACTAGGATAAAGGGCAAAGAGATTGAAAATAAAGCCACTCTTAGAAATAATGACACCAAGTCAGTTGGTTTAGGGGGAGAATCACCACATGAACCATGTATTGCGTTCATGGCTAGTCACGTGAGTACTTCTATTTTATCCCACACCGATGAGGACATATATAAATGTGAGAGCCTTGATAATGTTTTGATTCATTCGGGTGATAGTGAGTGTGAGGATGAGATTTTGGGTGAGGGAGAAGGTGATCTCTAAAAAGAGTTTAGTGATCTTTACACCAAGACGTTGAAGACGAAAAAGATAAATAAGGATTTATATATTAGGGTGTTAGATTTGGAGAGAGAGGTGAAAATTTTGAGGGTGTATGAGGCATTGGCGAGTCAACTCGATACGGTAAATGTTTCTTTGTGTGAGTAGTTGATTGTTTTAAGTCGGGAAAAGAGTGATTTGCCCAACACCCTGGCTAGTCTTACGGGAGATCTTCAATCTTCGTTGGAGACTCATGATAAACTTGAATCCAGTGTATCCTAACTCAAGGGATATCTCGAATGTGACCAGGACGTCGAGATTACTTTAGAGGACACATCTAAGAAGGTAAGAAAGATGCTTCTCGATCCCACTTTGGGTAATGTCGAGAGGATAGGAATCGGTTTTAATAGTACGATCACTTCCCATGTAGCACCCGATTCAGTTCCCGAGTTTGTGTTATATCCATATGGACCTTCACCTAACCCACCTAGGAGAGCTCGTCCTAGACGTTTTGCGAGAGGTGGACCCAAGCCAATATATGTTTGTTCCCATTGTAAAGAAAGAGGTCACCTAAGATAGTTTTATTTTAAGTTGGGTAGAGTGACTCATAGGTATCTTCCACGATATTCTACCACATAAGTTCCCGAACGCGAGCCATATATATTACTCCGCATGCTCCCGCACATCACATGAGAGATTTTGAGAGTTTTCGAGAGCAAGTAGAGTATTTAGTCAAGACTTCACAAGATTTGATGGAGTTTTTTCATAGGATGTCATCTCCTTTGGAGAACTCCTCAGAGCCTAATGAATGAGGTTGAAACTTGTTTGCTAGAATACGATGTTTTTCAGGCTCATATCATATATCCTATTGCTAGATTGTACTACCATCGTATTATCATTGTATTTACATTTTTCATTTTGATATATTTTTTAAAAAATAGAAAAAGATTTTCGTTTTTTTGAAATTTTTTGAAAAATACAAAAAGATTTTTGGTTTCTTTGTAAGAAAAAGTGAAAAAGACAAAAAGATTTCATTTTTAAAAAATCCAAAAAGAGTTATGTATTTTTTTAAATCATATATGGATGAACATTAAAGATGCCTGAGTCACCCATTCATTCCGTATCTATGTGACTATTTCGTAGTGTTTTGAGACGTGACATCATTTCATTTATGTGCTTTATAATGTGTGGAGTCATTACGATGTGATATGATAACTACTTGCTGCATGTTTGACTCCTTGTCACCTTTTATGCACATGAGCACTCACTTAGTTGAGTATTGCACTTACCTGTCACGTGTCGATTGTAGTGTTTTCATCTCAATCCTGATTTTAAAATGAACCAAATGTGAAAAACGAGATAATAAAATTAGTGCATGTAAGAATTATTGTCCGGATTGAAAAAATAAAAAATCATTTATCCGATAAAATTGGTATATTTTAAGCAATGGAATTGGGCTGCAAAAGACCGGTTGACTTTGCGTGAATAACCACCATTTGCAAAAAGAAAAGAGCCTAATAGATTAAAGGGACATAAAGACAGAAGTTCCAGGCCAATTTCTTAGCACATTGATACTATAATACATATGAGCGTTAATTTCTTAAAAAATAATTGAGAGAAAAAATACAATATATGAGATTTTGAGGGAGTTAAGTCGAAGATCAATGGGTTTGCACGTATTATAAAAATCTCATAAAGCATTACATAGTTTTGGGCATTATTGGTGTGAAAATCATTTATGGTCTTGATTAGTTGATTAGGTTAAGTCAATTTCACTTGAGTTCAGCATTTTTACACCTAAGGAAGACTTTGAGATTTTCGTTAGTGGTGTCTCATTCCTTCGTGCACACACGTTATGTTTGGCTACGTTGATTAACCTATAGAATATGTTCACACCCCTACACTTCGTTTCCATGATTTGGATATTTTGTTTGTTTCTTCATAGTGTGATGTATTTGTAAAAAAATTATACTTAAAAAAATTTGAAAGATCGTGTGCGATACTTATATAAATAGTTGCACAAATTTCAATCACAAACTTATTTAATTAGAGTCAATTAATGAATCAAATCAATTCAGCCCATAAACTCAAATAGCTAAGTGTGTGCAAGTGTCAAACCAACATAAGTAAAATACGTGACACAAAGTTCAGGAAAAATCCCCGCAGGGCAAAAAATTTTTATTTCTAGAACTTTGACAAGTTTACAAGACCATTGACTTACATACAACCTGATAATCGCCCATAAGTGTAATGCACGGTGTCTTCGTCAAACTTTCAAAGCAACAGCTAGAAATCAGTAATGGTTCACAAGAAGCTATACCATAAGAACACGCAGTCTTTAGCAAAGAATCAACATGCAGAAGATCCTCAATGACACGCAGTCATAAACTTCGTAGAGACTCACTCCACAATAGCACGCAAATCTCAGTTGTAGAGATCTCCCCACAAAGAGTGAAACAATAGCAAACTATATTTTGGGTTCCACAAAACAACTCACACAAAAGCAATTGGGACTGTGAATTGTAAAAAAAAAGTTATGAACCCTTAATTGTGTTGGAGAATAGTATCAAAACGTATTCTGTGAAAACCAGTTTTTCTCCACGTGAAAATCAGAAACCTGACACCCTTATTTATAATAAAAATCAAGGCGGTGATGTGTTAGCAAAAATCTCTGTTGTTCAAATGAAGTGCGACGTCATTCGAGCGAATCTCCATCTTATTCGAACGAGATGTGACGTTGTTTGAACGACAGTCACTGATTCGCTTCAAATCTTTTAAAGTTTTAAATAACTTGGAATCCTTAAATCTTAAAACTGTTCATGGGATCAGGAGATAATTGTCCAAAACTTTTATGATTTTGAAAAATTAAAAACCATTTAAAATCATTTCAAAAATCATTTAAAACTTTTATAAAAACATCCCAACTCTTTTAATGTAAAATGTAAATGGAACTTAAGCACATTTTACCAAATTCATCCTTGTTGGGCCTGAATGTTAAAGTCTTCTTGAAATTCGGATTCGTCTTGTGTAGATGTAATCTTCTCAATCCTTCGACGACTTGTTGCAGCTTGTAGCGGTATACGACATACTAATTTTTGATGGACAATGTACTTACAAATCTCCTCCTATCTCTATACCGGTATAAAATAAAAATATCTGAATTATCAATCTTAAATGACCCATACAAATATACCCTCCAAAAAATTTAAATGAGGAAAGATAAACTGACAAGTCTTCAAACTTTTCAAACGATGCTTCCACAATCAACTCTTGAAAAAACTCTAAGCTTTTCTCAACAGGGTGTGCAACATAATGTTCTTCAGTTGTACCTACACATATGAGACAAAGTAAAAATCTCGTGACGTATCTAGTTTGAAATGATATAAGCATAAACATGAAAGCATAAATCAAATCTCCCTCATACATACACTCCCCCATAATATCATAATTCATTCTCCCCATTTTTATTTGTTAGAAATAGACAAGGAAAAGAATATATCTCATAAAACAAATCGGGGTGTCACGAAAAACAAAGCAAACAAACTATTTTTTGAATTTTTCAATTTTTTATACAAAAATGCAAAAAAATGATGTTACAAAAATCACACACCATGAATTTACACTAAGACAACCAAATCATGGAAACGAAATGAATAGGTGTGAACATATTCGATAGGAAAATTAATTCAATGATATCAGATGTGCAAGATGCATAACTGTACTCCTAAGGAATGAACATAAAAAATAATCCTTAGGTGTAGAATTGTTGAATTTAGATGACATCGTCTTAATCATATCAACAAATCAAAGTATAAACGATTTTCACACCAATAATGTCCAAAACTATGTAATGATTTTTCATGACTTTCAAGGACGTGCAAACCGTTTTAAATTCCATCCAAACTCCCTCAATAAAAAAATAATGCTTTTTATTTTTCTTATGAGGTGATGAAACAAAAACTATTGGCCCATTTTTGTCATAATTTTCTTTTTATTGCCTTGTAATTTTTTCGGGCTCTTGTAAACCTCATTGGACCCCGAATAATTTTTAATTCCTCACTTTTTAGGTACATTTAAACGTTGGCTTAATCGCAAAGGATAAATGAGCAACTTTCATAGCCCTTCTCCATTTTTTAAAACACACAACCTCACAAACGGTTTATATCATGCACTACTTTTTGTCATGTTTTATCGCATTTGGTTCTTTGTATAGACAAAATTGAGATGAAAATACTCAACCAACATGTGATAGACAAGCAAAAAATTCAAACAAATCCGTGCATGTGTGCAATAAAGGACAAATATAGTCAATCATATAGGTAGTAACACTATATCATCTCAAAGACTCCAACTTTGTAAAGTACATGAATGACACAACATATTATTTCAAAAACACTATCAAATAGTCACGTGGATATGGCATGAAGTTGTGACTTGGTCATCCTAAGTGTCAATTCATATAAGGTCCAAACAAAATACAAAACTCTTTTTGGATTTTTCAAATTCTTCCAAAAAAAAGAAAATCTTTTTGAATTTTTTCGAACACTGTTCAGAAACAACCCATTTGAAAGACCGTGTGCGATACTGATATAAATAGTTGCGCAAATTCCAATCAAAAACTTATTTAATTAGAGTTAATTAATGAATCAAATCAATTCAGCCCATAAACTCAAATAGCTAAGTGCGTGCAAGTGTCAAACCAACATAAGTAAAATATGTGACACAAAGTTCAGGAAAATCCCCGTAGGGCAAAACCATTTTATTTCTAGAACTTTGACAAGTTTACAAGACCATTGACTTACATACAACCTGATAATCTCCCACAAGTGTAACGCACGGTGTCTTCCTCAAATATTCAAAGCAACGACTAAAAATCAACAATGGTTCACACGCAGCTATACCATAAGAACATGCAGTCCAGACATGCAATATTCAGCAAAGAATCAACACGCAGAAGATCCTCAATGATACACAGTCATAAACTTCGTAGCAACTCACTCCACAATAGCACGCATCTCTCGGTTATAGAGATCTACCCACAAAGAGTGAAACACTAACAAACTATGTTTTGGGTTCCACAAAACAACTCACACAAAAGCAATTAGGATTGTGAATTGTAAAAAAAAAGTTATGAACCCTCAAATGTGTTGGAGAATAGTATCAAAACGTATTCTGTGAAAACCAATTTTTCTCCACACAAAAATTAGAAGCCTTATTTATAATAAAAATCAAGGCGGTAATGTGTCAGTTTCAATCTCAATCGTTCGAACGAAGTGCGACGTTGTTCGAGTAAATCTCCATCTCATTCGAACGAGATGTGATGTCATTTGAATGATAGTCACTGATCCACTTCAAAAAATTTAAAGTTTTAAATAACTTGTAATCCTCAAATCTTAAAACTTTTCACGGGATCAGGAGATATTTATCCAAAACTTTTATGATTTTGAAAAATTAAAAACCGTTTAAAATCATTTAAACTTTTATAAAAATATCCCAACACTTTCAATGTAAAATGTAAATGGAACTTAAAAATATTTTACCAAATTCATCCTTATTGGGCTTGAATGTTGAAGTCTTATTGAAATTCAGATTCGTCTTGTGTAGATGTAATCTTCTCAATCCTATACGACATACTAAATTATGACGGACAAAGTCCTTACAAAATTAAAAAATTTCAAAAAAAAATAGTTGGTGGTGTTTGCCTTTGAGATTATCCTTGCATGTTTTTCATTCGTATTTTTTTGTGATGATATCTTATTCTTTTCGCTGATGTCCCCTATATTTCATGTTTGGTTTTTACTCGTTGTCTATTTTGGACAAAATAAAAAGGGGGAGAACAAATTACAGGGGAGATTGATTACATGAGTTAGATTTATGGGGGGGGGGGGGGGGGGGGGAGATTTTATGATTTTAATTTTATATGTCAAACTCGATGGCATCACGGGTATTTTCTTTGTTTCATGTGTGTAGGTACTTTTGTAAGATCATATTCACATTACACTTGATGAAGAAAAAGTTCCCAAGAGAAGACAAAGAAGAAGTGGAGATTTGAAGACTTTATTTTGAAGACATCATTATTCTTGTACATATCCAATTTAGGGTTTGGCAGTGTATTAGGATATTTTCATTATCTTAGGGGATTTTCGTGTAATTTGGATTTTTATTTTATGTTTGTATAGAAATAGCCAAAAGGGGGAGATTTGTAGGAGCATATTTTGTGTCATTGCTCAATAGCTCACGCTTACATTGATTTTTCCGTATCCCATTACCATTCGGCTCGAGCCATCACAGTGGACCGAATATCCAACATCTCCAACTTTTAAGCATCTCCTATAATTCTATTAAGGATTTAAATATATTCAATGAATTTATTTTGGGATGTTTGATTTTTATTAATACTAAAACGGGATTTTTTATTTAAAAAATAGAGGCGCTTTTTATGTTTCAAATTTTTTAAAATTCACCTGCCTCGTTCAAATGAGAATGCATTCTTGTTCGAACAAGATGTCTAAGTCATTCAAAAGTTGTTCGATATCTTTTTCTAACGAGCATCAAACGAGTGTATACTGGCGTACTGTTTGGCACCGTTTGAAGGTCGTTTAAAGCGTGTTCAAATGATATGGCAAAGTCGTTTAAATAAGATTCATTTTTGTTCAAACGAATTGTTGTTCTAGTTTGAACAAGCCTCATTGTTGTTTAAATGAACCTCCTCCTCGAAACTTTTGTTCGCCTTATAAATACCTATTTCGTGTTTATCTTTTCTAAGACTTTTTCCAGAACTATTTCTGCATATTTTGCAAAAGTTTTCAACCTTTTGAGTAGGCCTGTAAATTGAGCCGGGCAAGCCCGAAGCCCGCACGTTCGGCTCGCTATTTTCGGGCCGACCTTTATTTAAGTTTGAGCCAAGCTGATATTGAGCCAAAATTTTAAGCCCGAATGAATTTTGGGCCGAGCTTGAGCAGAACTTTTCCAAGCCCGAATTGGGCCCGAAGCCCGAACTTTGAATATATAAATAAATAAATAAATTATTTTATATAATATAACATATTTATGTTAACTAATTTTATATGTATGAAGTATAATTAGTCATTATTGGTTTTCAATCTTACCTCCCTTATTTTAGTTTAATACATTTCATCATTATATACTTTATTTTATGAAATATCAATTAGATTTTGGTGTATACATTTTCTCCATGATGGAAACACAAGAAAAAAAAATTAATTCAAACTTTTTTTAACAAAAAAAATGAATTCGGGCCTTCCCGAAATTGGGCCCGAAGCCTGAAATATTAATGAGCCAAGTTTGGGCTTTAGTAGAAAATTTTAGTTCGGGCCGAGCTCGGGATTGTGCCTGGGTAAGGTAGTTCGGGCCGAGCCTGAGCAACCTCAAGCCCGGCTCACCCAGCCTGATTTATAGCCCTACTTTTGAGTTTAATAAACCTTTTTGATTCACAAAATTCTATCCCAAAATATATTTGTGTGAATCTGTTTAAACCCAATAGTTTTGTATCCTGGCATAACTCTCGTGGAGAGAGTTTTTTCATAGCACACCATTGTGATTCGTGAGGGGATCATTACTGAAGACAAAGGCTGATCGGTTAATACCGAGCATGGAAGTCCGCGTGCGGACTCTCCTCACCAAGTAGTATTCTTTGAAGGTTCTATGAAGACACTGCGCTTTATTCTTGTGTCTAGTATCAAGTAGTTTCTAAGTCGATAGTCTTGTAAACTCTTTAAAGTGCTGAAAATTAAAGGTTTTGCTTGCAAGGGATTTTTCCTCAAATTTCCTTTGTTGAATGCATGTTTTGATTTATCTCTTTTATCACTTAGATGCATGTCTTAGGATAAAAAGATAAAATTTGGATTTGTGTGTGTTGGACACTTAATTATATAAATAATCCATTAAGATCCCGATAGCGCACTATCGGGATTATATAATGTATAGTTTATTTTTGTGTCATCTTTTGTATATATTGTATTGGTATTAGAGTTGGATTATTATTTTGATGGTGATTGGCATTATAGTTCATTTTATATTACTTAGTATTTCATTATCTCGCTTTGTTACTTATTCATATTTTTAGTTTTTTCGTTATGCTGAGGATGTTACCAACTATTTTTAATTCTCGTGATTTTTTAGAGTTGATCAATCTATTTATGAATTTTACGGGGTGTGACACTTCTATCCACAATTTGTTCCTCCTGAGGATGATAACGCAAGTTGTGAGTGTTACGACTCCTGTTAGGGTGGATCTCAAACTTGACTCTAGGTTTTAGAGGTCCGTTTTGATTTCCTGATATTCATCGTTAGGTGGTGGAGGTGGACTGCATGGGTGAGACATAACTTATCTTTTGGTGAGAAATGGAAACTTGTCCCCACAGACAGTGCCAATCGTAGGTGGTAAAATCCTACACAGATAAATTCAAAGATAATAAAGCCGAGTAGTAAAGGAAAATCACACAAGACACAACACAAGATATACGTGGTTCAATAATGTGTCTACGCCCACGTGGTGCTTCACTCTCTTTTTATTCATCAACTCTTTATAATAAAGATTACCTTCCCCTTTTTCCACAAGAGAGGATTACATTTATAGAGAACAAAAAACAATCACACAAGACACAACACAGGATATACATAGTTCGAGAATATGTGTACGTCCATTCGACAATATGTCTACGTCCACGGGGTGCTTCACTCTTTTTTTATTCATCAACTCTTTAATATATTCACGACCATTCTTTATGTCCCTTGTATTCTTATATACTTTACACAAAAACCATTCATCCAATTGTGTACAAATAAATATAGTTGTTCACTTGAGCATGAATGATATGTAATAAACACTTAATATATTAACTACTTCTTTTAAGTACAGAGTATGAGATCCAATGAACAAATAATTTGGCCAATAAACTATGTGATTTTAATTTGTATTGTAATAGTTTCAAGGCCCTACACCATGAAAATATATATCTTGTATTTTTAGCGTTAAAGGTGACAATTTGACATACTAAAATGCATCACTAATTTTATTTGAAATTATAAACTATGCAATCAAGTATAAATGTATTGTATTAATGAAGTAACAAGCTTTATAATAACATATCAGAAAAGTTAAATGGTAAAATTATTGGGGCTGCAAATTTTTGTAATTATTAGATCACTGCAACTTTTTTCCATAAAACTTTATAAGTTTATTACTTTTAACTCAATTCAATAAAGCCCTTTCTCAATTATTTGGGGTCGGCAGCATGAATTCTATTTTTTCCTTCCATTCTATTCAATGCATTATCTTTGGTTAAACCACATGATATCCTGTCATTTTTTTCAATATCTAACAAAGTCAATTTTAGCCTTATAAGAACTATTTTTTCAATATTATTCATAACATAGTTTTAGACTAGTTTGGCGTACCTCGTTACAAATAGTCACACGCACCGTCAAGATGAACCGAACTCGAGCATCTTCAAGTTTGAAGACTTCTTGACATCCCATTTGAGGTATAAAACAATATAGACTTTATTTAAAGATGTTTAAAGACTTTATTTAAAGATGTTTTATTTTTGTAAAAAATGAACATGTTTTTTTTATTTTGAAAAGAAAAATATTTTTGATTTTTAATAATTTCAAACGAGATTGCATATCGTTAGAAACGAGATCAATGTCGTTTGAAGGTCGTTCAAAGTGTTTTTCAAGTGTTCTTTAGATGAGGGCGTGAAGCACCTTATACTCTTGACTCACTTGAGTCTTCATTGTATAAGTGCTCATCTAGTTTGGAAATTGTGATAAAATTAGAGTCCCAATCCCTAGATTCTAAAGAGCATCTGAATCTTCTTATTAAGCCACACTTGATTTAATTGAAGGTATAATGCTCAATCACACACACTAGGGTTTCATACATTGTTCATATAGTGTATTATTTGATTGTGTGTTAGTTGTGTATGTTAAATCCCATTTAAATTGGTTTTAATAATTTTTTGGGAATTTTAAAGAATTTTTAAATGATTTTTTAGAAATTAAAATGTGCTTTATAAAACTTTTGGGGTCATTCTGTAATTATTATTAATACCTTTTTATACCTGAAAGTTGGATTGGGTAGGATCCGAAAGCGCTTGAGACTTCAGGGTAGTTGTGTAATTAAGTTTAAAACACGCGTGTGAGATCTCATCTCAGCCCTACACATGTCATCCTTATAACGGCCAGATTTGTGTTTGTTGCAAGACACATAACCCTTATGTTATCTCAGCCCTTGTGTTTCTGTTATCAACGCTCTGCATGTGTTCGAACCCAATCCTTGTGTAACCTCTCTAGACCAATCAACAATTGTTTAAATCACCGCTGATGTTAAACCGTTGGATCAAAGTCAAAAGTCCAAGACCAAATCTTAGCCTTTAGATTTGCACCAATCTTCTCGATCCTTCCTAGCCTACTATATAAAGATGCTTACCCTCAGCATTTGGGAACTTTCGACAGTTCGTCTAAATAGAGAGAGAGAGAGAGAGAGAGAGAGAGAGAGAGAGAGAAAAGAGAGATAGAAGAGAGAAACCAGAGAAAGAAACCCTAAATCGTCCAAACCCTATTTTGTTTTCAAGTCCTAAACTCATTTATCCAAAATAATTTTTACCAAACACTATACCTGTGTGTTTGGAATTACATTGGTAGAGGTTTAAAGGTGGGTCGTGGTTTCAATCCTCTGAGTTTGAGATCTTGTGTCCAACTTAAGAATTTTAGTTAGATCTGTATTTCTCTTTTATAGAAATTATAGATCTGGCCATTTTATGTTATATTACACTTAGATCTACATTGTTTAGTTTCTCATCTTGAGAAATCGCATTTGTTGATTGCTGTTCTATAAATGTTTTTCAAATAGTGAGAATTAACATATATTTTTTCTGTTTCTAGTTCTTGTGAAACAAGACTCACGATCTAGTTGGAATCGCAATCGATGGTTTTCAATTTCAAAAATATTTTCAAACCCTTTGAAATTATTTAAGACCTTGAACCATCTTTCAGCAAGGTAACCTTGAATTCTGGGTTTATTTTAAAGATCAAAGAGTTTTTTTTTGTTTTCTAAGAAGAGAGAAACTGAAAATCACAGCATATAGATCTGTTCTGTGATTTGATAGGACTGTTTGTATAAAATAAATGTGAGTGTGTGGATGCATGTGTTAGATCACCATCACAAACACTTGTCACACTACAACACATAAGTGTTGGCTATAAGATCTTGAATTAATAAGAGTCGACGTAAAGACCGGAACAAAGTGGAGAAGTTAGCACACTGGGAAAGCAACATCAACTTCAAAACTGCATAAAAGTTAGAATCAAACCAGTAGGTACATGTCTAAACTTGTATATGTATGATTAGTTTGCATGTGTGTTAAATAGTATATAACTTGTATAGTTTGTTTTAGTGGATTTTTGGTTTGTGACTTAGAAGTCACCGTGGATGTTTCCTCAGTTGGGTGAGGTTTTACCACTTTAAAATCCCCTTGTCCTTAATCTTTCTACATCTCCTCATCTCATTCTTATGGTTATGCTGAGTTTAATTGATTTAAACAGATTTTCAAAACCTGTTATAAAATCTTGAACAAATCTCGTGCATGTTTTATTAAACACATCTTGTGATTAATCTATTTTGATTTAAAGAAAAGAGTTTCTTCAAAAAACAGTTCGGAGTTACTTCAATAGTTTAATCTTATATTAAATGGCCTAAGTAACAGCTTTTTCAATTGGTATCAAATCTTTGGAAATTTTCTTAAAAGATTTTGTGTTTCTGAAATTGTTTTCTTAAAATCAAACAATAGACGAGAAAAATGAAAGATTTGGTAACTTGACCAGAACCCCTCTCTTTGATGGAAATAACTTTGCTTACTGGAAAGTAAGGATGGTTGCATTCATACAAGGAACCTTGGGAGATGATGTCTGGGATATTGTTGAAAATGGATAGACTTATCCTACAAAACCATCCACTGAAGGAAGTAATGAGAGGGTTAAGAAAGTATTAAGTGATTTCACTTAAGAAGAGAAACAAGTTTTTTTGGTTTTCTGGGAAGCCGGACCGGTCCGCCTCTATACCGGACCGATCCGCCACCGGACCGGTCCGCCCCTCAACCGGACCGATCCGCTTGTTGCAGATCCAGTAAGCCCCGGACCGAAAGCGAACCGAAGAAGCCAATTTTTAAAAGAACCGATCCGAGGTCGGACCGATCCGCCTCCAAGCCGGATCGATCCGCCTCCAAGCCGGATCGGTCCGCCTGGGATAAATTCGGCTAGATCTGTTCGAGATTTTTTAGGTTCAAAGTTTTCTTATTTAAGCCAACTTCAGGGAGTTGTTTTCTAAGACTTTTCAAGACGATTTTCAGAGTCCTAAATACTCTAAGTCTTCACCTTTTTGAGTCCCAAGATTTTTTTTGATTCACACCAAAAATCCCAATTACTTTTGTGAATCTTTTGGAACCCTAGAACACAAGCTTTGCTACTATTAATCTTTGTGGAGAGATATTTGCAATCGAGGGCTGCGTGTCATTGCTGAGGGAGTCTCTACAAAGTGTTATGACTGAGTGTCATTGAGGAGAGCTGCGGTTCTACCTTTGTTGTTTGGGCTGCGAGTCCTTGGAGGGTGCTGCGTGTATTCTCTTACTGAGTTCAAGACTGCGTGTCTTTGTGGGTTGGCTGCGCGTTGATCCATTGTAGATTTCTCTATGTAATCGTAAGTTGCGGCTTGTATATTCATAGTGAAATAAAGGTTTTACCCGAAAGGGGTTTTTTCCTGAATTCTGTGTCTCAGCATAATTTTTGTGTCACATGCTTTATTTATTTATCGGTTGACACACGTACCTTAGATGAATGATTAGGGGATGAAATTAAATAAGTGAGCTATATTAGAAAGTTGCGAAGTTAATCAATTATCACACGTTCTCAAGCTCTTCTCCTCTATGAGTTGAAAAGAAAACTCAAACTCTCTTCTTCAATAGTGTATAGAAAACTGGTGCCAAACACTCCAAGCATTATATATATGTTGAAACTTGGATATAGACAAACATATGGGTGTATATGTGTTTTGAAAGGAATTTACTCCATAAAACTTAACACATAAAAAAGAACTTTTTCTTCAAAGTATTTTGCTCTAATGACTCTTAAAAATGTGAAAAAGTTGTCTTCAAAAAGTTAGTTCCCTCACTTAAGAAGTATGTCAAAAAGGAAGTGGGGCAAAGTAGTGGAAAAGTGGAAAAAACTGGCTTAAAACTATTCTCGCTGTTTTTTCGTTAGAAATCTCGTTCGAACGAGACTTCTAACGAAGAGACCTAAAGAAAAAAAAAATTCTCGTTTGAAAACTCGTTCGAACGAGAAGTCATTCGAACGAGGTCGTTTGAATAACCTATCTAACTAGATCTTAGGCCATGATTCTAGATAATTTCGATACGAACGTGTGACCGCCAGTTTCGTATTTTTTTGATTTTTTTTGGATTTGATATGATTTTTCTACTGAAAGCTGTCCGAGAACAAAATATTTAGAACTATGAATTCAAAAAAAAGTTTAACAAAAAATTCTAACACCCAAAATAAATTTCTAACATACACCCAAAAAATAATGTTCCAAGCTCCTATATATATATATATTAAAATGCATTCATACCTTAGGAGAAATGGAACCATGTTGATGACGTGAAAACGAGGCACAACACACACGGCATTTGATGAAGCTTTAATATCTTGGCCGCTACGTCTTCAACAAACACGTCATAGGCTTGAATGGATAAACTTGAACTCTATCCTATGACTCAAATGTTTTTGTTCGAAATTGAGACAAAATTACAAAGGACTCAATTGGAAATTTGTGTCCTTACACATGGGATGATTCAAGTGACTCTGATAATGAGGAACCTGAGTCATCTGATGTTTTTGATCCTTGCATGTCATTCTTTGCCAAGATAATCTATAATGATGATATGCCTGTGCCTTTGTATGAGAATGATGATAATAGCTTTACTTCTGTTGTTATGAATCATGCTGTTACCTATTTAGATGCTTTAATTTCTGAGAACATTGCTAGTTCTACAACGGGGTGTGTGAGTCAAAGGGAAAGCGATAATGACGATGTCAATGTGTATGTGAGTTCAAGAATTGAATCCTTAGGGGTCACTTCACATACTACACTTAATGACTCATACATTGAAGACCTCCCTTATGTTCACACACTTTATGCCAAAACTCTCAAGAAAAGATCTAGACTAGAAAAGATAGTGAAAGAACTTACTAAGAAACTAGAAGACCTTAGTCTAATGGTCAAACTTAACGCTGAAGAGTATACTACCCAATGTCTAACTCATGAAAATGAAGTCAAAATTTTTGATCAAAAATTGAAAAATTTGATTGAAACAAATGAAACTCTGGAGAAAAAATATAAAGGGACATTATTAGAATTGGAACAAGCTAAAGAAAAGACAACAACTATTTTCAAAAAAATTGCTAAGTTTGAAAACAATTCCAACTGTTTTGATGATTTTGTTGCTGACTCAAAAACCAATTCTGATGATCAAACTGGAATAGGATTTTGCCCAAAGCTAGAGACGCAAACTAAAAACTTTGAATCAATCAAGTTTGTGTCAGGTGGCAAAAGACCTATGGAAACATGTCCAGATTTTCATTCCCTAAAAGTTGAGTTTGATGAAAAATAACAAAAGTTTGATATTAGGGAATCCAATTACTCTAAGTGTGATAGTCAACCTAAGGCTAAATACATCGACCCCCCGATTAGGAAGAGTGTTTCTACTTTTCAAACTGTACTCCCTAGGAATAAGGCTCAACATCAAAATCCCATGAAACCTATGTTTGGAGACTTTTCTAAGGAGATACCCTCTTCTAGCAATCTATATTGCTCTTACTGTAACATATACGATCATTATTTTAAAGGTTTCTACTCTAGACGTTTAATAAAACCTGTCTGTAATACTCCTCTATACTAGAACTGTAACTACTCTAAGAAAAGTCGTAACAATTATGTTCTGCCTAGACAACCAAACAAAAACTCTAACTATAAAAAGAGAAAGACCAAACCTAAAAGATCATTTACAAGAAGGACTCCTAGATACTTTGCTAAACCGAATGCTCATATTTTCCATAAAATTCAAACTCATGCGCAAAATATTTTTGTACAAAAATCTAATGCTCGCAAATTTTATCAAATGAGAGCAAATAAGCGCAAAATGAAAATAAGAGCTATTTGGCTTAGAAAAGATGAGCTATTACCCCAGATGAAGTGTAACATTGTGATTACTACTTTAAAAGTTGAACACACATCTTATGGTTGGTATTTAGACTCTGGGTGTTCAAAACATATGACTGGGGATGATATAAAACTTTTAAACAAAACTATCTTTGCTGGAGGAAAAGTTATTTTCGGTGATGGTGTATCATCTCAAATCATACGTAAATGAACACTCCAAGAAGAAGGATTACCTATACTTGAAAATGTTCTTCTAGTAAAAGGTATGAAGGCTAATCTACTTAGTATCTCGCAATTTTGTGACTCAAATCATATTGTCAGCTTTTCAAAGAATAATTGCAAAATTTTAAATGAAAAAGGTGAGTGCATAATTACAGGATTCAGGACTCCTGACAATTGCTATACTATTATGAACAGTTCTGAAGTATGTAACGTTGCCAGAATGGATGACAATGAAATATGGCATAATAGGATGTGTCATATAAATTACGATAACCTGAGTAGATTATCTTCACAAGAAATAGTTAGAGGAATTCCAAAGATCAGACCAATTTCTAACATTGTCTGTGGACCTTGTTAGGAAGGAAAAATTGTTAAGGAACCTCATAAGAAAGTTAAAGATATCCTTACCTCTAAACCTTTGGAGATAATTCATATGTACCTAATGGGTCCTTCTTATACTTTGAGTCTATGTGGACACAGTTACATTCTTGTTATGGTTGATGACTTCACCAGGTTTACTTGGGTGGCCTTCTTAAAACAAAAGTCTGACACTTTCCAAACTTTTTTGAAAATTATACTTTGGATTGAAAATGATAAGGACACTCAAGTAAATAGAATTCGTAGTAATAGAGGTGGAGAATTCATAGATACTGGTATTATAGAGTATTGTGACTATAATGGTTACAAACATGAATTTAGTGCTCATAAGACTCCTCAACAAAATGAAATTGCTGAGAGAAAGAATCGTACTCTTCAAGAGATGGCACGTGTTATGATTCATGCCAAGTGTTTACCTAAGTATTTTTGGGTAGAATCTATTCGCATTGCTTATCATATTATCAATAGGGTCTATCTTAAGAAGAATTCTAAACAAACTCCTTACGAACTATGGTATGGGAAAAAGCCCAATCTTAAATACCTTAGAACCTTTGGTAGTACGTATTATGTCTACAAAGATAGAGAACACTTGTCCAAATTCGAGACTCGTGGAGATAAAGATATATTTTTAGGATATTCTCTTGATAGTAGAGCATATCGTGTCTATAATCTTTGCATAAAGACCTTAATGGAATCCATAAACGTTATTGTAAGTGACACTACCGTTGAGAGTAAGACTGGAGAACCAACTATTGTGCAAGAGTCTGAAAATGTTTTAGAAAATGACTCTCCAGAAATAGATGATTCTTTACCAATTGAGACACCTGAAGTACCTAACTGGGTTTCTAAAGATCATCCCATATATAACGTTGTTGTTAACCTAGTGAGCCTGTATGTACAAGATCTCAATTAAGAAACTATGCTCATTATGCATGTTTTGTTTCTCTTGTGGAACCAATGAACGTAGACGAGGCATTGAATGACCCTCATTGGATTTTTGCTTCAATTTGTCATTCATGATGTTTGGTATCTTGTACCTAGGCATGATCATAAAAAAGTTATTGGCACACGTTGGATATTTAAAAATAAATCTTATGAAAGTGGGTTTATCATTAGAAATACAGCCAAATTAGTGGATAAGGATACTCTAAAATTGAAGGAATAGATTTTAACGAGACTTTTGCACCTGTTACTTGGTTAGAATCTGTCCGTCTTCTCTTTGCAATAGAATGTTACTTGTACTTTATGCTTTACCAAATGGATGTCAAATCTGCCTTCCTTAATGGAATATTGACTAAAGAGACCTATGTGGAACAACCCAAAGGGTTTATTGACCCTCTGTATCCAAACCATGTTTTTCATCTTAAGAAGGCTTTGTATGGTCTGAAACAAGCGCCAAGAGCCTGGTATGGGCGTCTTTCCAACTTTCTCTTAGACAAAGGTTTTAAGAGAGGTGTAAATGATCAAACCCTTTTTGTCAAACATTTTGACAAAGATATCCTTATAGCTCAAGTCTATGTCAACGTTATCATTTTTGGATCCACTTCCCCTTCAGAAGTTAAATCTTTTTATGAAATTATGCATAAAGAATTTCAAATGTCTCTTATGGGGGAGTTACAATTTTTCTTGTGTCTTCAAGTCAAATAGAATTCGAATGGTTTATTTCTGTCGTAATCGAAATATGCTTTAGAGATTATCAAAAAGTTTGGTCTTGAAAGTGCCAAAGAAGCTAAAACTCCCATCAATACTACGGTCAAACTATCTAAAGATGAGAGTGGTAAATCCATAGATCCTACTTTGTATCGTAGTATGATAGGAAGCTTACTTTACCTTATTGCCTCGCGTCCTAATATTATGTACGCAGTTTACGTGTGTGCCCATTATCAAAATAATCCTAAAGAGAGCCACTTAGTTTGTGTAAAAAGAATCATTAAATACATAAAAGGCACTCCAAATTTAGGACTTTGGTACACCAATGATACTCCTAGTACTATAATAGGATACACTGATGCCGATTGAGCAGGGTGTACTGATGATAGTAAGAGCACATCAGGAGCGTGTTACTATATCGGTAATAATTTGGTAGGATGGAGTAGTAAGAAACAAAACTGCACTTCTTTATCTATAGCTTAATTTGAATACATAGCTGCTGGTAGTTGTTGTGCTCAATTACTTTGGCTTAAGAAAATGCTAATTGATTATGGTATTCAAGAAGATCAACTACATCTCTATTGTGATAATCAAAGAGAGATCAATATCTCTAAAAATACTATTCAACACTCGCGAACTAAACATATAAAAATTAGACATCATTTTATACGCGAATTAGTTGAGACTAAGGAATTAGAAATCAATTATCTTCCTACTGATTTGTAGCTCGCAGATATGTTTACCAAACCTTTGGATTATAATAGATTTCTTTCTTTGCAAAAATCGATAGGAATGGTGTGTGCTGAATAAACTCCTATGACTTAAGTATTATTCCCTTTGTCCATTTGAGACAAAGTGAGGGAGAAATTTGAGTCTTAAGAGTTCATTTTTTTACATATTTCTAATAAGCCTGATCTTAGTAATTATTTGCAGGAATCTGTATAGATATTTTCAACAGATGTTATTAGGGTATTGGTTTGTAATTAGTTGAGTTATGTAATTTTTTTTTTCTAGGAAATGGGTAGATATAATTTTTGTATAGGAATAGGTTTTTCCTTATTTCTTTGTATCCTTACGAGTCTTAGATGACTCAAAGGAGATTTTGTATCATATTTCCAAAGGGGGAGATTGAAGCACTATATACTCTTGACTCACTTGAGAGAGAAGAGAGAAACCAGAGAAAGAAACCCTAAATCCTCCAAACTCTATTTTGTTTTCAAGCCCTAAACTCATTTCTCCAAAACTGTTTTTACCAAACACTATACTTGTGTGTTTGAGAGTTACTTTGGTTGAGGTTTGCAGGTAGGGCGTGGTTTAAATCCTCTGAGTTTGAGATCTTGTGTCCAACTTAAGCATTTTAGTTAGATTTGTATTTCTATTTTATAGAAATTATAGATCTGGCCATTTTATGTTATATTACACTTAGATCTACATTGTTTAGTTTCTCATCTTGAGAAATCGCATTTATTGATTGATGTTCTATAAATGTTTTTCAAAACGTTAGAATCAACAAATATTTTTTCTTTTTATAGTTTTTGTGAAACAAGGCTCACGATCTAGTTGGAATCACAATCAGTGGTTTTCAATTTCAAAAATATTTTTAAAACCCTCTGAAATTGATTAAGACCTTGAACCGTCTTTCGAGCAAGGTAACCTTGGATTCTGGGTTTATTTTAAAGATCAAAGAGTTTTTTTTTATTTCCTAAGAAGAGAGAAACTGAAAATCACAGCATATAGATTTGTTATGTAATTTGATAGGACTGTTTGTATAAAATAAGTGTGCATGTGTGCATGCATGTGTTAGATCACCATCACAAACACTTGCCACACTATAACACAGAAGTGTTGGCTATAAGATCTTGGATTAACAAGAGTCAACGTAAAGATTGGAACAAAGTGAAGAAGTTAGCAAACTGGGAAAGCCACATCAACTTTAGAATTGCAAAAAAGTTAGAATCAAACCAGTGGGTATATTTCTGAACTTGTATAGGTCTGATTAGTTTGCATGTATGTTAAATAGTTTGTAACTTGTATATTTTGTTTTAGTGAATTTTTGGTTTGTGACTTAGAAGTCACCGTGGATGTTTCCTCAGTTGGGTGAAGTTTTACCACGTTAAAATCGCCTTGTCCTTAATCTTTCTACATCTCCTCATCTCATTCTTGTGGTTGTGCTGAGTTTAATTGATTTAAACAAATTTTTGAAACATGTTATAAAATCTTGAACAAATCTCGTGCATGTTTTATTAAACACATCTTGTGATTAATCTATTTTGATTTAAAGAAAAGAGTTTCTTCAAAAAATAGTTCGGAGTTACTTCAATAGTTTAATCTTGTATTAAATGGCCTAAGTAACAGCTTTTTCAGGGCGTGCTGGATTTGTTTTTTTAGAGGTTGTTATAAGCGAAATGAACTTCGTTCGAATGAGATCTTGATCTCATTAAATCGACAGTGCATTGTTGTTCGAACGACCCTATGTCGCCTCAAAATTTGTGTTTTCATATAAATACCTGATTCGTATCCTTATTTCATAAGACTTTTGAGAAAACGTTTCTGTATATCTGTTATAAGCATTCTTCACTTTTTGTGTTGCAAAAAACACTATTTGATTCACAACCAATATCCTGGAAATATAGTTTATGAATTGATTTAAACCTTAGAAAGGTTAGTATCCTTGCATACACTTTTATGGAGGAGGCATCTCCATGGCTAACTTGTGATACTCGAGGGGACTCACTACTGAAGACGAAGGCTGAGGCTGTTTCATAGGACTGTGATCTTGTGATTCTTGTGAGGATCATAATTGTTCATTAGAGATTTGCAAAGAATAGCATATTATACTTGTGGCTGGTATCAAGTAGTCTGTAAGTCGACTCTCTTGTAGATTTCTAAATGAATAAAGGTTTTATGCAAAAGTGTTTTTTCCTGAAATTTTGCCTTGGTTGGATGCATGATTTATTTGTTTTATCACATAATTTCATGTTTAGGATAAAAAGATAAAATCTGTTTAAAAGTGATGTTATATGCTTTGTACTTTAATTTGTTAACACTAAAATATTGTCCTTTTTATCCCTATATTCCATAAACTTCAAAAATATAAGACGATAATCTCTATCCATAGTTTGAAATGTCACCAAACATCTAATTGGGTTGTTAAAAACTAACAGAATTTAATGACGTGTTTGCACACGATATTTTTAAAAGGATAAATTATTGCTTTGTCATAATACTTTTTAAAATAATATACATGATAGAAGAAAGGCTATATTTAACTCAAATTAAGTTATATAATGTAGTATGTTCAAACTGAAACTATTACATCAAAGTGAAACAAATGTATGGTTCATTAACAATGTGTTAAATATAAGTTATCAACAAATGAGGTTATTTTTCAATTTACTCCCAATAAAACATTCCTTGTACATGCAGATGGAAATGAGTGGTGAGAAATGAAGAAAATAGAAATATATGTAGGAAATGAAGCATAGATGATAGATTACTTAGTTTATTATAATCATGCTTTGGTTGTTGAGGTTGATATGGTATGGATTTTAATTCTGTGGAAGTTATCCTTGACTTTTGGAGGTGTAAATTTTGATCTTGTTGCTGAATGTGGCCTGAGTTTATGCATGGTATTTTTCTGCAGTGGGATGTGGTAGAGGTTTATGTGAAGTAAGGGTATGGATTTTGTTCAGATATGATGAATCAAGGTTTTCCCTTTCTTTTTTTGGCTTACGTGTAAAGGTTGTGGTTATTTTCTTCAGTGGTAGAACTATAGTACTTGAAGATGGTGATATTATTGTGTTTGGTGGTGGTTAATGTGATTGGGTGTATAGTTTGTTTTTATTTATGGTAAAATCTAGCTTTTCTCTCTCCCTTTTAGTTCTGGAGGCTTCTTATTTAGCAGAACTCTTCCGTTTTGGCTTTGCATGAAGAGGTTATGTCTATTTTCTTCAGTGGTAGAACTATGGTACTTGTTTTTCTGAGTTTAGTAGTGGTTTTATGTTTGGGTGTTTGATTTGTGGTCTTTTATGGTGGTTCCCTCCTTTTGGCTCTAAAGGTCTCTTGTTTAGCAGAAATCCTCCATTGTGGGTAGTTGGAGCTCGTCAGGTTTTCGTGAGAGAGAAGAGGATGCAATAATGATTTTGTTGGTTTAGTAGATTGTGTGTTATCTCTTACTTACTTCGGCAGATGTTAGTGGTAGCCCCCGGGACTCAACACGCTTTCTCCCTATTGGTTGTGTGTTCGATGCTGATGTGCGGTTGTTTGCATGGATGTATTGCGGGGTTTATTCCGGTCCATACATGTTCTGAAGGTATACATGTTGGGCTGATTGCTTTTTTTGGTTAATAAATTACATTTTTACCAAAAAAAAAACATTCCCTGTAAACGCTCATCATTAGATAGATATATCCTCTTAATGCAGCGGAATTAATCTCCCTTACGAAAAGCTCAATATATGAATCTAGATATACCTCCTTGCATAGAATATTTCTACATAGTATCAAAGGTCTAGAGCATGGGATGGAGATCGGAGTAAGTCTAATTTTGAACATGTGAGGGAAACTCTAAATACACAGTTATCTCAAAATGTAAGGTTAACGAAGGCAAAAGAAGAAAATATTTATATATCCTTTGACATGTATTATATATCTTTTAATATGGTTTGCCCCCTCAAGTTCACTTTGTCTTTATAATAAAATACACATGTGTGTACTTCTGTTTTAACACAGCCCAACAAACAATGGACAAAAGAGACATTTTAAGGTTTAGGTTAAAATAACAAAAGATTAAGGCTGTTGCTTTTAACTTTTAGCACCCAAATACACTCAAGAGAGGGACCGCATGCTCCAACTCCCAAATCCAAACGGACCAAGCTTCACCGGAATCTAACAGACAAAAGAAGCATTTATCGGATCGACGTCATTTTTATGAGGAATTTTTTTTCTTTTCCTTTTTTTTGTTAGTTTTTTCATTGATTTGTCCTTTCTTTCTTTCATACTATTCAGTTTTTTTGTATATAATTTCATTATGAAATATTGTTTATTCTTCTAAGAATTACACATCTATATATATGGGGATTACATTAAAATAAATATTTTGAATCTAGGATTTGAGTTTTAATTTAAAGTCATCATTTTGTAACTGTAATTTATGTTCATACTTAGTTGATACTCAATTAATTATTTTGATTTTTCATTTATGTTTAATTATTTTAGGTGATAGATTGAAGCAATTAGCAACAATTACTCTGCTCACTACCTCACTTGTTTACATCAAATTGTCAAAGGTAATTGAACTTCCATGTACAAGTTATTCAATAAATGATCTTAGATGTTTAAATTCTTTACTAATTAGAAGATAACTAAGTAAATAAAAGGCTTGTTAATTTTCTTAAAGTGATTAAAATGTTGTTCTTTATGTTTTAAAGTTTTGATAATTAGTCATGGTCAAGAGAACAACTATGGATGCGTTTTCAAGAAAGGTCTTGTTAAATGTTTAGATGTTAGTGCACCGATTTCTACCCAACAACCCCCCTCTAACGTTGAAGTTGAACAACGACCTTTAAAGATTTGTAAAATCAGTTTCGTTAAAAATGATACAAATTCTATCGAACATGATCCAAGGTTATGTCAACAAATGTGGGAGTATCCATACAATCAATGTGATGAAATCTGAAGAGCATATATTATAGTCGGTCCAAGAGTCTTGGTTTAAGATTTTTCCAAATTAGTTGGAATATTCTTCAACTACCTATGGGATTTATTATCTTCCTTGCTTTCTTTTTACCAAACCATCGGGCCACCCTGACTCTAGTGAATTCATGGTGGAGGGATTTCGTTCATGGAATAAAGTTAATTGTGGTCAATTTTTCTCTTTTAAATCATTTTGGCGAAGATCCAAATTTGTTGCACAAGATTGCTGTGAAGTGTTGCCATGATCTCATTAACCAATCGCAACACATTGAGAACATTGTTGAAAGACAATCTTCTGAAGTTTTGAAAAAAATATATTGAGATTAAGGACTTCAATATATGTTGTTAAATGACTCACTTTTCAAGCTTGTGCTTTTAGAGGTCACGATGAATGAACAGATTTGATAAATCAGGGAAATTTTATTGAATTGTTAAAACTGTTGGCATCATATAGTGAGGAGGTTGCTGCACTAGTCTTGGATAGAGCTCCTAAAAATGCTATATACATTTCTCGTGCGATTCAGAAGGAAATTTTATAAATTTATCCAACGAAAATTTGGCAGCTTATTCGGGAAGAAATTAATGATGCTAAATTTCGTATTATTATGGATGATTTCCACGATGAAGCAAAAAGATAGCAAATGGCCATTGTTATCAGATTTTTCGATAAAAGTGTACTTATATGGGAGCGATTTTTTGATCTGGTTCATGTACCTGATACCATGTCATCGACTTTGAAGAAAGAAATATCAGTTGTCCTTTTTTAATAATAATCTTAGTATACAGAATATGAGAGATCAGTGATATGATGGTTCTGGTAACATGCGTGTAGAATGGAATGGGTTGAAGCCTTTTTTTTTTTTAAATGAGTGCCCTTTTGCATACTATATTCATTGCTTTCCTCATCGTTTGCAATTAGCACTTGTGGCTGCTTCACGAGAGGATTTTCCTGTTCATTAATTTTTTAATTATTTACCACTCGCTGTGAATGCAATTACTTCTTCCTACAAATGGAATAATCAATTGAAAATTGCTCAAGCAAAAGAAATTGCAAAAAAAACTAGCCATTGAAGAAGTTAAGATTGGTAAAGGTTTAAATCAAATTGGAACTTTAAAACGGGCTAGAGATACCTAATGGAGCTCTCATTTGGTATATCTTCATGCTTTATATCTATGTTTGATGCAACTTCTGCAGTTTTAAAAAATGTTATTGCTGATGGACAAGTTATGTTCAATGTGGAGATGCAGATGGAGTTTATGATTTGAACACTTCTTTCGAATTCATATTTACCTTACATCTTATGAGAGAGATCATGGGTATTAGTGATGATCTTTGCCAAGTCTTACAACATAAATCCCAAGATGTAGTGAATGTCATGCATTTGGTATCAACAACAAAACCTCTTATGAAAAAGTTGAGAGAAGATGGGTGGGATTCTTTATTTGATAAAATGGAATATTTTTGTGAAAAGCATAAGATATAAATTCCTGATATGAGTGCTCATTATAGTGGTGGTCGGGGTAGATATCGAGAGAGGGACATTATAATTGAGCGTCATTTTTAGGTTGAAGTGTTTACTCCTGCAATAGACACTCAAATACAAGAATTGAATCTTAGATTTAAAGAGGATGTGATGGAGTTTCTTATTCTGAGCACGACACTTGACCCTTATGATTCTTATAAGTTGTTCAACATTGATGATATTTCCAAACTTGTAAAAAAATTATGACTTTGATGAAAAAGAGAATTTGTGTTTGAGGTTTCAACTGGAGTATTATGAGATTGAAATTCATGGAAATACTGAGCTGCAAAAGGTGTCCACAATTTTTGAGTTGTGCCAAGTTTTGGCCTAAACAAGAAAAGCAACAATTTATCCCTTTGTTGATAGACGGAACGTGCATTTTCGACCATGAGTCTTGTTAAGACTAAGCTACGAAATAAGATGGAGGATGACTTTCTTGCAAATTATTTGATTACATATATCGAGAAAGAAATTGCTCGAGATTTTGAAGTTGATGATATTATAAATGACTTTTATGAAATAAAGGAACGTCGATCACAATTTGCGATGCCAAAATTTCCTACGTAATTTGGGTCATTCATTTTGTAATTATCTGTGTCAATGGTGTTTATGTTAATAAAGATCTACGTAATGAATGTTTGCATTATTTACTCATTTGATTCACATATTCATATTTATATTTTGGTTACATAATGCTTTAGCCCCCCAATATGAAATTCCTGGATCCTCCACTGTGCTTGTGTCCGGTCCCCACGAAGAGTGTAGCCTTATGGAACCTGAACACGAGCGAATAATGGTGTGACACATCAATTGTGTCACACTTTTTTGTCAGCATAGAAAGACTATAATAATAGTCAATCAAAAAACACTCATGTGCGCTACACTCAAGTACGGGCATAACCTCCCCGAGCATATCCTCCATAAGTGTATCCACCAATTTTGAGGAGATATTTGACTAGCATCAAACACAATAAAAATTGGTTTGATATCATTTGGATAATGAAATTCTTCGTCTTCATTCTCATGGAACAAAACATCCAACGACTCGACAACATGTAAATTTGGGAATAATGTGCTACAACCATTAATTCTTGATGATCTATTCTGCATAGTTTATTAACGATGAGGAGTCTATCGAAGAAGCAAAATAAACAGTTATGATCAATACAATAATCAGTTGAATGAGGTATGTTGGCTAGGCTCTCTTTTATTGGCACTGCTTGATCAATATTTGTAATTGCCAAAGCATCTCCATGATCGTCACTTATTTTTTTCTTTATTTTCCCCCTAGAATTCTTGTATACTTTGCAGAGAACCCATTTTTCCAACTGTGAAATAAAAAATGTTAATATAGTCGTTCACTAGAGCATTGCATGTATGAAAATAAACTTCTTATTTTATAGTTTTAGGTCCTATCATTGCAAATACTTATCTTTTATTATTAGTGTAAAAGGTGACAATATAACATACCAAAATGTATCTTCTATTTTTAATATGGATATAGAAATAAAATATTTCAGAATAAATGCAATGGATTAATAAAGTACCAAGCTTGATAATATGGTAAAATTGTTGGACTTCAATATTTTCAACAAAACTTGGTGGAAATAATAGTTATAGTGATGAGATCATGAATACAAACAATCATTAAAAAATTTAATTGAGAAAACGTGAGATGATTATAAAAAAAATCAATTTTAGGAAATGAACCAATTTTTTGAAGTTGAATTTTTTATAGACGATCTATCAATTATATAGTCATTTCCATAAATTTTGGATTAAAAATAATCTATTTTGCAATTTAAAAATTTTGGTCCATTTTAAGGTTATTTAATTGATGTATAAAGATTTAAGTTCCCTTTATGATAAAAGAATGAACCAAACATCTTTCAATGATTTGAAAGAATCTTGAATCCCGTGTTATTTCAATTTAAAAGTAACTTGAATCTTATTAGTTTACAATCAATAAAAAAATGAATTTTGAAAGATCTAACTGAAATGTAGTCAAGAATTTTAAGCAAAAAAGGATTATCCGTATTTTAGGCTTCGTGTTTTCAATTCTTTAAATCTAAAAAAGAAACAAAAAGCATGAGGAAGAATTATCATGTTCGTATGAGCATTGTTCCAGGACATTCAAAAAGTGAGTAGTTGTAGAAGATAATTTACCACACTATCATCATTCAAAAATTGGAAAACAGGAAAGAAAATAATATAACCTAGAAATGAAAAATAAGTAATTAATAAAATAAACGAGTAATATCATGTAAGTTTTCTTTTAAGACCATTTTTAAGTAGTTAGTGATATGCCCAATACTGATACCTAGGTCGCAGAAGGCTCAAGCACATTGCACTGTCTGGGTCAGACAAGTCGTGATAGTCCCTGTAATTGCAGCACATAATAAGGCCATGATTGCATCATTAGCAGGCCACGATCGCATACCCCTCTAGCAGTACATCCTATGTCGCAAACTTAACCACGTCAGCATATACTTGCCAGCTGCCCTAACTTCTAGAAGGATTCCCTACTTACCCCACTTATCCACATGTCACATGATCCATGCATGTGATGCCACCTTTTGACTTCTATAAATAGAAGTTCTCACCTCACAATTACCGGGACAAGATTGTGCAGTGAAGCCCTGCCCAAATCTATACTCACTCTTTTTCTGAAAGCTCCTAGGACACCTGGGCTGCTACAGTCCGCATCCCTCTACATACTTGTTCTACAGGTTGCATCCCGCACTACACATGGCTACATTTCTCATTTATTTATCTCTCTCTCTCTCTCTCTCTCTCTCTCTCTCTCTCTCTCTCTCTCTCTCTCTCTCTCTTGTACGCCTTTAATGGCACACCAATCTTATATTAATGATTACATATAATGAGAGTAAGGTACCAAAGTGGATGTAGGCTCATTTTATAGCCGAACCACTCTATATCTTGCATTATTTCCCTTTATTTATGCTTTTACATTTGATGTGATGGTTGAGATTGACTTAAGTATGATTTCTCGCGTCATCATTTTTGGCGCTATCTGTGGGAAATGAGGTATTTTACAAAGTTTCCTCTCAAATCAGGCTCGTAATACCTTATTTCATCCATGGGAACCCCTGGGTCATTATCCCATGGGTGAGATCTTGGTTTTTAGACCCGTATTTTGCATATAAACTCCCTAGGGGGACTCCTTTATTTCTAAATCTGTTTTCTAGGACTTTTTTCCACGGCCTTAGATATATTGCACTTACCCCAATGATGTTACCCTACCTAGTTCGTGTTCAAAAATTCAAAAGTCCATGGCCTCATGAAGGTGGATAACTAAGGATGTGCTCTTCTTCATTTATCTCCGTGTTAGGCATCTTATGACATTTTTCCCCATATTCTAGGATTTTTTTCTGCCAAATTTATGCTATTTTGCACTTTAGGACTTTTATGTCTCTGATTATCTCCTAGAGGACCTTTTTGGTCATGCTTTTATGGGTGAAACCCAATTTTTGGGCCCATTTATGAAGAAAAACCTTCTGCATCTTGCTGAATGCGACCTGAAAAGTTAACTGCCTATCGGCCGCATCCCCTATGTAGCAGCTTAGATAATTTTTGCACTTTTTGGGATATTATAATTTTTAATTGTTAATTTTTTTAGATATTCAGGACCGAAGATGCCGGGAAATGCTTGACAAACTCCCACCACAAGCCTTATAGTCTATAAGGGGAGTTACATGGCAAAAGGCTAAGTCAAGTCGTTAAAAACTGATGATTCGACGAACAAAGTCCAACTAGGCATTAGCCCCAAGGATCGATAAACTCTCCAAGATAGGTTGTGGTACTCATTCTTGCTAACTTTTCAACTACTTTGTCACTTAGAGAAAAGAGCCCGACAAGTCATCCAATTCGATGAAACCGTGCGTGCTCAAATCACTTCTGGCGAACACTCCTTCATAGAGGCCATAACCATGTCCATATTAGAACTACAGGACGCAGTCTCACCCTTCTTTCCTTAAGAGTTCACAACAACCTGGTCTTGCTTAGACAAGCCATAATCGGAGATAAAAAGACTACATACTTATGTTCATACTTTGCTTTTCCTCTGAATATGTTGGTTTTCTCACTGTGGTTTAGTTGATCTCAAAATATATTTTTAAAGACTAACATAGCATAAGCCATGAAAAGAAGTTCTCGATCAGGTCCTTATTAGAATGAAGACGTGGCCCACTTATTGAGCTGTATGGACCATCTATATGACAACCGAGCCTCACTTCAGGGCCAGATTAACCTCCTGGGATAAAGGGTTATGATGTGTGACACCCCGACTAATTAAATACCGGGTAGCTACTCCTTTATTAAATTAATTCAAAATGCCAAGTTGGCTCAGTTAATAGCATCACTGTCGAAAACATTTTTATGATTACTAACCACCTAGTATTTAAAAAGTAAGTGCCAAATTTTAATTAAAGTCCGATTAACATGCAACAAGTGTAATAAAGAATAAATACACCATTCACCATACTGAAGTAAATAGAATGAACATCACGTAACGTAAATAAAGTCTGGAGGAAAAACTCCTCACTACAATCCCATAACTGAAATAAGTAACTGAAAACTAAAACAGTACATGCCAAAGTCTGAAAACTGAAATGGAAATGTAACTCTAATAGGAATGGGCAACATGCCCTACAACTGATAGATAATGAATCTGGAATCCAAGTGATAGAGGCGTCTACAAGCAAATCCCTGTAGCTTCCACAAACAGCTACAGCCCGTCACCTGAATGAATGTCCTATGCATGGTGTCCTTGTGGCTGGGCACCTAAAATGGTTTTACAAGAAAATAGATTTGAAAAGCAAACGGGTCAGAGCCCGAATGTGGAGTTATATTTTAAAAACCTGCAAGTGCTTTAAAAACATTTAAAACATTAAATGCAAAGTACATGTTAGGACGTGCACTCACATGATATTCTCACCTCTCGTCTAACTGTGCACTCCTAACGTAAGTACCCATCTAGAGTGATACAAACTACTAGCTAAGTGACAACATATCTAGCTAGACTATCATAGGTCTTACCCTTATTACTCGGTTCTATTAACATAATAACGCTTGTAATTAAAATAGGGGTTTAACGCAAACTCAGATGCTCAATATGCAATATATTACTATCAGCTAACTCGTTATGTTTCTCGAAACAATATTGTAATTATATTCACAACAATAACATGAAGGTTCCCATTAATTAAGTGTTTATTATTCACATCATAAATATACAATACGAGCACCCCGAGAACTAAGCTGTGGTGCACACATACTCTGCTATCCATCCCGGTACATCACCTACATAAGGATTACATATTCCGAATCTCTCAGGAATAGTTCACAGATAACAACATCACAAACAATGGAGGCGAACACAGTCACATCACATAGGTCACGCACATACCTACGCTCCTACGATCAGCGGACTTATTAATATCCCAATAAGTCTTTCTATGACCTATGTTCATCAGGGTAACCAGTCTAAATCCGGGCAACACAAGGATTAGAGGGCCCTAAGCGAACGCAAACCTCCCATGATAGAAAGTATGGTAGGTATGTCATACACACAATTCATATACCAATACTAAGTAAACACACGTCTTAGTAATACCGTAGTTTAATCGTAGTACATATCGCATTCTCGTACTAACTATAATTATCACAATTTAACTCACGTCTTAACCCAAACCGTCCATTTAATTTAACTCTCGTATATAATTTCCTTATCATAAATACCCAAATGTCCCAATTCTATCATTACAACATCAACGGAATGATATCTATATCCTCGAACAAGTTTACGGGACTCCAAAAATCAAAATAGTCCAAAAAGGCCCAGACTGTCAACTCGTTAGAAGTCTCGTTCGAACGAGACTGTTCGAACGAGATTCCTCTGTCAACTCGTTAGAAGTCTCGTTCGAACGAGGCTGTTCGAACGAGATCCAGTTCGTTCGAACGAACTGTCCCTTCTAACGAGATCTCGTTCAAACGAAGTTATCGAACGAGGCTCCCTTTCGTTAGAACGACAGGTCAATTCGTTAGAAGCTCGTTCGAACGAGTTCGTTCGAACGACCTGGGTAGGGGCTTCTAACGACCTGCCAGTTTCGTCCCAGATTTTCTAATTTCGTTTTTTCACCATTTTTAACACCTCAAGTCTTCTCCAAAGTTCATCCCAACAACGTTTTAGGGTCTCTAATTCATCCTAAACATATTCAAGTCAACTCCTAACATGTTTTCAAGGATTAAATCTCTTTAACATCAATCAAAATATAAAACTCTACACTTTTTCCCCAATTATTTCAAGAACATGAACCCTAACTTTTGAATCATGAATTAGCTCACTATAAATCCGTTTTAATTCCCTCCTATCACAGATATCATGAGAATAATTAACTACCTATCATTCTACATGCAATTCTCCTCAATATTTTCAAGTTCTAAGCTCCAAACTACATGGGTTTTCATTATCTCTCAAGAACAGTTATAATTCATCAATTTTCTAACATGGAAGAAACATTCTACAAATTTAAATATGATTAAAACACTTGCCTTGATTGGATTTCTGATTTTGGTGTTGGTTTGGTGAAGATTTCTGCAGAATTCCCTCTCTCCAAGCTTCTTCTCCAATGGTGGCTTAAGGTGGCTAGGGTTTGATTTGGGAAACTTAGAAAACTCTTCTAATAACCTACGTAGCCTTCTAGGTTAATATGGTTTGGTTAATGGGCTTAGTGGGTTAAATCCACATCAGATTAAAACTCCCAATTTTCGTCACTTTTAATTCCTCAAAATGTAAAATTACCAAAATACCCTTTAAGTTGCCGGTATGGCCTAAAAATACCCCGAGACCCAAACTACACCCCCGGCTAGTGTTTTCTGACTATCTCGGCCCTTCCGGACGCGTTGGCGCACTCAAAACGACCATACGGATAATAGAAATAAAAATCACTTTTATAATCAAAATATTACACCGTGACGCGGCGGTCCCACGCGTCTCAACAAAATTTCTAAAATGCCGTATATAAATCTCATGACAAATTTCATAATTCCAAATTCATATATACTCATATATGCACATAATAGAATACCAACTCACATCTCGTTAGTATTTATAACTCGGATTAATTTCCAATTAATACGCATTTAATTAATTAATCCCAAAAATAAATATAGCCAAAAGTACGGGGTATTACATACTTCCCCCCTAATAACTGAATTTCGTCCCGAAATTCGAAACTAGAAAGTACCTGCTAAAAACAGCTCTGGATAACGTTCGCGCATCTCATCCTCGCGCTCCCATGTGGACTCCTCGACATTGTGATGTCGCCACTGAACACGCACTAACGGAACTATCTTTGACCGCAGTTTCCTCTCGCTTCGGTCCAAAATAGCAATTGGCCCCTCCTCGTAGGAGCTATCCGGCTGGAGATCGATGTCCTCCACAGCAATGTGAGATTGATCCAAATTATCTCTAAGATATTTCCTCAGCGAGGAAATATGGAACACATCGTGAATCCGATGCAAATGCTCCGGTAGTCCAAGTCTATACGCAACCGGTCCGATCCGCTCAATAATAGGAAACGACCCCACATACCTTGGTGCCAACTTCCCCTTCTTCCCGAAACGCATAATCCCCTTCATAGGAGATACCCTGAGCAAAACCTGGTCCCCTACTTGGAACTCCCTGAAAAATCTCTTCGCATCAGCATAACTCTTCTGCCTGTCTTGAGCCACCCGAATGCGACTCCGAATCAACTCAATCCTTGCCGAAGTATCCTGAATCACTTCCGGTCCAAGCAGTTTGTTGTCCCCCACCTCTAACCAACATGCTGGGGAACGACAAGGCCTACCGTACAATGCCTCAAACGGAGCCATGCCAATAGTGAACTGATAGGAGTTGTTGTAAGCAAACTCCACCAGTAGAAGGTACTGCTCCCATCCACCCCCAAAGTCAATAATGCACATGCGTAGCATGTCCTCCAACATCTGATTTGTGCGCTCAGTCTGCCCATCAGTCTGCGGATGATACGCCGTACTCAACCGCAATTCCGTGCCCATGGCCTCCTGGAAACTCTCCCAAAACCTCGAAACAAAAACATCTTGTCTCTGTCAGACACGATATTTAGAGGCACACCGTGAAGTCTCACAATCTCTGAAATGTAGAGCTGGGCATACTATCCCGTAGTGTAGTCAGTCCTTACGGGTAAAAAGTGAGCGACCTTGGACAACCTGTCCACAATTACCCAAACGGAGTCGTGACCCCTCTGCGACGTAGGCAACCCCGTGATAAAGTCCATGGATATGCTCTCCCACATCCACACCAGGACCTCCAACGGCTGTAGCAATCCTGCCGGTCTCTGATGATCCACTTTTACAAGCTAACAAGTGGCGCATTTCGAAACAAACTCAGCGATATCTCTCTTCATACCGCTCCACCAATACTGGAGTCTCATGTCTTGGTACATTTTGTCCCCTCCGGGATGTACCGCGAACCGTGAGCCGTGCGACTCTGCCATCACATCGTGTCGTAATTCCTCCCCTTCCGGAACTACCAATCTCCCATTGAAGCGCAATCCCCCGTCTGAGCTAACGGTATAGGACTCGGCTCCCTCTGCTAGTAATCGAACTATCTGCTCCTGACAGAACGAGTCATTAGCCTGTGCCCGTACTACCTTCTTGACAATCTGCGGTGTAACGGTCATCACAGACATGAAAGATCGGGCCACTGCATCCTGGTGTCCCAATTCCTTCCACTTAGCCTTCCACACCTCTGCCACCTCGTCTGCTGGCCTACGGCTCAACGCGTCTGCTACCACGTTAGCCTTACCTGGGTGATACTGGATGTCGAACTGGTAGTCCTTCACAAACTCAAGCCACCTACGCTGCCGCATATTCAATTCCTTCTGCGTGAACAGGTACTGTAGTGACTTGTGGTCCGTGAACAGTTGGAACTTCTCCCCCAAAAGATAGTGCCTCCAAATCCGTAGGGCAAATACCATTGCTGCCAACTCCAAATCATACGTGGGGTAATTCTTCTCGTGAGGCTTAAGCTTACGGGAAGAATAAGCTATGGCATGTCTCTCCTGCTGTAATACACCTCCCAGTCCTTGCAAAGACGCATCGGTGTAAACCAAATACTCAACTCCCGGTCTCGGTAATGCTAACACAGGTGCTGAGGTCAATTTGTCCTTCAATTCATCGAATGCCAACTGACAGGCATCACTCCAGATGTATGGCACACCCTTACGAGTCAGATGTGTCAAAGGACCTGCTATCTCTGAGAAACCCCGAATAAACCTCCTGTAGTATCTTGCTAGTCCCAAGAAACTACGAATCTCAGTCGGTGTCGTGGGCTGTCCCCACTCCCTCACCGCTGATACCTTCCCCGGATCAACAGATATTCCCTGGTCGGAAATAATGTGTCCCAAAAACTGGACTTCCTTCAGCCAAAACCCGCACTTCTCATATTTTGCATACAACTCGTTCTGACGAAGTGTCTGCAAAACCTGCCTCAAATGCTCGGCGTGCTCCTCCTCTGTCTGGGAGTAAACCAGAATATCATCAATGAAGACAATGACAAACTGGTCTAGGAAATCCCTGAACACTCTGTTCATCAAGTCCATAAACACAGCTGGAGCGTTGGTTAAACCGAAAGGCATAACCCGAAACTCGTAAGAACCATATCTCGACAAGAACGCAGTCTTCGAGACATCCTCCTCCCTGATACGCAACTGATGGTATCCCGATCTCAAATCAATCTTCGAGAAGAAAGAAGCTCCTCTCAACTGGTCGAATAAGTCATCGATTTGAGGCAACGGATACTTATTCCTTATCGTGACCTTATTCAACTCTCGGTAGTCCACACACAATCTCAGTGAACCGTCCCTCTTCTTCACAAACAAATCTGGAGCGCCCCAAGGTGAGGTAATCCTGCGAATAAAGTCCTGACCTAACAGCTGCTCTATCTGATCCCGTAACTCCCTCATCTCAGCTGGAGCCATACGGTACGGTGCGCGTGCTATAGGTCTCGTACCCGGTAGCAAATCTATAACAAAGTCTATCTCTCGACTGGGGGGTAAGCCTGGTATCTCCTGAAACACATCCGAATACTCCCTGACTACTGGGATAGAATCTAAAGGAATCACTACCTCCTTAGAGGTATCCTCCTCAATGTAATACAGATGAGCGGTCGATCCTCCCTCTGGACGAGGCATCGCCACTACAAACATCTCTTGCCCTGGAATGGCAAAAATAATGCTCCCGCTGAAGCAATCAATCATGGCCCTATAAGCTACGAGCCAATCCATACCGATAATCACATCGTGAACATGCATGTCTAATACTAACATGTCTGCAGGTAATACCAAACCACCAATCTCTACCCCCACTCCCCGGCATATAAAGAAAATAAGTGACCCACTCCCCAATGGTGAGTCGACACACGTCATTGTTCTCTCTGCCGTGGCTAACAATCCTAAAGCTTTCGCGAAGTGTGTAGCTATAAAACAGTGTGTAGCACCCGTATCAAATAACACCCGACCCATAGTGCCATGGATAGGAAACGTACCCTCAATCGCGGGCGGTGCCTGTGGAACTGCAGCCTGGTGGACGTTGTAGACACGTCCATACTGTAGCTGCCCCTGCTGAACTGGGACTGCTGGAATGGGTGGCAATGCTGCCATCTGTGGCGGTGCGGGAAGAGCGGCGGGAAACATAGGCCTCTGTGGCTCCTGGCGAGCACCCTGCTGCTGCTGCTGTGGGGCCCTGCCCCTATCAGGACAATCATGTCGCTTATGGCCAGTCTTGCCACAAACAAAGCACTTCCCTGGGAAGTTTCCCCCTCTCTGCCCCTGCTGTCCCTTGCCCTGGTGGCCGTTACCATTCCTCCCTTGGCCCTGCTGGCCCTGGTGAAACTGCTGCCCATTCTGCCCCTGTTGGCCCTGATGGCCGTTTGGACCCTGATGGCCCTGACGGAAACCTCCCTGTCCCTGTCTGTAGTTCCCTGACCGGAACCTCTAATTATCCCCCTGCTGGGAGCCCTGCTCATTCTGTCTCTGCCCCTGACCAGATTGTGCCCCGCTGGCACCATGTCCTCTAGTCCTGCCCTGATGGCTAGACTCCCCCGACCTCTTACCCTCGGCCATATGAAAATGGTGGTCCTGGCAGTGTAATAATGCAGTGTTAACCACATCAGAATAGGTGGCCAACGATAGGTTCCCTAGCAGATGCTGACGGATCCTCCAAGTCAACCCGTCCGTGAACTTCTCAATCTTCTTCTTCTCTGTTGGTATCTCATCTGGAACGATATTCAACATATTCGTGAACTGGGCCTCATACTCGGCCACGGTCTTACCTTCCTGCTTCAGACTCATCAATCTCCTCCTCATTTCCGTATGAACAGTTGACGGAAAGTACTTGCGGTCGAACCGCACCCAGAACTCCTGAATCGTGAGAGTATCCCTCTCCTCCATGGTGGTAATAGACTCCCACCACTGTAGCGCAGATCCAACTAGCTTGAAAGTAGCTAGCACCTGCTTCTGAACATCCGTGCACTCATACATCCTTAAGTGCCTCTGCATATCCTTCCTCCATTGGCTCGAGACTACCACATCTGAGCTACCTGCAAACTCTGGCGGATGCGCTTTCTGAAAAGCGTCACGTACACGCTCCCAAGCAGACGGGAATACATTAACCTGTACTGGTGCGACTACCGGCACCTGCGGTGGTGCCTGCTGAACAACGGCAATGGCGGCATTTACCGCTTGAGCTACTATAGCTGCAACCTCAGCGGCGTTCATCATGCCCTGAACTGGAGCGGGCTGGGGTTCGGGCGTTGCATCCCTGGGAACTCGTCGTGCACGTCGTGGAGGCATCAGAAATAAGAATAAAGTTTATAAGTTCGCTGTTTATAAACTTAAGATAGCTGAAGAACGAAGCATACACAAAAAGAGTACAACAGTCCTAAAATGTAGGGCTCTATATCAAAGAAGCTTAGCGGAAACATAATAAGCCGTCAGATCCTAAAGGACACTAGAACCTGATGCTCTGATACCACCTGTGACACCCCGACTAATTAAATACCGGGTAGCTACTCCTTTATTAAATTAATTCAAAATGCCAAGTTGGCTCAGTTAATAGCATCACTGTCGAAAACATTTTTATGATTACTAACCACCTAGTATTTAAAAAGTAAGTGCCAAATTTTAATTAAAGTCCGATTAACATGCAACAAGTGTAATAAAGAATAAATACACCATTCACCATACTGAAGTAAATAGAATGAACATCACGTAACGTAAATAAAGTCTGGAGGAAAAACTCCTCACTACAATCCCATAACTGAAATAAGTAACTGAAAACTAAAACAGTACATGCCAAAGTCTGAAAACTGAAATGGAAATGTAACTCTAATAGGAATGGGCAACATGCCCTACAACTGATAGATAATGAATTCTGGAATCCAAGTGATAGAGGCGTCTACAAGCAAATCCCTGTAGCTTCCACAAACAGCTACAGCTCGTCACCTGAATGAATGTCCTATGCATGGTGTCCTTGTGACTGGGCACCTAAAATGGTTTTACAAGAAAATAGATTTGAAAAGCAAACGGGTCAGAGCCCGAATGTGGAGTTATATTTTAAAAACCTGCAAGTTCTTTAAAAACATTTAAAACATTAAATGCAAAGTACATGTTAGGACGTGCACTCACATGATATTCTCACCTCTCGTCTAACTGTGCACTCCTAACGTAAGTACCCATCTAGAGTGATACAAACTACTAGCTAAGTGACAACATATCTAGCTAGACTATCATAGGTCTTACCCTTATTACTCGGTTCTATTAACATAATAATGCTCGTAATTAAAATAGGGGTTTAACGCAAACTCAGATGCTCAATATGCAATATATTACTATCAGCTAACTCGTTATGTTTATCGAAACAATATTGTAATTATATTCACAACAATAACATGAAGGTTCCCATTAATTAAGTGTTTATTATTCACATCATAAATATACAATACGAGCACCCCGAGAACTAAGCTGTGGTGCACACATACTCTGCTATCCATCCCGGTACATCACGTACATAAGGATTACATATTCCGAATCTCTCAGGAATAGTTCACAGATAACAACATCACAAACAATGGAGGCGAACACAGTCACATCACATAGGTCACGCACATACCTACGCTCCTACGATCAGCGGACTTATTAATATCCCAATAAGTCTTTCTATGACCTATGTTCATCAAGGTAACCAGTCTAAATCCGGGCAACACAAGGATTAGAGGGCCCTAAGCGAACGCAAACCTCCCGTGATAGCAAGTATGGTAGGTATGTCATACACACAATTCATATACCAATACTAAGTAAACACACGTCTTAGTAATACCGTAGTTTAATCGTAGTACATATCGCATTCTCGTACTAACTATAATTATCACAATTTATACTATTCCGATTTATAATCATACGCGCCATAATTTTCTCACGTCGTAGTAGACACTCACGTCTTAACCCAAACCGTCCATTTAATTTAACTCTCGTATATAATTTCCTTATCATAAATACCCAAATGTCCCAATTCTATCATTACAACATCAACGGAATGATATCTATATCCTCGAACAAGTTTACGGGACTCCAAAAATCAAAACAGTCCAAAAAGGCCCAGACTGTCAACTCGTTAGAAGTCTCGTTCGAACGAGACTGTTCGAACGAGATTCCTCTGTCAACTCGTTAGAAGTCTCGTTCGAACGAGATCCAGTTCGTTCGAACGAGATCCAGTTCGTTCGAACGAACTATCCCTTCTAACGAGATCTCGTTCGAACGAAGTTATCGAACGAGGCTCCCTTTCGTTAGAATGACTGGTCAATTCGTTAGAAGCTCGTTCGAACGAGTTCGTTCGAACGACCTGGGTAGGGGCTTCTAACGACCTGCCAGTTTCGTCCCAGATTTTCTAATTTCGTTTTTTCACCATTTTTAACACCTCAAGTCTTCTCCAAAGTTCATCCCAACAACGTTTTAGGGTCTCTAATTCATCCTAAACATATTCAAGTCAACTCCTAACATGTTTTCAAGGATTAAATCTCTTTAACATCAATCAAAATATAAAACTCTACACTTTTTCCCCAATTATTTCAAGAACATGAACCCTAACTTTTGAATCATTAATTAGCTCACTATAAATCCGTTTTAATTCCCTCCTATCACAGATATCATGAGAATAATTAACTACCTATCATTCTACATGCAATTCTCCTCAATATTTTCAGGTTCTAAGCTCCAAACTACATGGGTTTTCATTATCTCTCAAGAACAGTTATAATTCATCAATTTTCTAACATGGAAGAAACATTCTACGAATTTAAATATGATTAAAACACTTGCCTTGATTGGATTTCTGATTTTGGTGTTGGTTTGGTGAAGATTTCTGCAGAATTCCCTCTCTTCAAGCTTCTTCTCCAATGGTGGCTTAAGGTGGCTAGGGTTTGATTTGGGAAACTTAGAAAACTCTTCTAATAACCTACGTAGCCTTCTAGGTTAATATGGTTTGGTTAATGGGCTTAGTGGGTTAAATCCACATCAGATTAAAACTCCCAATTTTCGTCACTTTTAATTCCTCAAAATGTAAAATTACCAAAATACCCTTTAAGTTGCCGGTATGGCCTAAAAATACCCGAGACCCAAACTACACCCCCGACTAGTGTTTTCTGACTATCTCGACCCTTCCGGACGCGTTGGCGCACTCAAAACGACCATACGGATAATAGAAATAAAAATCACTTTTATAATCAAAATATTACACCGTGACGCGGCGGTCCCACGCGTCTCAACAAAATTTCTAAAATGCCGTATATAAATCTCACGACAAATTTCATAATTCCAAATTCATATATACTCATATATGCACATAATAGAATACCAACTCACATCTCGTTAGTATTTATAACTCGGATTAATTTCCAATTAATACGCATTTAATTAATTAATCCCAAAAATAAATATAGCCAAAAGTACGGGGTATTACATGATGCTAGAGTCCACAACCTTCACTTCCCTATAGAGGGTCATAGCTGTTGAAGATAAGGCCGTAGTCAAAGAATTAAAGAGGAAGCAAAAAGAGCTAGAGGCAGAAAAGACCTATAAGGACTTCACCCCGATGAATTCCAGTCTAGAGGACATCCTTGAGAGCATCAAAGGAGGAGAAACTACTCAAGGGTCGGATAAGCGCAAATCCCTGCCACATAAGAGAGACAAGACCAAATGGTGTGAATTTTACTATGACCATGGCCACACCACCGACATGTGCTTTGCTTTGAAGGATAAGATTGAAAGGCCCATCTAGCAAGGTATGCTTCAGCGGTTCATAGGGAGTGCAACCCCAAACCGAGACAGCCTCATGCCTATCTTTGCCTTGGGATATTTCTATTTCTATTTTTAAAACAAGGAAAACTCTAAGTTTAACTTTATGTGTCTTGTATTTCTTTAACAATCATATATATATATATATATATATATATATATATATATATATATATGGATGACTTTTTCATCTTTGAGTTCCTGCTCTACCAATCTAAAATCTTTCGAAATATTCTCATCTTAACATGTTTTGAAGAGAACCTAATAACCAATTATCTCAAATATTGAAGCATACAGGAAAATGTATCTACGAAAGAAAAGGGGGCGACAACCTTAAATGGCATTTAACACCCCTCGCATCGCGAAGGTTTTCGAAGACACGGGATGCTACTATTGGGGGCTCATAGTACCCATTCTTAACTTTCAAAGACATGGGATGCTTCTATTAGCCTTGGGGGATCATAATTCTCATTCTAAGCCTTGAGGGCTCCTAATACTCATTATTAGCCATCAGTGGCTTGAAAATGTACCTAGCTTAGGGAGGCTTGATAATACCCATATATAACCTTGGGTGGCTTGAAAATGAAGCCAGTCTAAGGAGGCTTAAAAACACCCATATATAGCTATGGGTGGCTTTATAATGAACCTAGTCTAGGGAGGCTTGCAAATCCCCCTAACAAGAAAAGGAAGTCAACCTAATGAGAAAAGATACAACCTGATAAGGAAGGTGGGATATAGACTTGATGTCCGCGATAAGGGAAGTAGTTCCCACACAACCATAATGATCTATCATCACTGTAGCACGAATTCTACAAGTGCTTAAACTTATTCTAAAAGCCCGCGAATGGGTAATTTGATACCCAACTCTATTTTAACAACTACTGCGGTAAGCATCTAAAGAAGGTCAAGAATAAAGGTAGAAGACATAGAATCTAATATTGATATGGATGACTACGACCTTAAGTCCACAACAAGTTTTTCTTAGTCCAAACTGCTGAAGGCAACCTGTTGCTAAAGATAACCTATCGCAACCTTAAGTTGTACTACAACCTATGTCTAAAGCTATTGTTCCCATGCATTCAAGGCAAGCAATATAAAGTCCGTAGAAGTAAGAACATTATAAAGACATTCAATTATGAAGCTACATGAATATTTAAATTACATGGCCAAAAATCATTATAAGAGAAAAGGGTCACTGAGCCTCCAGGAATTTTTTTTATCCTTGTCCTCTGGGAAATTATTTGCAACCCTGGTCCTTAGATCCTTATAGCCGCGGAGGTAGACTTTGTTGTTGATGAGGAAAAAGTCCTTTGAAGTTTTAGAGGAGGAAAAAATGTCTTCAACTGACTTCTGAATGGTTGTGGTGTGATCTTCATCCTTCTTTATATCAACTATGACATGCTAATCTTGAAGTGTCTTCAAAGTTGAAACACGGTTGGTTATCAATTGTTGATTCCTTGCATCTGCCGCATCTAACCATCCTTGAATTGCCTCAGCTTGACATGATGCCTCCAGTGCTTTGATCTCAATAATCTTTAAGGCCTCTACAGCCTGATTAAAGTTTTTCTCAGCCTCACCTTGAGCTTTGACTCTGGCATCCACCTTTTGGCCTGCCTCCATTTTGTAGGCTTGGACGACTGCCTCCGAAGACTTCTTGCCATCTTCAAAAGATAAAGTCCTGGAACTCTCCAGTTGATATTGGTGTATGGACTTCATATCCCTATGTAGCTTATAAAGAAGTTCATACTTGGACCAAAGGGCCATGGAAACCTCTGCAGCCTGAAAGAATAAAATTAAAGTGTTAAAGCATAAAAATAAGAAATTATCTGTGGAAAGAAAAGAGTTAAAATTACAACATACCCTCAGAAGGTTGTGCAAAAAATATTCCTTAAGATCCTCCTGATCCTCATCCACCAGAAGATTAAGGTCAGAAGTATCCATAACCATTCTCATCCTTGGGACTGTAATAGCAGTAGTGCCCCAAGGAGATATAGGGTCTAGATTCCTGAAGTGTGGCCACGGACGAACATTTATGCCTTTTTTTGCCTGCTGTGTGGAGTTGGCAGGTTAGCATTTACGATGACCACAGTCCACGGAGGGGACACAATTTTGGAAATATGAATAGGACTGGAACCTTCATACAAGTCCCCCTAGATAAAGTCAGACCAATATTCGCAAGCTTTGGCCCAATGCCATCATCATCAATAGGAGCTGCCTCCTTCTCAGTTGGAGGGTCAGCCTCTTTCTCAACTTGAGGGAAATTACCTTCCGTGGCCTTCATTGGAGCCTGGTGTGTGGGGAAATATCCGAATGTGCATAGTGATCACAGAGTCACTATGTCAGGAATTTTTTTCTTGCCATCCTTATAGAAGATCGCAACCTCAATCCTCTCCCTCTGTCTCTTAGAGGGTGTGCGACTCGTACGAACTGTATCTCAAAGGAGTTAGTAAAGACATCAGACATTATCATGGAAGAAGTAAAGGCTGTAGGAGGTAAAATAAATAAGGAAATAACTAAAGGTCGTGACAATTGATTACCTTCTGTGGGTGGGCAACCCCATTTCTCTCTCTCTCTCTCTCTCTCTCTCTCCTTTTGAATTCTATAAATAGAAGTTCTCACCTCACAATTACCAGGAAAAGATTGGGTAGCAAAGACCTACCCAAATCTTTACTCACACTCTCTTTAGAAGCTCCAAAGAGACCTGGGCTGTTACAGTCCGTAGCCCTCTACAGACTTATTCTACAGGTTGCATCCTACACTAACAAAGCTACTTTTCTCATGTATTCAACTCTCTCTCTCTCTCTCTCATACGCCTCTAATGGCACACCAATCTTGTATTAATCATTACATATAATGAGAGTAAGACACCAAAGTGGACGTAGGCTCATTTTATAGATAAACCACTATATATCTTGTGTTATTTTCCTTTATTTAGTTTATTTATGCTTTTATATTTGATGTGATGGTTGATAATGACTTAAGTATGATTTCTTGCATCATTAGTTAGGGTTTATGACTTCACCACCGTGAGTGCAAATAATCACAATGAAGGAGTAAAATAATATCAGGACACAAAGGATTTATGTGGTTCGTGGAAATTGCCTACGTTCACGAGGTGTTTTTCTGTGTATATTATTTCTTTATAAGTTTCATAACAAAAGAATTACCTTCCCCCTTGCCCCAAGGTAAGGGTCTTATTTATAATGATATGAGTAGTTGAGTTATGTTCAAACTCTCCTAGCAAATGATTGGCTCATTTGCTGATCCATGTTGATCTCCTCCGAGATTATAGATAACACGATTAAGCTTTCCACGTTTATCCCACATGACATTAATCCCGACTTGAGCAATAATCTTTGTATTTTTGGGTTAGGCATATCTGGGCAGTCGATATTTGGGCCATTGCGGTTTGCACCTTATAATTACCCCTATAATTCTTCAGCAACAATTGGTTGAAGGGTTTTGTATGATTCCTTGGCATAAATGATTGGTTAATGACAATTCATTGTTAGATATTTTATGAGGGAATTTTTTATAATTAACAAGTTGTGGCAAGGGGTACGCTGGTCTTTAGTCCAAAAATGTACTGCCAGATGCATTCATGACTTCAGACTCTGTTCCATATGATTAGACTTATAGGATTTCACTTCTGTTTACTCAAAAAGACTATGAACTGTCGTTTGTATACCTTTCTCCATTCAAAAATATCACATGGAGCATTAGTCTTTACAATCTTCCTGTAAGTTCTCTTTTCTCTTGCTTATTTTTCTTGTAACTATTCTGAGTAACTTCTTTTAATCTTCTCTATTCTTGTTATGTAGTCTTTTCTTTCATCAAAAAATGGTTTACACTATGAATGAGAGGACAGTGGGTGAGTTCAAGAAAGTATATTCGATTCCCTCCTGGGTAACGATTGAGTGTGGCCCCATTCCCAAAATTTGTGCTAGTGTTGAGGGTGGTCATTGTATTCACACCCTCTCGATGGCCTAAGGGGGGATTACATTTCCCCTAATCAATTATTTTTAGAATTTTGAGTTTTTTATGGTAGTTCCTGCCCAATGTGCCCTAAATACATGACGTATTGCTAATGGAGTATGAGTTACATGGGACCAATGTTGGGATTCCAGATATCAGATACTACTACTCCTGGTCCCACACCATGGATGGAATTTTATATCTGAAGGCGAGGAAGGATGATAGAGTATTAGTTGTTAATCTTCCTAATTCCAATAAAGGCTATTGGGATCAAGTTTTTATTGCCAGGAATTGGAAACACCCACCCATTTCGGAGGGCAAACATTATAGGGGGTTTATATGCCCGGAGAGGCGAAGTGATATAGGTTGACCTTTATTTCCCTTGTACTGAGAATTATTTGATTAAGCTATTACTAATGAACTTTTTCCTTTCTTTTTTCCATCTCAATCAAAGAATAAAGATCCTTCTCCTTCTCACTTCAGTAGGGAGGATCTGATTAAGGCTTGGAATTTGAGAAGGCCGTTGGTCGCTGGTGGGGATCACCCAAGGTCGGCATCTTTTCTTTTGGAGTATAAGAATTCCATCAGCAGCTTCGCAGCTCATTCACTAGCAATAATACCTGAAGTTCCTCACCCTTCAATAAGCGAAGAGGCTTCTAGTTCTTCCTCCTTTGAGTCCCTAAACATTGAGTCTATTCATGTTGTTGAGGAAGAGATAATGGATCCTAGAAAGAGAATATTATTAGTTGGTGATGGTGATATGTCTCCTGCCTCCCCTAAGATAAAGGTTCCCAAGAGGACTGAGCCTGAGGGCCACTCTGCCCTATATTTGTGTCAGACTCATCAATCCGAGAGAAGGGAATGAAGGAGAAGACTCATTCATTTTCAACATCTTTGGTTCCTTCTAAGAAGGGTGACACCCATAGTTCTGTAAGGAATCATGCAGTGATGTCAGTGGCAAATAACCCCTCTTTGGCTTTTGGTCCGCTGAAGGGTGGAGTGATCGCACTTGATCACGAGCAAGTCAATTAGCTGACGCATGACCAACTTTCAACCCACCCGTTTTAGGACCATCCACCCGTTCAGGATTTTTATCCACCCAAGGTCGGGTTCACTTAGTGCCTAGGGATCCCCTATAGGTCTTTTGTTTGCCTGGGAAATTCATGAGGTTTCGTATTTTTTCATGATGAATACCTTACGACCTTGACTTTTATTGTAATTAAATAGCTTTTAATTGTAATCAAACTAAGGTGGTTGTTTAAATGTGAGCCTGCCACTTGGAGGCAATGCTAAATAGCTAAATGAATAACTTGGGCTTGTACTTTATTAAAAATTCTAGAACAGACTTCGAGCATCATAAGTCCTGGAATAAAAAATTTCAAAAACTAACTAAGCTAGAAATAACTAAGTAAGAATGAATTAAAAATAATTTTCTTAAGGTTGGCCATATTCCATGCCCTTGGTATTTACTTGCCCCCCATTGTTTCCAAATGGCGATCCTTGCAAATCGTCTCTGATGACCTTGAATGGTCCCTCCCAATTAGGCCCAACTTTCCATCTGAAGGATTTTTGTCACTACTGAGGACTTTACTAAGGATGTAATCGTCGACCTAAAAGTTTTTCTAATTGACGCCCTTATTGTAGTGTTAAGCTAGTTGTTGTTGGTAAGAAGCCAACTTTATCATGGCCTACTCTCTTCGCTCTTATTCTAAGTTAAGTTTAGTCCTCACGACTTCCTCGTTCAAACCCTGCTTGACGATGGTGGTCCTCATGGTTGGCAAGTCGGTTTATAAAGGAATAATAACTTCCATCCTATACGTTAAAGTGAAAGGCATTTCTCTAGTAGTTCTTCTAGGTGTAGTTTGATATGACCATAGGATGTGAGGAAACTCATCCGCCCAAGCTCCTTTTGCTCTTTTTAATCTCTGTTTCATTCCATCGAGCATCATTTTATTGGAATCCTTTGCATGCCCGTTACTTTGGGGGTAGGCCACAAAGTTGAAGTGGTGCTTGATGCCATGGTTATTGCAGAAACCTTAGAACGTTTCACTTTCAAATTGTGTGCTGTTTCTTATGATTATCGTCCTGGGTATGAAAAAACTTCTTCATGATGTTTCTCCAGATGAATCGAATCATGACAATGTCCCTGATGTTCGCTAGTGGCTCTACTTCAATCCACTTGGTGAAGTAATATGTGCTGACCAAGAGATATTTGTGATTTCCTTGTGTAGCTAAGAATGAACCTACAATATATCCAAATCCCATTAGGCGAATGACCATAGGCTAGTTAATGACTTTAAATCGTTGGCCGACTAATGGAGCATGGGGGAGAACATTTGGCATATATCAAACTTCTGGATGCAAGTGGTTGCGTATTTCTATATATAGGGCCACCAGTACCCTTGTTTCATTGCTCGAAAGGAAATAGATCTTCTTCCTGCGTGGCTTCTGTAGATTCCATCGTGTAGATCCTATAAAACTTGGCCGACGTCATTCGGTTGCATGTATTGGAGGTATGGATCAGTAAAGGATATTCTGTAGAGTTTTCCTTCGAGTGATAGATAAAATTGTGTAGCTTTAACCCTGCCTTAGTGTGCTTGCTTTTTATCTGACGACAGGATATCTCTTTACTAAAAAGCGATTATTGGGTCCATCCAGCTAGGAATTTTTTATATGACGAGAACTTGTTCGATGACCATGGGGTTTGCGATGTTGAGCTTAGTGAGGAATTCCACTTCGATAGTTCTTTTAATTTCATAGTCCAATGCCGAGCTTAAAGTACTAAAGCATCGACATGGCTATTATGCCCCCTAGGGAACTGTTGAATGTGTACCCTCTTAAATTTTGACATCAAATTATGAGCCACTTGTAGGTATTCCACCATTCGTTTATCAGTGGAATTAAAATCTCCCGTTACTTGGTTGGATACCAGCTTTGGATCGTTGTGAGTGAGGATTGCGTAGCCCGAGATGCGGTCTTTGTATTCAGCTTCATTGTTAGATGCCTCAAAGCCAAGTTTGATTCTTTTCTTGATCATGGAATTGTCAGGTGAGACAACCATAATCCCCACTTACGCCTCTTAGAGTTGGATTCGTCGTCTACCCATAATGTCCATTTTCTAGATTGGTTGATCTCTTGGCTCCTCAATTGATCGACAATCTGTTGGTTACGGAGGCTATTTTTCGTGTAAATTTACGCCTTAAACAGTCGTTCTTGGTCGCTAGTGTATATCAAATCTCCTAATTCTGATCGACCATTTTAACATCCATTCAGAGAGGTTGGTTTTTCAAAAAATGACTTTGAGGGGAAGGAAGTGGACTATGATTGAGTGAGCTTCAAATTAGTGTTCCAATTTTTGCGATGAGATGACCAAGGAATAGTCCAATTTTTTGAGTGGGAGGTAGTTTTGCTCAGTTTCTAGGAGTGTTTTATTGACATAGTAAATGGGGGATTGGTGTACCTCTCTCTCATAAACTAGGTCCAAACTGATTGCATGGCTTGAAACTGTTAGGTAGGGATAAATAGGGTCTTATGGATCCAGGATAGTCAACATAGGGGGTTTACTCAGATAGTACTTGATTTCTTCAAGGGCCTTTGAGCATTCTTATTTCCAGGTGAGGCTTTTTTCCTTCTTCAATACTTGAAAAGATGGCCAACATCATTTAAAAGACTTTGAGATGAAACGGTTAAGGGATACCAACATGCCCGTTAACTTTTAAATATCACGTAGTGTCTTTGGATGGAGGACATTGCTAATCGTGACTATCTGGTCGAGGTTATCCTCAGTACCCCTTTTACTGACCAAATATCCAGGGAACTTTCCAGATTGCACCCCAAAGGAGCACTTGGCTGCGTTGATCCTCATTCTGTAACATCTTAGGGTCTTAAAAGTTTCAGGCAAATCCTTCAGATGATCGACTTTGATCTTTCTCTTGACAAGCATGTCATCAATATACACTTCCATCTTTTATCCTAACTATTGCTTGAACATTCTTGTAACCAGTCTTTGGTATGTGGGTCCTATATTTTTTTATCCAAAAGGCATGACCTTGTAACAATATAGGCCCAAAGTGGTTGTAAATGAGGTTTTATAGTGGCCGGGGTCGAAAAGGGGGATGTAATGATATCTTGAGTAAGCATCTAGAAAACTCATCTGCTCATGACTGACTGTGGCATTGACAAGTTAATCGATCTTAGGCAGAGGGAAACTATCTTTAGGGCAGGCCTTGTTGAGGTCGGTGAAATCCACGCCCACTCTCCACTTATCGTTCCTTTTTTTTTACCACCACCATGTTTGAGAAACACTTTGGGAATTGAATCTCTATGATGGACCTTGCCTCCAGAAGTTTCCCTACCTCAGCTTACATTGGCTTCGCTTTCTCCGAGGTAGTTTGGTTAGCTTTTTATGAGCTCAACGAATGTGTGGGATCAATGTGAAGCCTGTCATGCGACTTTGGGATCGATTCCTAGCATATCGTACGGATGCCATGCGAATACCTCTTGATTCTTCATCATAAAGGAAATTAGTTCCTCCCTCTCCTACTCGGATAACGTGGTGCCGATCAAAAGATTTTTTTCCGGTTATTCCCCATCAAAAGCTATCTCCTATAATTTCTTCATGACCCTATTTGCAGGGTTGACTCTCGTCTCTTCCACCCCTGGTCTTTCGTACTTTAATTACTATTTAGACAGTGTTGCTCTGTCTTGAGATGATTTAAGAATGACTTCCTTTTCTCTTTTTTTCTTATTTGGGTCAGATGGAAGTAATAAAACACTTACTAGCAATGGCATGGTTACTTATGATCTCCATTATTCCTCGATCTGTAATGCACTTGAGTTTTTGGTGATTAGTGGAGGGAACAACCTGCATGGCATGCAACCACCCTCTTCCAAGAATGGCATGATAGGGCGAGCCAATGTCTACCATCAATAACTTAATCAACTTTAAGATATTACCATCCCTAACTGGTAGGAAAACCTTACCAATTTCAAAGTCATTTTTCCAACAAAGTCGGTTAGGGTAACGATTGCTTCCTTCAAGTCTTCCATCTTCAGTTTGAGATTATGAAAAAGCTCCAATTACATGACTTCAGAGGAACTCCCTTGATCGACTAATAGCTTATCCATATCCCAGTTTGCAATCATGTGGGTGATTCCTAGCGCATCATGGTGTGGAGTTCCTACTCCGATTAAATTGTCTTCCGTGAAGACTATATTCTTGTTATAGTCCACGTCTTCCGATCGACTGCGCTTGCTAGCCAGACTTTTGGTAAGGTTAATTTAGAAGATCTCTATAACCGCAATGACCTTTTTAAGCTCCATCCAAACTGTGTTGCCCTGGATTTTATTAGGATCTTAAGCATCGTGGATAACGACAAATTTGTGCCCCGTTTCGTCATCCAAAACATTATCTGGTTTTGGGTCAGTGTTGTCAACGACCTGGTCAACTTTCTTCTTAACATATTCATTAAAATGCCCCACGTGAGCTAACTCTTCTAGATGGTATTTAGGGTCCTTTCAATTCTCTGTCTTGTGTCTGCTCTCCTTGTTCTAGTTGCATTTAAGAGCATTATTCCTCTTGCTCGGATCACCGCCCATTTTTGTAGCCACTTGAGCAGTTACTGGTCCTTGATCTTGCCCAAGATCTTATAGATTAGTTCTTTAAAAACCGTGTTGATCTCCTGAAAGGCCTTGGATGGGCCAGCCTTGCTCCCATTTTTGGATCCTCCATTCTACTTTTTGTCCCTTTCTTAGGGTTGATCTCTTTGTTGTTTCCCTTTATCGCCTTTGCGAGACCATTCTCACCTTGGCTGAGGGCGATCACATTTTCCACCTTAGCATACTTTTCAATGCGTGACATAAGATCATCAATGGTGTCTGCCTCCTTCTTGGTGAGGGACTGGTGCAATATGGAGATATGGGGTAGGACTATTTTGAATGGTGCTACGGTAACCTACTCCGAGCAATCTTTGACCTTATTAAAGTTTTCCTAATAGCACCTGGCATAATCTCGTGAAATCTCATGAGGTTTCTTCCTCAATGTAAGGAGATAATCCATCCTCTTTGGGCCTGAACTGCTTATTATAATGCGAGCTATGAAGGCCTCTATGAGTGACTTAAAGCTCTTGATCGACGTGTAAGACAGCCTTTCAAACCACTTTTTGGCGACATCTCCTAGACTGGATGGGAATATATGACACAAGAAGGCATCATTAAAATTTAACAGGGTCATCACTTGCCTATATTGACGTACGTGATTTATGGGATCAGTCTTTCCATCGTATATTGATTAGGCATAAATTCTTCACATTTATCCCCTTAATTTCAGTATTTTTATGATCCCGTACTGTGTAAATAGCTTGGATTAGTCTCATATTTAGGCTAATAACCCTTTTTGCCAAGTATTTTGTATTTTGTGTATCTTTTATGTATTTTACATGTATTTCATGCAAGTTAGTGCCAAAGAGAACTCAAAATAGTGAAAGAAACCAAGAATCAGGGAGTTGAAGGGCATTTTTGTAATTTTTCAGCCTTAGTCCGGTGGTCCGGCCAATTGGAAAGTTGAAGAGCTTTCAATTACAAGAACACTGGAAAAAATGTCACCCCAATTCGAGCTACGGTGAAGAAGTTATGCCCATTTGAAATTGAGAAAGAAATCCAAGAAAAAAACTGTTAAGGGCAAACCGAACCGAAGCTGAGAAAAAGGAACCCGTTCGCCCATTTGTCACGCACCAGATCCGTTACAAAAGTAGTCACGCTTTCTAAGTGTGACAAATTGCCAAATACGAGATTTTTATTTTGTCCTTATCTTTTAGCCAAAAGAGTTTTGTGTTTTGGGGACTCTTCTAAACGAACTCTAGCCTATATATTTAGTCATTAAGACTCTTTTTATTCAGATTTCATTCATGTAAAAGCTTTATAACAAGTTGAAATATCTAGGAGAAAGATTCATATATTTTGCACTTTTAATTCAAGAGCTTTTCCAAATTTTCTTCAATCTTTGATTTCTTCTTGCATGTTCTTATTCTTTAATCTTGGTAACTTTTATTTCCTGCAGTTTTATTATTATTTCTCATACTTCATCTCTCTTTCCAAGAAATTATGAGTTCATGCAACGTCGATAACGTAGTTTTCATTAATTTCACCATGTTAGGCTAGGTTTTTAAAGGTTGGGATGCATGAACCCAACCTGATGTGGTAGTTGCATGTGTATAAAATTAGACCTCAAAATTTAATGATTTATTACCATCGTATTGCGTAGAAACGCGATAATTGTAGATCTTTGGATCTCGTTTGCTTTAGGGTAACCAGGATGCTTCAGAATGAAATTCGAGTGTAACTATTGCAATACCGATTTACTCGTGCTCTGAATATGTATGGTGCGGGCTTGAACCTCATATATGTAATGCTTGGGAGTACTAAAGTCTGGGTCTAATTAATCACTTAAATTTACGATTAGTTTTATACCATCAATACTCTAGGGTTGGGGGCTTGTGTCCCTACCTTAATTTTCCAATTAGTTTTAGTTAACTTCTTTATTTTTCTTTTTTTCCTTTCTCACTCAATCATCATCTTTTACACTTTATTTTTTTGAAGAAATAAATCAATTAAAATCTATCAAACATTCCCTGTGGATTCGATACCCAGACTCACCACTATACTCTGCAAAAGTGTAGTTAAAGTTTTTTTTTTGTATTGTGGTTAGAAGCCGATAACAACGACTAGCGTATTTACACGGACGCTCGGTTTCCAACACGATCAAAATGGCGTCGTTGCCGGGGAGTGTTTTGTTATATATTATAATTGATTTACTATTTCGAAAGAATTTTTTTCTTTGGTATTTTTTTTTGTTTTAACCTTTTTTTGTAGGCTTGCACAATTGAGCGCCAAGAAATGTTGAATCCTCAACCGTGCACCTCGGTACGCGAATTATCCATTTACATGCTATTCGGTAATAATGTCTTTTCATGGTGAGTTTGGTAATTATAATGGTTCATATGGTAATTGTTTTCAAACTTTTTATTCTCAAGAGTCCGCGGCTCGACCTATTACCATTGGTGAGGCCATTCTAACTCTTGAGTATGAAAGGCTTGAAAACGAATATCGGAGTGAATTTTATATTAAATATTCTCAAGAATCCGTGCCTCGACCTATTACCATGGGTGAGTCTTTTCTGAAACTTGCGTATGAAAAACATGAAAACGAATATCGGAAAAAAAATCATTTTGGGAAATCCAATGACGATTTTTCTTTCGATATTAGTGAAACTATACAAGGTTTTCAACCAAATGAGGAATCTGAGGTTCTAGAGCCAAGGGATCCTACTTTGGAAGAAAACATGCTTTTTCTAACCAAAAGAGTACCGGATTTTCTTTCCACCCAAAGCACAAAGAATATCGATTATGGTCTTGTTAAGGAAATGGTCGTAGTTTTCGATTATGTACGTTCTTATTCAGAAAACAAATAGGAGGTGGAGACTTGTGTGTCACCTCAAAATTCTAAAGAACATCTCATTGAAAGTGAGTCTGTTACCCTTGAAATTCAATCTCCAAGTGATGATGAATCACTTGAGATTGAGTTTATTTAATCACCATTCTCGTTCACTGTTATTGAACTATTAGAAGTACCGCTAGATTCCTATTTGTCGGTTGAAAATTCTGAAATGTTTACACCTTTTACCGACAAAGATACTTTTCTAGAATTGTTTTCTAATACGGATTCTTCCTTTTTGTGTGCCCCTCTCCCCATACTACTTGAAAAATCTTTGGGAGGTGATTATATTTTTCTTGGATGTCAATTGTACTTGTCCCACCTAGCACCCAAACCCCCCATCATCCCGCAAATTTTTTTAATTGGTGATGGTTCATTTTTTTCATCTCACACATGCCTCCCGTTGTTCAAACGGAATGCTTATATTTTAGGAGGCATGCATCCTAGTGAGAGTACACCATTAATCCCTCAAAGTCATATTATATTTTGGGTGGACCCTCAAATTTTTTGACTTCTAGTGTATAACTTATTAGAATTTGAAAATCGTAGGTTGTATAATAGTTAGCTTATTTTTTTAGAGTTTTTGTTATTCTTTTTGCTGTGCTTGGTTCTAACATGTTTTTTAGATTCAATGGACTCGTACTTTTCAGGGATCGCTCCATTTTGGGTAATATTTTGATTTTCCTCTCTTTATGTTGTGTTCTTGATTCTCATTGAGGACAATGCAACATTTAAGTTAGGGTGTATGGGATATTCTTTCCATTTATTGTTTAGATTTATTGATTCGATCACATGTTCTTTCCAAGTGTGTATTTTTTAGAAAATTTAATTTTTTTTTTGAAAAAAGCCAAAAATATTTTTCTTTAAAATAAATAAAGATTGGAATTTAAAAGCTTCAAAAATGTCACAATTATTTTGTCTCAAGTTGTAAAAATCAATGCACAAAGCCTAAATTGACCAAAGATGGAAATTGAAAGAAAATTGACGACTTTATGAATAAGTGCGGAGATTGACAAACCCGGTGAGATTTCGAGCCTATATTTTTTTTTGAGCATTTTAAATCAATCCGAGCTAATGATTAACTCAAAGTTCATTTCAGCATTTTAAAAAGTCGTTGATGATCTCTATTTTATTATTTTGATCGGTTATGGGAAATGTAATGTTGCCTCGAAAATCACGCTACAAATCTCTAAATTAAATTAATCTCGAGACACATATGGTAAATTAATAAGTAATTCGGAAAATGAAGTAGGTCATCGTTTGTTACCTAAAAATATTAGCCATAAAAATATGTGAAATTTTTTCCCTTTGATAACCCAATTGAGCCGAATAAAATTTATCCTTTTCGTTTGGTAACTTGAAAATCCGATTAGCCCGAAATTGCGAAAATGGAATATTCTTTAAAGTCCGAAAAGTGCATAAGAAGGGGCAAGAAAAAGAATAAAAATGCTCAACAAAAATAGCATGAAAAGAAAAGAAGTGAAAAACATAAAAAATAGAGAAAAGGAATAGAAAATGAGCAAAAGCTCGAAAAAGCACTAAGGGACATCATAAGAAAAAATTTCCAATTCTAAATTTTCCAACCATTTCCATGTTACCCAATACACCTATAACCCGAAAAAGTCCTAACCGAGTCCGGATTGATAAATTAATTATCGCGTGGAGAGCTAAGACACCAAAAGATAATAAAAGAGATTAAATGTGTGAAAAAGAAGCGATGTTCTCATTTCCCAATGATCGTATTTCGATGATGAGATCTATTCACCATATATTTCCATCTTTCAATTGTGTGCGTGACTTTGCGTCCATTATATTTACTCTTTATATCCTGCACACCGAGAGAATAGCCACAATCTGAGAGATTCGTTTGAGAGAGCATCCCGTGAGCATTTGAATCAAAACGAATTTTCGGAAGGTAACGTAATGATCGATCGGTGGAAGTTAGCGATTCAATTTTTGGCTTCGCACACACACACACACTATAACTTGAGACTTGTAAATATGACTTTAAGGTGACTGTTTTTCGGGAGTTTAAATTGTACAATTTTTAAGTATTTTGATTTTTCTTTGAGTCAATAAAGAATTTTGTGGGTATATTCACTGCAAACCCTCACGAGACACCACTCGTCCTACTAGGGTAACCTAGGGGTTTAAAGGCTTATTGCATACGCTAAATGCAATTGCTTGCCTGCGACAAAGGTATTATATCCCAATAAAGTTTTTGAAGGGTCCTTAACTCATACTCTTATCCTTTTACATTGCTCAGGACGCGTAAAGTTCTAAGTTAGGGGACTTGATTAGGCATAAATTCTTCACATTTATCCCCTTAATTTCGGTATTTTTATGATCCTGTGCGGTGTAAATAGCTTGGATTTGTCTCATATTTAGGCTACTAACCCTTTTTGCCAAGTATTTTGTATTTTGTGTATCTCTTATGTATTTTACAGGTATTTTATGCAAGTTAGTGCCAAAGAGAACTCAAAATAGTAAAAGAAATAAAGAATCGGGGAGTTGAAGGGCATTTTCGTAAATTTTTAGCCTTAGTCTAGAGGTGTAGACAACTGTAAAGTTGAAGAGCTTTCAATTACAAGAACACTGGAAAAAATGTCACCCCAATCCGAGCTACGGTGAAGAAGTTATGCAGATTTGAAATTGAGAAAGAAATCCAAGAAAAAACTGTTAAGGACAAACCGAACCGAAGCTGAGAAACAAGAACCGGTCCGCCCATTTGTCACACACTAGATCCGTTACAAAATTAGTCACGCTTTCTAAGTGTGACAAATTGCTAGATACGGAATTTTTATTTTGTCCTTATCTTTTAGCCAAAAGAGTTTTGTGTTTTGGGGACTCTTCTAAACGAACTCTAGCCTATATATTTAGTCATTAGGACTCTTTTTATTCAAATTTCATTCATATAAAAGCTCCATAACAAGTAGAAACATCTAGTAGAAAGATTCACATATTTTGCACCTTTAATTCAAGAGCTTTTCTAAATTTTTTTCAATCTTTGATTTCTTCTTGCATGTTCTAGTTCTTCATTCTTGGTAACTTTTATTTCCAGCAGTTTTATTATTATTTCTCAAATTTCATCTCTCTTTCCAAGCAATTATGAGTTCATGCAACATAGATAACGTAGTTTTCATTAATTTCACCATGTTAGGCTAGGTTTTGAAAGGCTGGGATGCATGAATCCAACTTGATGTGGTAGTTGCATGTATATAAAATTACTCCCTAAATTTAATGAATTATTACAATCGTATTGCGTAGAAATGCGATAATTATAGATCTTTGGATCTCGTTTACTTCAGGGTAATTGGGATGCTTCAGAATGCAATTCGAGTGTAACTATTGCAATACCGATTTACTCATCCTCTGAATATGTATGGTGCGGGCTTGAACCTCATATATGTAATGCTTGGGAGTACTAAAGTCTGGGTCTAATTAATCACTTAAATTTATGATTAGTTTTATACCATCAATACTCTAGGGTTGGGGGATTGTGTCCCTACCTTAATTTTCCAATTAGTTTTAGTTAACTTCTTTATTTTTCCTTTTTTCCTTTCTCACTCAATCATCATCTTTTACACTTTATTTTTTTGAAGTAATAAATCAATTAAAATCTATCCAACATTCCCTGTGGATTCGATTCCCAGACTCGCCACTATACTCCGCAAAAGTGTAGTTAAAGTTTAATTTTTTTTGTATTGTGGTCAGAATCCGATAACAATGACAAGCGTATTTACACGGGCGCTCGGTTTCCAACACGATCAAAATGGCGCCGTTGCCGGGGAGTGTTTTTTTTATAGATTATAATTGATTTACTATTTCGAAAGAGTTTTTTTCTTTGGTATTTTTTTTTATTTTAACCTTTTTTTGTAGGCTTGCACAATTGAGTGCCAAGAAACGTTGAATCCTCAACCGTGCACCTCTGTACGCGAATTATCCATTTACATACTATTCGGTAATAATGTCTTTTCATAGTGAGTTTGGTAATTATAATGGTTCATATGGTAATTGTTTTCAACCTTTTTATTCTCAAGAGTCCGCGGCTCGACCTATTACCATTGGTGAGGCCATTCTTACTCTGGAGTATGAAAGGCTTGAAAACGAATATCAGAGAGAAATTTATATTAAATATTCTCAAGAATCCGTGTCTCCACCTATTACCATGGGTGAGTCCTTTCTAAATCTTGCGTATGAAAAGCTTGAAAACGAATATCGGAAAAAAAATCATTTTGGGGAATCCAATGACGATTTTTCTTTCGATATTTGTGAAACTATAGAAGGTTTTCAACCAAATGAGGAATTTGAGGTTCTAGAGCCAAGGGATCCTACTTTGGAAGAAAACATGCCTTTTCTAACCAAAAGAGTACTGAATTTTCTTTCCACCCAAAGCACAAAGAATATCGATTATGGTCTTGTTAAGGAAATGGTCGCAATTTTTGATGATGTACGTTCTTATTAAGAAAACAAAGAGGAGGTGGATACTTGTGTGTCACTTCAAAATTCTAAAGAACATCTCATTGAAAGTGAGTCTGTTACCCTTGAAATTCAATCTCCAAGTGATGATGAATCACTTGAGATTCTGTTTATTTCATCACCATTCTCGTTCACCATTATTGAACCATTAGAAGTACCGCTAGATTCCTATTTATCGGTTGAAAATTCTGAAATGTTTACACCTTTTACCGACAAAGATACTTTTCTAGAATTGTTTTATAATATGGACTCCTCCTTTTTGTGTGCCCTTCTCCCCATACTATTTGAAAAATCTTTGGGAGGTGATTATATTTTTCTTGGATGTCAATTGTACTTGTCCCACCTAGCACCCAAACCCCTCATCATCCCGTTAAAATTTTTAATTGGTGATGGTTCATTTTTTTCCATCTCACACATGCCGTCCGTTGTTCAAACGGAATCCTAATATTTCGGGAGGCATGTATCCTAGTGAGAGTACACCATTAATCCCTAAAAGTCATATTATATTTTGGGTGGACCCTCAAATTTTTCGTCTTCTAGTATATAACTTATTAGAATTTGAAAATCGTAGGTTGTATAATAGTTAGCTTATTTTTTAGAGTTTTTGTTATTCTTTTTGCTATGCTTGGTTCTAACATGTTTTGTAGATTCAATGGACTCGTACTTTTCGGGGATCGCTCCATTTTGGGTAATATTTTTATTTTCCTCTCTTTATGTTGTGTTCTTGATTCGCATTGAAGATAATGCAACATTTAAGTTAGGGGGTATGGTATATTCTTCCCGTTTATTATTTAGATTCATTGATTCGATCACATGTTCTTTCCAAGTGTGTATTTTTTAGAAAATTAATTTTGTTTTAAAAAGCCAAAAATATTTTTCTTTAAAATAAATAAAGATTGGAATTTAAAAGCTTCAAAAATGTCACAAATATTTTGTCTCAAGTTGTAAAAATAAAATGCACAAAGCCTAAATTGACCAAAGATGGAAATTGAAAGAAAATTGACGACTTTATGAATAAGTGCAGAGATTGACAACCCCGGTGAGATTTCAAGCCTATATTTTTTTGAGAGAATTTTAAATCAATCCGAGCTAATGATTAACTCAAAGTTCATTTCAGCATTTTAAAAAGTCGATGCTGATCTATATTTTATTATTTTGATCGGTTATTGGAAATGGAATGTTGCCTCGAAAAGCACGCTACAAATCTCTAAATTAAATTAATCTCGAGACGCATATGGTAAATTAATAAGTAATTCGGACAATGAAGTAGGTCATCGTTTGTTACCCAAAAATATTTGCCATAAAAAGATGTGAAAAATTATCCATTTGTTAACCCAATTGAGCCGAATAAAATTTATGCTTTTCATTTGGTAACTCGAAAAAACCAAGTAGCCCAGAATTGCGAAAATGGAATATTCATTAAAGTTCGAAAAGTGCATAAGAAGGGGCAAGAAAAAGAATAGAAATGCTCAACAAAAATAGCATGAAAAGAAAAGAAGTGAAAAACAAAAAAAATAGAGAAAAGGAATAGAAAATGACCAAAAGCTCGAAAAAGTACTAAGGGACATCATAAGAAAAAATTTCTAATTCTGAATTTTCCAACCATTTCCATGTTACCCAATACACCTATAGCCCGAAAAAGTCCTAATTGAGTCCGGATTGATAAATTAATTATCGCGTGGAGAGCTAAGACACCAAAAGATAATAAAAGAGATTAAATGTGTGAAAAAAAAGTGATGTTCTCATTTCCCAATGATCGTATTCCGATGATGAGATCTATTCACCATATATTTCCATCTTTCAATTGTGTGTGTGACTTTGCGTCCATTATAGTTACTCTTTATATCCCGCACACCGAGAGAATATCCACAATCCGAGAGATTCGTTTGAGAGAGTATCCCGTGAGCATTTGAATCAAAACGAATTTTCGAAAGGTAACGTAATGATCGATCGGTGGAAATTAGCGATTCAATTTTTGACTTCGCACACACACACTATAACTTGAGACTTGTAAATATGACTTTAAGGTGACTGTTTTTCGGGAGTTTAAATTGTACAGTTTTTAAGTATTTTGATTTTTCTTTGAGGCAATACAGAATTTGGTGGGTATATTCATTGCAAACCCTCACGAGACACCACTCGTCCTACTAGGGTAACCTAGGGGTTTAAAGGCTTATTGCATACGCTAAATGCAATCGCTTGCCCGCGAAAAAGGTATTATATCCCAATAAAGTTTTTAAAGGGTCCTTAACTCATACTCTTATCGTTTTACATTGCTCGGGAGGCACAATGTTCTAAGTTAGGGGGTTTTATTAGGCATAAATTCTTCACATTTATCCCCTTAAGTTCGATATTTTTATGATCCCGTGCGGTGTAAATAGCTTGGATTAGTCTCATATTTTGGCTAATAACCCTTTTTGCCAAGTATTTTGTATTTTGTGTATCTTTTATGTATTTTACAGGTATTTCATGCAAGTTAGTGCCAAAGAGAACACAAAATAGTGAAAGAAACCAAGAATCGGGGAGTTGAAGGGTATTTTTGTAATTTTTCAGCCTTAGTCTGGAGGTGCATCCAATTGGAAAGTAGTAGATCTCTCAATTATAAGAACACTGGAAAAAACGTCACCCCAATCCGAGCTACGGTGAAGAAGTTTTGCCCATTTGAAATTGAGAAAGAAATCCAAGAAAAAATTGTTAAGGACAAACCGAACCGAAGTTGAGAAAAAAGAACCGGTTCGCCCATTTGTCACGCACCAGATCCGTTACAAAATTAGTCACGCTTTCTAAGTGTGACAAATTTCCAGATACGAGATTTTTATTTTGTCCTTATCTTTTAGCCAAAAGAGTTTTGTGTTTTGGGGACTCTTCTAAATGAACTCTAGCCTATATATTTAGTCATTAGGACTCTTTTTATTCAGATTTCCTTCATGTAAAAGTTCCATAACAAGTAGAAACATCTAGGAGAAAGATTCACATATTTTGCACCTTTAATTCAAGAGTTTTTCTAGTTTTTTTTTTCAATCTTTGATTTCTTCTTGCATGTTCTTGTTCTTCAATCTTGGTAACTTTTATTTCCAGCAGTTTTATTATTATTTCTCATATTTCATCTCTCTTTCCAAGCAATTATGAGTTCATGCAACGTATATAACGTAGTTTTCATTAATTTCACCATGTTAGGCTAGGTTTTTAAAAGTTGGGATGCATGAACCCAACCTGATGTGGTAGTTTCATGTATATAAAATTACTCCTCTAAATTTAATGAATTATTACAATTGTATTGAATAGAAATGCGATAATTATAGATCTTTGGATCTCGTTTGCTTCAGGGTAACCGCGATGCTTCAGAATGCAATTCGAGTGTAACTATTGCTATAACGATTTACTCGTCCTCTGAATATGTATGGTGCGGGCTTGAACCTCATATATGTAATGCTTGGGAGTACTAAAGTCTGGGTCTAATTAATCACTTAAATTTACGATTAGTTTTATACCATCAATACTCTAGGGTTGGGGGATTGTGTCCCTACCTTAATTTTCCAATTAGTTTAATTAACTTCTTTATTTTTCCTTTTTTCCTTTCTCACTCAATCATCATCTTTTACACTTTATTTTTTTAAAGTAATAAATAAATTAAAATCTATCAAACATTTCGTGTGGATTCGATACCCAGACTCGCCACTATACTCCGCAAAAGTGTAGTTAAAGTTTAGTTTCTATTTTGTATTATGGTCGGAAGCCGAAAACAACGACTAGCGTATTTACACGGACGCTAGGTTTCCAACACGATCAAAATGGCGTCGTTGCCAGGGAGTGTTTTGTTATAGATTATAATTGATTTACTATTTCGAAAGAGTTTTTTTCTTTGGTATTTTTTTTTGTTTAACCTTTTTTTGTAGGCTTGCACAATTGAGCACTAAGAAACGTTGAATCCTCAACCATGCACCTTTGTACGCGAATTATCCATTTACATACTATTCGGTAATAATGTCTTTTCATGGTGAGTTTGGTAATTATAATGGTTCATATGGTAATTGTTTTCAAACTTTTTATTCTCAAGAATCCGTGGCTCGACCAATTACCATTGGTGAGGCCATTCTTACTCTGGAGTATGAAATGCTTGAAAACGAATATTGGAGAGAAATTTATATTAAATATTCTCAAGAATCCATGCCTCGACCTATTACCATGGGTGAGTCCTTTCTAAATCTTGCATATGAAAAGCTTGAAAACGAATATCGAAAAAAAAAATCATTTTGGGGAATCGAATGACGATTTTTCTTTCGATATTTGTGAAACTATAGAAGGTTTTCAACCAAATGAGGAATCTAAGGTTCTAGAGCCAAGGGATCCTACTTTGGAAGAAAACATGCTTTTTCAAACCAAAAGAGTACTGGATTTTCTTTCCACCCAAAGCACAAAGAATATGGATTATGGTCTTGTTAAGGAAATGGTCGCAGTTTTCGATGATGTACGTTCTTATTCAGAAAACAAAGAGGAGGTGGAGACTTGTGTGTCACCTCAAAATTCTAAAGAACATCTCATTGAAAGTGAGTCTGTTACCCTTGAAATTCAATCTCCAAGTGATGATGAATCACTTGAGATTGAGTTTATTCCATCACCATTCTCGCTCACCGTTATTGAACCATTAGAAGTACCGCTAGATTTCTATTTGTCGGTTGAAAATTCTGAAATAATTACACCTTTTACCGACAAAGATACTTTTCTAGAATTTTTTTCTAATATGGACTCTTCCTTTTTGTGTGCCCCTCTCCCCATACTACTTGAAAAATCTTTGCGAGGTGATTATATTTTTCTTGGATGTCAATTGTACTTGTCCCACCTAGCACCCAAACCCACCATCATCCCGTTAAATTTCTTAATTGATGATGGTTCATTTTTTTTCATCTAACACATGCCTTCCGTTGTTCAAACGGAATCCTTATATTTCGGGAGGCATGCATCCTAGTGAGAGTACACCATTAATCCCTCAAAGTCATTTTATATTTTGGGTGGACCTTCAAATTTTTCGACTTCTAGTGTATAACTTATTAGAATTTGAAAATCGTAGGTTGTATAGTAGTTAGCTTATTTTTTTAGAGTTTTTGTTATTCTTTTTGCTATGATTGGTTCTAACATGTTTTGTAGATTCAGTGGGCTCGTACTTTTTGGGGATCGCTTCATTTTGGGTAATATTTTTATTTTCCTCTCTTTATGTTATGTTCTTGATTCGCATTGAGGATAATGCAACATTTAAGTTAGGGGGTATGGGATATTCTTCCCGTTTATTGTTTAGATTCATTGATTCGATCACATGTTCTTTCCAAGTGTGTATTTTTTAGAAAATTAAAAAAAAAATTGAAAAAAGCCAAAAATATTTTTCTTTAAAATAAATAAAGATTGGAATTTAAAATCTTAAAAAATGTCACAAATATTTTGTCTCAAGTTGTAAAAATCAAATGCACAAAGCCTAAATTGACCAAAGATGGAAATTGAAAGAAAATTGACGACTTTCTGAATAAGTGCGGAGATTGACAAACCCGGTGAGATTTCGAGCCTATATTTTTTTTAAAGCATTTTAAATCAATCCAAGCTAATGATTAACTCAAAGTTCATTTTAGCATTTTAAAAAGTCGTTGATGATCTCTATTTTATTATTTTGATCGGTTATGGAAAATGGAATGTTGCCTCGAAAAGCACGCTACCAATCTCTAAATTAAATTAATCTCGAGACGCATATGGTAAATTAATAAGTATTTCGGACAATAAAGTAGGTCATCGTTTGTTACCCAAAAACATTAGCCATAAAAAGATGTGAAAAATTATCCCTTTGATAACCCAATTGAGCCGAATAAAATTTATCCTTTTCGTTTGGTAACCCGAAAAACTCGAGTAGCCCGGAATTACGAAAATGGAATATTCATTAAAGTCCGAAAAGTGCATAAGAAGGGACAAGAAAAAGAATAAAAATGCTCAACAAAAATAGCATGAAAAGAAAAGAAGTGAAAAACATAAAAAATAGAGAAAAGGAATAGAAAATGAGCAAAAGCTCGAAAAAGCACTAAGGGACATCATAAGAAAAAATTTCTAATTTTGAATTTTCCAACCATTTCCATGTTACCCTATACACCTATAGCCCGAAAAAGTCCTAACCGAGTCCGGATTGATAAATTAATTATCGCGTGGAGAGCTAAGACACCAAAAGATAATAAAAGAGATTAAATGTGTGAAATAGAAGTGATGTTCTCGTTTCCCAATGACCGTATTCCGATGATGAGATCTATTCACCATATATTTCCATCTTTCAATTGTGTGTGTGACTTTGCGTCCATTATATTTACTCTTTATATCCTGCACACCGAGAGAATAGCCACAATTCGAGAGATTCGTTTCAGAGAGCATCCCGTGAGCATTTGAATCAAAACGAATTTTCGGAAGGTAACGTAATGATCGATCGGTGGAAGTTAGCGATTCAATTTTTGGCTTCGCACACACACACTATAACTTGAGACTTATAAATATGACTTTAAGGTGACTATTTGCCGGGAGTTTAAATTGTACAATTTTTAAGTATTTTGATTTTTCTTTGAGTCAATAAAGAATTTTGTGGGTATTTTCACTGCAAACCCTCACGAGACACCACTCATCCTACTAGGGTAACCTAGGGGTTTAAAGGCTTATTGCATATGCTAAATGCAATCGCTTTCTCGCGAAAAAGGTATTATATCCCAATAAAGTTTTTGAAGGGTCCTTAACTCATACTCTTATCCTTTTACATTGCTCGGGACGCGCAAAGTTCTAAGTTAGGGGGGTTTGATTAGGCATAAATTCTTCACGTTTATCCCCTTAATTTCGTTATTTTTATGATCCCGTGCGGTGTAAATAGCTTGGATTTGTCTCATATTTAGGCTACTAACCCTTTTTGCCAAGTATTTTGCATTTTGTGTATCACTTATATATTTTACAGGTATTTCATGCAAGTTAGTGCCAAAGAGAACTCAAAATAGTGAAAGAAACCAAGAATCGGGGAGTTGAAGGGCATTTTCATAATTTTTTAGCATTAGTCTGGAGGTGCGGCCAACTAGAAAGTTGAAGATCTTTCAATTACAAGAACACTATAAAAAATGTCACCCCAATCCGAGCTACGGTGAAGAAGTTATGCCCATTTGAAATTGAGAAAGAAATCCAAGAAAAAACTGTTAAGGACAAACCGAACCAAAGCTGAGAAAAAAGAATCGGTTCCCTCATTTGTCATGCAACAGATCCGTTACTAAATTAGTCACGCTTTCTAAGTGTGACAAATTGCCAGATACGGGATTTTTATTTTGTCCTTATCTTTTAGCCAAAAGAGTTTTGTGTTTGGAGGACTCTTCTAAACGAACTCTAGCCTATATATTTAGTCATTAGGACTCTTTTTATTCATATTTCATTCATGTAAAAGCTCCATAACAAGTAGAAACATCTAGGCGAAAGATTCACATAGTTTGCACCTTTAATTCAAGAGCTTTTCTAGTTTTTTTTTCAATCTTTGATTTCTTCTTGCATGTTCTTCTTCTTCAATCTTGGTGACTTTTATTTCCAACAGTTTTATTATTATTTCTCATATTTCATCTCTCTTTCCAAGAAATTATGAGTTCATGCAACGTAGATAACGTAGTTTTTATTAATTTCACCATGTTAGGCTAGGTTTTTAAATGTTGGGATGCATGAACCCAACCTGATGTGGTAGTTGCATGTATATAAAATTACTCCTCTAAATTTAATGAATTATTACAATCGTATTGCGTAGAAATGCGATAATTATAGATCTTTGGATCTCGCTTGCTTCAGGGTAGCCGGGATGATTCAGAATGCAATTCGAGTGTAACTATTGCAATACCGATTTACTCGTCGTCTGAATATGTATGGTGCGGGCTTGAACCTCATATATGTAATGCTTGGGAGTACTAAAGTCTGGGTCTTATTAATCACTTAAATTTATGATTAGTTTTATACCATCAATACTCTAGGGTTGGGGGATTGTGTCCCTACCTTAATTTTCCAATTAGTTTTAGTTAACTTCTTTATTTTTCCTTTTTTCCTTTCTCACTCAATCATCATCTTTTACACTTTATTTTTTTAAAGTAATAAATCAATTAAAATCTATCAAACATTCCCTGTGGATTCGATACCCAAACTCGCCACTATACTCCGCAAGAGTGTAGTTAAAGTTTAGTTTTTTTTGTATTTTGGTCGGAAGCCGATAACAACGACTAACGTATTTACATGGACGCTCGGTTTCCAACATGATCATAAATCTTGAAACTTGGGGTTGAAAACTTCTTTGGGGACTTTTCCTCCTCAATCTCTCTTGAAAATGGGGACTACATATGAGTGATAAGTGCCCTCCTTGTCAGCTCCTTGGTAGACTTAGCCCTGCGATTAACTGGGTGTTGGTCCATTTCTCTCCGGACCAAACTTTGTCTATCGTGCCTATGACGTCCTTCATCTTGGTTTTTCCTTATCAAATGGATTTCATGCTCTGAGTGATCCTATTCATAGCATGAACTCCTTCCTCAACTAGGATTGTTGTTCGCGTGAGGGCTAGGCATCCGCCCATGACACTTGTGGTTATCTCTGCATTTTTTCCAAACGTCGTTGGAGGCGTGCATTTTACTCCTCCTGGAGGCGTGTTTCTTCCTCCTATTGATGGAGTCATTCTTCATAGGCATCAACGAACCGCGAGATTTGTGTTTATCTGGGTTGTTCGTTGCTCTGCTCAGAAGGTTGCTCTTACAGGAGAAATTATGGATGGTTGATGGCCTGATTTCTATCCTGGTGGATCTTAGATCTGACTATGTATAATGAGAGTCTGGCTCACAGATCGCCTACAATAAGTGCCCTGTGAGGGTGAGATATTTCTTAACTCGCTAGTTTTGCTTTGGTTAGGGAAAAGTAATTTTCCACATACGATACTAATTGTGAGTACAAATAATCACAATTAGTGATTCTAAGCAATAGGGAAACAATCAACAAGTAAAAAATTATCAAGACATAAAGGATTTACGTGGTTCGATAACTGCCTACTGATCACCCGGTATTTAATTAGGCGGGGTGTCACAGGTGGTATCAGAGCATCAGGTTCTAGAGCCCTTATGATCTGTACGACTTATTATGTTTAGGACTGTTGTGTTCATTATTCGCACATTTTACATCTTTAGCTATTTGAGATATTTATTGTGGAATTATAAAGTTTCTCACCCATTTCAGATGCCTCCCAGACGTGCACAGTGAGCAAATAGGGATGCCCATCCGAGCCCCAGCCAGCTCCGGCCCAGGGTACGATGAATGTTGTGAAAGTAGTCGCTATTATAGCACAGGCGGTGAACGCAGCATTAGTCGTGGTACAGCAGGCTCCACCACAAGCACCAACAGTGGCTCTTGCACTAGTTCACGCTTTCCTTTCTGCTTGGGTGCGCGTCAGAGATGCCTTTCAGAAAGTACACCCTCCAGAGTTCGCGAAGAGTTCAGATGTGGTAAAGGCGAGCCAGTGGAGGAAAGATATATATAGGCACCTGAGGATTATGTGTGCACTGAGGTGCAAAAGAAGATTTTGTCTACCTTTAAGTTGGTAGGAGCAGCGCTACAGTGGTGGGAGTCCATCACCACCACGGAGGAGAGAGACAACTTGACTATTAGAGATTTCTGGGTGCAGTTTAATCGCAAGCACTTACCTTCCATCGTCCAGACAGAGATGAGGCGAAAGCTATCGAACCTCAAGCAGGAAGGAAAGACAGTTGTTGAGTATGAAGATGAGTTTATAGACCTTCTGAATCTAGTTCCAGATGAGATACGACAGAGGAGAATAAGATTCAGAGATTAATGGATGGTTTGACTTGGAAGATTCGCCATCACTTGTCAGGGAATCTTTCATTGTCCACTTACTCTGATGTGGTTAATGCTGCCCTGCTATATTGTCCGGACCATCGCTTCTACCTCCAGGGAAGAAAACGAGTTGGGGATTCTAGCCAGCAGGGCCGGACAAGAGGTAGTAGTACTGGTGGGACACCCTCAGCTTAGGGACAGGTCCGTCAGGGTGAGAAGGGTTTCCAGCAAAGGGATCCTACTAAGAGATTCCGTTCTGGAGATTTCAGACAACGACAGGGAGGTTTTAGGCAGGGTAAGTAGGGGCAGCAACGATTTCAGTAGGGCCACTAGGGCCAAGGGAGAGGAGGTAACGACCATCAGGACTGAGGGCAGCAGGGACAAAGGGGAGGACACTTTCGAGGGAGGTGTTTTACTTTTGGCAATATTGGCCACAAAAATCAGGACTGTCCTCAGAGGGGTAGAGCCTCGCAACAACAGCGACAACAGGAGCCCTAACGATCGTTATTTCCAGCCGCCCTCCCAGCACCACCCCAGGTTCCAGCCTTTCCAGCTATTCCATCAGCTCCGATACAGCAAGGTCAGTTGCAGTATGGGCGTGTCTACAACGTCCATCAAGCCCTAGTTCATCAGGCGCCACCTGTTGTTGAGGGTACATTTCCTATCCATGGTATTATGGGGCGCATTTTATTTGACAAAGGGAATCACACTGCTTTATAGCTACTAGTTTTGCACGGGCCACAAGGTTGTTAGACACAGCATAGAGTAGAGTGACTTGTGTAGACTCACCCCTAGGGAATGGGTCGTTGATTTTCTTTATATGTGAGGGAGTAGGTATCGATATTGGGAGTTTGATTTTGCCAGCATATATGCTAGTCTTAGATACGCACAAGCATGACGCCATTATTGTCATGGATTGGCTTGCTTCTAATAGAGCCATGATAGACTATTTTAGTAGGAGTATTATCTTTGCTATACCGGGACAGGAGATGTTCTTAGTAGCGATGCCTCGTCCTGAGGGAGGATCATCCACCCATTTATATTACACAAAGGAGGATACCTCTAGAGATATAGTGATTCCCATTAATTCGATTCCCGTAGTTCGTAAATTTTTTGATGTGTTCCACTATATACCGGGACTACCGCCTAGCTCAGAGATAGATTTCATCATAGACTTGATGTCGGGCACTTGATCGATAGCCCGAGAACCCTACCATATGGCTCTAGATAAGATGAGAGATTTATTGGACCAGATTGAGCAGTTGTTGGGACAGGGCTTTATTCGTAGGAGTACCTCGCATTGCGGTGCTCCAGTGTTGTTTGTAAAGAAAAGAGATGGGTCGTTGAGGTTGTGTGTGGATTACTGAGAATTAAACAAGGTCAAGATACGGAATAAGTATCCATTGCCCCGAATCGATGACTTATTCAACCAATTAAGAGGAGTTTCCTTCTTCTCAAAGATAGATTTGAGATCGGGATATCACCAACTAAGGATTCGGGAGCAGCATGTATCAAAGACTACTTTCTTAACGAGATATGGATCCTACGAATTTTGGGTGATGCTATTTGGATTGATGAATTCTCCAACCGTTTTCATGGACTTAATGAATAGGGTGTTCAGAGAGTTCTTAGACCAATTTGTCATTGTCTTCATTGATGACATCCTAATTTATTCCTGGATTGAGGAGGAACACGCCGACCATCTGAGGATGGTTTTACAGACACTGCGTGAGCACGAGTTGTATGCAAAGCATGAAAAGTGTGGATTCTGGTTGAGGGACGTTCAGTTCTTGGGTCACATAATCTCTGAGGAGGGTATATCGGTAGATCCAGGAAAGGTGTCAGCGATGAGGGAATGGGGGCAGCCCACTACACTGACTAAGGTTCGTAGTTTCTTAGGGTTGGCAGGATACTACATGAGGCTTAATCGGGGATTCTTGAAGATAGTGGGTCCATTGACAAACTTGACTCGCAAAGGGATACCATTTATATGGGATAATGCCTATTAGTTGGCCTTTGATGAGCTGAAGGACAAGCTGACTTCAGCACCAGTTCTAGCACTACCCAGGCCCGGGTTGGAATACCTAGTCTACACTGATGCGTACTTATTAGGACTCAGGGTTGTGCTTCAGCAGGAGGATAAGGCAATTGCTTATGCTTCCTATAAGTTTAAGCCTCATGAGAGGAATTACCCTACCCATGACTTAGAGTTAGCGGCAGTCATATTTGCATTGTAAATATGGAGGCATTATCTCTTGGGGGAGAGATTTTGCGTGTTCACGGATCATAAGTCACTGCAGTATCTGTTCATGTAGCACAAGCTGAATATGCGTCAGCGGAGGTGGCTTAAATTTATGAAAGACTACCAGTTCGATATCCATTACCACCTAAGGAAGGCTAACGTAGTAGCAGACACATTGAGCCGTAGGCCAGCAAGTGACGTGGCCGAGGTGTGGAAGGCGAAATGGAAAGAACTCAAGCATAAGGATACAGTTGCCCGATCATTCATGTCAGTGATGACGATTACACTCGAGATACTCACTAGGGTGATACAGGCTCAGGCAGCGGATTCCTTCTATCAAGATCGGATCATCTAGCTCCTAGCCAAGGGAGCAATGATTTTCTCCGTGAGCTCAGATGAAGGTTTACACTTAAATAGAAAACTAGTAGTCCCATAGGGGGAGGAGTTGTGGAATGCAGTGATAACAGAGTCGCACAGTTCACGATTTGCAGTACATCCCGGAGGGGATAAGATGTACCAGGATATGAGGCGATAGTATTGGTGGAGCGGAATGAAGAAGGACATCATCGAGTTTATATCGAGGTGTGCCACTTGTTAGTTAGTAAAGATAGACCATCAGAGACCCGGAGGACTACTACAGCCGTTGGAGATCCCTTTGTGGAAATGGGAGAGCATTTCCATGGATTTCATTACAGGGCTACCTACATCGCAGAGAGGTCACGATTCCATATGGGTGATTGTGGATCGATTGACCAAGGTAGCTCATTTTCTGCCAGTTCAGACAGACTAGACTACAGGGCAGTATGCTTAGATATTTATTACCGAGATAGTGAGACTCCACGGGGTGCCACTTGATATTGTGTCCGATCGGGATAGGATTTTTGTGTCCAAATTTTAGGAGAGTTTCCAGCTGTCCATGGGTATGAATTTACGTTTGAGTTCATCCTATCACCCGCAGACAGACGGGCAGACAGAGCGGACGAATCAGATGTTGGAGGACATGTTGCGGATGTGTGTCCTAGATTTTAGAGGGGGATGGGAGAAGTACCTTCCACTGGTGGAGTTTGCTTATAATAACTCCTACCAGTTTACGATTGGCATGGATCCGTTTGACGCGTTGTATGGCAGACCCTGTCGTTCTCCAGTATGTTGGCTTGAAGTGGGGGATAACAAATTACTTGGGCCGGAGGTGATTCAGGACACCTCGGCTAAGGTCGAGTTAATACGGAGTCGCATTCGGGTTACTTGGGACCTGCAGAAGAGTTACGCTGACGACAAAAGAGTTTTCATAGAGTTCAGTGTTGGGGATCAGGTGCTGTTGCGAGTATCTCCTATGAAGGGGGCAATGCGGTTCAGGAAGAAAGGGAAGTCGGTGCCGAGGTATATTGGGCCATTAACTATTATTGAGCGAATTGGGCCAGTAGCTTATCGACTTGGATTTCCGGAGCACTTACATAGGATTCATGATGTGTTCCATATTTCGTCGCTGAGGAGATGTCTTCGGGATAATTTGTCCTACACCCATATGTCCTTAGAGGAGATTGATCTACAACCCGATAGTTCCTACGAGGAGGGATCAGTTGCCATTCTAGTCCGTAGTGAGAGGAAGATGAGGTCAAAGATAGTGCCGTTAGAACGAGTGCAGTGGGCGTCTACTTGGGAGCGTTAGGATGGCATGCGGGAAAAATATCCAGAGTTATTCCTACCAGGTATTCTATTATTTATTTCTTTTCTGAATTTCAGGACAAAATTTTGTTATTAGGGAGAAGTATGTAATACCCCATAATTTTGTATGATTTTATTTTATTTTAATTATAGAATTTGGATTAATTGATTTAAATGGAGAAATTTTAATTTATAATTAATCCGAATTTGATTGTAATAATTACGAGAGTTAGTATTTATCAAAAATAATTATGTTGAATATTACTTAGAGAGTGAAGTAAATATGAATACGAAAATATTATTTTGGTCGGGAGAAAAAAAATATGGCAGTTGCAACACACATAGTTGGAACGCGCATTTAAGTCATGTCAGTAATACTTTATTGGACTAAAAAGGATAATTTAGTTTTAAGTAACTCGTATGGCCGTTTTGAGTGTCCCCGTATGTCCGGAAGGGTCGAAATAGTCAGAAAACACTACTCGGGTGTTTTATTTGGATTCCTGGCATTTTAACCCAAAATGACAACCCGAAGGGGTATTTTGGTCTTTTGAAATTTTTGGAAATTAAAATGGACGAAAATAGGAAATTAAAAAGATAAAGAACGTGGTCATTCGGTTATCTGACAGTTTCTAAACTTACGTGAGAGAAAGAGAGAACCAAATAAGGAAAAGAAGAACTTTATAGGTGCTTTGGGCTAAGGATTCAAGTTTTTCCACCAGAAACCACACCAACGTGTAGATCGCGAAGAGAGGATCATCCCCATACCAGTTTCGTCCAACCATTTAGAAGTTCATGAAGAGGTAAGTGTTTATCTTGCTATATTATTGAGCATATGTGATTCATGTTAACATTAGTTGATGAGATAACTAGAATATTATGAATTTGAGACTGAATTGGGAATTAATTCTAAATTGGGTGTATAGGTTGGCATGTAGATGAATCACCCTATTCTAAGAATGATAAATCTGGAATTATAGGTTAAAATCACGATATTTAAATTGGGGTTTTGATTTAATATTAATGGTGGGCTTATGATTATGGAAATTTGAGATGTTTGAAGAATTAGTTTAAATCCCTATGATTACGTTAGGAATTAATGCCGAAATATGTAGAAATTACTTTTTAATGATGAGCAATAGTCTAGGATTGTTGTTTGAGGGTTAGAATAAGTTTTGGGTGTCTTGTATGATGAGAAAGTTGGGAAAAAATGCAGAATTGGGCAGACAGGGACGATCGTGGAAATCTCGTTCGAAGGCCTAACCAGGTCGTTTGAACGACCTCGTTCGAACAAGATTTTCAATGAGATTTTCAATGAGATTTTCTTGAGTTTGTTCGAAGTGAGAACCTCGTTCGAACGACCTCATTCGAACGAGAATTTTGGACTTCTAACGAGATTCCAGAATGCTTATTCTTGGCCCCAATAAGTTAGAATCCTTCTAGGTTGGTCCAAGTGAGAGAAATTAACCTACCCTATCATCGAATGACTTAAATTCCTAGTTAGTAATGAGTTGAGAGAGCGACTATTCAAGGGGATATAGCGAGATAATAGAGCCTTAGAGAAAAGGTATATGTTAGAGAGATAAGTCGAAGTGTTGCAATAATGTGAATAGTAGAGACGATTATACTATCTATAAACTCGAGTAATTGAGTTGCGAGAATACCTATTGTATATATATATATAATACGTTGTGTGTATGCTTGTTGAATAAACTATTATGTGTATAACATACCTACGCTGCTTGCTATCGAGCGGAGGTTGCGCGTTGTGGACAATTATGCCTTGAGGACCCTTCGGGTGGGATATTGATTGGTATCACTAGAGCATAAAACCTAGGTACGGGTATCTGTGAGAACGATAGAGATGGTGGTTGTATGGGTGCGTAGCCTATCGGCTTGGGACTATGTTCGCCTCCAATATATGTATTTTGTTTGATGGTTCGCGAGAGACTGAAACCTTTAGTCCTTTATGCAAATGAGCGATGCAACATGACATGATAGCAGAGTATGCAGGCACCGCAGTTGTGTCTCTAGGTGCAATATTGTATATATATATATATATATAAGATAGAGTGAATATATGTATATACTTGTGTTGATATCTACTGTGTGAATTTAGCAGGTAGAATTGATAATGAAATCTGAAATGAATTAAGTAGCGAACACTTAAGTAAATTAAACTGAAAGTGTCTATTTATGCTAGAGAGGGATTGGTTCTATGTATTATACATTGCGAAGGAATTCATCGGGAATGATATCGGATTATGATGGGTTATTAGACAGGAAGGGCTAGTTAGTATGGGAATAGAATTTATGGGATTTGAATATTCGCTAGGCGTGCGCATTAGATGAGAGGTGAGCATCCCAAGTGAGTTCAATAATTTAACATGAAAAATATATGTGCTAATAAATCATTTTTAAGCACTTGCTCAAATCTCTTTTCTTGTCAAATTATCTTAGATTCTCAACCACAGGAACACCAGGCTTAGGAGTTCTATTCATTCGATGAGTTGTAGCTGCTATGGAGGCAACAAGACTTTGCTAGTAGACGCCTCTGAGTTTATCATTCCTTACTTTTGAGTTATTCATATCAGTTGGACATGTCGTGCCTTATTATTTATATACTCAGAGATTTGAGATTTAGTTCATTACTCTTCTCAGTTGTTGACTTTATTTAGTTGGATACTGTAATTGACTTTAGGCTGGATGTGTTTACTCTAGTCCCTTTTTTTTATGTTAGTTATTTCATTTCTTATGAGATTGGATTGGATGGTGAATGATTTAGTTATTTTCAGTAAATGGTTTCATATTAATTGAAAAGATAAAATTTTTGACATCAACCTTTTTAAATATTAATTAGGTGATTAGTTTTAATAATATTTTCTGCAGTGATGCATAATCTGAACCAACTGGATATTCTGATTTAATTAAGAAAGGAATGATCACCCAGTATTTAATTAGGCGGGATGTCTCAAAGAAGAAGCTTTTTATCAAGAACTCATTTTCATAAAACAAACTTTCTATAAATTTTGGCTATTTCTCCCAATAAGAAGTATTATGATATATGAGGTTCTCTTTCGGGGTTAATATCATATGTGATCTTTAAAGTTTGAAGACAAAGGCTTGTGCAACATTATTGATGTGGGTCATGACATCATGATGTTGAGATTGTCCATTGATGGATAGGAGTCTCCGTCTCGCTACAATTTGGTGAAAAAGGTGTGAGTTAGCGCGGATAGGAGTGTAAGTCATTAGTCCCCTCTGTAAGTCTTTACCAAGTTTAATGAGATTATTGCATTGACCTGAAGTTTTTTCCGTTAGTGGGTTTTTGTTCTCGTACATCAGTTTTTTTTATTTTATTTTCCTCTTCTGTATCTTTTGTCATTCACATGCTTAAGCAAGATAAAACTTGAAATTAGTTGATTAAAATTTGGGTAATTTTTTAACATGATATTTTAGGTGTCTAAAATAAATTTTTAGTGGGTCTCCATTTCAGTATTAAAAACGCACTCTTGGAGTTTTATTCTTAAAACCATGTATAAAGTTTGTTTATTAATAAATTTGTGTCAAGTTTATTTTTAAATGAGAATCTTGTTTGTGTGAATGCCTTATATTTTTTAAATATTTTTGGTCAATTGAACTTAGTAAGAACTCTGGTGGGTTGGGTTCGGCCTAATCATAGAAGATCAGAATTTCGATTATATTTCAATTTAATAGTTCACAATCTATATTGGGAGTTGACATCCCATCAATAAATCTACGCGTACGGTCTTAGTAGTTTATCTTGACTACGGAAACATGTCTGATGTATTGAATATTTCAAAGAGGATTATACCGGTACATTAGGAATATATTGAATGGGACATGTATGAAATTCAAGTCTAAGTGATGATCCGATAAAGCATGTGAAATATCACATTATTTTCAATGGGTGCATAGATTCTTAATGTCAAGGACTATGAAGATGAAAATATTCATATAATTATCACTTTGATTATTATGGGTGCGATCCAATTTATTGCTTCTAAATATCTGGAAGTAGGACGATCATTGTGTGTACATGTCTGAGATCATATTATGGAGGAATCCATGTCTGGGAGATATCCCAAATTGTAATATCCCTTGATAAACTTATAAGTTAATATTTTACCAGTAAACTTGATCAGGGTGTAATGACGTAATGATCCTTCATTCTACAGTTATATCAGGTGATGGATGTGGTATATATCTTCTCAAACTGCTCTTTTTCCATAGCATCATTATATTTCCATGGCCTTTGCACCTGATGTCATGGACTATCATCTTTCCTTGTTGTACCCTCGACTATTATTTTCCTCTTCTAGGGAATAACTTTTATTCCTTCTTCAAAATCTTATTCTATGATCTGGGACTCTTCCATCAGTTAAGAGTTTGTCCTCAGCCTTGTACCAACAACTCGGTTATGGGGTCCAGGCTTTAGACCCATTTTAAACATCTTAACCTTCTTTTCCTCGGTATTAATCAAATGAGGAGAGAAGCTCTAAAGCTATGCAAACTTATCCTTGTATTTGGCCACTGACAATGGTCCTTGTGTTAGTTCCAAAAATTCTACCAATTTCTTATCCCTGGCTGCAACTGGAAAATATTTCTCAAAGAATATCTCCTAAAATCTTGTCCACTCAATAGACACGGCCTCTCCCCCAAGTTGAGTTCTCCTCATAATCTTCCTCCGGTGATCTATCTCTGCCTCAAATATGAACATGGGAAAAGCCACTTTTTGGTCCTCAGTGCATTTCAACACTTCAAAAATCTTGTCATTCTTAATTATCCAGTCCTTGGCCTCTAAAGGATCAGGCTCCCCCTTAAAGGGTTGTAGCCCCAATTTCATGAAGTGATAAATGGTGTAGCCAATAGGACTTTCTTTGGTCGTTCGTGTCGCCATTGCCCTTGTTAGGGCGTAAACAAATCCAACCACTATTTTTGGCACTTATTCTCTATTTTTCTACAACGGGTGCCATGACCTCGACATTTTTACCATGGCTGCTCCATTTTATCGACGATTACCTATTGCCATGGCTTCCTAACAATAATTAAACACGTATAAATCTAATATCTTAGTTTGAAATTCCTAAGTGGAAGTCTACCTATTGTCTCCAAAAATGAACAATTTGATACCATTGTAACTCCCGCGACCTTGACCTATTAGATCGAGGCGTTAATTCTCTTAACCTCATATTAAAATAGTTTAAATAATCTTAAGTAAGGAAATCTTATTAGACCGCGACCTCTAAATAGGCCTAGGCCACTTAATAATAGGTAATATCACTTCACATTCATCATAAATAATCAAACATAAAGTTGTAATTGTAATCTCAAAAACAAAGAACCACATTCCTTAATACATGCACTAAGAAATCATTTGGTTCAATACATCATAACGAAAAGAATTACAATTAAAATGACTTTACAAAACTCTTTCTTAGCGTAACCAACGACAACTAGATATGTAATCTTAACAAAATCTACTATAATTTTTTTATTTCCTTTATTCTCCGCGGCCTCTATATCATCTTTATGGCCTTTTAACCCGAGGAAGTCAAAGAATAAAAGGATGAGCTTAATTAGCTCAGTAATTATTAAATCAATTATCCTCAGCCCAACCTACCAATTTTAGTAACCACAAATATACCAATAAAGCTACGAAATAGGTAATAAATTGAATCATCTATAATAAGATTATATATAAGAGGAGATAAATTATTTTCCCAAAATCACACCTCAATTTATGGTATATATTCGCATTGTTTTTCACCATACTCAATATAAACTTTATGGTATACTAATTTATTACCAAATTAGTTTATAAATTCAATAATTACACAATATAAACATGCACATGCAAGAAGATCAACCCAATTTTTATCATAACCACATAATCAACAACTTTCCTTTAATAACTTTAACCATATAATTCAACAACTTTAAAACTGGTTTTGACATACAAATCAAAGTTGGATACTACAAAACATTACAGTTCACCCTCACTCACTAGACATTCATTAACCCGATCTCTATCTAGTTGATTTATATGAGAACATCGCGTTAGATTTGGCATTGTAAATGTTTTATTTGTTTACATATTAGCTTCATAACAATGTTTTATTATCATTAGAATAGTAGATGGCTTCACACCACTCAATGACATCTCTCAATAATTTTTACTTTGTCGACAATTAGATGCCCGATGTATGGATGCCCAACTAGTGTATTGGGTAGCGAGTGGTGGTGAGATCTGTTAACGGCTTGTAGCATCCACTAACCATCATCAAGATGGATTCCCTTCTACATATATGGACAATTGCATTTCTTAGTAGTGGAATCTCTCTTCAACTTCTTCTCACCCTTACTTTCAGTTTAGTTCTCATTTTTTTCTCATTTGATGATCCATATGCTCCCCTTTACTCTCACAATCCAAATGTAGACTTCCCTTTTGTGTCACCGTTTTTGCATTAGATTTGGTTATTATAATAATTATTCTTATTAATCGAGCTTGATTTTGAGCCCGATCCACCAACTCATGTCGTGTGGGAAAAATAAGTACATATATGCAACAAATAGGTAGTACAGTGCTATAACTAATCAAATAATTGAAACATTGACCAATACTTTATCCATAAAGAAATTTATGCTAACATCAAACCTAAGGGCACTATCATGCCCTTTGTTCTCGTTATCCCCACCAACTAGCAAATCATCATTTAAGACAGTTGATGGAACCTGGATAAATACAAACATATGAATATAAAAAAAATGTCAATAATGTTTTTCACTAATCAAATTTACAAGAAGGGAGCATATTTGAAAAAAAGTGGATCATATATTTCATTTGGCATATATATGACAAAACACTTTGCTTGATTCAGGGCCTATACACCCAAAAACAATTATATGGTTCAGTATATTTGCATTGAAGTAGTTAGCCCCATTCGGGACACTCATGTAAAGACTTAAGCCCCAATACGGTGTACAGACCCAAAATTTAGTTTTCTTATGAAGAATATATACCAAGTGGTTCAGTATCTGGATAACAAAAATTTCATCGTTCTCGATATCTGAAGTTCCTAAAAGGCAGTGTAGACAGAGGGTCTAAACAAAAAGTCAATTTTTATTTTTTTCAAATTAAATATAAAACTTTAAGCAGATTAATCCCAAATAAAACTTATAACAGATTTAAACCAAGTTTTGTTAAAACAGATTAACCAATTATATCTTATCCTAAATATGCATCTAGGAGATAGCTCATAAAATAAATCAATCAACCACAACACGGCGATGTACGAGGAAAACCCACGATAGGAAAAATCTCGAACGACCCAACGACGTAAATAACTATGATGAGGTCTTACAAAAGAAAAATAGCAGAGTTTATCTTTTGTAACGTGAAGATGAAATATGGCACGACACATGCCATGTCGTGGGTTTACTGCTAGGAACCAAAATGAATGTGAAGACGCTGAGTCTATCTTTCGTCTTCCTAGGAACGTGAAGACGAAATATAGAAAGAAACACGACATAATATGTAAACTCTAAAGCTTCATTGTTATGTCTTCAATCAAACACGTCATAAGCTTAAAAGGTCAACAACTCAAAGCCTAACCTATGACTCACAACGTTTTGTCTGGAATTAAACCAATACATACAAAATGAATCAATTAGGAATTTGTCCTTACGAATTTCCCCATTTGGCTATTCTAGGAAAAAACCAAAAAAAAAGCACCTATGGGCTGTCAAGCTCTCTAAAATACTCAATCCCCAACCCCAAAATAAAAAAGTATAGACGCTCGATAGATACATACTTTGAGTAATTTTGCTCCCTTGGAAACTTTATCGCATATTGCAAACCTATACACTTAAACACACTTTTGAATGCAAAAAGAATACAAGTATAAAATATGCATAAGAATAAAGTCCCCCTATGTCTAACAATCCCAACCTTGGTCGGACGTCTCCCCCTAAGATAAAAATCTCATAAAAGTAAAGTGAAAGATACCATTTCTCCCATTTTTTGTTCAGGAATAGACAAAGTAAGAATGCATAAAACTATTTCACCCCCATAAACCATTTTTCACCCTAAATGTGAGAACATTATATACCAATTTGAAATAGAAAGGAAAGAATAATATCATGTAATGGTGTAAAGTGCAACAAAATACAACATGGCAACACAAGCACAAATAATCCACACAATGATCTATTGATACTAATATCGATGAAAATATGATATCTACTTTAATACATAAGAAATCATGAAATATCAATGCAAACAATCAATAAGAGATACCAATATGATCATGTGGCATGGCAATTTGATCCAACGATAAGGCAAATGACAAACAAGGATTAAATACAAACGTAAAGAATAAAAAAATCATACCGTATATATCAATATTAAAAATATACCAATGACACACACAGAGTCACACATATATATAGGTATAAACTACCACAAAAATTGACACAAAACATGTAAGTTTTACACACTATCATAGTATCGATGTGTCTAAACATGTGGGATGGAATGAATGGGCATGAACTAGATACAAATGAATTATGACCTAATCACTCAAAAATATCCATTCTATTTGTCCGCAAAACTTTATCAAACTAAGACTTAGCCTCGAGTGACAGATAGAGTGAACTCTATGAACAAACAAGCACAATACACACTAGCCTAGAATTTTGATGGTTCTACAAATCAATAGCGTCATGAAAAGATAAGAATAACTATGATTCATTGTGCAAACTCGTTGATCTTCAATTATAACACCCTAAAAAGCTAAACGTATATCATATTTTTTTCACTCAAATCTTTTAAGGATACCATTTTTGAAGATCAAACAAACAAACTTATTGGCCTTTAAACTTCTCTGCTTTTGCTTCTCATTTTTTAGGCTCTTGCCAACGGTGGCTTTCCCATAGAGGAGTCCTTTCGTAGCCCTTTCCCATACACCCTCATATTTTTAATAAGAAACAATCATACTCACAGGAAACGGTTCATACATACCCAAATCCCCCATAGTCAACATATATGTAGATGACAAGATTGATGGGAGAATATCTCACATAGCTTAAATATAACGCGTGAAGTTAACATTCAAAAGTGCTCATACATGTATGTGTGGAGGCATATACAAAGTGAATCAATTAAGCATATCAAATTCGAACAACTCCATGCAAGCATGATTAAAAACAATCTAAGCATTGAAAATCATAATCAAATGTCCTAGTCATATGGAAACATAGAATGAAGTGGATTCAAACACACTAATATACCATATAAAATGTGTAAATCTAAACTACACATAAACTAAAAATATTTTTGAGTTTTTAAACAATTTTCAAAATGATACCAATTTAAAAAAATAACTCAAAAGACAAACAAAATCTTTTTATATTTTTCAATAGGACTCTATAAATGAAAAATCAAAATATAAAAGACTTACACCAGATATAACTAGCAAACATATATATCATGGAGTATAAAATCTTTTTATATTTTTCAATAATCTATAAAATCAAAAATCAAAATACAAAAGGCTCAAACCACATATAATTAGCAAACACATATATTATGAAGTACAAAAGCTAGTGTATGTAAACATGCAAACACACTCAACCATTAGATATATACTTACGCGCCCCAAGGAGCTTTAGATGAAAATGTAAAGAAATTATTTGGAGAATTATTAGATGAAATATTACAACAAATTCCCACCCATGGAAACATATTTTTAGGAGGTGACTTGAATGGATATGTAAAAGTAGAATGGGATGGTTATCCAAGGATAAACGGGAGTTATGGTTTTGGTGAGAGAAATATAGGGGGAAACTATTTTAGAATTTGCAAAGGCCTACGATCTAGCGATAACAAACGTATATTTGTAAAAAAGGGGAGAACATTTTATAACATTTAAAAGGGACGAGAATAAAACTCAAATAGATAATTGCTTACTTAGAAGAAGAGACTTAAAGACTTGCAAAGACTGTAAGGTTATAACAGGTGAAAGCTATACAAATCAACATCGCCTACTATTAATAGATTTAGCCATTAAAGGATTTAAGTACCGAAAAGAGAAAATAGGTCATCAAAATATAAAATGTAAGGATTTAATAGGATGCAAAGAGATAGATTTATGCAGAAGTTATTGTGAAACATGAAGTGGACTTGGGACGAAAATGTTAACAACATTTAGTAAAAAACAAAGATTGATATTGAGAAAATAGGTAAGAAAATTTTAGGTGAGTCTAAAGGGAAAAGTTCATTAAAAAAGAGACTTGGTGGTGAAATGAGGAAGTTCAACAAATAATATAAAAGAAATGAATAAGTTTTAAAGAATGGAAAAATAGTACAAACCAAGAAGACTTGGAGTATAAGAAATTAGAAAGTGAAGAAAAAAATATTATTAGAAATGCGCAACAAAACGCACTAGATAATATATATAATAAATTAGGTACCAGAGAAGGTAAAAAGGATATATATAAATTGGCAAGGAATAGGGGTAGATTGACAAAGGTTATGGGTCCGGTTAATTGTATAAAAGACATAAAGCAAAATATATTAATTAATGATAAAGAAATTTTAGATATATGTCAAGAGTATTTTCAAGGATTATTGAATGAAGAATATCCTAAAAAAGATGTTGAGGACATAGAACCAAATATAGGGATGGTGTGTCCGAGTACTGAAAAGGAAGTAGATATATTAATAAAAATGGGGAGGAATAAAGCGGTCGGCCCAGATAGAATACCTATAGAGGTGTGGAAAATCCTTGGAAGTCTAGGGGTAGAGTGGTTAACATGTTTATATAAAAAAAATTTAAACGAAGGAAGTATGCCAAATGAGTGGAGGAAAAGCACCATAATACCTTTGTATAAAAATAAAGGGGATATACAAAATTGCGATAATTATAGAGGAATCCAACTGATGAATCACACTATGAAATTATGGGAAAAGGTTATAAAACAAAGGTTAAGAAATGAATCAACTATTTCAGACAACATATTTGGATTTATGCTAGGGCGATCTACCACAGAAGCTATTTACTTATTAAGACAACTAATGAAAAAATATAGAAGTAAGAATAAAATTTACATATGGTATTTATAGACTTAGAGAAGGCATATGATAAAGTAACTGGAGATATAATATGGTGGCCTTTAAGGAAGAACAGAATCCCTATGAGTTATATTAAAGTTATTGAAGATATATGGGGCTTTCTCTCTTGAGCCTCTTCTATTAATAGTGTGATTCACCTGGCATACTTCCATCTTAAGTCTCTTATATTAATTAGAAAGCTTTCTCTAACTCAAAGATTACCTTCAAACCCCCCCCCCCCCCCCCCTTCTAAATGTAGGGGGCCTTGAAGGTAATCTCTGAGTTAGAGAAAGCTTCCCCAATTAATGAAGCAGCTCAGTGAAGGATCCTAGTGATGCAGCCCAGCGATGAAACACGAAGAAAGAGCTATTCTTCATCTTATTTTTCTTACTTATTCAATTTGTATCTTTTAAGTACATTGTCTGTAATGTTGTAACGATTGTAATTTAAGAGTGTGAGGTCAAACGGTACTCGCGAAAGACCAGGACTGGTAAGGCCTGGGAGAGCTTTCATGCTCTATCAAATAACCTCGTCGTGGGAATCTCAGGGGGACTTGGTTTAGAGGATTGACAAGTGAGGTAGCATTAGGACTTTTCCTAACCATCGTAGATACACCTGGTAAAACACTGAGAGACCTTTTACCGTGGAAGCTTGTGCAGAGTAGACTTGAGTTCAATCACATATTGAGTTTTAAGCCAAATAGTCCTCTACCAAATGTCACATCCACCTTAGGTGATGTCATTAGCCAACTAAATACTGTCCAATCCGTTTTTGAGTAAACCACTGTGGTATTGGGATTGTCAAACAGTTTGGTGAGCCACCTCTGTTGTGACAGTCCTCTGACGCACAGTAGTTGGGCAAAAGGCATGTCTTGCCATTTAATGTCTATGATGTAGGACAGGCTAGCCCATCATGCATGTAATATTTGTGACGTAAAGTATGAGAGGATGTATTTCACAGCTGTGAAGGACTGAGGCATCTCGGGAATGGTATGGGTCTATTTATTGGCCTTAACCACTTCTGAGAAAGAGAGTTCTTTTCTAGAGAGTCTATTGCTAGAGAGAGAAGATATCAGAGAGGAGTTATTGCAAAACCATAGAGTTTACTCACCCACCAATGTCATTTATTGTGAAGCTTTTAATAGCTAAACCAGAGATCGTTTAGAGTTTGTTGGTGTGTTGGCTGCCTGCCACGGTGTATCTAGGGTTCTTACTTCTTTCTCCCTTTTAATAAGTTACTTCTGAGTTTCCTTTATTATTAGTTGTTATTTTTCTTGTCTTTGTATATTTATCTTGTGATCATTAAGGATATTTGGGTTAACTGTTATCACTATACCTATAGGGGTTACACCATTAAGGAATTAAATTTAAATGATGATATTGCTTATAATAAATTAAAATGAAAAAGGAGAATCCATGTGGTCGACCCCATGTGATGGGATTAAGGCAAGGATGATGATGATGAAGTATCATGTGCAAGCATATGAGTCGGATAAATGTGTTGCATGTGAGGGTTATATACATCAATTTCTCATCATTCGAAAAAAGAATCGAATGAGTCGAATAAATGCGTTGCATGTGAGGGTTATGAACATCAATTCCTCATCATCCCAAAAAATAATATAAAGATTGATACTTCATCATCATCATCATCAAACTTCTTGACATCGGATAAATTCCTCATCATCCGAAAAAATTAAATGTCAGACTCATTATTAAAAATAGATGTTTCATCTTTCCGTGTTTTCAAAGCAATGCCCTTATCCTTTTTCTTCATTTTGGAAGAAAGCATGTTCAACTCATAAGTTTTAAGATCACCCACAAGCCCTTCAATTTTCGTAGAGTCTAAAGTACCTAAGGAATTCATAATCGTCACTATGAAATTAAATCTTTCAGGCAAGGGCCTTAAGTTTTTCTTGATTACTTGATTTTTGGGTATTCTCTCTGCCAATTTAAATAACTGCAACATATAAAAACCTTTTAATTATCTCCTCACAATTTGATGTATTAGTACACTTTAGTTCTAGAAAAAAATATGAGATAACTATTATATATATACATCTATGTTAATGATGTAGATAGGCTTTACTGTTTAGCTTTATTAATTGTTATTATTGAATGTAATAAAAGGATTTTAATCCTCTTTAGTAAATATTAGAGTAGGTGAATAATATTTATTTTTTAATGCTTTCCTATTTAGAGTAGGAATACTAATAATATAAATAGGTAATGATGTAATAGGGATCTCATTATTATTTGGCATACTAATACAGTTTTCAAATTCGTGCCTTTATTTTGTCTCTTCTTTGGATTCAATGGGTGGTAAGCATAGTGGTATTGGTTAAGTCAAAAAATTCACAGTTGATATTAAATAGCTCTTTGTCATCCAATTAAATAATTTTATGTCATCCAACAACCCAAGATTTTTTCTACAAATGGCAACGATTGTATATAATTACAAGGCCACGGGCTTTGATTGGGAAGAGGATATTAACATGCGATAGAGAGAAAAGAGAGTGGTTAAGATAAGTTACTATATATAATATCTATGTATTGATGATTGGATGAAAATTAAAATTAAAGAAAAAAACAATGATTTTTTAACTTTTATACATGATTTTTAAATCATGAAAATTGTCAAAAACATTAATAATAATTTGTTATTCGTATTTACTTCACATTAAAAAAATATTTTAGTAGCAATATAGGTATGAATAATTCGTTGTAAGCATGCATAATTGTAGAAATGAATTTCGGTTTGTGCAATAGAAATGCAATTAGGTATGAATATGGGTAATCCATAATGAACATGATTGGTATAATACATACGAGTAAACTACTATCAACATCGATGTAAAGGTAAAATATTAATTAATGATAGTACACTTCTAGTCATACAAGAATGATACATAGGTAATACAGTGGACACAGATAGTCCCATGGACTAAAATATAGTCATAAGTAAGCACGATCTATACGAATCATACATAGGTAATTAAAAGAAAAACAGGTAGTCCAGTGGACCAAAATATTGTCCTAAGTAAGCATGATATACCGCACCATCGAAATGTGTGCACCTCGATATACTAGCATGTTGCAAGGACAAATACACCAGAACAACACAACAATTGTGCCTTAGGCATCAATATTTACTAGTATATGCATATATATACATACATTAGAGGGTCTGATTAGTTAATTGCAATACACATTAATAATTAAAACCAATAACTTAATAAACTCTATATATTATAAAGTCTTGGGTAATCAACTGTGTTACATGGTGGATAATGAAATATTTCTTTACTTGGTTGATTTTTAAAATTACCCTCCAACAATAACAAAGTTTAAACGTTAGAATGAAATTAAGAAAAGTGTGTACATATATTGTAGTGAGGCCGGTTCGTATACGGACCCAGTTTACGGACTGAGTTTACGGACTACTACCGTCCAACAATTATCTAAGGACCATTTTGTCTTTTTAGGACCACCTTTTGGGACCGCAATGTCTTTTTAACTTTTTCTAAGTTTTAGGGAATATGAATTTTTACCCTAATGATTTCTAAGATTTTTTAAGCTTGTTTTAACGCTTAATTAATCTGGAAGTCTAAGTGTAGAAGTTTCAGGGCTACTGCTACTTCTCAAGCTTCTTCTATCAATATCGTAATGGAGTTCTGAATAGTGAGGATTATCTATATAAATTGTTTCTTCAGGGAGTCTAGAAATTGAAAGTGTTTTTGATGAAAAATATTCTAGTCTTAAATACCTTATACGGTATCGTGGGTTTATTAGTCTAGTTTCTTTATATATTTGATTAATAATATCAATTATATCGTTATCTATGAATTCGTCTAAATTATTATCACCATAAGATGACAAAAATCTACGGTATGTTCTAGGGGCAGCTGTCTCTACATTTTTAATAAGAGGCCGGATTCCTCTGGCTCTAATTAAAGTAGCCTTTATTTCAGCTAATCTTTTTCGTCTAATGAATTTTAATACGTCTATACTATCTTCAAGTATTCTAGTGTATTCTTGGTATTTTTCAGGTCTAGATAGTTCTTCTGCAAAATCTCCAGTTCTTGTTTTTCGTCTAAAGAGATCGCGGATCCCTGTTCTAATTATTTCTATTCTAGGTACTTCTCTTCCTAAACACTCAATAATCTGGTCTATATATTTAAAAGTACCACCTGCATATGTTAAAGCAGTTTCTATACGTTCTTTGTCTTTAGGATCTGTGAGAGTCCAATCTTGGATTTCTCTAGTTAAGTCTAAACTTGTTTGATTAACAAATTCTAAAAAGTCTTTAGTGATTTGTAAGCTCATATAAGATTCTTTTTAATAATAATATGTAAAAATAGTTAAGGGTTTGGTTCGAGTTATACCTTCCTTCTGGTCTGCAATGTCTTTATCTTGTTCCCTTTGTGACTTCAGCCTTGTTACTATTCTTCTCCGGTCTCGGCCTCCTGCAACTCTCTCTTTATGTGTCGCACCTCAATCCACTACTTTGGCGGTTGACCCGTTTCCTGCCTGTACGCCTTCACGCCTAACGCCCACCTGGCTAACGGCTCACGGCTAATCGGCACCTGACTAGTATAACACCTTGTGTGCAACACCAGAGGTTCCACACAATAGTCCTCTATGAACAGAAAGTTGGAGACAATTTGGAAAATAATAACAACTTAGCATAAGAGATTTCTGGAAAAGAAAATACTTTTATTGCATTGCATAAGTAAATACAACTCTCCCCTCTCCCCTAACTATGAGAGGTTTACTCACTCATATACATATTACTCTCTACAAGCATACTCTCTCTAAAAGTCTAACAACTGATCACTCTCTCACTCTCTATGTCTAGAACTCAGCTGGACGCTCCCTTTTATAGCACAAGGGCACTACAATCGACTGGCAACCAACTATCAAAAGCGATCTGGTTGAAAGCATAATTGTTAAAGGTCTTCAGTCTTGGAATCTTTCGAGTCTTTACTTTTCTGCTTTTTCAAAAGAAATTATGGCATTTTTCAATCATCTTGCACCTAACGTCTTTCGTCGATTTCCTTTATCTTTATGAAAGGAGGATGTCTGGGCCCGTATGGGGCAGGTCTGAGCTGCTTTATTCTTCAAGGGCATCATCAGTCTAAATAATGGAATCTTCTTGTCTTCTTGCAATATTATAGGGGTCTAGTGCAGAGCATCTTCTGTCTTTAATAATTCCTCTGCTAACGAGGGACCCATCTTCGTCTCATCTGTGTCTTCTTCTTCCTTGTCTTGGTTTGGTAGGGCATTGTTGAAAAATTCATCAATGAGGCCTACAGTTCTAAGGTTAGCTGGCAAAGTTATCTCTACCATTTCTTTGGATTCTTTCTTGAGCCTTCCATTGAATGGCTCATCAGCTTGGATTATCAGGTCTTCTTTGTGGTAGGCAGTGTACCACCTGTCTTCTCCTGTTAATAACTCCATGATTTCTATGGTCTCCATGGCTTGAGCAATTTGGAGCTGGGATTTATTAACAATTAATTCTTTAGTCTCGTCTTCTGATAGAATCTCAATGTCTTCGAATATATAACTGAAAAATATAATAAGTCTAAATCCTTCGACTCTCATTCCTCTACAGGAGCTTGGAGCAATCTGGTAGATTCTAGCAAAAAGAGGAAGAAAGTCTTCTTCCTTCTTAACATATTCATGGACTATTTTTCCAAGAGCAACAAAGTCTTCAATATCTTTTATCTAGACGAGTCCAATGAACCCGTGATCTGCAAGAGTTATATGATCCATTGCTGATTTTCCAAAAAGATATATTTTTGGAACATCTTTGAAGAAACCCTTAATCATTAAGGCATCTCCATTTATTTCTGATAATAACATATTAAAATGATCAATAATGTTATTAGATTCTTTTTTAAAGTCTTTTGTTAATGGGAGATTATTATGACCAAATGGTATAACAATCTTAGTCTTAAAAGTCTTTTTCTGATAATAGAAATCAGTAGGTCTAGTTTTAAAGGTTTCTCCAAGAGTCTGAGCATAAGTCTGAGTCTGAGGTCTAAGCACAACAGTGCTATTGAGCTGGGTAACTGCAAGTCTTTGAGTCCTCATGAATCTGGCAATAGCTACCAAATTTTGTTTGAACTCGATCCATAATCTATTCTTCACATTCCACCATTTGGCATCTATAAGGGTATTTTCGTCTTCTGAAAATTCTTTTCTAAATTTGATCAAGTCAGGGTATCTTTGATCAGGTCTATATTGGGGAAAATACATCTTTTCAATGAGTCTATTTTGAGAAATAATCTCTTGTCTAGATTTTCCAGGAGGAACTAAGATATCATCAAAGTTCTCTAGGATTGGTCTTTCTTGAGAGTCTTGAATATGAGTCGGTCTTTGCGTTACACCAACATTTGGTCTTACGCGTCTAAGATAGTCTGCAACGTCTTCCCTGTTCAGTCTATTTGTTCCATAGGAACTCATGTCTTCTAGGTCTTTTGTTTGCAACATAAAACATGAAATCATATTAGTGTTAACAAACATTAGCTCTCTTGATATAATGTCTGGAATGGTATTTTTACTTCCCTTAATATGTATAACAGAGAAGTCATAACTGTTAAGTAATTGTTGCCATCTAATTAGTCTATTAGTCCTTGATTTGGATAAGTCTAAATCTCTGAATTTTAGTGCATAAGAAGAGTCAGTAGAAAAAGTAAAATGTTTAGGTCTAAGAAACAACATATATTTTTCTATTGCCCTTACTATGGATAAAACTTCTTTTCCATGGGCAGTGTATCTTGTTTCTGGGTCTGTAAAGGTTTCAGAGCTATGTCTACACAGTTTCTTCTTTTTTTTCTGATGATCAATGGCAAAGTATACTGCTCCCCATTGTTTATCAGAGGCATCTGTTTCTACTAAAAACTGGTCTTCTGCATTAGGCAGTTCAAGTAAAGGAATATTCTTGACTGCATCTTTAATTTGTCTTATTACTTCAAAATCATCTTTAGTCCAATAAAAGGGATTAGTTTTGTCTGTTCCTTTTAATTTGGCTGTTAAGATTTGTCTTTTTGAAGCAAGGTCTTTAATAAAGTCTGCAGCATAATTAAGCAATCCTAAAAATGATTGTAATTATTTTCTATCTTTAAGTTGGTCTGGAAACTCGAGAATCTTTTTGGTTATGTGTTCTGCCAAGGATAATTTTTCTTTATTAATATGCATTCCCACAAAGTCTATTTCAGTCTGAAATAATTGCATTTTCCTTTCAGAAATAACAATACCATGTTTGTCTAATTCTAAAATAATCTTTTTAAGATGGTCTACATGCTCTGTCTCAGTCTTACTCGCTACAAGAATATCATCTTTGTAAACAAGACAAAATTCTGAATAAGGTCTAAATATGTTATCCATTCTTCGTTGGAAAACTTGAGGATCATTCAAGTATCCAAATGGCATTACTAGCCATTCGTATTTTCCTTGGGGCACACTAAAGGCTGTCCAAGTAATACTGTCTGGATGCATCTTAATTTGCCAGAAGCCTGATTTGCAATCAAACTTACTGAATATAATTTTATCTTCAATCAAATTGATCAAATTATTCTTGTCTGGTATCTTATAAGAATCAAATTCACAATTCTTATTTAATTGTCTATAATCTATAACCATACGTCTTTTTCCTCTTTTACGTTCAGATTCATTTTGAACATAGAATGCTAGGCTATTATGTCTACTTTTACTTTCTCTAATAATGCCTAACTTAATCAGTTCATCTATGTCTTTCTTGAATTCTTCCCTATCTTCTTGTGAGTATCCTTTCTTATAGGTTCCACCATTAATAGTGGCGTCTAGGTTAATAGGGATGATTTCACAATAGCTTTGGTCTTTATCCCACTTAGAGATGGGATTTTCTCCTAAAGTAGGGTCAGCTAGTTGCCTAATCTTTTCCTTTTCTACTTCTATATCCATTTTCTTTTGTTTGGATATAGCTTGTACCTGTAATAAGGTATGCTGGGCTTGATCTAAAATGTCTTGTTGTATAAGCACTATTTGCTTATAACACTTTTGGTCCAAACACTTACACTCTTTTTGTAAGGGTTTAGTAATATCTAGGGCTTCTTGTTGGATTGTAGGTCTAGGTCCACCATGATCAACTGAAGAACTCTGATGTTTTATAGGTCTGTAATTGGGCTTGACCTGCATAAGGTCAAAGGCAGTCTTATGATCAATTAGAGGGGCTTTAATATTAAATTCCTCTTTATCACTAATTAATATCTTATCATTATACTGAGTATAAGGATGATATTTACTAATAAAGTCTTTTCCTAAAATAAGGTTTCCTGTGAAACTAGGACGAGGATCCATTATCCAAAATCGATGATTAACGGTTTTGTTGGTCTGATTTCCTAATTTAAAATAAATAGGAATAGTCTGGAAATATAAGGTAAATGGATCTCCATTAGCCACTTTACCATAGATTTCTTGAGTACTTTCTAAAAAATAGTCTTCAGGGAAGGCATTAGCCTTGCAAATACTCTGAGAGCATCCTGTATCTATAAAAGCTGAAAGTCTTTTAGGATAGTCTTTATGTTGAACAAATAATTCTACAAAACAAGCATGTGGTTTAGTAGAAATGCCTAAATTGTTCTTTTCTAAAATAGATATTCCTTCCTGAGGTTTATCTATAAAATCTAAGGGTATTTGGTCTTCTGAACTACTATCAGAATGGTATTCTTCTAAATCATAGGAAATTCCCTTTCCTTTGAAGTCTTCATTTTCTTGCAATCTTTTGGCTATATTTTTATCAATGTCTTGATAATATGTTTTAATATCTAAGTCTATTTGAGCGTCATACTGGCTAGTATAAATTGCTCTAAATCTAGTTATCCAACAGTCTTCATGGTAGTGTAATTGACAAATAATACAAACCATAAATAATTATGTTTGTATAGTCTCAAAGCATTCTACGCATATAAAGTTTTTTTTGCAACATTTCATTTCAAATGTGCAATAATGTCTTTCATCAAAGTAGCATCTAGGTATATAGGTTAGTAACTCAGGATTACTAACTGTCCATCTTTTCTTTAGAAATGGGCTTAATATGCATTTATACCAAGTGTTGATGTAAAAAACTAGATCGCTCTAATTATTCAATCACAGATAAATAAATAAGACAAAGATTTTTAAAGTGGTTCGGCTAGGAATAAAGCCTACGTCCACTGTTATGTTATTGCTGAGTGTTTGTGGAATTCTTGATTACAAGTTCTCTCAAGGAATTCCGGTCCCCTTGAATGAGGATGATACAAGGTATTTATAGCCCTTAGGCTGTACATGAAAGGTCCGATACATTAAATGAAATACATATGAAAGGGTAATACGTTTAATGCAGCGTGTGCGTCAAGAATATAAACATTTAATGAACAGTTGAACAGTTGTCCGTTTAATGATACGGCCGAGATGCAGCTCGGACCGCCTTAGTTGCTCGTCGTTCAGGAGTTCATCGGAGCGCTGGAGTTCCTCGAAGTGTTGTAGTTCCTCGGGGTATCCTTGTTGCTCGGAGCGAACATGACTTGGTCGGGGGAAATAAACTTCCTCGTTGTTATTGTGCCATGTAGATTGACACGTGTCTTCTTATTATTGGTCCACGTCAGTAGATTAAATTTGGTATCAACAGAAGCCCCCAATGCTTCATGCTTGATGGGTTACTTGAAAGGATGGAGTATTTATTCTGCAATGTTGCTCGGTGCTCGTGAAATTCTTGATCTACCTTCTTGATTTGTTCAACACAAAGTTCATTATCTCCTGGACGAAGTATGATGCAGGCTGATCGATGGTTGCTAATCTTTCTTTTGAGTAACTCCGTGTGCTATGTATCACCCCTGGGAATTTGGATGTAGCCATGCCATAGTATGAAACTCGTAGCTTGTCATAATCTTCAAGTATGTTGATTGGTTTTCCATCCGACCAACTGCTTCCTGTGTCGAGCAACTGATTGCTAACTTCACGTGCTTGATTTTTCTGATTTATGCTTATCTGAATACTTTGTCGAGTAACATATAGCTTTTGAACCCAACTCTTCAATCTGATTAGTACCAAGCTAGTGGTGGATTTCGAAACATTTTCACATAAATTCTTCTTCATTATTGGTCGAGACAGTATTAGCAAAGATCTCAGTGCTATAGATGCTGATTTTGACTTCTACCTCTGCTCGGGGACGAACAAGAGGTTCTCGGGGACTAACAAGTGATTCTCAGGGACGAGCAAGTGCTTCTCGGGAATGATCTAATGCTTCTCGGATAGATCATCTGTGATGAATATCAGAATGTTGAAAGATCTTAACTTCATACACTCCCCTTATGCTTTGGATGATCCTCCTGCTGGTGAGGAACCTGTTTTAAAAGTAGAAGGAGAAGAAACCAATAGAATAGGAATCTCAATGTAATAGTTAGTATACATTTTCATTCTCAATGTATTTTGTTTTTTGAATTTAACGAAAGACTTTCATTTTTATTCGCAATCTTAATTGCTATTGTCTTGTAAAATACTTTACATGTGTGCATATGTATAACAATATTGTGTTGTTCATCGAACAACTTAGTAATAATGAAGTTACAAGTATTAGTAACGTTGCTCGATCACTTAATAATAAAGTAATGAGTATAAAAATGTTTAAAATTTTTCCAACCAACCAAGGTTGATAAATAATGTTTGTCGACCAACTACAGTTGATGGAAATTTATCTCCGACCATCCATACTTGGTTCAATTTCAAATATTTTAATAAAATGTGTCCGACCAACTAAGGTCAATAATTTGTCCTCGTCGACCAGCTACAGTTAGTGGGTTTTTATCCCCGACCAACTATACTTGGTGTATTTTGGAATATTTTATTCTTCAAAGAACTTTTTGTAATAATCTTACCTCCCGACCAACATAAGTTGTAATGTGAGAGTATATTTTTATCTTACCAACCGTAATTGATCATGCTGGTGTACACCTCCTAACCAAAGGAGTAGTTTTTTGGCTCCTTAGAGCTTTTGGCTCCTTAGAGCGCCTCCTAACCAAAGGAGTATTTTTTGGCTCCTTAGAGCACTTTTGGCTCCTTAGAGCACTTTTGACTCCTTAGAGCACTTTTTGGCTCCTTAGAGCATTTTTGGCTCCTTAGAGCACTTTTTGGCTCCTTAGAGCACTTTTGGCTCCTTAGAGTGATGAAGGCATGAGGGAGACCATATCGGCAGATGATGTTCTTCCAAACAAATTGGTACACCTTCCTTCTCGTATGTCATGTCAATAAGTGGCTCAGCTTCTATCCACTAAGTAAAATAATCTACTGCGATGACGAGGTATTTGAATCTTCCTCGAGTCGTCGGCAATGGTCCAACCAAATCAATCCCCACATGGAAAATGGCCAAGGATAAATGATGGGTGTCAACAATGTTTGTGAAGTTCTTCGGATGGAGGAAAAGCGTTGGTACTTGTCACATTTCTTGGCATAAGCTATACAATCAGCTCTCATCGTCGGCCAGTAGTATCCCTGCGTCATCACCTTTTGCAAAAGTGTTCGTCCTGCTACATGGGCTCCACAGGACCCTTCATGGATCTCTTTAATCAATTCACCTCGGAGGGATGTACACATCTTTGCAAACCTGCCATAATTCCTCGTCGAGCAGCTTTAAACTTCCATTTCTTGGCAGCGAGCTTATCTTCCGAATACCATTATACCGAGCAGCTTTAAACTTCCATTTCTTGGCGGCGAACTTATCCTCCGAATACCATTAATTAGTACATACCGAGCAGCTTTAAACTTCCATTTCTTGGCGGCGAACTTATCCTCCGAATACCATTAATTAGTACATACCGAGCAGCTTTAAACTTCCATTTCTTGGCAGCGAGCTTATCCTCCGGTAATTGTTCCTCTTTAATATATGCTCTGATAGGATCCATCCAAGATGTTCCTAAATCAAGGGTAATAATATTCATCGTCAGGTCTTCATCTATGCTCCGACTTTCTAATGCTTCAATTGGTATCGTTCTTCGCAGCTCGGTACGAGTAGCTGATGCTAATCGGGCCAAGGCGTATGCTCTCACATTCTCCGTTCTTGATATTCTTACCAGTTGAACAGCAACAAACTCTGATACCAACTCCATCACCTTTGCTTGATACTTGATCATCAATTCTCCTTTGGTTGCATATATTCCCAACATTTGATTTACGATCAATTGAGAATCACTGAAGACAATAACCTGCTGTGCCTCCATAGTATTTGACAAATTAAGACCTGCTATCATGTCCTCATACTCAATCTCATTATTAGAAGCTTTGAATTAGAAACGTAGGGCGTATTCCCTGTCGACCTCATCTGGGCTGTTCAAAACGATCCCTGCCCCACAGCCTGTAGTGAAAGATGATCCATCTACATATAGCCTCCATATAGACAACTTGTCTTCTAATTTCTGGTCTGACAGAGTTCCTCGGTGGAATACTTTTCGCTTTCTTTCATCATGTCCTGATACTTCTGAATACACCTCTTGAATTTCGATATACCTCTTGAACTTCAATATTCCTCCTGAACTTCAATATTCCTCCTGAACTTCAATATTCCTCCTGAACTTCAATATTCCTCCTGAACTTCAATATACCTCCTGAACTTCAATATTCCTCCTGAACTTCAATATACCTCCTGAACTTCAATATACCTCCTGAACTTCAATATTCCTCCTGAGAAAGTGATTAGTCGGGGTTGAATTTGATGCTCGACTGCATGATGATATAAGAATGTGCCACCAAATGAACAAATATATCTGTAATAGAAGCCCCCAACTGTGGAATGTGAACTTTGAATGAGATTTATCGACCAATACCAATCGGAGTTGGATTTTATCTACCAACCGGAGTTGGATTTTGTCTACCAATCGGAGTTGGATTTTATCTACCAATCGGAGTTGGTGGTAATTGATAATGAATGATGAAGACTTCCTCGGAGCTGATCAACAGATTGTTGGGAATAAGATAATATAAATGCTGGAGACCTCCTCGGCGCTGACCAACAGATTTGTTGGGAATAAGATAATATAAATGCTAGAGACCTCCTCGGCGCTGACCAACAGATTTGTTGAGAATAAGATAATATAAATGCAGGATACCTCCTCGGCGATGACCAACAAATTATTGGGAATAAGATATAATATAAATGCAGGATACCTCCTCGGCGATGACCAACAGATTGTTGGGAATAAGATATAATAAATGCAGGATACCTCCTCGGCGATGACCAACAGATTGTTGGGAATAAGATATAATATAAATTCCGGAGATATCCTTGGAGCTGAATAAGATATAATAAATGCTAGAGACATCCTTGCTGAAATGAGAATAGAATATGCATCCAAATAGATATAAAGAATAATTAAAAATAATAAAGTGCCTCGCCGATCCGTCGAGGTAGAATCATATAATGCCGAACAAGAATAAGATCTTTCAGAACATAAGAATATGGCCGAGAACGTTGTCAGGCCTGAATATAAATAAGAATTATCCGAACGAATGTTGTAATTCTCCTTAAAGCTGAATAAGTATCTTGTCGAGGCATAATTGCAGAATGCCGAATAAGAATAATATTTTCCAGAACATAAGAATATGGCCGAGAACTTTGTTGGGCCTGCATATAAATAAGAATTACCCCGACCAACTATCCGTTGGGGGTGAAATATAATAAATGTTATAGTTTTCCTCAGAGCCGAAGAAATTTTTCGACCTCCACGCTGAGATAAATATAAAATATGAATCCGAACGGATATAGAATAATTTGTGCTTCAGCATTCGTTGGCATTGAATCTTGTGCCTGTAAGAATTAATAATTTGCTCTACCATATGTGTAGGCTGAATTGATTAGTCATGAGAATAATTTACTCATCCAATCAATATATGATATGTATCAGCATAAAAATTTCAAAATATGAAATAATATGTTTTATGCCAAATGTGTGTGAGATGGACAAATTATTATCAAATATGCATCATAAGTAAGACGTAAAGTTTTTTGTAAATTTATTTAATCTCCAACAACCAATCAGGTATTAGTTGCTGTTTAAAAATATTTTTGGGGTGATCATAAGTTAAAAAGACTTAAGCCCCCTGCTTTTCCCCAAGCCGAACTCGTGTTTAAAGAAATATCAGGGGTGCTTAGCATTTTTTTTAATACCCCAAGATTCTACTGCTGCCGACAAACGACATGGATGTTGCCGACCAACATTTAAGGATATCTCAAGTTATAGAATATATGGTTGGATGACCAGAATATCTCGAATCTTGAGATCAAAAAATAACATTCAATGTAAAATTTAAACCTTAAGAATGTTAATTAAATGAATAAATATATAACCCACTAGATCGTGTGATTTCGTCAAAGAAACCTTGTGATGTGATGAAGGAGGGGCCAACATATCAAATTTGTGCCCAAAGTCTTGATATGGTCATGATTGTTTTACTGATCCTCTTTTACAAGAGGTGAGTAATGATTTTTCAGGTGAGAGAAAATTATTTTTTTATATTGATCCCTTCCTATTCCCAATTTGGACCAATAAAAAATCAATCAATTTGACTTTATTGACATAGATGGAAGATGAACCAAATTAAGTATATAATTCATAAAAGCGAATGCAAAGAGACTCAAACTTGAAGAGAGAGAGAATATATATGGGTCATGATTTCCATGAGAAGACTTTTCATTGTCTTTAACCTTTTCCCATTCTTTTATTAAAAATATGATGGGAATATGAATAGACATCAAATATCTTACAAAATTTATTTCAAAATCAACAATGAAAATGATCAAATCTTATCATCGTCGTATATATTGGTATATGTAATCATTTAAAATATTTATTCCATGATATAAAATTAAAACTTGAGAATCAAGCAAAGAGTTATGATTTATGAAATCTACTATTTTTCAGATTTCTAAATAAGGATGAATCTAACAGTTATGATTTAAAAATCATGAGATGCAACATTTTGCAGATAAAAATTGGACAATTAATTTATGTATATAAACATAAAAATCACGATTCAATCAAAAGATGTATGTATAATTGATTATACGTAGAGAAAATAAAAACTTAGCTTTTGGTGGAGAACAACGCTTGTAACACGTTCCCACAGACGGCGCCAATCTGTTGATGTAAAAAACTAGATCGCTCTAATTTTTCAATCACAGATAAATAAATAAGACAAAGATTTTTAACGTGGTTCGGCTAGGAATAAAGCCTACGTCCACTGTTATGTTATTACTGAGTGTTTGTGGAATTCTTGATTACAAGTTCTCTCAAGGAATTCCGGTCCCTTTGATTGAGGGAGATACCATGTATTTATAGCCCTGAGGCTTACATATGAAAGGGTGGTGCATTAAATGATATACATATGAAAGGTCCTTGAGGCTATCATCTGAAAGGGTAACTCATTTAATGTTCTTCAAGTGTGTGCGTCAAGATGATAAGCAGTCAATGAACAGTTTTGAACTGTTGGTTATCTGGCAATCAATGCTGTGGTCGAGATGCAGCTCGAACCGCCTTAGTTGCTCGTCGTTCAGGAGTTCATCGGAGCGCTGGAGTTCCTCGGAGTGTTGTAGTTCCTCGGGGTGTTGTAGTTCGGAGCGAACATGACTTGGTCGGGGGAAATAAACTTCCTCGTTGTTATTGTGCCATGTAGATTGACACGTGTCTTCTTATTATTGGTCCACGTCAGTAGATTAAATTTGGTATCAAGCATGAAGCATTGGGGGCTTCTGTTGATACCAAATTTAATCTACTGACGTGGACCAATAATAAGAAGACACGTGTCAATCTACATGGCACAATAACAACGAGAAAGTTTATTTCCCCCGACCAAGTCATGTTCGCTCTGAACTACAACACCCCGAGGAACTACAACACTCCGAGGAACTCCAGCGCTCCGATGAACTCCTGAACGACGAGCAACTAAGGCGGTTCGAGCTGCATCTCGACCACAGCATTGATTGCCAGATAACCAACAATTCAAAACTGTTCATTGACTGCTTATCATCTTGACGCACACGCTTGAAGAACATTAAATGAGTTACCCTTTCAGATGATAACCTCAAGGACCTTTCATATGTATATCATTTAATGCACCACCCTTTCATATGTAAGCCTCAGGGCTATAAATACATGGTATCTCCTTCAATCAAAGGGACCGGAATTCCTTGAGAGAACTTGTAATCAAGAATTCCACAAACACTCAGCAATAACATAACAGTGGACGTAGGCTTTATTCCTAGCCGAACCACTTTAAAAATCTTTGTCTTATTTATTTATCTGTGATTGAAAAATTAGAGCGATCTAGTTTTTTACATCAACACCAAGCTTCTTCAAAATCTATATATTCATTATCTAAATCGTCTTGATTAACTTGCATCATATATAAGTATAAAGTATCCTGAGAGTCTTCGTACTCATCAGTATCACTATTATAGTCTTCTGAGTCACTATCTGTATAGGCACTATAGATACTAGTGTTGTCATCATCTTCTATATTTGATATTTCTATAGCATATACGATATCTAATTCTTCTTGATCTGCATAGTCTAATATGGTATTAATAATCTTAATACTTTCTTTATCTTTCTTATTAGGGAAGTCTTTAGCAAAGTGTTCTTCTTTGTCGCAAGTCCAACATTCTTTGGTGGCAGTCTTAGATTGAGCTACATCTTTTTCTTTCCTATAATTAGGAACCTTCTTATATTTACTAGTATTCTTCTTAAAATATCTTCTTTGGTTAAATCTATTTTTCTTAGTCTTAGGATCCTTTTTCCTAAAGGTAGTAGATTGTCTAAATTTATACTTCTTTGAAAATCCTAAAGGTCTAGTCTTAAATTTCCTATGTTTCCATTCTAATTTCTTTTTGAATCTCTTAGATTCACTACCACATCCCCATTGGATTGGAGCAATATCTCTTTCGTCTTTGATCGGAGGGATCTGCTTGAAAGTTTCTTCTATCAACTTTCCTTGAGTTATATCATGTCTCTTTGATATGATATAGTCTTTAGCGAAATTGATTCTTTCACCAAGGGAGTTATTCTTAACTCCAGCTACTCCTGGCCAATTCCTATATTCATTAATTAGGATTTGTCCTATAGCTGGTATCTTTCTAAAGTATTCATCTTTTAAAGTCTCTCCAAACTCTTTAATTTGGTAATATAGTTGCTCATAATTATTGCTATATTCATTTATCTTATCTAATTTGCAAATGCTAAGGAGGGCTAACTTAGTTTTTGCTAGGTCTTGTTCATTGATTTGAGCTAGATGTCCAGCTCCAATGAATTCTGAAGTGAACAATTGAATATATTCTTCAATTGATCTTTCTTCTAAGTTTTCTTTCATCTTCTCAACCTTAGCCAAGGAGTCTTCATCTGTAGCCTTTCTTAAACTACCTAAGTAATCTTTTGCAATACCTCTAATGGATTGCTCAGCGTACTACTTACATGAACTTGCATCCCATTGTTCATTAGATGCAAAACACATGTTCATCTAATTACTCCATTCATCTAAGGCCTTCTTCCTATCTTGAACATTGTCTAGGTTAAGGTATATACCTACTGGATTTATGGCTTGGCTTGCCATAGTCTTAACAGGAGTGAAACTCTTATCACTAGTTGGAAAGTCTTTTATATAATCAGATTTAGTCTTTACTACAGTGCTTGAGTATATAGGAATATTTATTCCTATTGGTTTACTAAAAAGTCTAGGAGCATCTTCTAGCCTACTACTACTTCCTATCTCTTGTTTGTTAGGTTCTACTTGTGTAGCTGGCATCAATCTTTGTTCTCCTTCTTCTATTAGTCTTAAGTTTCTAAGAAGTTCCTTTGTATTCTTGGATTCTTTTAATTTTAATATGCGGTCCTAGGCTATCATATTAAATCTTTCTCTTTCTTGAAATCTAACAGAATGACTTTTCTTAAGGTTATCTTTAAATGTCTTCATATCCAATTCTGAGGGTTCATGTCCAAAGTTTTGGATTCTAGCCTTTTCTTTAATTAAGTCTTTTTGTTCAAATGATCTTCTAGGCCTAATTATCGGGGCTTGTCTTAGTAAACTAGCATTAGTCTTACTACTACATTCTCCTTCTGAAGGATCATTGATTATGGCTTCTCCCATATTCCTAAATCTAATTTCTTTGGTCTGGATATTCTTATTGACAATCTTAGGAGGACCGAACTGGATGGTAACATTTCCAGTGACGTCGTCTTGATCAATAAACAAAGGTTTATTTTGTATAGTCTTAGTTTCTTGAAATTCTGGCAATTGCCAGAGGGTCTTAGCTTTTTCTCTCATAGGTCCAGTATTCCTAATACTGTAAGTATGATTATAATCTGACACATTGGTTCTAACTAAGATTTCTTCATTAACTCTACCGCTAGGAATTCCCGATTGCATTCCTTCATAAGGAAATTGGGAGAACTTCACTTAGCTTTGAAATTCTATATTTATATTAGCGTCTGGGATAATATAGTCTTCATAGCCACTAACATATAAGATTAACTTAAAATGTTTGGTTGTGTCTACGGTTACTGTAAATGCCGAAATGACATTAAAGTATCCTATATTGTTTGACATTTCTAATTGGGCTATCCCTATAAGACTTTTCTCAAAATCTTTCCATCTTTTGTCTACTAAGCAACATAATATGTTGATATTATTTTGAGGTCTATGTAATCCTTGGATTCTTGCTTGAAAGAGTCCAAAGGTTAGGAATTGGAACTTCCTATCAGTTCCTCTAGATCTAAGCCAATCTCAGTCAAATACTTGGAGCTCAGTGTATGATTTGTCTAACACATAATTTCTACAATGGTAGGTCATGTTATAATTGGGAGTCTTAGGAGTGACACCTTCCTTAAACAAGTCTATGTATCTAACGGCTGGAAGTTGTCCATTATGAATGGAATCTTCAACAATCTTCCAGTCAACTTCACCCCATTCTTTCCATTTGAGGGGATTGGTGAAATTTCTTTCTTTCCACCATATCCTAACATTGGAGGATGAATCCTTAAGTCTTTGAAGCATATATTACTCTGTCCAATATTTGGGATAGAGCTAACTATCTTACTAGTCTTATCTAATTCGTCATTTATGACTCGTCTACCTATGGTATTCTTTACTCTAGTTTCTATAGGAGGGGTTTTCCTAAATTTACAGGTGGTTACCTGTTTTTGTTCAAGTCTTTTTTCAATTCTTTCTAAGAAGTCTGAATAATCCTTTTGTCTTTTTATTTGATTAAGGATTTCTTCTTTAAAATTCTTGTTCTCTTTTCTAGTCTTCTCAGAATTTTCTTCACTATGTCTAGCTAGAGAATTAACAATGATTTTACCAATATTAGTAATATAGTCTTTTATTTCATTATCTTTTTCTTGTTGTTGCATAGATTTAACTTCTATGGCTTCTGCAGTCTTTTCAATTTTATCTAACCGTGTTAGAATAAAAGGAGAGTCTATTTCTGCTTGGGAAGGTTTATTATATACGGCTTTAATTCCGTTTATAATTTCTTCGTATTTTTCTTCTACTTGGGCCATGTCTAGTCTAAGTTCATTAATAATACTATCCATTTTGGATAGGTTATGGCTTTCCATATTATTAAGATAATTTGCTAAATTTTATTGTAATTTAACAAAGTATGTGTAGAAGGTGGTTAATCCTTCTGTCTTAGCCCTTAAATCTAAATGCAAGTCTTTAACAAAGCTACTGTTATAGTCTTGGGTAGCTGCTATGGATGTAGAAATTAAATTCAATCTTTCTAATATAAGTCTAGTTGCTTTAGCCGCGTTGACAATCTCATTTTCATTTATCTTATAATAAAATCTATCATCATTTATCTTTTTACAATTCTTTGATAAAATTCTGATAAGGTCTGAATGGAGAGGTCTTTTGATACCTCATTCCAGTCTGATCTAACTATCTCCATTAGGAAGATAATTATCTAATCTAGGAATAAGCTTAGCTTGTTCTTTGGTAAGTTTAATTAACTCACTGTCTTGATTTTTTAATAAAAGTTTTAATTTCTAAAATGTCTTTGTTAAGGACTTCTATATGATTAGTCTTAATATTTATTTCTTTTAACACTTGTACTAGGTCTATTGGGGTTTGATTATCTATGTCTAATAATCTTTTAGAGATATTTTTTATCTCTGTTTCTAAGGTTTAAGTGTCTTTTATTAATTGTCTTAATATAAGCAGTATACACTTATTTTGGTCTATTATGCTATTAATAGCACTAGCAGTAACTTGTCTACTGTCTGCGTGTTTAGCTGGGATGTGTTCAATGTGTGAGCAACCGTCTATGTGAGAGGTTAAACAACCTTCTGAGTCTAAATCAATTATGGGTATAGGTTGGTAGTTTGGATTGGTTCAAAAAATATCTTAGTAAATGTGAGGGATAAATCCCAAGGGCATTAAAGTCTTTTTGCTTTAAATCTAAAAGGAAGGTCTTATGGCTCTGATACCAGAATTGGGATTTGGTCGGAATTTGGTGAGGTTCTAAAATTTTTAAGGTCTTGATACCAATTTTGAGTCTAAATTATAAATCTTTTAATTATATAGTCTTAAACTACGATTTTAGTATAAGACAAGAGGGGGACCATCTAGAGTAAATAACAAAACTCTTTAGGACCACGAGGGAACCACTTTCGAGATAAGGACAAAGTCCGCACGAAAAATCCGCACGGAAAGTCCGCACCTGATCCTATCTAATATTGTAGTAAGTAAAAATTACTAGGATGGTTCATACATTAGTAATAACTATTAAGAAATGACTATAGAAGCTTTCTTATGAACTAAAATAAAGATATAGTATGTGACTTCTCAAGCTAGAGAGAGATTTTGTTATTGGACAGTTTTTGACGAAAGGATTAGTGGAGTTACTCTTCAAGGATAGATGTACTCCTAGCCATGACTACAATTCCAATTAGAAAGATCACACTATCAAGTATTAAAGAATCAACTTCTTCTTATTCAAATAATTCCACTCTTAATTACCACGAACTCTGCAGATACACTATTTTGATAATGTTCTTGCTTAAAGATCTTTTTAATCCCTAATTACTGGGGACCCTGATTCTGTAGTCCAAACAAAAGAGCTTGAACAAATCACTATCATGCTTCCTATCAGGGTCAAATGGACCTGTCTGTCAAGGTTTGGGAGAGGTCTCATGCTCTATCAAGGGAGTTCATTGATGGGATTCTTTGAGGGACTGGATTGGAGCATAGAGAGCAAGAAATCAGTAAGGCTTTAGACTAAACCATTTCAAGCACACTCAGTAAAACATCAAGGTGATCCGAAGCATTTGTTCAAGGTCATTCAAAATACCTGTTAAATTTTGGCTCCAAAACTAGTGTATCTTTTAAGAAATCATTTGTCATCTCATTAACATGCATTATCAGCCACACATTGGGCAAAGTCTAATTTTTCAATTAAAACGTATTCAAATCTAAAATCGAGAATTAGTAATGTATTAAAGTATATATATATATATTTCAAGTGAACGTAGGAAAATAAATATGTTATGGCTCTCTTTGATAAGGTTTCATATTTATAAATTTCGTGTAAAAATAACATATATTTTAAGAGAACGTTGAAAAATAAAAAATGCTAAACTTACGAAACGTTAAATATTACCTATCCTCCATCTCTATCGATAGTTCTCGTCGTGAGCATTCCAAATATATAATTTTGACGCCAAGCGTATTTAAAAGATTTTGAGAGATTTAATTTTAAAGCTCATGCAAAAAAGACAATACGAAATGAGGATAATGTTGGACTTCGTGTTATTTCAGCATTGTCCTTTTTGTATTGGACCCTCCATAAGGACATGCCATAGATAGATCCAAAGTTTCTTTGCCATGAACTTAGTATCATGAAGGATGTGAAGCCCATCAAACAGAAACACCTTGAGTCAATCCAATAAGTCGAAGAACATGACCATTCAAGAGGAGATTGACAAGTTAAATAATGCAAACTTCATTGAGGATGTTACGTACCTAGAACGTTAGTCGAACGTTGCTATGGTTCAAAAGAAGACTAACAAATGGCGCATGTGCGTCCATTTTACCTACACCAACATAACTTTCCTTAAGGACCATTATCCACTACCCTGAATTGACTAGATAATCTATGCCACTGCTGGACATAACCTCGACATGATCTGCTCAGTTTCATGGAGGGGGTTATTTGCAACAATGAACATAGTTCAAGAGGGTATTAAAACTTTTAAGGTGTTATCCGCCAAAGGCACAAGATGTGAGCAGATTTTTGGCACTTAACCCAGTTTTTGTCACCCAAGTTTCTAATGTGTGATATATCTGCTATAAACCTTGAGTGGAGTTGATTCTTCTTCTTCTTTTTCTTCTTCTTATTATTATTGCTGTTATTGTTGTTACTATAAAACAGTGAATACATAAAATATAGCACTAGCAACAAGGGAATAAAGTGCCAACGAGGGAAAAAAATGGCCCAACCCAGCAAACCCCAAAAACAAACCCACAAGAAGGTATAATAAAACATGTTTGAAAAAAACAGTACAAGTAACTGCACTCTAATTTAGCTTGATGGATGTACAAATGATCAAGAAAAAAAATTGAAATACCAAATATACAACGACAATGGTACTCCTATGTAAGCATTCAAATTCAAAAGAAGCTCAGCTTTAAAGCTCTGTCCATGTGAAGAACCATCACTGCACGTGGAAAATGGTACTCTCATTTGGTTGACCGAATTTTCAATCAAAGATCTCCTGGGATTCAATTATACTATGTTGACTGAAAAAGGAGAGTAAGAGAGGTTAGGATGTACTCGACAAAAGATGAATAAAGGAAAAATATATCAGGAAGAATAATATAAGAATATATCAATTAATTAAGCTTACTGTTCATTTTTCGAGACCCGATAATATCTTTCTGCATGCTGGCGTTGACCGATAAGTTGAGCAAATCGCTCATCATGTGTAATTACTATCAGCTGAAAGTTCTCCTGACCTTTCCGATCCTCCATTATTCTGGTGAAGAAGAAAAAAGTAGGCAGCATAAATAAATTATATGCCTAATAATACACCAAATTAGTGTGTTAGATAACCATTAGGCTCTGTTTGTGTGGGAATAGTTCAATTTGCAGTAAAATCTTTTACACCCGAGTAAAAACCAAAATGGTGAGAAGTTCACCTTTTCAGAATAAAAAAAAATATCCTGTAGAATTGTAAATTAGCGTACACACTTGTGTATTTTCGAAAAAAGAATGAACAAAATTTTGAAACAGCATAGTCTTTTTTTTTTCTTATAACCCTGAACCTCCACACGAACGAGCCCTTTGGACTCCCCCGTGCAAGCTAAACAGGGGGGGTGCTAGTGCCAGAGCCACCCTAACACACACCAATAAAAGTCTGTTATCCTTTGGGGGAATCGAACTCGAGACCGTGCACCTAACCCACACAATCTGAACTGAACTCGTCCCTGACTGCTGGAGCAACCAGGGTGGATCTGCATAGTTGAATGCTTCTTAATGTTTTACTTTTGCCTAGGTGAATTACTCACTTGGTTGAGAAGTAAAATGGTAAAACTTGTTTCCCCTATTTCAAGTTAAATATTTTGTTCTTAATGTTGGGTCCTAAAACCCCATGTAGCCACCAATATTGTCCCCAACTTAACCGCTGTGTGTCCAGGGGTTTTAACTCAAATGGCCTCGGTACTAGTTAATGGTCTACTTAAGTATTGTATGTTTCACTCTACATCTTTCGATATGGGACAATTATTTGATAAACGAGATATTTAACAATAGTATTTCGGACACCATGGTATATAGGTGAAAATATTTCTCACTATTTTACTTTATCTCGGTGTAAATTTTCACTCCGAGCCAAATGCAACCATACTGAATACTATATGGATTCTCTCTTAATTATAGGCTGAGATTTAGGAATTCATTATTCTTGCCCCTCCAGTACCATTCAAACTTAAAGATGTACCAAATAGTGTTTGTTTTAGAAAAAAAAATTCAGAGAATGACGGTCATTGTTTCCTCTCAACGGTTAAGAGGTAAAAGAGCCTATGAATCTGAACATGAGATACACCCATTAAGAGGGTTTATTCAGACAAAAAACAAACATATTTTTCATATTCAAATTTCAGACTTCTGATATAAAAAATAAAAATAAATGTACCCTTAGACTTAATTATTGGTAGTTCACTTTATACTTTTTTTGTAAATTCAAATTTCTCAATGCGAGAAAAATACACAGAAATTTATGATTTTACATGTTATATGAATGAAAAACCCATACCTGAGTATAGCAGCAGCAAGAGACTCGGAATTTGGAGCATCTAAGTTAGTGGTTGGTTCATCTAGTGCCAGTATTCCACAGTTGACGCAAAAAGTTTCAGCTAATGCCAATCTTATGATAAGTGAAGCAAGGACCTGAAACCAGACCAATAGATGCTTTAAAAGGAAAACGCCATTAGTAACTTCTTGTTCCGTATCTTTGACCCCGGACAAACAATGCAAATACGCGATTGTCAAAAGTGTAAAGAGGCGCAACCTAATCCCCCCACCCCAACCCTGCTCGGCGAGAGAAGATAGGCATTATTGAGAGATGAAGAAGATCACAGTTATAGAATGGCCGAAGTGCGACCCAAAACTATTCTTTTGTTTGCAAGAAACCCTCTGAACTATTTTAGATGCACAAAAGGAAAAGGAAAAAAAACTCAACCTTGCCAAAGAACTTCTAGGAACATCTTAACAACCATAAAACATGATATTTAGGGACAAGTATGGGGGATTTTGCAACAAAATGCGTAGGCCAAGGGTTTTTGTTTTTGTGCACTTTACCTTTTTAGAGAATCAATCAATCAGAACTATTTCTAATGCAAAAGAAAGAAGAGGGGAAACATAAAAAAATTGAACCATGCAAAGCCCTTCTTGGTACATTTTTTAGACAAAAGATCCTTATTTTGAGCTACACAAGCGGGGATCTTTAGATTTGCGTTAATTATATATCAAGGGTTTTCTTGCAAAACATGCATAATTCAGGGGTTTTGCGCACTCCGTGCCATTAGAACAATGAATCAGAGAAATGACCGTTATACAGCAAAGCATCAAACTGTTTCAATTTATCACTACCTTTTGACCAGCACTGCACCTTCCTCGCATTTCTAGCTCTGCATCACAGTTTGCATTAAAACCTACATGCATACAAAAAGGAAAGAAAACAACATAAACAAAATTTAATCTTTTTTTCCTAGCAGAAATTTAGAAGGGGAAAAAAAAGAAGATTTGAAAGATAGAAATGTTCATATTTACTCTGTAGCTGTATGACCGAGTACCAGCACCTTCAGAATCTGGATGAATGCTTATGTAATCTATATCCTGCCCCCTGTAAGTTTGCTGCCATAATTCTCGTATAATCTTGTTTATTTCTTCCATTTTTATTGTGTGGAAGCGCATGAGAGCTCTGAAAGAAGGGAACAGATCAAAAAGAAGAATATCAAGAAGCATAGTAAAAAGCACTTCAAAAATGATATAAAATAAATTATACATGCATATTATAGAACACAAGAAGAAATAGTAAGCTAACAACCGAAATATAAAAAATGCCCGCTACTTTAAGAGGCATCAAATTTTTTTCCCAGGTGTACACATAGAATGTTTGTTGTTAATGTTATTGACATTTTAGCTTGTAGGGTGATTGGGGTTGTTTTCCATAATGCGAACTGTGACATACCCCATGTTTTGATATCGTTGGACTTCACATTCCAATTTTTTAGTAATTTTCTTCTTTCCCGGGGGGGGGGGGGGGGGGGGGGGGGGGGGGGGGGTCGGTCTAATGACTGATAGAGGTTTTATTTGAATTTACCCCTGTTGATAATTCAATACATTGGGACATCCTCTTGAAATAAAGGGGGGTAAGTCTAATGATTATTTTATTTGACTATACCCCGCGTTGATAGTGCAATATGTTGAGATACACCTTGAGGGTGATTGTAAAATTAGTGACAAGTCACAATCATCCGATGAGCTCACTTGTCAAGTGCATTGTAATATCTGTTGAGATCCTTGTTAGCCATCTCAGTTGTCTGCCAAACAAGTAACATGCCTATCATATAATCAGAAATTTTTGATTGATTAAACAACCAAGATATTCAATTTGTCTTGCACCTTGAGTTGAATTAGTTGATCAAAATGCCGCTTGTCAATGTCCTTGTATTGCGCCTGTTTAAGATCAATTTTATTCTGGGAAATGTTGCTCTGATATACAGACTTTGTACCACGAAACCTGTTTAACTGCAACATATAAAAACCTTTTAATTATCTCATCACAATTTGATGTATTAGTACACTTTAGTTCTAGAAAAAATATGAGATAACTACTATACATATACATCTATATTAATGACGTAGATAGGCTTTACAGTTTAGCTTTATTAATTGTTATTATTAAATGTAATAAAAGGAGTTTAGTCCTCTTTAGTAAATATTAGAGTAGGTGAATAATATTTGTCTTTTAATGCTTTCCTATTTAGAGTAGAAATACTAATAATATAAATAGGTAATGATGTAATAGGAATCTCATTATTATTTGGCTTGCTAATACAATTTTCAAAATCGTGCTTGTGTTTTGTCTCTTCTTTGGATCCAATTGGTGGTGTTTGCATCAATTAAAGCATAGTGGTATTGGTTAAGTCGAAAAATTCACAGTTGAGATTAAATAGCTCTTTGTCATCCAACAGCCCAAGATTCTTTCTACAAATGGCAATGATTGTATATCTCTACTACTTAAAAAGAGGAAAGTCTTATTCTATAGGTCAAAAGACAAAAAACTCCTCAAACAATATGCAAACTCAATAATACCCTTCAAACCTCATCAAATTCAATCTTTCATTTTCACCTTCAAACCTCCTCAAACAACATTGTAATACTGTATTTTATATATAGTTGCATAATGATGAATGATTGAGATAAAAACATGGTATTACATTTTTTTTATTTTGTACTGTATATAAAATATAGTATATTACGTTTTTCTTTTATTTCGTACACTACATATATTACGTTTTTTTTTTATTTTGTACTATATATATATATATTGCGCTTTTTTTCTATATACAAATGATACAATTTTAAAACAAAAAATAGTTTTATTAATTTTTTTTCTTTATGTAAAAAATAATGAATTTTTTTTTTAAATTTAATATTTAAATATTTTTATGTAGTGTAATGTAATGTTCAAAGACATCATTTTAACCACACTGAATATAGGTATAACGGTAATAAGGGTCACAGTGCGCAGACAGTCTACGCGGTAAGGGGTGAAAAGGCGTGGACAATGTACCCGCCTTGATAGAATGATGTTTTTTTCCCTTTTAGCTGATTTAGAATATATAGTACGAAGTTTTTAATAAAACACTTCTTAACGGTTTTTTTAAATGTTGCTTTTATATTTATTTTAACTGTTTTTAGTAGAACATTTTTTAACAATTTTTTACAAAAAGAAAAATTGTTATGTTTTTTTTGTTTTTTGTTTTTCTTATTTTTAGAATAGAGTTAGATATATATATATATATATATATATATATATATATATATATATATATATATTACGCTTTTTTAAAATTTCATACTGTATATACTGTTTTTACATATTTCTATATATATTGCGCTTTTTAATTTTTTTTCTATCAAGAAATCGTATAGTTTTAAAAAAAATCATTTTTTACTGTTTATTTTAGTAAAAATAGTTCTAAAGGATTTTTAAATTAGTAATATTTACATATTTTGTGTAGTTTAAGTTTTTGATCCATGCAAAAGTATATGCATAGTTAGTTAGAAAGTTAATGATAGAGTGAGAATATATGTCTTCGGTGCCACTTGGAGTTGAACGGATGGAACACATCAAAGATTATGTCTCTGAAGACATCAATTTTTTTTTAAAAGAGGTTCACACATAAGGACCATTTTTTTAAGTATTAAAAAATTTTGGTCAATTTTGTTGTGTGGTTTCCAAACATTTTAGGGAATCCTCCAAAATAAATCAGCTCAAAATATTTTTTTTTTCAAAATGGTAAGAAAAATATTTTGAGCTGATTTATTTTGGAAGGTTCCTTGAAATATTTATGAATCGCACAAAACATTTCAACCCAACCTCTTTTTGAGATACGCATAGGAAAATCCCCCCAACCTCTCTCTCTCTCTCTCTGTGTGTGTGGGGGGGGGGGGATCAAGTGTTTTTTTAAATACTAAAAAAAACTATGATAAAGTGCAAAAAGACATTAAATTTGAAGTTATCTGTGTAGCTATAAGTGTTAGAGCTTCCCCTTAGTTTTGTCGCGCATAAAGTTGAAGAAGTCGATGAACTATCCAACCTAATAACCGTCAAAAGAATAATACTTGATACTTTGGTTTCCATGTTATATCTTAATACAAATGTATTTATATTCATGTTTACAGTACTTTTTAAATGTTGGATTCGTTACTATTGATTTCATTATAAATTTATATTACATTGTATTTCATGAATTTATTTTGTTCATCATCGTTTTTATTGATTTATTTTGTTATTTCACTTTCTATACTAATAATTCATTTCTAAATATTTTACATCATCACGTGGAATATCCGAACTCGCTCGCACGTGCAACGCACGTGTGCGTAACTAGTAATTACAAGGCCACGGGCTTTGATTAGGAAGAGAATATTAACATGCGATAGAGAGAAAAGAGAGTGATCAAGATAAGTTACTATATATAATATCTATGTATTGATGATTGGCTGATAATTAAGTTAAAGAAAAAAATCAGTCAAACTATGTCAGCTTAAAACTACTTTAAACTGACATAGTTTGACTGATTTTTTTAAAATAGTAAAAAAAATAATTTTTAGCTGAAATTTGTTTTGGGAGTTTACTGAAATGTTTAAAACCCATATAAAAAAAATCAGCTCCAAAAAATCATTTTTGGGCATAGGTGCTTAAACTGGCCTTAAATAGTGTCCCTTACTGGAGCCTGACTCTCTCTATATACAAGTAAAAAGAAGTATCTGCCATGGAAAACAATCTAATGATAATCAAGCACGCCCTAAATGAATAACAAATTAGTGATTTATTGACGGACCTCTGAAAGAAGCCTGTCTCTTTCCTGCACTAGCTTTACACACTCCGCTTGAAAGCTGGGAAGGCCGCCAATCTTCAGTATTCTGTCTTCTAGTGATTCAATCTCACGAGCATGCTCTTCTACTTCAGCTTTCATCTTCCTGTAATCTAAATTATCGCCAATATTGCGTTTTCGTTCATTCTGGCCCCGCATCAGATCTTTACTCTTTTCCAGTTCAGCCAAAATCTCCTGATTCCTAGTAACACAACTTTGATGCTCAGACTCTGCCTGGGAATGCTTTTGTTGCAGCTCCTTTAACTCCTCTCCCTTTTTTAAATCATTGTACCTGAGCATGGTTAGAAACAATTAAGATCGAGATAACTAATGAGAGATAAACCGTCTATATCATTCTTCAGCTCTCCATATAACATACTCTTTAAGCTTTGCATTCTTTTGAGCAAGTGTGTCAACTTCCTGTTGATAGTTTCTTTTAATTTCATCCTGTTCCTCATATTCTCGATCAAGCTTAGCTTTTAAATCATTGTGGTCGTTAAACAATTTCTCTTTCTCTTTGAATAAAGGGCCGAGAGTCTCTGCCAAATGCTGAAATTTTCGGGAGCACCAATACATGACAAAGTATGGAGTTAGTATAATGAAGAACAATCTACTCCCTCCTCCCCAGATTAAGACTCATAGTTCGAAATTAATAAATTTAAAATTAAATAATCAATGTTAGCATCCAAACTTAATTAAACAGATAAAATTCAGGTTGTGATTATTTAGTTGGTGATTGTCCAAGACTTTCATCAGGTCTAAAGTCAACCAATTACCTTCTCATTGAGTTCGAGATGACTTTTCTCCTCTGTCAAATGATCCAATTCTTCCTCTGCCTTTCTAAATTGAATATTTGTAGCCTCTAATTTCAGCTTCTTTTCCCTTTCATCACACAACCTTGATTTTAATGCTGACACGTCATTCTCCAAGAACCTTTGTTCTTCTCTTAATGTTTCCATATCATTATGCAAATTATCCCTGTTTAATTGCAGATATATAAAAACAAGAAGAAAATAAAAAGTAGAAGCATAAAAGAAGTATCAGTTATGCAGGCTAAAATTTTGGAGGCATAGTATGACAATTTTACATATGGACCTGCAACTGTGAAACAATCTATCTTGAAATTTAGACTCCGTTTGGTTCGAGGGGAGATATTCTTTTCCTGAGTGGTGAAAATTATTTTCACCTATTCGGAGTTTTAATATTTGTTTGTATGAAAAATTGTACCCGCTATGTTTACGCAATTATGGACAAAACAGTGAAATATTGGGTATTCTAAAAAGCCCCATCATGTGATATTATGAACAATTAAATGCACTAAAATCAAGTAATTCGGATGAAATAGTGAATAAGGTCAAAATACTTGTCCCCAATATTTTTTTTTGCTAAAGTAAAAATATTTCACCCTGAACCAAACGGATCAGTAATGTTTCAAACGAGAGAGCTTGCAAAACAGACATATTCAAAATCAAGAAATGAAAAATAATAATAATAATAACAATAACAATTATTATAATTATCATTATAATTATAATTATAATAATAATACAGTCTAGGAATCGTTAATAACCCTAAGAATATTATACTTGGTGCTCTCCAAAGTATTCAACTCCAACTGAATTTCCTCCATAGATTTGACATCTTGCCCTCGGAAATCTAGCTTATACTCCAAATCATCAACTTCCTTTTGTAGAGCCCGTATTTCGTAGAAGAGCCTATCTGCAGTTTCCAGAGGTTGCAACAAGGCCTCAACTGAGTCCTTGTCAGCCTTTATTTGACCTAAAACACCCACCACCTGCGGGAATTAAGATTTTTTTAAATGGTCAAAAATTTTGAAGAATACATTACAGTCACATATTTTAAAATAACCAAAAGCTATATATTTGAATTGCCAACACTAATAATACTTATTTTTTTAAATAATCAAAACACCCTCAACAATGATAGCTATCTGACAGTTGGTACCAAGTTATATTGCATAAGTATACAGAATAGATTAGAGTGCATGGCTTGCAAGGAGGAGTTGAATAGTAACTGGCGAACCACTAATAGGAAGCTACCCACAATTCACACGGGGAAGTCATCGAATTTAATTCAATTGCCCCTCAATTTGGAGGCCTCTAATCAATGATTTATTGGGAATAATACAGACAAAAGGTTGACATAAAGAAAAAAAGAGGTTACTTTTTTATGATTTTATCAGAAACGAAACTTTTCGCACCCACATTTTACTATCATTGAGCTTTCTACAGAAATAGAAATTTCAAGGAATAAAAACCAATATATATATCAGAATTGAGAAATTACATCATCTAGAGCTTGAGATTTTTTATCGAACTCTGAATTTAGGTCACTCAAACTCTTCTCTGCGAGAGGGATTGATTCTTTGCCAGTTTTGGCATATTCCTCATATACCATACGAAGCTTTTCTATCTGCTGGAAATAAGAATCAGCATTTGCAGACTCCACGGCCAACACTTTCATATGCTCTGCAGATCTTGCAGCTTTCACTCTTTGCTGCAACAAGTTTTGGTGTGAACTAAGGTAGTCTGACTAGAGAAAAAGAACGGTATCATCCATGTACAAAAAATAAAAATTAAAAACCTTGTTAACAAATTCATCTTCCTCCTCAGCAGAAAAAGTCCGCTCACAGCAAGGGCATATATGATGAGCACGTGCTACTCTTTCAAAAGGATCAAACATTTTCCGCATACCATCAGCAATGTTGTATTTGCTGCATAGCATCTAACTACATTCTAATCAACGACGAAAAGCTTACTTGACTCTTAATTTACCATTTTTTTTCTTTTTTTCATTCTAAGCCCTTAAAGTTTGATTTATTTTTTCAGTTTGACCCTAATGTTTAGACCACATTAGGCTTTCTTGCTTTCTTTGAAACTAGGTTTAGATTGCATCATCATGATCGACTTTGGAAAAATTGAATGATGGAATGGGCACTGAAATGGATCCCTCACTTCAGCACATTTGTAATTAACGATAATGTATGAATTACGAATGTCTATACACCACTCCCTCTGTCCCAAATTAAGAGTCCCTGTTTGAAAGTTGAACATTTTAAGAAAAAATCTACTTTCCAAATTTATCCTACTACTAGAAATGATGAATACCTTTTGTATGCAAGACATGCACTTGGATCATTGTTCTCACATGGATATTGTCGTTCAGTGGTCTAAACGGCAGCCTAGGTGGTGCCCAGGCGCCTCGCCTAGGGCTAGGCGGAAAATAAAACAAACCAAGTGCAAAAATCATTTTTTTAAAAAGATTTGCCCAGTACTACATTAAAATTACATAGTACTACAGTAGCATAGAACTATGTATTTAATTTATACAATTTGTTCAGATGGGTAACTTTGTAATCTCACCGAGTTTTCTATACTTTTTTTAGAAACGGCTATTATTTTGGGATGGACTAAAAAGGAGAACGGGACTATTGGTTTGGAACGGAGGGAGTATAATAAAAACAGGTGTCAACGTTTTCTATGCAGTAGAGTCAACCCAAAGAACCTTTTGCGGGCATCTCTCTTCTCTTTGGCTGTATCCAAGACTTCAATATATGAGTCAATACTAGCAAGTTGCTGATCAAGGGACTGTAATTTTGACTCAATAAACCTCTTTTTTGCTGCATTATGATCAGAAGAACAAATATTGAACGTCAGTGGGCAGATAATTAACTTAATATAATGATCTGCAAGAATAGTAAGTGAAGAGAATTGCAAAGGTGAGTTATTTCAAAAAGGAATAGCTCTTCAATACTAGAAAATTGCTGATCAAAGGACCACTTGGTTATTATTAAATATTGACATCATATACTGGTCATAACTGATGTTCTTACCAGAGCCTTAACAATCCTTACTCTAGAATTAATGTTTTATGCCTGTACTTTCTATTTGAATTGCAATGATTACGACCCCTACTGGTAGTAGCCTTTTTAGCATAGATTTTTACATCATTAAATATAATGGACAGATCCTTCTACTAGATTGATCAATTGGTACACAAACAAATTTCTTCCAGGACATTAATATATTAACTTAATGTCCTCATATTACAAATGCAAATACAAATACACATGATGTGTGAAATAAAAATAAAATTTGTTTTTCAGTGTTGTGCAAATGTAAGAAAATATAATAGTCTAAGAACTACACCTTGAAGCCCTAATTGTTGGATCACGATGACCGCAGGCTCTACTGATTACAAACACGTGTATGGAATTTTGAGACAAGATGAAGTTGGAAGAGAAAATCATCTTTATGATGGTAGATGAGGAATCAAGAAGGAGAAGAGGGGAAGTATGATAACTCAATGAAGGTGATTGGCGGGGAGGATTTCAGGGATGAGAGTAAATATGTCCAAAAGTGTATTATTAGGACTAAACGTCGAGTATACACCCCTTTGAAGGAAAGAAGTATTGTCGCACCACCCCTTTGGAGGCTGGTAACTCAATTGTGCCTGGTGGGTGGCCGCACGAGGTGGCGAAAGAGGGGATGTTGCGACGACCAGCGGCCAGAAGGAACAAGGCCCACAATTGTATGTGCGGGCTATGGTGAGGACGGGAGGGAGGTCTGACTGCAAGGGGACCCGCTTGGGTCGTCAGTTGCCTATGATGACGTCGATGAGGCCTACAGTTGACACACACATTCTGTTCAAGCTTGCTTTGCGGCGTTCGTAGTCACCGACACCAATCAATGTGTGAGGTAAGAAAAGGAGGGGAATCAGCCCATGCCTGAACAAAAACCCCAGCAGCTATCACCAATTATCTCACCCGTGGTAGGTTGTCCTCTGTCAATAGAAGTCGTTCTAATTGAGGAGATGCCCCCATTAAAAATACAATACCATGTGTCTGACTCACACTCCATAATATCGGCGACCACAAAACCTCAACATATGAATCGGGACCAAAATAAACGAAACGAGTGTAGGATTGGATTCAAGAACCAAAACCCAGGACCCTAGCATTGATCAATTATAACGGAGGCTCCAAAATTGACATCAGCCCATTCACTACCAATGACTACACCATCCCCACCAATGGACCCCCATCCTATATAGACAAACACATGAGTGATTCTTCGTTTGTCCCAATAAATGAGAGGTCTTATGGTTGCAAGGTAATTGACCACATCGTGCACGATTGTCTAAACCGAGAATGTGGCGAATACAGCGGGGACAGAGGATAGATTTGTAGGGACAACATTAGGCAGCCAGGCTGAATTTCTAAGAGAACAGGACACCCCGGTGGAGGAAGGCAAAGATGGGGAGCTTGAGGATGGTCCGGACGAAGCGGGTACTGATGGAGGGGGTAGTAACATAGTCCTCATGCGTCGCTTCGTAAAAAAGTCTCTCCATGGGGAGATCCGGCTTTACATCCCTATGTTCAACGGTAATATGAATTCAGACGCCTTCGTTGATTGACTTAACGTTGTCGTGAAAGTGTTCAACTACAGTAATACCACCGTGGCCAAGTGAGTGACGTTGGCCGCAACTAACCAACAAGGGTACACTCCAGTATGGTGGGACAAAATTCAGGAAGGACTGCGAGGAGAGAAAAGGGATGTCGGTCAGATCATGGCGCGAGAAGAAGCAACACGTACGCATGGCATGTAATACTCCGTATTTTATATATATCTAATAGTGATTATTATTGCTCGTGTGTATTGATAGTTGTGTGATTTATTGTAACATTTATTTGCATCTTATGATTAAATTTAATTCGGGAGATGTAATTATATGTGAAGACGTTTTTAGTATTTGAGCCCCGGGGTTGGGAAACCTTTGAAATAAGTTTTGGTAGCATATAAAAAGTGTTTCGGGCTTATTTGGAGTTCTTAAATTAGGCTCATAGGAGACATGCAGGATGTAGAGGTTAAATAGATACTTAACCCTTATAATTAGCATATCTTAACAAATGACAAAAACCTGGTTGTAGAAGAGATATTTCGAGAGCAAAAGAATCAACATGGAACTTAACAAGAGAATCAACCTACATATTTCAGACAAGGAATATCTGTCTTACTTTACTGCATATTAATTGTAACTTGTTTATAGTCAATTGCTAATATGATCTAGATTAGTTTAATCGCATACTAGGATTGAAATAAATCATGGAGATACTAGATTTATTCATGTTTAATGCCTAGTATTATTTAGATTTGTTGTGGGATTGATATTTAACAATAATTCACATGTTTAGGTTGAGGAATTATAATTTAAATCTATTATTAATTGATCAATTTCGTAATTAAGTGAACTCATATATGGAACGTGCTGAAATTGATGATTAAGCCCTTAAAATGATAGATTTAACCTTGCTAATGATTCTATATTGCTAGAAACATGTTTAGGATCTCTTAGAATTAGTATTTGGGTTGCTTTGGGACAGATAATAGGTTAAGAGAACCTATGATTACGATCTGAAATGAAGAAAATTGATTTAATTAGGTTTTGGAAAAGATTTAATAATATGGCGTCGTTTTAGGGCATGCTTGGTAAGGCCGATCGATCGGGTATGGTGTTGAGCCGGGGTTTTTTGTTGTGGATTTAGCTTTGGACTTAGGGTTTTCACCTTGGAACTTTCCAGAGGGTTTTGGTTAGAATATTAGGTTCTTGGTTAGAATATTAAGCAAGGTTCTAAAAGGCAAGAGGCGTGGTCAAGGCGTAAGAAGGGGTTTTCCCTTTTTTAATATTTTTTTTTATTATACCAAGGCTAGTAAAATAATAAAATAATACATACCTTGAAATTTGAAAATATATCCGTATATTTGGTAACCTTTTTCCATATGCCTTCTCCATAATATAATCAACTATAACATAATATAAGTTAGCAAACAATATATTTCAATATAAGTTGGTAACAAAATAAGTTAGTAAATAATATATTTCAAATATAATGTGAAAACAAATATAATATAATATATTTCAATACAATATATTTCAAATATAATATAATATAGTATAATCAAATATAATATAATATAATTTAGTAAACAATATATTTCAAATATAACAGGAAAGAAAAAAAAAACATAAGCAGAAATAAATAAATACGCAGAAAAACATCATCCCTCTCTAACAGAATAATGAAAAAAAAAACATAAGAAGAGAACCAAAAAACCATAACAGAATAAGAAGAAAAAAAACACAAGTAGAAACATTATGAAGTAGAATAAGAAAAAATTATAAGCAGAAACAATCATGAAATACAATCAATACTATACCAACTTGGTTGGGGGGTATTTATGTTGTTTGTTTAAAGGTTTTTGATTTTAAAAAAAGGCGCGCCTTTTCACGCCTAGGTGCGCGTGGGCCGTTTACCGCACCTTTTGCCACACCTATGCCTTATGCGGGGCGTTTCTAAAAAGCCTCACGCCTTTTAGAACACTGATATTAAGGTTCTGATCCTATGTATGTATGTGGAGATTACGTATATGGGAATGAGGATTGGTTTGGGGGCGTATACGGTCTATATCTTAATCCTACGTGCAGTTGGCCAACCGTCTCCCGAGAGGGAGACATAAGAGTCTCGATATGTCGTGTAATCTTAGTACGTGATTACAAGGTGGTGTGAGGGCGTAGACTTGGGACTCGGGTTCACACATGGTAGCTATGTCCAAAGTAATTGGACATCTGGCTAGGATACAGGATTCCTAGCCAGAATTCCATTTAAGTCGGCAGCTGTAGGCGGAGCATATGGGATAGTAGGATTACCCTCATTTCTACCACTACTTTATGGATCGTTCATTTCTTTGAGGAGAAAGAAACGACGCGAGTAAAAAAGATTGAGAACAATGATAAACACACGTTCCCACAGACAACGCCAATTTGTTGATGTATAAAATTGGTATTTAGCCACGTAAGCCAAATTTATAATCATAGATAAATAATAAAAGAGAAATAGGTCAGACACAAGAGTGTTTAAGTGGTTCAGCTATGAGAAAAAGCCTACGTCCACTGTTGTTGTATTGTGTTTGATGATTACAGAAAACTGGGTAATCTTGTCAAGGTAAGAATGGCCTAGAATCCGTTCTATCTTACCTTTTGTGAAAGGTATACATCGTATTTATAGTGGCCCGGAGATCAAGGGTTGGAATACCTTTATATATTTAAGCATTTACACCCGTACATAATAAATGTGATGGTTGATAGTCTTGAACACGTGTGGAATGACCCTTGGTAGTTTCCCACGTGGTGACTATTTATCTACTTTGATGATCTTCATTCTTCACGTTGGTCGGCCCACTTGTCGCAACTATCCTCTGGGCCAACTAAATGACTGCTGACTAGGATTGTTGCCACGTAATGAGACAAATGTCGATTTCTAATTGGTCCACGTAGATGGATAATTTTTGGCATCAACAGTGTCGTTTTAGTATTTTGGTATATATTTTAATATTTGCGTGTATGTTTTTATACTTGGAGTTTTTATATGTGGGTTTAAATTGTAGTGTATTATTTTATGTTTTTGTGTGCGCTATATATATAGGTTAATGAGTTGTCTATCTACTTGATCAACGCGAGAACGATCTAACATTTGCCGTTAGTATGATCGGTTAATTCATGCATCTCGTAGTACAACACATTTAGCTCATTTGGATTAAGTCTATTATATGTTGAGATATCTCAAAGTCATGCACAGGACTTTGGGTTATTTTGTCTACGAGAATAAAATGTGCCTCGACTATGTTGCCGCCACGATGGGAAGACACCTTACTTTTGGCTTTTGCACCTTTTACGATGCTCATCTTATCACATGGAAGATAAAAAGGCAAATTGTTGTATCTTGCTCTTATGCGGAGGGTGAATATCAAGCTGTGGCTTGAGGGACTTGTGAGCTTTTGTGGCTTCGTTCGATTTTGGGATCATGATTGCTTTTGACTTCGTGCTTCATGAAACGACTAAACATATAGAGGTGTATAATCATTTCATTGGGAAGAAAGTCTGAACTGGCATCACTAATACTACTTGTCTTTCTTCATATGAGCAAACGGCTAATTTCTTCATGAAAAGGGGATCTTTGAATATGCAAGTTGTTGTGGAGAAACAAAGTTGTTCGGCGTAAATATTGTAAGAGAGTACTTCTCTTTAGGTAATGAGATAAATTGGTAATTTCTCGTCACCGGGGTGTTTATGATAAAGTTGAGGCATAACCCCTATTGATGGTAATGGGAAAACGTACTTTGCAATAATGATGATAAACAAACTCAATGATCACGGAAAATATGCTCAGTAATAGTAGTAATGGTAAGATGAATTCACATATTTTTTGTGACTTATCTTCCTTGTCACAAGCATATGTATTTTACGAGTTATCACAAACCCAAGTTATTTACTTGCATAAGTTAAGATCCGTTCTTCAATATGATGGAACGTCTTCCACGATATACTAGAAAAATTATTTATAGGATTTAATGAGTCCTAAGTAAAGAACACAACAGATAACATGGTTCACCCAATTTGTGCTACGTCGACAAAAGCTCAAGTTTTATTTTATTAAAAGGATGAAAATCAATGCTTACAATCACTTAATCTCAATGATAAAACTTCTCCTATCAAGTGTTTGCAGTGTTTAAACTTTCTCAGAATCTCTTCAAGTCTACTGAAGTCTATTCCGAAATCTCTCTGTCCTATTATGAGTATCGTCGTATTCCGATCCCTTTCTTCAATGAGACAATGTAGCATATATAGTCTCAACCCTATTCTCGTGGGATCTTGAGTGCCTTTTCCTCTTTTTGGACGCTTTTGCTAGTAAACCACCATCAACCATTAACGAAACTATTACTTTAATGGAAAGTGATAAGCGCACTGCCCAATACATTATATAAAGTCTGCACACATGAGATAATGTGCAAAGAGAATATTTCTTTTATGTCAGATACTGCTTTCTCCGTCAGCACCTTTTTATAACTCAATTTGAGCTGATGGTTGCTCGCAACAAGTTCAATCGAGTGAGCTGTTTTGCAACACGTCTGATCACATAGAGTTGTTTCAATCTCTATTTTCTCGGAAGAAATTTCATCTGGAACCTTCCTAGCCAGGTCAATCGATGGTGCGTTAGGCTTCCTCAGTCTGCCAGACTTGGTCCTTCGAGTGTTCTGATTAACTTCTTCCATATAACATCGAATGAACTCCCTTTTGCCTTAATGAAGTAACTTATCTCGGAGTAAGGAGTTTTACAAATAAGCGCCTCCTACATTTGCCCCCTCACAGAGAAAGTTAGTGTAAACAAGAAGTTTTATGTATGAAACATCTCATCCAAATATTAGTAACTTGAAATGCCTTAGTTAGGCAAATCAAAGCATCTCTAATCACAATAGTTTATTATTCATAAACTCCCAAACAAATTCAAGCATCTTGAACCAAGGAACTTTGTTCGATGAATCTCAAACTGAGGAACCTTCTACCGAAGAACCTTTGCTCGATGAATCTCAAACTGAAGAACCATCTACCGAAGAACCTCCCATCGAAGAATCTTATAAGTACACGTGTTGATTTTTGTCCACTTGCGTCTCAAACGTGTGAACTGATCATTCGTATATCTTCACATTAAATGCAAAGATCACTAGCTCTAAAATCGCCGTCACCTTTTGCCACGGGTAGTCACGAGATGATTTCTGAGACAGTGGGTTACTCAATGGCCATTTTACCCCCAATTTCAGGCGGTCATTTTGTTTAATGAACCGTCAAAAGCTTTGTTTTTAAACGGCTACCTTAAAAAGAAAACCCTATAAAAGCGTCTCTTTCATTTCTTCAAAATATTCTAACTCTCCTTTTTACCGCCATTAAAACCCGAACAGCGTTCTACAGAATATATGACTCATGCTCCTATAGGTTCTTTAAATTCTGTGGGTGGCGTAGCTACCGAGATCAATGCAGTCAATTATGTCTCTCGTAGAAGTTGGTTAGCTACTTCTCATTTTGTCAAATGATTCTTCTTGTTCATAAGTCATTTGTGGCACGCGGGCAAGGCTTGTGCAACTGCAGCAAGGTTTGAACTGTTAGATAGGAACAAATTTGATAAATACTAATAACTCTCGGATAAAGTATTAAAACGAAAAGATCCACTAGATAATGAATTATTGGTTCTAAGCCATCTCTGGCGATTAAACAACAATTCGAAGTGCTTTTCTTGCGTCTTCTTGATAAACCAGCGTTTATATATAGATCTAGGAGGATCTGTTTGGGAAGTAAGAAGCCCCTAGGTTCACAAATATTTATAGAAAGAGAAATTGTGTTCTTCGCAAAAACTTCATCTTTTCATTCTTTGAAGATCGTATATTATCCTGATCATTACTAAAATCTTTTCGTCACTTTTCTTCTTGTTATACTTTTCGTTGTTCAACAATCCCGGAGTCCCGTGATGAATCTGCTCAATGCTAAGTCGCGAAAAACATCCTCCGAGCGCATATCAAATGCTACCAAAAATGGGTCCGCATACCCACCACTAATCACATCACCTCCAATCACCAACTCAACCCCAATCTTAAAAAATTGAGAAGAAATCTCCCAAATCAAAGGAAAATAACTCCCAAAAATGTGTGCGAGTTACCCAATCATCCTTGACAAAAATGTCAAAAAAATCCCCAACACACAATCCAATTTCGTCCTTTCAATCTTTCTTGCAGTCAACCGTCTTGGGAGGAGATCTTTTATCCTCGATTTGACCCGATTGGGCGCGTGAGGGAGGGAGAATGTTTAGGTGGAGCAACCAATCTTGTACTTGCCTCCGATAGTCATGGATTGAGCCTCAGAAGTAAATTGGGGAGAAAACATAATTTTTTTGAAGTTTAGGAGCTGAAAAATTACTTTTAGAAAATTGTGGGGTTGGAGGTAGGCTTCTGTTTTGGTTAGAAGGGCCATACAGAAAGGGCTGGGTCGGGATGTCCAGGGATAGGGAGGTTCTGACCTTGGTGGTGATGGGTAGTTCTGAGGGTGGAAGGGGACGGGTATTCTTATATTATTCCTGGCAGAAGGGTGGTAGTTGGCAGCGAGATGATCGGATCCGGTTGGCGGTGGGAAAATCGAGGTATTTTGGGGGCGGCGGGTTCTGGTGGTAGAAATGACGTTAGGGTTTTATTATTGGTTTTGGATAAGGATGTCAAATCTTCCAAATGAGCCATGGCTTGCTCCAATCGACTAGCACGTCTCCCGATAAGGGTGAGCTTCTTTGGGGGCATTGAATTGCTTTGTGTTTTTTACAACAACAGGTGGAGCGATGAGGCTCTCATACCAGTTGAAGTAAAAAGAAAGTCGTCAAAGGCACAAAAGATACACACTCTAGAAAGAGAAAAGCATTACTCAAAATTAGATTTATCATTAATGAGGGGGGAGGGGGGGTTTATAGGGGAGGAGAGACGATTCTAGAAGGGATCTCTTAAGCTCCTATTGGTTGAAAGAGTCTTGACACATATGATGTCACATGGGTCATTAACTACCTTCAAATGTTAAAATATAACCTTCAAGAAGCTACTAGCTAAGTATGAGTTGTCATGAGATGAGTGGTCATGACAACTCATCTATGACACTAACTAATGAAACCTTCTAGAAGCTTCCTCTCAACCCTTACTACAATTAAAAATGTAACAATAATACCAAACAACTAGTAAATGTAAAAATACAATAAAAAAAATGCAATACAATACTAAAATAAACCCTAATTTCCATCAAGAAGAGTCGTTGCTAATAGCCGACCACCACAAAATCAATCCAAGAGAGGTGATCTTCACCCTCATGGTATTTTGAGGCTCTGATCGAACAGGGAAAATTTTCCCTATTCCAATATTGACTTTGAGGCACCAGGTGGTTCACATGAGGGTTTTGCTGCTTGGACCACTTATATTTATAAAAAATATGAGACTCTTCTCCAAGTTGGCCTTTCAAATGCTGCATATTGGTTTGGAGATTTTACCCTATCCAAAAACAATTCCGCGCTCCACCTATTGGTTTGAATTATGTGTCCCGCACTTTCATGACATCTTGGGGTGAGTTCACGATCACCTTAGAAGATATGTGTGAACTGACGGGTATAGGTCTGTAGTGCAATTCCTTACAATGATGAACCAATGGATAATAAGGAGGCTGAAGCTCGAATGGAGCTTGATAAACTATGCCGTGAGTCCATTGGTGATTCTTCGAAGGCCACTTTTGGTCAATTGACAAAGTTTTATTACAAGGTTTCTCTAAAGTTGACGAAGGAACAGTAGGAAAAAGGTATAATACCCGAAGGAAAATTTGGTCCAAGCAAAGATCAGCCGTCAGAGCTAGTTGCCTACCTTTTATGCCTGTTTTCTTGCTTCTTCCTTCATGGCAAGCCCAATGATCAGCCACGAATAGACTTGATAAATTTCGCAGTTAGGTTGGCTCGTGGAGTCTTAATTCCTTCGGTTGCCATAACATTGGGCTCTTTGTATACTTAATTGGACATTACTCATTTTGACATGGATCGTTCCATTGGTAGACATGATATCTCCAACTTTGGCAATACAATTCATTTAATGGGGTTTCACTACAGTAAGTTCCCCGAGATTGCCCCGGTTGAGCTCCCAATCAACAAATTTCTTGTTACGCGCCCAAGATTGTTGCGTTAGAACCATAAACAAAGTAAGAAAACGTGATTTTCATTGATGTCCACAATGATTTTGTTGACAGACCTTATTTTGATGAAACATATGCGAAAACGTGATCATTTTTTAATGATGAAGCTTACATGGTTCATTTAATCAACTCTGAGACATCTGTAATTGATGACCCTTCATTAGTTGTGGTACTTTTGCTTACACCTAATCGTCCTCCTTCCTTCACTGAGTGAGAGAAAGAAAGTGAATCTTACAACCCCCATCATTGCACTAGACAATTTGGTGTTTGACCAAGGTGTCCCCTTCCCAATTTGCCGAAATACTAGGATTGATGATTCATTCTACGCTTCATGCCTTGATTTCACTTATCGTGGTGTGTTTTCTCTTTGTGCGTAGTTTAGTAACAAGAAGATTATTCCAGACAAGAGAAAGCGTGATAATGTTTCAATGGATTGGCTTTGTCACTTTTGGCCATTCCTGCTCAGGCAATTTAAAGCTTTCATGAGAACTCCGCCAACTTACCCCGTTGTGAAATGTTTTGGGCCAATGAACTTGGCCTTAAAAATAACTCCATTTCTAATTTTGGAGTTTGAACTGAGCACCGCCACCTCTGCCCCAATTAGTGAGAATGTTTAGTGGGGAAAGAAAGGCAAGAAAACCCAGAAAGGAGCCGTTGGTGCAAAAAGAAAAGCTCCCTCGGATGCAAATCCCACGAAATCCAAAACTCCCAAGAAACCCAAAGTAACTCGAGGTTCCTCTGATTTAGTTGGCATACCCCAAGAGGCTGTTGCCCCTCCCAATCCAGGTCTTATTAAAAAAGCATGTTTAATGATAGCGAATGTTCTATTTTGGATGAATCTCATTCCTACAACATATGATGGTTTAGAGCGATGTCACCCAACTAATGATTTTACTATTTATCAGGTTCATCAAAAACAGGTTGATCCAGAAGTTACAACGAAGAAAGGATCTCCAATCGACGTGCCGCCTCCCCGAAAGAAACATTTGAGGAAGAAATTAAGTCAAGCACGCGTTATCATAACTCCTACTCCTTCTCCTCAAGGTTCTTCTGAGAGAACCTTAATCGATAAACCAAATGAAGTTGTGGACGATGTTCCCACGAATGATGCTCAGTCTGAGCAACCTCAACAAGCTCGCTCGGTAAATCTTTTCTCTAAGTGTAGGACTATTTCTTTAATAAAGAAACATTTTTTATAACATTTTCCTTGCTTTTCTTTTGCAGGATGCAGCTTCATCTCTAATGGGTATTGTAAATATTGATGACAGCCCTCCATCCAAAGAACAATTAATTCCAATTGTTAGAGACACCCATGTCGCACCTTCTCCACTCCCCCGTTCCCCAATGAATATACCAACACACTGTAATACCCCGTATTTTTATAGCTTTTAAATTATGGGATTTATTAAATTTAATTGAGATAAATTAATTTAATTTTAATCCGGAATGTTGCTTTAAATATTTACTAGCGTGACGAGAGTTAGTAATTATTGGAAATTTGTTATCTGTTGAATATTACTGGATGAGTATAGTAATATATGAGATTTATTGTTATAATATTGTCACGTGTGAATAAAATGACAATTATGGAAATTTAAGTCGGGACGCGCCTGTGTCGTGTCGGGACTAAATGTTGATTAATAAGTGAATATTATATAAGTTGTTCGTATGGTCGTTTTGAGTGCGCCAACGTGTCCGGAAGGGTCGAGATAGTCAGAAAAGTGTACTCGGGGGTTTAGTTTGGGTCTCGGGGCGTTTTTAGGCCCAATTAGTACCCCGGGAGGGCGTTTTGGACATTTCGCAATTATGGGTAATTAAACCTACGAAAATTAAAAGGGTTATATAAGATATCTAGGTTGTCTTCTAGGGTTAGAACAACCAAAGACAAATGACGGCCATTGGAGAGGAAGAGGAGAAGCTCTCCAAGGAGTTCTAGGCCAAGAACACCTCCGATTGCACCGCCGTCACCACCAACGCGTAGATCGCGAGACGGGGAACGAAACCACACCAATTTCGTCACCAAACCAGATTTCTAAAAATTCCAGGCAAGTGTTTATCTTGCTTATTTCGTTGATGCATCTTTCATATTGGTTTAGGAATGATTAGGATGAATTGTATGGAAGAAAAACCCAATTTGAGATAGGAAATTGCATGTAGTGATGACTTAAATGATATTTTAGAAACCCTTTGTCATGTAAAGGATTAAGAGTTTGATTAAGAAAAGAGTTCTAATTAGATACAAACACTGGAAATTTTATTCCGGATGATCGGACCATTGGAATCGCTTGAAATTTTAGTATGTTGTAGCGAACGGCGAGACAGGACTGCTGACAAAAATTCAGCTTGATCGAACGGTCGGATTTCTAAAAATATTATTTTTACTAGAGAGTTTTATGTTTTGAGGACTCTTAGAGAGTTTTATATTTTGAGGACTCTTAGAGAGTTTTATATTTTGAGGACTCTTCTAAATAATAAAAAAAAAATTCAATTAAAACTCCATTTTAATTCCGATTTCGAAACCATTTGAAATTCTCATCTTTGAAAATAAAATTCAAAATCCTTTAATGTAAGGCGGAATCTATATTTTTGGGATATCTTACATGAGGGACAATGTAAGTATATGTTAAAGAGAGAGAGACACGTAAGAGAGTTACTTTGGGACAAATGTGTATACCTACTGAATTTTATACTTGGGAGGATAGAATCCGTGAGCGTGATGTAGTAAGTGGAAAAGTTTCTCAAATTAAAATAAGATGTGAATGGTTATACGTGATAACTAAATAATGAGAAATAAATACAAATGTCGTAATTATGGGAATTGAGAATTTACCCATTATTGAAATGGTAATGTTAGTATAGTTATATGATTGTGTATGCATATACTATCTATGTGTGAAAATCATGCCCACACTACTTGCTATCCCTGAGGTTTCCGCGCTGGGACAGTCTTATCTCGATGGGACCTTTATGGGGGATATTGACTTGTACCCTAGAAGATAGATATCCTTGGTACAGGCTATCGGAATGATAGTTCAGACGGTCCTAAGAGATGCGGGTATGTGCTTTCCTCTTAGAGACTTGGAATCTATGCTTCACCTCATTTTGTTTGTGTATAGGTATCCTTGGTACAGGCTATCGCAGTGATAGTTCAGACGGTCCTGAGAGACTTGGAATCTATACTTTGTCTCAATATTGTTTGAGCATGTGTTGATACAGTTCGAGAGTGATTCCGAATCTGTATTCCCTTAGTACGAGTGATACGGGGATTGGATTGTAGAGTATGCCCGCACCATAGTTGTTATTTGGGGTGCTGTTGTGATATAAATATATTTTATGAGTAGTTAATATATATATGAAATTCTGAAATCTGGAACTGCCTACTGTGATGAGACATGTAGGACATGGTTGATGACTCAAATTGTAAATACTTGTTTTGAGAAAGTATAATATGACACTAGAAAACTTTATTGATTTATGAAGTTAAAAATGAGAACTTTGGTTGCTAATTGAAATATCATTTTCGAACAATTGAATCGTTAAATTTTGAATCTTACGAGTAAGCTAAGATAAGTTAAATCATTGGGAAGATTAGTGCGATAAATGATAAGACAAACCGTTGGGAAGGTTAGTGCGATAGGTGTGCACATTAGAAGAGAGGTGAGAATTCCTCAAGAGAGTGACGCACTAATATGTTGTTGCATTGGCCTGTATCAATTTAAATACTTGCTAAACAAATTTTAAATCATATACACTATCGGGCTCTGACCTGTTTTTCTCTCTCTCTCTCTCTTGTATATATATGTATGTATTACAGGTGCCCAGCCACAAGGGCGTCTTGCTTAGGATCTCTTGGAAGGAACGCGCTGCAGCTTAGGTGGAAATTGCAGGACTCTTGATTAGACGACTTCGTTCATTCAGATCCACTCTTAGTACTTTCATCTAGTTGGGCATGTGTAGCTCTTTCCATTATTCCGTTGTTATTGGACATTTGTATTTCAGTTATTTCCAGTATTGTTACTATGGGATTTATTCAGTTTGGATGTGTGACTTTAGATTTCGTATGTTGACATTCGATTGACGAATGTATTAAATTAATTGGATTATGTTGCAGAATTTAATGTGGTGTGATTCTTACTTATTGAATGTTGTTAATAAAATAAATGATTTTTCTTTAAATAAAATTTGGAAAGTACGTATGAACATGGTTTTGACACTTAGCTTAATTAATTAGGGTGTTAAATTGGAAAATTTTATTTTTCGGCAGTGATGCTAAGAATGGACCAACTGTTCACCTTGATTTAATTTAATAAAGGAGTGATCGCCCGGTATTTAATTAGGCGGGGTGTCACACATACTCTCGGAAGTCTCCTTCTGAACCTGATGCTGCTGCAGCTCAAAAGTTGCCTTTGGACAAGGAGTTAGTGTTGGTTCCAAGTACAACTGATGAATCTTCCATTCCCCCAACTCCTTTAACTTCGATGGAGTTGTTATGGTCCCTCCAACTAGTTCAGTTGAGGTAGGTTGAAAAAGATCTTTATTATTGTTGTTATTACATCATCTCAGTATGTTGAATTATCAATACTTGGATTAATGTTGTAAGTGTAGGTGAATGTGGTAGCCACAACTGTGCTTCCACTAGATAAGCTTCCTCTTATTCGTTTAACCATTGTTGAGATAATTTGCCTTTAAAACGAAACGTTACTTTCTGTATATTTTTATGCAAAGATTTTATTAGCTCCTTCGATTTGTGGTGTTTCAGCTTGCTGGGAGCGAAGAGAGAGATCAGCTAGCTCCCTCAACTGAAGTTGATCTGGTTTTAGTCCCCCTTATTACAACAGTGGAACCTCAAGCTTCTTTTAGTAATGCACCAGTTCGTGGTTCCTCCTCCTTCCTCTGTTGATGAGGCAACTCTGTATAAACCTCTTTATGACTTAGCTGAATCTATCTAAGGTTTCAAAGTAAATTCACACTTTGCAAGTCAACTTAGTAGCTCAAAATTTACACTTTGTAAGTCAATATAATAGCTTACTGCTAAGGTTTCTCTAAAAATTTGTACTGTGTAAGTCAACTTAGTAACTTACTACTAAGGTTTCTCTCAAAATTTACACTTTGTACGTTAACGTAGTAACTTACTACTAAGGTTTCTCTAAACATTTGCACTTTGAAAGTCAACTTAATAGCTTACTACTAAGGTTTCTCTAAAAATTTACACTTTGTACGTCAACTTAGTAGGTTTCTCTAAAAATTTACACTTTGTAAGTCAAACTTAGTAGCTTACTACTAAGGTTTCTCTAAAAAAATTTAAACTTGCTTGGTGACTTAGCACCAATCTTGCTAAGGTGTTGATTAACCCTTATGTTTCATCCGTCTTTGCATCCTGTCATATAAAGCAGCTCTCCCGAGGCACCTCATCTGGTTATGCCTTCTGTTGAGATGGATCTGGGTTAGAGTCCTTCCACAATGCCCAAGGTTTCAAGGCCAATGTGTAAACTAAGGAGAGTGGGTCTGGTTTTGAGCCCCTTTTACCAAACGTGGCATCACTCCACTATTGTCGACAAGTGCTTGAGAATAGCACTATCATTCAACGCTCATTTTATTATGTGCTTGATCGGCTTCTGATTTCTCACCCTAAGACTTTCACTATTGAATGCATTAGACCTCACAACTTGATGATGGCCTATCATCTCCAGGGACTGCTGTCGTTATAGCTGAGATTCAAAATATTTCACCATCTTTCCTGGATAGATCTGTGCTGAATCGCTACATGGGGAATCTCAAAGCTTTGAAAAAAGATGGTTTTTATTTTTCTTGACAAATTAACAAGTGGAGGACTCTAAAGGATCCTCAGCTAGCAGCCTGTCGTTCTAGCTATCTCAAGGTTGTAAAGGATTTGAAGGTTGAAGTGAACAAATTAAAAGAGCTCATCCCTCGACTTGAGGAATGTGATCAAGAGGTAGTTGTGGCTGAGAAAGCTTTGACTGATGCCAAGAGGAAGCGTGAGCTCGTGTTTAAACGAAAGGCAGAGGTCGAAGTCAACATTTCTTCCATGTTTGAGTATCAACAAAAGGTTGTTTAAGATATTATTGCCTCAGTCGGAGAAAGCTTCTTTGCTGCTTCTAGCCTAGGATTTTTGTTAGAGTAAGTTCACCATTTGTACCTATGGACAGTAGTCCCCCTTTGTATTGTTATTATCTCCATTTGTAATAGAAAGAAAAAATTTGTTTTAAAATCTCATGTGTGCACTTCATTCTTTGCTTCAATATTTTAACTCACAAATATTACAAATTGACGTGCTTCTTCGTATTTCTTTAAGCAAGAGAAAATTATAAGTGTCTTTCTCAAACATGATAAACTTTCAACCACTTATTGTTTACTTTGAAAGGCCTATCATCTTCAATTTTTGAAATTAGACAATAACCTGAGTCGTGTGCTTCTCTGACAACATATAGTCCCTCCCAGTTTGCGGCAAATTTTGGCAATCATCTAATGTGATTAACAGTAGCCTTCAAGACCAAATTGCCTTCCTTAAACTTTCTCGGTCTCGCGAGATTCTCATAAGCTTTGGAGAGTTGCTTCGTGTAAACATGAATATGCTTCCTTGTGGTGCCTCTATGTTCATCCAGTGCTTCTAATTGGACATGCCTACTTTGAGGAAGCATGTTGCTTCGTATGGCATATCTTGCAGATGGTACTTCTAACTCCACTAAAAGGATTGCTTTAGCTCAATAAACCAAGGAGAAAGGCATGTAACCTGTTGGCTTCCTTTTGGTTGTTTGATATGCCCAAAGCACCATAAGCAACTTGTCATCCCACACAACAGGAAAATCTTCCATCATTTTGACTAAAATGTTGACCAAAGTTTTGTTTGTAGCTTTTGCTTGACCATTACATTTTGTATACGCCATCGTCGAAGTGTGATAAATAACTAAATATTTGTCAGTCAACACCGTCACTTCTTTGTTGATAAATGGAGTTCCATTCTTTGAAAGAATAGACTTGAGAATGCCAAAACGACAAATGATATATTCTTTAATGAATTGTGCCACTAATCCTGATATTGCTCTTTTCAAAGGTACTACTTCTGCCCACTTTGTAAAGCACTCAATTGCTACGAGAATCCATATTTTACCCTTATATGGAGGTTTAATTGCCCCCCCAAGGTCAAACTCCCAATTGCGAAAAGGATAAGGTGTTGCCAATGAGTATAGATCAACTGATGGAGCATGAATGAGATTACCATAAAGTTGGCAAGCTTTGTATTTTCGAACAAACTCAACTGAATCTTTCTCCATTATTGGCAAATAATAGCCAAGAGTCATAAGTTAATCATACAATTTGACTCCTACAATGTGAGCTGGATCATGACCTTGTTTGAGAACCTCTTCTACTTCCTCTGTATTGATGCATCGTAAAAGCCTGTTGAAGTATCCTCAGTGATAGAGCTTCACCTCAAGCAAGTAGAACCTTAGGGCCTTTCTTCTAAGAGCTATGGCATCTGCTTTTTCTACTCGAACAACTCCATCTCAAATAAATTCAATATAAGGTTGCCTCTATTTCGTTTGAGCTTCCAAGAAGTTGTATTCAGCTGGATGGAAGTAGATTTGGCATTTATCACAATCTCTTTGTTCTAATGCAGCATCTTGCTTCATCGTGAGCCACAAATATCCTTCTCTTTGAATTCTTCTATAGAGAGAAATCTCAATGGTCTCACAATGTTTTTATGAGTTTCCTTTAACCGTCATTGAGCTTCTTCGGGGCCAAGGTATCGGATTTTTATAATATAAACTTTCTTGAAGAAGGAAAAATTGTGCTAGCCCAGTAAGTTTCATCGAACTATCTCGTGTTTCCAGCTACTTCCTTATGGCTCCTCTCCAATCTGAGGCATTGTCTATGGGAAAGAGTTGGATCACAGAAGATAGAGTTATCCTGCGATGGATCACCACAGTTGTTGACTCACTTTGCATAGTTATCTTTTGTGCAATCGTGACACAGGCATCAACATGTTGGTTCATCGTTCTTGGTTGTTGCTCTACTTTGACTCATAAAACTGACCGATAAACCACTGTGTGATTGTTCAATAGGTAGCTAGGTTGAGGTGCTTCAACGCGTATTCAACATTCACTTACTTGACTACCAAGTTGGAATCCCCTTTGATGCAGAGTGAACGAATACTTCTTAGAAGAACCTCAAGTAATCCTAGAATCAAAGCTTCATACTTTCCCTCATTATTTGAAGAAAGAAAATCTAACTTAAAGGATAGAGAAATCTCCCCCTTTCCTCTAGATAGAATTACTCCAACTCCTCCTTTACCTTTAGTTGATGAGCCATCAAACTCCATGGACCATTACTCCAAGTCGGCCTCATAAATGTTCGCTTGCAAATCATCACCAAGTATATCTTCATGAGGTGGTTCAAACAAACATAAAGGAAAGATAGTCAATAAATCTGCATAGGCACTTTTAATTGCACGAGGAACCACACACTTCAAATCATACTATGAAAGAATGAGGAACCACCTTGTTGTTCTCCAATCCAAGATAGTTCGTGCGAGCAAAAGCTTAATTGGATCACATCTTGTCTCTATGTTGATAGTAAAATATAGCATACAATGCCTAAGTTTTTGAGCCACAAAGACTAAAATCAAACAATGTATTTTAATGCTTGTATATTCGGCTTCAAGAGCATGGATAATTCTAATCAAGTATTAGGTCTCTCTTGCCCATCAATATCCTGTAGCAACAAAGCATCGATGGACCTTATAGTGGAGGTTAGATAAAGAAGCAAAGATATTCCTTCCTTAGGTGGAATCATCGTTTGAGGAGAGGTGAACAATCGCTTAAGCTTGTCAAAAGCTTCTTAGTGTGGTTCCTCCCATTTGAACTTCGTGGTCGTTCGCAACAGTTCCATCAGTGGTGGGTTATCTCTGATAAACCTGGAACAAATCTCCTTAAGTAAGAAATCTTTCCGAGGAAACTCTTCAGTTCTTTCTCTGCTTTTGAAAAAGTTATGTCAAGAATGATTTTTTGTCTTGCTTTGGTCCATCTGCACTCCTTGTCGATCAATCACAAATCCAAGAATTTACGACTTTTTACACTAAAGGCACACTTGAGTGGGCTAATCTTTAGCTTGTATTTTCGGCATCCGTTGAAAACTCTTCTCAAGACAGCTAAGTGAGAACTAAATCATCCACATAAAATTCCACAATGTCATGGAAAAAGTCGTGAAAAATTGCCATCATTGTCCTCCGATAAGTTGCCCCCACATTTTTCAGATCAAAAGGCATTACATTGTACATGAAATTGCAAGGAGTCTGAAAATTATCTTTTCCGCATCATCTGGATCCATCTAGATCTGGTTGTAACCAACATAGCCATCTATAAAGTTGTACATCTCATGACCAGCAGTTGAATCAATCAAGCTATCAATCGAAGAGGGAACTCATCTTTTGGGCAAGATCTCTAAAATCAACACAAATGTGAATTTGCGTTTTATCTTTATTTCCCCCTGGCACAATGCTGGAAAACCAAATTGGACGTTGAATTAAGTTGATAAATCCAACTGTCATCAATCGTTCCACCTCAGTCTGGATTTTGAGGTCCAACTCCAAATATTCAACTTGTGGTCGTGTACTTCTTGATCCAGCCCTGTCATCTCAGTGTACTTCCACGCAAAAATAACTTTGAATTCCCTAATGATCTTGACTAACTTCAACTTCTTTGCATCTTGCATATATTCATGCTCATCTTCAACCTCTTCCACAAGCTCTTGAATGTTTGAATTATCAATGGCAAGACATTGTCCATGATTATCAATCAAAAAGTGTTCATATTCCGAGTCAACTTCGTCAGGATCTTCGGCTGCCTGCTCACACCTTCAAAGGCACTTTTTTGCATTATCGCACAAAAGTTAATGGTGCCTTCCTTTTCTTGCAGTTCCCTAGTTAGCTACTGTTGAGAGATAAAATGAGCTTTAGGAATAACCTACCTCTCGAGATCAACTTGCAAAGCTTCTTCGAACTCCTCTTGTCCTCACACAGGTCCCAACCTATCTTTGATAGAGGGCACTCTAACCCCTTCAATACGCCTTGTGAGGATACATGCTTCCTCGTTTAAATCGGTATAAAAGGCAGCGTCCACCAAATGTGATTCCTCCTTTGCAAATGGCTTTTTGGTAGCTCGTATCACAGTATCTGTTTCTTTGACATTGGCTTTTGCACATTGATGGTATGTTGAAGGAACCAACCCATGATTGTGCATCCAAACCCTCTTAATTAACATTGCGTTGAGGGATTTTCAAAGTCATCAATATCAAGGTATACTTGGGGTAAGTGAGGATACCATGTGTAAGCTTTGTCAGTGAGGAATTTTGAACTCCCTTAAACACAGCTTTTTGTTATTGCAATGAGCACCAAGATGCTCAACAAATATCTTCAAATGTTCCTTCGGGCTACCTCCTTTCCCATTAAACTTCTCAAAGATTAGAGGAATATATCCCTTTAGGTAAGGTTCATCATTGTACTCCTCTGGGTAAGGAGTACAAATATCATCATAAATGGATGTTGTCTCACTAAATGTTTGTGAGGATAATGCCAGCATCTTCATCATCTCCCTCTTGACCTCTTCAGTGGTTAAAGAAGGTGAAACATTGTTTCCACCGTTTAGCCTATGGTGGAGTGACCATAGGCAAAGAAGTAACGAAACTGGAACTTCAACGGTTGGCATTATAGCAGGATTGATCATAACGGGAACAGCTGGACTGGGAGGTGTAACGGGGATTCCCATTTAAGGAGCGGCAGGTTGTGCCACTGGTGTAACGAAGGAAATTGGATCCATTGTGGAACCAAACATCGTCATTCCTTGTTGGCTTTGAAGGAACTCCATAAATTTGAACATGAGATTGGTCATTTGATTGGGCCCCAAGACAGAGCTAGTGGAAGCTTGCCCCCCAAGAACATTCCCCGTGACAGCAGTGACTTGAGGAACCTCAGTACCAAATGTAATAACAGCCTACTCTTCCTCATGTTGAGCATCATCGAATGTTAGAGTACGGTTTATATTCTCATTCACCATCTCTAAAAGAATACCTCCCCAATAGAGTCGCCAAATGTACGAGAGCATTTCTCTTTAAGTAATGAGAGGAAGTGGTAATTTTTCTTGTACCTGGGTGTTTATGATAAAACTGAGGCGTAACCTTATTGATGGTGATGAGAAAATATACTTTGCAATAATGATGATTAATAAGCTCAATTATCAAGAAAAATATGCTTAAAAGAGGAAATCGTCTACAAAGAACACAATAGATAACGGGGTTCACCCAACGTGGGTTACATCCACAGAAACTAAAGTTTTATTCTATTTAGAGGATGAAAATCAATGCTCACAATCACTCAAATCTCAATGATAAAACTTCTCCTCTCAAGTGTTTGCAGTATTTAAACTCTCTCAGAATCTCTTCAAGTCTATTGCAGTTTATTCTGAAATTTCTCTCTCCTGTTAAGAGTATCGTCGTATTCTGATCCCTTTCTTCAATGAGACAATATAGCATATATAGTCTCAGCCCTAATCTCATGGGACCTTAGTGGAAAGTAATAAGCGCCTTGCCCAATACATTATATAAAGTCTGCACGCATGGGATCATGTGCAAAGATAATATTCATTTATGCTAAACAACGTTTACTGCCTCAACACCTTTTTACAGTTCAATAATGAATCAGTCGATTGATCTGATGGTTGCTCGCAGCATGTTCAATCCAGTGAGCTGTTTTGCAACACGTCTGATCACATAGAGTTGTTTCGGCCACTGTTTTCTCGGAAGCAGTTTTCTTGGGAACCTTCCCAGCCAGGTCAATCGATGGTGCGTTGGGCTTCCTCGATTCTGCCAGACATAGTCTTTCGAGTATTCTGATTAACTTCTTCCATATAACATCGAATGAGCTCCCCTTTGCCTTAATGAAGTAACTTCCATAACATCGAATGAGCTCCCCTTTGCCTTAATGAAGTAACTTATCTCTGAGCTAGGAGTTTTACAAATAAGTCCCTCCTACAAATATATATAGAGATTTTTCCCTGGAGTGGAGTTCTGTTATCAGGAGTATATATAGGATTCAAACCAATGGGTGTGACTCTAATGTGGTAGAAAGATGTTTGTATCATCGTTCATATCTCTAAGGGATCATCATTTTTTCTTGCCTTGTAATATTAGAAGCTCGGTTTATATTAGGGTTTTAAGCATGTTTGGTTCGGGACTAATTCTCTTCATTTTTTTCCGTAGACTTCATCACCCAATGCTCTAGACAGCATGCTTCCATCTCCTCATTAATGTCAATTAAAGTACCTTAGGTTTGTTCGTGGAATCTTTCTTTTGGAAAAATCTGATAGATAGGGAATTATATGAATTGATTTCTTCGTTTAATACGATTGATTGTGTAAGAGGGTACTTTAGATTATATATGTGGAGGCGTAACCCCTATTGAGTATGGTAACCACGAGTTAAATTAGCCAACACCCTAGACTAATTATAGGAAACACACACACAAAACTCAATGAAGATGGACTCAGTTTAAACTCACAAAGCCTCTCGTGTATGACTCAGGGAATAATAATGAACTTTAGAAGTGACTTAGCTAGAGGGAGAGGGAAATAAGCACCCTAGATACATCCTGATAGGCAGGTAACAACACACCAAACTCCCTCAAGAATCTCTGTCAAATATTAAAAGCTTCGCAATAAATGACAATGGTGAGTCAGTGAACTCTCTAGTTTGCAATGATTCTTTTTCTTAATTCTCCAAAAAGATCATCCTCTCCTCAAAGGTGGTTGGGGTCCTTAAATAGCCCCCCACACCACCCCCGAGGCAACTCAGTCATTAAAGAGTATGAAAGACATCCCTCATACTTTATGTCACAACATTAAATGCCTGATGCACTAGTTGTCTCCACGTCATAAACATTAAATGCCAAGACATGCCTTTTGCCTATCCACTGTGTGTCAGGGGTTTGTTGTCGCAGAGGTGGTTCACCAACTACCTGACAGCCCCAAATACCACAGCGGTTTACTCAAGTGTATGTCTGACAAACGTTTAGATGGCTAGTGACATCACCCATAGTAGATGTGTCATTAAGTATAGGGTTGTTTGGTCCATAACTTAATGCCCGATAGAACTCCAAGCTGCTCCGCTTGAGGTTCCACGGTCAGGGTCCTTCGGTGTTTTACCAGGTGTATCTAAGGTGGTCAGGACAAGCCCCAACGGTGCCTTACTTCTCAATCCTCTAAACCAGGTCCCTCTAAAGTTCCCACAGTGAGGTCATTCGATAGAGCATGAAAGCTCTCCCAGGCCCTGCCAAGCCTGGTCTCTCGCAAGTACCGTTTGACCTCATACAAAACCCTTTAGTTATTATCGTTACGTCATTACAATCGTTAGAGCTTACAGAAATCAATAATGAAAGTACGATGTGATTAAAATAATAAGCTAATATATGAGTTGCCACGCTGAGCTGCCTCGCCAAGATGTCACGCTTGAGTTGCCACGCTGAGCTGCCTCACCAAGATGCCACGCTTGAGTTTGCCACGCTTGAGCTTATCCTCAGAACACTGTTGCTAATTAGTGGATTATCCCTAATCCCAGGATTACCTTCAGGCCCCCTCTACATTTGCCCCTTCGTGGAGGGATTTGTTGTGGGAACAAGAAGTGCCTCCACGAAAACTTTTTAATCCGATGAACCTTCTCTGTCTGGCCTGCTGCTTTTTTCTAATGCTGAGCCGCAATCGTTCCAGCTTGAATATCTGAAATTCTCCCGAAGGACCTGCTAATATTCTCCCAGTAATGTTCGAAAAAGCGAAAAATTCTCCCCGATGTAACTGAGTCATAACTAAACAACGTTTAAGCTTCTGTCGAGGGGACATCGTGGCTTTTTTGAACCGTTGGGACACCTTCTTTGTTGGGGGGTTTATTGGATATGTCAGAGAAAATCTTGGCGCCCAAAACTCAATCTTGCTTAGGAAGGTAACGGTGGCTGTTCCCTAGGTGTCACTTCATTAATTGATGGCAGTTCCCCAGGTGTTACTTCATTAAATGACGTAGCGTTGTCTTTTCCATGTCAAAACACTTCCCGAAGTGCCACGTGTACATTTGAAATGATTGCAGGCGGCTACACACGTGCAATGGTGGGAAACTTAAACGACGAACTTAAAAAATTAAACGGCCAAATCTCCCAAACACTTAAAACCTTTCTTTCTCTTACTTTGCCACTACCTTCTTCAAATTTCCTTCGCTTTTAGAGAGAGAGAGCTTCCATTGTTGAGCATCTGAAACCTCCATTGCTGTTCAAGCTTGTGCCTTCCTTTTCTTGCACTCATCTTCTTCGCCACCTCCTGTGGTTGTTCTTCCGCCATTGTCGTGCTCAGGCTCCTCTGACTCAAGGTTGTTTTTTGTTTGCACTAACACTCTGTCATGGCTTCTCAAAGTTATCCCACCATCTCTTCAACCAGTGCGCCGCCTGCTACTGCTGTCGCCACCACTACTGGTGCCTCTGCCTTGGATGCTGTCCGTCGTGATCAGTTAAGGTTTTATCGTCGCTCTCCCATTTTTGGCGAAGATGATTGCTTTGCTGCTGCTTGCAAGACTGTCAACTTTGAATGCAAGTTTGAGTCCTTAGTGCTGGGTGACGAGGACGAAGAACCCTCGAAGTGGGGCTTTCTTCCTCCAGAGGGGACTCTCCGGTTTCGTCTGGAGCGAGGGGACTTCCAATGGTCCCAAATTGACTTCGAAGCACCAGGTGGTTCTCCTGCCCATTTTGCTGCTTGGAACTCTCACATGGTGAGTTCCTATGGTGATATTTTGAGTAAGATTGGCCTTCAACGGGCCAAATGGTTTGGTGAGTTTACTCTCTCCAAAAATAATGCTGCTCTCCCCATTCTTGTTTCTCGTTGGAACGTGACGACTCACACATTTATTGCTGCGTGGGGCGAGTTCACGATAACCCTAGAAGATGTCTGCGAGCTTCTGGGGCTCGAAGCAACAGGTCATGAGCCTTATACCGATGAGCCTCTTGACGCCGAAGAGACTGCTGACCGTTTGGCGTTGGACCGAATATGCCGAAGTTGCATCGGTTCTTCAAACAAAGCTACCTTCACTCCGCTGATTAATTATTTCTTCAAGGGTTCTAGTGAAGGTAGTTCTTCAATTTCAACGGATGCCCCTGGCCAAGGTACTTCGTTAGAGCTCCCTGCTTACATCCTTGTGATTCTGTCCCGCTTTCTTTTGACGGGAAAACCAAACGATCAGCCCCGAAGGGACCTTATCAACATATCCCTTCGTTTGGCCCGGGGCATCAAACTTCCTTTGGCTGCAATTGCCCTAGGGTCCCTCTACACCTGGCTTGACAGAACGTTGTTCGATATGGAACGATCCCTTGGCCGTTATAACCTGGCCAATTTTGCTAACAGCATCCTTCTAACCAGCTTTCTTTACGTGCGCTTTCCTGTTGTGGCGGCCAAGGCCAACCGTCCTCCTTCTGGGGAAACCATTTTGCCCCCCCGCTCTTATATTTATCACAAGAGGCAGAGCCGAAAAGAGCTGATCGCCTCAATTGATCGTTTTGAGGACTTTGTTATGAGGCCTTACGGAGAGGACGCCTTTGTTCACACTTGTGATTTCTTTCAGGACGAATCCAGGGTGGTACAGGTGGGGGTAGACATTGAAGATCCTCAGTTAGCCGTGGTGCTTCTCCTTTCTCCGGGGTATCTGCCTTCCTACACCGAGTGGGGATATTCCAGCGAACATTACAACCCCAATCGGTGTAGTCGTCAATTTGGGTTTGATCAGGGGGCTCCTCGCTCAGTTTTCCAATCCTCAAACCCGAAGGTTAGCTTTAGTGAGGCATGTTCCTTATTTTCCTCCACTGCTGCGTGGGGGATAAGTGAATCAATGGCTGGGAGAGTCACCATTCCCTCCAACAAGAGGCAAGGGAATGTGACCAGTCTATTTGCCACGAAGTTCTGGCCGAGACAACTGGCTAACATTGCTGAATTCATAGATGGCGAGCCGGTGTACCCTCCAGTTCTTTCATTTGCTGCGATGGAGCTGGGACTCAAAGGCAACTCCATTCTGGGGATTGAGTTCCCTCTAAGCAAAACCCCTAAGGGGCCTTCCAAAGAGCTACCTCCGTTATGCCCCATGACTCCCACTGCCATATCCAAAGGGAAAGGTGCTGGGGTATCCAGGAAGACTGCTCCTTCGACTGGAGCTACTGGTGATGAAGGGTCTTCGCGGCCGTCGACCAAGAAGGCCAAGAGTGGGGTAGCCTCCACGAAAAAGGCAAAGTCCAAATCCCAGATTCCTGTGGCAGCCCTACCCATAGCCTCCGTTCCTCCTCCCATATCTCCTGAAAGGGCCGAGAGGTTAAGGAGGGAGGCGCAGGCTGAGGTAGATCGGGTGAATGCAGAGTTTCAACGGCGCGCTGTCGTCGTTCCTCCCTCGGTTGTCTTCCCCACGATCGTCGTCGATCCCACTGAGCCAGCTGCAAAGAGGAGAAAAGGTTCGAAGGTTCCTCAAGCCACTGGTAGTGCCATGACAAGGCTGAGGAGGAAGACTTTAGGCACCAAGTCCCAGCGGAAGCAAGTTTCCTCGGTGCAAGCTTCTCCTTCTTCTTCCCAATCTGAGGTATGCATTGCTGACTTAATTATTATCTCCTTTTTGCTTGAGGGTGACTGTCTTTGCTTGTGTGTATACTTATCCCTCCCCCCCTTTCTTTGACAACTGTTTTGCAGGGGGTTGAAATAGAAAAACCAGACTCGTCCAGTCCTCCCGTGAGCCCTTTTGTGGGGGGACGCTTCGGTGTATCTCATACCGATGTGACTCCTCCCCGTTCCCCCATGACAGGGCTTACGTATTCTCGTCGTTTAGTCAGCCAACGTGCGAGGGATGTCATTGCGGGAGGTGATGCCGTTGACCCTGCGAGTGCTTCCTCGCCTGAAGCGATGACCCTGCCCGAAGTGGCACCTCCCGAGATAACACCTTTGGTCCCTTCAGATTTACAGGCCTCATCCGAGGTTCCTCTGCCCCTTGTACTTGCTGAGGAGAGTGAACCCGAGGTATGATGTGATTTGTAATTTGTTTGTTGTAGTTCTTTCAGTCATATTCTTTCCTTATTTGGCTTACTGAATTGTGATATGTTTTGGGTACCCCAGGTTGAAGTGTCTTCGTTGTTGGAAAGTATTCTTCTTCCAACGATGCTGATGAGACCCCCGACTGTCATTCCTTTGTTTAGCACCATAACTGAGGTAAGCAACACGTCGAGCTATTTCTTCATATTTTCTGTGCCCATTCTTCTTTTCTAACACTTGGCTTTGTGCACAGTTTTCTCCCGATCTTGCATCAACTCCTGTAGTGAGGGCCCAGGTTGGTGTGTTTACACCCCCTCCTGATGTGGCTTTGTTTGAGGGCTCCGTGTCCTCTCGTGATGAACCCCATATGCTTGCCCTTGTGCCCTACACGGGTGATCAGGTTTGGACAAGCGTGGAGGCTTCTGCGTCCAGGGATCCCGTTATGGCATCTGGGGTAATAATTGCTCCCCCAACGGTTCCTGTCCCTGTGGCTGCCTCAAATGCTCCCATTGTGACTGAGGTATATCTTTCCTCCTATCTTTTGTTAAGATTTTCATAATCTCCATCCTATAACGTTGACTTAACAACGAAAGCGCTTGTTAAGATTTTTCACAAAACTCCACCTTATAACGGTGACTTAACAACGAAAACACTTGTTAAGATTTTTTTCATAAAACTCCACCTTATAACGGTGACTTAACAACGAAAACACTTGTTAAGATTTTTTCGCAAACTCCACCTTATAACGGTGACTTAACAACGAAAACACTTGTTAAGATTTTTCATAAACTCCACCTTATAACGGTGACTTAACCACGAAAACACTTGTTAAGTTTTATTATCACAAACTCCACCTTATAACGGTGACTTAACAACGAAAACACTTGTTAAGTTTTTTTCATAAACTCCACCTTATAACGGTGACTTAACAACGAAAACACTTGTTAAGTTTTTTTTCATAAACTCCACCTTATAACGGTGACTTAACAACGAAAACACTTATTAAGATTTTTTCGCAAACTCCACCTTATAACGGTGACTTAACAACGAAAACACTTGTTAAGATTTTTCATAAACTCCACCTTATAACGGTGACTTAACAACGAAAACGCTTGTTAAGTTTTTTTCATAAACTCCACCTTATAACGGTGACTTAACAACGAAAACACTTGTTAAGATTTTTTCGCAAACTCCACCTTATAACGGTGACTTAACAACGAAAACACTTGTTAAGATTTTTCATAAACTCCACCTTATAACGGTGACTTAACAACGAAAACGCTTGTTAAGATTTTTCATATCCTTATTTGGGCTTTTCTTTTCAGGTTGCTCGGGAAGATTCGCCCCCAGTCCTCTCACCTGTAGGCTCGCCCTTCCGAGAACCTGATGCTTCGGAAAATTCTATTCATGATGATCAAGGTTCTACGACTGGTGCTGCAGTCGAGAGCGAATCTGGGTGTGAGGTCCCTCTTCCCGACCTAGCTCCTCACTCGTTCTGTCTCATGGTGCTTCGGCAATCTCCTCAAATGCCCGTCAACCATCGGCTGGTGATTGAACAATTGGTGGATCACCATCCTGAGACCTTCACACCGGATTGCCTGCGCTCAAATATTCATGTGATGAGTCACAGGCTGCAAGGCATGGCGATCGTTGTTGCTGAAATTGCTAGTACCCCCACTGCCAGTGTTACCAGATCCCTTCTCAACCAATTTCTAGGTTTTCTGAAGGAGTTGGGGCGTGATGGTTTCCGTTTTGACTGGCTTATAACGCATCTGAAGACTTTGAAGAACCAGCAACTGATTGGCCAGAGGGAAGTGTTGATAAGGTACCAGGAGGACCAACGGGCTGAGGAGGTTAAGTTAGCCGAGCTGGCACCTCTTTTGGAATCGGCCGATGAAGAAGTAACGAAAGCCGAAGAAGCTCTGCGTTTGGCTAAGCTAAAACGGGAAAAGCTCCTTATTGAACGCGCCCAGGTGCAAACCAGGCTAGAGGTTGCTGTCAACGCTCAAAATTCGTTTGCATCAGCTTCTTCGGGCCTCCCCGGGGATTTTTTCTCTTCCCCGGATCTGTGGTTTCTCCTAGCGTAGTAAAACTCCTGTACATATTTTCTTTCTTTCATTCATGTAATTCCTGGGCAGTAGTTCCCTATTTTGCTTGTAATGCTCTCTTCTTTAATGAATGGAAGAATGTACGTTGTTTAGTTTATCTCTGAGTTATGCTTGCTTTCATATCAATGTCTATATTTCATATCATCAGTAAAACTTGTATATTCATAATAAGAAGACCCAATACATCGATGGTACAAACAAACTGTCTACACATGATATACTTTCAGCCATTTATTGTTAATTTTGAATGGCCTATCTTCCTCCAACTTAGAAATTAGGCAATAACCTGAATCATGAGCTTCGTTCACGATGAAAGGTCCCTCCCAATTGGCTGCGAACTTTGGCAGAGGAAGTCCCCTAATGTGTTTCACTGCTGCCTTCAAAACGAGATCTCCCTCCACGAACCTCCTTGGTCTTACCATGTTGTCATATGCCCTAGAGAGCTGCTTTGTATACATTTGAAAATGTTGCATCGCGTTGTCTCTGTGTTCATCCAATGCCTCCAACTGCACATGCCTGTTCTGAGGGAGCATGCTGCTTCGCAAGGCGTATCAAGTCGAGGGAACTTCCAACTCTACTGGAAGAATTGCCTCAGCCCCATAGACAAGGGAGAACGGAGTGTACCCTGTGGGCTTCCTCTTCGTCGTTCGATAGGCCCACAACACTGTTGGTATCTTGTCATCCCACGATCCTGGAAAGTCCTCCATCGTTTTAGCCAAGATATTAACCAGAGTTTTGTTAGTTGCTTCAGCCTGACCATTCCCCTTCGGGTATGCTACCGTTGAAGTGTGATGAACAATGGAGTACTTGTCTGTGAGCATCGTTACTTCTGAGTTGACGAAGGGAGTCCCATTATCTGAGAGAATAACCTTTGGGATCCCAAAACGGCAAATGATATACTCTCTGATGAAGCTACTCACTACTCCAGCCGTTGCCCTTCTAAGTGGTATTGCTTCAGCCCATTTTGTAAAGCACTCCGTTGCTACCAGTATCCATATCTTACCCCTCGACGAAGGATGTATCGCCCCCACGAGGTCGAACGCCCAAGTGTGGAAAGGATAAGGCGTTGCCAGAGAGTGTAAGTCCACCGATGGGGCATGGATCATATTTCCATGAAGCTGGCAAGCCTTGCATTTTCGGACAAATTCGGCGGAGTCTTTCTCCATCGTTGGCCAATAATACCCCAACGTCATCAGCTGATCATATAACTTGGCCCCTCCCATGTGAGCTGGGTCATGGGCTTGTTTGAGGACCTCAGTTGCTTCTTCTTTTGTAATGCAACGCAACGGCCTGTTGAAGTACCCCCTTCGATAAAGCTGCCCCTCTTGGATATAGAACCTCGGGGCCCTTCGCCTTAGTCCCATCGCATCCAATTTCTCCGTTGGGACAATTCCACCCTGAATAAAGTCGATATAGGGCTGCCTCCAGTCTGTTTGGGCTTCAATGAAATGGCACTCAGCTGCTTCGAAAAATAGCTGACACTTATCACAATTCCGTTGTAGTTCTGCCGCATCCTGTTTCATTTTAGGCCAAAAATATCCCCCTCTTTGAATTCTCCTATAAAGAGGTATCTCAGTTGTTTCGCAGTGCTCCTCATGTGTTTTCTTCAACCTCCGCTCTGCCTCCTCTGGCCCAATGCATCTCGATAACCATCCCCCTGCATTTCTGAAGTAAAGATTTCCCTGGTTTGTAAAGTATTGGGCCAACTCTCTGAGTCCCATAGCTCCTTCGCCAGACTCCAGTTGCTTCCTGACCTCTCCTCTCCAACCCGCGTCTCCCTCCGTCGGTAGTATTGACTGTATCACCGAAGGAGCTGTTCTTCGTTGGATCGTAACAATAGTCGTATCGCTCCTCATGACCATCTTTTGAGCAATAGTGGCATAAGCGTCTGGATGTCGGTTCATTGTTCTGGGATGTCTTCTGATTTTGGCCCGATGGAACTGGCTGAGGAGCCTTTGAATGATCGTTCTGTACGGTGCCAAATTCATGTGTTTCAACGCATATTCTCCATTAACTTGCTGAATTACTAAGTTCGAATCACCCTTGATGCAGAGTGAACGAATTCCCCTTCGAAGAGCCTCCAGCAACCCTAGTACCAACGCTTCGTATTCTGCTTCGTTATTGGAGCAAGGGAAATCTAGTTTGTAGGAAAGGCAAATTTCCTCCGTTCCTTTTGAAAGGATGACCCCTGCCCCTCCTTTTTTTTCAGTCGAAGACCCATCGAACTGCATCGTCCATTCCTCATCGGTTGTGTCCAGATAGTTGGCTTGTAAGTCGTCTCCCGGAATGTCTTCTTTAGGTGGTTCAAACGTTCCTGATGGAAAGATTGCCAACAGATCAGCATACGCCTGGCTCTTGATAGCACGAGGAACCACACACTTTAAATCATATTCGGAGAGAATAAGGAACCACCTAGCTGCCCTGCCAATCAAGATAGTTCTAGCCAACAAGTACTTAATAGGATCACATCTAGTTACAATATGAATTGTAAAAGACAGCATATAATGTCTAAGTTTTTGTGCTACAAAGACTAAGGCCAAACAATGCCTTTCTAGGCTGCTATATCTAATCTCCGGCCCATGTATGATCCTACTGAGGTAATACACTGGCCGTTCTTGCCCGTCGATCTCCTGTGCCAGCAAAGCTCCAACGGACCTTGTAGTGGAGGTGAGGTATAGCTGCAACGGTGCTCCTGCCTGTGGAGGAACCATGATTTGCGGTGAAACGAGCAGTTTCTTCAACTCATCGAGGGATTCCTGGTGATCCTTTTCCCACCTGAACTTTGTGTTCTTTCGCAGCAGTTGCATCAACGGGTGTGTTACCTCGGCCAATCCTGGTACAAATCTTCTGAGGTAGGAGACCTTTCCGAGGAAGCTTTTTAGCTCCTTCGCCGTTCTTGGGTACGGCATTTCTAAGACCGCGCGTTGTTTATCCTGGTCCATCTGCACCCCTTGTCGATCAACCACGAAGCCCAGAAACTTCCCACATGTTACTCCGAAGACGCACTTCAATGGGTTCATCCTTAGTTTATACTTCCTACATCGAGTAAACACCTTCTTTAAGTCATTTAGGTGGGACTCCTCCTTCTTCGATTTGATGACCAAATCATCCACATATAATTCTACAAATTTATGGAGGAAATCGTGAAAAATGGCCATCATTGTTCTTTGATAAGTAGCTCCCGCGTTCTTAAGTCCAAACGGCATTACTTTGTACATGAAATTGCCCAACGGGGTTCTGAATGCCGTTTTCTCTGCGTCCACGGGGTCCATCTTGATCTGATTGTACCCAACGTACCCATCCATGAAGCTATACATCTCATGTCCAGCCGTGGCATCTATCAAGCTATCGATGGAAGGTAGAGGGAACTCATCTTTGGGGCAAGCCCTGTTCAAATCTCTAAAATCCACACAGATCCTTATTTGATTCTTGTCCTTCTTCCCTACTGGCACAATGCTAAATAGCCACAGGGGATGTTGTATTGGTTTGATGAATCCTGCTGCCAATAAACGCTGAACCTCTTCCTTGATCTTCAAGTCCAACTCAGGTTTATAAGTTCTTGTTGCCTGTTTTACCGGGATGGCTGAAGGTGTCACGTTTAGCTTGTGGCAGCTCACTTCCTCATCTAGCCCTTCCATTTCGGTATACTTCCACGCAAAGACATCTATGAACTCCCGAATTAGCCCAACCAGGGCTTCTCGCTTCGCCTTACCGAGATCCTTCGCGATGAAGATGGGCCTTGGGTCTTCCCCTTCTCCTGCCAGGTTCAACCGCTCCAACTCTTGTGCCTGGGGCTTCGGTTGATTTGCCATGTAGTCTGGTTCTTCGGCGACCTCCTCCACGAACTCCTGTATGTTGGAGTTGTCTATCACCATACACTGTCCCTGTTGATCTATCAAGAAACACTCATATAACGGGTCAGCCCCATCCTCGGTCTCTTCGGCCGCCCGCTCACATCGTTATAAACGGTATACCACCTTCCCCTCCTCAGTGATCACCTTCTTGCATTGCCTGTTGGTAGCTGTTGCCAAGGCCTTCCTCTTCCTTTCTCTCGAAGCCTCAGCGATTCTTCCTCCTGAAAAGCGACTCAGCACGCTTTGCCGTTGGACCTCATGCTCCACAGGATCCATTCTAAGCTTTACTTTGTTTTTGAGCTGCTTCGTAGTACCTTGGGGTCGAGGGATCACCTGATGGGTTTCTTCGGCCCTCACCCCTTCATTATTCGCGGCTTCTTTGCCTTGCTCGTTCAGAGGCCCCATTCTATCTCTGATCGAGGGAACCCATGCCCCCTCCATTCTTCTTGTTAGGACTCGAGCATCTTCCTCCAACTCCGTATAAAAGGCCGCATCCACAAAGTGAGCTTCCTCGATGGCGAAGGGCCTTTTTGTAGCCCTAATGGTCACTTCTGTTCCTTTAACATTCGCCTTGGCGCATTGATGATATGTTGAAGGAACTAAACCTTGATTGTGCATCCATACTCTTCCTATTAGTAAATGATAGGAAGTTGCACTTTCTATTACATGGAACTTGATGTGGGAACTCAGATTTCCCATTACAATTCCCACATTCACATACCCAATGGATTTGGAAGATTGGTTGTCATACCCTGAGATTACCAGAGGCATGGGAACCAACCTTTCTTCTGGGATATCAGCTGCGTGGAAGGAGTTGATCGGCATAATGTTGATGGAAGCACCCCCATCCATAAGCGTTCTTGCAAAACTAACCCCGTTGATACTGGCCGTCACATACAAGGGCCTGTTATGAGGGAACCTTACAGCTCTATCTGCATCGCTGAAGGTCACCTCTGATAGGAACTTTTTTACCAGCCTCGCCATGGGTCCTCTCCATTTCAGCGAGGGAACCGCGTCCTTCTTCGCGATGTCAAGGATCGCCCGAGTTATCTCCAGTCTGCTCTCCTTTGGTATCCCCACTTGATCGAAGAACCAAGCGAACTTTGGGGATTTTGAAACTGCGCTGTATTCTATGACTGGACCTGTTTCCTCGCCCTCAACGCTATAGGCGTCTTCTGCGTCCCTAGCACTTGCTTCATCATACGCCAGAACTACGTTGGCCATTCCTCTAGTGCAATACTCAAGTGCTTTATCGAACTCCCTCGTTGCCCCTCTCCCCTCTCGCTCTACCTCTTCATCATAGGCCGTCACAACATTGGCCCCATGCGCCGGGAGCGGGTTATTGTTAACGTTTTGTGGGGGAATTTGCAGCGTTCCCGCCTTCACGTACTTGTCTATGATTCTTCGCAGCGTGAAGCAGCTTTCTGTTGGATGCTGGACCTTTCGATGCACCTGACAATATTTGGGATTGGCCCTAGTTGCCACGTCGGGCTCCTCTATCGGGACACCTTTTGGCTCGTAAACCGTTCCGCCTTGGACCATTGCGTTATAGCAACTCATAGCCTCCTCCACCGTACAAGGCAACGGTGGCGGGTCTTCCCTATCCCTTCCGAACTTTCTTTTGTTGTCCTTCCTCTGAGCCTTGCCCCCATCTTCTCTCTCGACATATCCTACCCGTGGGGCCTGAGTCCTTCCCCCGATGGGTTGTATCGTCTGTCTGAACATCATGGGGGCTACTACCGGGCTAGGTCGCACCACCAACGATATATTTCTTACAGATTTTAAGAAAGCTGAAAAAGTTCCCTCGCGTGTCTCATTGATCAAGTGACAGATATACTCAGGAAGTAATCCCTCAGCACAAATTTGTAGTAACCTGGCCTCCTTAGCTTCTTCCCTCACGTCAAGGGACCTTTCCCTAAACCTTCGGATATAGGCCACTACCTCCTCTCCTGGACTTTGCCTCTCCCTGCCAAGTTGGGTTAGGGTGAACTCATCTTCTGCCAAGAAGAACTTTCGGACAAACAATACGTGCATCTCCTCCCACGTGGAGACACTATTGGGAGGCAGGTGAGAGTACCAAGTGTAGGCCTTATCAGTCAAGGATTTGGAAAACTCCCTCAGCCTAAGCTTTTTGTCATTGCAATGCGCCCCCAGGTGCTCGACGAAACGCTTGATGTGCTCCTTCGGGTTCCCCCCCTTCCCTGAATATTTTTCAAAGGTAGGGGGAATATAGTCCTTCGGGTAGGGTTCGTCATTGTACTCCTGGGGGTAAGGTGTCCGGAAGTCGTCGTAGACTGCTGCCACCTCGCCCACAGCCTGCGAGGAAGACTGCATGAACTTCAGCATCTCCTTCTGCATCTCTTTTCTCATCTCTTCCAGGGGCGAGGCCACTGGGGCCACCTGCAACGGAGCAGATGGTTGAGCGCTCGTTGCAACTGGAGCGAACGTTATCGGTTGCGCCGTTGAAACGCCTGAGCCGCCCACAGTGGGATTCACAACAGAGGGTACACTTGCTGGTACCGCTCCCGTAACGCCTGCCCCTGGTGGGGCCCCTGGGGCCACTCCTGGTGTCACGAAGGCACTAGTCTCCAATCCTCCCAGCATAGTGGAAGCTACTGGGGTTTGCAAAAACTCGTAAAATTTGCTCATGAGGAGCGCCATCTGGGTAGGTCCCAGCCCTACGCTCGTGGAGGGTTGTGCAGCCCCTGGGACACCTATCGTTATTGGAGCCAGCGGTATCTCTCCCCGAGGAGCCCCATCTCTTAGGGCCTCCTGCTCCCTTGCAGCTTGTTCTTCATTATGCTGTATGTCATCAAAATTGAGTCTTCTAGTAGCGTTATCCTGCGCCATACTCCTTCTCTAGAAGGATGCCTCCCCAGCAGAGTCGCCAAATGTAAGAGGGTACTTTAGATTATATATGTGGAGGCGTAACCCCTATTGAGTATGGTAACCACGAGTTAAATTAGCCAACACCCTAGACTAATTATAGGAAACACACACACAAAACTCAATGAAGATGGACTCAGTTTAAACTCACAAAGCCTCTCGTGTATGACTCAGGGAATAATAATGAACTTTAGAAGTGACTTAGCTAGAGGGAGAGGGAAATAAGCACCCTAGATACATCCTGATAGGCAGGTAACAACACACCAAACTCCCTCAAGAATCTCTGTCAAATATTAAAAGCTTCGCAATAAATGACAATGGTGAGTCAGTGAACTCTCTAGTTTGCAATGATTCTTTTTCTTAATTCTCCAAAAAGATCATCCTCTCCTCAAAGGTGGTTGGGGTCCTTAAATAGCCCCCCACACCACCCCCGAGGCAACTCAGTCATTAAAGAGTATGAAAGACATCCCTCATACTTTATGTCACAACATTAAATGCCTGATGCACTAGTTGTCTCCACGTCATAAACATTAAATGCCAAGACATGCCTTTTGCCTATCCACTGTGTGTCAGGGGTTTGTTGTCGCAGAGGTGGTTCACCAACTACCTGACAGCCCCAAATACCACAGCGGTTTACTCAAGTGTATGTCTGACAAACGTTTAGATGGCTAGTGACATCACCCATAGTAGATGTGACATTAAGTATAGGGTTGTTTGGTCCATAACTTAATGCCCGATAGAACTCCAAGCTGCTCCGCTTGAGGTTCCACGGTCAGGGTCCTTCGGTGTTTTACCAGGTGTATCTAAGGTGGTCAGGACAAGCCCCAACGGTGCCTTACTTCTCAATCCTCCAAACCAGGTCCCTCTAAAGTTCCCACAGTGAGGTCATTCGATAGAGCATGAAAGCTCTCCCAGGCCCTGCCAAGCCTGGTCTCTCGCAAGTACCGTTTGACCTCATACAAAACCCTTTAGTTATTATCGTTACGTCATTACAATCGTTAGAGCTTATAGAAATCAATAATGAAAGTACGATGTGATTAAAACAATAAGCTAATATATGAGTTGCCACGCTGAGCTGCCTCGCCAAGATGTCACGCTTGAGTTGCCACGCTGAGCTGCCTCACCAAGATGCCACGCTTGAGTTTGCCACGCTTGAGCTTATCCTCAGAACACTGTTGCTAATTAGTGGATTATCCCTAATCCCAGGATTACCTTCAGGCCCCCTCTACAGATTGTGTTCGTTTGAATCCCCTTCATATTGATAAGGAAACAGAGGTGGATCATTCTTTCGGTTTCTTGTAAAACTGCCTTTCTTTGAACCTTTAAGATTTTTTGAATGACAGGAATGCGAGCCAAAGTCCAAATATTTGCATAATTTGTATCTGATAGGAATATTATAATTTTTTGCAAGAAGAGGCGGACGATAACAACTACTTTATCCACTCGTGCTTTATTTTATTTAAGGAGGGTGTTGCTCACTTAATTTTGTAAGGTGCAGCTTGTGCTTTTGCATGTTTATGAAGCACAATAAATTTGAAAGTTTCGTGCTCAAGGAGAATTGCCTAAATCCTGAACGGAGATCTAATTGATGAAGTTTGTTGATTGTGGAAATAATGAAGAACAAAGTGTTTGGAGATGTTTTGATGGCTCCTGTGTTGGAAGTATAGTTGAAAAGGTTTTTTGAAGTAGGGGTGAAGCGAGGGCATTGTTTGAAAAAATAATTACATATATGGTCATCCGAGTTGGGACATAACTAAGGGAAATTGATTCATAAAGACGCGTCCCATGGATTCGAAGTAGTGACCTACATTCGTGAGGCGCTAATCACATCCCCGTACTACCACTGGACTAAGCCCTCTAGGTTGCACGTTTGGGAGATCATTAATCTTGCTTGAGGTTAGATTGAGTCTTAATTGATGTAATTTAGAGTTAGGTATATTAAGTTAGTTGTATGGATTCAGTAATAGTACATATTTCCCTATTCCCTAGTATATGTCCAGTTAGTTATTTCAGTTTTCCTATTGTATAGGGTTGATTATAGTTGCATAAAGTTTAGTCTAGTAGCTATAAAGAGACATTTATATCCCCTAACTTAAATGGAAAGAGATTTTGAGCTATGATTGTGTATTTACTGCACAACCTTGCTAGGGCCAGCGCTATTCTCCTTTTCAACCTCCTTTATCCCACATTATATTGATACAAGTTTTTGCACTGTTCAAGGGGGCCTCTGGTCTCCATGCTAGTATTCCGGAAGGCCTAATGGTTCAATGATAGGAAAAGTGATTTTATTATTGTCATTGTTGCTTCCGGGGAAAAAAATCTGTGTCAACTCAAGTTTGAAGTTTCTTAAATGTTGAGAGGAATGACATGGAAGTTTTGGAATATAGTAAAAGAAACAGAAGAATTGACATGCAAATAAGACCTGCCTTAACAATATGTTATGTAATTTTCTTTTGTTAACTAACATACTTTCACATGTATTATTCACCAAATTTCCGGCATGAGGAGTCTAGAATACTTTGAGAACTTTGATCATTCTTAGTACAATCAAGCCAAGTTATTTGTGTTTCTCAGTTTTAAAAGTCATAATCTTAGTAGAATAGTCAATAAATAATGAACAATCTACTAAGTTTAATACTTTGAGTTTGAGAATTTGAGAAATTGCGACGGCAATTTTCTTGCCTATCCCTATTGAGGAGGATGAAACACTCATCAATGCATTACCAGAAAGTGTTACTCTGTGACTGATCTTCGGCATTAAAAAAAAAGCACAAGTACAACAAGACAATAGTAGCCCAAAATATGGAAGAGAAATTGGAATCTCGGCACAACACTTTCTCAAGCAATCAATGGGACTTACAGGCCATATCCTTGTGATATTTGGAAATGTTATGGGTAATTTGTTCTATCTTCATCTGCAACATATCCACCTCATTGCTAGCTTCACGGAATTTAGAGTTCAAGTCATCAAACTCTTTTGTATGAGCACTGCACTAAAGGACGATGCATTAACATACGGAGAATCAAAATGTGTACTAAGGCTCCATTTGGCTCAGGATGAAATAGTGAAAGGATGGAAAGAATTTTCACTTGGACATAATTAGATTTGTCTTCACTATTTTTTCCAAAACCCATAACTATAGCACAGTACACTTTTTTTTGCACATACACATACACTTATTTACAATTTAAAAAAAATGACTTTTGAATATATGGAAATCTTTTTCACTCTGGTAAAAAATAAGTCACCATAATACAAACGGAACCTATGAGAGAACAAATGAAATTGAAAACCAACATAAAGAACACCAATAAGGTTGTTAATTAGCCTCTAACAACCTGATGATAATTATATAAAGAAACAACCCAAATCAACTAAAAACAGTAAATGCCAGGTGGGTTCACATCATCACGTAGGATTCTACACAGCAAGTCAACCAAACAAGATTTCTAGAACATAAGGGCTGCTTTAGATTCAGAATGTAAATAGAATCCAATGATTCCGCCACGAACCAAATGGCCTATAGAATACAAAATCAGCTCTGACCTTAATTAATGGAAATATCAACTGAAACAAGGGCATGGTTAACCGTACCAATCTACTGATGTATTCATGCTCTGAGGAATATATTTTTTTCAATTCAACAATGGTGATAGCTGCCATAAAAGAACACTTGCTCTGATCTTAATGTTGAGAAATTTGAAAAACAATGTAGTGTTTAAATTTTCCTCATAATTCTGTTCACTCCGAAACTTTAGGTTTCTATGAACTTCTACTTATGAAAGTTATACAATCATAAATTGTCCCCCATCATTCCACCATCCTTTTCTGCATCTACTATGACTGAAAATTTCGCCTGTTTATGACAAAAACAACTCAAAAAACACAGCATAAACTACGAAAAACACAACTTAATTTCCAAACTGAAAAAGAAAAAAAACTCACATTTCAATTGATATGAACATAGAAAATACATTCAAAAACTACAAATATCTGGACGCAAAACTAATAAAATTAAAATTCTCTCACCAATAACTATTTATGACAATTTTATATATTTTAGAAAATGTGCTGTCACAATGTCATCATAAACTTCTTTCATGATTGTTTTAAAAAAAATTGACTCTGTTGTAACAAAATGTATGGAAAATTTTGAGGCTACATATTTTGAGAAATTTACTAAATAAAATCCTTGAGAATATAACGTTTCGCATAAAGGATTTTATGTACTGAGGTTCAAGGAATTAATTCCTAATGCATGACTTATATTTTTAACAGTGTGAAGATTCTAATTCCCCTGAATTGTTGCTTCCAACAGTTTTTGTGGTCAGAAAAACTAAAATTATCCCATCAACCTTTGATGTAAAAATATAATTTCTCAGAATGAAAAACTCTTGAGAAATTCTAGTTTATACCACAAATTCTAATTCAATAAAACAACAAATTTAAACAATAAAAGCAGAACAATAAGGACGCTCGCTACTAGTCAAGAATCCCTCATAATCTGTATATAGAGTCCAGTATTGGGTGATAAACAAAAGGTATATAGTTATTGGATATGATTTTCGAAGAGATGTAGCGAAATGAAAAAACTTGACCCTTCGACGAAAAAGAACGAAATGTAAACAAAGATCCAATCTATGAGTAAGGAGCCAGAGAAGGAGATAGCTGAATGAAAGGAAAAAAAAAACTGAAGAACATAGGAAATTAAAAGAGGCTATTATGCACATAGAAAGCCTTCTTAACTTTTAATGGCTCAAGAATTGATAATGTCTGGACTTTTCTTTTAGGTACAACTCTTTGAAATTGAATACAGTCATAATAATACCTTTCTGTTGATCACACAAAAACAGACAATATAAAGGGTATGAAGGATACTTCATTAGTTACAAGCGTCCTTTGAATTTATACTGAGAATTCATGAGAGACCAAGAGATGGGCAAGAGAGAGCAATATGAAGAGGAGGATTTTGGAAAATGCATGCGATGAATCCGCATCTGGTAATTCTCCAGCTACTTCTTCAATTAATTATTTCTATCAGTACTCCACTACCGAGAAGTAATATTAAGAAGAGGACTCGTTTGAGTCTTCGGTGAGGTTTTTGAGTTGTTCAATAATAAACAGTGCGAAATTTTGTTTAGAAAGTAGAGATGCAAAACATTATGTTTATAGGTTGAGAAACCTATCAAATTTAGTAATAAATTAGGAACGTAATAGTGTTGATTGTCAGGGTGAACAGGTTATAAGAAAATTCGAAAATTACATTGTTTATTGCATTTACTCATGTAATCTTAGTTATTTGGATTTGAATGGATTTTAAGAGTAGATTTCTTATGTTGTCACGATTAGAGGTAAATCTTGAATCGAAAAAATTCTAGTTTCCATCAGTTGGAGAAGTTTTTCTGAGTTTTCATAAGTAAAACTTGTAAACCAAACCTCTTTTAAGTCCGGCAAAACCCTTCAGTATGGTACAAATGAAGACTCTTGAAATGGCTCAAGAGGCTGTGCAATTAGTATATGATTACTGCATTATTACTCTGTAGGGGGGGCTTGAAGGTAATCTCTAAATTAGAGAGAGCTTCTCCAACTATCAGAAGAGACTCAAGAGAAGGAAGTAGCATGAAGGCAGCGAGGTAGCTCAGTGATGGGGCTCAGCGAGGAACCTTGCCGAGAGAGCTCTTCTTTATATTCCGTTTTTACTTAGTTAAATTGTATCTTTTTAATTACACTGATTGTATTGCGGTAACGATTATAATATTGAGTGAGAGGTTAAACGATACTCGCGAGAGACCAGACCTGACATTACATTGGAGAGCTTACATGCTCTATCTAATGACCTCGTTGTGGGACATTCAGAGGGACTTGGTTTGGAGGATTGAGAAGTGAGGCAACGTTAAGGCTTGTCTTGACCATCTTAGATACACTTTGTAAAACACCGAGAGACCTTTTACCGTGGAAGCTTGTGCAGAGTAACCTTGAGTTTCATCCTATATTAAGCTTTGAGACCTCCATTGACAGCTTGATCGATGCAAGTGCTTGGCATGAGATGTATAGCTTCATGGATGGGAACGTGGGATATAACAAAATCAAGATGGCTCTAACTGATGCGGAGAAAACAACTTTCAGAACTCCGTTAGGCAATTTTATTTACAAAGTGAGGCGTTTCAGGTTGATGAATGCTGGAGCGACGTACCAGAGAACTATAATGGCTATTTTCCATGACTTCTTTCATTTATTCTTGGAATTTTATGTGGATGATTTGGTCATCAAGTCGAAGGAGGAGTCCCATCTGGATGACTTGAGGAAGGTGTTCATTCGATGCAGGAAGTAAAAACTAAAGATGAATCCATTGAGATGTTCTTTTGGGTTAACAAGTGGGAAATTTTTGGGCTTTATGGTTGATCGGCAAGGAGTACAGATGGACCAGCACAAAGAGCGAGCGATCTTAGAGATTTCATGTCCAAGAACTGCGAAGGGGCTCAAAAGTTTCCCAGGCAAAATCTCCTATCTCAGGAGATTTGTGCCAGGACTGGTTGAGATAACTCATCCACTGATGGATCTACTACGGAAGGGCACAAAGTTGAGATGGGAGGACGCTCGCCAAGAGGCACTCAACAAGCTGAAGAAGCTGCTCACTTCTCAACAGACAATGATTCCTCCCAAGCTAGGGATACCGTTGCAGTTCTACCTCACCTCTACCACCAGGTCCGTCGGAGCTCTCTTGCACAGGAAATTGATGGGCAAGAAAGGCCAATCTACTATCTGAGTAGGATCATACATGGACCTGAGGCAACGTACACTAGCCTTAGTATTTGTAGCACAAAAACTTAGACATTATATGCTATCTTTCACAATTCATATTGTGACAAGATGTGATCGTATTAAGTTTTTGTTGGCAAGAACTGTTTTAATTGGAAGAGCAACTAGATGGTTCCTTATTCTCTCAAAATATGACTTGAAGTGTGTGGTCCCTCGAGCGATCAAGAGCCAGGCGTATACATATTTATTGGCAATCTTTCCATCAGGAGTATTTGAGCCACCTTGTGACGAGCCACCTTGTGAGAGCATTCCAGGAGATGATTTGTAGGTCAATTTCTTGGACGCAAACTTTGAGGAATGGACTATGGAATTTGATGGTTCGTCGGCAGAAAAGAAGGGGGAGCAAAGGTTATTCTTTCAAAAAGGAAGGAAGAGATTTGACTTTCCTACAAGTTAGATTTCCCTTACTCCAATAAAAGCCTTTCAAATGGGCATCCGTTCATTGCGCAAAACTTGGTGGTCCAACAAGTGAATGGGGAATACGCGTTGAAGCATCTCAGCCTAGCGCCCTACAAAACAATCAACCAACGGCTGATCAACCAGTTTCATCATGTCAAAATAAGGAGGCATCCTAAAACGATGAACAGGCATGTTGATGCTTATGCCACCATTGCTCAGAAAGTGGACATAAAAAGCGACATAACTACGGTTGTGATACAATGAAGAACAGCTCCCTCGGTGGTACGGTCAATCTTGTCGACGAAAGACGATTCAGATTGGAGAGGTGAGAATAGGAAGCAGTTGGAGTCTGGAGAAGGAAATATGGAACTCAGAGAATTGGCGCAGTACTTTGAGAGCCCAGGAAGTTTGTATTTCAGGAACGTGGGAGGATGATTATCAAGGTGTATCGGGCCAGAAGAAGAAGCAGAACGCAAGCTGAAAAAGACACATGATGAACACTGCAAGACAACTGAGATCCCTCAGTACAGAAGAAAGAGAGAGGGATACTTCTGGCTAACGATGAAGCAGAATGCATAGAGTTACAACGAAGGTGCGATAAATGTCTTTTTTTTCAGGCAGCTGAATGTCACTTCATTGAGGCTCAGGCAGATTGGAGGCAATCTTACATTGATTTCATCAAAGATGGAGTTGTTCCTTCGGAGAAAATTGACGCTATGGGACTCAAGATAAGGGCCCCACGGTTCTACTGCAAGAGGAGCAGCTCTATCGCACAGGATACTTCAACAGGTCTTTACGATGCATCACGAGAGGGGAAGCAGCAAAAGTCTTGAAGCAAGATCACGAACCAGCTCACATTGGAGGGACAAAGCTATATGACCAATTAATGACCTTGGGTTATTATTGGCTAACCATGGAGAAAAATTATGCCGAGTTCGTTCACAAGTGCAAGGCGTGCCAGCTGCACGCAAACATGATCCATGCTCCCTCGGTGGACTTACACTCTTTGGCCACTCCTTACCCATTCCACACTTGGGCGTTTGACCTGATAGGGGCAATACATCCATCTTCCAGAGGAAAGATCTCGATACTCGTGGCAACGGAGTGTTTCACCAAGTGGGCTGAGGCAATACCTTTGAAGAGGGCAACAGCAGGTGTGGTGGTAAACTTCATCACGGAGTATATAATTTGTAGGTTTGGGATTCCAAAGGTCATTCTCTCTAATAACGAAACCCAGTTTGTTAACAAAGAAGTAACAATGCTAACGGACATATACTCCATCGTTCACCACACCTCAACGATGGCAAACCCCAAGGGCAATGGGCAAGCATAGGCAACTAACAAGACCTTGGTCAACATTTTGGCTAAGATAATGGAAGACTTTCCAGGAGTGTGAGATGAATAGATCCCAACAGTCCTATGGGCCTATCGAACAACAAAGAGGAATCCAACAAGGTATACACCGCTCTCACTAGTGTTTGAAGCTGAAGTCGTTTTGCCAGTGGAGCTGGAAGTCGCATTGGCCGCATTGGCCAGATATGCCTTGCGAAGCAGCATTCTACCCCAGAGTAGGCACGTTCAGTTGGAACCGCTTGATGAGCACAGAGATAACGCAATGCAGCACTTCCAAATGTACACGAAGCAACTCTCCAGGGCATACGAGAACTTGGTGAGACCACGGAAGTTTGTGGAAGGAGACCTAGTTTTGAAGGAAGCTGTGAAGCGCATAGGGGGGCTACCATTACCCAAATTTGCTGCCAATTGGGAAGGACCTTTTATAGTGAAGGAAGCTCACGATTCAGGTTACTGCTCAATCTCAAAGATAGAAGAAGACAGACACTTCAAGATAAATAACAAGTGGTTAAAGGTCTATCATGTCTAGAGTTGTCACCTGAGTTAAGATTTTTTATTAACCTTAATTATGATAAAGTCCATTGTTTTGTTGTTATTTCTTTTCCTCTAAGAAGTTAAAGTTAAGAGGGAAACATAAATTGCAAATTGCAATAGTTTTCACTTAGCAATGAGAATAAAAAATAAACAACTTGAAACATAAATGGAGACATGATGTAGCCGAAACAATCTCCTTTTATATATTTTTTACTTCAAAATGTTACAAGCATGGGGAACTACTGCCCAGAATTACATGTATGAAAAGAAAAGAAAATACATCGAAGGGGCTCATCCCAAAAGAAACTAAAGGTCAGGAGAAGAGAAGAAGTCCCCGAGTAGGCCCAGAAAAGCTTGTAGGCAGGATTCTTGAGCAACAATGGACCCCTCAAGAATCGTTTGAACTTGAGTGCTTTGAATAACCAGAGCTTCTCGTTCTTGCACAGCTTTAGCCAAAGCCTCTTCGGCAGCCTTTACCTTCAGATCTGCAGTTGTCAACAGAGGGGCCAATTCCCTCAGTGTGGCTTCCTCAGACCGTTGGGCCTCAACGTGCATCCGATATAGCTCTCTCTGACTCTCCAATTTGGCATACTTCAGCAACTTCAGATATTTTATTAGCCAGTCAACCTGGAACCCATCCTTAGTTAGGTCTCTCAAATTACCCAAGTGTTGATTTATAAGGAGGCTTGAGACGTCCGCAATCGGGGCGTTTGCAATATCAACGATGATGCTAGCCATTCCAAAAAGTCTGAAACCCATCAAGACTTTGTTTGAATGCAAGCACTCAGGGGTAAATGTCTCTGGATGGTGCGAAGCAAGTCGTTCTATAATAAATCGTTGGCAGGCTGGGATTTGGGGAGATTGCTGATGCACTTGGAGGCAGAATTCGTGAGGGGCCATAGAAAGCAGAGGAACCTCACAACTAGATTCGTTATCAGCTTGAACGTCAGTGGTGGAACCACGATCGTTGTGACTGGATTCATCTAGGGGGGGAAGCAGGTTCTCGCAGAGGAGACAAAACAGGAGAAGGAGCACACTGAGGTTGCCCTTGGACAGGTGTGGGCTCCTTCATGATATGAAATGTGAAAGAGAAAAACAAAAATGAGATTTTGAAAATCTTAACAAGTGTTCCTTTCATTGTTAAGTCACCTTGAAGGTGTGAGATTTTGAGAAAATCTTAACAAGTGTTTTTTCAATGTTAAGTCACCTCGCAAGTGGAGTTTCGAAAATCTTAACGAGTGGTTCCATTGTTAAGTCACCTTGAAGGTGTGAGAATTAGAAAAATCTTAACAAGTATTTTTCATTGTTAAGTCACCTATCAGGTGTGAGTTCTGAGAAAATCTTAACAAGTGGTTTCATTGTTAAGTCACCGACAGGTGTGAGTTATGTTTTCCTTCTTGTTTTCGTTTAAACACAGGCATAATGGCAAAACTTATGCAAGAGAAGGACGAGTGGAAGTTAACTCAGCAGGAATGGCACCGGAACGGGGAGTAACTCCAATACCCCAAGGAGCCTTAGAGGAACCTTCAACCAAAGGAATCTCAATTCCTGCCGAAGCAGCTTCCCCACGAAAAGGCACAAGTGCCAAAACAGGGGAAGTTCCCACTGAAGTCTCTTGGGCTTCAGCAACTTTAACCACCAACGATACCGAAGGAACTTCGGGATGAGAGGATGGCGCAACGGCAGCTTCGATAACCCGTGGAACCTCAGAAGGGGAAGGCGAAGCAACTACAACTTCAGAACCTCGTGGTACCACTGGAATAGGAGAAAGAGGAACTCCCTGAGAAGTCAGCAAATAATCAAGAAGTGTTAAACACACAGAGATACCACGTGAGTTGGAGGCAAATATACAAAGAAATTACCGCTACCTCTGAAGGACCTGGGAAAGGAACAAGTCCAGTAATGGGTCTCTCCAGAGGAGCGTGGAATAAAGAATCAATAAACGTTGTGGCGAAAGGACGAAACAACAGCCTGACAGAAGAATAAAACAACACTTAGTATGGAAAAAAAGAAAGCCCTGTTTGAAAAAAGTGTTCAAAAGAAGAAACCGTTACCTATGGGGGACTTGACAATATAGGTAGCACAGTCAGTGGCAGCCCCAGCATGAGGGATGCACCAGAGGAAGTCAAGGGAGTCTCCTCTGCCTAAGAGGAGGGCCCAACGGAGTCTTGGGACATCGCCGCCCTGCGAGCAGCCTCCTCCGCACGCTGAGATGGATTACACCTTGAGTGTGCAAGTCCCGTCATGGGAGAACGGGGAGCAGGTGCAACGATCTCAGAAAGACCAAACCGTGTCCTCCCACGAAACGACTTACAAGAGGAGAAGGGGAGGGGCTTTGGCGTGGGAGATTTCTTGGCCTTCGGAGCAGCAATAACGGCAAAAATGCAATAGGGAGGTAACTCAACGGGCAGATCCCTAGGAGTTCGACTAAGAGGATACTCAACTCCAAAAACCGAATTACCTTTGAGACCCAGCTCCAACGTGGAAAATTAAGAACAGGGGGATAAACAGGTGGACTTTGGATAAATTCACGAATCTTGTCTAGCTCCATCAGCAATTGGGTTTATCAAAGATGGGAAGAATGTCCTTTCAGCTTTGCTTCTTATGAAAGCGAAATAAGCGATAGGGCTTAAGGGCTTTATAAATTGAAAAGGGTTTTTAGTTGGCTACTATCTCGGGAAAACGAGTGTAAAGGAAACCCGCTAAGATTATGGCATTAGCGAAATTGGCCACGTTATATCAACCAAGCGAGCGTTCCATATCGATGTGGGTCATGTCCAGCCAGGTATAGAGGGACCCCAAAGCCATTGCAGCCAGTGGGAGCTTGAAACCCCTGGCTAATCGAATAAAAATATTGATAAGGTCCCTACGGGGTAGATCGTTGGGCTTACCAGACATGAGGAAACGAGAGAGAATGACAAGGATGTAAGCAGGATAACTCCAGAGGTGTACCATTGCCTTAGCCAGCAGCAGAAGAACCTTCTTTCTCATAGGAGGCTTAGAAGAAATAGTTTATAAAGGGAGTGAATGTGGCCGATGCACTTTCGACACACCAGGTCTAAGTCAGCACAAGCTTTAGTCTCTTCGGCATCCAGAGCCTCATTAGAGTAGGATGATGTACCTGTGGGCTCTATCCCAAGCAGCTCACAAACGTCCTCCAAGGTAACGGTGAATTCTCCCCACGCAGCGAGGAAAGTTTGGATAGTGATGTTCCAATGCGATACTAACACTTGAAGGGCAGCATTGTGTTTAGACAAGGTAAACTCCCCAAACCAAGTTGCCCGATGAAGCCCAACCTTAGCAAGGGCATCAGCATGAGTAGTATGAATGTAGCTATTCCAAGCCGCGAAGTGGGCTGGGGAACGTCCAAGCCCCTCGAAGTCTATATGAGAGTAAGAGAAGTCACCTCGGTCGAGACGAAACCTCATAGTTCCCTCTGGAGGCAAGAAGTCCCAAGCAGCAGCAGCATCATCTTCATCACCAAGTGTCAGTGCCTCACACTTGGCATTTAAAACACAAGTCTTGCACGCATCAGAGTAAATGTCGTCCTCGCCAAAAACATGAGAGCGGCGGTCGAAACACAATTGCTCTTGGCTTGCCGCCATTAGAGCAGTGGCGTCCACGGCTGTAGTAGGAGTAGCAGAGGCGGTGGAGGAGATTTGGGTTACTGTGTTATCACCATATTTATAGGGGCCACGCCTATGTCTGTATTATCATACTCCCAGCCTTCAAGGGGACTACCCTTTATATTGAAAATGTCGTGACTTTTCTTTTCGGTACAACTCTTTGAAATTGAATAGAGTGGGTATGAAGGATACTTCATTGGTTACAAGCGTCCTTTGAATTTATACGAGAATTCATGAGAGACCAAGAGATGGGTAAGAGAGAGCAATATGAAAAGGAGGAATTTGGAAAATGCATGCGTGTAATACCCCGTATTTTTATGCTATATTAATTTGGGGATTTATTAAATTTAACGTGAATGATTTATTTAACAACAATCCGGAAATTAATTATGTTATTTTTATTAACGTGACGAGAGTTAGTAATTATGGAAAAATTGGTTGAATATTACTAATGAGCAAAGTAATATATTATATTGGTTATATTGAATGTCATGAGTGAATTAAATGACGATTTCGGAAATTTAAGTCGGAACGTGCTCGTGTCACGTCGGGACTAATTTGGTTAAATAAAAAGTGAATATTTTATAAGTTGTCCGTATGGTCGTTTTGAGTGCGCCAACGCGTCCGGTAGGGTCGAGTTAGTCAGAAAAGTGTACCCGGGGGTGTAGTTTGGGTCTCGGGGCATTTTTAGGCCTAATTAGTACCCCGGGAGGGCATTTTAGTCATTTTACATAATTGGGTAATTAAACCCACGAAATTCAGCAACCTATATCAGCCATTTAGGTTAGCTTTTAGGGTTAGAATATCCAGAAATCAAGTGACGGCCATTGGAGAAGAGAGGAGAGAGCTCCAAGGCAATTCAAGGCCAAGAAGCGACCAGTTTGCACCGCCGCCACCACCACCGCGTAGATCGCGAGACGAGGAACGCAGCCACACCAAAATCAGCCGTGAATCAGAATACCAAAAATCCCAGGCAAGTGTTTAACTTGCGTATTTTCGTTAATGCAAAGCTTCATATTGGTTTAGGATTGATTAGAGATGATAAATATGGAAGAACACCCAATTTGTGTTAGGAAAATGCATGTAGGAATGATTTATATGTTAATTCTGGAAACCCTTGCCATGTAGAGGAAATAAACAACGAAATTTTGATGATCATAAGAAAGAAATTCTGGAGAAAGATTTGTTAGGAAACTGTTTAAGAAAATTCTAGGGTTCTTGATAATTGGAGATAATTCTAGGTTGAAAATCTATGTTTAAATGATGAATATGTTCATGCCTTACGTTAGAATCATCTGGTATATTGTTATAATGTTAGTAGTAGAATTCTGGGACGATTGGAACTTGAAAATATGGATTTGGTGAAATTTTGGTGATGAAACCCGTAACTGCATTCTGCAGAATTTTTCCCAGACCTGCTTGATCGATCGATCGATCGAGCCCAGAGCTTCGATCGATCGAAGGTTCGATCGATCGAGCCCCAAGCTTCGATCGATCGACCCCTCCTGGCAGACTCCTAATTCCCTCTTTAAATGAGTTAAATTCAAATTGTCGTGATATAATTCTTTGGCATTCTTGATAAAATGATTTAGGAGACATTGAGGACCAGTAGGGCATAGGAATAAATGTTGGGACCTTTAATCTTCAACGAGAATGGTATTTATGGGACATTTAATTTAGGGTTGGTGAATTTATAAATTTAAAGGGTGAGGTGCGTAAGAGAGTTACGTTGGAACCTAATAAAGACACTTACTGAATTTCAGATTTGTGAGGATATAGTCCACGAGTGTCAGGTAATGAGTGAGAAAACCCTTCGAGTTAAGGTTAGGAACGAAACCTTATACGTAATTCTATAAATGTGAAATTAAGGATAACTGGTATAATTATGGGTGACGAGAAGAACCTATATTAATATGATAAAGTGGTATCTTTATATGATTGTGTGTACATATATTATATACTTGTGAAAATCATGCCCACGCTACTTGCTATCCCTGAGGTTTCCGCGCTGGGACAAGTCTTATCTCGATGGGACCTTTATGGGGGATATTGACTTGTACCCTAGAAGATAGATATCCTCGGTACAGGCTATCAACGTGATAGTTCAGACGGTCCTAAGAGACGCAGGCATGTGCCATCCTCTTAAAGACTTGGAATCTATTTTTCGCCTCAATATTGTTTGTGTATTCATGTTAATACAATTCGAGAGTGATTCCGATTGTATTCCCCTTAATATGAGTGATATGGGGTTCTGGATAGTAGAGTATGCACGCACCATAATTTAGTTGGGGTGCTGTTATAATATATATTATACGAGTAGTTAATATATATATGAAATTTTGAAATTTGGAACTGCTTACTGTAATTTGATAAGTAGGACATGGTTGATGACACATATAGTAAGTACTTGTTTTGTGGAAGTATAATGTCACTGGGAAACTTTATAAATGAATAAAAGCTAAAACAAGTGTAGTGCTACTAATTGGTAGTATTCTTTTTAAACCAAAAATATTGTTCGGTTTTGAAATCTTATGAGTCAGTTTAAGATACGCTAATTTATTGGGAAGGTTAGTATGATAAAATGTTAAGATAAACCGTTGGGAAGGTTAGCACGATAGGGGTGCACAATAGAAGAGAGTTGAGAATTTCTCAAGAGAGTGTCGCTCTAATATGTTGTTGCATTGGCCTGTATCAATTTAAATACTTGCTAAACGTATTTTAAAACCAAACACACTTTTGGGCTCTGACCCGTTTCTTTTTCTCTCTCTCTTTTGTATATATATGTATATATTTCAGGTGCCCAGCCACAGGGGCGTCTTGCTTAGGATCCCTTGAAAGGAACGTGCTGCAGCTTAGGTGGGAGTTGCAGGTTACTTGCGTAGACGGCTTCCCTTATTGACTCCACTTTTAGCATTCTCATTTATTGGGCATGTGTCGCCCTTTCCATTATTTCATTATTGTTGGGACATTTGTATTTCAGTTTTCCAGTATAGTTACGATGGGTTTTATTCAGTTTGTATTGGTGACTTTAGTTTTCATATGTGGACATTCGATTGACGAATGTATTATATTATTGGACTTTGTGTTCCAAGTTTATTGTGGTGTAATTCTTAATTGTAGAAATGTTGTTAATAAAACAAATGTTTTTCTTTAAATAAAATTTGGAAAGTATGTATGAAAATGGTTTTTGACACTTAGCTTAATTATTTAGGGTGTTAAATTGGAAAACGTATTTTTATCGACAGTGATGCTAAGAATGAACCAACTGTTTACCTTGATTTAATTTAATAAAGGAGTGATCGCCCGGTATTTAATTAGGCGGGGTGTCACAGGGGGTATCAGAGCATCAGGTTCTAGTGTCCTTTAGGATCTGTGCGGCTTATTATGCTTTCAGCGCTGCTTTCTTTGATATAGAGCCCTAATACTAGGAATGTTGTGTTCATCTCTATATATTGGGAATTCGTGCTTCTGCGGTTTGTTTATTTGAATGATGAACTCATCCCAATTCATTTAAATTTTCAGATGGACCGTCGTAAAGAACTAGCTAAAACGGTTGAGGAAGTCAACGAGCAAGATCGACTCACATCTCAGGTAACCCCAGAGAGAATATCAACCGCCGAGTTAGCAGGTATCGTGGCACAAGCGGTTACCACTGCAGTTTTACAATACCAAGAACGCAGCATGCAACTTAAAGAAGGTAAAACCTAGAGAGGTTAGCCAAATGCATGTGACTAAAGCTGACAAATGTGCGAAGACTCCGAAATTGCGACAGCAAACTACCCAAGACCGGGTCAGTTCTTGTCAACAACATGGTAAAGTGAAGCAGTTTCGAAAGAGGAATAAAGTCCCAAGTCAGCAAGGCCGACACCAACAGCAGCAGGGTCAGAGGGGGAATAACTTCGGAGGCAAATGTTTTGTGTGTGGCACGCATGGCCATAAACGCCAGGATTGCCCAGAGGGTGTTAGGGCCTCACAGCAACAATGTGCCCGTGAGAAGCCACAGGGGCCACTTTTTCCAGTCGCTCTCCCAGCACCAGCTCAGGTACTAAACCTACCAACCTTTCCAGTAGCACCGGTGCAGCATGGGCAGTTACAGTACAGACATATCTATAATGTCCACCAGGCAGCAGCCCCACAGGCACCACCCGCGACTTGGGGTATGTTTTCTATCCATGGAACTTTGGGTCGAATTCTATTTGTTACTAGTGCAACGCATTGTTTTATAGCTACATATTATGCGGAGACCTTAGGGATATTAACCACAGTAGGGAGCACTGTAACGTACACAGACTCACCACTGGGGAATGGTTCATTTTTCTTTATATGCCGGGGAGTGGGGGTAAAGATTGGTAGTTTAGTATTACTTGCAGACATGTTAGTCTTAGACATGCACGAGCATGATGTGATTATTGGTATGGATTGGCTCGCAGCTTATAGAGCCATGATCGATTGCTTCGGTGGGAGCATTGTTTTTGCCATTCCGGGGCAAGAGATGTTTGTAATGGCGATGCCTCGCCCAGAGGGAGGTTCGACCGCTCATTTGTATTACATAGAGGAGGATACCTCTAAGGAGGATGTGATTCCCTTAGATTCGATCCCTGTTGTCAGGGAGTATTCCGATGTGTTTCAGGAGATACCAGGCCTACCGCCCAGTCGTGAGATAGACTTTGTTATAGATTTATTGCCAGATACGAGACCTATAGCACGCGCACCGTACCGTATGGCTCCGGCAGAGATGCGAGAGCTACGAGATCAGATCGAGCAACTGTTAGGCCAGGGCTTTATTCGTAGGAGTACCTCACCTTGGGGCGCTCCAGTCTTGTTTGTGAGAAGAGAGATGGTTCACTGAGATTGTGTGGACTACCGGGAGCTGAACAAGGTCACGATACGGAATAAATATCCATGACCTCGAATCGATGATCTGTTCGACCACCTGAGGGGCGCAACTTTCTTTTCGAAGATAGATCTGAGGTCGGGGTACCATCAGTTACGTATTAGAGAACAGGATGTTTCAAAGACTGCCTTCTTGTCGAGATATGGGTCCTATGAGTTCAGGGTGATGCCATTCGGACTCACAAATGCCCCAGCCATTTTCATGGACTTGATGAACCGAGTATTCAGAGAGTTCTTGGATCAGTTTGTCATCGTCTTCATAGATGACATCTTGATATATTTACACTCCGAGGAGGAGCATGCCGAGCACTTGAGGCAGGTTCTTCAGACTCTACGAGAGCATCAGTTGTATGCTAAGTACGAGAAGTATGGTTTCTGGTTGCGAGAAGTACAGTTCTTGGGCCATGTTGTTTCTGAGCAGGGGATTGCAGTTGACCCGAGCAAAGTGTCAGCGGTGAGGGAGTGGGGGCAGCCCACGATACCGACGGAAGTGCGTAGTTTCTTGGGATTAGCCGGATACTACAGGAGATTCATTCGGGGATTCTCCAAAATAGCGGGCCCATTGACGAACCTGACTCGCAAGGGGGTACCATATGTTTGGGATGACGCTTTCAGTTGGCTTTCGACGAGCTGAAAGACAAGCTTACTTCAGCGTCAGTCCTTGCGTTACCAAAGCCGGGTGTAGAGTACCTGGTTTACACCGATGCGTCCTTACGGGGACTTGGGGGAGTACTTCAGCAGGAGGAGAAGGCTATAGCTTTTGCTTCCCGCAAGCTCAAGCCGCATGAGAAGAATTACCCCACCCACGACCTGGAGTTAGCAGCGGTCGTCTTTGCATTGAGGATATGGAGGCACTATTTATTGGGGGAGAAATTCCGTTTGCTCACAGACCATAAGTCACTGCAGTACCTGTTCACTCAGCGAGAGCTGAATATGCGTCAGCACAGATGGCTAGAGTTTGTGAAGGATTACCAGTTCGATATACAGTATCATCCGGGGAAGGCCAACGTAGTTGTTGATTCATTGAGCCGTAGACTGGTAGACGATGTAGCGGACGTCTGGAAAGCAAAATGGAAGGAGTTGGGTCACTAGGACGCAGTGGCACGTTCTTTCATATCCGTGATGTCAGTCACACCCGAAATTGTTACGAGGGTGATACAGGCACAGACCACAAACCCGTTTTGCCAGGAGCAGATTGTGCGACTTCTAGCCGAGGGTGCTGAGTCCTATTCTGTTAGTTTTGATGGAGGTTTACGGTTTAATGGAAGATTGGTGGTTCCAGAGGGAGCAGAATTACGTCATGCAGTGATGACTCACTCTCATGGGTCCCGATTTGCAGTACATCCTGGAGGAGATAAGATGTACCAGGATATGAGGAGGCAATACTGGTGGAGTGGGATGAAGAAGGACATTGCTGAATTCGTGTCCAAGTGCTCTACCTGCCAGCTGGTAAAGGTGGACCATCAGAAACCGTCAGGATTGCTTCAGCCATTGGAAGTACCCGCGTGGAAGTGGGAGAGTATTTCCATGGATTTTATTACAGGGTTGCCTACATCACAGCGGGGCCACGATCCTATCTGGAAGATTGTAGACCGTTTGACCAAGGTGGCTCATTTTCTGCCGGTGCGGACAGATTATACCACGGGTCAGTATGCTCAGTTGTTCATCGCGGAGATTGTCAGATTTCACGGGGTGCCCCTGAATATTGTGTCAGATAGAGACAAGATTTTCGTGTCTCGTTTTTGGGAAAGCTTTCAGGAGGCTATGGGTACTGAATTGAGGTTGAGTTCAGCTTACCACCCACAGACAGACGGACAGAGCGTACTAATCAGATGTTAGAGGATATGCTACGCATGTGTGTTCTCGATTTTGGAGGAGGTTGGGAGCCACATCTTCCACTGGTAGAGTTTGCTTATAATAACTCTTATCAATTTACGATTGGTATGGCTCCATTTGAGCCTTTGTATGGCAGGCCTTGTCGTTCTCCAACTTGTTGGCTCAAGGTGGGGGACAACAAGTTGCTAGGACCAGAAGTGATTCAGGAGACCTCCGCGAGGATTGAGATAATCAGGAGTCGTATTCGGGTAGCCCAGGACAGGCAGAAGAGCTACGCCGATGCGAAACAGTTCTTCCGGGAGTTTAATGTGGGAGATCAAGTGTTATTGCGTGTATCTCCTATGAAGGGAGTGATGAGGTTCGGGAAGAAGGGGAAATTGGCTCCGAGGTACGTGGGACAATTTCCCATCATCGAGAGAATTGGGCCGGTTGCATACAGGTTGGGACTGCCAGAACACTTACATCGCATCCACGATGTATTCCACATCTCGTCGTTGAGACGATATCTTCGGGATGATATGGCCCATACTCACATTGCGATAGATGAGATAGACTTACAGTCTGATAGCTCTTACGAGGAGAGACCAGTGGCTATTCTAGACTATAGTGAGAGGAAATTGAGGTCGAAGATAGTTCCACTTGTGCGTGTCCAGTGGGAGCATCATAATGTGGAGGAATCCACTTGGGAGCGTGAGGCAGTTATGCGCGAGAGATATCCAGAGTTGTTTTTACCAGGTATGCCTTATTTTCCGAATTTCGGGACAAAATTCCGTTATTAGGGGGGAAGTATGTAATACCCCGTATTTTTATGCTATATTAATTTGGGGATTTATTAAATTTAACGTGAATGATTTATTTAATAAAAATTCGGAAATTAATTATGTTATTTTTATTAACGTGACGAGAGTTAGTAATTATGGAAAAATTGGTTGAATATTACTAATGAGCAAAGTAATATATTATATTGGTTATATTGAATGTCATGAGTGAATTAAATGACGATTTCGGAAATTTAAGTCGGAACGTGCTCGTGTCACGTCGGGACTAATTTGGTTAAATAAAAAGTGAATATTTTATAAGTTGTCCGTATGGTCGTTTTGAGTGCGCCAACGCGTCCGGTAGGGTCGAATTAGTCAGAAAAGTGTACCCGGGGGTGTAGTTTGGGTCTCGGGGCATTTTTAGGCCTAATTAGTACCCCGGGAGGGCATTTTAGTCATTTTACATAATTGGGTAATTAAACCCACGAAATTCAGCAACCTATATCAGCCATTTAGGTTAGCTTTTAGGGTTAGAATATCCAGAAATCAAGTGACGGCCATTGGAGAAGAGAGGAGAGAGCTCCAAGGCAATTCAAGGCCAAGAAGCCACCGGTTTGCACCGCCGCCACCACCACCGCGTAGATCGCGAGACGAGGAACGCAGCCACACCAAAATCAGCCGTGAATCAGAATACCAACAATCCCAGGCAAGTGTTTAACTTGCGTATTTTCGTTAATGCAAAGCTTCATATTGGTTTAGGATTGATTAGAGATGATAAATATGGAAGAACACCCAATTTGTGTTAGGAAAATGCATGTAGGAATGATTTATATGTTAATTCTAGAAACCCTTGCCATGTAGAGGAAATAAACCACGAAATTTTGATGATCATAAGAAAGAAACTCTGGAGAAAGATTTGTTAGGAAATTGTTTAAGAAAATTCTAGGGTTCTTGATAATTGGAGATAATTCTAGGTTGAAAATCTATGTTTAAATGATGAATATGTACATGCCTTACGTTAGAATCATCTGGTATATTGTTATAATGTTAGTAGTAGAATTCTGGGACGATTGGAACTTGAAAATATGGATTTGGTGAAATTTTGGTGATGAAACCCGTAACTGCATTCTGCAGAATTTTTCCCAGACCTGCTTGATCGATCGATCGAGCCCAGAGCTTCGATCGATCGAAGGTTCGATCGATCGAGCCCCAAGCTTCGATCGATCGACCTCTCCTGGCAGACTCCTAATTCCCTCTTTAAATGAGTTAAATTCAAATTGTCGTGATATAATTCTTGGGCATTCTTGATAAAATGATTTGGGAGACATTGAGGACCAGTAGGGCATAGGAATAAATGTTGGGACCTTTAATCTTCAACGAGAATGGTATTTATGGGACATTTAATTTAGGGTTGGTGAATTTATAAATTTAAAGGGTGAGGTGCGTAAGAGAGTTACGTTGGAACCTAATAAAGACACTTACTGAATTTCAGATTTGTGAGGATATAGTCCACGAGTGTCAGGTAATGAGTGAGAAAACCCTTCGAGTTAAGGTTAGGAACGAAACCTTATACGTAATTCTATAAATGTGAAATTAAGGATAATTGGTATAATGATGGGTGACGAGAAGAACCTATATTAATATGATAAAGTGGTATCTTTATATGATTGTGTGTACATATATTATATACTTGTGAAAATCATGCCCACGCTACTTGCTATCCCTGAGGTTTCCGCGCTGGGACAAGTCTTATCTCGATGGGACCTTTATGGGGGATATTGACTTGTACCCTAGAAGATAGATATCCTCGGTACAGGCTATCAACGTGATAGTTCAGACGGTCCTAAGAGACGCAGGCATGTGCCATCCTCTTAAAGACTTGGAATCTATTCTTCGCCTCAATATTGTTTGTGTATTCATGTTAATACAATTCGAGAGTGATTCCGATTGTATTCCCCTTAATATGAGTGATATGGGGTTCTGGATAGTAGAGTATGCACGCACCATAATTTAGTTGGGGTGCTGTTATAATATATATTATACGAGTAGTTAATATATATATGAAATTTTGAAATTTGGAACTGCCTACTGTAATTTGATAAGTAGGACATGGTTGATGACACATATAGTAAGTACTTGTTTTGTGGAAGTATAATATGTCACTGGGAAACTTTATAAATGAATAAAAGCTAAAACAAGTGTAGTGCTACTAATTGGTAGTATTCTTTTTAAACCAAAAATATTGTTCGGTTTTGAAATCTTATGAGTCAGTTTAAGATACGCTAATTTATTGGGAAGGTTAGTATGATAAAATGTTAAGATAAACCGTTGGGAAGGTTAGCACGATAGGTGTGCACAATAGAAGAGAGGTGAGAATTTCTCAAGAGAGTGTCGCTCTAATATGTTGTTGCATTGGCCTGTATCAATTTAAATACTTGCTAAACGTATTTTAAAACCAAACACACTTTCGGGCTCTGACCCGTTTCTTTTTCTCTCTCTCTTTTGTATATATATGTATATATTTCAGGTGCCCAGCCACAGGGGCGTCTTGCTTAGGATCCCTTGAAAGGAACGTGCTGCAGCTTAGGTGGGAGTTGCAGGTTACTTGCGTAGACGGCTTCCCTTATTGACTCCACTTTTAGCATTCTCATTTATTGGGCATGTGTCGCCCTTTCCATTATTTCATTATTGTTGGGACATTTGTATTTCAGTTTTCCAGTATTGTTACGATGGGTTTTATTCAGTTTGTATTGGTGACTTTAGTTTTCATATGTGGACATTCGATTGACGAATCTATTATATTATTGGACTTTGTGTTCCAAGTTTATTGTGGTGTAATTCTTAATTGTAGAAATGTTGTTAATAAAACAAATGTTTTTCTTTAAATAAAATTTGGAAAGTATGTATGAAAATGGTTTTTGACACTTAGCTTAATTATTTAGGGTGTTAAATTGGAAAACGTATTTTTATCGACAGTGATGCTGAGAATGAACCAACTGTTTACCTTGATTTAATTTAATAAAGGAGTGATCGCCCGGTATTTAATTAGGCGGGGTGTCACAATGCGATGAATCCGCGTCTGGTAATTCTCCAGCTACTTCTTCAATTAATTATTTCTATCATTATTCCACTATCGAGAAGGAGTATTAAGAAGAGGACTCGTTTGAGTCTTCGGTGAGGTTTTTGAGTTGCTTAATAATAAACAGTGAAATTTTGTTTAGTAAGTAGAGATGCAAAACATGATGTTCATAGGTTGAAAAACCTATCAAATATAGTAATAAATTAGGAACGTAATAATGTTGATTGTCGGGGTGAACAGGTTATAAGAAAATTTGAAAATTACATTGTTTATTGCATTTACTCATGTAATCTTAGTTATTTGGATTTGAATGGATTTTAAGAGTAGATTTCTTATGTTGTCACGATTAGAGGAGGTAAATTTTGAATCGAAAAAATTCTAGTTTTCATAAGCTGCAGAAGTTTTTCTGAGTTTTCAAAAGTAAAATATGTAAACCAAACCTCTTTAAGTCCTGCAAAACCCTTCAGTATGGTACAAATGAACACTCTTGAAATGGCTCAAGAGGCTGTGCAATTAGTATATGATTACTGCATTATTAGTCTACAACAGATTTTCATAACCACTATCTTATCAAATTAGGATAACTACTTCGTGAGATAAAAATAACTTTTGAGGAAAATAATTGGACTAATTTAAGCAATAATTTTCAATATGAGCACAGGAACCAATAAAAACAAATGAAACATATTTCCACTACACAGTAGGAATAAACGAAAAAGAAAAAAATACAGCAAATAAAACCAGTCTGCCTATGTTTTTGCCCAAAAGCGGGTGAGATTGTGTGACGCGCGTCTATGAAGCACAGATGTGGGTGTGACACGGTGCCGGTGCGGCAATTCGAAAAATCTCTAAAAAGTAGGATAGGAGTGCGTTGGGAAATATAATAAAAATATAAGATATATTATAATATTCCTTAAATTTATTTAGATAGTACATTAGGTTTTCTACAAATTAATAACTACTTTTATTACTCTCCATCCAACATAAAAAAAAAGGGACCATAACAAAAAAGATTTAAGTAATTATAGCATTCGTGAAAAAGATCTATTCAAACAACTTCCCACTACTTAATTTCAGCTTTCGTAAAATCTAGCCATGTGCTTAACTTTTCGAACACCACTTGTGTAAATCATTCTAGAACTATTATTCAGTGTCACCACTCGAGGTCGAAAAATATTGAAAGCTGATTTGCAATAACATGACAATCTCAAGCTTGAAGATTCACATCAATAACATCCACATCAATGATTTTCAATTCAATTTGCATCTTTCTAACTCACGAATCTCTCTGTCTTTGGCCAACTCTCACCATCTCTCCTTCTCAAAAGTTTCATTCAATCTAGACTATATATCCTCGTAGCTTCACGAAGGGCGTTGATAATAAAATGCGAGCAATATTGGTTGACCTCGGTATTCTTCACAAGTAAAATCAGGATTCTCAAAGAATTCAAGAAGAATTTGTAATTAAATTTAATTAAAATAGTTGGATACGCGTAAGAATCGCACCCGATTCAGGGGCGATTCAGATTCGTTTACCATTTTGAAGAATCCATGCTCCATAGGTGTGTGTCGATCTTCAAAATAGATATATTTAAGTGTGACTAGACTGTGACATATATAAATATATTTATATTTATATTATAAATGTTTTTAATTGTGTTGGTTTTACGTTCGATAGCTCCGTCCCAAATAAATGTATCCCTTTCGTACTAAATTTTCGTTCTTAGTTCAGAGCTGGGGCACCTCTGGGATAGATCAGTGAAAGATTTTTACAAAGATTTTACTTCAGCTAATGAACTGGGTAACAAAGATTTTACTTCAGCTAATGAACTAGGTAATGACCATCTTCTTCGCGTGCTTGCTAATTGATAGTGTTGTGGGATGCAACACTACTATATAAACCATGTGAGCTCATCACAAAATTAATGTTCTTGAACGCATTAAAGATGTGGCCCGGGTAAAATATGGGTTTTTAGATGGTATACCCGATCCCGTTTACATTGATTGATATCGAGGTCATGGGTCTGAGTCAGAGGCGTCGAGGAATAGGAAGAATGTTGTGGGTTTCAACACTATTCTGTAAACTGTAAACCATGCAAACTCATCGGTGACTAGCTGGGATTGAATGTCACTATAATCAAAAAAGGTGTGGCTTCCCCTCAATTAGGACCATATGGTTTTCAGTTGAGAGAACTTGAGACGGTCCACTGGATCCTGTTACTTAGATTACATAGATCACAGAGCCTTATATTGCCCTTGGATAAAATTCAATCTTGAGTAAGCACTGTTGGCAGGAGCTATTCCCATCGGTTGGGAGCACAAATCTTCTCCCATAGTAGCTTATAAGCAGAGCCCACATATGAGAAGTTCTATTCTAAAGTAGGGCTACAGACCTCCCGATAACCAAGCGTGTTGGGTGTGACACCCCGACTAAATAAATAATGGGTAGCTACCCCTTTATTCAAATTAATACAAAATGTCAAGTTGGTTCAGTTCATAGCATCACTGTCGAAAACATTTTTAAACAATTACTAGCCACCTAATATTTAAAAAGTGAGTTGCCAAATTTTATTAAATTAAATTAACATGCAATCCATCGAATATTTATCAATTAATGATAACACAATTACATCACAGTCACAACAGAATATAAATGGAACAATAAATGAGTCTGGAGTAACATTCCTCATAATAGTCCCAAATACTGAATAAAACGGAATACAACGTCTGAATAATAAATGAATTTAACTCCAAAACTGAAAGGAAACTGAGTATGCTAAAACTGTCTCTAAAAGAAATGGGGAGACATGCCCTAACAACTGAGTAAGTCTGAAATGGAATCAATATAGAATGTGGAGGCGTCTATCATCAAGGCCCTGTAACTTCCACAGCAGGTACAACACGTCACTGGAATGGAGCTCCTAAGCTTGGCGTCCCTGTGGCTGGACACCTAAAAGGTTTTTACAAGAAAAATATATTTGAAAGCAAACGGGTCAGAGCCCGATGTGAAAACAGTTTAAAATATAGCAAGTGTTTAATAACATTAAACAGTGAATATTAAATACATGTTAGTTACGTGCACTCACATGAGTTCCTCACCTCTCAACTAATGTGCACTCCTATCGTATCCGTAACCCGTTCTAGTCATGCCGCTAACTAAATAGTCTAAATCACAACCTGACTTCACTTTATAATATAAGGGTCTATTCAAGACATTCTAATACAATATGTGCGTCTCTTCCTTTTATTTCTCATTCATTACTTATAATATTTACTGTATGAAATTCTTATTTTTATCTTTACTCAAAATGTCTCAAGAATACACATTTACACTTTAATAAAGAGTAGCAATTACCAGTATATTAATCCCAACATAAATATACAATTAGGGCACCCCTAGGCTAAGCTGCGGTGCACACATACTCTGCTATCGAATCCCGGTACATCACGTACATAAGGACCACGTGTTCCGAATCTCTCAGGAACCGTCTCAATAAGCAAAATCACACATAATGGAGGCGAACATAGTTCACATACCCATGGGTCACGCACATACCTACGCTCCCATGGTCAGCTGACTTATTAACTCACAAATAAGTCATTCACAGCCCTAGGTCCTTAAGGTACCAATCTAAATCCCCCCGTAGGCACACAAGGATTAGATGGCCCAGTTCGAAAGCCGAACTCCCGTGATAGCAAGTATGGTAGGTATGTTGTACACATATAAGTCCATATACTAAGCATTCACACAACTTAGATATCTTATAATATTAATAAAGGTATATTCTACATCCCTACCGTTATTCCAATATGTACATTTTTAAGTTTCCGGATAATATATAATATAGACCGCCGACACATCTCACGTCGTAGTTTCAAGTACTTCAAACCTAACTCAAAAAGGTTACCAAGTCTCCTATTATCCCCACATTTAAATCCACTATCTTAAGGTCCTCACCTCTGCCACTAACTTTAAATTATCAAACTATATAGAAGTTAATCATTTACTTTCAGTCTCTAATAGTATCTCACACGTCGAGCCTTATTAGGTTTAATATAATTCCCAAATTGAATTCTAATCATAATTCGGGTCTCATACACATGCCTACTGGTCTTATTTAAATCTAAGAGTGTTCACAAAATCCCCACCAATAATTCTCTAGGGTCGAAATTGTTAAAATTCAACAAAGGAAGAAATATAACCGATTCTGGGAAGGTCGATCGATCGACCTTGAATGTCGATCGATCGATGGTGGTCGATCGATCGACCTATGAATGTCGATCGATCGATCGCACCAGATGTGCTACGGACTGCTTTGTTTTTCAGTCTCAGATTTGTCCCAAAACTCCATTACAAGGTATGAAACTCTAATCTAAGGTTATAGGATCATTATACAACCAAAATACATTATTTTTAACGTTCCAAAACCTTTAAATCATCAACAATTGGCCTTATATGGATCAAAACTTGAATAAAAACCCTAGTTTTCTATTTTCTTCAAGAATAATGATAATTCTCCTCTTTAATCCGTTTTTAATTCATCAAAGGTTATGTTTTGGGTACTGAATTCGTCCAGAACAAATCTACATGCAATTCCTAACCAAGGTTTAGAGTTCTACATCAATTTCATTGGGTTTTCATCATCTTTCAGGGCAAATATTAATTTCTACACTAATCATGGAGGAAATATTCGCTGAAACTAATGAAATCAAATCACTTGCCTTAAGTTTGATGTTCAGAATCGTTGATGGTGTCCAGGGGCTGGTTCTTTCCTTCTTTCCGATAACAATTCCGTCAAGATTTGGTGGTGGTGGTTGGTGGCTAGGTTTTGGAAACCTCCTGCAACTTCCCCTCTAACTCACGTAGCCCACTCTTTGTTTTTGGCTGATAATGGCCCTAATGGCCTTTCCAATAATAAATAAATAAACACTAAAATTCGTGGGTCTTAATTCCTTAATTTTTAAAATGACCAAAATACCCTTCCGGGTTGCCGGTTTGGCCTAAAAATTCCCCAGGACTCTAACTAAACCCCCGGCTAGTGTTTTCTGACTATCTCGACCCCTCTGGACACGTTGGCGCACTCAAAATGACCATACGGATGATTAAATTATAATTTACTTTTTAATCTAATTAAATTGATTCCTGACGCGACTGACACACGCGTCCCAACTTAATTTTCCAAATTGTCGTATTTATGATTCTCGACAATTTTAATACTCTCAATACTCATATATTACCATATATATTCAGTAATATTTAATATTATCATCATAATCAAATACCAACTCACGTCTCGCTAGTATTTAAATCCGGATTAATTTCCAATTAATTCTCATTTAATTTAATTAATCCATTAAATAAAAATCAATAAAATTACGGGGTATTACATTGGGTTGATCATTGAACCATTTATGTATTGAAGAAGTATGAACAAGTTAATACGTCCATTTTTTAAGAAAATCTATTAACCAGGAACCCAATTAACCTAGTGTGTACCAGTTCCTGTTATAATATTAAATGAATTATGATTGAACAAGGTAGTCGTTTATTTTGTTGATACTTCATACTTTAAAGATAATAATGCAAAACAATATCATTGATGTAATTGTAACTAGATTGAAAACAAATATTTGCGCAATTGTTTTAATACATTTGTCATTATTTAATTGATAGTATGTCAGGGACTGGATCATGGTTTTAATGGTGAGCCAATGACTTGGTCACTTTGTATGGTTAACCTCAGGGCAGGGTTTTTATAAATATGTTCTAAATTTGAGAGTCCCACATCAAATAGGAGCCTAAAGGCTACCAAAGTTGCTCCTTACAAATAACAACGTTTGAAAGTGGGGACTATAAAAGTTGTGCCTTTTTTTTTTGCAGCCATTAGTTGGGCTGTTTTTCATACTTCAGCAGCCATTTTTTGTGCCGTACTGCCTAAACTTCACTTAAAATTTTGAAGAGATCTTGGCTATGTCAGTTCACGTATTTGACCAAGTCAATCCACGAATTCGGTGCGAACACAAACCGAATTCGGTAAGTAGCAACTTGAGTGTGAGTCAGCCCAATGTCACTAAATACTCTCTCCCACCCCCACCCCCACCACCCCCACCCCCACCACCCCCAAGAGTACCACGTTTCAGATTTCGCATACCCTCCTATTAGGGTAATTTAGCATCTCAGATCATTCCTCTTTTGTTATGAAGAGAAAAAGAGAATAACAAAGAAAAACAAAAAAGCATACATGTAGGTGACAAAGTTGTCTTGATACTCTTCATCCCAAGCACATTTACAAAATCCTAGTTACTCCAAAACTGTCCAAGACTATAATCTAAATTTAAAGAATGACAAAGTTCAGTATATGCTACATTTACTATCTACACACACTTAATATTGTATCCAAAAAGATTCAAATCATAGTTCAAGTGAACTGTGACCAAAACAGTGGCCCAACTAAGCCTATCCCCAACATACCACGTACTCATACTCTTCGAAAACAATATGCTCACGAGCTAAAATCCAAAAGAGAAAAGGGAATTAGAAAAAGTACTCATAGGACAAAAACTAATTGAAAACTCGTTTTTATAATCGAGAAATACTCAAGCTCAACTCAACGAAGCCTTTTTCCAATTATTTGAGGTTGGCTACATGAATCCTATTTTTTCATACCATTCTATTCAGCGCAATATCCTTGGTTAAACCAATAATATCATGTTTTTTTTACAATATCCCACCGAAATAATTACCTTTACCACTAGCATTACTATCAATACTAACTAAGTCACTCTTCCTTGTGGAAGCATTTATTGGTCTTCGTTTGACGTGCCCAAACCTTCTAAGTCAATTTTCTCTCAATTTATCTTCTATGGGGCTAATATTATTTCGCGAATATGTTCATTTCTAATATTATCCTTTCGAGTTTTACCACAAATCCATCTTCGCATCCGCATCTCTGCCACGCTCATTTTCGGCACATTTTGTTTCTTGGTGACCAACACTTCGTTATGTATAACATGGGAGGTCCAATGGTCGCACTATAAAACTTCCCCTTTAATTTCATAGGTATACGCCGACCATATCATATGTCAGTAGTACTTGTCCACTTAGCCCAACATGCTTTAACCTATGAGTAACATCATCACTAATATTTGCATCTCCTTGGAGAATCGGGCCTAAACAATGAAAATGACCACTTTTAGACATCTCATAACCCTCAAGTTTCACCACATACTAATATCCGTTCAGTCCTACTTATTAATATCCGTTTTAGTCTTACTTATTTTAAACCCTACTATTTCACAGGTTTCTCTCCACACATTCAATCTAACATTAATCATTACCTTAGTTTCATCACAAATAACGTAAATTGCGGCACCTCATCTTGTATTCGCCCAATCAATTCATCCATAACAAGAGCAAAAGGATAAGGATGTGGGGTTGAACCTTGGTGCAGTCTTACAATAATTAAGACTTTACTACTCTCTCCGGTTGTTGTCCATAAAGCACGGACTCGACACGTATTTCGTGTTTCGACATGACATGCAGCACGTGATTTTTTCAAAAGCCAGTATACGACACGCTAGGATATGTATAATATTTAATATAAAAAAAAACGGGCAAACCCAGTGCACGAGGCTTCCGCCACTGCGGGTTATGGGGGAGTTAGATGTACGCAACCTTACCCCTGCATATGCAGAAAGGCTGTTTTTGCGACTCGAACCTGTGACCTCAAGGTCACAATAGGGCAATCATACCGTTGCTCCAAATTTTTTGGAGAAAATCTGTTTTATTTCGTTAATATATATATATATATATATATATATATATATAGCTTTTCTCTTAAACAGATGTCCGTTTTTGGGACTAAAAATGGACTAAAACGGTCTGATCTTTTAAAAATAGTAAAACGCATTTTTTTGAGTTGATTTTTTTCTGAGATATATAGACATACATGGGTACCCCTACAAAAAAAATCAGCTCAAAATGAATTTTTTTGCTATTTTAAAAAAATCTTTCAAAATATGTCAGATTTTGCTAGCGCAAACCCAAACATATATTGACAAATTTTTTTAAAATAGCAAAAAAATTAATTTTGAGCTGATTTTTTTTTTTTTGGTGTGGGGGGGGAGGGGGGGGGGGGGGGCATGTATGTCTTTATATCTCAGAAAAAAAATCAACTAAAAAAAGTGCATTTTACTATTTTTTAAAGATCAATCCGTTTTTAGTCCGTTTTTAGGAGGTCCTCTTAAGAGAATTCCTATATATATATATATTAAAATATATTTCTTCATAAAATACATTATTAGAGCATTCTTAACTTTAAATTAAGAAAATAGACCATACAAAACATAATTCAAACAAATTTTAACATTAAAAATCATAAATACATGCCATCACATTAGATAAATAAATCCAAAAAGTTTTGAAAAAATTAAAAAAATTAAAAAATAGTAATTTCATGTGTCTTTTTACGTGTCCTTTTACGTATCCCAGTGTGTTTTGGACGTGTCCTAGTGTGTTTCCACGTGTCGCTTGTCCGACTCGAGTCAAAGATAAGTCATGGCTTCCGCGAAAGTATTCGTGCTTCGTAGGTTGTTGTGTTCTAAAAGGCGCGCCTAGGCTTGAGGCTTGAAAGAAACGCCTCGCCTACACCTTATTACGCCTTATTCTTAGTAAAAGGCTTAAGCCGCACTTTTTTCGATATCGCCTTTTAAAGACTTTTTTTCACAAATCTGACCAATATCTCGTCCAAAACAATCAAAATACAAACAATATCCCAAACTTCTCTGCCTCTCGTTCAAAAACAAAAACTAACATTGTCGACCGACTTCCGACCAAAAGTCTATATGATTCATTTGAAAAGTGAAAAATACATTTCTTATATTGAATCATTTTGTATTGATTATTGATTATTGATTATTGAATGATTACTGATATTGATTATTTAATTATGAAACATGCATTTTGTATATGGCTCATTAAATGTTGAGAAATACATTTTATATTATTTTATTATATTACTAGCCTTAGAATAATTAAAATATTAAAAAAAGGAAAAACGCCTTTTTACGCCTAGGCTCCTAAGGCTTGAGGCTTGACCTCTACGCCTCGACCACGCTTCACACCTTTTAGAACCTTGGTAGGTGGTTGTTTTTCATTTGCATGTCTCCATCATACATACTGTCAATCACATAAATATATCTATGAGTCACCATTTTTATATAAACCCACGATATTATATCTCTAGGAATTATCGCATGCGCTTTCTTCAAATCTATAAAAACCTTATAAAGATCATTCATTATCTCTCTATACCTTCCCATTAAGCTCCTCAATAAATATATAGCTTTCATCACATAAACCCAAATTGATTCTCAGATACCATTATTTCTAATCTCAATCTATGCTCTATCACTATTTCTCAAAGTTACATTACATGACTCATTACCTTAATCCTATGTTAATCATTATAATTTATTGAACAATATTGTCAAGCAAGACACTCCTTCCTCCCCTAAACACATCTAACTTTTACTAGGAATACCATATGGTCCTACTGCCCTCCCCATTTTCATTTTTTTTATGCAATCCTAACTATAGCTGTCAAAATCGTCTGATTCGATTCGGAGGTAAAAAGATTCGAATCAGGAAGAGAATCGAAAATGTCTAAAGAATCGTTCGATTCGGATGAGAATCATCCGATTCGAGATGGAATCGGGAATCGAGTAAGAAAACGATTTGCAATCTTGGAAGTTTCACCTTACACATTTATTTTTTCTAACCCAAAACAAAAAAAGCCCACACTTAGCCTGTAACCCATAACAACCGAAGCCAACCCAACCCTTTTCAAGCCGTTTTTACAAACCGTACCCAACACAACCCTAATCCAAGGCCGTTTTTACAAACCGTAGAAAATCGAAGGTCGTTCTTCTTGTTTTGCTGCAAACCGAAGTCGGTTCTTGATGTTTTGCTGCTATATTAGTAAGCCGTAGCAAATCAAAGGCTTTGGATCAGGGTTCTTGTTGTTTCGCTGCAAACCGATGGCGGTTCTTGACCTTTTTACAAGCCGTTTTCAAGTTTTGTTGTTTTGCCCCATACGGTTCTTGTTGTTTTTATAAACCGAAGGCCAAAAAAAATGAAGGTATGCTTTGCTCCATACGGTTGTCTTTTTGGGTTTTCTTTTGACGTTTTTTTGGGGTTATAAAACCATTCGTTTTTTAATAAAAACATTCGTCTACGTTTATAAAAACATTCGGGTTTTTTTTGCTGTATTTTTTTTTTGTTATAAAATCATGCTTTTTTTTTAATAAAAACATGAGTTTTTTTAATGTATTTAAAGTTGTTTTGTTGTTTTTTTTTGTTACAAAACCATTCGTTTTTTTAATAAAAACAAGAGGTTACGTTTTTTTCTTGTTGTATTTGCTCAAATTCTTTTGCTTTTTTTTGTTATAAAACCATGCGTTTTTTTTATAAAAAGATGAATTTTTTTAGCTGTATTTAATGTATTTGAAGAAGTTCATTTGCTTTTTTTTTTTAATAAAAACCATGCTTTTTGTTATAAAAACATACGTTGTTTATTAAATAAATTGATATTGATATGTAGGTTGTTTGATTTTTGGAAATCAAGATGGTAACCGATTATGATGAATGAATGAAGAATGATCATTGATGATGACTTTTTATGATTTCATTTTGTTTTTTACATTTTTAAGCTTAAAATGAATGAAAACATGTGCTACGTTTAATTTTTGTGATATATTTTGGTATATTATCACGTGCTACGATTAGTTTTTTTGTCATATCATGCTTAATTTCCAATTCTATAGTGTTAAATCCATTTACGTATGTTTTAATACATTATTATCATTTGGTTCCGATTCAACTGATTCGATTCACGATTCACGATTCGGGGGTAAACGATTCACGCTACGATTCGCAATTTGACAACTATGATCCTAACCTTTGTTGTCTTAATTCTGTTAAAAAAAATATTATCTTGAATCTCCCAAAGTTCCTCCACATCCAATCAACTCCCATTTTTTCATTCAATAACCTTTCAAAATAACTTTTCCAACATTCCTTAATCACTTCATCCTTGACTAAGATTCTCGTATCATCACACTTTTAATATACTTGACGTTATTAAAATCTTTTTTTTTATCCCTAAGTTAGCAAACTTGTAGATGCTTTTTTCCCCTTCATACGTCCATAGTTTTATCAAAAGATCACCTTACGCCTTAACTTGGCATCTCTTGCCATTTTCTTAACTTCTTTCTAAGCCCATTTATATTTCTCAAAATTTTCTTCGCTTCAAGTTGCTTTCCATGTTATAAAGCATTCCCTTTTGGCTTTAACTATATTATGTACTCCATCATTTCACCACCAAGAATCTCCAAGAATCCCTTTCGATATTCTCCTATGCATGTGGCTATCTTATTCCACATCATATTAGTCTCAACATGAGCATTTCATGTCGCGTCTTTTAATATATATCTTTTGATAGTTCTAGTTTCTCTTCTTTCAAGATCCACCACCTAGTTTGTGGGTTAATCATATCTTTTCGCACTTGTGATTGATTTTTAATATTTATATCCATCACCATTATCCGATGTTCCGAGGTTAAGCTCCTCTCGTGATAACCTTACACTGTTCACACATTAATCGGTCTCCTTACATATTAGTGAAAAAGTCTATTTGACTTGTGGTTCAAAGTCACGATATAGGTCTATAACTCTAAAGCCCAACATCCAACTCAATCTCGGTGTCGGGTGTCGTATCAAGGCATACGCAACAATACGCAATTTGGAGAATCCGAATAATTTTGGAAAAATATATATATATTTTGGAGAAATAAGAATTGAATTATGGATTAATTAGATAAGTACAAAACCATCATCCTGTTTGCATGCCATTGCAAAATTTATTGTACTTATGCGTATCGCGCTTATTAGCAACAATATTCCACAATAGTTAAATGTAAATTAATTGCATTCTTTTCACCATTTTCTTAAATGTAATATTAAAACTAACTTGTAATTAAGTAAATAATAAGTACTTAATTAATATATTACATAATACATTTCTAAAAATATTTTAAGTAAATAGAGGCCCGTTTTGAGAGATAATAATGATATATTTTAAAACATATTAAGTAAATAATGATACATTTTAATACTTATTAGGTGAATGACGATACATTTTTTCAATAAATTTCAAGTAAATAAATAAGTTTTTTAAATATAATAATACATATGTACTACAATTTACTGAATAAATATAAATATATTATCAATCATATGGTAAGGATGTAATTCAACATATATAACATCACAAATTTGATAAAAGTGGTATTTAATGACTTTTATAATTAAAATAAAATTTATGATAAGTTATTGTTCGATTTGTCCTAGACAACCGATATCTCGTCGATATTGTCCGAGTCGACCGAGATTGCGTCGATATTGTTTAAGTCAACCGAGATCTCATCGATAAGGTCCAAGTCAAGCCAAGAATGCTTATTACGCAACTTGTGTCACGATTTTGAAACGGCAGGCCACGAAACCGAGTCAATTCAGTATCGCTCGATATTTTTGAACCTTGATTTGACTCGTATTTGTTCCGATGTTAAAGCCTCTTTTTAAAACATATATTTACTAGTACAAGATCATATGTCATCACAAAATCTAAGATAGACTCTTCACCATCGTTCTTTTCTGTAAAACCATAGCCTCCATGCAACATCCCATACCAACTTTCTCCTATATATCCACTAAAATCTCCTCCCCATATATAAATTTTCTCACCTACATATATTACTTGAATTAATTTGTCCATTTATTCCAAAATTGTACTTTACTATGTTCATTTAATCTTACTTTAGGCGCATAGGCTTCAAAATTGTATTTTCGTATGTTTATCTAATCTTACTTATGGTGCATAAGTGCTAATAAAATTGAATATGTTTTAACCTAATACCAATGTTACAAGTATAAATCTATCGCTTCTCCGAAAAACAGTTACAATATATTTCTTAAGGTTCTTATCTACTATTATTCTGACACCGTTCATATGCCTCTGTGTTCTGTATAATATAATTTAGATCTTGTATTTTCTACTTTTCTAGCTTTCTCACCGACCCATTTAGTTTTCTATAAACAAAACAAGCTATGTTAAAGTTTCTTATAATGGTATTCACTAGCTTCATTCCTTTCCTAGTCAAAGTCTCTATATTTCAAGTCGCTAACCTAAGTCTACTATCATGAACTAACTTCTTCACCCGCACGTCTTGCCCATTTCTCATCGCACCTGGGCATCGATGTGGCGCCCCTTGCTTATTTTTTGAGACACCATGTTGCAGTTGCAATGCCTCTTGATTATTTTTCGGGACACGCGATGGCAGGCGCCGTATCCTCATATGATTCATATTTATAAGGATACGTATTTATCTAACAAGTTTTGCATTGGTTTACCTAACACAACGCGCTTCGGACCAGTTATGTCTAATATATAATATAAGAAATTAAGCATGACACAGATGGAGTTTTAATAATTGAGAAATAAGATCCATAAAACGTTTCATAGAAACTACTTGTAGAGGGATCATCTTAAAGTAAAACATAACTAGGTTAAACAACCTTAGGGCTTGGGCAACTTCGTTCTTCAAATCTTTGTCTGGAGGAAGCCTTCCTTTTAGCACTTCTCTAATATTATCCTTGTGTTGATCAATTCTGGAAGTGCAGAGGAAGAAAATATATTAGCTTCAAAAACAAAACTATTGGCAGAATAAAAAACATATATATATATATATATATATATATAGCGAGAGAGAGAGAGAGAGAGAGAGAGAGAGCAATTAAAAGCAGGACAGAGGGAGGGGGGAAATAAAATAAGGTGGAAACACCATAACCCTGAAAGTTTGAGGACGCTTGCAATGTTCCCCCCAATATTACAACCTTTGCAATTCGAGCCATGAATTACATTAAGTCGACAATTACAGCCCTACATCTCATTCCGTCTAAACATTGACGGACTACTGGTGTGGCTATGCTAGATGGGGCTCCAACATCTATTTTCATTTGTCCCTCACCTGACAAGCAGTTGTTCAAATTGCGAAAATTGAAACATTCAGGAAGACATTACAAATGACCCTAAACTTCAAGATTTATGGTGTCTTTTCCCCGTACATTAATAAAGAGAAGGGGAAAAAAATATATGTTTGGCTTGCATCTTTTTGTGTTTCTCTTTGCGGTTTTCCAACTCAGCCTTCTTTACAGACAGTTTTACTCTGTCCTCAGAATCAGCAGCCATGATATCTTTCTCACGGTTAAGTGCTTTAATTTGTTGACGTGTGGTAAATACATCCGTCTGCTTTTGGGATATATTTGATTCAAATTCTCTCTCAGCAAGTTGGTTAGTCTTTCTCTCAAGCTCAATACGCTGCAAGGATAGAAAGGAAAATTAAACAAATACTCAAAAGTAATTCTGTGAAAGACAATTGAGCAGGAGCATCAATACCAAGTTTTTCTCTATCTCAGCAATTTGGCCCACATTAATATTCGAAAGTTGGAGTTCCAATGAATCACGCTCACTTTCCACCTTTTTTATACGCTTCAAAATACCATCCTGAATGGAATTGCAAAATTTAAATAAATAAATATAAAACATAAAAAATCTAACATGTAACATGACAGAACAGGCATTAGAAGATATATATGATGTGCTTCCTCAAACAGAAACCTTCATGTCAAGTTTCGCCTTCTTTTGAGCCTCCACGTCTTTCCAATGATTATTTGCATCCATGTAGTGACCCCATGCCACGTTAACTTCTATCCCATTAGATTTCTGTAATAGCACTCTTTCCAATTAATATTCATAATCACATACGGTGAGCTGATAATATAGTGCTAAGTGTGCTAATATCAAAACATGTAAGCATATGATCTTGCGAAGATAAAGAAAATTCAGCGTGTGCTCGTAAAAGAAATAGAGAAATGAACTCGGTCTAAACAATTTGACAAAGTGTAGAATCTACCTTGTAATAGTCTCTTGAGAAGATAGTCAATGATTCAACATTAACAACAAACCAATAAAACAAATTTGTTTTAGCAATTTAATAAAGATAAGTGATGTAAGCAGAAGTATTTTCACAAAAACAACATCACTTGTTCAGAGGCCAATGACCTAATCTCTCTCTAATTCTCATTCATATCCAAAAGTAAGTGATTACAAAGAGTGGCCAAAGGCCTTATTTATAGGAACGTGTATCTTGCTAGCCAAGATAACCCTACAATGTAAAATAACCAAAGAGGGCACATTAAAGACATTAAAAGACAATGCCACCCACTAAATAATATAGCAAGTTAAATTGAGAAATAACATAATAAACCATAAAAATAAAATAAACAAAAAATGCAAAAAAAAATCCCGAATCTCTCGTACATATCACTCTCCCCAATTGAGAAAGGCTTGCCCACGAGCGTGAAGGCATGAGAGGTGAACACCAAAACCAAACGATTGGCGCCGTTCTCCCTAACTGAGAAAGGGAGACATCCACGAAAGTGCCCGGTGTATGGGCTAGCAAAGAGGTGAGGCCGAGTAATCGCAAATCCCAACCAAGGCCGACGAAAATGTGTGCAAGTCATCCAACCAATCTCCGAAAAATTGTCTAAAAAATTGCCAACACAAAACAAATCATCTTCCTTCCCAAAAGATAAGGAAAATGTCTCTGAGATCAAACACCTCGGTCTCTCGATACTTGACCGAGTGATCCAATGATCGACAATGAAGATATCGAAGAATCCCCAATACAGTACTTGAAATGGATATCATAAACATCGACCGAGGCACAAAAAGAGTGGGGAGCTCGTGGTTGTAATACCCCGTATTTTCGTGATATTTATTTTTGGGGATTAATTGAATTAAATGTGTATTAATTGGAAATTAATCCGGATAAAAATATTAACGAGATGTGAGTTAGTATTTGATTATAATGTGTATACTTGGCGATATATGAATATTGGTAATATTGAAATTGTCGCGAGATTGAAATACGGCAATTTGGGAAATTTTGTTGGGACGCGCGTGACAGTCACGTCAGGAATATAATTATTTGAATTAAAAAGTGAATTTTATTTGTATCACCCGTATGGTCATTTTGAGTGCGCCAACACGTCCGGAAGGGTCGAAATAGTCAGAAAACACTAGCCGGGGGTTAAGTTTGGGTTCCGGGGCATTATTGGGCCATACCGGTAACTTATAGGGGCATTTTGGTAATTTCGAAAATCTGGGAATTAAAACCCACGAAAATAAGAGATAAAAATCTGACTCTTTCTTTATCCACTAAACCCACTACTTACACTAAGGGACTTAATGGGCTACGGGAGAAGTTAAGAAATAGTCTTAACTTGCCAAAACCCAACCACACCTCCATTGTCATCATCCTTAGAGAAACTTGTAGAGAGAGAGAGAGAGAAAAGAATTCTGCAGAAAGAGAGAGGGAGAACAACTTAGCCTTCAAGATTCAACATCAAATTCAGAGAAAGATTAAGGCAAGTGGTTTAATTACAATTGATTCAATGCCATGCTTTTCCATGTTTAGGAATTATCGAATTTATCTTGGAAGATGATATAGACCCATGAATTGAAAGTTTAAAACTATGAACTATGTTAGGGACTGCATGTAGAAACACTCTGGACGAATTATGAACTCAGAATTATGACTCTTGATGATTTAAAAAAAACAAATTTTAGAAGAAGTTTATTAATGTTCTTGAGAGAAATAGAAATCTGGAATTCTTGATGAAGATTGATCCATATATAGCCCTTGGTTAATGAATTATTGGTTTTAGAACGTTATTAATGTTGTAGGATGGTTGTATGATGATACTATAACGTTATATTAGAGAATTATGCCTTAAAAGTATGTTTTGGGATGATTTGAAAACTGCAAAACGAAGCAGTCCGTAGCCATACCTGGTGCGTTCGATCGATCGATGTTCATCAGTCGATCGATCGACCACCATCGATCGATCTAAGGTCAAGGTCGATCGATCAACCTTCCCAGAATGAGTAAAGTTTTTCCTATTTAAAATTTTAATGGTGGTAACCCTTGGAAAATATTATTGGAGACCTTATGAATACCCTTAAACTTAAGGAAGACCAGTAGGCATGATTATGAAACTTGGACCTTAATTAGAATCCAATTTGAGGAATTATTCTAAATTAATGAAATTTGATAAGTAAGATAATATTTGGGTTAATAGTGTAAATTTGAATAATTTGATGAAATGAGGTTTGGGGCAGAAGTAAGGACCTTAGGAATAAAGATGTTATACGTGGGAATAATAGGAACTTAATAATCTATTTTAGATAGGTTTTAAGTATCAGAAACTACGACGTGAGACGTATCGACAGTTTAACTTTTATATTATCGGGAGACGTAAAATATACAAATTTGGAATAATGGTATAAGGATACAGAGTATACCTTTATTAATACTGAACTATCTAAGATGTGTGAATGCTTAGTATATGATTTTTATATGTATGACATACCTACCATACTTGCTATCACGGGAGGTTACGTTCGCTTAGGGCCTTCTTATCCTTGTGTTGCCCGGATTTAGATTGGTACCTTGAGGACATAGTTCAAGAGAACGACTTATTTGTGAGTTAATAAGCCAACTGACTGTGGAGCGTAGGTATCTACGTGACCATGGATATGTTGAATTATGTTCGCCTCCATTTTTGTGTGTGGTGCTTATTCCAACAATTCCTGAGAGATTCGGAATTTGTGATCCTTATGTACGTGATGTACCGGGATGGATAGCAGAGTATGTGCGCACCGCAGCTTAGCCTTTGGGTGCTTGTAATGTATATTTATGATGTGAATAATATACGGTTAAATGAAAAATAAATCGCTATGTTAAATTGTGGGTATAGTAATTGTAATATATGAAAAGATAAAAAGGGGACAAATATCAATAAATGGTTTTGTTAATCATTGGGAATCCGTGAATTAGAGTAGAACTCTCTATTTAATTGTCAAGGTTGGAAATTAAACGTGAACCGAGTAGAAGTGTTAGAAACTCTTTGGAATTAGATAGTTATGAGAAAACACATGAATGGGTACAGGAACGTTAGGAGTGCACAGTTAGACGAGAGGTGAGTATTTCATGTGAGAGCACGTCCTAACATGTATCTTGCATTTATTGTTTTAATTATTATTAAAGCACTCGTTGTTTTTAAAATACTCTCCACATTCGGGCTCTGACCCGTTTGCTTTCAAATCTATCTTTTTGTAAAAACCATTTTAGGTGCCCAGCCACAAGGACACCATGCTTAGGATCCTCATACAGGTGACGAGCTGTAGCTGTTTGTGGAAGTTACGGGGTCTTGCTTTTAGACGCTTCTATCATTTGGATTCCATGTTCAGTATTCCTCAGTTGTAGGGCATGCTGCCCAAATTCTATTAGAGACATTTCCATTTCAGTTTTTCAGACTTTGGCATGTATTAATCCAGTATTCAGTATTTCGTTACTTATTTCAGTTGTGGGATTTGTTGTGAGGAGTTTTTACTCCAGATTTATTTATATCATGTGATGGTTATTCTATTATTTCATTATGGTGATTGGTGATGTTATTCTTGCTTTAAATCTTTTATTGCATGTTAATCAGACTTTAATTAAAATTTGACAACTTACTTTTAAATACTAGGTGGTTAGTAATTATTAAAATGTTTTCGACAGTGATGCTATTAACTGAACCAACTTGGCATTTTGAATTAATGTAATAAAGGAGTAGCTACCCGGTATTTAATTAGTCGGGGTGTCACAGTGGTCACCACCAACAAGAACAGGGGGCTTATGAAATGGCTCCTCCAAGGGCAACAGCTAGTGGAGGTTTGTAGGGATGCACGGAGTCTCGATAAATGCACTTTCAACTCAAATTCAAGCTCCTCATACTCGATCCGACAATGGAGCGCCTCCCTGTAACACCCCGTATTTTTGGTACATTTAAAATTTAATTAATTCGGAAATTCTAAATTACTAGTGTGATGTAATTTAATGAATTAATTATGATAGAATAACATATAAATACTAATCTGGGATTGAATGGTTAATATTTAGGGAAAATTATTTACTGAGTGTATAGTAATAATGTAATTTCGTCGTTTCGAGTATTAATGACGAGATATGTACTTATCACATCCGGAAGTCGGTATAGACTATATTGGGTGGGGGATAAGTATTTTTATAAATTAATTCGGATGCAAATTCTGAGTGTACAGTTGAGTCCGGATGGGCCGAGATAGTCGGAAAAGTGTACCCAGGGGTAGTAAACGGGTCACGGGACGTTTTTAGACATAGTCGAGCCCACTCGGGGGCATTTTGGTCACTTGGGCTTGGCCCATTAGTCAAAAAACGGGAATGGATTAATTAACTTAATAAAAAGAAATAAGGGCTGGCTAAGCTTAAGCAGAGAAAGGAATTAAAGGGTTAGGAAACCCTAGCAGCAGCCAAAGCCATTTTGGGGATCTCAAAGAACCAACAAGGTCATCTTCAACCTTGGAATCCATCGCATATTCAGACACTACGAAACCTAAGGCAAGTGAATAACTTGCAATAGCATGAAAACTGTCTTTCAATTCATATTTGTGTGCTGTTATGAATTTAAAATTCGTTTTGGGGTTCATGGTATAAACATGGGGCTTTGATAATTCTAAAGAAAACATGAATCTGTTTTGGCCGAAATTATGAGGAGTTATGTAAAGATCTGATATTGGAATATTAATGTGTATCTGTTAGAATGATATCCAGATATATTAGAACGAATTTGATGAAGAAATTTGGAGTAAAAATGTGTTTAAGGAAAAAGATGAATTTTCCCCAAAAATTTATGAATCAGTTGTTTATGGACGAATTGATGGTTGTTGTAGTCTTTCTGGGTTATCCTAATAAGGTTTCTAGTATACTCTGGTGTTAAGAAGGCTTAAAACTCATGTTAGAAGAGATTAGGGTTTAAGAAAATCCGTCCATGGCTGCCCTGTCTTCGCGAAGAAGACGAAGACCTGTTCGATCGATCGATCGACGGTCTGGGTCGATCGATCGACGGTCGCCAGAATCTGGCAGTTCCGCCAGTTGGTTATATAAGAGGGAATATTTATATAAAAACCTTATGTAATTAATTATTGAGAAATTAAATACATGAGTTTGAATCTAATTAATTGTAGATAAATTAATTAGGGTTTGAGGCTAATAAATTAGAGTCGGGAATTGTGACTCGGGTACATTTATTTTGGGCTACGGGAGTAAGTCCAAATTTATGGTGGGGGCGACACCAAAAAAATAACTAAATTAATTAAAGTGCAATTTAATTAATATTTAGAGTTGGACCATAAGCTCTTAATAATTTTAATAGGCTTACGTTACGGATCTTAGCGAACGGTATAGCCGGGACTTTTATATTTATATATACGGAGGCGTTAGTATATATATATGGTGTGCACAATTAATATCAGTGATTAGATATTTGTTACTATAGTGCTATAGGGGGAGGTTGCGCGTAGTGGATGAATCCCCTAGCTTGAGGAGTAGGGTGAGGTCATTCGATAGAGCATGAAAGCTCTCCCAGGCCCTGCCAAGCCTGGTCTCTCGCAAGTACCGTTTGACCTCATACAAAACCCTTTAGTTATTATCGTTACGTCATTACAATCGTTAGAGCTTACAGAAATCAATAATGAAAGTACGATGTGATTAAAACAATAAGCTAATATATGAGTTGCCACGCTGAGCTGCCTCGCCAAGATGTCACGCTTGAGTTGCCACGCTGAGCTGCCTCACCAAGATGCCACGCTTGAGTTTGCCACGCTTGAGCTTATCCTCAGAACACTGTTGCTAATTAGTGGATTATCCCTAATCCCAGGATTACCTTCAGGCCCCCTCTACAGATTGTGTTCGTTTGAATCCCCTTCATATTGATAAGGAAACAGAGGTGGATCATTCTTTCGGTTTCTTGTAAAACTGCCTTTCTTTGAACCTTTAAGATTTTTTGAATGACAGGAATGCGAGCCAAAGTCCAAATATTTGCATAATTTGTATCTGATAGGAATATTATAATTTTTTGCAAGAAGAGGCGGACGATAACAACTACTTTATCCACTCGTGCTTTATTTTATTTAAGGAGGTTGAGGAGGGTGTTGCTCACTTAATTTTGTAAGGTGCAGCTTGTGCTTTTGCATGTTTATGAAGCACAATAAATTTGAAAGTTTCGTGCTCAAGGAGAATTGCCTAAATCCTGAACGGAGATCTAATTGATGAAGTTTGTTGATTGTGGAAATAATGAAGAACAAAGTGTTTGGAGATGTTTTGATGGCTCCTGTGTTGGAAGTATAGTTGAAAAGGTTTTTTGAAGTAGGGGTGAAGCGAGGGCATTGTTTGAAAAAATAATTACATATATGGTCATCCGAGTTGGGACATAACTAAGGGAAATTGATTCATAAAGACGCGTCCCATGGATTCGAAGTAGTGACCTACATTCGTGAGGCGCTAATCACATCCCCGTACTACCACTGGACTAAGCCCTCTAGGTTGCACGTTTGGGAGATCATTAATCTTGCTTGAGGTTAGATTGAGTCTTAATTGATGTAATTTAGAGTTAGGTATATTAAGTTAGTTGTATGGATTCAGTAATAGAACATATTTCCCTATTCCCTAGTATATGTCCAGTTAGTTATTTCAGTTTTCCTATTGTATAGGGTTGATTATAGTTGCATAAAGTTTAGTCTAGTAGCTATAAAGAGACATTTATATCCCCTAACTTAAATGGAAAGAGATTTTGAGCTATGATTGTGTATTTACTGCACAACCTTGCTAGGGCCAGCGCTATTCTCCTTTTCAACCTCCTTTATCCCACATTATATTGATACAAGTTTTTGCACTGTTCAAGGGGGCCTCTGGTCTCCATGCTAGTATTCCGGAAGGCCTAATGGTTCAATGATAGGAAAAGTGATTTTATTATTGTCATTGTTGCTTCCGGGGAAAAAAATCTGTGTCAACTCAAGTTTGAAGTTTCTTAAATGTTGAGAGGAATGACATGGAAGTTTTGGAATATAGTAAAAGAAACAGAAGAATTGACATGCAAATAAGACCTGCCTTAACAATATGTTATGTAATTTTCTTTTGTTAACTAACATACTTTCACATGTATTATTCACCAAATTTCCGGCATGAGGAGTCTAGAATACTTTGAGAACTTTGATCATTCTTAGTACAATCAAGCCAAGTTATTTGTGTTTCTCAGTTTTAAAAGTCATAATCTTAGTAGAATAGTCAATAAATAATGAACAATCTACTAAGTTTAATACTTTGAGTTTGAGAATTTGAGAAATTGCGACGGCAATTTTCTTGCCTATCCCTATTGAGGAGGATGAAACACTCATCAATGCATTACCAGAAAGTGTTACTTTGTGACTGATCTTCGGCATTAAAAAAAAAGCACAAGTACAACAAGACAATAGTAGCCCAAAATATGGAAGAGAAATTGGAATCTCGGCACAGCACTTTCTCAAGCAATCAATGGGACTTACAGGCCATATCCTTGTGATATTTGGAAATGTTATGGGTAATTTGTTCTATCTTCATCTGCAACATATCCACCTCATTGCTAGCTTCACGGAATTTAGAGTTCAAGTCATCAAACTCTTTTGTATGAGCACTGCACTAAAGGACGATGCATTAACATACGGAGAATCAAAATGTGTACTAAGGCTCCATTTGGCTCAGGATGAAATAGTGAAAGGATGGAAAGAATTTTCACTTGGACATAATTAGATTTGTCTTCACTATTTTTTCCAAAACCCATAACTATAGCACAGTACACTTTTTTTTGCACATACACATACACTTATTTACAATTTTAAAAAAAATGACTTTTGAATATATGGAAATCTTTTTCACTCTGGTAAAAAATAAGTCACCATAATACAAACGGAACCTATGAGAGAACAAATGAAATTGAAAACCAACATAAAGAACACCAATAAGGTTGTTAATTAGCCTCTAACAACCTGATGATAATTATATAAAGAAACAACCCAAATCAACTAAAAACAGTAAATGCCAGGTGGGTTCACATCATCACGTAGGATTCTACACAGCAAGTCAACCAAACAAGATTTCTAGAACATAAGGGCTGCTTTAGATTCAGAATGTAAATAGAATCCAATGATTCCGCCACGAACCAAATGGCCTATAGAATACAAAATCAGCTCTGACCTTAATTAATGGAAATATCAACTGAAACAAGGGCATGGTTAACCGTACCAATCTACTGATGTATTCATGCTCTGAGGAATATATTTTTTTCAATTCAACAATGGTGATAGCTGCCATAAAAGAACACTTGCTCTGATCTTAATGTTGAGAAATTTGAAAAACAATGTAGTGTTTAAATTTTCCTCATAATTCTGTTCACTCCGAAACTTTAGGTTTCTATGAACTTCTACTTATGAAAGTTATACAATCATAAATTGTCCCCCATCATTCCACCATCCTTTTCTGCATCTACTATGACTGAAAATTTCGCCTGTTTATGACAAAAACAACTCAAAAAACACAGCATAAACTACGAAAAACTCAACTTAATTTCCAAACTGAAAAAGAAAAAAAACTCACATTTCAATTGATATGAACATAGAAAATACATTCAAAAACTACAAATATCTGGACGCAAAACTAATAAAATTAAAATTCTCTCACCAATAACTATTTATGACAATTTTATATATTTTAGAAAATGTGCTGTCACAATGTCATCATAAACTTCTTTCATGATTGTTTTAAAAAAAATTGACTCTGTTGTAACAAAATGTATGGAAAATTTTGAGGCTACATATTTTGAGAAATTTACTAAATAAAATCCTTGAGAATATAACGTTTCGCATAAAGGATTTTATGTACTGAGGTTCAAGGAATTAATTCCTAATGCATGACTTATATTTTTAACAGTGTGAAGATTCTAATTCCCCTGAATTGTTGCTTCCAACAGTTTTTGTGGTCAGAAAAACTAAAATTATCCCATCAACCTTTGATGTAAAAATATAATTTCTCAGAATGAAAAACTCTTGAGAAATTCTAGTTTATACCACAAATTCTAATTCAATAAAACAACAAATTTAAACAATAAAAGCAGAACAATAAGGACGCTCGCTACTAGTCAAGAATCCCTCATAATCTGTATATAGAGTCCAGTATTGGGTGATAAACAAAAGGTATATAGTTATTGGATATGATTTTCGAAGAGATGTAGCGAAATGAAAAAACTTGACCCTTCGACGAAAAAGAACGAAATGTAAACAAAGATCCAATCTATGAGTAAGGAGCCAGAGAAGGAGATAGCTGAATGAAAGGAAAAAAAAAAACTGAAGAACATAGGAAATTAAAAGAGGCTATTATGCACATAGAAAGCCTTCTTAACTTTTAATGGCTCAAGAATTGATAATGTCTGGACTTTTCTTTTAGGTACAACTCTTTGAAATTGAATACAGTCATAATAATACCTTTCTGTTGATCACACAAAAACAGACAATATAAAGGGTATGAAGGATACTTCATTAGTTACAAGCGTCCTTTGAATTTATACTGAGAATTCATGAGAGACCAAGAGATGGGCAAGAGAGAGCAATATGAAGAGGAGGATTTTGGAAAATGCATGCGATGAATCCGCATCTGGTAATTCTCCAGCTACTTCTTCAATTAATTATTTCTATCAGTACTCCACTACCGAGAAGTAATATTAAGAAGAGGACTCGTTTGAGTCTTCGGTGAGGTTTTTGAGTTGTTCAATAATAAACAGTGCGAAATTTTGTTTAGAAAGTAGAGATGCAAAACATTATGTTTATAGGTTGAGAAACCTATCAAATTTAGTAATAAATTAGGAACGTAATAGTGTTGATTGTCAGGGTGAACAGGTTATAAGAAAATTCGAAAATTACATTGTTTATTGCATTTACTCATGTAATCTTAGTTATTTGGATTTGAATGGATTTTAAGAGTAGATTTCTTATGTTGTCACGATTAGAGGTAAATCTTGAATCGAAAAAATTCTAGTTTCCATCAGTTGGAGAAGTTTTTCTGAGTTTTCATAAGTAAAACTTGTAAACCAAACCTCTTTTAAGTCCGGCAAAACCCTTCAGTATGGTACAAATGAAGACTCTTGAAATGGCTCAAGAGGCTGTGCAATTAGTATATGATTACTGCATTATTACTCTGTAGGGGGGGCTTGAAGGTAATCTCTAAATTAGAGAGAGCTTCTCCAACTATCAGAAGAGACTCAAGAGAAGGAAGTAGCATGAAGGCAGCGAGGTAGCTCAGTGATGGGGCTCAGCGAGGAACCTTGCCGAGAGAGCTCTTCTTTATATTCCGTTTTTACTTAGTTAAATTGTATCTTTTTAATTACACTGATTGTATTGCGGTAACGATTATAATATTGAGTGAGAGGTTAAACGATACTCGCGAGAGACCAGACCTGACATTACATTGGAGAGCTTACATGCTCTATCTAATGACCTCGTTGTGGGACATTCAGAGGGACTTGGTTTGGAGGATTGAGAAGTGAGGCAACGTTAAGGCTTGTCTTGACCATCTTAGATACACTTTGTAAAACACCGAGAGACCTTTCACCGTGGAAGCTTGTGCAGAGTAACCTTGAGTTTCATCCTATATTAAGCTTTGAGACCTCCATTGACAGCTTGATCGATGCAAGTGCTTGGCATGAGATGTATAGCTTCATGGATGGGAACGTGGGATATAACCAAATCAAGATGGCTCTAACTGATGCGGAGAAAACAACTTTCAGAACTCCGTTAGGCAATTTTATTTACAAAGTGAGGCGTTTCAGGTTGATGAATGCTGGAGCGACGTACCAGAGAACTATAATGGCTATTTTCCATGACTTCTTTCATTTATTCTTGGAATTTTATGTGGATGATTTGGTCATCAAGTCGAAGGAGGAGTCCCATCTGGATGACTTGAGGAAGGTGTTCATTCGATGCAGGAAGTAAAAACTAAAGATGAATCCATTGAGATGTTCTTTTGGGTTAACAAGTGGGAAATTTTTGGGCTTTATGGTTGATCGGCAAGGAGTACAGATGGACCAGCACAAAGAGCGAGCGATCTTAGAGATTTCATGTCCAAGAACTGCGAAGGGGCTCAAAAGTTTCCCAGGCAAAATCTCCTATCTCAGGAGATTTGTGCCAGGACTGGTCGAGATAACTCATCCACTGATGGATCTACTACGGAAGGGCACAAAGTTGAGATGGGAGGACGCTCGCCAAGAGGCACTCAACAAGCTGAAGAAGCTGCTCACTTCTCAACAGACAATGATTCCTCCCAAGCTAGGGATACCGTTGCAGTTCTACCTCACCTCTACCACCAGGTCCGTCGGAGCTCTCTTGCACAGGAAATTGATGGGCAAGAAAGGCCAATCTACTATCTGAGTAGGATCATACATGGACCTGAGGCAACGTACACTAGCCTTAGTATTTGTAGCACAAAAACTTAGACATTATATGCTATCTTTCACAATTCATATTGTGACAAGATGTGATCGTATTAAGTTTTTGTTGGCAAGAACTGTTTTAATTGGAAGAGCAACTAGATGGTTCCTTATTCTCTCAAAATATGACTTGAAGTGTGTGGTCCCTCGAGCGATCAAGAGCCAGGCGTATACATATTTATTGGCAATCTTTCCATCAGGAGTATTTGAGCCACCTTGTGACGAGCCACCTTGTGAGAGCATTCCAGGAGATGATTTGTAGGTCAATTTCTTGGACGCAAACTTTGAGGAATGGACTATGGAATTTGATGGTTCGTCGGCAGAAAAGAAGGGGGAGCAAAGGTTATTCTTTCAAAAAGGAAGGAAGAGATTTGACTTTCCTACAAGTTAGATTTCCCTTACTCCAATAAAAGCCTTTCAAATGGGCATCCGTTCATTGCGCAAAACTTGGTGGTCCAACAAGTGAATGGGGAATACGCGTTGAAGCATCTCAGCCTAGCGCCCTACAAAACAATCAACCAACGGCTGATCAACCAGTTTCATCATGTCAAAATAAGGAGGCATCCTAAAACGATGAACAGGCATATTGATGCTTATGCCACCATTGCTCAGAAAGTGGACATAAAAAGCGACATAACTACGGTTGTGATACAATGAAGAACAGCTCCCTCGGTGGTACGGTCAATCTTGTCGACGAAAGACGATTCAGATTGGAGAGGTGAGAATAGGAAGCAGTTGGAGTCTGGAGAAGGAAATATGGAACTCAGAGAATTGGCGCAGTACTTTGAGAGCCCAGGAAGTTTGTATTTCAGGAACGTGGGAGGATGATTATCAAGGTGTATCGGGCCAGAAGAAGAAGCAGAACGCAAGCTGAAAAAGACACATGATGAACACTGCAAGACAACTGAGATCCCTCAGTACAGAAGAAAGAGAGAGGGATACTTCTGGCTAACGATGAAGCAGAATGCATTAGAGTTACAACGAAGGTGCGATAAATGTCTTTTTTTTCAGGCAGCTGAATATCACTTCATTGAGGCTCAGGCAGATTGGAGGCAATCTTACATTGATTTCATCAAAGATGGAGTTGTTCCTTCGGAGAAAATTGACGCTATGGGACTCAAGATAAGGGCCCCACGGTTCTACTGCAAGAGGAGCAGCTCTATCGCACAGGATACTTCAACAGGTCTTTACGATGCATCACGAGAGGGGAAGCAGCAAAAGTCTTGAAGCAAGATCACGAACCAGCTCACATTGGAGGGACAAAGCTATATGACCAATTAATGACCTTGGGTTATTATTGGCTAACCATGGAGAAAAATTATGCCGAGTTCGTTCACAAGTGCAAGGCGTGCCAGCTGCACGCAAACATGATCCATGCTCCCTCGGTGGACTTACACTCTTTGGCCACTCCTTACCCATTCCACACTTGGGCGTTTGACCTGATAGGGGCAATACATCCATCTTCCAGAGGAAAGATCTCGATACTCGTGGCAACGGAGTGTTTCACCAAGTGGGCTGAGGCAATACCTTTGAAGAGGGCAACAGCAGGTGTGGTGGTAAACTTCATCACGGAGTATATAATTTGTAGGTTTGGGATTCCAAAGGTCATTCTCTCTAATAACGAAACCCAGTTTGTTAACAAAGAAGTAACAATGCTAACGGACATATACTCCATCGTTCACCACACCTCAACGATGGCAAACCCCAAGGGCAATGGGCAAGCATAGGCAACTAACAAGACCTTGGTCAACATTTTGGCTAAGATAATGGAAGACTTTCCAGGAGTGTGAGATGAATAGATCCCAACAGTCCTATGGGCCTATCGAACAACAAAGAGGAATCCAACAAGGTATACACCGCTCTCACTAGTGTTTGAAGCTGAAGTCGTTTTGCCAGTGGAGCTGGAAGTCGCATTGGCCGCATTGGCCAGATATGCCTTGCGAAGCAGCATTCTACCCCAGAGTAGGCACGTTCAGTTGGAACCGCTTGATGAGCACAGAGATAACGCAATGCAGCACTTCCAAATGTACACGAAGCAACTCTCCAGGGCATACGAGAACTTGGTGAGACCACGGAAGTTTGTGGAAGGAGACCTAGTTTTGAAGGAAGCTGTGAAGCGCATAGGGGGGCTACCATTACCCAAATTTGCTGCCAATTGGGAAGGACCTTTTATAGTGAAGGAAGCTCACGATTCAGGTTACTGCTCAATCTCAAAGATAGAAGAAGACAGACACTTCAAGATAAATAACAAGTGGTTAAAGGTCTATCATGTCTAGAGTTGTCACCTGAGTTAAGATTTTTTATTAACCTTAATTATGATAAAGTCCATTGTTTTGTTGTTATTTCTTTTCCTCTAAGAAGTTAAAGTTAAGAGGGAAACATAAATTGCAAATTGCAATAGTTTTCACTTAGCAATGAGAATAAAAAATAAACAACTTGAAACATAAATGGAGACATGATGTAGCCGAAACAATCTCCTTTTATATATTTTTTACTTCAAAATGTTACAAGCATGGGGAACTACTGCCCAGAATTACATGTATGAAAAGAAAAGAAAATACATCGAAGGGGCTCATCCCAAAAGAAACTAAAGGTCAGGAGAAGAGAAGAAGTCCCCGAGTAGGCCCAGAAAAGCTTGTAGGCAGGATTCTTGAGCAACAATGGACCCCTCAAGAATCGTTTGAACTTGAGTGCTTTGAATAACCAGAGCTTCTCGTTCTTGCATAGCTTTAGCCAAAGCCTCTTCGGCAGCCTTTACCTTCAGATCTGCAGTTGTCAACAGAGGGGCCAATTCCCTCAGTGTGGCTTCCTCAGACCGTTGGGCCTCAACGTGCATCCGATATAGCTCTCTCTGACTCTCCAATTTGGCATACTTCAGCAACTTCAGATATTTTATTAGCCAGTCAACCTGGAACCCATCCTTAGTTAGGTCTCTCAAATTACCCAAGTGTTGATTTATAAGGAGGCTTGAGACGTCCGCAATCGGGGCGTTTGCAATATCAACGATGATGCTAGCCATTCCAAAAAGTCTGAAACCCATCAAGACTTTGTTTGAATGCAAGCACTCAGGGGTAAATGTCTCTGGATGGTGCGAAGCAAGTCGTTCTATAATAAATCGTTGGCAGGCTGGGATTTGGGGAGATTGCTGATGCACTTGGAGGCAGAATTCGTGAGGGGCCATAGAAAGCAGAGGAACCTCACAACTAGATTCGTTATCAGCTTGAACGTCAGTGGTGGAACCACGATCGTTGTGACTGGATTCATCTAGGGGGGGAAGCAGGTTCTCGCAGAGGAGACAAAACAGGAGAAGGAGCACACTGAGGTTGCCCTTGGACAGGTGTGGGCTCCTTCATGATATGAAATGTGAAAGAGAAAAACAAAAATGAGATTTTGAAAATCTTAACAAGTGTTCCTTTCATTGTTAAGTCACCTTAAAGGTGTGAGATTTTGAGAAAATCTTAACAAGTGTTTTTTCAATGTTAAGTCACCTCGCAAGTGGAGTTTCGAAAATCTTAACGAGTGGTTCCATTGTTAAGTCACCTTGAAGGTGTGAGAATTAGAAAAATCTTAACAAGTATTTTTCATTGTTAAGTCACCTATCAGGTGTGAGTTCTGAGAAAATCTTAACAAGTGGTTTCATTGTTAAGTCACCGACAGGTGTGAGTTATGTTTTCCTTCTTGTTTTCGTTTAAACACAGGCATAATGGCAAAACTTATGCAAGAGAAGGACGAGTGGAAGTTAACTCAGCGGGAATGGCACCGGAACGGGGAGTAACTCCAATACCCCAAGGAGCCTTAGAGGAACCTTCAACCAAAGGAATCTCAATTCCTGCCGAAGCAGCTTCCCCACGAAAAGGCACAAGTGCCAAAACAGGGGAAGTTCCCACTGAAGTCTCTTGGGCTTCAGCAACTTTAACCACCAACGATACCGAAGGAACTTCGGGATGAGAGGATGGCGCAACGGCAGCTTCGATAACCCGTGGAACCTCAGAAGGGGAAGGCGAAGCAACTACAACTTCAGAACCTCGTGGTACCACTGGAATAGGAGAAAGAGGAACTCCCTGAGAAGTCAGCAAATAATCAAGAAGTGTTAAACACACAGAGATACCACGTGAGTTGGAGGCAAATATACAAAGAAATTACCGCTACCTCTGAAGGACCTGGGAAAGGAACAAGTCCAGTAATGGGTCTCTCCAGAGGAGCGTGGAATAAAGAATCAATAAACGTTGTGGCGAAAGGACGAAACAACAGCCTGACAGAAGAATAAAACAACACTTAGTATGGAAAAAAAGAAAGCCCTGTTTGAAAAAAGTGTTCAAAAGAAGAAACCGTTACCTATGGGGGACTTGACAATATAGGTAGCACAGTCAGTGGCAGCCCCAGCATGAGGGATGCACCAGAGGAAGTCAAGGGAGTCTCCTCTGCCTAAGAGGAGGGCCCAACGGAGTCTTGGGACATCGCCGCCCTGCGAGCAGCCTCCTCCGCACGCTGAGATGGATTACACCTTGAGTGTGCAAGTCCCGTCATGGGAGAACGGGGAGCAGGTGCAACGATCTCAGAAAGACCAAACCGTGTCCTCCCACGAAACGACTTACAAGAGGAGAAGGGGAGGGGCTTTGGCGTGGGAGATTTCTTGGCCTTCGGAGCAGCAATAACGGCAAAAAGGCAATAGGGAGGTAACTCAACGGGCAGATCCCTAGGAGTTCGACTAAGAGGATACTCAACTCCAAAAACCGAATTACCTTTGAGACCCAGCTCCAACGTGGAAAATTAAGAACAGGGGGATAAACAGGTGGACTTTGGATAAATTCACGAATCTTGTCTAGCTCCATCAGCAATTGGGTTTATCAAAGATGGGAAGAATGTCCTTTCAGCTTTGCTTCTTATGAAAGCGAAATAAGCGATAGGGCTTAAGGGCTTTATAAATTGAAAAGGGTTTTTAGTTGGCTACTATCTCGGGAAAACGAGTGTAAAGGAAACCCGCTAAGATTATGGCATTAGCGAAATTGGCCACGTTATATCAACCAAGCGAGCGTTCCATATCGATGTGGGTCATGTCCAGCCAGGTATAGAGGGACCCCAAAGCCATTGCAGCCAGTGGGAGCTTGAAACCCCTGGCTAATCGAATAAAAATATTGATAAGGTCCCTACGGGGTAGATCGTTGGGCTTACCAGACATGAGGAAACGAGAGAGAATGACAAGGATGTAAGCAGGATAACTCCAGAGGTGTACCATTGCCTTAGCCAGCAGCAGAAGAACCTTCTTTCTCATAGGAGGCTTAGAAGAAATAGTTTATAAAGGGAGTGAATGTGGCCGATGCACTTTCGACACACCAGGTCTAAGTCAGCACAAGCTTTAGTCTCTTCGGCATCCAGAGCCTCATTAGAGTAGGATGATGTACCTGTGGGCTCTATCCCAAGCAGCTCACAAACGTCCTCCAAGGTAACGGTGAATTCTCCCCACGCAGCGAGGAAAGTTTGGATAGTGATGTTCCAATGCGATACTAACACTTGAAGGGCAGCATTGTGTTTAGACAAGGTAAACTCCCCAAACCAAGTTGCCCGATGAAGCCCAACCTTAGCAAGGGCATCAGCATGAGTAGTATGAATGTAGCTATTCCAAGCCGCGAAGTGGGCTGGGGAACGTCCAAGCCCCTCGAAGTCTATATGAGAGTAAGAGAAGTCACCTCGGTCGAGACGAAACCTCATAGTTCCCTCTGGAGGCAAGAAGTCCCAAGCAGCAGCAGCATCATCTTCATCACCAAGTGTCAGTGCCTCACACTTGGCATTTAAAACACAAGTCTTGCACGCATCAGAGTAAATGTCGTCCTCGCCAAAAACATGAGAGCGGCGGTCGAAACACAATTGCTCTTGGCTTGCCGCCATTAGAGCAGTGGCGTCCACGGCTGTAGTAGGAGTAGCAGAGGCGGTGGAGGAGATTTGGGTTACTGTGTTATCACCATATTTATAGGGGCCACGCCTATGTCTGTATTATCATACTCCCAGCCTTCAAGGGGACTACCCTTTATATTGAAAATGTCGTGACTTTTCTTTTCGGTACAACTCTTTGAAATTGAATAGAGTGGGTATGAAGGATACTTCATTGGTTACAAGCGTCCTTTGAATTTATACGAGAATTCATGAGAGACCAAGAGATGGGTAAGAGAGAGCAATATGAAAAGGAGGAATTTGGAAAATGCATGCGTGTAATACCCCGTATTTTTATGCTATATTAATTTGGGGATTTATTAAATTTAACGTGAATGATTTATTTAACAACAATCCGGAAATTAATTATGTTATTTTTATTAACGTGACGAGAGTTAGTAATTATGGAAAAATTGGTTGAATATTACTAATGAGCAAAGTAATATATTATATTGGTTATATTGAATGTCATGAGTGAATTAAATGACGATTTCGGAAATTTAAGTCGGAACGTGCTCGTGTCACGTCGGGACTAATTTGGTTAAATAAAAAGTGAATATTTTATAAGTTGTCCGTATGGTCGTTTTGAGTGCGCCAACGCGTCCGGTAGGGTCGAGTTAGTCAGAAAAGTGTACCCGGGGGTGTAGTTTGGGTCTCGGGGCATTTTTAGGCCTAATTAGTACCCCGGGAGGGCATTTTAGTCATTTTACATAATTGGGTAATTAAACCCACGAAATTCAGCAACCTATATCAGCCATTTAGGTTAGCTTTTAGGGTTAGAATATCCAGAAATCAAGTGACGGCCATTGGAGAAGAGAGGAGAGAGCTCCAAGGCAATTCAAGGCCAAGAAGCGACCAGTTTGCACCGCCGCCACCACCACCGCGTAGATCGCGAGACGAGGAACGCAGCCACACCAAAATCAGCCGTGAATCAGAATACCAAAAATCCCAGGCAAGTGTTTAACTTGCGTATTTTCGTTAATGCAAAGCTTCATATTGGTTTAGGATTGATTAGAGATGATAAATATGGAAGAACACCCAATTTGTGTTAGGAAAATGCATGTAGGAATGATTTATATGTTAATTCTGGAAACCCTTGCCATGTAGAGGAAATAAACAACGAAATTTTGATGATCATAAGAAAGAAATTCTGGAGAAAGATTTGTTAGGAAACTGTTTAAGAAAATTCTAGGGTTCTTGATAATTGGAGATAATTCTAGGTTGAAAATCTATGTTTAAATGATGAATATGTTCATGCCTTACGTTAGAATCATCTGGTATATTGTTATAATGTTAGTAGTAGAATTCTGGGACGATTGGAACTTGAAAATATGGATTTGGTGAAATTTTGGTGATGAAACCCGTAACTGCATTCTGCAGAATTTTTCCCAGACCTGCTTGATCGATCGATCGATCGAGCCCAGAGCTTCGATCGATCGAAGGTTCGATCGATCGAGCCCCAAGCTTCGATCGATCGACCCCTCCTGGCAGACTCCTAATTCCCTCTTTAAATGAGTTAAATTCAAATTGTCGTGATATAATTCTTTGGCATTCTTGATAAAATGATTTAGGAGACATTGAGGACCAGTAGGGCATAGGAATAAATGTTGGGACCTTTAATCTTCAACGAGAATGGTATTTATGGGACATTTAATTTAGGGTTGGTGAATTTATAAATTTAAAGGGTGAGGTGCGTAAGAGAGTTACGTTGGAACCTAATAAAGACACTTACTGAATTTCAGATTTGTGAGGATATAGTCCACGAGTGTCAGGTAATGAGTGAGAAAACCTTTCGAGTTAAGGTTAGGAACGAAACCTTATACGTAATTCTATAAATGTGAAATTAAGGATAACTGGTATAATTATGGGTGACGAGAAGAACCTATATTAATATGATAAAGTGGTATCTTTATATGATTGTGTGTACATATATTATATACTTGTGAAAATCATGCCCACGCTACTTGCTATCCCTGAGGTTTCCGCGCTGGGACAAGTCTTATCTCGATGGGACCTTTATGGGGGATATTGACTTGTACCCTAGAAGATAGATATCCTCGGTACAGGCTATCAACGTGATAGTTCAGACGGTCCTAAGAGACGCAGGCATGTGCCATCCTCTTAAAGACTTGGAATCTATTTTTCGCCTCAATATTGTTTGTGTATTCATGTTAATACAATTCGAGAGTGATTCCGATTGTATTCCCCTTAATATGAGTGATATGGGGTTCTGGATAGTAGAGTATGCACGCACCATAATTTAGTTGGGGTGCTGTTATAATATATATTATACGAGTAGTTAATATATATATGAAATTTTGAAATTTGGAACTGCTTACTGTAATTTGATAAGTAGGACATGGTTGATGACACATATAGTAAGTACTTGTTTTGTGGAAGTATAATGTCACTGGGAAACTTTATAAATGAATAAAAGCTAAAACAAGTGTAGTGCTACTAATTGGTAGTATTCTTTTTAAACCAAAAATATTGTTCGGTTTTGAAATCTTATGAGTCAGTTTAAGATACGCTAATTTATTGGGAAGGTTAGTATGATAAAATGTTAAGATAAACCGTTGGGAAGGTTAGCACGATAGGGGTGCACAATAGAAGAGAGTTGAGAATTTCTCAAGAGAGTGTCGCTCTAATATGTTGTTGCATTGGCCTGTATCAATTTAAATACTTGCTAAACGTATTTTAAAACCAAACACACTTTCGGGCTCTGACCCGTTTCTTTTTCTCTCTCTCTTTTGTATATATATGTATATATTTCAGGTGCCCAGCCACAGGGGCGTCTTGCTTAGGATCCCTTGAAAGGAACGTGCTGCAGCTTAGGTGGGAGTTGCAGGTTACTTGCGTAGACGGCTTCCCTTATTGACTCCACTTTTAGCATTCTCATTTATTGGGCATGTGTCGCCCTTTCCATTATTTCATTATTGTTGGGACATTTGTATTTCAGTTTTCCAGTATAGTTACGATGGGTTTTATTCAGTTTGTATTGGTGACTTTAGTTTTCATATGTGGACATTCGATTGACGAATGTATTATATTATTGGACTTTGTGTTCCAAGTTTATTGTGGTGTAATTCTTAATTGTAGAAATGTTGTTAATAAAACAAATGTTTTTCTTTAAATAAAATTTGGAAAGTATGTATGAAAATGGTTTTTGACACTTAGCTTAATTATTTAGGGTGTTAAATTGGAAAACGTATTTTTATCGACAGTGATGCTAAGAATGAACCAACTGTTTACCTTGATTTAATTTAATAAAGGAGTGATCGCCCGGTATTTAATTAGGCGGGGTGTCACAGGGGGTATCAGAGCATCAGGTTCTAGTGTCCTTTAGGATCTGTGCGGCTTATTATGCTTTCAGCGCTGCTTTCTTTGATATAGAGCCCTAATACTAGGAATGTTGTGTTCATCTCTATATATTGGGAATTCGTGCTTCTGCGGTTTGTTTATTTGAATGATGAACTCATCCCAGTTCATTTAAATTTTCAGATGGACCGTCGTAAAGAACTAGCTAAAACGGTTGAGGAAGTCAACGAGCAAGATCGACTCACATCTCAGGTAACCCCAGAGAGAATATCAACCGCCGAGTTAGCAGGTATCGTGGCACAAGCGGTTACCACTGCAGTTTTACAATACCAAGAACGCAGCATGCAACTTAAAGAAGGTAAAACCTAGAGAGGTTAGCCAAATGCATGTGACTAAAGCTGACAAATGTGCGAAGACTCCGAAATTGCGACAGCAAACTACCCAAGACCGGGTCAGTTCTTGTCAACAACATGGTAAAGTGAAGCAGTTTCGAAAGAGGAATAAAGTCCCAAGTCAGCAAGGCCGACACCAACAGCAGCAGGGTCAGAGGGGGAATAACTTCGGAGGCAAATGTTTTGTGTGTGGCACGCATGGCCATAAACGCCAGGATTGCCCAGAGGGTGTTAGGGCCTCACAGCAACAATGTGCCCGTGAGAAGCCACAGGGGCCACTTTTTCCAGTCGCTCTCCCAGCACCAGCTCAGGTACTAAACCTACCAACCTTTCCAGTAGCACCGGTGCAGCATGGGCAGTTACAGTACAGACATATCTATAATGTCCACCAGGCAGCAGCCCCACAGGCACCACCCGCGACTTGGGGTATGTTTTCTATCCATGGAACTTTGGGTCGAATTCTATTTGTTACTAGTGCAACGCATTGTTTTATAGCTACATATTATGCGGAGACCTTAGGGATATTAACCACAGTAGGGAGCACTGTAACGTACACAGACTCACCACTGGGGAATGGTTCATTTTTCTTTATATGCCGGGGAGTGGGGGTAAAGATTGGTAGTTTAGTATTACTTGCAGACATGTTAGTCTTAGACATGCACGAGCATGATGTGATTATTGGTATGGATTGGCTCGCAGCTTATAGAGCCATGATCGATTGCTTCGGTGGGAGCATTGTTTTTGCCATTCCGGGGCAAGAGATGTTTGTAATGGCGATGCCTCGCCCAGAGGGAGGTTCGACCGCTCATTTGTATTACATAGAGGAGGATACCTCTAAGGAGGATGTGATTCCCTTAGATTCGATCCCTGTTGTCACGGAGTATTCCGATGTGTTTCAGGAGATACCAGGCCTACCGCCCAGTCGTGAGATAGACTTTGTTATAGATTTATTGCCAGATACGAGACCTATAGCACGCGCACCGTACCGTATGGCTCCGGCAGAGATGCGAGAGCTACGAGATCAGATCGAGCAACTGTTAGGCCAGGGCTTTATTCATAGGAGTACCTCACCTTGGGGCGCTCCAGTCTTGTTTGTGAGAAGAGAGATGGTTCACTGAGATTGTGTGGACTACCGGGAGCTGAACAAGGTCACGATACGGAATAAATATCCATGACCTCGAATCGATGATCTGTTCGACCACCTGAGGGGCGCAACTTTCTTTTCGAAGATAGATCTGAGGTCGGGGTACCATCAGTTACGTATTAGAGAACAGGATGTTTCAAAGACTGCCTTCTTGTCGAGATATGGGTCCTATGAGTTCAGGGTGATGCCATTCGGACTCACAAATGCCCCAGCCATTTTCATGGACTTGATGAACCGAGTATTCAGAGAGTTCTTGGATCAGTTTGTCATCGTCTTCATAGATGACATCTTGATATATTTACACTCCGAGGAGGAGCATGCCGAGCACTTGAGGCAGGTTCTTCAGACTCTACGAGAGCATCAGTTGTATGCTAAGTACGAGAAGTATGGTTTCTGGTTGCGAGAAGTACAGTTCTTGGGCCATGTTGTTTCTGAGCAGGGGATTGCAGTTGACCCGAGCAAAGTGTCAGCGGTGAGGGAGTGGGGGCAGCCCACGATACCGACGGAAGTGCGTAGTTTCTTGGGATTAGCCGGATACTACAGGAGATTCATTCGGGGATTCTCCAAAATAGCGGGCCCATTGACGAACCTGACTCGCAAGGGGGTACCATATGTTTGGGATGACGCTTTCAGTTGGCTTTCAACGAGCTGAAAGACAAGCTTACTTCAGCGTCAGTCCTTGCGTTACCAAAGCCGGGTGTAGAGTACCTGGTTTACACCGATGCGTCCTTACGGGGACTTGGGGGAGTACTTCAGCAGGAGGAGAAGGCTATAGCTTTTGCTTCCCGCAAGCTCAAGCCGCATGAGAAGAATTACCCCACCCACGACCTGGAGTTAGCAGCGGTCGTCTTTGCATTGAGGATATGGAGGCACTATTTATTGGGGGAGAAATTCCGTTTGCTCACAGACCATAAGTCACTGCAGTACCTGTTCACTCAGCGAGAGCTGAATATGCGTCAGCACAGATGGCTAGAGTTTGTGAAGGATTACCAGTTCGATATACAGTATCATCCGGGGAAGGCCAACGTAGTTGTTGATTCATTGAGCCGTAGATCGGTAGACGATGTAGCAGACGTCTGGAAAGCAAAATGGAAGGAGTTGGGTCACTAGGACGCAGTGGCACGTTCTTTCATATCCGTGATGTCAGTCACACCCGAAATTGTTACGAGGGTGATACAGGCACAGACCACAAACCCGTTTTGCCAGGAGCAGATTGTGCGACTTCTAGCCGAGGGTGCTGAGTCCTATTCTGTTAGTTTTGATGGAGGTTTACGGTTTAATGGAAGATTGGTGGTTCCAGAGGGAGCAGAATTACGTCATGCAGTGATGACTCACTCTCATGGGTCCCGATTTGCAGTACATCCTGGAGGAGATAAGATGTACCAGGATATGAGGAGGCAATACTGGTGGAGTGGGATGAAGAAGGACATTGCTGAATTCGTGTCCAAGTGCTCTACCTGCCAGCTGGTAAAGGTGGACCATCAGAAACCGTCAGGATTGCTTCAGCCATTGGAAGTACCCGCGTGGAAGTGGGAGAGTATTTCCATGGATTTTATTACAGGGTTGCCTACATCACAGCGGGGCCACGATCCTATCTGGAAGATTGTAGACCGTTTGACCAAGGTGGCTCATTTTCTGCCGGTGCGGACAGATTATACCACGGGTCAGTATGCTCAGTTGTTCATCGCGGAGATTGTCAGATTTCACGGGGTGCCCCTGAATATTGTGTCAGATAGAGACAAGATTTTCGTGTCTCGTTTTTGGGAAAGCTTTCAGGAGGCTATGGGTACTGAATTGAGGTTGAGTTCAGCTTACCACCCACAGACAGACGGACAGAGCGTACTAATCAGATGTTAGAGGATATGCTACGCATGTGTGTTCTCGATTTTGGAGGAGGTTGGGAGCCACATCTTCCACTGGTAGAGTTTGCTTATAATAACTCTTATCAATTTACGATTGGTATGGCTCCATTTGAGCCTTTGTATGGCAGGCCTTGTCGTTCTCCAACTTGTTGGCTCAAGGTGGGGGACAACAAGTTGCTAGGACCAGAAGTGATTCAGGAGACCTCCGCGAGGATTGAGATAATCAGGAGTCGTATTCGGGTAGCCCAGGACAGGCAGAAGAGCTACGCCGATGCGAAACGGTTCTTCCGGGAGTTTAATGTGGGAGATCAAGTGTTATTGCGTGTATCTCCTATGAAGGGAGTGATGAGGTTCGGGAAGAAGGGGAAATTGGCTCCGAGGTACGTGGGATAATTTCCCATCATCGAGAGAATTGGGCCGGTTGCATACAGGTTGGGACTGCCAGAACACTTACATCGCATCCACGATGTATTCCACATCTCGTCGTTGAGACGATATCTTCGGGATGATATGGCCCATACTCACATTGCGATAGATGAGATAGACTTACAGTCTGATAGCTCTTACGAGGAGAGACCAGTGGCTATTCTAGACTATAGTGAGAGGAAATTGAGGTCGAAGATAGTTCCACTTGTGCGTGTCCAGTGGGAGCATCATAATGTGGAGGAATCCACTTGGGAGCGTGAGGCAGTTATGCGCGAGAGATATCCAGAGTTGTTTTTACCAGGTATGCCTTATTTTCCGAATTTCGGGACAAAATTCCGTTATTAGGGGGGAAGTATGTAATACCCCGTATTTTTATGCTATATTAATTTGGGGATTTATTAAATTTAACGTGAATGATTTATTTAATAAAAATCCGGAAATTAATTATGTTATTTTTATTAACGTGACGAGAGTTAGTAATTATGGAAAAATTGGTTGAATATTACTAATGAGCAAAGTAATATATTATATTGGTTATATTGAATGTCATGAGTGAATTAAATGACGATTTCGGAAATTTAAGTCGGAACGTGCTCGTGTCACGTCGGGACTAATTTGGTTAAATAAAAAGTGAATATTTTATAAGTTGTCCGTATGGTCGTTTTGAGTGCGCCAACGCGTCCGGTAGGGTCGAGTTAGTCAGAAAAGTGTACCCGGGGGTGTAGTTTGGGTCTCGGGGCATTTTTAGGCCTAATTAGTACCCCGGGAGGGCATTTTAGTCATTTTACATAATTGGGTAATTAAACCCACGAAATTCAGCAACCTATATCAGCCATTTAGGTTAGCTTTTAGGGTTAGAATATCCAGAAATCAAGTGACGGCCATTGGAGAAGAGAGGAGAGAGCTCCAAGGCAATTCAAGGCCAAGAAGCCACCGGTTTGCACCGTCGCCACCACCACCGTGTAGATCGCGAGACGAGGAACGCAGCCACACCAAAATCAGCCGTGAATCAGAATACCAACAATCCCAGGCAAGTGTTTAACTTGCGTATTTTCGTTAATGCAAAGCTTCATATTGGTTTAGGATTGATTAGAGATGATAAATATGGAAGAACACCCAATTTGTGTTAGGAAAATGCATGTAGGAATGATTTATATGTTAATTCTGGAAACCCTTGCCATGTAGAGGAAATAAACCACGAAATTTTGATGATCATAAGAAAGAACCTCTGGAGAAAGATTTGTTAGGAAATTGTTTAAGAAAATTCTAGGGTTCTTGATAATTGGAGATAATTCTAGGTTGAAAATCTATGTTTAAATGATGAATATGTACATGCCTTACGTTAGAATCATCTGGTATATTGTTATAATGTTAGTAGTAGAATTCTGGGACGATTGGAACTTGAAAATATGGATTTGGTGAAATTTTGGTGATGAAACCCGTAACTGCATTCTGCAGAATTTTTCCCAGACCTGCTTGATCGATCGATCGAGCCCAGAGCTTCGATCGATCGAAGGTTCGATCGATCGAGCCCCAAGCTTCGATCGATCGACCTCTCCTGGCAGACTCCTAATTCCCTCTTTAAATGAGTTAAATTCAAATTGTCGTGATATAATTCTTGGGCATTCTTGATAAAATGATTTAGGAGACATTGAGGACAAGTAGGGCATAGGAATAAATGTTGGGACCTTTAATCTTCAACGAGAATGGTATTTATGGGACATTTAATTTAGGGTTGGTGAATTTATAAATTTAAAGGGTGAGGTGCGTAAGAGAGTTACGTTGGAACCTAATAAAGACACTTACTGAATTTCAGATTTGTGAGGATATAGTCCACGAGTGTCAGGTAATGAGTGAGAAAACCCTTCGAGTTAAGGTTAGGAACGAAACCTTATACGTAATTCTATAAATGTGAAATTAAGGATAATTGGTATAATGATGGGTGACGAGAAGAACCTATATTAATATGATAAAGTGGTATCTTTATATGATTGTGTGTACATATATTATATACTTGTGAAAATCATGCTCACGCTACTTGCTATCCCTGAGGTTTCCGCGCTGGGACAAGTCTTATCTCGATGGGACCTTTATGGGGGATATTGACTTGTACCCTAGAAGATAGATATCCTCGGTACAGGCTATCAACGTGATAGTTCAGACGGTTCTAAGAGACGCAGGCATGTGCCATCCTCTTAAAGACTTGGAATCTATTCTTCGCCTCAATATTGTTTGTGTATTCATGTTAATACAATTCGAGAGTGATTCCGATTGTATTCCCCTTAATATGAGTGATATGGGGTTCTGGATAGTAGAGTATGCACGCACCATAATTTAGTTGGGGTGCTGTTATAATATATATTATACGAGTAGTTAATATATATATGAAATTTTGAAATTTGGAACTGCCTACTGTAATTTGATAAGTAGGACATGGTTGATGACACATATAGTAAGTACTTGTTTTGTGGAAGTATAATATGTCACTGGGAAACTTTATAAATGAATAAAAGCTAAAACAAGTGTAGTGCTACTAATTGGTAGTATTCTTTTTAAACCAAAAATATTGTTCGGTTTTGAAATCTTATGAGTCAGTTTAAGATACGCTAATTTATTGGGAAGGTTAGTATGATAAAATGTTAAGATAAACCGTTGGGAAGGTTAGCACGATAGGTGTGCACAATAGAAGAGAGGTGAGAATTTCTCAAGAGAGTGTCGCTCTAATATGTTGTTGCATTGGCCTGTATCAATTTAAATACTTGCTAAACGTATTTTAAAACCAAACACACTTTCGGGCTCTGACCCGTTTCTTTTTCTCTCTCTCTTTTGTATATATATGTATATATTTCAGGTGCCCAGCCACAGGGGCGTCTTGCTTAGGATCCCTTGAAAGGAACGTGCTGCAGCTTAGGTGGGAGTTGCAGGTTACTTGCGTAGACGGCTTCCCTTATTGACTCCACTTTTAGCATTCTCATTTATTGGGCATGTGTCGCCCTTTCCATTATTTCATTATTGTTGGGACATTTGTATTTCAGTTTTCCAGTATTGTTACGATGGGTTTTATTCAGTTTGTATTGGTGACTTTAGTTTTCATATGTGGACATTCGATTGACGAATCTATTATATTATTGGACTTTGTGTTCCAAGTTTATTGTGGTGTAATTCTTAATTGTAGAAATGTTGTTAATAAAACAAATGTTTTTCTTTAAATAAAATTTGGAAAGTATGTATGAAAATGGTTTTTGACACTTAGCTTAATTATTTAGGGTGTTAAATTGGAAAACGTATTTTTATCGACAGTGATGCTGAGAATGAACCAACTGTTTACCTTGATTTAATTTAATAAAGGAGTGATCGCCCGGTATTTAATTAGGCGGGGTGTCACAATGCGATGAATCCGCGTCTGGTAATTCTCCAGCTACTTCTTCAATTAATTATTTCTATCATTATTCCACTATCGAGAAGGAGTATTAAGAAGAGGACTCGTTTGAGTCTTCGGTGAGGTTTTTGAGTTGCTTAATAATAAACAGTGAAATTTTGTTTAGTAAGTAGAGATGCAAAACATGATGTTCATAGGTTGAAAAACCTATCAAATATAGTAATAAATTAGGAACGTAATAATGTTGATTGTCGGGGTGAACAGGTTATAAGAAAATTTGAAAATTACATTGTTTATTGCATTTACTCATGTAATCTTAGTTATTTGGATTTGAATGGATTTTAAGAGTAGATTTCTTATGTTGTCACGATTAGAGGAGGTAAATTTTGAATCGAAAAAATTCTAGTTTTCATATGCTGCAGAAGTTTTTCTGAGTTTTCAAAAGTAAAATATGTAAACCAAACCTCTTTAAGTCCTGCAAAACCCTTCAGTATGGTACAAATGAACACTCTTGAAATGGCTCAAGAGGCTGTGCAATTAGTATATGATTACTGCATTATTAGTCTACAACAGATTTTCATAACCACTATCTTATCAAATTAGGATAACTACTTCGTGAGATAAAAATAACTTTTGAGGAAAATAATTGGACTAATTTAAGCAATAATTTTCAATATGAGCACAGGAACCAATAAAAACAAATGAAACATATTTCCACTACACAGTAGGAATAAACGAAAAAGAAAAAAATACAGCAAATAAAACCAGTCTGCCTATGTTTTTGCCCAAAAGCGGGTGAGATTGTGTGACGCGCGTCTATGAAGCACAGATGTGGGTGTGACACGGTGCCGGTGCGGCAATTCGAAAAATCTCTAAAAAGTAGGATAGGAGTGCGTTGGGAAATATAATAAAAATATAAGATATATTATAATATTCCTTAAATTTATTTAGATAGTACATTAGGTTTTCTACAAATTAATAACTACTTTTATTACTCTCCATCCAACATAAAAAAAAGGGACCATAACAAAAAAGATTTAAGTAATTATAGCATTCGTGAAAAAGATCTATTCAAACAACTTCCCACTACTTAATTTCAGCTTTCGTAAAATCTAGCCATGTGCTTAACTTTTCGAACACCACTTGTGTAAATCATTCTAGAACTATTATTCAGTGTCACCACTCGAGGTCGAAAAATATTGAAAGCTGATTTGCAATAACATGACAATCTCAAGCTTGAAGATTCACATCAATAACATCCACATCAATGATTTTCAATTCAATTTGCATCTTTCTAACTCACGAATCTCTCTGTCTTTGGCCAACTCTCACCATCTCTCCTTCTCAAAAGTTTCATTCAATCTAGACTATATATCCTCGTAGCTTCACGAAGGGCGTTGATAATAAAATGCGAGCAATATTGGTTGACCTCGGTATTCTTCACAAGTAAAATCAGGATTCTCAAAGAATTCAAGAAGAATTTGTAATTAAATTTAATTAAAATAGTTGGATACGCGTAAGAATCGCACCCGATTCAGGGGCGATTCAGATTCGTTTACCATTTTGAAGAATCCATGCTTCATAGGTGTGTGTCGATCTTCAAAATAGATATATTTAAGTGTGACTAGACTGTGACATATATAAATATATTTATATTTATATTATAAATGTTTTTAATTGTGTTGGTTTTACGTTCGATAGCTCCGTCCCAAATAAATGTATCCCTTTCGTACTAAATTTCCGTTCTTAGTTCAGAGCTGGGGCACCTCTGGGATAGATCAGTGAAAGATTTTTACAAAGATTTTACTTCAGCTAATGAACTGGGTAACAAAGATTTTACTTCAGCTCATGAACTAGGTAACAAAGATTTTACTTCAGCTAATGAACTAGGTAATGACCATCTTCTTCGCGTGCTTGCTAATTGATAGTGTTGTGGGATGCAACACTACTATATAAACCATGTGAGCTCATCACAAAATTAATGTTCTTGAACGCATTAAAGATGTGGCCCGGGTAAAATATGGGTTTTTAGATGGTATACCCGATCCCGTTTACATTGATTGATATCGAGGTCATGGGTCTGAGTCAGAGGCGTCGAGGAATAGGAAGAATGTTGTGGGTTTCAACACTATTCTGTAAACTATAAACCATGCAAACTCATCGGTGACTAGCTGGGATTGAATGTCACTATAATCAAAAAAGGTGTGGCTTCCCCTCAATTAGGACCATATGGTTTTCAGTTGAGAGAACTTGAGACGGTCCACTGGATCCTGTTACTTAGATTACATAGATCACAGAGCCTTATATTGCCCTTGGATAAAATTCAATCTTGAGTAAGCACTGTTGGCAGGAGCTATTCCCATCGGTTGGGAGCACAAATCTTCTCCCATAGTAGCTTATAAGCAGAGCCCACATATGAGAAGTTCTATTCTAAAGTAGGGCTACAGACCTCCCGATAACCAAGCGTGTTGGGTGTGACACCCCGACTAAATAAATAATGGGTAGCTACCCCTTTATTCAAATTAATACAAAATGTCAAGTTGGTTCAGTTCATAGCATCACTGTCGAAAACATTTTTAAACAATTACTAGCCACCTAATATTTAAAAAGTGAGTTGCCAAATTTTATTAAATTAAATTAACATGCAATCCATCGAATATTTATCAATTAATGATAACACAATTACATCACAGTCACAACAGAATATAAATGGAACAATAAATGAGTCTGGAGTAACATTCCTCATAATAGTCCCAAATACTGAATAAAACGGAATACAACGTCTGAATAATAAATGAATTTAACTCCAAAACTGAAAGGAAACTGAGTATGCTAAAACTGTCTCTAAAAGAAATGGGGAGACATGCCCTAACAACTGAGTAAGTCTGAAATGGAATCAATATAGAATGTGGAGGCGTCTATCATCAAGGCCCTGTAACTTCCACAGCAGGTACAACACGTCACTGGAATGGAGCTCCTAAGCTTGGCGTCCCTGTGGCTGGACACCTAAAAGGTTTTTACAAGAAAAATATATTTGAAAGCAAACGGGTCAGAGCCCGATGTGAAAACAGTTTAAAATATAGCAAGTGTTTAATAACATTAAACAGTGAATATTAAATACATGTTAGTTACGTGCACTCACATGAGTTCCTCACCTCTCAACTAATGTGCACTCCTATCGTATCCGTAACCCGTTCTAGTCATGCCGCTAACTAAATAGTCTAAATCACAACCTGACTTCACTTTATAATATAAGGGTCTATTCAAGACATTCTAATACAATATGTGCGTCTCTTCCTTTTATTTCTCATTCATTACTTATAATATTTACTGTATGAAATTCTTATTTTTATCTTTACTCAAAATGTCTCAAGAATACACATTTACACTTTAATAAAGAGTAGCAATTACCAGTATATTAATCCCAACATAAATATACAATTAGGGCACCCCTAGGCTAAGCTGCGGTGCACACATACTCTGCTATCGAATCCCGGTACATCACGTACATAAGGACCACGTGTTCCGAATCTCTCAGGAACCGTCTCAATAAGCAAAATCACACATAATGGAGGCGAACATAGTTCACATACCCATGGGTCACGCACATACCTACGCTCCCATGGTCAGCTGACTTATTAACTCACAAATAAGTCATTCACAGCCCTAGGTCCTTAAGGTACCAATCTAAATCCCCCCGTAGGCACACAAGGATTAGATGGCCCAGTTCGAAAGCCGAACTCCCGTGATAGCAAGTATGGTAGGTATGTTGTACACATATAAGTCCATATACTAAGCATTCACACAACTTAGATATCTTATAATATTAATAAAGGTATATTCTACATCCCTACCGTTATTCCAATATGTACATTTTTAAGTTTCCGGATAATATATAATATAGACCGCCGACACATCTCACGTCGTAGTTTCAAGTACTTCAAACCTAACTCAAAAAGGTTACCAAGTCTCCTATTATCCCCACATTTAAATCCACTATCTTAAGGTCCTCACCTCTGCCACTAACTTTAAATTATCAAACTATATAGAAGTTAATCATTTACTTTCAGTCTCTAATAGTATCTCACACGTCGAGCCTTATTAGGTTTAATATAATTCCCAAATTGAATTCTAATCATAATTCGGGTCTCATACACATGCCTACTGGTCTTATTTAAATCTAAGAGTGTTCACAAAATCCCCACCAATAATTCTCTAGGGTCGAAATTGTTAAAATTCAACAAAGGAAGAAATATAACCGATTCTGGGAAGGTCGATCGATCGACCTTGAATGTCGATCGATCGATGGTGGTCGATCGATCGACCTATGAATGTCGATCGATCGATCGCACCAGATGTGCTACGGACTGCTTTGTTTTTCAGTCTCAGATTTGTCCCAAAACTCCATTACAAGGTATGAAACTCTAATCTAAGGTTATAGGATCATTATACAACCAAAATACATTATTTTTAACGTTCCAAAACCTTTAAATCATCAACAATTGGCCTTATATGGATCAAAACTTGAATAAAAACCCTAGTTTTCTATTTTCTTCAAGAACAATGATAATTCTCCTCTTTAATCCGTTTTTAATTCATCAAAGGTTATGTTTTGGGTACTGAATTCGTCCAGAACAAATCTACATGCAATTCCTAACCAAGGTTTAGAGTTCTACATCAATTTCATTGGGTTTTCATCATCTTTCAGGGCAAATATTAATTTCTACACTAATCATGGAGGAAATATTCGCTGAAACTAATGAAATCAAATCACTTGCCTTAAGTTTGATGTTCATAATCGTTGATGGTGTCCAGGGGCTGGTTCTTTCCTTCTTTCCGGTAACAATTCCGTCAAGATTTGGTGGTGGTGGTTGGTGGTTGGTGGCTAGGTTTTGGAAACCTCCTGCAACTTCCCCTCTAACTCACGTAGCCCACTCTTTGTTTTTGGCTGATAATGGCCCTAATGGCCTTTCCAATAATAAATAAATAAACACTAAAATTCGTGGGTCTTAATTCCTTAATTTTTAAAATGACCAAATTACCCTTCCGGGTTGCCGGTTTGGCCTAAAAATTCCCCAGGACTCTAACTAAACCCCCGGCTAGTGTTTTCTGACTATCTCGACCCCTCTGGACACGTTGGCGCACTCAAAATGACCATACGGATGATTAAATTATAATTTACTTTTTAATCTAATTAAATTGATTCCTGACGCGACTGACACACGCGTCCCAACTTAATTTTCCAAATTGTCGTATTTATGATTCTCGACAATTTTAATACTCTCAATACTCATATATTACCATATATATTCAGTAATATTTAATATTATCATCATAATCAAATACCAACTCACGTCTCGCTAGTATTTAAATCCGGATTAATTTCCAATTAATTCTCATTTAATTTAATTAATCCATTAAATAAAAATCAATAAAATTACGGGGTATTACATTGGGTTGATCATTGAACCATTTATGTATTGAAGAAGTATGAACAAGTTAATACGTCCATTTTTTAAGAAAATCTATTAACCAGGAACCCAATTAACCTAGTGTGTACCAGTTCCTGTTATAATATTAAATGAATTATGATTGAACAAGGTAGTCGTTTATTTTGTTGATACTTCATACTTTAAAGATAATAATGCAAAACAATATCATTGATGTAATTGTAACTAGATTGAAAACAAATATTTGCGCAATTGTTTTAATACATTTGTCATTATTTAATTGATAGTATGTCAGGGACTGGATCATGGTTTTAATGGTGAGCCAATGACTTGGTCACTTTGTATGGTTAACCTCAGGGCAGGGTTTTTATAAATATGTTCTAAATTTGAGAGTCCCACATCAAATAGGAGCCTAAAGGCTACCAAAGTTGCTCCTTACAAATAACAACGTTTGAAAGTGGGGACTATAAAAGTTGTGCCTTTTTTTTTTGCAGCCATTAGTTAGGCTGTTTTTCATACTTCAGCAGCCATTTTTTGTGCCGTACTGCCTAAACTTCACTTAAAATTTTGAAGAGATCTTGGCTATGTCAGTTCACGTATTTGACCAAGTCAATCCACGAATTCGGTGCGAACACAAACCGAATTCGGTAAGTAGCAACTTGAGTGTGAGTCAGCCCAATGTCACTAAATACTCTCTCCCACCCCCACCCCCACCACCCCCACCCCCACCACCCCCAAGAGTACCACGTTTCAGATTTCGCATACCCTCCTATTAGGGTAATTTAGCATCTCAGATCATTCCTCTTTTGTTATGAAGAGAAAAAGAGAATAACAAAGAAAAACAAAAAAGCATACATGTAGGTGACAAAGTTGTCTTGATACTCTTCATCCCAAGCACATTTACAAAATCCTAGTTACTCCAAAACTGTCCAAGACTATAATCTAAATTTAAAGAATGACAAAGTTCAGTATATGCTACATTTACTATCTACACACACTTAATATTGTATCCAAAAAGATTCAAATCATAGTTCAAGTGAACTGTGACCAAAACAGTGGCCCAACTAAGCCTATCCCCAACATACCACGTACTCATACTCTTCGAAAACAATATGCTCACGAGCTAAAATCCAAAAGAGAAAAGGGAATTAGAAAAAGTACTCATAGGACAAAAACTAATTGAAAACTCGTTTTTATAATCGAGAAATACTCAAGCTCAACTCAACGAAGCCTTTTTCCAATTATTTGAGGTTGGCTACATGAATCCTATTTTTTCATACCATTCTATTCAGCGCAATATCCTTGGTTAAACCAATAATATCATGTTTTTTTTACAATATCCCACCGAAATAATTACCTTTACCACTAGCATTACTATCAATACTAACTAAGTCACTCTTCCTTGTGGAAGCATTTATTGGTCTTCGTTTGACGTGCCCAAACCTTCTAAGTCAATGTTCTCTCAATTTATCTTCTATGGGGCTAATATTATTTCGCGAATATGTTCATTTCTAATATTATCCTTTCGAGTTTTACCACAAATCCATCTTCGCATCCGCATCTCTGCCACGCTCATTTTCGGCACATTTTGTTTCTTGGTGACCAACACTTCGTTATGTATAACATGGGAGGTCCAATGGTCGCACTATAAAACTTCCCCTTTAATTTCATAGGTATACGCCGACCATATCATATGTCAGTAGTACTTGTCCACTTAGCCCAACATGCTTTAACCTATGAGTAACATCATCACTAATATTTGCATCTCCTTGGAGAATCGGGCCTAAACAATGAAAATGACCACTTTTAGACATCTCATAACCCTCAAGTTTCACCACATACTAATATCCGTTCAGTCCTACTTATTAATATCCGTTTTAGTCTTACTTATTTTAAACCCTACTATTTCACAGGTTTCTCTCCACACATTCAATCTAACATTAATCATTACCTTAGTTTCATCACAAATAACGTAAATTGCGGCACCTCATCTTGTATTCGCCCAATCAATTCATCCATAACAAGAGCAAAAGGATAAGGATGTGGGGTTGAACCTTGGTGCAGTCTTACAATAATTAAGACTTTACTACTCTCTCCGGTTGTTGTCCATAAAGCACGGACTCGACACGTATTTCGTGTTTCGACATGACATGCAGCACGTGATTTTTTCAAAAGCCAGTATACGACACGCTAGGATATGTATAATATTTAATATAAAAAAAAATGGGCAAACCCAGTGCACGAGGCTTCCGCCACTGCGGGTTATGGGGGAGTTAGATGTACGCAACCTTACCCCTGCATATGCAGAAAGGCTGTTTTTGCGACTCGAACCTGTGACCTCAAGGTCACAATAGGGCAATCATACCGTTGCTCCAAATTTTTTGGAGAAAATCTGTTTTATTTCGTTAATATATATATATATATATATATATATATATATAGCTTTTCTCTTAAACAGATGTCCGTTTTTGGGACTAAAAATGGACTAAAACGGTCTGATCTTTTAAAAATAGTAAAACGCATTTTTTTGAGTTGATTTTTTTCTGAGATATATAGACATACATGGGTACCCCTACAAAAAAAATCAGCTCAAAATGAATTTGTTTGCTATTTTAAAAAAATCTTTCAAAATATGTCAGATTTTGCTAGCGCAAACCCAAACATATATTGACAAATTTTTTTAAAATAGCAAAAAAATTAATTTTGAGCTGATTTTTTTTTTTTTGGTGTGGGGGGGGGGAGGGGGGGGCATGTATGTCTTTATATCTCAGAAAAAAAATCAACTAAAAAAAGTGCATTTTACTATTTTTTAAAGATCAATCCGTTTTTAGTCCGTTTTTAGGAGGTCCTCTTAAGAGAATTCCTATATATATATATATTAAAATATATTTCTTCATAAAATACATTATTAGAGCATTCTTAACTTTAAATTAAGAAAATAGACCATACAAAACATAATTCAAACAAATTTTAACATTAAAAATCATAAATACATGCCATCACATTAGATAAATAAATCCAAAAAGTTTTGAAAAAATTAAAAAAATTAAAAAATAGTAATTTCATGTGTCTTTTTACGTGTCCTTTTACGTATCCCAGTGTGTTTTGGACGTGTCCTAGTGTGTTGCCACGTGTCGCTTGTCCGACTCGAGTCAAAGATAAGTCATGGCTTCCGCGAAAGTATTCGTGCTTCGTAGGTTGTTGTGTTCTAAAAGGCGCGCCTAGGCTTGAGGCTTGAAAGAAACGCCTCGCCTACACCTTATTACGCCTTATTCTTAGTAAAAGGCTTAAGCCGCACTTTTTTCGATATCGCCTTTTAAAGACTTTTTTTCACAAATCTGACCAATATCTCGTCCAAAACAATCAAAATACAAACAATATCCCAAACTTCTCTGCCTCTCGTTCAAAAACAAAAACTAACATTGTCGACCGACTTCCGACCAAAAGTCTATATGATTCATTTGAAAAGTGAAAAATACATTTCTTATATTGAATCATTTTGTATTGATTATTGATTATTGATTATTGAATGATTACTGATATTGATTATTTAATTATGAAACATGCATTTTGTATATGGCTCATTAAATGTTGAGAAATACATTTTATATTATTTTATTATATTACTAGCCTTAGAATAATTAAAATATTAAAAAAAGGAAAAACGCCTTTTTACGCCTAGGCTCCTAAGGCTTGAGGCTTGACCTCTACGCCTCGACCACGCTTCACACCTTTTAGAACCTTGGTAGGTGGTTGTTTTTCATTTGCATGTCTCCATCATACATACTGTCAATCACATAAATATATCTATGAGTCACCATTTTTATATAAACCCACGATATTATATCTCTAGGAATTATCGCATGCGCTTTCTTCAAATCTATAAAAACCTTATAAAGATCATTCATTATCTCTCTATACCTTCCCATTAAGCTCCTCAATAAATATATAGCTTTCATCACATAAACCCAAATTGATTCTCAGATACCATTATTTCTAATCTCAATCTATGCTCTATCACTATTTCTCAAAGTTACATTACATGACTCATTACCTTAATCCTATGTTAATCATTATAATTTATTGAACAATATTGTCAAGCAAGACACTCCTTCCTCCCCTAAACACATCTAACTTTTACTAGGAATACCATATGGTCCTACTGCCCTCCCCATTTTCATTTTTTTTATGCAATCCTAACTATAGCTGTCAAAATCGTCTGATTCGATTCGGAGGTAAAAAGATTCGAATCAGGAAGAGAATCGAAAATGTCTAAAGAATCGTTCGATTCGGATGAGAATCATCCGATTCGAGATGGAATCGGGAATCGAGTAAGAAAACGATTTGCAATCTTGGAAGTTTCACCTTACACATTTATTTTTTCTAACCCAAAACAAAAAAAGCCCACACTTAGCCTGTAACCCATAACAACCGAAGCCAACCCAACCCTTTTCAAGCCGTTTTTACAAACCGTACCCAACACAACCCTAATCCAAGGCCGTTTTTACAAACCGTAGAAAATCGAAGGTCGTTCTTCTTGTTTTGCTGCAAACCGAAGTCGGTTCTTGATGTTTTGCTGCTATATTAGTAAGCCGTAGCAAATCAAAGGCTTTGGATCAGGGTTCTTGTTGTTTCTCTGCAAACCGATGGCGGTTCTTGACCTTTTTACAAGCCGTTTTCAAGTTTTGTTGTTTTGCCCCATACGGTTCTTGTTGTTTTTATAAACCGAAGGCCAAAAAAAATGAAGGTATGCTTTGCTCCATACGGTTGTCTTTTTGGGTTTTCTTTTGACGTTTTTTTGGGGTTATAAAACCATTCGTTTTTTAATAAAAACATTCGTCTACGTTTATAAAAACATTCGGGTTTTTTTTGCTGTATTTTTTTTTTGTTATAAAATCATGCTTTTTTTTTAATAAAAACATGAGTTTTTTTAATGTATTTAAAGTTGTTTTGTTGTTTTTTTTTGTTACAAAACCATTCGTTTTTTTAATAAAAACAAGAGGTTACGTTTTTTTCTTGTTGTATTTGCTCAAATTCTTTTGCTTTTTTTTGTTATAAAACCATGCGTTTTTTTTATAAAAAGATGAATTTTTTTAGCTGTATTTAATGTATTTGAAGAAGTTCATTTGCTTTTTTTTTTAATAAAAACCATGCTTTTTGTTATAAAAACATACGTTGTTTATTAAATAAATTGATATTGATATGTAGGTTGTTTGATTTTTGGAAATCAAGATGGTAACCGATTATGATGAATGAATGAAGAATGATCATTGATGATGACTTTTTATGATTTCATTTTGTTTTTTACATTTTTAAGCTTAAAATGAATGAAAACATGTGCTACGTTTAATTTTTGTGATATATTTTGGTATATTATCACGTGCTACGATTAGTTTTTTTGTCATATCATGCTTAATTTCCAATTCTATAGTGTTAAATCCATTTACGTATGTTTTAATACATTATTATCATTTGGTTCCGATTCAACTGATTCGATTCACGATTCACGATTCGGGGGTAAACGATTCACGCTACGATTCGCAATTTGACAACTATGATCCTAACCTTTGTTGTCTTAATTCTGTTAAAAAAAATATTATCTTGAATCTCCCAAAGTTCCTCCACATCCAATCAACTCCCATTTTTTCATTCAATAACCTTTCAAAATAACTTTTCCAACATTCCTTAATCACTTCATCCTTGACTAAGATTCTCGTATCATCACACTTTTAATATACTTGACGTTATTAAAATCTTTTTTTTTATCCCTAAGTTAGCAAACTTGTAGATGCTTTTTTCCCCTTCATACGTCCATAGTTTTATCAAAAGATCACCTTACGCCTTAACTTGGCATCTCTTGCCATTTTCTTAACTTCTTTCTAAGCCCATTTATATTTCTCAAAATTTTCTTCGCTTCAAGTTGCTTTCCATGTTATAAAGCATTCCCTTTTGGCTTTAACTATATTATGTACTCCATCATTCCACCACCAAGAATCTCCAAGAATCCCTTTCGATATTCTCCTATGCATGTGGCTATCTTATTCCACATCATATTAGTCTCAACATGAGCATTTCATGTCGCGTCTTTTAATATATATCTTTTGATAGTTCTAGTTTCTCTTCTTTCAAGATCCACCACCTAGTTTGTGGGTTAATCATATCTTTTCGCACTTGTGATTGATTTTTAATATTTATATCCATCACCATTATCCGATGTTCCGAGGTTAAGCTCCTCTCGTGATAACCTTACACTGTTCACACATTAATCGGTCTCCTTACATATTAGTGAAAAAGTCTATTTGACTTGTGGTTCAAAGTCACGATATAGGTCTATAACTCTAAAGCCCAACATCCAACTCAATCTCGGTGTCGGGTGTCGTATCAAGGCATACGCAACAATACGCAATTTGGAGAATCCGAATAATTTTGGAAAAATATATATATATTTTGGAGAAATAAGAATTGAATTATGGATTAATTAGATAAGTACAAAACCATCATCCTGTTTGCATGCCATTGCAAAATTTATTGTACTTATGCGTATCGCGCTTATTAGCAACAATATTCCACAATAGTTAAATGTAAATTAATTGCATTCTTTTCACCATTTTCTTAAATGTAATATTAAAACTAACTTGTAATTAAGTAAATAATAAGTACTTAATTAATATATTACATAATACATTTCTAAAAATATTTTAAGTAAATAGAGGCCCGTTTTGAGAGATAATAATGATATATTTTAAAACATATTAAGTAAATAATGATACATTTTAATACTTATTAGGTGAATGACGATACATTTTTTCAATAAATTTCAAGTAAATAAATAAGTTTTTTAAATATAATAATACATATGTACTACAATTTACTGAATAAATATAAATATATTATCAATCATATGGTAAGGATGTAATTCAACATATATAACATCACAAATTTGATAAAAGTGGTATTTAATGACTTTTATAATTAAAATAAAATTTATGATAAGTTATTGTTCGATTTGTCCTAGACAACCGATATCTCGTCGATATTGTCCGAGTCGACCGAGATTGCGTCGATATTGTTTAAGTCAACCGAGATCTCATCGATAAGGTCCAAGTCAAGCCAAGAATGCTTATTACGCAACTTGTGTCACGATTTTGAAACGGCAGGCCACGAAACCGAGTCAATTCAGTATCGCTCGATATTTTTGAACCTTGATTTGACTCGTATTTGTTCCGATGTTAAAGCCTCTTTTTAAAACATATATTTACTAGTACAAGATCATATGTCATCACAAAATCTAAGATAGACTCTTCACCATCGTTCTTTTCTGTAAAACCATAGCCTCCATGCAACATCCCATACCAACTTTCTCCTATATATCCACTAAAATCTCCTCCCCATATATAAATTTTCTCACCTACATATATTACTTGAATTAATTTGTCCATTTATTCCAAAATTGTACTTTACTATGTTCATTTAATCTTACTTTAGGCGCATAGGCTTCAAAATTGTATTTTCGTATGTTTATCTAATCTTACTTATGGTGCATAAGTGCTAATAAAATTGAATATGTTTTAACCTAATACCAATGTTACAAGTATAAATCTATCGCTTCTCCGAAAAACAGTTACAATATATTTCTTAAGGTTCTTATCTACTATTATTCTGACACCGTTCATATGCCTCTGTGTTCTGTATAATATAATTTAGATCTTGTATTTTCTACTTTTCTAGCTTTCTCACCGACCCATTTAGTTTTCTATAAACAAAACAAGCTATGTTAAAGTTTCTTATAATGGTATTCACTAGCTTCATTCCTTTCCTAGTCAAAGTCTCTATATTTCAAGTCGCTAACCTAAGTCTACTATCATGAACTAACTTCTTCACCCGCACGTCTTGCCCATTTCTCATCGCACCTGGGCATCGATGTGGCGCCCCTTGCTTATTTTTTGAGACACCATGTTGCAGTTGCAATGCCTCTTGATTATTTTTCGGGACACGCGATGGCAGGCGCCGTATCCTCATATGATTCATATTTATAAGGATACGTATTTATCTAACAAGTTTTGCATTGGTTTACCTAACACAACGCGCTTCGGACCAGTTATGTCTAATATATAATATAAGAAATTAAGCATGACACAGATGGAGTTTTAATAATTGAGAAATAAGATCCATAAAACGTTTCATAGAAACTACTTGTAGAGGGATCATCTTAAAGTAAAACATAACTAGGTTAAACAACCTTAGGGCTTGGGCAACTTCGTTCTTCAAATCTTTGTCTGGAGGAAGCCTTCCTTTTAGCACTTCTCTAATATTATCCTTGTGTTGATCAATTCTGGAAGTGCAGAGGAAGAAAATATATTAGCTTCAAAAACAAAACTATTGGCAGAATAAAAAACATATATATATATATATATATATATATAGCGAGAGAGAGAGAGAGAGAGAGAGAGAGAGCAATTAAAAGCAGGACAGAGGGAGGGGGGAAATAAAATAAGGTGGAAACACCATAACCCTGAAAGTTTGAGGACGCTTGCAATGTTCCCCCCAATATTACAACCTTTGCAATTCGAGCCATGAATTACATTAAGTCGACAATTACAGCCCTACATCTCATTCCGTCTAAACATTGACGGACTACTGGTGTGGCTATGCTAGATGGGGCTCCAACATCTATTTTCATTTGTCCCTCACCTGACAAGCAGTTGTTCAAATTGCGAAAATTGAAACATTCAGGAAGACATTACAAATGACCCTAAACTTCAAGATTTATGGTGTCTTTTCCCCGTACATTAATAAAGAGAAGGGGAAAAAAATATATGTTTGGCTTGCATCTTTTTGTGTTTCTCTTTGCGGTTTTCCAACTCAGCCTTCTTTACAGACAGTTTTACTCTGTCCTCAGAATCAGCAGCCATGATATCTTTCTCACGGTTAAGTGCTTTAATTTGTTGACGTGTGGTAAATACATCCGTCTGCTTTTGGGATATATTTGATTCAAATTCTCTCTCAGCAAGTTGGTTAGTCTTTCTCTCAAGCTCAATACGCTGCAAGGATAGAAAGGAAAATTAAACAAATACTCAAAAGTAATTCTGTGAAAGACAATTGAGCAGGAGCATCAATACCAAGTTTTTCTCTATCTCAGCAATTTGGCCCACATTAATATTCGAAAGTTGGAGTTCCAATGAATCACGCTCACTTTCCACCTTTTTTATACGCTTCAAAATACCATCCTGAATGGAATTGCAAAATTTAAATAAATAAATATAAAACATAAAAAATCTAACATGTAACATGACAGAACAGGCATTAGAAGATATATATGATGTGCTTCCTCAAACAGAAACCTTCATGTCAAGTTTCGCCTTCTTTTGAGCCTCCACGTCTTTCCAATGATTATTTGCATCCATGTAGTGACCCCATGCCACGTTAACTTCTATCCCATTAGATTTCTGTAATAGCACTCTTTCCAATTAATATTCATAATCACATACGGTGAGCTGATAATATAGTGCTAAGTGTGCTAATATCAAAACATGTAAGCATATGATCTTGCGAAGATAAAGAAAATTCAGCGTGTGCTCGTAAAAGAAATAGAGAAATGAACTCGGTCTAAACAATTTGACAAAGTGTAGAATCTACCTTGTAATAGTCTCTTGAGAAGATAGTCAATGATTCAACATTAACAACAAACCAATAAAACAAATTTGTTTTAGCAATTTAATAAAGATAAGTGATGTAAGCAGAAGTATTTTCACAAAAACAACATCACTTGTTCAGAGGCCAATGACCTAATCTCTCTCTAATTCTCATTCATATCCAAAAGTAAGTGATTACAAAGAGTGGCCAAAGGCCTTATTTATAGGAACGTGTATCTTGCTAGCCAAGATAACCCTACAATGTAAAATAACCAAAGAGGGCACATTAAAGACATTAAAAGACAATGCCACCCACTAAATAATATAGCAAGTTAAATTGAGAAATAACATAATAAACCATAAAAATAAAATAAACAAAAAATGCAAAAAAAAATCCCGAATCTCTCGTACATATCACTCTCCCCAATTGAGAAAGGCTTGCCCACGAGCGTGAAGGCATGAGAGGTGAACACCAAAACCAAACGATTGGCGCCGTTCTCCCTAACTGAGAAAGGGAGACATCCACGAAAGTGCCCGGTGTATGGGCTAGCAAAGAGGTGAGGCCGAGTAATCGCAAATCCCAACCAAGGCCGACGAAAATGTGTGCAAGTCATCCAACCAATCTCCGAAAAATTGTCTAAAAAATTGCCAACACAAAACAAATCATCTTCCTTCCCAAAAGATAAGGAAAATGTCTCTGAGATCAAACACCTCGGTCTCTCGATACTTGACCGAGTGATCCAATGATCGACAATGAAGATATCGAAGAATCCCCAATACAGTACTTGAAATGGATATCATAAACATCGACCGAGGCACAAAAAGAGTGGGGAGCTCGTGGTTGTAATACCCCGTATTTTCGTGATATTTATTTTTGGGGATTAATTGAATTAAATGTGTATTAATTGGAAATTAATCCGGATAAAAATATTAACGAGATGTGAGTTAGTATTTGATTATAATGTGTATACTTGGCGATATATGAATATTGGTAATATTGAAATTGTCGCGAGATTGAAATACGGCAATTTGGGAAATTTTGTTGGGACGCGCGTGACAGTCACGTCAGGAATATAATTATTTGAATTAAAAAGTGAATTTTATTTGTATCACCCGTATGGTCATTTTGAGTGCGCCAACACGTCCGGAAGGGTCGAAATAGTCAGAAAACACTAGCCGGGGGTTAAGTTTGGGTTCCGGGGCATTATTGGGCCATACCGGTAACTTATAGGGGCATTTTGGTAATTTCGAAAATCTGGGAATTAAAACCCACGAAAATAAGAGATAAAAATCTGACTCTTTCTTTATCCACTAAACCCACTACTTACACTAAGGGACTTAATGGGCTACGGGAGAAGTTAAGAAATAGTCTTAACTTGCCAAAACCCAACCACACCTCCATTGTCATCATCCTTAGAGAAACTTGTAGAGAGAGAGAGAGAGAAAAGAATTCTGCAGAAAGAGAGAGGGAGAACAACTTAGCCTTCAAGATTCAACATCAAATTCAGAGAAAGATTAAGGCAAGTGGTTTAATTACAATTGATTCAATGCCATGCTTTTCCATGTTTAGGAATTATCGAATTTATCTTGGAAGATGATATAGACCCATGAATTGAAAGTTTAAAACTATGAACTATGTTAGGGACTGCATGTAGAAACACTCTGGACGAATTATGAACTCAGAATTATGACTCTTGATGATTTAAAAAAAACAAATTTTAGAAGAAGTTTATTAATGTTCTTGAGAGAAATAGAAATCTGGAATTCTTGATGAAGATTGATCCATATATAGCCCTTGGTTAATGAATTATTGGTTTTAGAACGTTATTAATGTTGTAGGATGGTTGTATGATGATACTATAACGTTATATTAGAGAATTATGCCTTAAAAGTATGTTTTGGGATGATTTGAAAACTGCAAAACGAAGCAGTCCGTAGCCATACCTGGTGCGTTCGATCGATCGATGTTCATCAGTCGATCGATCGACCACCATCGATCGATCTAAGGTCAAGGTCGATCGATCAACCTTCCCAGAATGAGTAAAGTTTTTCCTATTTAAAATTTTAATGGTGGTAACCCTTGGAAAATATTATTGGAGACCTTATGAATACCCTTAAACTTAAGGAAGACCAGTAGGCATGATTATGAAACTTGGACCTTAATTAGAATCCAATTTGAGGAATTATTCTAAATTAATGAAATTTGATAAGTAAGATAATATTTGGGTTAATAGTGTAAATTTGAATAATTTGATGAAATGAGGTTTGGGGCAGAAGTAAGGACCTTAGGAATAAAGATGTTATACGTGGGAATAATAGGAACTTAATAATCTATTTTAGATAGGTTTTAAGTATCAGAAACTACGACGTGAGACGTATCGACAGTTTAACTTTTATATTATCGGGAGACGTAAAATATACAAATTTGGAATAATGGTATAAGGATACAGAGTATACCTTTATTAATACTGAACTATCTAAGATGTGTGAATGCTTAGTATATGATTTTTATATGTATGACATACCTACCATACTTGCTATCACGGGAGGTTACGTTCGCTTAGGGCCTTCTTATCCTTGTGTTGCCCGGATTTAGATTGGTACCTTGAGGACATAGTTCAAGAGAACGACTTATTTGTGAGTTAATAAGCCAACTGACTGTGGAGCGTAGGTATCTACGTGACCATGGATATGTTGAATTATGTTCGCCTCCATTTTTGTGTGTGGTGCTTATTCCAACAATTCCTGAGAGATTCGGAATTTGTGATCCTTATGTACGTGATGTACCGGGATGGATAGCAGAGTATGTGCGCACCGCAGCTTAGCCTTTGGGTGCTTGTAATGTATATTTATGATGTGAATAATATACGGTTAAATGAAAAATAAATCGCTATGTTAAATTGTGGGTATAGTAATTGTAATATATGAAAAGATAAAAAGGGGACAAATATCAATAAATGGTTTTGTTAATCATTGGGAATCCGTGAATTAGAGTAGAACTCTCTATTTAATTGTCAAGGTTGGAAATTAAACGTGAACCGAGTAGAAGTGTTAGAAACTCTTTGGAATTAGATAGTTATGAGAAAACACATGAATGGGTACAGGAACGTTAGGAGTGCACAGTTAGACGAGAGGTGAGTATTTCATGTGAGAGCACGTCCTAACATGTATCTTGCATTTATTGTTTTAATTATTATTAAAGCACTCGTTGTTTTTAAAATACTCTCCACATTCGGGCTCTGACCCGTTTGCTTTCAAATCTATCTTTTTGTAAAAACCATTTTAGGTGCCCAGCCACAAGGACACCATGCTTAGGATCCTCATACAGGTGACGAGCTGTAGCTGTTTGTGGAAGTTACGGGGTCTTGCTTTTAGACGCTTCTATCATTTGGATTCCATGTTCAGTATTCCTCAGTTGTAGGGCATGCTGCCCAAATTCTATTAGAGACATTTCCATTTCAGTTTTTCAGACTTTGGCATGTATTAATCCAGTATTCAGTATTTCGTTACTTATTTCAGTTGTGGGATTTGTTGTGAGGAGTTTTTACTCCAGATTTATTTATATCATGTGATGGTTATTCTATTATTTCATTATGGTGATTGGTGATGTTATTCTTGCTTTAAATCTTTTATTGCATGTTAATCAGACTTTAATTAAAATTTGACAACTTACTTTTAAATACTAGGTGGTTAGTAATTATTAAAATGTTTTCGACAGTGATGCTATTAACTGAACCAACTTGGCATTTTGAATTAATGTAATAAAGGAGTAGCTACCCGGTATTTAATTAGTCGGGGTGTCACAGTGGTCACCACCAACAAGAACAGGGGGCTTATGAAATGGCTCCTCCAAGGGCAACAGCTAGTGGAGGTTTGTAGGGATGCACGGAGTCTCGATAAATGCACTTTCAACTCAAATTCAAGCTCCTCATACTCGATCCGACAATGGAGCGCCTCCCTGTAACACCCCGTATTTTTGGTACATTTAAAATTTAATTAATTCGGAAATTCTAAATTACTAGTGTGATGTAATTTAATGAATTAATTATGATAGAATAACATATAAATACTAATCTGGGATTGAATGGTTAATATTTAGGGAAAATTATTTACTGAGTGTATAGTAATAATGTAATTTCGTCGTTTCGAGTATTAATGACGAGATATGTACTTATCACATCCGGAAGTCGGTATAGACTATATTGGGTGGGGGATAAGTATTTTTATAAATTAATTCGGATGCAAATTCTGAGTGTACAGTTGAGTCCGGATGGGCCGAGATAGTCGGAAAAGTGTACCCAGGGGTAGTAAACGGGTCACGGGACGTTTTTAGACATAGTCGAGCCCACTCGGGGGCATTTTGGTCACTTGGGCTTGGCCCATTAGTCAAAAAACGGGAATGGATTAATTAACTTAATAAAAAGAAATAAGGGCTGGCTAAGCTTAAGCAGAGAAAGGAATTAAAGGGTTAGGAAACCCTAGCAGCAGCCAAAGCCATTTTGGGGATCTCAAAGAACCAACAAGGTCATCTTCAACCTTGGAATCCATCGCATATTCAGACACTACGAAACCTAAGGCAAGTGAATAACTTGCAATAGCATGAAAACTGTCTTTCAATTCATATTTGTGTGCTGTTATGAATTTAAAATTCGTTTTGGGGTTCATGGTATAAACATGGGGCTTTGATAATTCTAAAGAAAACATGAATCTGTTTTGGCCGAAATTATGAGGAGTTATGTAAAGATCTGATATTGGAATATTAATGTGTATCTGTTAGAATGATATCCAGATATATTAGAACGAATTTGATGAAGAAATTTGGAGTAAAAATGTGTTTAAGGAAAAAGATGAATTTTCCCCAAAAATTTATGAATCAGTTGTTTATGGACGAATTGATGGTTGTTGTAGTCTTTCTGGGTTATCCTAATAAGGTTTCTAGTATACTCTGGTGTTAAGAAGGCTTAAAACTCATGTTAGAAGAGATTAGGGTTTAAGAAAATCCGTCCATGGCTGCCCTGTCTTCGCGAAGAAGACGAAGACCTGTTCGATCGATCGATCGACGGTCTGGGTCGATCGATCGACGGTCGCCAGAATCTGGCAGTTCCGCCAGTTGGTTATATAAGAGGGAATATTTATATAAAAACCTTATGTAATTAATTATTGAGAAATTAAATACATGAGTTTGAATCTAATTAATTGTAGATAAATTAATTAGGGTTTGAGGCTAATAAATTAGAGTCGGGAATTGTGACTCGGGTACATTTATTTTGGGCTACGGGAGTAAGTCCAAATTTATGGTGGGGGCGACACCAAAAAAATAACTAAATTAATTAAAGTGCAATTTAATTAATATTTAGAGTTGGACCATAAGCTCTTAATAATTTTAATAGGCTTACGTTACGGATCTTAGCGAACGGTATAGCCGGGACTTTTATATTTATATATACGGAGGCGTTAGTATATATATATGGTGTGCACAATTAATATCAGTGATTAGATATTTGTTACTATAGTGCTATAGGGGGAGGTTGCGCGTAGTGGATGAATCCCCTAGCTTGAGGAGTAGGGTGAGGTCATTCGATAGAGCATGAAAGCTCTCCCAGGCCCTGCCAAGCCTGGTCTCTCGCAAGTACCGTTTGACCTCATACAAAACCCTTTAGTTATTATCGTTACGTCATTACAATCGTTAGAGCTTACAGAAATCAATAATGAAAGTACGATGTGATTAAAACAATAAGCTAATATATGAGTTGCCACGCTGAGCTGCCTCGCCAAGATGTCACGCTTGAGTTGCCACGCTGAGCTGCCTCACCAAGATGCCACGCTTGAGTTTGCCACGCTTGAGCTTATCCTCAGAACACTGTTGCTAATTAGTGGATTATCCCTAATCCCAGGATTACCTTCAGGCCCCCTCTACAGATTGTGTTCGTTTGAATCCCCTTCATATTGATAAGGAAACAGAGGTGGATCATTCTTTCGGTTTCTTGTAAAACTGCCTTTCTTTGAACCTTTAAGATTTTTTGAATGACAGGAATGCGAGCCAAAGTCCAAATATTTGCATAATTTGTATCTGATAGGAATATTATAATTTTTTGCAAGAAGAGGCGGACGATAACAACTACTTTATCCACTCGTGCTTTATTTTATTTAAGGAGGTTGAGGAGGGTGTTGCTCACTTAATTTTGTAAGGTGCAGCTTGTGCTTTTGCATGTTTATGAAGCACAATAAATTTGAAAGTTTCGTGCTCAAGGAGAATTGCCTAAATCCTGAACGGAGATCTAATTGATGAAGTTTGTTGATTGTGGAAATAATGAAGAACAAAGTGTTTGGAGATGTTTTGATGGCTCCTGTGTTGGAAGTATAGTTGAAAAGGTTTTTTGAAGTAGGGGTGAAGCGAGGGCATTGTTTGAAAAAATAATTACATATATGGTCATCCGAGTTGGGACATAACTAAGGGAAATTGATTCATAAAGACGCGTCCCATGGATTCGAAGTAGTGACCTACATTCGTGAGGCGCTAATCACATCCCCGTACTACCACTGGACTAAGCCCTCTAGGTTGCACGTTTGGGAGATCATTAATCTTGCTTGAGGTTAGATTGAGTCTTAATTGATGTAATTTAGAGTTAGGTATATTAAGTTAGTTGTATGGATTCAGTAATAGAACATATTTCCCTATTCCCTAGTATATGTCCAGTTAGTTATTTCAGTTTTCCTATTGTATAGGGTTGATTATAGTTGCATAAAGTTTAGTCTAGTAGCTATAAAGAGACATTTATATCCCCTAACTTAAATGGAAAGAGATTTTGAGCTATGATTGTGTATTTACTGCACAACCTTGCTAGGGCCAGCGCTATTCTCCTTTTCAACCTCCTTTATCCCACATTATATTGATACAAGTTTTTGCACTGTTCAAGGGGGCCTCTGGTCTCCATGCTAGTATTCCGGAAGGCCTAATGGTTCAATGATAGGAAAAGTGATTTTATTATTGTCATTGTTGCTTCCGGGGAAAAAAATCTGTGTCAACTCAAGTTTGAAGTTTCTTAAATGTTGAGAGGAATGACATGGAAGTTTTGGAATATAGTAAAAGAAACAGAAGAATTGACATGCAAATAAGACCTGCCTTAACAATATGTTATGTAATTTTCTTTTGTTAACTAACATACTTTCACATGTATTATTCACCAAATTTCCGGCATGAGGAGTCTAGAATACTTTGAGAACTTTGATCATTCTTAGTACAATCAAGCCAAGTTATTTGTGTTTCTCAGTTTTAAAAGTCATAATCTTAGTAGAATAGTCAATAAATAATGAACAATCTACTAAGTTTAATACTTTGAGTTTGAGAATTTGAGAAATTGCGACGGCAATTTTCTTGCCTATCCCTATTGAGGAGGATGAAACACTCATCAATGCATTACCAGAAAGTGTTACTTTGTGACTGATCTTCGGCATTAAAAAAAAAGCACAAGTACAACAAGACAATAGTAGCCCAAAATATGGAAGAGAAATTGGAATCTCGGCACAGCACTTTCTCAAGCAATCAATGGGACTTACAGGCCATATCCTTGTGATATTTGGAAATGTTATGGGTAATTTGTTCTATCTTCATCTGCAACATATCCACCTCATTGCTAGCTTCACGGAATTTAGAGTTCAAGTCATCAAACTCTTTTGTATGAGCACTGCACTAAAGGACGATGCATTAACATACGGAGAATCAAAATGTGTACTAAGGCTCCATTTGGCTCAGGATGAAATAGTGAAAGGATGGAAAGAATTTTCACTTGGACATAATTAGATTTGTCTTCACTATTTTTTCCAAAACCCATAACTATAGCACAGTACACTTTTTTTTGCACATACACATACACTTATTTACAATTTTAAAAAAAATGACTTTTGAATATATGGAAATCTTTTTCACTCTGGTAAAAAATAAGTCACCATAATACAAACGGAACCTATGAGAGAACAAATGAAATTGAAAACCAACATAAAGAACACCAATAAGGTTGTTAATTAGCCTCTAACAACCTGATGATAATTATATAAAGAAACAACCCAAATCAACTAAAAACAGTAAATGCCAGGTGGGTTCACATCATCACGTAGGATTCTACACAGCAAGTCAACCAAACAAGATTTCTAGAACATAAGGGCTGCTTTAGATTCAGAATGTAAATAGAATCCAATGATTCCGCCACGAACCAAATGGCCTATAGAATACAAAATCAGCTCTGACCTTAATTAATGGAAATATCAACTGAAACAAGGGCATGGTTAACCGTACCAATCTACTGATGTATTCATGCTCTGAGGAATATATTTTTTTCAATTCAACAATGGTGATAGCTGCCATAAAAGAACACTTGCTCTGATCTTAATGTTGAGAAATTTGAAAAACAATGTAGTGTTTAAATTTTCCTCATAATTCTGTTCACTCCGAAACTTTAGGTTTCTATGAACTTCTACTTATGAAAGTTATACAATCATAAATTGTCCCCCATCATTCCACCATCCTTTTCTGCATCTACTATGACTGAAAATTTCGCCTGTTTATGACAAAAACAACTCAAAAAACACAGCATAAACTACGAAAAACTCAACTTAATTTCCAAACTGAAAAAGAAAAAAAACTCACATTTCAATTGATATGAACATAGAAAATACATTCAAAAACTACAAATATCTGGACGCAAAACTAATAAAATTAAAATTCTCTCACCAATAACTATTTATGACAATTTTATATATTTTAGAAAATGTGCTGTCACAATGTCATCATAAACTTCTTTCATGATTGTTTTAAAAAAAATTGACTCTGTTGTAACAAAATGTATGGAAAATTTTGAGGCTACATATTTTGAGAAATTTACTAAATAAAATCCTTGAGAATATAACGTTTCGCATAAAGGATTTTATGTACTGAGGTTCAAGGAATTAATTCCTAATGCATGACTTATATTTTTAACAGTGTGAAGATTCTAATTCCCCTGAATTGTTGCTTCCAACAGTTTTTGTGGTCAGAAAAACTAAAATTATCCCATCAACCTTTGATGTAAAAATATAATTTCTCAGAATGAAAAACTCTTGAGAAATTCTAGTTTATACCACAAATTCTAATTCAATAAAACAACAAATTTAAACAATAAAAGCAGAACAATAAGGACGCTCGCTACTAGTCAAGAATCCCTCATAATCTGTATATAGAGTCCAGTATTGGGTGATAAACAAAAGGTATATAGTTATTGGATATGATTTTCGAAGAGATGTAGCGAAATGAAAAAACTTGACCCTTCGACGAAAAAGAACGAAATGTAAACAAAGATCCAATCTATGAGTAAGGAGCCAGAGAAGGAGATAGCTGAATGAAAGGAAAAAAAAAAACTGAAGAACATAGGAAATTAAAAGAGGCTATTATGCACATAGAAAGCCTTCTTAACTTTTAATGGCTCAAGAATTGATAATGTCTGGACTTTTCTTTTAGGTACAACTCTTTGAAATTGAATACAGTCATAATAATACCTTTCTGTTGATCACACAAAAACAGACAATATAAAGGGTATGAAGGATACTTCATTAGTTACAAGCGTCCTTTGAATTTATACTGAGAATTCATGAGAGACCAAGAGATGGGCAAGAGAGAGCAATATGAAGAGGAGGATTTTGGAAAATGCATGCGATGAATCCGCATCTGGTAATTCTCCAGCTACTTCTTCAATTAATTATTTCTATCAGTACTCCACTACCGAGAAGTAATATTAAGAAGAGGACTCGTTTGAGTCTTCGGTGAGGTTTTTGAGTTGTTCAATAATAAACAGTGCGAAATTTTGTTTAGAAAGTAGAGATGCAAAACATTATGTTTATAGGTTGAGAAACCTATCAAATTTAGTAATAAATTAGGAACGTAATAGTGTTGATTGTCAGGGTGAACAGGTTATAAGAAAATTCGAAAATTACATTGTTTATTGCATTTACTCATGTAATCTTAGTTATTTGGATTTGAATGGATTTTAAGAGTAGATTTCTTATGTTGTCACGATTAGAGGTAAATCTTGAATCGAAAAAATTCTAGTTTCCATCAGTTGGAGAAGTTTTTCTGAGTTTTCATAAGTAAAACTTGTAAACCAAACCTCTTTTAAGTCCGGCAAAACCCTTCAGTATGGTACAAATGAAGACTCTTGAAATGGCTCAAGAGGCTGTGCAATTAGTATATGATTACTGCATTATTACTCTGTAGGGGGGGCTTGAAGGTAATCTCTAAATTAGAGAGAGCTTCTCCAACTATCAGAAGAGACTCAAGAGAAGGAAGTAGCATGAAGGCAGCGAGGTAGCTCAGTGATGGGGCTCAGCGAGGAACCTTGCCGAGAGAGCTCTTCTTTATATTCCGTTTTTACTTAGTTAAATTGTATCTTTTTAATTACACTGATTGTATTGCGGTAACGATTATAATATTGAGTGAGAGGTTAAACGATACTCGCGAGAGACCAGACCTGACATTACATTGGAGAGCTTACATGCTCTATCTAATGACCTCGTTGTGGGACATTCAGAGGGACTTGGTTTGGAGGATTGAGAAGTGAGGCAACGTTAAGGCTTGTCTTGACCATCTTAGATACACTTTGTAAAACACCGAGAGACCTTTCACCGTGGAAGCTTGTGCAGAGTAACCTTGAGTTTCATCCTATATTAAGCTTTGAGACCTCCATTGATAGCTTGATCGATGCAAGTGCTTGGCATGAGATGTATAGCTTCATGGATGGGAACGTGGGATATAACCAAATCAAGATGGCTCTAACTGATGCGGAGAAAACAACTTTCAGAACTCCGTTAGGCAATTTTATTTACAAAGTGAGGCGTTTCAGGTTGATGAATGCTGGAGCGACGTACCAGAGAACTATAATGGCTATTTTCCATGACTTCTTTCATTTATTCTTGGAATTTTATGTGGATGATTTGGTCATCAAGTCGAAGGAGGAGTCCCATCTGGATGACTTGAGGAAGGTGTTCATTCGATGCAGGAAGTAAAAACTAAAGATGAATCCATTGAGATGTTCTTTTGGGTTAACAAGTGGGAAATTTTTGGGCTTTATGGTTGATCGGCAAGGAGTACAGATGGACCAGCACAAAGAGCGAGCGATCTTAGAGATTTCATGTCCAAGAACTGCGAAGGGGCTCAAAAGTTTCCCAGGCAAAATCTCCTATCTCAGGAGATTTGTGCCAGGACTGGTCGAGATAACTCATCCACTGATGGATCTACTACGGAAGGGCACAAAGTTGAGATGGGAGGACGCTCGCCAAGAGGCACTCAACAAGCTGAAGAAGCTGCTCACTTCTCAACAGACAATGATTCCTCCCAAGCTAGGGATACCGTTGCAGTTCTACCTCACCTCTACCACCAGGTCCGTCGGAGCTCTCTTGCACAGGAAATTGATGGGCAAGAAAGGCCAATCTACTATCTGAGTAGGATCATACATGGACCTGAGGCAACGTACACTAGCCTTAGTATTTGTAGCACAAAAACTTAGACATTATATGCTATCTTTCACAATTCATATTGTGACAAGATGTGATCGTATTAAGTTTTTGTTGGCAAGAACTGTTTTAATTGGAAGAGCAACTAGATGGTTCCTTATTCTCTCAAAATATGACTTGAAGTGTGTGGTCCCTCGAGCGATCAAGAGCCAGGCGTATACATATTTATTGGCAATCTTTCCATCAGGAGTATTTGAGCCACCTTGTGACGAGCCACCTTGTGAGAGCATTCCAGGAGATGATTTGTAGGTCAATTTCTTGGACGCAAACTTTGAGGAATGGACTATGGAATTTGATGGTTCGTCGGCAGAAAAGAAGGGGGAGCAAAGGTTATTCTTTCAAAAAGGAAGGAAGAGATTTGACTTTCCTACAAGTTAGATTTCCCTTACTCCAATAAAAGCCTTTCAAATGGGCATCCGTTCATTGCGCAAAACTTGGTGGTCCAACAAGTGAATGGGGAATACGCGTTGAAGCATCTCAGCCTAGCGCCCTACAAAACAATCAACCAACGGCTGATCAACCAGTTTCATCATGTCAAAATAAGGAGGCATCCTAAAACGATGAACAGGCATGTTGATGCTTATGCCACCATTGCTCAGAAAGTGGACATAAAAAGCGACATAACTACGGTTGTGATACAATGAAGAACAGCTCCCTCGGTGGTACGGTCAATCTTGTCGACGAAAGACGATTCAGATTGGAGAGGTGAGAATAGGAAGCAGTTGGAGTCTGGAGAAGGAAATATGGAACTCAGAGAATTGGCGCAGTACTTTGAGAGCCCAGGAAGTTTGTATTTCAGGAACGTGGGAGGATGATTATCAAGGTGTATCGGGCCAGAAGAAGAAGCAGAACGCAAGCTGAAAAAGACACATGATGAACACTGCAAGACAACTGAGATCCCTCAGTACAGAAGAAAGAGAGAGGGATACTTCTGGCTAACGATGAAGCAGAATGCATTAGAGTTACAACGAAGGTGCGATAAATGTCTTTTTTTTCAGGCAGCTGAATATCACTTCATTGAGGCTCAGGCAGATTGGAGGCAATCTTACATTGATTTCATCAAAGATGGAGTTGTTCCTTCGGAGAAAATTGACGCTATGGGACTCAAGATAAGGGCCCCACGGTTCTACTGCAAGAGGAGCAGCTCTATCGCACAGGATACTTCAACAGGTCTTTACGATGCATCACGAGAGGGGAAGCAGCAAAAGTCTTGAAGCAAGATCACGAACCAGCTCACATTGGAGGGACAAAGCTATATGACCAATTAATGACCTTGGGTTATTATTGGCTAACCATGGAGAAAAATTATGCCGAGTTCGTTCACAAGTGCAAGGCGTGCCAGCTGCACGCAAACATGATCCATGCTCCCTCGGTGGACTTACACTCTTTGGCCACTCCTTACCCATTCCACACTTGGGCGTTTGACCTGATAGGGGCAATACATCCATCTTCCAGAGGAAAGATCTCGATACTCGTGGCAACGGAGTGTTTCACCAAGTGGGCTGAGGCAATACCTTTGAAGAGGGCAACAGCAGGTGTGGTGGTAAACTTCATCACGGAGTATATAATTTGTAGGTTTGGGATTCCAAAGGTCATTCTCTCTAATAACGAAACCCAGTTTGTTAACAAAGAAGTAACAATGCTAACGGACATATACTCCATCGTTCACCACACCTCAACGATGGCAAACCCCAAGGGCAATGGGCAAGCATAGGCAACTAACAAGACCTTGGTCAACATTTTGGCTAAGATAATGGAAGACTTTCCAGGAGTGTGAGATGAATAGATCCCAACAGTCCTATGGGCCTATCGAACAACAAAGAGGAATCCAACAAGGTATACACCGCTCTCACTAGTGTTTGAAGCTGAAGTCGTTTTGCCAGTGGAGCTGGAAGTCGCATTGGCCGCATTGGCCAGATATGCCTTGCGAAGCAGCATTCTACCCCAGAGTAGGCACGTTCAGTTGGAACCGCTTGATGAGCACAGAGATAACGCAATGCAGCACTTCCAAATGTACACGAAGCAACTCTCCAGGGCATACGAGAACTTGGTGAGACCACGGAAGTTTGTGGAAGGAGACCTAGTTTTGAAGGAAGCTGTGAAGCGCATAGGGGGGCTACCATTACCCAAATTTGCTGCCAATTGGGAAGGACCTTTTATAGTGAAGGAAGCTCACGATTCAGGTTACTGCTCAATCTCAAAGATAGAAGAAGACAGACACTTCAAGATAAATAACAAGTGGTTAAAGGTCTATCATGTCTAGAGTTGTCACCTGAGTTAAGATTTTTTATTAACCTTAATTATGATAAAGTCCATTGTTTTGTTGTTATTTCTTTTCCTCTAAGAAGTTAAAGTTAAGAGGGAAACATAAATTGCAAATTGCAATAGTTTTCACTTAGCAATGAGAATAAAAAATAAACAACTTGAAACATAAATGGAGACATGATGTAGCCGAAACAATCTCCTTTTATATATTTTTTACTTCAAAATGTTACAAGCATGGGGAACTACTGCCCAGAATTACATGTATGAAAAGAAAAGAAAATACATCGAAGGGGCTCATCCCAAAAGAAACTAAAGGTCAGGAGAAGAGAAGAAGTCCCCGAGTAGGCCCAGAAAAGCTTGTAGGCAGGATTCTTGAGCAACAATGGACCCCTCAAGAATCGTTTGAACTTGAGTGCTTTGAATAACCAGAGCTTCTCGTTCTTGCATAGCTTTAGCCAAAGCCTCTTCGGCAGCCTTTACCTTCAGATCTGCAGTTGTCAACAGAGGGGCCAATTCCCTCAGTGTGGCTTCCTCAGACCGTTGGGCCTCAACGTGCATCCGATATAGCTCTCTCTGACTCTCCAATTTGGCATACTTCAGCAACTTCAGATATTTTATTAGCCAGTCAACCTGGAACCCATCCTTAGTTAGGTCTCTCAAATTACCCAAGTGTTGATTTATAAGGAGGCTTGAGACGTCCGCAATCGGGGCGTTTGCAATATCAACGATGATGCTAGCCATTCCAAAAAGTCTGAAACCCATCAAGACTTTGTTTGAATGCAAGCACTCAGGGGTAAATGTCTCTGGATGGTGCGAAGCAAGTCGTTCTATAATAAATCGTTGGCAGGCTGGGATTTGGGGAGATTGCTGATGCACTTGGAGGCAGAATTCGTGAGGGGCCATAGAAAGCAGAGGAACCTCACAACTAGATTCGTTATCAGCTTGAACGTCAGTGGTGGAACCACGATCGTTGTGACTGGATTCATCTAGGGGGGGAAGCAGGTTCTCGCAGAGGAGACAAAACAGGAGAAGGAGCACACTGAGGTTGCCCTTGGACAGGTGTGGGCTCCTTCATGATATGAAATGTGAAAGAGAAAAACAAAAATGAGATTTTGAAAATCTTAACAAGTGTTCCTTTCATTGTTAAGTCACCTTAAAGGTGTGAGATTTTGAGAAAATCTTAACAAGTGTTTTTTCAATGTTAAGTCACCTCGCAAGTGGAGTTTCGAAAATCTTAACGAGTGGTTCCATTGTTAAGTCACCTTGAAGGTGTGAGAATTAGAAAAATCTTAACAAGTATTTTTCATTGTTAAGTCACCTATCAGGTGTGAGTTCTGAGAAAATCTTAACAAGTGGTTTCATTGTTAAGTCACCGACAGGTGTGAGTTATGTTTTCCTTCTTGTTTTCGTTTAAACACAGGCATAATGGCAAAACTTATGCAAGAGAAGGACGAGTGGAAGTTAACTCAGCGGGAATGGCACCGGAACGGGGAGTAACTCCAATACCCCAAGGAGCCTTAGAGGAACCTTCAACCAAAGGAATCTCAATTCCTGCCGAAGCAGCTTCCCCACGAAAAGGCACAAGTGCCAAAACAGGGGAAGTTCCCACTGAAGTCTCTTGGGCTTCAGCAACTTTAACCACCAACGATACCGAAGGAACTTCGGGATGAGAGGATGGCGCAACGGCAGCTTCGATAACCCGTGGAACCTCAGAAGGGGAAGGCGAAGCAACTACAACTTCAGAACCTCGTGGTACCACTGGAATAGGAGAAAGAGGAACTCCCTGAGAAGTCAGCAAATAATCAAGAAGTGTTAAACACACAGAGATACCACGTGAGTTGGAGGCAAATATACAAAGAAATTACCGCTACCTCTGAAGGACCTGGGAAAGGAACAAGTCCAGTAATGGGTCTCTCCAGAGGAGCGTGGAATAAAGAATCAATAAACGTTGTGGCGAAAGGACGAAACAACAGCCTGACAGAAGAATAAAACAACACTTAGTATGGAAAAAAAGAAAGCCCTGTTTGAAAAAAGTGTTCAAAAGAAGAAACCGTTACCTATGGGGGACTTGACAATATAGGTAGCACAGTCAGTGGCAGCCCCAGCATGAGGGATGCACCAGAGGAAGTCAAGGGAGTCTCCTCTGCCTAAGAGGAGGGCCCAACGGAGTCTTGGGACATCGCCGCCCTGCGAGCAGCCTCCTCCGCACGCTGAGATGGATTACACCTTGAGTGTGCAAGTCCCGTCATGGGAGAACGGGGAGCAGGTGCAACGATCTCAGAAAGACCAAACCGTGTCCTCCCACGAAACGACTTACAAGAGGAGAAGGGGAGGGGCTTTGGCGTGGGAGATTTCTTGGCCTTCGGAGCAGCAATAACGGCAAAAAGGCAATAGGGAGGTAACTCAACGGGCAGATCCCTAGGAGTTCGACTAAGAGGATACTCAACTCCAAAAACCGAATTACCTTTGAGACCCAGCTCCAACGTGGAAAATTAAGAACAGGGGGATAAACAGGTGGACTTTGGATAAATTCACGAATCTTGTCTAGCTCCATCAGCAATTGGGTTTATCAAAGATGGGAAGAATGTCCTTTCAGCTTTGCTTCTTATGAAAGCGAAATAAGCGATAGGGCTTAAGGGCTTTATAAATTGAAAAGGGTTTTTAGTTGGCTACTATCTCGGGAAAACGAGTGTAAAGGAAACCCGCTAAGATTATGGCATTAGCAAAATTGGCCACGTTATATCAACCAAGCGAGCGTTCCATATCGATGTGGGTCATGTCCAGCCAGGTATAGAGGGACCCCAAAGCCATTGCAGCCAGTGGGAGCTTGAAACCCCTGGCTAATCGAATAAAAATATTGATAAGGTCCCTACGGGGTAGATCGTTGGGCTTACCAGACATGAGGAAACGAGAGAGAATGACAAGGATGTAAGCAGGATAACTCCAGAGGTGTACCATTGCCTTAGCCAGCAGCAGAAGAACCTTCTTTCTCATAGGAGGCTTAGAAGAAATAGTTTATAAAGGGAGTGAATGTGGCCGATGCACTTTCGACACACCAGGTCTAAGTCAGCACAAGCTTTAGTCTCTTCGGCATCCAGAGCCTCATTAGAGTAGGATGATGTACCTGTGGGCTCTATCCCAAGCAGCTCACAAACGTCCTCCAAGGTAACGGTGAATTCTCCCCACGCAGCGAGGAAAGTTTGGATAGTGATGTTCCAATGCGATACTAACACTTGAAGGGCAGCATTGTGTTTAGACAAGGTAAACTCCCCAAACCAAGTTGCCCGATGAAGCCCAACCTTAGCAAGGGCATCAGCATGAGTAGTATGAATGTAGCTATTCCAAGCCGCGAAGTGGGCTGGGGAACGTCCAAGCCCCTCGAAGTCTATATGAGAGTAAGAGAAGTCACCTCGGTCGAGACGAAACCTCATAGTTCCCTCTGGAGGCAAGAAGTCCCAAGCAGCAGCAGCATCATCTTCATCACCAAGTGTCAGTGCCTCACACTTGGCATTTAAAACACAAGTCTTGCACGCATCAGAGTAAATGTCGTCCTCGCCAAAAACATGAGAGCGGCGGTCGAAACACAATTGCTCTTGGCTTGCCGCCATTAGAGCAGTGGCGTCCACGGCTGTAGTAGGAGTAGCAGAGGCGGTGGAGGAGATTTGGGTTACTGTGTTATCACCATATTTATAGGGGCCACGCCTATGTCTGTATTATCATACTCCCAGCCTTCAAGGGGACTACCCTTTATATTGAAAATGTCGTGACTTTTCTTTTCGGTACAACTCTTTGAAATTGAATAGAGTGGGTATGAAGGATACTTCATTGGTTACAAGCGTCCTTTGAATTTATACGAGAATTCATGAGAGACCAAGAGATGGGTAAGAGAGAGCAATATGAAAAGGAGGAATTTGGAAAATGCATGCGTGTAATACCCCGTATTTTTATGCTATATTAATTTGGGGATTTATTAAATTTAACGTGAATGATTTATTTAACAACAATCCGGAAATTAATTATGTTATTTTTATTAACGTGACGAGAGTTAGTAATTATGGAAAAATTGGTTGAATATTACTAATGAGCAAAGTAATATATTATATTGGTTATATTGAATGTCATGAGTGAATTAAATGACGATTTCGGAAATTTAAGTCGGAACGTGCTCGTGTCACGTCGGGACTAATTTGGTTAAATAAAAAGTGAATATTTTATAAGTTGTCCGTATGGTCGTTTTGAGTGCGCCAACGCGTCCGGTAGGGTCGAGTTAGTCAGAAAAGTGTACCCGGGGGTGTAGTTTGGGTCTCGGGGCATTTTTAGGCCTAATTAGTACCCCGGGAGGGCATTTTAGTCATTTTACATAATTGGGTAATTAAACCCACGAAATTCAGCAACCTATATCAGCCATTTAGGTTAGCTTTTAGGGTTAGAATATCCAGAAATCAAGTGACGGCCATTGGAGAAGAGAGGAGAGAGCTCCAAGGCAATTCAAGGCCAAGAAGCGACCAGTTTGCACCGCCGCCACCACCACCGCGTAGATCGCGAGACGAGGAACGCAGCCACACCAAAATCAGCCGTGAATCAGAATACCAAAAATCCCAGGCAAGTGTTTAACTTGCGTATTTTCGTTAATGCAAAGCTTCATATTGGTTTAGGATTGATTAGAGATGATAAATATGGAAGAACACCCAATTTGTGTTAGGAAAATGCATGTAGGAATGATTTATATGTTAATTCTGGAAACCCTTGCCATGTAGAGGAAATAAACAACGAAATTTTGATGATCATAAGAAAGAAATTCTGGAGAAAGATTTGTTAGGAAACTGTTTAAGAAAATTCTAGGGTTCTTGATAATTGGAGATAATTCTAGGTTGAAAATCTATGTTTAAATGATGAATATGTTCATGCCTTACGTTAGAATCATCTGGTATATTGTTATAATGTTAGTAGTAGAATTCTGGGACGATTGGAACTTGAAAATATGGATTTGGTGAAATTTTGGTGATGAAACCCGTAACTGCATTCTGCAGAATTTTTCCCAGACCTGCTTGATCGATCGATCGATCGAGCCCAGAGCTTCGATCGATCGAAGGTTCGATCGATCGAGCCCCAAGCTTCGATCGATCGACCCCTCCTGGCAGACTCCTAATTCCCTCTTTAAATGAGTTAAATTCAAATTGTCGTGATATAATTCTTTGGCATTCTTGATAAAATGATTTAGGAGACATTGAGGACCAGTAGGGCATAGGAATAAATGTTGGGACCTTTAATCTTCAACGAGAATGGTATTTATGGGACATTTAATTTAGGGTTGGTGAATTTATAAATTTAAAGGGTGAGGTGCGTAAGAGAGTTACGTTGGAACCTAATAAAGACACTTACTGAATTTCAGATTTGTGAGGATATAGTCCACGAGTGTCAGGTAATGAGTGAGAAAACCCTTCGAGTTAAGGTTAGGAACGAAACCTTATACGTAATTCTATAAATGTGAAATTAAGGATAACTGGTATAATTATGGGTGACGAGAAGAACCTATATTAATATGATAAAGTGGTATCTTTATATGATTGTGTGTACATATATTATATACTTGTGAAAATCATGCCCACGCTACTTGCTATCCCTGAGGTTTCCGCGCTGGGACAAGTCTTATCTCGATGGGACCTTTATGGGGGATATTGACTTGTACCCTAGAAGATAGATATCCTCGGTACAGGCTATCAACGTGATAGTTCAGACGGTCCTAAGAGACGCAGGCATGTGCCATCCTCTTAAAGACTTGGAATCTATTTTTCGCCTCAATATTGTTTGTGTATTCATGTTAATACAATTCGAGAGTGATTCCGATTGTATTCCCCTTAATATGAGTGATATGGGGTTCTGGATAGTAGAGTATGCACGCACCATAATTTAGTTGGGGTGCTGTTATAATATATATTATACGAGTAGTTAATATATATATGAAATTTTGAAATTTGGAACTGCTTACTGTAATTTGATAAGTAGGACATGGTTGATGACACATATAGTAAGTACTTGTTTTGTGGAAGTATAATGTCACTGGGAAACTTTATAAATGAATAAAAGCTAAAACAAGTGTAGTGCTACTAATTGGTAGTATTCTTTTTAAACCAAAAATATTGTTCGGTTTTGAAATCTTATGAGTCAGTTTAAGATACGCTAATTTATTGGGAAGGTTAGTATGATAAAATGTTAAGATAAACCGTTGGGAAGGTTAGCACGATAGGGGTGCACAATAGAAGAGAGTTGAGAATTTCTCAAGAGAGTGTCGCTCTAATATGTTGTTGCATTGGCCTGTATCAATTTAAATACTTGCTAAACGTATTTTAAAACCAAACACACTTTCGGGCTCTGACCCGTTTCTTTTTCTCTCTCTCTTTTGTATATATATGTATATATTTCAGGTGCCCAGCCACAGGGGCGTCTTGCTTAGGATCCCTTGAAAGGAACGTGCTGCAGCTTAGGTGGGAGTTGCAGGTTACTTGCGTAGACGGCTTCCCTTATTGACTCCACTTTTAGCATTCTCATTTATTGGGCATGTGTCGCCCTTTCCATTATTTCATTATTGTTGGGACATTTGTATTTCAGTTTTCCAGTATAGTTACGATGGGTTTTATTCAGTTTGTATTGGTGACTTTAGTTTTCATATGTGGACATTCGATTGACGAATGTATTATATTATTGGACTTTGTGTTCCAAGTTTATTGTGGTGTAATTCTTAATTGTAGAAATGTTGTTAATAAAACAAATGTTTTTCTTTAAATAAAATTTGGAAAGTATGTATGAAAATGGTTTTTGACACTTAGCTTAATTATTTAGGGTGTTAAATTGGAAAACGTATTTTTATCGACAGTGATGCTAAGAATGAACCAACTGTTTACCTTGATTTAATTTAATAAAGGAGTGATCGCCCGGTATTTAATTAGGCGGGGTGTCACAGGGGGTATCAGAGCATCAGGTTCTAGTGTCCTTTAGGATCTGTGCGGCTTATTATGCTTTCAGCGCTGCTTTCTTTGATATAGAGCCCTAATACTAGGAATGTTGTGTTCATCTCTATATATTGGGAATTCGTGCTTCTGCGGTTTGTTTATTTGAATGATGAACTCATCCCAGTTCATTTAAATTTTCAGATGGACCGTCGTAAAGAACTAGCTAAAACGGTTGAGGAAGTCAACGAGCAAGATCGACTCACATCTCAGGTAACCCCAGAGAGAATATCAACCGCCGAGTTAGCAGGTATCGTGGCACAAGCGGTTACCACTGCAGTTTTACAATACCAAGAACGCAGCATGCAACTTAAAGAAGGTAAAACCTAGAGAGGTTAGCCAAATGCATGTGACTAAAGCTGACAAATGTGCGAAGACTCCGAAATTGCGACAGCAAACTACCCAAGACCGGGTCAGTTCTTGTCAACAACATGGTAAAGTGAAGCAGTTTCGAAAGAGGAATAAAGTCCCAAGTCAGCAAGGCCGACACCAACAGCAGCAGGGTCAGAGGGGGAATAACTTCGGAGGCAAATGTTTTGTGTGTGGCACGCATGGCCATAAACGCCAGGATTGCCCAGAGGGTGTTAGGGCCTCACAGCAACAATGTGCCCGTGAGAAGCCACAGGGGCCACTTTTTCCAGTCGCTCTCCCAGCACCAGCTCAGGTACTAAACCTACCAACCTTTCCAGTAGCACCGGTGCAGCATGGGCAGTTACAGTACAGACATATCTATAATGTCCACCAGGCAGCAGCCCCACAGGCACCACCCGCGACTTGGGGTATGTTTTCTATCCATGGAACTTTGGGTCGAATTCTATTTGTTACTAGTGCAACGCATTGTTTTATAGCTACATATTATGCGGAGACCTTAGGGATATTAACCACAGTAGGGAGCACTGTAACGTACACAGACTCACCACTGGGGAATGGTTCATTTTTCTTTATATGCCGGGGAGTGGGGGTAAAGATTGGTAGTTTAGTATTACTTGCAGACATGTTAGTCTTAGACATGCACGAGCATGATGTGATTATTGGTATGGATTGGCTCGCAGCTTATAGAGCCATGATCGATTGCTTCGGTGGGAGCATTGTTTTTGCCATTCCGGGGCAAGAGATGTTTGTAATGGCGATGCCTCGCCCAGAGGGAGGTTCGACCGCTCATTTGTATTACATAGAGGAGGATACCTCTAAGGAGGATGTGATTCCCTTAGATTCGATCCCTGTTGTCACGGAGTATTCCGATGTGTTTCAGGAGATACCAGGCCTACCGCCCAGTCGTGAGATAGACTTTGTTATAGATTTATTGCCAGATACGAGACCTATAGCACGCGCACCGTACCGTATGGCTCCGGCAGAGATGCGAGAGCTACGAGATCAGATCGAGCAACTGTTAGGCCAGGGCTTTATTCATAGGAGTACCTCACCTTGGGGCGCTCCAGTCTTGTTTGTGAGAAGAGAGATGGTTCACTGAGATTGTGTGGACTACCGGGAGCTGAACAAGGTCACGATACGGAATAAATATCCATGACCTCGAATCGATGATCTGTTCGACCACCTGAGGGGCGCAACTTTCTTTTCGAAGATAGATCTGAGGTCGGGGTACCATCAGTTACGTATTAGAGAACAGGATGTTTCAAAGACTGCCTTCTTGTCGAGATATGGGTCCTATGAGTTCAGGGTGATGCCATTCGGACTCACAAATGCCCCAGCCATTTTCATGGACTTGATGAACCGAGTATTCAGAGAGTTCTTGGATCAGTTTGTCATCGTCTTCATAGATGACATCTTGATATATTTACACTCCGAGGAGGAGCATGCCGAGCACTTGAGGCAGGTTCTTCAGACTCTACGAGAGCATCAGTTGTATGCTAAGTACGAGAAGTATGGTTTCTGGTTGCGAGAAGTACAGTTCTTGGGCCATGTTGTTTCTGAGCAGGGGATTGCAGTTGACCCGAGCAAAGTGTCAGCGGTGAGGGAGTGGGGGCAGCCCACGATACCGACGGAAGTGCGTAGTTTCTTGGGATTAGCCGGATACTACAGGAGATTCATTCGGGGATTCTCCAAAATAGCGGGCCCATTGACGAACCTGACTCGCAAGGGGGTACCATATGTTTGGGATGACGCTTTCAGTTGGCTTTCAACGAGCTGAAAGACAAGCTTACTTCAGCGTCAGTCCTTGCGTTACCAAAGCCGGGTGTAGAGTACCTGGTTTACACCGATGCGTCCTTACGGGGACTTGGGGGAGTACTTCAGCAGGAGGAGAAGGCTATAGCTTTTGCTTCCCGCAAGCTCAAGCCGCATGAGAAGAATTACCCCACCCACGACCTGGAGTTAGCAGCGGTCGTCTTTGCATTGAGGATATGGAGGCACTATTTATTGGGGGAGAAATTCCGTTTGCTCACAGACCATAAGTCACTGCAGTACCTGTTCACTCAGCGAGAGCTGAATATGCGTCAGCACAGATGGCTAGAGTTTGTGAAGGATTACCAGTTCGATATACAGTATCATCCGGGGAAGGCCAACGTAGTTGTTGATTCATTGAGCCGTAGATCGGTAGACGATGTAGCAGACGTCTGGAAAGCAAAATGGAAGGAGTTGGGTCACTAGGACGCAGTGGCACGTTCTTTCATATCCGTGATGTCAGTCACACCCGAAATTGTTACGAGGGTGATACAGGCACAGACCACAAACCCGTTTTGCCAGGAGCAGATTGTGCGACTTCTAGCCGAGGGTGCTGAGTCCTATTCTGTTAGTTTTGATGGAGGTTTACGGTTTAATGGAAGATTGGTGGTTCCAGAGGGAGCAGAATTACGTCATGCAGTGATGACTCACTCTCATGGGTCCCGATTTGCAGTACATCCTGGAGGAGATAAGATGTACCAGGATATGAGGAGGCAATACTGGTGGAGTGGGATGAAGAAGGACATTGCTGAATTCGTGTCCAAGTGCTCTACCTGCCAGCTGGTAAAGGTGGACCATCAGAAACCGTCAGGATTGCTTCAGCCATTGGAAGTACCCGCGTGGAAGTGGGAGAGTATTTCCATGGATTTTATTACAGGGTTGCCTACATCACAGCGGGGCCACGATCCTATCTGGAAGATTGTAGACCGTTTGACCAAGGTGGCTCATTTTCTGCCGGTGCGGACAGATTATACCACGGGTCAGTATGCTCAGTTGTTCATCGCGGAGATTGTCAGATTTCACGGGGTGCCCCTGAATATTGTGTCAGATAGAGACAAGATTTTCGTGTCTCGTTTTTGGGAAAGCTTTCAGGAGGCTATGGGTACTGAATTGAGGTTGAGTTCAGCTTACCACCCACAGACAGACGGACAGAGCGTACTAATCAGATGTTAGAGGATATGCTACGCATGTGTGTTCTCGATTTTGGAGGAGGTTGGGAGCCACATCTTCCACTGGTAGAGTTTGCTTATAATAACTCTTATCAATTTACGATTGGTATGGCTCCATTTGAGCCTTTGTATGGCAGGCCTTGTCGTTCTCCAACTTGTTGGCTCAAGGTGGGGGACAACAAGTTGCTAGGACCAGAAGTGATTCAGGAGACCTCCGCGAGGATTGAGATAATCAGGAGTCGTATTCGGGTAGCCCAGGACAGGCAGAAGAGCTACGCCGATGCGAAACGGTTCTTCCGGGAGTTTAATGTGGGAGATCAAGTGTTATTGCGTGTATCTCCTATGAAGGGAGTGATGAGGTTCGGGAAGAAGGGGAAATTGGCTCCGAGGTACGTGGGACAATTTCCCATCATCGAGAGAATTGGGCCGGTTGCATACAGGTTGGGACTGCCAGAACACTTACATCGCATCCACGATGTATTCCACATCTCGTCGTTGAGACGATATCTTCGGGATGATATGGCCCATACTCACATTGCGATAGATGAGATAGACTTACAGTCTGATAGCTCTTACGAGGAGAGACCAGTGGCTATTCTAGACTATAGTGAGAGGAAATTGAGGTCGAAGATAGTTCCACTTGTGCGTGTCCAGTGGGAGCATCATAATGTGGAGGAATCCACTTGGGAGCGTGAGGCAGTTATGCGCGAGAGATATCCAGAGTTGTTTTTACCAGGTATGCCTTATTTTCCGAATTTCGGGACAAAATTCCGTTATTAGGGGGGAAGTATGTAATACCCCGTATTTTTATGCTATATTAATTTGGGGATTTATTAAATTTAACGTGAATGATTTATTTAATAAAAATCCGGAAATTAATTATGTTATTTTTATTAACGTGACGAGAGTTAGTAATTATGGAAAAATTGGTTGAATATTACTAATGAGCAAAGTAATATATTATATTGGTTATATTGAATGTCATGAGTGAATTAAATGACGATTTCGGAAATTTAAGTCGGAACGTGCTCGTGTCACGTCGGGACTAATTTGGTTAAATAAAAAGTGAATATTTTATAAGTTGTCCGTATGGTCGTTTTGAGTGCGCCAACGCGTCCGGTAGGGTCGAGTTAGTCAGAAAAGTGTACCCGGGGGTGTAGTTTGGGTCTCGGGGCATTTTTAGGCCTAATTAGTACCCCGGGAGGGCATTTTAGTCATTTTACATAATTGGGTAATTAAACCCACGAAATTCAGCAACCTATATCAGCCATTTAGGTTAGCTTTTAGGGTTAGAATATCCAGAAATCAAGTGACGGCCATTGGAGAAGAGAGGAGAGAGCTCCAAGGCAATTCAAGGCCAAGAAGCCACCGGTTTGCACCGTCGCCACCACCACCGTGTAGATCGCGAGACGAGGAACGCAGCCACACCAAAATCAGCCGTGAATCAGAATACCAACAATCCCAGGCAAGTGTTTAACTTGCGTATTTTCGTTAATGCAAAGCTTCATATTGGTTTAGGATTGATTAGAGATGATAAATATGGAAGAACACCCAATTTGTGTTAGGAAAATGCATGTAGGAATGATTTATATGTTAATTCTGGAAACCCTTGCCATGTAGAGGAAATAAACCACGAAATTTTGATGATCATAAGAAAGAAACTCTGGAGAAAGATTTGTTAGGAAATTGTTTAAGAAAATTCTAGGGTTCTTGATAATTGGAGATAATTCTAGGTTGAAAATCTATGTTTAAATGATGAATATGTACATGCCTTACGTTAGAATCATCTGGTATATTGTTATAATGTTAGTAGTAGAATTCTGGGACGATTGGAACTTGAAAATATGGATTTGGTGAAATTTTGGTGATGAAACCCGTAACTGCATTCTGCAGAATTTTTCCCAGACCTGCTTGATCGATCGATCGAGCCCAGAGCTTCGATCGATCGAAGGTTCGATCGATCGAGCCCCAAGCTTCGATCGATCGACCTCTCCTGGCAGACTCCTAATTCCCTCTTTAAATGAGTTAAATTCAAATTGTCGTGATATAATTCTTGGGCATTCTTGATAAAATGATTTAGGAGACATTGAGGACAAGTAGGGCATAGGAATAAATGTTGGGACCTTTAATCTTCAACGAGAATGGTATTTATGGGACATTTAATTTAGGGTTGGTGAATTTATAAATTTAAAGGGTGAGGTGCGTAAGAGAGTTACGTTGGAACCTAATAAAGACACTTACTGAATTTCAGATTTGTGAGGATATAGTCCACGAGTGTCAGGTAATGAGTGAGAAAACCCTTCGAGTTAAGGTTAGGAACGAAACCTTATACGTAATTCTATAAATGTGAAATTAAGGATAATTGGTATAATGATGGGTGACGAGAAGAACCTATATTAATATGATAAAGTGGTATCTTTATATGATTGTGTGTACATATATTATATACTTGTGAAAATCATGCTCACGCTACTTGCTATCCCTGAGGTTTCCGCGCTGGGACAAGTCTTATCTCGATGGGACCTTTATGGGGGATATTGACTTGTACCCTAGAAGATAGATATCCTCGGTACAGGCTATCAACGTGATAGTTCAGACGGTTCTAAGAGACGCAGGCATGTGCCATCCTCTTAAAGACTTGGAATCTATTCTTCGCCTCAATATTGTTTGTGTATTCATGTTAATACAATTCGAGAGTGATTCCGATTGTATTCCCCTTAATATGAGTGATATGGGGTTCTGGATAGTAGAGTATGCACGCACCATAATTTAGTTGGGGTGCTGTTATAATATATATTATACGAGTAGTTAATATATATATGAAATTTTGAAATTTGGAACTGCCTACTGTAATTTGATAAGTAGGACATGGTTGATGACACATATAGTAAGTACTTGTTTTGTGGAAGTATAATATGTCACTGGGAAACTTTATAAATGAATAAAAGCTAAAACAAGTGTAGTGCTACTAATTGGTAGTATTCTTTTTAAACCAAAAATATTGTTCGGTTTTGAAATCTTATGAGTCAGTTTAAGATACGCTAATTTATTGGGAAGGTTAGTATGATAAAATGTTAAGATAAACCGTTGGGAAGGTTAGCACGATAGGTGTGCACAATAGAAGAGAGGTGAGAATTTCTCAAGAGAGTGTCGCTCTAATATGTTGTTGCATTGGCCTGTATCAATTTAAATACTTGCTAAACGTATTTTAAAACCAAACACACTTTCGGGCTCTGACCCGTTTCTTTTTCTCTCTCTCTTTTGTATATATATGTATATATTTCAGGTGCCCAGCCACAGGGGCGTCTTGCTTAGGATCCCTTGAAAGGAACGTGCTGCAGCTTAGGTGGGAGTTGCAGGTTACTTGCGTAGACGGCTTCCCTTATTGACTCCACTTTTAGCATTCTCATTTATTGGGCATGTGTCGCCCTTTCCATTATTTCATTATTGTTGGGACATTTGTATTTCAGTTTTCCAGTATTGTTACGATGGGTTTTATTCAGTTTGTATTGGTGACTTTAGTTTTCATATGTGGACATTCGATTGACGAATCTATTATATTATTGGACTTTGTGTTCCAAGTTTATTGTGGTGTAATTCTTAATTGTAGAAATGTTGTTAATAAAACAAATGTTTTTCTTTAAATAAAATTTGGAAAGTATGTATGAAAATGGTTTTTGACACTTAGCTTAATTATTTAGGGTGTTAAATTGGAAAACGTATTTTTATCGACAGTGATGCTGAGAATGAACCAACTGTTTACCTTGATTTAATTTAATAAAGGAGTGATCGCCCGGTATTTAATTAGGCGGGGTGTCACAATGCGATGAATCCGCGTCTGGTAATTCTCCAGCTACTTCTTCAATTAATTATTTCTATCATTATTCCACTATCGAGAAGGAGTATTAAGAAGAGGACTCGTTTGAGTCTTCGGTGAGGTTTTTGAGTTGCTTAATAATAAACAGTGAAATTTTGTTTAGTAAGTAGAGATGCAAAACATGATGTTCATAGGTTGAAAAACCTATCAAATATAGTAATAAATTAGGAACGTAATAATGTTGATTGTCGGGGTGAACAGGTTATAAGAAAATTTGAAAATTACATTGTTTATTGCATTTACTCATGTAATCTTAGTTATTTGGATTTGAATGGATTTTAAGAGTAGATTTCTTATGTTGTCACGATTAGAGGAGGTAAATTTTGAATCGAAAAAATTCTAGTTTTCATATGCTGCAGAAGTTTTTCTGAGTTTTCAAAAGTAAAATATGTAAACCAAACCTCTTTAAGTCCTGCAAAACCCTTCAGTATGGTACAAATGAACACTCTTGAAATGGCTCAAGAGGCTGTGCAATTAGTATATGATTACTGCATTATTAGTCTACAACAGATTTTCATAACCACTATCTTATCAAATTAGGATAACTACTTCGTGAGATAAAAATAACTTTTGAGGAAAATAATTGGACTAATTTAAGCAATAATTTTCAATATGAGCACAGGAACCAATAAAAACAAATGAAACATATTTCCACTACACAGTAGGAATAAACGAAAAAGAAAAAAATACAGCAAATAAAACCAGTCTGCCTATGTTTTTGCCCAAAAGCGGGTGAGATTGTGTGACGCGCGTCTATGAAGCACAGATGTGGGTGTGACACGGTGCCGGTGCGGCAATTCGAAAAATCTCTAAAAAGTAGGATAGGAGTGCGTTGGGAAATATAATAAAAATATAAGATATATTATAATATTCCTTAAATTTATTTAGATAGTACATTAGGTTTTCTACAAATTAATAACTACTTTTATTACTCTCCATCCAACATAAAAAAAAGGGACCATAACAAAAAAGATTTAAGTAATTATAGCATTCGTGAAAAAGATCTATTCAAACAACTTCCCACTACTTAATTTCAGCTTTCGTAAAATCTAGCCATGTGCTTAACTTTTCGAACACCACTTGTGTAAATTATTCTAGAACTATTATTCAGTGTCACCACTCGAGGTCGAAAAATATTGAAAGCTGATTTGCAATAACATGACAATCTCAAGCTTGAAGATTCACATCAATAACATCCACATCAATGATTTTCAATTCAATTTGCATCTTTCTAACTCACGAATCTCTCTGTCTTTGGCCAACTCTCACCATCTCTCCTTCTCAAAAGTTTCATTCAATCTAGACTATATATCCTCGTAGCTTCACGAAGGGCGTTGATAATAAAATGCGAGCAATATTGGTTGACCTCGGTATTCTTCACAAGTAAAATCAGGATTCTCAAAGAATTCAAGAAGAATTTGTAATTAAATTTAATTAAAATAGTTGGATACGCGTAAGAATCGCACCCGATTCAGGGGCGATTCAGATTCGTTTACCATTTTGAAGAATCCATGCTTCATAGGTGTGTGTCGATCTTCAAAATAGATATATTTAAGTGTGACTAGACTGTGACATATATAAATATATTTATATTTATATTATAAATGTTTTTAATTGTGTTGGTTTTACGTTCGATAGCTCCGTCCCAAATAAATGTATCCCTTTCGTACTAAATTTCCGTTCTTAGTTCAGAGCTGGGGCACCTCTGGGATAGATCAGTGAAAGATTTTTACAAAGATTTTACTTCAGCTAATGAACTGGGTAACAAAGATTTTACTTCAGCTCATGAACTAGGTAACAAAGATTTTACTTCAGCTAATGAACTAGGTAATGACCATCTTCTTCGCGTGCTTGCTAATTGATAGTGTTGTGGGATGCAACACTACTATATAAACCATGTGAGCTCATCACAAAATTAATGTTCTTGAACGCATTAAAGATGTGGCCCGGGTAAAATATGGGTTTTTAGATGGTATACCCGATCCCGTTTACATTGATTGATATCGAGGTCATGGGTCTGAGTCAGAGGCGTCGAGGAATAGGAAGAATGTTGTGGGTTTCAACACTATTCTGTAAACTATAAACCATGCAAACTCATCGGTGACTAGCTGGGATTGAATGTCACTATAATCAAAAAAGGTGTGGCTTCCCCTCAATTAGGACCATATGGTTTTCAGTTGAGAGAACTTGAGACGGTCCACTGGATCCTGTTACTTAGATTACATAGATCACAGAGCCTTATATTGCCCTTGGATAAAATTCAATCTTGAGTAAGCACTGTTGGCAGGAGCTATTCCCATCGGTTGGGAGCACAAATCTTCTCCCATAGTAGCTTATAAGCAGAGCCCACATATGAGAAGTTCTATTCTAAAGTAGGGCTACAGACCTCCCGATAACCAAGCGTGTTGGGTGTGACACCCCGACTAAATAAATAATGGGTAGCTACCCCTTTATTCAAATTAATACAAAATGTCAAGTTGGTTCAGTTCATAGCATCACTGTCGAAAACATTTTTAAACAATTACTAGCCACCTAATATTTAAAAAGTGAGTTGCCAAATTTTATTAAATTAAATTAACATGCAATCCATCGAATATTTATCAATTAATGATAACACAATTACATCACAGTCACAACAGAATATAAATGGAACAATAAATGAGTCTGGAGTAACATTCCTCATAATAGTCCCAAATACTGAATAAAACGGAATACAACGTCTGAATAATAAATGAATTTAACTCCAAAACTGAAAGGAAACTGAGTATGCTAAAACTGTCTCTAAAAGAAATGGGGAGACATGCCCTAACAACTGAGTAAGTCTGAAATGGAATCAATATAGAATGTGGAGGCGTCTATCATCAAGGCCCTGTAACTTCCACAGCAGGTACAACACGTCACTGGAATGGAGCTCCTAAGCTTGGCGTCCCTGTGGCTGGACACCTAAAAGGTTTTTACAAGAAAAATATATTTGAAAGCAAACGGGTCAGAGCCCGATGTGAAAACAGTTTAAAATATAGCAAGTGTTTAATAACATTAAACAGTGAATATTAAATACATGTTAGTTACGTGCACTCACATGAGTTCCTCACCTCTCAACTAATGTGCACTCCTATCGTATCCGTAACCCGTTCTAGTCATGCCGCTAACTAAATAGTCTAAATCACAACCTGACTTCACTTTATAATATAAGGGTCTATTCAAGACATTCTAATACAATATGTGCGTCTCTTCCTTTTATTTCTCATTCATTACTTATAATATTTACTGTATGAAATTCTTATTTTTATCTTTACTCAAAATGTCTCAAGAATACACATTTACACTTTAATAAAGAGTAGCAATTACCAGTATATTAATCCCAACATAAATATACAATTAGGGCACCCCTAGGCTAAGCTGCGGTGCACACATACTCTGCTATCGAATCCCGGTACATCACGTACATAAGGACCACGTGTTCCGAATCTCTCAGGAACCGTCTCAATAAGCAAAATCACACATAATGGAGGCGAACATAGTTCACATACCCATGGGTCACGCACATACCTACGCTCCCATGGTCAGCTGACTTATTAACTCACAAATAAGTCATTCACAGCCCTAGGTCCTTAAGGTACCAATCTAAATCCCCCCGTAGGCACACAAGGATTAGATGGCCCAGTTCGAAAGCCGAACTCCCGTGATAGCAAGTATGGTAGGTATGTTGTACACATATAAGTCCATATACTAAGCATTCACACAACTTAGATATCTTATAATATTAATAAAGGTATATTCTACATCCCTACCGTTATTCCAATATGTACATTTTTAAGTTTCCGGATAATATATAATATAGACCGCCGACACATCTCACGTCGTAGTTTCAAGTACTTCAAACCTAACTCAAAAAGGTTACCAAGTCTCCTATTATCCCCACATTTAAATCCACTATCTTAAGGTCCTCACCTCTGCCACTAACTTTAAATTATCAAACTATATAGAAGTTAATCATTTACTTTCAGTCTCTAATAGTATCTCACACGTCGAGCCTTATTAGGTTTAATATAATTCCCAAATTGAATTCTAATCATAATTCGGGTCTCATACACATGCCTACTGGTCTTATTTAAATCTAAGAGTGTTCACAAAATCCCCACCAATAATTCTCTAGGGTCGAAATTGTTAAAATTCAACAAAGGAAGAAATATAACCGATTCTGGGAAGGTCGATCGATCGACCTTGAATGTCGATCGATCGATGGTGGTCGATCGATCGACCTATGAATGTCGATCGATCGATCGCACCAGATGTGCTACGGACTGCTTTGTTTTTCAGTCTCAGATTTGTCCCAAAACTCCATTACAAGGTATGAAACTCTAATCTAAGGTTATAGGATCATTATACAACCAAAATACATTATTTTTAACGTTCCAAAACCTTTAAATCATCAACAATTGGCCTTATATGGATCAAAACTTGAATAAAAACCCTAGTTTTCTATTTTCTTCAAGAACAATGATAATTCTCCTCTTTAATCCGTTTTTAATTCATCAAAGGTTATGTTTTGGGTACTGAATTCGTCCAGAACAAATCTACATGCAATTCCTAACCAAGGTTTAGAGTTCTACATCAATTTCATTGGGTTTTCATCATCTTTCAGGGCAAATATTAATTTCTACACTAATCATGGAGGAAATATTCGCTGAAACTAATGAAATCAAATCACTTGCCTTAAGTTTGATGTTCATAATCGTTGATGGTGTCCAGGGGCTGGTTCTTTCCTTCTTTCCGGTAACAATTCCGTCAAGATTTGGTGGTGGTGGTTGGTGGTTGGTGGCTAGGTTTTGGAAACCTCCTGCAACTTCCCCTCTAACTCACGTAGCCCACTCTTTGTTTTTGGCTGATAATGGCCCTAATGGCCTTTCCAATAATAAATAAATAAACACTAAAATTCGTGGGTCTTAATTCCTTAATTTTTAAAATGACCAAATTACCCTTCCGGGTTGCCGGTTTGGCCTAAAAATTCCCCAGGACTCTAACTAAACCCCCGGCTAGTGTTTTCTGACTATCTCGACCCCTCTGGACACGTTGGCGCACTCAAAATGACCATACGGATGATTAAATTATAATTTACTTTTTAATCTAATTAAATTGATTCCTGACGCGACTGACACACGCGTCCCAACTTAATTTTCCAAATTGTCGTATTTATGATTCTCGACAATTTTAATACTCTCAATACTCATATATTACCATATATATTCAGTAATATTTAATATTATCATCATAATCAAATACCAACTCACGTCTCGCTAGTATTTAAATCCGGATTAATTTCCAATTAATTCTCATTTAATTTAATTAATCCATTAAATAAAAATCAATAAAATTACGGGGTATTACATTGGGTTGATCATTGAACCATTTATGTATTGAAGAAGTATGAACAAGTTAATACGTCCATTTTTTAAGAAAATCTATTAACCAGGAACCCAATTAACCTAGTGTGTACCAGTTCCTGTTATAATATTAAATGAATTATGATTGAACAAGGTAGTCGTTTATTTTGTTGATACTTCATACTTTAAAGATAATAATGCAAAACAATATCATTGATGTAATTGTAACTAGATTGAAAACAAATATTTGCGCAATTGTTTTAATACATTTGTCATTATTTAATTGATAGTATGTCAGGGACTGGATCATGGTTTTAATGGTGAGCCAATGACTTGGTCACTTTGTATGGTTAACCTCAGGGCAGGGTTTTTATAAATATGTTCTAAATTTGAGAGTCCCACATCAAATAGGAGCCTAAAGGCTACCAAAGTTGCTCCTTACAAATAACAACGTTTGAAAGTGGGGACTATAAAAGTTGTGCCTTTTTTTTTTGCAGCCATTAGTTAGGCTGTTTTTCATACTTCAGCAGCCATTTTTTGTGCCGTACTGCCTAAACTTCACTTAAAATTTTGAAGAGATCTTGGCTATGTCAGTTCACGTATTTGACCAAGTCAATCCACGAATTCGGTGCGAACACAAACCGAATTCGGTAAGTAGCAACTTGAGTGTGAGTCAGCCCAATGTCACTAAATACTCTCTCCCACCCCCACCCCCACCACCCCCACCCCCACCACCCCCAAGAGTACCACGTTTCAGATTTCGCATACCCTCCTATTAGGGTAATTTAGCATCTCAGATCATTCCTCTTTTGTTATGAAGAGAAAAAGAGAATAACAAAGAAAAACAAAAAAGCATACATGTAGGTGACAAAGTTGTCTTGATACTCTTCATCCCAAGCACATTTACAAAATCCTAGTTACTCCAAAACTGTCCAAGACTATAATCTAAATTTAAAGAATGACAAAGTTCAGTATATGCTACATTTACTATCTACACACACTTAATATTGTATCCAAAAAGATTCAAATCATAGTTCAAGTGAACTGTGACCAAAACAGTGGCCCAACTAAGCCTATCCCCAACATACCACGTACTCATACTCTTCGAAAACAATATGCTCACGAGCTAAAATCCAAAAGAGAAAAGGGAATTAGAAAAAGTACTCATAGGACAAAAACTAATTGAAAACTCGTTTTTATAATCGAGAAATACTCAAGCTCAACTCAACGAAGCCTTTTTCCAATTATTTGAGGTTGGCTACATGAATCCTATTTTTTCATACCATTCTATTCAGCGCAATATCCTTGGTTAAACCAATAATATCATGTTTTTTTTACAATATCCCACCGAAATAATTACCTTTACCACTAGCATTACTATCAATACTAACTAAGTCACTCTTCCTTGTGGAAGCATTTATTGGTCTTCGTTTGACGTGCCCAAACCTTCTAAGTCAATGTTCTCTCAATTTATCTTCTATGGGGCTAATATTATTTCGCGAATATGTTCATTTCTAATATTATCCTTTCGAGTTTTACCACAAATCCATCTTCGCATCCGCATCTCTGCCACGCTCATTTTCGGCACATTTTGTTTCTTGGTGACCAACACTTCGTTATGTATAACATGGGAGGTCCAATGGTCGCACTATAAAACTTCCCCTTTAATTTCATAGGTATACGCCGACCATATCATATGTCAGTAGTACTTGTCCACTTAGCCCAACATGCTTTAACCTATGAGTAACATCATCACTAATATTTGCATCTCCTTGGAGAATCGGGCCTAAACAATGAAAATGACCACTTTTAGACATCTCATAACCCTCAAGTTTCACCACATACTAATATCCGTTCAGTCCTACTTATTAATATCCGTTTTAGTCTTACTTATTTTAAACCCTACTATTTCACAGGTTTCTCTCCACACATTCAATCTAACATTAATCATTACCTTAGTTTCATCACAAATAACGTAAATTGCGGCACCTCATCTTGTATTCGCCCAATCAATTCATCCATAACAAGAGCAAAAGGATAAGGATGTGGGGTTGAACCTTGGTGCAGTCTTACAATAATTAAGACTTTACTACTCTCTCCGGTTGTTGTCCATAAAGCACGGACTCGACACGTATTTCGTGTTTCGACATGACATGCAGCACGTGATTTTTTCAAAAGCCAGTATACGACACGCTAGGATATGTATAATATTTAATATAAAAAAAATGGGCAAACCCAGTGCACGAGGCTTCCGCCACTGCGGGTTATGGGGGAGTTAGATGTACGCAACCTTACCCCTGCATATGCAGAAAGGCTGTTTTTGCGACTCGAACCTGTGACCTCAAGGTCACAATAGGGCAATCATACCGTTGCTCCAAATTTTTTGGAGAAAATCTGTTTTATTTCGTTAATATATATATATATATATATATATATATAGCTTTTCTCTTAAACAGATGTCCGTTTTTGGGACTAAAAATGGACTAAAACGGTCTGATCTTTTAAAAATAGTAAAACGCATTTTTTTGAGTTGATTTTTTTCTGAGATATATAGACATACATGGGTACCCCTACAAAAAAAATCAGCTCAAAATGAATTTGTTTGCTATTTTAAAAAAATCTTTCAAAATATGTCAGATTTTGCTAGCGCAAACCCAAACATATATTGACAAATTTTTTTAAAATAGCAAAAAAATTAATTTTGAGTTGATTTTTTTTTTTTGGTGTGGGGGGGGGGGAGGGGGGGGGCATGTATGTCTTTATATCTCAGAAAAAAAATCAACTAAAAAAAGTGCATTTTACTATTTTTTAAAGATCAATCCGTTTTTAGTCCGTTTTTAGGAGGTCCTCTTAAGAGAATTCCTATATATATATATATTAAAATATATTTCTTCATAAAATACATTATTAGAGCATTCTTAACTTTAAATTAAGAAAATAGACCATACAAAACATAATTCAAACAAATTTTAACATTAAAAATCATAAATACATGCCATCACATTAGATAAATAAATCCAAAAAGTTTTGAAAAAATTAAAAAAATTAAAAAATAGTAATTTCATGTGTCTTTTTACGTGTCCTTTTACGTATCCCAGTGTGTTTTGGACGTGTCCTAGTGTGTTGCCACGTGTCGCTTGTCCGACTCGAGTCAAAGATAAGTCATGGCTTCCGCGAAAGTATTCGTGCTTCGTAGGTTGTTGTGTTCTAAAAGGCGCGCCTAGGCTTGAGGCTTGAAAGAAACGCCTCGCCTACACCTTATTACGCCTTATTCTTAGTAAAAGGCTTAAGCCGCACTTTTTTCGATATCGCCTTTTAAAGACTTTTTTTCACAAATCTGACCAATATCTCGTCCAAAACAATCAAAATACAAACAATATCCCAAACTTCTCTGCCTCTCGTTCAAAAACAAAAACTAACATTGTCGACCGACTTCCGACCAAAAGTCTATATGATTCATTTGAAAAGTGAAAAATACATTTCTTATATTGAATCATTTTGTATTGATTATTGATTATTGATTATTGAATGATTACTGATATTGATTATTTAATTATGAAACATGCATTTTGTATATGGCTCATTAAATGTTGAGAAATACATTTTATATTATTTTATTATATTACTAGCCTTAGAATAATTAAAATATTAAAAAAAGGAAAAACGCCTTTTTACGCCTAGGCTCCTAAGGCTTGAGGCTTGACCTCTACGCCTCGACCACGCTTCACACCTTTTAGAACCTTGGTAGGTGGTTGTTTTTCATTTGCATGTCTCCATCATACATACTGTCAATCACATAAATATATCTATGAGTCACCATTTTTATATAAACCCACGATATTATATCTCTAGGAATTATCGCATGCGCTTTCTTCAAATCTATAAAAACCTTATAAAGATCATTCATTATCTCTCTATACCTTCCCATTAAGCTCCTCAATAAATATATAGCTTTCATCACATAAACCCAAATTGATTCTCAGATACCATTATTTCTAATCTCAATCTATGCTCTATCACTATTTCTCAAAGTTACATTACATGACTCATTACCTTAATCCTATGTTAATCATTATAATTTATTGAACAATATTGTCAAGCAAGACACTCCTTCCTCCCCTAAACACATCTAACTTTTACTAGGAATACCATATGGTCCTACTGCCCTCCCCATTTTCATTTTTTTTATGCAATCCTAACTATAGCTGTCAAAATCGTCTGATTCGATTCGGAGGTAAAAAGATTCGAATCAGGAAGAGAATCGAAAATGTCTAAAGAATCGTTCGATTCGGATGAGAATCATCCGATTCGAGATGGAATCGGGAATCGAGTAAGAAAACGATTTGCAATCTTGGAAGTTTCACCTTACACATTTATTTTTTCTAACCCAAAACAAAAAAAGCCCACACTTAGCCTGTAACCCATAACAACCGAAGCCAACCCAACCCTTTTCAAGCCGTTTTTACAAACCGTACCCAACACAACCCTAATCCAAGGCCGTTTTTACAAACCGTAGAAAATCGAAGGTCGTTCTTCTTGTTTTGCTGCAAACCGAAGTCGGTTCTTGATGTTTTGCTGCTATATTAGTAAGCCGTAGCAAATCAAAGGCTTTGGATCAGGGTTCTTGTTGTTTCTCTGCAAACCGATGGCGGTTCTTGACCTTTTTACAAGCCGTTTTCAAGTTTTGTTGTTTTGCCCCATACGGTTCTTGTTGTTTTTATAAACCGAAGGCCAAAAAAAATGAAGGTATGCTTTGCTCCATACGGTTGTCTTTTTGGGTTTTCTTTTGACGTTTTTTTGGGGTTATAAAACCATTCGTTTTTTAATAAAAACATTCGTCTACGTTTATAAAAACATTCGGGTTTTTTTTGCTGTATTTTTTTTTTGTTATAAAATCATGCTTTTTTTTTAATAAAAACATGAGTTTTTTTAATGTATTTAAAGTTGTTTTGTTGTTTTTTTTTGTTACAAAATCATTCGTTTTTTTAATAAAAACAAGAGGTTACGTTTTTTTCTTGTTGTATTTGCTCAAATTCTTTTGCTTTTTTTTGTTATAAAACCATGCGTTTTTTTTATAAAAAGATGAATTTTTTTAGCTGTATTTAATGTATTTGAAGAAGTTCATTTGCTTTTTTTTTTTAATAAAAACCATGCTTTTTGTTATAAAAACATACGTTGTTTATTAAATAAATTGATATTGATATGTAGGTTGTTTGATTTTTGGAAATCAAGATGGTAACCGATTATGATGAATGAATGAAGAATGATCATTGATGATGACTTTTTATGATTTCATTTTGTTTTTTACATTTTTAAGCTTAAAATGAATGAAAACATGTGCTACGTTTAATTTTTGTGATATATTTTGGTATATTATCACGTGCTACGATTAGTTTTTTTGTCATATCATGCTTAATTTCCAATTCTATAGTGTTAAATCCATTTACGTATGTTTTAATACATTATTATCATTTGGTTCCGATTCAACTGATTCGATTCACGATTCACGATTCGGGGGTAAACGATTCACGCTACGATTCGCAATTTGACAACTATGATCCTAACCTTTGTTGTCTTAATTCTGTTAAAAAAAATATTATCTTGAATCTCCCAAAGTTCCTCCACATCCAATCAACTCCCATTTTTTCATTCAATAACCTTTCAAAATAACTTTTCCAACATTCCTTAATCACTTCATCCTTGACTAAGATTCTCGTATCATCACACTTTTAATATACTTGACGTTATTAAAATCTTTTTTTTTATCCCTAAGTTAGCAAACTTGTAGATGCTTTTTTCCCCTTCATACGTCCATAGTTTTATCAAAAGATCACCTTACGCCTTAACTTGGCATCTCTTGCCATTTTCTTAACTTCTTTCTAAGCCCATTTATATTTCTCAAAATTTTCTTCGCTTCAAGTTGCTTTCCATGTTATAAAGCATTCCCTTTTGGCTTTAACTATATTATGTACTCCATCATTCCACCACCAAGAATCTCCAAGAATCCCTTTCGATATTCTCCTATGCATGTGGCTATCTTATTCCACATCATATTAGTCTCAACATGAGCATTTCATGTCGCGTCTTTTAATATATATCTTTTGATAGTTCTAGTTTCTCTTCTTTCAAGATCCACCACCTAGTTTGTGGGTTAATCATATCTTTTCGCACTTGTGATTGATTTTTAATATTTATATCCATCACCATTATCCGATGTTCCGAGGTTAAGCTCCTCTCGTGATAACCTTACACTGTTCACACATTAATCGGTCTCCTTACATATTAGTGAAAAAGTCTATTTGACTTGTGGTTCAAAGTCACGATATAGGTCTATAACTCTAAAGCCCAACATCCAACTCAATCTCGGTGTCGGGTGTCGTATCAAGGCATACGCAACAATACGCAATTTGGAGAATCCGAATAATTTTGGAAAAATATATATATATTTTGGAGAAATAAGAATTGAATTATGGATTAATTAGATAAGTACAAAACCATCATCCTGTTTGCATGCCATTGCAAAATTTATTGTACTTATGCGTATCGCGCTTATTAGCAACAATATTCCACAATAGTTAAATGTAAATTAATTGCATTCTTTTCACCATTTTCTTAAATGTAATATTAAAACTAACTTGTAATTAAGTAAATAATAAGTACTTAATTAATATATTACATAATACATTTCTAAAAATATTTTAAGTAAATAGAGGCCCGTTTTGAGAGATAATAATGATATATTTTAAAACATATTAAGTAAATAATGATACATTTTAATACTTATTAGGTGAATGAAGATACATTTTTTCAATAAATTTCAAGTAAATAAATAAGTTTTTTAAATATAATAATACATGTGTACTACAATTTACTGAATAAATATAAATATATTATCAATCATATGGTAAGGATGTAATTCAACATATATAACATCACAAATTTGATAAAAGTGGTATTTAATGACTTTTATAATTAAAATAAAATTTATGATAAGTTATTGTTCGATTTGTCCTAGACAACCGATATCTCGTCGATATTGTCCGAGTCGACCGAGATTGCGTCGATATTGTTTAAGTCAACCGAGATCTCATCGATAAGGTCCAAGTCAAGCCAAGAATGCTTATTACGCAACTTGTGTCACGATTTTGAAACGGCAGGCCACGAAACCGAGTCAATTCAGTATCGCTCGATATTTTTGAACCTTGATTTGACTCGTATTTGTTCCGATGTTAAAGCCTCTTTTTAAAACATATATTTACTAGTACAAGATCATATGTCATCACAAAATCTAAGATAGACTCTTCACCATCGTTCTTTTCTGTAAAACCATAGCCTCCATGCAACATCCCATACCAACTTTCTCCTATATATCCACTAAAATCTCCTCCCCATATATAAATTTTCTCACCTACATATATTACTTGAATTAATTTGTCCATTTATTCCAAAATTGTACTTTACTATGTTCATTTAATCTTACTTTAGGAGCATAGGCTTCAAAATTGTATTTTCGTATGTTTATCTAATCTTACTTATGGTGCATAAGTGCTAATAAAATTGAATATGTTTTAACCTAATACCAATGTTACAAGTATAAATCTATCGCTTCTCCGAAAAACAGTTACAATATATTTCTTAAGGTTCTTATCTACTATTATTCTGACACCGTTCATATGCCTCTGTGTTCTGTATAATATAATTTAGATCTTGTATTTTCTACTTTTCTAGCTTTCTCACCGACCCATTTAGTTTTCTATAAACAAAACAAGCTATGTTAAAGTTTCTTATAATGGTATTCACTAGCTTCATTCCTTTCCTAGTCAAAGTCTCTATATTTCAAGTCGCTAACCTAAGTCTACTATCATGAACTAACTTCTTCACCCGCACATGTCTTGCCCATTTCTCATCGCACCTGGGCATCGATGTGGCGCCCCTTGCTTATTTTTTGAGACACCATGTTGCAGTTGCAATGCCTCTTGATTATTTTTCGGGACACGCGATGGCAGGCGCCGTATCCTCATATGATTCATATTTATAAGGATACGTATTTATCTAACAAGTTTTGCATTGGTTTACCTAACACAACGCGCTTCGGACCAGTTATGTCTAATATATAATATAAGAAATTAAGCATGACACAGATGGAGTTTTAATAATTGAGAAATAAGATCCATAAAACGTTTCATAGAAACTACTTGTAGAGGGATCATCTTAAAGTAAAACATAACTAGGTTAAACAACCTTAGGGCTTGGGCAACTTCGTTCTTCAAATCTTTGTCTGGAGGAAGCCTTCCTTTTAGCACTTCTCTAATATTATCCTTGTGTTGATCAATTCTGGAAGTGCAGAGGAAGAAAATATATTAGCTTCAAAAACAAAACTATTGGCAGAATAAAAAACATATATATATATATATATATATATATATATATATATATATATATATATATATATATATATATATATATATATATAGCGAGAGAGAGAGAGAGAGAGAGAGAGAGAGAGAGAGAGAGAGAGAGAGAGAGAGCAATTAAAAGCAGGACAGAGGGAGGGGGGAAATAAAATAAGGTGTAAACACCATAACCCTGAAAGTTTGAGGACGCTTGCAATGTTCCCCCCAATATTACAACCTTTGCAATTCGAGCCATGAATTACATTAAGTCGACAATTACAGCCCTACATCTCATTCCGTCTAAACATTGACGGACTACTGGTGTGGCTATGCTAGATGGGGCTCCAACATCTATTTTCATTTGTCCCTCACCTGACAAGCAGTTGTTCAAATTGCGAAAATTGAAACATTCAGGAAGACATTACAAATGACCCTGAACTTCAAGATTTATGGTGTCTTTTCCCCGTACATTAATAAAGAGAAGGGGAAAAAAATATATGTTTGGCTTGCATCTTTTTGTGTTTCTCTTTGCGGTTTTCCAACTCAGCCTTCTTTACAGACAGTTTTACTCTGTCCTCAGAATCAGCAGCCATGATATCTTTCTCACGGTTAAGTGCTTTAATTTGTTGACGTGTGGTAAATACATCCGTCTGCTTTTGGGATATATTTGATTCAAATTCTCTCTCAGCAAGTTGGTTAGTCTTTCTCTCAAGCTCAATACGCTGCAAGGATAGAAAGGAAAATTAAACAAATACTCAAAAGTAATTCTGTGAAAGACAATTGAGCAGGAGCATCAATACCAAGTTTTTCTCTATCTCAGCAATTTGGCCCACATTAATATTCGAAAGTTGGAGTTCCAATGAATCACGCTCACTTTCCACCTTTTTTATACGCTTCAAAATACCATCCTGAATGGAATTGCAAAATTTAAATAAATAAATATAAAACATAAAAAATCTAACATGTAACATGACAGAACAGGCATTAGAAGATATATATGATGTGCTTCCTCAAACAGAAACCTTCATGTCAAGTTTCGCCTTCTTTTGAGCCTCCACGTCTTTCCAATGATTATTTGCATCCATGTAGTGACCCCATGCCACGTTAACTTCTATCCCATTAGATTTCTGTAATAGCACTCTTTCCAATTAATATTCATAATCACATACGGTGAGCTGATAATATAGTGCTAAGTGTGCTAATATCAAAACATGTAAGCATATGATCTTGCGAAGATAAAGAAAATTCAGCGTGTGCTCGTAAAAGAAATAGAGAAATGAACTCGGTCTAAACAATTTGACAAAGTGTAGAATCTACCTTGTAATAGTCTCTTGAGAAGATAGTCAATGATTCAACATTAACAACAAACCAATAAAACAAATTTGTTTTAGCAATTTAATAAAGATAAGTGATGTAAGCAGAAGTATTTTCACAAAAACAACATCACTTGTTCAGAGGCCAATGACCTAATCTCTCTCTAATTCTCATTCATATCCAAAAGTAAGTGATTACAAAGAGTGGCCAAAGGCCTTATTTATAGGAACGTGTATCTTGCTAGCCAAGATAACCCTACAATGTAAAATAACCAAAGAGGGCACATTAAAGACATTAAAAGACAATGCCACCCACTAAATAATATAGCAAGTTAAATTGAGAAATAACATAATAAACCATAAAAATAAAATAAACAAAAAATGCAAAAAAAAATCCCGAATCTCTCGTACATATCACTCTCCCCAATTGAGAAAGGCTTGCCCACGAGCGTGAAGGCATGAGAGGTGAACACCAAAACCAAACGATTGGCGCCGTTCTCCCTAACTGAGAAAGGGAGACATCCACGAAAGTGCCCGGTGTATGGGCTAGCAAAGAGGTGAGGCCGAGTAATCGCAAATCCCAACCAAGGCCGACGAAAATGTGTGCAAGTCATCCAACCAATCTCCGAAAAATTGTCTAAAAAATTGCCAACACAAAACAAATCATCTTCCTTCCCAAAAGATAAGGAAAATGTCTCTGAGATCAAACACCTCGGTCTCTCGATACTTGACCGAGTGATCCAATGATCGACAATGAAGATATCGAAGAATCCCCAATACAGTACTTGAAATGGATATCATAAACATCGACCGAGGCACAAAAAGAGTGGGGAGCTCGTGGTTGTAATACCCCGTATTTTCGTGATATTTATTTTTGGGGATTAATTGAATTAAATGTGTATTAATTGGAAATTAATCCGGATAAAAATATTAACGAGATGTGAGTTAGTATTTGATTATAATGTGTATACTTGGCGATATATGAATATTGGTAATATTGAAATTGTCGCGAGATTGAAATACGGCAATTTGGGAAATTTTGTTGGGACGCGCGTGACAGTCACGTCAGGAATATAATTATTTGAATTAAAAAGTGAATTTTATTTGTATCACCCGTATGGTCATTTTGAGTGCGCCAACACGTCCGGAAGGGTCGAAATAGTCAGAAAACACTAGCCGGGGGTTAAGTTTGGGTTCCGGGGCATTATTGGGCCATACCGGTAACTTATAGGGGCATTTTGGTAATTTCGAAAATCTGGGAATTAAAACCCACGAAAATAAGAGATAAAAATCTGACTCTTTCTTTATCCACTAAACCCACTACTTACACTAAGGGACTTAATGGGCTACGGGAGAAGTTAAGAAATAGTCTTAACTTGCCAAAACCCAACCACACCTCCATTGTCATCATCCTTAGAGAAACTTGTAGAGAGAGAGAGAGAGAAAAGAATTCTGCAGAAAGAGAGAGGGAGAACAACTTAGCCTTCAAGATTCAACATCAAATTCAGAGAAAGATTAAGGCAAGTGGTTTAATTACAATTGATTCAATGCCATGCTTTTCCATGTTTAGGAATTATCGAATTTATCTTGGAAGATGATATAGACCCATGAATTGAAAGTTTAAAACTATGAACTATGTTAGGGACTGCATGTAGAAACACTCTGGACGAATTATGAACTCAGAATTATGACTCTTGATGATTTAAAAAAAACAAATTTTAGAAGAAGTTTATTAATGTTCTTGAGAGAAATAGAAATCTGGAATTCTTGATGAAGATTGATCCATATATAGCCCTTGGTTAATGAATTATTGGTTTTAGAACGTTATTAATGTTGTAGGATGGTTGTATGATGATACTATAACGTTATATTAGAGAATTATGCCTTAAAAGTATGTTTTGGGATGATTTGAAAACTGCAAAACGAAGCAGTCCGTAGCCATACCTGGTGCGTTCGATCGATCGATGTTCATCAGTCGATCGATCGACCACCATCGATCGATCTAAGGTCAAGGTCGATCGATCAACCTTCCCAGAATGAGTAAAGTTTTTCCTATTTAAAATTTTAATGGTGGTAACCCTTGGAAAATATTATTGGAGACCTTATGAATACCCTTAAACTTAAGGAAGACCAGTAGGCATGATTATGAAACTTGGACCTTAATTAGAATCCAATTTGAGGAATTATTCTAAATTAATGAAATTTGATAAGTAAGATAATATTTGGGTTAATAGTGTAAATTTGAATAATTTGATGAAATGAGGTTTGGGGCAGAAGTAAGGACCTTAGGAATAAAGATGTTATACGTGGGAATAATAGGAACTTAATAATCTATTTTAGATAGGTTTTAAGTATCAGAAACTACGACGTGAGACGTATCGACAGTTTAACTTTTATATTATCGGGAGACGTAAAATATACAAATTTGGAATAATGGTATAAGGATACAGAGTATACCTTTATTAATACTGAACTATCTAAGATGTGTGAATGCTTAGTATATGATTTTTATATGTATGACATACCTACCATACTTGCTATCACGGGAGGTTACGTTCGCTTAGGGCCTTCTTATCCTTGTGTTGCCCGGATTTAGATTGGTACCTTGAGGACATAGTTCAAGAGAACGACTTATTTGTGAGTTAATAAGCCAACTGACTGTGGAGCGTAGGTATCTACGTGACCATGGATATGTTGAATTATGTTCGCCTCCATTTTTGTGTGTGGTGCTTATTCCAACAATTCCTGAGAGATTCGGAATTTGTGATCCTTATGTACGTGATGTACCGGGATGGATAGCAGAGTATGTGCGCACCGCAGCTTAGCCTTTGGGTGCTTGTAATGTATATTTATGATGTGAATAATATACGGTTAAATGAAAAATAAATCGCTATGTTAAATTGTGGGTATAGTAATTGTAATATATGAAAAGATAAAAAGGGGACAAATATCAATAAATGGTTTTGTTAATCATTGGGAATCCGTGAATTAGAGTAGAACTCTCTATTTAATTGTCAAGGTTGGAAATTAAACGTGAACCGAGTAGAAGTGTTAGAAACTCTTTGGAATTAGATAGTTATGAGAAAACACATGAATGGGTACAGGAACGTTAGGAGTGCACAGTTAGACGAGAGGTGAGTATTTCATGTGAGAGCACGTCCTAACATGTATCTTGCATTTATTGTTTTAATTATTATTAAAGCACTCGTTGTTTTTAAAATACTCTCCACATTCGGGCTCTGACCCGTTTGCTTTCAAATCTATCTTTTTGTAAAAACCATTTTAGGTGCCCAGCCACAAGGACACCATGCTTAGGATCCTCATACAGGTGACGAGCTGTAGTTGTTTGTGGAAGTTACGGGGTCTTGCTTTTAGACGCTTCTATCATTTGGATTCCATGTTCAGTATTCCTCAGTTGTAGGGCATGCTGCCCAAATTCTATTAGAGACATTTCCATTTCAGTTTTTCAGACTTTGGCATGTATTAATCCAGTATTCAGTATTTCGTTACTTATTTCAGTTGTGGGATTTGTTGTGAGGAGTTTTTACTCCAGATTTATTTATATCATGTGATGGTTATTCTATTATTTCATTATGGTGATTGGTGATGTTATTCTTGCTTTAAATCTTTTATTGCATGTTAATCAGACTTTAATTAAAATTTGACAACTTACTTTTAAATACTAGGTGGTTAGTAATTATTAAAATGTTTTCGACAGTGATGCTATTAACTGAACCAACTTGGCATTTTGAATTAATGTAATAAAGGAGTAGCTACCCGGTATTTAATTAGTCGGGGTGTCACAGTGGTCACCACCAACAAGAACAGGGGGCTTATGAAATGGCTCCTCCAAGGGCAACAGCTAGTGGAGGTTTGTAGGGATGCACGGAGTCTCGATAAATGCACTTTCAACTCAAATTCAAGCTCCTCATACTCGATCCGACAATGGAGCGCCTCCCTGTAACACCCCGTATTTTTGGTACATTTAAAATTTAATTAATTCGGAAATTCTAAATTACTAGTGTGATGTAATTTAATGAATTAATTATGATAGAATAACATATAAATACTAATCTGGGATTGAATGGTTAATATTTAGGGAAAATTATTTACTGAGTGTATAGTAATAATGTAATTTCGTCGTTTCGAGTATTAATGACGAGATATGTACTTATCACATCCGGAAGTCGGTATAGACTATATTGGGTGGGGGATAAGTATTTTTATAAATTAATTCGGATGCAAATTCTGAGTGTACAGTTGAGTCCGGATGGGCCGAGATAGTCGGAAAAGTGTACCCAGGGGTAGTAAACGGGTCACGGGACGTTTTTAGACATAGTCGAGCCCACTCGGGGGCATTTTGGTCACTTGGGCTTGGCCCATTAGTCAAAAAACGGGAATGGATTAATTAACTTAATAAAAAGAAATAAGGGCTGGCTAAGCTTAAGCAGAGAAAGGAATTAAAGGGTTAGGAAACCCTAGCAGCAGCCAAAGCCATTTTGGGGATCTCAAAGAACCAACAAGGTCATCTTCAACCTTGGAATCCATCGCATATTCAGACACTACGAAACCTAAGGCAAGTGAATAACTTGCAATAGCATGAAAACTGTCTTTCAATTCATATTTGTGTGCTGTTATGAATTTAAAATTCGTTTTGGGGTTCATGGTATAAACATGGGGCTTTGATAATTCTAAAGAAAACATGAATCTGTTTTGGCCGAAATTATGAGGAGTTATGTAAAGATCTGATATTGGAATATTAATGTGTATCTGTTAGAATGATATCCAGATATATTAGAACGAATTTGATGAAGAAATTTGGAGTAAAAATGTGTTTAAGGAAAAAGATGAATTTTCCCCAAAAATTTATGAATCAGTTGTTTATGGACGAATTGATGGTTGTTGTAGTCTTTCTGGGTTATCCTAATAAGGTTTCTAGTATACTCTGGTGTTAAGAAGGCTTAAAACTCATGTTAGAAGAGATTAGGGTTTAAGAAAATCCGTCCATGGCTGCCCTGTCTTCGCGAAGAAGACGAAGACCTGTTCGATCGATCGATCGACGGTCTGGGTCGATCGATCGACGGTCGCCAGAATCTGGCAGTTCCGCCAGTTGGTTATATAAGAGGGAATATTTATATAAAAACCTTATGTAATTAATTATTGAGAAATTAAATACATGAGTTTGAATCTAATTAATTGTAGATAAATTAATTAGGGTTTGAGGCTAATAAATTAGAGTCGGGAATTGTGACTCGGGTACATTTATTTTGGGCTACGGGAGTAAGTCCAAATTTATGGTGGGGGCGACACCAAAAAAATAACTAAATTAATTAAAGTGCAATTTAATTAATATTTAGAGTTGGACCATAAGCTCTTAATAATTTTAATAGGCTTACGTTACGGATCTTAGCGAACGGTATAGCCGGGACTTTTATATTTATATATACGGAGGCGTTAGTATATATATATGGTGTGCACAATTAATATCAGTGATTAGATATTTGTTACTATAGTGCTATAGGGGGAGGTTGCGCGTAGTGGATGAATCCCCTAGCTTGAGGAGTAGGGTGAGGTCATTCGATAGAGCATGAAAGCTCTCCCAGGCCCTGCCAAGCCTGGTCTCTCGCAAGTACCGTTTGACCTCATACAAAACCCTTTAGTTATTATCGTTACGTCATTACAATCGTTAGAGCTTACAGAAATCAATAATGAAAGTACGATGTGATTAAAACAATAAGCTAATATATGAGTTGCCACGCTGAGCTGCCTCGCCAAGATGTCACGCTTGAGTTGCCACGCTGAGCTGCCTCACCAAGATGCCACGCTTGAGTTTGCCACGCTTGAGCTTATCCTCAGAACACTGTTGTTAATTAGTGGATTATCCCTAATCCCAGGATTACCTTCAGGCCCCCTCTACAGATTGTGTTCGTTTGAATCCCCTTCATATTGATAAGGAAACAGAGGTGGATCATTCTTTCGGTTTCTTGTAAAACTGCCTTTCTTTGAACCTTTAAGATTTTTTGAATGACAGGAATGCGAGCCAAAGTCCAAATATTTGCATAATTTGTATCTGATAGGAATATTATAATTTTTTGCAAGAAGAGGCGGACGATAACAACTACTTTATCCACTCGTGCTTTATTTTATTTAAGGAGGTTGAGGAGGGTGTTGCTCACTTAATTTTGTAAGGTGCAGCTTGTGCTTTTGCATGTTTATGAAGCACAATAAATTTGAAAGTTTCGTGCTCAAGGAGAATTGCCTAAATCCTGAACGGAGATCTAATTGATGAAGTTTGTTGATTGTGGAAATAATGAAGAACAAAGTGTTTGGAGATGTTTTGATGGCTCCTGTGTTGGAAGTATAGTTGAAAAGGTTTTTTGAAGTAGGGGTGAAGCGAGGGCATTGTTTGAAAAAATAATTACATATATGGTCATCCGAGTTGGGACATAACTAAGGGAAATTGATTCATAAAGACGCGTCCCATGGATTCGAAGTAGTGACCTACATTCGTGAGGCGCTAATCACATCCCCGTACTACCACTGGACTAAGCCCTCTAGGTTGCACGTTTGGGAGATCATTAATCTTGCTTGAGGTTAGATTGAGTCTTAATTGATGTAATTTAGAGTTAGGTATATTAAGTTAGTTGTATGGATTCAGTAATAGTACATATTTCCCTATTCCCTAGTATATGTCCAGTTAGTTATTTCAGTTTTCCTATTGTATAGGGTTGATTATAGTTGCATAAAGTTTAGTCTAGTAGCTATAAAGAGACATTTATATCCCCTAACTTAAATGGAAAGAGATTTTGAGCTATGATTGTGTATTTACTGCACAACCTTGCTAGGGCCAGCGCTATTCTCCTTTTCAACCTCCTTTATCCCACATTATATTGATACAAGTTTTTGCACTGTTCAAGGGGGCCTCTGGTCTCCATGCTAGTATTCCGGAAGGCCTAATGGTTCAATGATAGGAAAAGTGATTTTATTATTGTCATTGTTGCTTCCGGGGAAAAAAATCTGTGTCAACTCAAGTTTGAAGTTTCTTAAATGTTGAGAGGAATGACATGGAAGTTTTGGAATATAGTAAAAGAAACAGAAGAATTGACATGCAAATAAGACCTGCCTTAACAATATGTTATGTAATTTTCTTTTGTTAACTAACATACTTTCACATGTATTATTCACCAAATTTCCGGCATGAGGAGTCTAGAATACTTTGAGAACTTTGATCATTCTTAGTACAATCAAGCCAAGTTATTTGTGTTTCTCAGTTTTAAAAGTCATAATCTTAGTAGAATAGTCAATAAATAATGAACAATCTACTAAGTTTAATACTTTGAGTTTGAGAATTTGAGAAATTGCGACGGCAATTTTCTTGCCTATCCCTATTGAGGAGGATGAAACACTCATCAATGCATTACCAGAAAGTGTTACTTTGTGACTGATCTTCGGCATTAAAAAAAAAGCACAAGTACAACAAGACAATAGTAGCCCAAAATATGGAAGAGAAATTGGAATCTCGGCACAGCACTTTCTCAAGCAATCAATGGGACTTACAGGCCATATCCTTGTGATATTTGGAAATGTTATGGGTAATTTGTTCTATCTTCATCTGCAACATATCCACCTCATTGCTAGCTTCACGGAATTTAGAGTTCAAGTCATCAAACTCTTTTGTATGAGCACTGCACTAAAGGACGATGCATTAACATACGGAGAATCAAAATGTGTACTAAGGCTCCATTTGGCTCAGGATGAAATAGTGAAAGGATGGAAAGAATTTTCACTTGGACATAATTAGATTTGTCTTCACTATTTTTTCCAAAACCCATAACTATAGCACAGTACACTTTTTTTTGCACATACACATACACTTATTTACAATTTTAAAAAAAATGACTTTTGAATATATGGAAATCTTTTTCACTCTGGTAAAAAATAAGTCACCATAATACAAACGGAACCTATGAGAGAACAAATGAAATTGAAAACCAACATAAAGAACACCAATAAGGTTGTTAATTAGCCTCTAACAACCTGATGATAATTATATAAAGAAACAACCCAAATCAACTAAAAACAGTAAATGCCAGGTGGGTTCACATCATCACGTAGGATTCTACACAGCAAGTCAACCAAACAAGATTTCTAGAACATAAGGGCTGCTTTAGATTCAGAATGTAAATAGAATCCAATGATTCCGCCACGAACCAAATGGCCTATAGAATACAAAATCAGCTCTGACCTTAATTAATGGAAATATCAACTGAAACAAGGGCATGGTTAACCGTACCAATCTACTGATGTATTCATGCTCTGAGGAATATATTTTTTTCAATTCAACAATGGTGATAGCTGCCATAAAAGAACACTTGCTCTGATCTTAATGTTGAGAAATTTGAAAAATAATGTAGTGTTTAAATTTTCCTCATAATTCTGTTCACTCCGAAACTTTAGGTTTCTATGAACTTCTACTTATGAAAGTTATACAATCATAAATTGTCCCCCATCATTCCACCATCCTTTTCTGCATCTACTATGACTGAAAATTTCGCCTGTTTATGACAAAAACAACTCAAAAAACACAGCATAAACTACGAAAAACACAACTTAATTTCCAAACTGAAAAAGAAAAAAAACTCACATTTCAATTGATATGAACATAGAAAATACATTCAAAAACTACAAATATCTGGACGCAAAACTAATAAAATTAAAATTCTCTCACCAATAACTATTTATGACAATTTTATATATTTTAGAAAATGTGCTGTCACAATGTCATCATAAACTTCTTTCATGATTGTTTTAAAAAAAATTGACTCTGTTGTAACAAAATGTATGGAAAATTTTGAGGCTACATATTTTGAGAAATTTACTAAATAAAATCCTTGAGAATATAACGTTTCGCATAAAGGATTTTATGTACTGAGGTTCAAGGAATTAATTCCTAATGCATGACTTATATTTTTAACAGTGTGAAGATTCTAATTCCCCTGAATTGTTGCTTCCAACAGTTTTTGTGGTCAGAAAAACTAAAATTATCCCATCAACCTTTGATGTAAAAATATAATTTCTCAGAATGAAAAACTCTTGAGAAATTCTAGTTTATACCACAAATTCTAATTCAATAAAACAACAAATTTAAACAATAAAAGCAGAACAATAAGGACGCTCGCTACTAGTCAAGAATCCCTCATAATCTGTATATAGAGTCCAGTATTGGGTGATAAACAAAAGGTATATAGTTATTGGATATGATTTTCGAAGAGATGTAGCGAAATGAAAAAACTTGACCCTTCGACGAAAAAGAACGAAATGTAAACAAAGATCCAATCTATGAGTAAGGAGCCAGAGAAGGAGATAGCTGAATGAAAGGGAAAAAAAAAACTGAAGAACATAGGAAATTAAAAGAGGCTATTATGCACATAGAAAGCCTTCTTAACTTTTAATGGCTCAAGAATTGATAATGTCTGGACTTTTCTTTTAGGTACAACTCTTTGAAATTGAATACAGTCATAATAATACCTTTCTGTTGATCACACAAAAACAGACAATATAAAGGGTATGAAGGATACTTCATTAGTTACAAGCGTCCTTTGAATTTATACTGAGAATTCATGAGAGACCAAGAGATGGGCAAGAGAGAGCAATATGAAGAGGAGGATTTTGGAAAATGCATGCGATGAATCCGCATCTGGTAATTCTCCAGCTACTTCTTCAATTAATTATTTCTATCAGTACTCCACTACCGAGAAGTAATATTAAGAAGAGGACTCGTTTGAGTCTTCGGTGAGGTTTTTGAGTTGTTCAATAATAAACAGTGCGAAATTTTGTTTAGAAAGTAGAGATGCAAAACATTATGTTTATAGGTTGAGAAACCTATCAAATTTAGTAATAAATTAGGAACGTAATAGTGTTGATTGTCAGGGTGAACAGGTTATAAGAAAATTCGAAAATTACATTGTTTATTGCATTTACTCATGTAATCTTAGTTATTTGGATTTGAATGGATTTTAAGAGTAGATTTCTTATGTTGTCACGATTAGAGGTAAATCTTGAATCGAAAAAATTCTAGTTTCCATCAGTTGGAGAAGTTTTTCTGAGTTTTCATAAGTAAAACTTGTAAACCAAACCTCTTTTAAGTCCGGCAAAACCCTTCAGTATGGTACAAATGAAGACTCTTGAAATGGCTCAAGAGGCTGTGCAATTAGTATATGATTACTGCATTATTACTCTGTAGGGGGGGCTTGAAGGTAATCTCTAAATTAGAGAGAGCTTCTCCAACTATCATAAGAGACTCAAGAGAAGGAAGTAGCATGAAGGCAGCGAGGTAGCTCAGTGATGGGGCTCAGCGAGGAACCTTGCCGAGAGAGCTCTTCTTTATATTCCGTTTTTACTTAGTTAAATTGTATCTTTTTAATTACACTGATTGTATTGCGGTAACGATTATAATATTGAGTGAGAGGTTAAACGATACTCGCGAGAGACCAGACCTGACATTACATTGGAGAGCTTACATGCTCTATCTAATGACCTCGTTGTGGGACATTCAGAGGGACTTGGTTTGGAGGATTGAGAAGTGAGGCAACGTTAAGGCTTGTCTTGACCATCTTAGATACACTTTGTAAAACACCGAGAGACCTTTCACCGTGGAAGCTTGTGCAGAGTAACCTTGAGTTTCATCCTATATTAAGCTTTGAGACCTCCATTGATAGCTTGATCGATGCAAGTGCTTGGCATGAGATGTATAGCTTCATGGATGGGAACGTGGGATATAACCAAATCAAGATGGCTCTAACTGATGCGGAGAAAACAACTTTCAGAACTCCGTTAGGCAATTTTATTTACAAAGTGAGGCGTTTCAGGTTGATGAATGCTGGAGCGACGTACCAGAGAACTATAATGGCTATTTTCCATGACTTCTTTCATTTATTCTTGGAATTTTATGTGGATGATTTGGTCATCAAGTCGAAGGAGGAGTCCCATCTGGATGACTTGAGGAAGGTGTTCATTCGATGCAGGAAGTAAAAACTAAAGATGAATCCATTGAGATGTTCTTTTGGGTTAACAAGTGGGAAATTTTTGGGCTTTATGGTTGATCGGCAAGGAGTACAGATGGACCAGCACAAAGAGCGAGCGATCTTAGAGATTTCATGTCCAAGAACTGCGAAGGGGCTCAAAAGTTTCCCAGGCAAAATCTCCTATCTCAGGAGATTTGTGCCAGGACTGGTCGAGATAACTCATCCACTGATGGATCTACTACGGAAGGGCACAAAGTTGAGATGGGAGGACGCTCGCCAAGAGGCACTCAACAAGCTGAAGAAGCTGCTCACTTCTCAACAGACAATGATTCCTCCCAAGCTAGGGATACCGTTGCAGTTCTACCTCACCTCTACCACCAGGTCCGTCGGAGCTCTCTTGCACAGGAAATTGATGGGCAAGAAAGGCCAATCTACTATCTGAGTAGGATCATACATGGACCTGAGGCAACGTACACTAGCCTTAGTATTTGTAGCACAAAAACTTAGACATTATATGCTATCTTTCACAATTCATATTGTGACAAGATGTGATCGTATTAAGTTTTTGTTGGCAAGAACTGTTTTAATTGGAAGAGCAACTAGATGGTTCCTTATTCTCTCAAAATATGACTTGAAGTGTGTGGTCCCTCGAGCGATCAAGAGCCAGGCGTATACATATTTATTGGCAATCTTTCCATCAGGAGTATTTGAGCCACCTTGTGACGAGCCACCTTGTGAGAGCATTCCAGGAGATGATTTGTAGGTCAATTTCTTGGACGCAAACTTTGAGGAATGGACTATGGAATTTGATGGTTCGTCGGCAGAAAAGAAGGGGGAGCAAAGGTTATTCTTTCAAAAAGGAAGGAAGAGATTTGACTTTCCTACAAGTTAGATTTCCCTTACTCCAATAAAAGCCTTTCAAATGGGCATCCGTTCATTGCGCAAAACTTGGTGGTCCAACAAGTGAATGGGGAATACGCGTTGAAGCATCTCAGCCTAGCGCCCTACAAAACAATCAACCAACGGCTGATCAACCAGTTTCATCATGTCAAAATAAGGAGGCATCCTAAAACGATGAACAGGCATGTTGATGCTTATGCCACCATTGCTCAGAAAGTGGACATAAAAAGCGACATAACTACGGTTGTGATACAATGAAGAACAGCTCCCTCGGTGGTACGGTCAATCTTGTCGACGAAAGACGATTCAGATTGGAGAGGTGAGAATAGGAAGCAGTTGGAGTCTGGAGAAGGAAATATGGAACTCAGAGAATTGGCGCAGTACTTTGAGAGCCCAGGAAGTTTGTATTTCAGGAACGTGGGAGGATGATTATCAAGGTGTATCGGGCCAGAAGAAGAAGCAGAACGCAAGCTGAAAAAGACACATGATGAACACTGCAAGACAACTGAGATCCCTCAGTACAGAAGAAAGAGAGAGGGATACTTCTGGCTAACGATGAAGCAGAATGCATTAGAGTTACAACGAAGGTGCGATAAATGTCTTTTTTTTCAGGCAGCTGAATGTCACTTCATTGAGGCTCAGGCAGATTGGAGGCAATCTTACATTGATTTCATCAAAGATGGAGTTGTTCCTTCGGAGAAAATTGACGCTATGGGACTCAAGATAAGGGCCCCACGGTTCTATTGCAAGAGGAGCAGCTCTATCGCACAGGATACTTCAACAGGTCTTTACGATGCATCACGAGAGGGGAAGCAGCAAAAGTCTTGAAGCAAGATCACGAACCAGCTCACATTGGAGGGACAAAGCTATATGACCAATTAATGACCTTGGGTTATTATTGGCTAACCATGGAGAAAAATTATGCCGAGTTCGTTCACAAGTGCAAGGCGTGCCAGCTGCACGCAAACATGATCCATGCTCCCTCGGTGGACTTACACTCTTTGGCCACTCCTTACCCATTCCACACTTGGGCGTTTGACCTGATAGGGGCAATACATCCATCTTCCAGAGGAAAGATCTCGATACTCGTGGCAACGGAGTGTTTCACCAAGTGGGCTGAGGCAATACCTTTGAAGAGGGCAACAGCAGGTGTGGTGGTAAACTTCATCACGGAGTATATAATTTGTAGGTTTGGGATTCCAAAGGTCATTCTCTCTAATAACGAAACCCAGTTTGTTAACAAAGAAGTAACAATGCTAACGGACATATACTCCATCGTTCACCACACCTCAACGATGGCAAACCCCAAGGGCAATGGGCAAGCATAGGCAACTAACAAGACCTTGGTCAACATTTTGGCTAAGATAATGGAAGACTTTCCAGGAGTGTGAGATGAATAGATCCCAACAGTCCTATGGGCCTATCGAACAACAAAGAGGAATCCAACAAGGTATACACCGCTCTCACTAGTGTTTGAAGCTGAAGTCGTTTTGCCAGTGGAGCTGGAAGTCGCATTGGCCGCATTGGCCAGATATGCCTTGCGAAGCAGCATTCTACCCCAGAGTAGGCACGTTCAGTTGGAACCGCTTGATGAGCACAGAGATAACGCAATGCAGCACTTCCAAATGTACACGAAGCAACTCTCCAGGGCATACGAGAACTTGGTGAGACCACGGAAGTTTGTGGAAGGAGACCTAGTTTTGAAGGAAGCTGTGAAGCGCATAGGGGGGCTACCATTACCCAAATTTGCTGCCAATTGGGAAGGACCTTTTATAGTGAAGGAAGCTCACGATTCAGGTTACTGCTCAATCTCAAAGATAGAAGAAGACAGACACTTCAAGATAAATAACAAGTGGTTAAAGGTCTATCATGTCTAGAGTTGTCACCTGAGTTAAGATTTTTTATTAACCTTAATTATGATAAAGTCCATTGTTTTGTTGTTATTTCTTTTCCTCTAAGAAGTTAAAGTTAAGAGGGAAACATAAATTGCAAATTGCAATAGTTTTCACTTAGCAATGAGAATAAAAAATAAACAACTTGAAACATAAATGGAGACATGATGTAGCCGAAACAATCTCCTTTTATATATTTTTTACTTCAAAATGTTACAAGCATGGGGAACTACTGCCCAGAATTACATGTATGAAAAGAAAAGAAAATACATCGAAGGGGCTCATCCCAAAAGAAACTAAAGGTCAGGAGAAGAGAAGAAGTCCCCGAGTAGGCCCAGAAAAGCTTGTAGGCAGGATTTTTGAGCAACAATGGACCCCTCAAGAATCGTTTGAACTTGAGTGCTTTGAATAACCAGAGCTTCTCGTTCTTGCACAGCTTTAGCCAAAGCCTCTTCGGCAGCCTTTACCTTCAGATCTGCAGTTGTCAACAGAGGGGCCAATTCCCTCAGTGTGGCTTCCTCAGACCGTTGGGCCTCAACGTGCATCCGATATAGCTCTCTCTGACTCTCCAATTTGGCATACTTCAGCAACTTCAGATATTTTATTAGCCAGTCAACCTGGAACCCATCCTTAGTTAGGTCTCTCAAATTACCCAAGTGTTGATTTATAAGGAGGCTTGAGACGTCCGCAATCGGGGCGTTTGCAATATCAACGATGATGCTAGCCATTCCAAAAAGTCTGAAACCCATCAAGACTTTGTTTGAATGCAAGCACTCAGGGGTAAATGTCTCTGGATGGTGCGAAGCAAGTCGTTCTATAATAAATCGTTGGCAGGCTGGGATTTGGGGAGATTGCTGATGCACTTGGAGGCAGAATTCGTGAGGGGCCATAGAAAGCAGAGGAACCTCACAACTAGATTCGTTATCAGCTTGAACGTCAGTGGTGGAACCACGATCGTTGTGACTGGATTCATCTAGGGGGGGAAGCAGGTTCTCGCAGAGGAGACAAAACAGGAGAAGGAGCACACTGAGGTTGCCCTTGGACAGGTGTGGGCTCCTTCATGATATGAAATGTGAAAGAGAAAAACAAAAATGAGATTTTGAAAATCTTAACAAGTGTTCCTTTCATTGTTAAGTCACCTTAAAGGTGTGAGATTTTGAGAAAATCTTAACAAGTGTTTTTTCAATGTTAAGTCACCTCGCAAGTGGAGTTTTGAAAATCTTAACGAGTGGTTCCATTGTTAAGTCACCTTGAAGGTGTGAGAATTAGAAAAATCTTAACAAGTATTTTTCATTGTTAAGTCACCTATCAGGTGTGAGTTCTGAGAAAATCTTAACAAGTGGTTTCATTGTTAAGTCACCGACAGGTGTGAGTTATGTTTTCCTTCTTGTTTTCGTTTAAACACAGGCATAATGGCAAAACTTATGCAAGAGAAGGACGAGTGGAAGTTAACTCAGCAGGAATGGCACCGGAACGGGGAGTAACTCCAATACCCCAAGGAGCCTTAGAGGAACCTTCAACCAAAGGAATCTCAATTCCTGCCGAAGCAGCTTCCCCACGAAAAGGCACAAGTGCCAAAACAGGGGAAGTTCCCACTGAAGTCTCTTGGGCTTCAGCAACTTTAACCACCAACGATACCGAAGGAACTTCGGGATGAGAGGATGGCGCAACGGCAGCTTCGATAACCCGTGGAACCTCAGAAGGGGAAGGCGAAGCAACTACAACTTCAGAACCTCGTGGTACCACTGGAATAGGAGAAAGAGGAACTCCCTGAGAAGTCAGCAAATAATCAAGAAGTGTTAAACACACAGAGATACCACGTGAGTTGGAGGCAAATATACAAAGAAATTACCGCTACCTCTGAAGGACCTGGGAAAGGAACAAGTCCAGTAATGGGTCTCTCCAGAGGAGCGTGGAATAAAGAATCAATAAACGTTGTGGCGAAAGGACGAAACAACAGCCTGACAGAAGAATAAAACAACACTTAGTATGGAAAAAAAGAAAGCCCTGTTTGAAAAAAGTGTTCAAAAGAAGAAACCGTTACCTATGGGGGACTTGACAATATAGGTAGCACAGTCAGTGGCAGCCCCAGCATGAGGGATGCACCAGAGGAAGTCAAGGGAGTCTCCTCTGCCTAAGAGGAGGGCCCAACGGAGTCTTGGGACATCGCCGCCCTGCGAGCAACCTCCTCCGCACGCTGAGATGGATTACACCTTGAGTGTGCAAGTCCCGTCATGGGAGAACGGGGAGCAGGTGCAACGATCTCAGAAAGACCAAACCGTGTCCTCCCACGAAACGACTTACAAGAGGAGAAGGGGAGGGGCTTTGGCGTGGGAGATTTCTTGGCCTTCGGAGCAGCAATAACAGCAAAAAGGCAATAGGGAGGTAACTCAACGGGCAGATCCCTAGGAGTTCGACTAAGAGGATACTCAACTCCAAAAACCGAATTACCTTTGAGACCCAGCTCCAACGTGGAAAATTAAGAACAGGGGGATAAACAGGTGGACTTTGGATAAATTCACGAATCTTGTTTAGCTCCATCAGCAATTGGGTTTATCAAAGATGGGAAGAATGTCCTTTCAGCTTTGCTTCTTATGAAAGCGAAATAAGCGATAGGGCTTAAGGGCTTTATAAATTGAAAAGGGTTTTTAGTTGGCTACTATCTCGGGAAAACGAGTGTAAAGGAAACCCGCTAAGATTATGGCATTAGCGAAATTGGCCACGTTATATCAACCAAGCGAGCGTTCCATATCGATGTGGGTCATGTCCAGCCAGGTATAGAGGGACCCCAAAGCCATTGCAGCCAGTGGGAGCTTGAAACCCCTGGCTAATCGAATAAAAATATTGATAAGGTCCCTACGGGGTAGATCGTTGGGCTTACCAGACATGAGGAAACGAGAGAGAATGACAAGGATGTAAGCAGGATAACTCCAGAGGTGTACCATTGCCTTAGCCAGCAGCAGAAGAACCTTCTTTCTCATAGGAGGCTTAGAAGAAATAGTTTATAAAGGGAGTGAATGTGGCCGATGCACTTTCGACACACCAGGTCTAAGTCAGCACAAGCTTTAGTCTCTTCGGCATCCAGAGCCTCATTAGAGTAGGATGATGTACCTGTGGGCTCTATCCCAAGCAGCTCACAAACGTCCTCCAAGGTAACGGTGAATTCTCCCCACGCAGCGAGGAAAGTTTGGATAGTGATGTTCCAATGCGATACTAACACTTGAAGGGCAGCATTGTGTTTAGACAAGGTAAACTCCCCAAACCAAGTTGCCCGATGAAGCCCAACCTTAGCAAGGGCATCAGCATGAGTAGTATGAATGTAGCTATTCCAAGCCGCGAAGTGGGCTGGGGAACGTCCAAGCCCCTCGAAGTCTATATGAGAGTAAGAGAAGTCACCTCGGTCGAGACGAAACCTCATAGTTCCCTCTGGAGGCAAGAAGTCCCAAGCAGCAGCAGCATCATCTTCATCACCAAGTGTCAGTGCCTCACACTTGGCATTTAAAACACAAGTCTTGCACGCATCAGAGTAAATGTCGTCCTCGCCAAAAACATGAGAGCGGCGGTCGAAACACAATTGCTCTTGGCTTGCCGCCATTAGAGCAGTGGCGTCCACGGCTGTAGTAGGAGTAGCAGAGGCGGTGGAGGAGATTTGGGTTACTGTGTTATCACCATATTTATAGGGGCCACGCCTATGTCTGTATTATCATACTCCCAGCCTTCAAGGGGACTACCCTTTATATTGAAAATGTCGTGACTTTTCTTTTCGGTACAACTCTTTGAAATTGAATAGAGTGGGTATGAAGGATACTTCATTGGTTACAAGCGTCCTTTGAATTTATACGAGAATTCATGAGAGACCAAGAGATGGGTAAGAGAGAGCAATATGAAAAGGAGGAATTTGGAAAATGCATGCGTGTAATACCCCATATTTTTATGCTATATTAATTTGGGGATTTATTAAATTTAACGTGAATGATTTATTTAACAAAAATCCGGAAATTAATTATGTTATTTTTATTAACGTGACGAGAGTTAGTAATTATGGAAAAATTGGTTGAATATTACTAATGAGCAAAGTAATATATTATATTGGTTATATTGAATGTCATGAGTGAATTAAATGACGATTTCGGAAATTTAAGTCGGAACGTGCTCGTGTCACGTCGGGACTAATTTGGTTAAATAAAAAGTGAATATTTTATAAGTTGTCCGTATGGTCGTTTTGAGTGCGCCAACGCGTCCGGTAGGGTCGAGTTAGTCAGAAAAGTGTACCCGGGGGTGTAGTTTGGGTCTCGGGGCATTTTTAGGCCTAATTAGTACCCCGGGAGGGCATTTTAGTCATTTTACATAATTGGGTAATTAAACCCACGAAATTCAGCAACCTATATCAGCCATTTAGGTTAGCTTTTAGGGTTAGAATATCCAGAAATCAAGTGACGGCCATTGGAGAAGAGAGGAGAGAGCTCCAAGGCAATTCAAGGCCAAGAAGCGACCAGTTTGCACCGCCGCCACCACCACCGCGTAGATCGCGAGACGAGGAACACAGCCACACCAAAATCAGCCGTGAATCAGAATACCAAAAATCCCAGGCAAGTGTTTAACTTGCGTATTTTCGTTAATGCAAAGCTTCATATTGGTTTAGGATTGATTAGAGATGATAAATATGGAAGAACACCCAATTTGTGTTAGGAAAATGCATGTAGGAATGATTTATATGTTAATTCTGGAAACCCTTGCCATGTAGAGGAAATAAACAACGAAATTTTGATGATCATAAGAAAGAAATTCTGGAGAAAGATTTGTTAGGAAACTGTTTAAGAAAATTCTAGGGTTCTTGATAATTGGAGATAATTCTAGGTTGAAAATCTATGTTTAAATGATGAATATGTTCATGCCTTACGTTAGAATCATCTGGTATATTGTTATAATGTTAGTAGTAGAATTCTGGGACGATTGGAACTTGAAAATATGGATTTGGTGAAATTTTGGTGATGAAACCCGTAACTGCATTCTGCAGAATTTTTCCCAGACCTGCTTGATCGATCGATCGAGCCCAGAGCTTCGATCGATCGAAGGTTCGATCGATCGAGCCCCAAGCTTCGATCGATCGACCCCTCCTGGCAGACTCCTAATTCCCTCTTTAAATGAGTTAAATTCAAATTGTCGTGATATAATTCTTTGGCATTCTTGATAAAATGATTTAGGAGACATTGAGGACCAGTAGGGCATAGGAATAAATGTTGGGACCTTTAATCTTCAACGAGAATGGTATTTATGGGACATTTAATTTAGGGTTGGTGAATTTATAAATTTAAAGGGTGAGGTGCGTAAGAGAGTTACGTTGGAACCTAATAAAGACACTTACTGAATTTCAGATTTGTGAGGATATAGTCCACGAGTGTCAGGTAATGAGTGAGAAAACCCTTCGAGTTAAGGTTAGGAACGAAACCTTATACGTAATTCTATAAATGTGAAATTAAGGATAACTGGTATAATTATGGGTGACGAGAAGAACCTATATTAATATGATAAAGTGGTATCTTTATATGATTGTGTGTACATATATTATATACTTGTGAAAATCATGCCCACGCTACTTGCTATCCCTGAGGTTTCCGCGCTGGGACAAGTCTTATCTCGATGGGACCTTTATGGGGGATATTGACTTGTACCCTAGAAGATAGATATCCTCGGTACAGGCTATCAACGTGATAGTTCAGACGGTCCTAAGAGACGCAGGCATGTGCCATCCTCTTAAAGACTTGGAATCTATTTTTCGCCTCAATATTGTTTGTGTATTCATGTTAATACAATTCGAGAGTGATTCCGATTGTATTCCCCTTAATATGAGTGATATGGGGTTCTGGATAGTAGAGTATGCACGCACCATAATTTAGTTGGGGTGCTGTTATAATATATATTATACGAGTAGTTAATATATATATGAAATTTTGAAATTTGGAACTGCTTACTGTAATTTGATAAGTAGGACATGGTTGATGACACATATAGTAAGTACTTGTTTTGTGGAAGTATAATGTCACTGGGAAACTTTATAAATGAATAAAAGCTAAAACAAGTGTAGTGCTACTAATTGGTAGTATTCTTTTTAAACCAAAAATATTGTTCGGTTTTGAAATCTTATGAGTCAGTTTAAGATACGCTAATTTATTGGGAAGGTTAGTATGATAAAATGTTAAGATAAACCGTTGGGAAGGTTAGCACGATAGGGGTGCACAATAGAAGAGAGGTGAGAATTTCTCAAGAGAGTGTCGCTCTAATATGTTGTTGCATTGGCCTGTATCAATTTAAATACTTGCTAAACGTATTTTAAAACCAAACACACTTTCGGGCTCTGACCCGTTTCTTTTTCTCTCTCTCTTTTGTATATATATGTATATATTTCAGGTGCCCAGCCACAGGGGCGTCTTGCTTAGGATCCCTTGAAAGGAACGTGCTGCAGCTTAGGTGGGAGTTGCAGGTTACTTGCGTAGACGGCTTCCCTTATTGACTCCACTTTTAGCATTCTCATTTATTGGGCATGTGTCGCCCTTTCCATTATTTCATTATTGTTGGGACATTTGTATTTCAGTTTTCCAGTATAGTTACGATGGGTTTTATTCAGTTTGTATTGGTGACTTTAGTTTTCATATGTGGACATTCGATTGACGAATGTATTATATTATTGGACTTTGTGTTCCAAGTTTATTGTGGTGTAATTCTTAATTGTAGAAATGTTGTTAATAAAACAAATGTTTTTCTTTAAATAAAATTTGGAAAGTATGTATGAAAATGGTTTTTGACACTTAGCTTAATTATTTAGGGTGTTAAATTGGAAAACGTATTTTTATCGACAGTGATGCTAAGAATGAACCAACTGTTTACCTTGATTTAATTTAATAAAGGAGTGATCGCCCGGTATTTAATTAGGCGGGGTGTCACAGGGGGTATCAGAGCATCAGGTTCTAGTGTCCTTTAGGATCTGTGCGGCTTATTATGCTTTCAGCGCTGCTTTCTTTGATATAGAGCCCTAATACTAGGAATGTTGTGTTCATCTCTATATATTGGGAATTCGTGCTTCTGCGGTTTGTTTATTTGAATGATGAACTCATCCCAATTCATTTAAATTTTCAGATGGACCGTCGTAAAGAACTAGCTAAAACGGTTGAGGAAGTCAACGAGCAAGATCGACTCACATCTCAGGTAACCCCAGAGAGAATATCAACCGCCGAGTTAGCAGGTATCGTGGCACAAGCGGTTACCACTGCAGTTTTACAATACCAAGAACGCAGCATGCAACTTAAAGAAGGTAAAACCTAGAGAGGTTAGCCAAATGCATGTGACTAAAGCCGACAAATGTGCGAAGACTCCGAAATTGCGACAGCAAACTACCCAAGACCGGGTCAGTTCTTGTCAACAACATGGTAAAGTGAAGCAGTTTCGAAAGAGGAATAAAGTCCCAAGTCAGCAAGGCCGACACCAACAGCAGCAGGGTCAGAGGGGGAATAACTTCGGAGGCAAATGTTTTGTGTGTGGCACGCATGGCCATAAACGCCAGGATTGCCCAGAGGGTGTTAGGGCCTCACAGCAACAATGTGCCCGTGAGAAGCCACAGGGGCCACTTTTTCCAGTCGCTCTCCCAGCACCAGCTCAGGTACTAAACCTACCAACCTTTCCAGTAGCACCGGTGCAGCATGGGCAGTTACAGTACAGACATATCTATAATGTCCACCAGGCAGCAGCCCCACAGGCACCACCCACGACTTGGGGTATGTTTTCTATCCATGGAACTTTGGGTCGAATTCTATTTGTTACTAGTGCAACGCATTGTTTTATAGCTACATATTATGCGGAGACCTTAGGGATATTAACCACAGTAGGGAGCACTGTAACGTACACAGACTCACCACTGGGGAATGGTTCTTTTTTCTTTATATGCCGGGGAGTGGGGGTAAAGATTGGTAGTTTAGTATTACTTGCAGACATGTTAGTCTTAGACATGCACGAGCATGATGTGATTATTGGTATGGATTGGCTCGCAGCTTATAGAGCCATGATCGATTGCTTCGGTGGGAGCATTGTTTTTGCCATTCCGGGGCAAGAGATGTTTGTAATGGCGATGCCTCGCCCAGAGGGAGGTTCGACCGCTCATTTGTATTACATAGAGGAGGATACCTCTAAGGAGGATGTGATTCCCTTAGATTCGATCCCTGTTGTCAGGGAGTATTCCGATGTGTTTCAGGAGATACCAGGCCTACCGCCCAGTCGTGAGATAGACTTTGTTATAGATTTATTGCCAGATACGAGACCTATAGCACGCGCACCGTACCGTATGGCTCCGGCAGAGATGCGAGAGCTACGAGATCAGATCGAGCAACTGTTAGGCCAGGGCTTTATTCGTAGGAGTACCTCACCTTGGGGCGCTCCAGTCTTGTTTGTGAGAAGAGAGATGGTTCACTGAGATTGTGTGGACTACCGGGAGCTGAACAAGGTCACGATACGGAATAAATATCCATGACCTCGAATCGATGATCTGTTCGACCACCTGAGGGGCGCAACTTTCTTTTCGAAGATAGATCTGAGGTCGGGGTACCATCAGTTACGTATTAGAGAACAGGATGTTTCAAAGACTGCCTTCTTGTCGAGATATGGGTCCTATGAGTTCAGGGTGATGCCATTCGGACTCACAAATGCCCCAGCCGTTTTCATGGACTTGATGAACCGAGTATTCAGAGAGTTCTTGGATCAGTTTGTCATCGTCTTCATAGATGACATCTTGATATATTTACACTCCGAGGAGGAGCATGCCGAGCACTTGAGGCAGGTTCTTCAGACTCTACGAGAGCATCAGTTGTATGCTAAGTACGAGAAGTATGGTTTCTGGTTGCGAGAAGTACAGTTCTTGGGCCATGTTGTTTCTGAGCAGGGGATTGCAGTTGACCCGAGCAAAGTGTCAGCGGTGAGGGAGTGGGGGCAGCCCACGATACCGACGGAAGTGCGTAGTTTCTTGGGATTAGCCGGATACTACAGGAGATTCATTCGGGGATTCTCCAAAATAGCGGGCCCATTGACGAACCTGACTCGCAAGGGGGTACCATATGTTTGGGATGACGCTTTCAGTTGGCTTTCGACGAGCTGAAAGACAAGCTTACTTCAGCGTCAGTCCTTGCGTTACCAAAGCCGGGTGTAGAGTACCTGGTTTACACCGATGCGTCCTTACGGGGACTTGGGGGAGTACTTCAGCAGGAGGAGAAGGCTATAGCTTTTGCTTCCCGCAAGCTCAAGCCGCATGAGAAGAATTACCCCACCCACGACCTGGAGTTAGCAGCGGTCGTCTTTGCATTGAGGATATGGAGGCACTATTTATTGGGGGAGAAATTCCGTTTGCTCACAGACCATAAGTCACTGCAGTACCTGTTCACTCAGCGAGAGCTGAATATGCGTCAGCACAGATGGCTAGAGTTTGTGAAGGATTACCAGTTCGATATACAGTATCATCCGGGGAAGGCCAACGTAGTTGTTGATTCATTGAGCCGTAGACCGGTAGACGATGTAGCGGACGTCTGGAAAGCAAAATGGAAGGAGTTGGGTCACTAGGACGCAGTGGCACGTTCTTTCATATCCGTGATGTCAGTCACACCCGAAATTGTTACGAGGGTGATACAGGCACAGACCACAAACCCGTTTTTCCAGGAGCAGATTGTGCGACTTCTAGCCGAGGGTGCTGAGTCCTATTCTGTTAGTTTTGATGGAGGTTTACGGTTTAATGGAAGATTGGTGGTTCCAGAGGGAGCAGAATTACGTCATGCAGTGATGACTCACTCTCATGGGTCCCGATTTGCAGTACATCCTGGAGGAGATAAGATGTACCAGGATATGAGGAGGCAATACTGGTGGAGTGGGATGAAGAAGGACATTGCTGAATTCGTGTCCAAGTGCTCTACCTGCCAGCTGGTAAAGGTGGACCATCAGAAACCGTCAGGATTGCTTCAGCCATTGGAAGTACCCGCGTGGAAGTGGGAGAGTATTTCCATGGATTTTATTACAGGGTTGCCTACATCACAGCGGGGCCACGATCCTATCTGGAAGATTGTAGACCGTTTGACCAAGGTGGCTCATTTTCTGCCGGTGCGGACAGATTATACCACGGGTCAGTATGCTCAGTTGTTCATCGCGGAGATTGTCAGATTTCACGGGGTGCCCCTGAATATTGTGTCAGATAGAGACAAGATTTTCGTGTCTCGTTTTTGGGAAAGCTTTCAGGAGGCTATGGGTACTGAATTGAGGTTGAGTTCAGCTTACCACCCACAGACAGACGGACAGAGCGTACTAATCAGATGTTAGAGGATATGCTACGCATGTGTGTTCTCGATTTTGGAGGAGGTTGGGAGCCACATCTTCCACTGGTAGAGTTTGCTTATAATAACTCTTATCAATTTACGATTGGTATGGCTCCATTTGAGCCTTTGTATGGCAGGCCTTGTCGTTCTCCAACTTGTTGGCTCAAGGTGGGGGACAACAAGTTGCTAGGACCAGAAGTGATTCAGGAGACCTCCGCGAGGATTGAGATAATCAGGAGTCGTATTCGGGTAGCCCAGGACAGGCAGAAGAGCTACGCCGATGCGAAACGGTTCTTCCGGGAGTTTAATGTGGGAGATCAAGTGTTATTGCGTGTATCTCCTATGAAGGGAGTGATGAGGTTCGGGAAGAAGGGGAAATTGGCTCCGAGGTACGTGGGACAATTTCCCATCATCGAGAGAATTGGGCCGGTTGCATACAGGTTGGGACTGCCAGAACACTTACATCGCATCCATGATGTATTCCACATCTCGTCGTTGAGACGATATCTTCGGGATGATATGGCCCATACTCACATTGCGATAGATGAGATAGACTTACAGTCTGATAGCTCTTACGAGGAGAGACCAGTGGCTATTCTAGACTATAGTGAGAGGAAATTGAGGTCGAAGATAGTTCCACTTGTGCGTGTCCAGTGGGAGCATCATAATGTGGAGGAATCCACTTGGGAGCGTGAGGCAGTTATGCGCGAGAGATATCCAGAGTTGTTTTTACCAGGTATGCCTTATTTTCCGAATTTCGGGACAAAATTCCGTTATTAGGGGGGAAGTATGTAATACCCCGTATTTTTATGCTATATTAATTTGGGGATTTATTAAATTTAACGTGAATGATTTATTTAATAAAAATCCGGAAATTAATTATGTTATTTTTATTAACGTGACGAGAGTTAGTAATTATGGAAAAATTGGTTGAATATTACTAATGAGCAAAGTAATATATTATATTGGTTATATTGAATGTCATGAGTGAATTAAATGACGATTTCGGAAATTTAAGTCGGAACGTGCTCGTGTCACGTCGGGACTAATTTGGTTAAATAAAAAGTGAATATTTTATAAGTTGTCCGTATGGTCGTTTTGAGTGCGCCAACGCGTCCGGTAGGGTCGAGTTAGTCAGAAAAGTGTACCCGGGGGTGTAGTTTGGGTCTCGGGGCATTTTTAGGCCTAATTAGTACCCCGGGAGGGCATTTTAGTCATTTTACATAATTGGGTAATTAAACCCACGAAATTCAGCAACCTATATCAGCCATTTAGGTTAGCTTTTAGGGTTAGAATATCCAGAAATCAAGTGACGGCCATTGGAGAAGAGAGGAGAGAGCTCCAAGGCAATTCAAGGCCAAGAAGCCACCGGTTTGCACCGCCGCCACCACCACCGCGTAGATCGCGAGACGAGGAACGCAGCCACACCAAAATCAGCCGTGAATCAGAATACCAACAATCCCAGGCAAGTGTTTAACTTGCGTATTTTCGTTAATGCAAAGCTTCATATTGGTTTAGGATTGATTAGAGATGATAAATATGGAAGAACACCCAATTTGTGTTAGGAAAATGCATGTAGGAATGATTTATATGTTAATTCTGGAAACCCTTGCCATGTAGAGGAAATAAACCACGAAATTTTGATGATCATAAGAAAGAAACTCTGGAGAAAGATTTGTTAGGAAATTGTTTAAGAAAATTCTAGGGTTCTTGATAATTGGAGATAATTCTAGGTTGAAAATCTATGTTTAAATGATGAATATGTACATGCCTTACGTTAGAATCATCTGGTATATTGTTATAATGTTAGTAGTAGAATTCTGGGACGATTGGAACTTGAAAATATGGATTTGGTGAAATTTTGGTGATGAAACCCGTAACTGCATTCTGCAGAATTTTTCCCAGACCTGCTTGATCGATCGATCGAGCCCAGAGCTTCGATCGATCGAAGGTTCGATCGATCGAGCCCCAAGCTTCGATCGATCGACCTCTCCTGGCAGACTCCTAATTCCCTCTTTAAATGAGTTAAATTCAAATTGTCGTGATATAATTCTTGGGCATTCTTGATAAAATGATTTGGGAGACATTGAGGACCAGTAGGGCATAGGAATAAATGTTGGGACCTTTAATCTTCAACGAGAATGGTATTTATGGGACATTTAATTTAGGGTTGGTGAATTTATAAATTTAAAGGGTGAGGTGCGTAAGAGAGTTACGTTGGAACCTAATAAAGACACTTACTGAATTTCAGATTTGTGAGGATATAGTCCACGAGTGTCAGGTAATGAGTGAGAAAACCCTTCGAGTTAAGGTTAGGAACGAAACCTTATACGTAATTCTATAAATGTGAAATTAAGGATAATTGGTATAATGATGGGTGACGAGAAGAACCTATATTAATATGATAAAGTGGTATCTTTATATGATTGTGTGTACATATATTATATACTTGTGAAAATCATGCTCACGCTACTTGCTATCCCTGAGGTTTCCGCGCTGGGACAAGTCTTATCTCGATGGGACCTTTATGGGGGATATTGACTTGTACCCTAGAAGATAGATATCCTCGGTACAGGCTATCAACGTGATAGTTCAGACGGTCCTAAGAGACGCAGGCATGTGCCATCCTCTTAAAGACTTGGAATCTATTCTTCGCCTCAATATTGTTTGTGTATTTATGTTAATACAATTCGAGAGTGATTCCGATTGTATTCCCCTTAATATGAGTGATATGGGGTTCTGGATAGTAGAGTATGCACGCACCATAATTTAGTTGGGGTGCTGTTATAATATATATTATACGAGTAGTTAATATATATATGAAATTTTGAAATTTGGAACTGCCTACTGTAATTTGATAAGTAGGACATGGTTGATGACACATATAGTAAGTACTTGTTTTGTGGAAGTATAATATGTCACTGGGAAACTTTATAAATGAATAAAAGCTAAAACAAGTGTAGTGCTACTAATTGGTAGTATTCTTTTTAAACCAAAAATATTGTTCGGTTTTGAAATCTTATGAGTCAGTTTAAGATACGCTAATTTATTGGGAAGGTTAGTATGATAAAATGTTAAGATAAACCGTTGGGAAGGTTAGCACGATAGGTGTGCACAATAGAAGAGAGGTGAGAATTTCTCAAGAGAGTGTCGCTCTAATATGTTGTTGCATTGGCCTGTATCAATTTAAATACTTGCTAAACGTATTTTAAAACCAAACACACTTTCGGGCTCTGACCCGTTTCTTTTTCTCTCTCTCTTTTGTATATATATGTATATATTTCAGGTGCCCAGCCACAGGGGCGTCTTGCTTAGGATCCCTTGAAAGGAACGTGCTGCAGCTTAGGTGGGAGTTGCAGGTTACTTGCGTAGACGGCTTCCCTTATTGACTCCACTTTTAGCATTCTCATTTATTGGGCATGTGTCGCCCTTTCCATTATTTCATTATTGTTGGGACATTTGTATTTCAGTTTTCCAGTATTGTTACGATGGGTTTTATTCAGTTTGTATTGGTGACTTTAATTTTCATATGTGGACATTCGATTGACGAATCTATTATATTATTGGACTTTGTGTTCCAAGTTTATTGTGGTGTAATTCTTAATTGTAGAAATGTTGTTAATAAAACAAATGTTTTTCTTTAAATAAAATTTGGAAAGTATGTATGAAAATGGTTTTTGACACTTAGCTTAATTATTTAGGGTGTTAAATTGGAAAACGTATTTTTATCGACAGTGATGCTGAGAATGAACCAACTGTTTACCTTGATTTAATTTAATAAAGGAGTGATCGCCCGGTATTTAATTAGGCGGGGTGTCACAATGCGATGAATCCGCGTCTGGTAATTCTCCAGCTACTTCTTCAATTAATTATTTCTATCATTATTCCACTATCGAGAAGGAGTATTAAGAAGAGGACTCGTTTGAGTCTTCGGTGAGGTTTTTGAGTTGCTTAATAATAAACAGTGAAATTTTGTTTAGTAAGTAGAGATGCAAAACATGATGTTCATAGGTTGAAAAACCTATCAAATATAGTAATAAATTAGGAACGTAATAATGTTGATTGTCGGGGTGAACAGGTTATAAGAAAATTTGAAAATTACATTGTTTATTGCATTTACTCATGTAATCTTAGTTATTTGGATTTGAATGGATTTTAAGAGTAGATTTCTTATGTTGTCACGATTAGAGGAGGTAAATTTTGAATCGAAAAAATTCTAGTTTTCATAAGCTGCAGAAGTTTTTCTGAGTTTTCAAAAGTAAAATATGTAAACCAAACCTCTTTAAGTCCTGCAAAACCCTTCAGTATGGTACAAATGAACACTCTTGAAATGGCTCAAGAGGCTGTGCAATTAGTATATGATTACTGCATTATTAGTCTACAACAGATTTTCATAACCACTATCTTATCAAATTAGGATAACTACTTCGTGAGATAAAAATAACTTTTGAGGAAAATAATTGGACTAATTTACGCAATAATTTTCAATATGAGCACAGGAACCAATAAAAACAAATGAAACATATTTCCACTACACAGTAGGAATAAACGAAAAAGAAAAAAATACAGCAAATAAAACCAGTCTGCCTATGTTTTTGCCCAAAAGCGGGTGAGATTGTGTGACGCGCGTCTATGAAGCACAGATGTGGGTGTGACACGGTGCCGGTGCGGCAATTCGAAAAATCTCTAAAAAGTAGGATAGGAGTGCGTTGGGAAATATAATAAAAATATAAGATATATTATAATATTCCTTAAATTTATTTAGATAGTACATTAGGTTTTCTACAAATTAATAACTACTTTTATTACTCTCCATCCAACATAAAAAAAAAGGGACCATAACAAAAAAGATTTAAGTAATTATAGCATTCGTGAAAAAGATCTATTCAAACAACTTCCCACTACTTAATTTCAGCTTTCGTAAAATCTAGCCATGTGCTTAACTTTTCGAACACCACTTGTGTAAATCATTCTAGAACTATTATTCAGTGTCACCACTCGAGGTCGAAAAATATTGAAAGCTGATTTGCAATAACATGACAATCTCAAGCTTGAAGATTCACATCAATAACATCCACATCAATGATTTTCAATTCAATTTGCATCTTTCTAACTCACGAATCTCTCTGTCTTTGGCCAACTCTCACCATCTCTCCTTCTCAAAAGTTTCATTCAATCTAGACTATATATCCTCGTAGCTTCACGAAGGGCGTTGATAATAAAATGCGAGCAATATTGGTTGACCTCGGTATTCTTCACAAGTAAAATCAGGATTCTCAAAGAATTCAAGAAGAATTTGTAATTAAATTTAATTAAAATAGTTGGATACGCGTAAGAATCGCACCCGATTCAGGGGCGATTCAGATTCGTTTACCATTTTGAAGAATCCATGCTTCATAGGTGTGTGTCGATCTTCAAAATAGATATATTTAAGTGTGACTAGACTGTGACATATATAAATATATTTATATTTATATTATAAATGTTTTTAATTGTGTTGGTTTTACGTTCGATAGCTCCGTCCCAAATAAATGTATCCCTTTCGTACTAAATTTCCGTTCTTAGTTCAGAGCTGGGGCACCTCTGGGATAGATCAGTGAAAGATTTTTACAAAGATTTTACTTCAGCTAATGAACTGGGTAACAAAGATTTTACTTCAGCTCATGAACTAGGTAACAAAGATTTTACTTCAGCTAATGAACTAGGTAATGACCATCTTCTTCGCGTGCTTGCTAATTGATAGTGTTGTGGGATGCAACACTACTATATAAACCATGTGAGCTCATCACAAAATTAATGTTCTTGAACGCATTAAAGATGTGGCCCGGGTAAAATATGGGTTTTTAGATGGTATACCCGATCCCGTTTACATTGATTGATATCGAGGTCATGGGTCTGAGTCAGAGGCGTCGAGGAATAGGAAGAATGTTGTGGGTTTCAACACTATTCTGTAAACTGTAAACCATGCAAACTCATCGGTGACTAGCTGGGATTGAATGTCACTATAATCAAAAAAGGTGTGGCTTCCCCTCAATTAGGACCATATGGTTTTCAGTTGAGAGAACTTGAGACGGTCCACTGGATCCTGTTACTTAGATTACATAGATCACAGAGCCTTATATTGCCCTTGGATAAAATTCAATCTTGAGTAAGCACTGTTGGCAGGAGCTATTCCCATCGGTTGGGAGCACAAATCTTCTCCCATAGTAGCTTATAAGCAGAGCCCACATATGAGAAGTTCTATTCTAAAGTAGGGCTACAGACCTCCCGATAACCAAGCGTGTTGGGTGTGACACCCCGACTAAATAAATAATGGGTAGCTACCCCTTTATTCAAATTAATACAAAATGTCAAGTTGGTTCAGTTCATAGCATCACTGTCGAAAACATTTTTAAACAATTACTAGCCACCTAATATTTAAAAAGTGAGTTGCCAAATTTTATTAAATTAAATTAACATGCAATCCATCGAATATTTATCAATTAATGATAACACAATTACATCACAGTCACAACAGAATATAAATGGAACAATAAATGAGTCTGGAGTAACATTCCTCATAATAGTCCCAAATACTGAATAAAACGGAATACAACGTCTGAATAATAAATGAATTTAACTCCAAAACTGAAAGGAAACTGAGTATGCTAAAACTGTCTCTAAAAGAAATGGGGAGACATGCCCTAACAACTGAGTAAGTCTGAAATGGAATCAATATAGAATGTGGAGGCGTCTATCATCAAGGCCCTGTAACTTCCACAGCAGGTACAACACGTCACTGGAATGGAGCTCCTAAGCTTGGCGTCCCTGTGGCTGGACACCTAAAAGGTTTTTACAAGAAAAATATATTTGAAAGCAAACGGGTCAGAGCCCGATGTGAAAACAGTTTAAAATATAGCAAGTGTTTAATAACATTAAACAGTGAATATTAAATACATGTTAGTTACGTGCACTCACATGAGTTCCTCACCTCTCAACTAATGTGCACTCCTATCGTATCCGTAACCCGTTCTAGTCATGCCGCTAACTAAATAGTCTAAATCACAACCTGACTTCACTTTATAATATAAGGGTCTATTCAAGACATTCTAATACAATATGTGCGTCTCTTCCTTTTATTTCTCATTCATTACTTATAATATTTACTGTATGAAATTCTTATTTTTATCTTTACTCAAAATGTCTCAAGAATACACATTTACACTTTAATAAAGAGTAGCAATTACCAGTATATTAATCCCAACATAAATATACAATTAGGGCACCCCTAGGCTAAGCTGCGGTGCACACATACTCTGCTATCGAATCCCGGTACATCACGTACATAAGGACCACGTGTTCCGAATCTCTCAGGAACCGTCTCAATAAGCAAAATCACACATAATGGAGGCGAACATAGTTCACATACCCATGGGTCACGCACATACCTACGCTCCCATGGTCAGCTGACTTATTAACTCACAAATAAGTCATTCACAGCCCTAGGTCCTTAAGGTACCAATCTAAATCCCCCCGTAGGCACACAAGGATTAGATGGCCCAGTTCGAAAGCCGAACTCCCGTGATAGCAAGTATGGTAGGTATGTTGTACACATATAAGTCCATATACTAAGCATTCACACAACTTAGATATCTTATAATATTAATAAAGGTATATTCTACATCCCTACCGTTATTCCAATATGTACATTTTTAAGTTTCCGGATAATATATAATATAGACCGCCGACACATCTCACGTCGTAGTTTCAAGTACTTCAAACCTAACTCAAAAAGGTTACCAAGTCTCCTATTATCCCCACATTTAAATCCACTATCTTAAGGTCCTCACCTCTGCCACTAACTTTAAATTATCAAACTATATAGAAGTTAATCATTTACTTTCAGTCTCTAATAGTATCTCACACGTCGAGCCTTATTAGGTTTAATATAATTCCCAAATTGAATTCTAATCATAATTCGGGTCTCATACACATGCCTACTGGTCTTATTTAAATCTAAGAGTGTTCACAAAATCCCCACCAATAATTCTCTAGGGTCGAAATTGTTAAAATTCAACAAAGGAAGAAATATAACCGATTCTGGGAAGGTCGATCGATCGACCTTGAATGTCGATCGATCGATGGTGGTCGATCGATCGACCTATGAATGTCGATCGATCGATCGCACCAGATGTGCTACGGACTGCTTTGTTTTTCAGTCTCAGATTTGTCCCAAAACTCCATTACAAGGTATGAAACTCTAATCTAAGGTTATAGGATCATTATACAACCAAAATACATTATTTTTAACGTTCCAAAACCTTTAAATCATCAACAATTGGCCTTATATGGATCAAAACTTGAATAAAAACCCTAGTTTTCTATTTTCTTCAAGAACAATGATAATTCTCCTCTTTAATCCGTTTTTAATTCATCAAAGGTTATGTTTTGGGTACTGAATTCGTCCAGAACAAATCTACATGCAATTCCTAACCAAGGTTTAGAGTTCTACATCAATTTCATTGGGTTTTCATCATCTTTCAGGGCAAATATTAATTTCTACACTAATCATGGAGGAAATATTCGCTGAAACTAATGAAATCAAATCACTTGCCTTAAGTTTGATGTTCAGAATCGTTGATGGTGTCCAGGGGCTGGTTCTTTCCTTCTTTCCGGTAACAATTCCGTCAAGATTTGGTGGTGGTGGTTGGTGGTTGGTGGCTAGGTTTTGGAAACCTCCTGCAACTTCCCCTCTAACTCACGTAGCCCACTCTTTGTTTTTGGCTGATAATGGCCCTAATGGCCTTTCCAATAATAAATAAATAAACACTAAAATTCGTGGGTCTTAATTCCTTAATTTTTAAAATGACCAAAATACCCTTCCGGGTTGCCGGTTTGGCCTAAAAATTCCCCAGGACTCTAACTAAACCCCCGGCTAGTGTTTTCTGACTATCTCGACCCCTCTGGACACGTTGGCGCACTCAAAATGACCATACGGATGATTAAATTATAATTTACTTTTTAATCTAATTAAATTGATTCCTGACGCGACTGACACACGCGTCCCAACTTAATTTTCCAAATTGTCGTATTTATGATTCTCGACAATTTTAATACTCTCAATACTCATATATTACCATATATATTCAGTAATATTTAATATTATCATCATAATCAAATACCAACTCACGTCTCGCTAGTATTTAAATCCGGATTAATTTCCAATTAATTCTCATTTAATTTAATTAATCCATTAAATAAAAATCAATAAAATTACGGGGTATTACATTGGGTTGATCATTGAACCATTTATGTATTGAAGAAGTATGAACAAGTTAATACGTCCATTTTTTAAGAAAATCTATTAACCAGGAACCCAATTAACCTAGTGTGTACCAGTTCCTGTTATAATATTAAATGAATTATGATTGAACAAGGTAGTCGTTTATTTTGTTGATACTTCATACTTTAAAGATAATAATGCAAAACAATATCATTGATGTAATTGTAACTAGATTGAAAACAAATATTTGCGCAATTGTTTTAATACATTTGTCATTATTTAATTGATAGTATGTCAGGGACTGGATCATGGTTTTAATGGTGAGCCAATGACTTGGTCACTTTGTATGGTTAACCTCAGGGCAGGGTTTTTATAAATATGTTCTAAATTTGAGAGTCCCACATCAAATAGGAGCCTAAAGGCTACCAAAGTTGCTCCTTACAAATAACAACGTTTGAAAGTGGGGACTATAAAAGTTGTGCCTTTTTTTTTTGCAGCCATTAGTTGGGCTGTTTTTCATACTTCAGCAGCCATTTTTTGTGCCGTACTGCCTAAACTTCACTTAAAATTTTGAAGAGATCTTGGCTATGTCAGTTCACGTATTTGACCAAGTCAATCCACGAATTCGGTGCGAACACAAACCGAATTCGGTAAGTAGCAACTTGAGTGTGAGTCAGCCCAATGTCACTAAATACTCTCTCCCACCCCCACCCCCACCACCCCCACCCCCACCACCCCCAAGAGTACCACGTTTCAGATTTCGCATACCCTCCTATTAGGGTAATTTAGCATCTCAGATCATTCCTCTTTTGTTATGAAGAGAAAAAGAGAATAACAAAGAAAAACAAAAAAGCATACATGTAGGTGACAAAGTTGTCTTGATACTCTTCATCCCAAGCACATTTACAAAATCCTAGTTACTCCAAAACTGTCCAAGACTATAATCTAAATTTAAAGAATGACAAAGTTCAGTATATGCTACATTTACTATCTACACACACTTAATATTGTATCCAAAAAGATTCAAATCATAGTTCAAGTGAACTGTGACCAAAACAGTGGCCCAACTAAGCCTATCCCCAACATACCACGTACTCATACTCTTCGAAAACAATATGCTCACGAGCTAAAATCCAAAAGAGAAAAGGGAATTAGAAAAAGTACTCATAGGACAAAAACTAATTGAAAACTCGTTTTTATAATCGAGAAATACTCAAGCTCAACTCAACGAAGCCTTTTTCCAATTATTTGAGGTTGGCTACATGAATCCTATTTTTTCATACCATTCTATTCAGCGCAATATCCTTGGTTAAACCAATAATATCATGTTTTTTTTACAATATCCCACCGAAATAATTACCTTTACCACTAGCATTACTATCAATACTAACTAAGTCACTCTTCCTTGTGGAAGCATTTATTGGTCTTCGTTTGACGTGCCCAAACCTTCTAAGTCAATTTTCTCTCAATTTATCTTCTATTGGGCTAATATTATTTCGCGAATATGTTCATTTCTAATATTATCCTTTCGAGTTTTACCACAAATCCATCTTCGCATCCGCATCTCTGCCACGCTCATTTTCGGCACATTTTGTTTCTTGGTGACCAACACTTCGTTATGTATAACATGGGAGGTCCAATGGTCGCACTATAAAACTTCCCCTTTAATTTCATAGGTATACACCGACCATATCATATGTCAGTAGTACTTGTCCACTTAGCCCAACATGCTTTAACCTATGAGTAACATCATCACTAATATTTGCATCTCCTTGGAGAATCGGGCCTAAACAATGAAAATGACCACTTTTAGACATCTCATAACCCTCAAGTTTCACCACATACTAATATCCGTTCAGTCCTACTTATTAATATCCGTTTTAGTCTTACTTATTTTAAACCCTACTATTTCACAGGTTTCTCTCCACACATTCAATCTAACATTAATCATTACCTTAGTTTCATCACAAATAACGTAAATTGAGGCACCTCATCTTGTATTCGCCCAATCAATTCATCCATAACAAGAGCAAAAGGATAAGGATGTGGGGTTGAACCTTGGTGCAGTCTTACAATAATTAAGACTTTACTACTCTCTCCGGTTGTTGTCCATAAAGCACGGACTCGACACGTATTTCGTGTTTCGACATGACATGCAGCACGTGATTTTTTCAAAAGCCAGTATACGACACGCTAGGATATGTATAATATTTAATATAAAAAAAAACGGGCAAACCCAGTGCACGAGGCTTCCGCCACTGCGGGTTATGGGGGAGTTAGATGTACGCAACCTTACCCCTGCATATGCAGAAAGGCTGTTTTTACGACTCGAACCTGTGACCTCAAGGTCACAATAGGGCAATCATACCGTTGCTCCAAATTTTTTGGAGAAAATCTGTTTTATTTCGTTAATATATATATATATATATATATATAGCTTTTCTCTTAAACAGATGTCCGTTTTTGGGACTAAAAATGGACTAAAACGGTCTGATCTTTTAAAAATAGTAAAACGCATTTTTTTGAGTTGATTTTTTTCTGAGATATATAGACATACATGGGTACCCCTACAAAAAAAATCAGCTCAAAATGAATTTGTTTGCTATTTTAAAAAAATCTTTCAAAATATGTCAGATTTTGCTAGCGCAAACCCAAACATATATTGACAAATTTTTTTAAAATAGCAAAAAAATTAATTTTGAGCTGATTTTTTTTTTTTTGGTGTGGGGGGGGGGAGGGGGGGGGGCATGTATGTCTTTATATCTCAGAAAAAAAATCAACTAAAAAAAGTGCATTTTACTATTTTTTAAAGATCAATCCGTTTTTAGTCCGTTTTTAGGAGGTCCTCTTAAGAGAATTCCTATATATATATATATTAAAATATATTTCTTCATAAAATACATTATTAGAGCATTCTTAACTTTAAATTAAGAAAATAGACCATACAAAACATAATTCAAACAAATTTTAACATTAAAAATCATAAATACATGCCATCACATTAGATAAATAAATCCAAAAAGTTTTGAAAAAATTAAAAAAATTAAAAAATAGTAATTTCATGTGTCTTTTTACGTGTCCTTTTACGTATCCCAGTGTGTTTTGGACGTGTCCTAGTGTGTTGCCACGTGTCGCTTGTCCGACTCGAGTCAAAGATAAGTCATGGCTTCCGCGAAAGTATTCGTGCTTCGTAGGTTGTTGTGTTCTAAAAGGCGCGCCTAGGCTTGAGGCTTGAAAGAAACGCCTCGCCTACACCTTATTACGCCTTATTCTTAGTAAAAGGCTTAAGCCGCACTTTTTTCGATATCGCCTTTTAAAGACTTTTTTTCACAAATCTGACCAATATCTCGTCCAAAACAATCAAAATACAAACAATATCCCAAACTTCTCTGCCTCTCGTTCAAAAACAAAAACTAACATTGTCGACCGACTTCCGACCAAAAGTCTATATGATTCATTTGAAAAGTGAAAAATACATTTCTTATATTGAATCATTTTGTATTGATTATTGATTATTGATTATTGAATGATTACTGATATTGATTATTTAATTATGAAACATGCATTTTGTATATGGCTCATTAAATGTTGAGAAATACATTTTATATTATTTTATTATATTACTAGCCTTAGAATAATTAAAATATTAAAAAAAGGAAAAACGCCTTTTTACGCCTAGGCTCCTAAGGCTTGAGGCTTGACCTCTACGCCTCGACCACGCTTCACACCTTTTAGAACCTTGGTAGGTGGTTGTTTTTCATTTGCATGTCTCCATCATACATACTGTCAATCACATAAATATATCTATGAGTCACCATTTTTATATAAACCCACGATATTATATCTCTAGGAATTATCGCATGCGCTTTCTTCAAATCTATAAAAACCTTATAAAGATCATTCATTATCTCTCTATACCTTCCCATTAAGCTCCTCAATAAATATATAGCTTTCATCACATAAACCCAAATTGATTCTCAGATACCATTATTTCTAATCTCAATCTATGCTCTATCACTATTTCTCAAAGTTACATTACATGACTCATTACCTTAATCCTATGTTAATCATTATAATTTATTGAACAATATTGTCAAGCAAGACACTCCTTCCTCCCCTAAACACATCTAACTTTTACTAGGAATACCATATGGTCCTACTGCCCTCCCCATTTTCATTTTTTTTATGCAATCCTAACTATAGCTGTCAAAATCGTCTAATTCGATTCGGAGGTAAAAAGATTCGAATCAGGAAGAGAATCGAAAATGTCTAAAGAATCGTTCGATTCGGATGAGAATCATCCGATTCGAGATGGAATCGGGAATCGAGTAAGAAAACGATTTGCAATCTTGGAAGTTTCACCTTACACATTTATTTTTTCTAACCCAAAACAAAAAAAGCCCACACTTAGCCTGTAACCCATAACAACCGAAGCCAACCCAACCCTTTTCAAGCCGTTTTTACAAACCGTACCCAACACAACCCTAATCCAAGGCCGTTTTTACAAACCGTAGAAAATCGAAGGTCGTTCTTCTTGTTTTGCTGCAAACCGAAGTCGGTTCTTGATGTTTTGCTGCTATATTAGTAAGCCGTAGCAAATCAAAGGCTTTGGATCAGGGTTCTTGTTGTTTCGCTGCAAACCGATGGCGGTTCTTGACCTTTTTACAAGCCGTTTTCAAGTTTTGTTGTTTTGCCCCATACGGTTCTTGTTGTTTTTATAAACCGAAGGCCAAAAAAAATGAAGGTATGCTTTGCTCCATACGGTTGTCTTTTTGGGTTTTCTTTTGACGTTTTTTTGGGGTTATAAAACCATTCGTTTTTTAATAAAAACATTCGTCTACGTTTATAAAAACATTCGGGTTTTTTTTGCTGTATTTTTTTTTTGTTATAAAATCATGCTTTTTTTTTAATAAAAACATGAGTTTTTTTAATGTATTTAAAGTTGTTTTGTTGTTTTTTTTTGTTACAAAACCATTCGTTTTTTTAATAAAAACAAGAGGTTACGTTTTTTTCTTGTTGTATTTGCTCAAATTCTTTTGCTTTTTTTTGTTATAAAACCATGCGTTTTTTTTATAAAAAGATGAATTTTTTTAGCTGTATTTAATGTATTTGAAGAAGTTCATTTGCTTTTTTTTTTTAATAAAAACCATGCTTTTTGTTATAAAAACATACGTTGTTTATTAAATAAATTGATATTGATATGTAGGTTGTTTGATTTTTGGAAATCAAGATGGTAACCGATTATGATGAATGAATGAAGAATGATCATTGATGATGACTTTTTATGATTTCATTTTGTTTTTTACATTTTTAAGCTTAAAATGAATGAAAACATGTGCTACGTTTAATTTTTGTGATATATTTTGGTATATTATCACGTGCTACGATTAGTTTTTTTGTCATATCATGCTTAATTTCCAATTCTATAGTGTTAAATCCATTTACGTATGTTTTAATACATTATTATCATTTGGTTCCGATTCAACTGATTCGATTCACGATTCACGATTCGGGGGTAAACGATTCACGCTACGATTCGCAATTTGACAACTATGATCCTAACCTTTGTTGTCTTAATTCTGTTAAAAAAAATATTATCTTGAATCTCCCAAAGTTCCTCCACATCCAATCAACTCCCATTTTTTCATTCAATAACCTTTCAAAATAACTTTTCCAACATTCCTTAATCACTTCATCCTTGACTAAGATTCTCGTATCATCACACTTTTAATATACTTGACGTTATTAAAATCTTTTTTTTTATCCCTAAGTTAGCAAACTTGTAGATGCTTTTTTCCCCTTCATACGTCCATAGTTTTATCAAAAGATCACCTTACGCCTTAACTTGGCATCTCTTGCCATTTTCTTAACTTCTTTCTAAGCCCATTTATATTTCTCAAAATTTTCTTCGCTTCAAGTTGCTTTCCATGTTATAAAGCATTCCCTTTTGGCTTTAACTATATTATGTACTCCATCATTCCACCACCAAGAATCTCCAAGAATCCCTTTCGATATTCTCCTATGCATGTGGCTATCTTATTCCACATCATATTAGTCTCAACATGAGCATTTCATGTCGCGTCTTTTAATATATATCTTTTGATAGTTCTAGTTTCTCTTCTTTCAAGATCCACCACCTAGTTTGTGGGTTAATCATATCTTTTCGCACTTGTGATTGATTTTTAATATTTATATCCATCACCATTATCCGATGTTCCGAGGTTAAGCTCCTCTCGTGATAACCTTACACTGTTCACACATTAATCGGTCTCCTTACATATTAGTGAAAAAGTCTATTTGACTTGTGGTTCAAAGTCACGATATAGGTCTATAACTCTAAAGCCCAACATCCAACTCAATCTCGGTGTCGGGTGTCGTATCAAGGCATACGCAACAATACGCAATTTGGAGAATCCGAATAATTTTGGAAAAATATATATATATTTTGGAGAAATAAGAATTGAATTATGGATTAATTAGATAAGTACAAAACCATCATCCTGTTTGCATGCCATTGCAAAATTTATTGTACTTATGCGTATCGCGCTTATTAGCAACAATATTCCACAATAGTTAAATGTAAATTAATTGCATTCTTTTCACCATTTTCTTAAATGTAATATTAAAACTAACTTGTAATTAAGTAAATAATAAGTACTTAATTAATATATTACATAATACATTTCTAAAAATATTTTAAGTAAATAGAGGCCCGTTTTGAGAGATAATAATGATATATTTTAAAACATATTAAGTAAATAATGATACATTTTAATACTTATTAGGTGAATGAAGATACATTTTTTCAATAAATTTCAAGTAAATAAATAAGTTTTTTAAATATAATAATACATATGTACTACAATTTACTGAATAAATATAAATATATTATCAATCATATGGTAAGGATGTAATTCAACATATATAACATCACAAATTTGATAAAAGTGGTATTTAATGACTTTTATAATTAAAATAAAATTTATGATAAGTTATTGTTCGATTTGTCCTAGACAACCGATATCTCGTCGATATTGTCCGAGTCGACCGAGATTGCGTCGATATTGTTTAAGTCAACCGAGATCTCATCGATAAGGTCCAAGTCAAGCCAAGAATGCTTATTACGCAACTTGTGTCACGATTTTGAAACGGCAGGCCACGAAACCGAGTCAATTCAGTATCGCTCGATATTTTTGAACCTTGATTTGACTCGTATTTGTTCCGATGTTAAAGCCTCTTTTTAAAACATATATTTACTAGTACAAGATCATATGTCATCACAAAATCTAAGATAGACTCTTCACCATCGTTCTTTTCTGTAAAACCATAGCCTCCATGCAACATCCCATACCAACTTTCTCCTATATATCCACTAAAATCTCCTCCCCATATATAAATTTTCTCACCTACATATATTACTTGAATTAATTTGTCCATTTATTCCAAAATTGTACTTTACTATGTTCATTTAATCTTACTTTAGGCGCATAGGCTTCAAAATTGTATTTTCGTATGTTTATCTAATCTTACTTATGGTGCATAAGTGCTAATAAAATTGAATATGTTTTAACCTAATACCAATGTTACAAGTATAAATCTATCGCTTCTCCGAAAAACAGTTACAATATATTTCTTAAGGTTCTTATCTACTATTATTCTGACACCGTTCATATGCCTCTGTGTTCTGTATAATATAATTTAGATCTTGTATTTTCTACTTTTCTAGCTTTCTCACCGACCCATTTAGTTTTCTATAAACAAAACAAGCTATGTTAAAGTTTCTTATAATGGTATTCACTAGCTTCATTCCTTTCCTAGTCAAAGTCTCTATATTTCAAGTCGCTAACCTAAGTCTACTATCATGAACTAACTTCTTCACCCGCACATGTCTTGCCCATTTCTCATCGCACCTGGGCATCGATGTGGCGCCCCTTGCTTATTTTTTGAGACACCATGTTGCAGTTGCAATGCCTCTTGATTATTTTTCGGGACACGCGATGGCAGGCGCCGTATCCTCATATGATTCATATTTATAAGGATACGTATTTATCTAACAAGTTTTGCATTGGTTTACCTAACACAACGCGCTTCGGACCAGTTATGTCTAATATATAATATAAGAAATTAAGCATGACACAGATGGAGTTTTAATAATTGAGAAATAAGATCCATAAAACGTTTCATAGAAACTACTTGTAGAGGGATCATCTTAAAGTAAAACATAACTAGGTTAAACAACCTTAGGGCTTGGGCAACTTCGTTCTTCAAATCTTTGTCTGGAGGAAGCCTTCCTTTTAGCACTTCTCTAATATTATCCTTGTGTTGATCAATTCTGGAAGTGCAGAGGAAGAAAATATATTAGCTTCAAAAACAAAACTATTGGCAGAATAAAAAACATATATATATATATATATATATATATATATATATATATATATATATAGCGAGAGAGAGAGGGAGAGAGAGAGAGAGAGAGAGAGAGCAATTAAAAGCAGGACAGAGGGAGGGGGGAAATAAAATAAGGTGGAAACACCATAACCCTGAAAGTTTGAGGACGCTTGCAATGTTCCCCCCAATATTACAACCTTTGCAATTCGATCCATGAATTACATTAAGTCGACAATTACAGCCCTACATCTCATTCCGTCTAAACATTGACGGACTACTGGTGTGGCTATGCTAGATGGGGCTCCAACATCTATTTTCATTTGTCCCTCACCTGACAAGCAGTTGTTCAAATTGCGAAAATTGAAACATTCAGGAAGACATTACAAATGACCCTGAACTTCAAGATTTATGGTGTCTTTTCCCCGTACATTAATAAAGAGAAGGGGAAAAAAATATATGTTTGGCTTGCATCTTTTTGTGTTTCTCTTTGCGGTTTTCCAACTCAGCCTTCTTTACAGACAGTTTTACTCTGTCCTCAGAATCAGCAGCCATGATATCTTTCTCACGGTTAAGTGCTTTAATTTGTTGACGTGTGGTAAATACATCCGTCTGCTTTTGGGATATATTTGATTCAAATTCTCTCTCAGCAAGTTGGTTAGTCTTTCTCTCAAGCTCAATACGCTGCAAGGATAGAAAGGAAAATTAAACAAATACTCAAAAGTAATTCTGTGAAAGACAATTGAGCAGGAGCATCAATACCAAGTTTTTCTCTATCTCAGCAATTTGGCCCACATTAATATTCGAAAGTTGGAGTTCCAATGAATCACGCTCACTTTCCACCTTTTTTATACGCTTCAAAATACCATCCTGAATGGAATTGCAAAATTTAAATAAATAAATATAAAACATAAAAAATCTAACATGAAACATGACAGAACAGGCATTAGAAGATATATATGATGTGCTTCCTCAAACAGAAACCTTCATGTCAAGTTTCGCCTTCTTTTGAGCCTCCACGTCTTTCCAATGATTATTTGCATCCATGTAGTGACCCCATGCCACGTTAACTTCTATCCCATTAGATTTCTGTAATAGCACTCTTTTCAATTAATATTCATAATCACATACGGTGAGCTGATAATATAGTGCTAAGTGTGCTAATATCAAAACATGTAAGCATATGATCTTGCGAAGATAAAGAAAATTCAGCGTGTGCTCGTAAAAGAAATAGAGAAATGAACTCGGTCTAAACAATTTGACAAAGTGTAGAATCTACCTTGTAATAGTCTCTTGAGAAGATAGTCAATGATTCAACATTAACAACAAACCAATAAAACAAATTTGTTTTAGCAATTTAATAAAGATAAGTGATGTAAGCAGAAGTATTTTCACAAAAACAACATCACTTGTTCAGAGGCCAATGACCTAATCTCTCTCTAATTCTCATTCATATCCAAAAGTAAGTGATTACAAAGAGTGGCCAAAGGCCTTATTTATAGGAATGTGTATCTTGCTAGCCAAGATAACCCTACAATGTAAAATAACCAAAGAGGGCACATTAAAGACATTAAAAGACAATGCCACCCACTAAATAATATAGCAAGTTAAATTGAGAAATAACATAATAAACCATAAAAATAAAATAAACAAAAAATGCAAAAAAAAATCCCGAATCTCTCGTACATATCACTCTCCCCAATTGAGAAAGGCTTGCCCACGAGCGTGAAGGCATGAGAGGTGAACACCAAAACCAAACGATTGGCGCCGTTCTCCCTAACTGAGAAAGGGAGACATCCACGAAAGTGCCCGGTGTATGGGCTAGCAAAGAGGTGAGGCCGAGTAATCGCAAATCCCAACCAAGGCCGACGAAAATGTGTGCAAGTCATCCAACCAATCTCCGAAAAATTGTCTAAAAAATTGCCAACACAAAACAAATCATCTTCCTTCCCAAAAGATAAGGAAAATGTCTCTGAGATCAAACACCTCAGTCTCTCGATACTTGACCGAGTGATCCAATGATCGACAATGAAGATATCGAAGAATCCCCAATACAGTACTTGAAATGGATATCATAAACATCGACCGAGGCACAAAAAGAGTGGGGAGCTCGTGGTTGTAATACCCCGTATTTTCGTGATATTTATTTTTGGGGATTAATTGAATTAAATGTGTATTAATTGGAAATTAATCCGGATAAAAATATTAACGATATGTGAGTTAGTATTTGATTATAATGTGTATACTTGGCGATATATGAATATTGGTAATATTGAAATTGTCGCGAGATTGAAATACGGCAATTTGGGAAATTTTGTTGGGACGCGCGTGACAGTCACGTCAGGAATATAATTATTTGAATTAAAAAGTGAATTTTATTTGTATCACCCGTATGGTCATTTTGAGTGCGCCAACACGTCCGGAAGGGTCGAAATAGTCAGAAAACACTAGCCGGGGGTTAAGTTTGGGTTCCGGGGCATTATTGGGCCATACCGGTAACTTATAGGGGCATTTTGGTAATTTCGAAAATCTGGGAATTAAAACCCACGAAAATAAGAGATAAAAATCTGACTCTTTCTTTATCCACTAAACCCACTACTTACACTAAGGGACTTAATGGGCTACGGGAGAAGTTAAGAAATAGTCTTAACTTGCCAAAACCCAACCACACCTCCATTGTCATCATCCTTAGAGAAACTTGTAGAGAGAGAGAGAGAGAAAAGAATTCTGCAGAAAGAGAGAGGGAGAACAACTTAGCCTTCAAGATTCAACATCAAATTCAGAGAAAGATTAAGGCAAGTGGTTTAATTACAATTGATTCAATGCCATGCTTTTCCATGTTTAGGAATTATCGAATTTATCTTGGAAGATGATATAGACCCATGAATTGAAAGTTTAAAACTATGAACTATGTTAGGGACTGCATGTAGAAACACTCTGGACGAATTATGAACTCAGAATTATGACTCTTGATGATTTAAAAAAAACAAATTTTAGAAGAAGTTTATTAATGTTCTTGAGAGAAATAGAAATCTGGAATTCTTGATGAAGATTGATCCATATATAGCCCTTGGTTAATGAATTATTGGTTTTAGAACGTTATTAATGTTGTAGGATGGTTGTATGATGATACTATAACGTTATATTAGAGAATTATGCCTTAAAAGTATGTTTTGGGATGATTTGAAAACTGCAAAACGAAGCAGTCCGTAGCCATACCTGGTGCGTTCGATCGATCGATGTTCATCAGTCGATCGATCGACCACCATCGATCGATCTAAGGTCAAGGTCGATCGATCAACCTTCCCAGAATGAGTAAAGTTTTTCCTATTTAAAATTTTAATGGTGGTAACCCTTGGAAAATATTATTGGAGACCTTATGAATACCCTCAAACTTAAGGAAGACCAGTAGGCATGATTATGAAACTTGGACCTTAATTAGAATCCAATTTGAGGAATTATTCTAAATTAATGAAATTTGATAAGTAAGATAATATTTGGGTTAATAGTGTAAATTTGAATAATTTGATGAAATGAGGTTTGGGGCAGAAGTAAGGACCTTAGGAATAAAGATGTTATACGTGGGAATAATAGGAACTTAATAATCTATTTTAGATAGGTTTTAAGTATCAGAAACTACGACGTGAGACGTATCGACAGTTTAACTTTTATATTATCGGGAGACGTAAAATATACAAATTTGGAATAATGGTATAAGGATACAGAGTATACCTTTATTAATACTGAACTATCTAAGATGTGTGAATGCTTAGTATATGATTTTTATATGTATGACATACCTACCATACTTGCTATCACGGGAGGTTACGTTCGCTTAGGGCCTTCTTATCCTTGTGTTGCCCGGATTTAGATTGGTACCTTGAGGACATAGTTCAAGAGAACGACTTATTTGTGAGTTAATAAGCCAACTGACTGTGGAGCGTAGGTATCTACGTGACCATGGATATGTTGAATTATGTTCGCCTCCATTTTTGTGTGTGGTGCTTATTCCAACAATTCCTGAGAGATTCGGAATTTGTGATCCTTATGTACGTGATGTACCGGGATGGATAGCAGAGTATGTGCGCACCGCAGCTTAGCCTTTGGGTGCTTGTAATGTATATTTATGATGTGAATAATATACGGTTAAATGAAAAATAAATCGCTATGTTAAATTGTGGGTATAGTAATTGTAATATATGAAAAGATAAAAAGGGGACAAATATCAATAAATGGTTTTGTTAATCATTGGGAATCCGTGAATTAGAGTAGAACTCTCTATTTAATTGTCAAGGTTGGAAATTAAACGTGAACCGAGTAGAAGTGTTAGAAACTCTTTGGAATTAGATAGTTATGAGAAAACACATGAATGGGTACAGGAACGTTAGGAGTGCACAGTTAGACGAGAGGTGAGTATTTCATGTGAGAGCACGTCCTAACATGTATCTTGCATTTATTGTTTTAATTATTATTAAAGCACTCGTTGTTTTTAAAATACTCTCCACATTCGGGCTCTGACCCGTTTGCTTTCAAATCTATCTTTTTGTAAAAACCATTTTAGGTGCCCAGCCACAAGGACACCATGCTTAGGATCCTCATACAGGTGACGAGCTGTAGCTGTTTGTGGAAGTTACGGGGTCTTGCTTTTAGACGCTTCTATCATTTGGATTCCATGTTCAGTATTCCTCAGTTGTAGGGCATGCTGCCCAAATTCTATTAGAGACATTTCCATTTCAGTTTTTCAGACTTTGGCATGTATTAATCCAGTATTCAGTATTTCGTTACTTATTTCAGTTGTGGGATTTGTTGTGAGGAGTTTTTACTCCAGATTTATTTATATCATGTGATGGTTATTCTATTATTTCATTATGGTGATTGGTGATGTTATTCTTGCTTTAAATCTTTTATTGCATGTTAATCAGACTTTAATTAAAATTTGACAACTTACTTTTAAATACTAGGTGGTTAGTAATTATTAAAATGTTTTCGACAGTGATGCTATTAACTGAACCAACTTGGCATTTTGAATTAATGTAATAAAGGAGTAGCTACCCGGTATTTAATTAGTCGGGGTGTCACAGTGGTCACCACCAACAAGAACAGGGGGCTTATGAAATGGCTCCTCCAAGGGCAACAGCTAGTGGAGGTTTGTAGGGATGCACGGAGTCTCGATAAATGCACTTTCAACTCAAATTCAAGCTCCTCATACTCGATCCGACAATGGAGCGCCTCCCTGTAACACCCCGTATTTTTGGTACATTTAAAATTTAATTAATTCGGAAATTCTAAATTACTAGTGTGATGTAATTTAATGAATTAATTATGATAGAATAACATATAAATACTAATCTGGGATTGAATGGTTAATATTTAGGGAAAATTATTTACTGAGTGTATAGTAATAATGTAATTTCGTCGTTTCGAGTATTAATGACGAGATATGTACTTATCACATCCGGAAGTCGGTATAGACTATATTGGGTGGGGGATAAGTATTTTTATAAATTAATTCGGATGCAAATTCTGAGTGTACAGTTGAGTCCGGATGGGCCGAGATAGTCGGAAAAGTGTACCCAGGGGTAGTAAACGGGTCACGGGACGTTTTTAGACATAGTCGAGCCCACTCGGGGGCATTTTGGTCACTTGGGCTTGGCCCATTAGTCAAAAAACGGGAATGGATTAATTAACTTAATAAAAAGAAATAAGGGCTGGCTAAGCTTAAGCAGAGAAAGGAATTAAAGGGTTAGGAAACCCTAGCAGCAGCCAAAGCCATTTTGGGGATCTCAAAGAACCAACAAGGTCATCTTCAACCTTGGAATCCATCGCATATTCAGACACTACGAAACCTAAGGCAAGTGAATAACTTGCAATAGCATGAAAACTGTCTTTCAATTCATATTTGTGTGCTGTTATGAATTTAAAATTCGTTTTGGGGTTCATGGTATAAACATGGGGCTTTGATAATTCTAAAGAAAACATGAATCTGTTTTGGCCGAAATTATGAGGAGTTATGTAAAGATCTGATATTGGAATATTAATGTGTATCTGTTAGAATGATATCCATATATATTAGAACGAATTTGATGAAGAAATTTGGAGTAAAAATGTGTTTAAGGAAAAAGATGAATTTTCCCCAAAAATTTATGAATCAGTTGTTTATGGACGAATTGATGGTTGTTGTAGTCTTTCTGGGTTATCCTAATAAGGTTTCTAGTATACTCTGGTGTTAAGAAGGCTTAAAACTCATGTTAGAAGAGATTAGGGTTTAAGAAAATCCGTCCATGGCTGCCCTGTCTTCGCGAAGAAGACGAAGACCTGTTCGATCGATCGATCGACGGTCTGGGTCGATCGATCGACGGTCGCCAGAATCTGGCAGTTCCGCCAGTTGGTTATATAAGAGGGAATATTTATATAAAAACCTTATGTAATTAATTATTGAGAAATTAAATACATGAGTTTGAATCTAATTAATTGTAGATAAATTAATTAGGGTTTGAGGCTAATAAATTAGAGTCGGGAATTGTGACTCGGGTACATTTATTTTGGGCTACGGGAGTAAGTCCAAATTTATGGTGGGGGCGACACCAAAAAAATAACTAAATTAATTAAAGTGCAATTTAATTAATATTTAGAGTTGGACCATAAGCTCTTGATAATTTTAATAGGCTTACGTTACGGATCTTAGCGAACGGTATAGCCGGGACTTTTATATTTATATATACGGAGGCGTTAGTATATATATATGGTGTGCACAATTAATATCAGTGATTAGATATTTGTTACTATAGTGCTATAGGGGGAGGTTGCGCGTAGTGGATGAATCCCCTAGCTTGAGGAGTAGGGTGAGGTCATTCGATAGAGCATGAAAGCTCTCCCAGGCCCTGCCAAGCCTGGTCTCTCGCAAGTACCGTTTGACCTCATACAAAACCCTTTAGTTATTATCGTTACGTCATTACAATCGTTAGAGCTTACAGAAATCAATAATGAAAGTACGATGTGATTAAAACAATAAGCTAATATATGAGTTGCCACGCTGAGCTGCCTCGCCAAGATGTCACGCTTGAGTTGCCACGCTGAGCTGCCTCACCAAGATGCCACGCTTGAGTTTGCCACGCTTGAGCTTATCCTCAGAACACTGTTGCTAATTAGTGGATTATCCCTAATCCCAGGATTACCTTCAGGCCCCCTCTACAGATTGTGTTCGTTTGAATCCCCTTCATATTGATAAGGAAACAGAGGTGGATCATTCTTTCGGTTTCTTGTAAAACTGCCTTTCTTTGAACCTTTAAGATTTTTTGAATGACAGGAATGCGAGCCAAAGTCCAAATATTTGCATAATTTGTATCTGATAGGAATATTATAATTTTTTGCAAGAAGAGGCGGACGATAACAACTACTTTATCCACTCGTGCTTTATTTTATTTAAGGAGGTTGAGGAGGGTGTTGCTCACTTAATTTTGTAAGGTGCAGCTTGTGCTTTTGCATGTTTATGAAGCACAATAAATTTGAAAGTTTCGTGCTCAAGGAGAATTGCCTAAATCCTGAACGGAGATCTAATTGATGAAGTTTGTTGATTGTGGAAATAATGAAGAACAAAGTGTTTGGAGATGTTTTGATGGCTCCTGTGTTGGAAGTATAGTTGAAAAGGTTTTTTGAAGTAGGGGTGAAGCGAGGGCATTGTTTGAAAAAATAATTACATATATGGTCATCCGAGTTGGGACATAACTAAGGGAAATTGATTCATAAAGACGCGTCCCATGGATTCGAAGTAGTGACCTACATTCGTGAGGCGCTAATCACATCCCCGTACTACCACTGGACTAAGCCCTCTAGGTTGCACGTTTGGGAGATCATTAATCTTGCTTGAGGTTAGATTGAGTCTTAATTGATGTAATTTAGAGTTAGGTATATTAAGTTAGTTGTATGGATTCAGTAATAGTACATATTTCCCTATTCCCTAGTATATGTCCAGTTAGTTATTTCAGTTTTCCTATTGTATAGGGTTGATTATAGTTGCATAAAGTTTAGTCTAGTAGCTATAAAGAGACATTTATATCCCCTAACTTAAATGGAAAGAGATTTTGAGCTATGATTGTGTATTTACTGCACAACCTTGCTAGGGCCAGCGCTATTCTCCTTTTCAACCTCCTTTATCCCACATTATATTGATACAAGTTTTTGCACTGTTCAAGGGGGCCTCTGGTCTCCATGCTAGTATTCCGGAAGGCCTAATGGTTCAATGATAGGAAAAGTGATTTTATTATTGTCATTGTTGCTTCCGGGGAAAAAAATCTGTGTCAACTCAAGTTTGAAGTTTCTTAAATGTTGAGAGGAATGACATGGAAGTTTTGGAATATAGTAAAAGAAACAGAAGAATTGACATGCAAATAAGACCTGCCTTAACAATATGTTATGTAATTTTCTTTTGTTAACTAACATACTTTCACATGTATTATTCACCAAATTTCCGGCATGAGGAGTCTAGAATACTTTGAGAACTTTGATCATTCTTAGTACAATCAAGCCAAGTTATTTGTGTTTCTCAGTTTTAAAAGTCATAATCTTAGTAGAATAGTCAATAAATAATGAACAATCGACTAAGTTTAATACTTTGAGTTTGAGAATTTGAGAAATTGCGACGGCAATTTTCTTGCCTATCCCTATTGAGGAGGATGAAACACTCATCAATGCATTACCAGAAAGTGTTACTTTGTGACTGATCTTCGGCATTAAAAAAAAAGCACAAGTACAACAAGACAATAGTAGCCCAAAATATGGAAGAGAAATTGGAATCTCGGCACAGCACTTTCTCAAGCAATCAATGGGACTTACAGGCCATATCCTTGTGATATTTGGAAATGTTATGGGTAATTTGTTCTATCTTCATCTGCAACATATCCACCTCATTGCTAGCTTCACGGAATTTAGAGTTCAAGTCATCAAACTCTTTTGTATGAGCACTGCACTAAAGGACGATGCATTAACATACGGAGAATCAAAATGTGTACTAAGGCTCCATTTGGCTCAGGATGAAATAGTGAAAGGATGGAAAGAATTTTCACTTGGACATAATTAGATTTGTCTTCACTATTTTTTCCAAAACCCATAACTATAGCACAGTACACTTTTTTTTGCACATACACATACACTTATTTACAATTTTAAAAAAAATGACTTTTGAATATATGGAAATCTTTTTCACTCTGGTAAAAAATAAGTCACCATAATACAAACGGAACCTATGAGAGAACAAATGAAATTGAAAACCAACATAAAGAACACCAATAAGGTTGTTAATTAGCCTCTAACAACCTGATGATAATTATATAAAGAAACAACCCAAATCAACTAAAAACAGTAAATGCCAGGTGGGTTCACATCATCACGTAGGATTCTACACAGCAAGTCAACCAAACAAGATTTCTAGAACATAAGGGCTGCTTTAGATTCAGAATGTAAATAGAATCCAATGATTCCGCCACGAACCAAATGGCCTATAGAATACAAAATCAGCTCTGACCTTAATTAATGGAAATATCAACTGAAACAAGGGCATGGTTAACCGTACCAATCTACTGATGTATTCATGCTCTGAGGAATATATTTTTTTCAATTCAACAATGGTGATAGCTGCCATAAAAGAACACTTGCTCTGATCTTAATGTTGAGAAATTTGAAAAACAATGTAGTGTTTAAATTTTCCTCATAATTCTGTTCACTCCGAAACTTTAGGTTTCTATGAACTTCTACTTATGAAAGTTATACAATCATAAATTGTCCCCCATCATTCCACCATCCTTTTCTGCATCTACTATGACTGAAAATTTCGCCTGTTTATGACAAAAACAACTCAAAAAACACAGCATAAACTACGAAAAACACAACTTAATTTCCAAACTGAAAAAGAAAAAAAACTCACATTTCAATTGATATGAACATAGAAAATACATTCAAAAACTACAAATATCTGGACGCAAAACTAATAAAATTAAAATTCTCTCACCAATAACTATTTATGACAATTTTATATATTTTAGAAAATGTGCTGTCACAATGTCATCATAAACTTCTTTCATGATTGTTTTAAAAAAAATTGACTCTGTTGTAACAAAATGTATGGAAAATTTTGAGGCTACATATTTTGAGAAATTTACTAAATAAAATCCTTGAGAATATAACGTTTCGCATAAAGGATTTTATGTACTGAGGTTCAAGGAATTAATTCCTAATGCATGACTTATATTTTTAACAGTGTGAAGATTCTAATTCCCCTGAATTGTTGCTTCCAACAGTTTTTGTGGTCAGAAAAACTAAAATTATCCCATCAACCTTTGATGTAAAAATATAATTTCTCAGAATGAAAAACTCTTGAGAAATTCTAGTTTATACCACAAATTCTAATTCAATAAAACAACAAATTTAAACAATAAAAGCAGAACAATAAGGACGCTCGCTACTAGTCAAGAATCCCTCATAATCTGTATATAGAGTCCAGTATTGGGTGATAAACAAAAGGTATATAGTTATTGGATATGATTTTCGAAGAGATGTAGCGAAATGAAAAAACTTGACCCTTCGACGAAAAAGAACGAAATGTAAACAAAGATCCAATCTATGAGTAAGGAGCCAGAGAAGGAGATAGCTGAATGAAAGGAAAAAAAAAACTGAAGAACATAGGAAATTAAAAGAGGCTATTATGCACATAGAAAGCCTTCTTAACTTTTAATGGCTCAAGAATTGATAATGTCTGGACTTTTCTTTTAGGTACAACTCTTTGAAATTGAATACAGTCATAATAATACCTTTCTGTTGATCACACAAAAACAGACAATATAAAGGGTATGAAGGATACTTCATTAGTTACAAGCGTCCTTTGAATTTATACTGAGAATTCATGAGAGACCAAGAGATGGGCAAGAGAGAGCAATATGAAGAGGAGGATTTTGGAAAATGCATGCGATGAATCCGCATCTGGTAATTCTCCAGCTACTTCTTCAATTAATTATTTCTATCAGTACTCCACTACCGAGAAGTAATATTAAGAAGAGGACTCGTTTGAGTCTTCGGTGAGGTTTTTGAGTTGTTCAATAATAAACAGTGCGAAATTTTGTTTAGAAAGTAGAGATGCAAAACATTATGTTTATAGGTTGAGAAACCTATCAAATTTAGTAATAAATTAGGAACGTAATAGTGTTGATTGTCAGGGTGAACAGGTTATAAGAAAATTCGAAAATTACATTGTTTATTGCATTTACTCATGTAATCTTAGTTATTTGGATTTGAATGGATTTTAAGAGTAGATTTCTTATGTTGTCACGATTAGAGGTAAATCTTGAATCGAAAAAATTCTAGTTTCCATCAGTTGGAGAAGTTTTTCTGAGTTTTCATAAGTAAAACTTGTAAACCAAACCTCTTTTAAGTCCGGCAAAACCCTTCAGTATGGTACAAATGAAGACTCTTGAAATGGCTCAAGAGGCTGTGCAATTAGTATATGATTACTGCATTATTACTCTGTAGGGGGGGCTTGAAGGTAATCTCTAAATTAGAGAGAGCTTCTCCAACTATCAGAAGAGACTCAAGAGAAGGAAGTAGCATGAAGGCAGCGAGGTAGCTCAGTGATGGGGCTCAGCGAGGAACCTTGTCGAGAGAGCTCTTCTTTATATTCCGTTTTTACTTAGTTAAATTGTATCTTTTTAATTACACTGATTGTATTGCGGTAACGATTATAATATTGAGTGAGAGGTTAAACGATACTCGCGAGAGACCAGACCTGACATTACATTGGAGAGCTTACATGCTCTATCTAATGACCTCGTTGTGGGACATTCAGAGGGACTTGGTTTGGAGAATTGAGAAGTGAGGCAACGTTAAGGCTTGTCTTGACCATCTTAGATACACTTTGTAAAACACCGAGAGACCTTTCACCGTGGAAGCTTGTGCAGAGTAACCTTGAGTTTCATCCTATATTAAGCTTTGAGACCTCCATTGACAGCTTGATCGATGCAAGTGCTTGGCATGAGATGTATAGCTTCATGGATGGGAACGTGGGATATAACCAAATCAAGATGGCTCTAACTGATGCGGAGAAAACAACTTTCAGAACTCCGTTAGGCAATTTTATTTACAAAGTGAGGCGTTTCAGGTTGATGAATGCTGGAGCGACGTACCAGAGAACTATAATGGCTATTTTCCATGACTTCTTTCATTTATTCTTGGAATTTTATGTGGATGATTTGGTCATCAAGTCGAAGGAGGAGTCCCATCTGGATGACTTGAGGAAGGTGTTCATTCGATGCAGGAAGTAAAAACTAAAGATGAATCCATTGAGATGTTCTTTTGGGTTAACAAGTGGGAAATTTTTGGGCTTTATGGTTGATCGGCAAGGAGTACAGATGGACCAGCACAAAGAGCGAGCGATCTTAGAGATTTCATGTCCAAGAACTGCGAAGGGGCTCAAAAGTTTCCCAGGCAAAATCTCCTATCTCAGGAGATTTGTGCCAGGACTGGTCGAGATAACTCATCCACTGATGGATCTACTACGGAAGGGCACAAAGTTGAGATGGGAGGACGCTCGCCAAGAGGCACTCAACAAGCTGAAGAAGCTGCTCACTTCTCAACAGACAATGATTCCTCCCAAGCTAGGGATACCGTTGCAGTTCTACCTCACCTCTACCACCAGGTCCGTCGGAGCTCTCTTGCACAGGAAATTGATGGGCAAGAAAGGCCAATCTACTATCTGAGTAGGATCATACATGGACCTGAGGCAACGTACACTAGCCTTAGTATTTGTAGCACAAAAACTTAGACATTATATGCTATCTTTCACAATTCATATTGTGACAAGATGTGATCGTATTAAGTTTTTGTTGGCAAGAACTGTTTTAATTGGAAGAGCAACTAGATGGTTCCTTATTCTCTCAAAATATGACTTGAAGTGTGTGGTCCCTCGAGCGATCAAGAGCCAGGCGTATACATATTTATTGGCAATCTTTCCATCAGGAGTATTTGAGCCACCTTGTGACGAGCCACCTTGTGAGAGCATTCCAGGAGATGATTTGTAGGTCAATTTCTTGGACGCAAACTTTGAGGAATGGACTATGGAATTTGATGGTTCGTCGGCAGAAAAGAAGGGGGAGCAAAGGTTATTCTTTCAAAAAGGAAGGAAGAGATTTGACTTTCCTACAAGTTAGATTTCCCTTACTCCAATAAAAGCCTTTCAAATGGGCATCCGTTCATTGCGCAAAACTTGGTGGTCCAACAAGTGAATGGGGAATACGCGTTGAAGCATCTCAGCCTAGCGCCCTACAAAACAATCAACCAACGGCTGATCAACCAGTTTCATCATGTCAAAATAAGGAGGCATCCTAAAACGATGAACAGGCATGTTGATGCTTATGCCACCATTGCTCAGAAAGTGGACATAAAAAGCGACATAACTACGGTTGTGATACAATGAAGAACAGCTCCCTCGGTGGTACGGTCAATCTTGTCGACGAAAGACGATTCAGATTGGAGAGGTGAGAATAGGAAGCAGTTGGAGTCTGGAGAAGGAAATATGGAACTCAGAGAATTGGCGCAGTACTTTGAGAGCCCAGGAAGTTTGTATTTCAGGAACGTGGGAGGATGATTATCAAGGTGTATCGGGCCAGAAGAAGAAGCAGAACGCAAGCTGAAAAAGACACATGATGAACACTGCAAGACAACTGAGATCCCTCAGTACAGAAGAAAGAGAGAGGGATACTTCTGGCTAACGATGAAGCAGAATGCATTAGAGTTACAACGAAGGTGCGATAAATGTCTTTTTTTTCAGGCAGCTGAATGTCACTTCATTGAGGCTCAGGCAGATTGGAGGCAATCTTACATTGATTTCATCAAAGATGGAGTTGTTCCTTCGGAGAAAATTGACGCTATGGGACTCAAGATAAGGGCCCCATGGTTCTACTGCAAGAGGAGCAGCTCTATCGCACAGGATACTTCAACAGGTCTTTACGATGCATCACGAGAGGGGAAGCAGCAAAAGTCTTGAAGCAAGATCACGAACCAGCTCACATTGGAGGGACAAAGCTATATGACCAATTAATGACCTTGGGTTATTATTGGCTAACCATGGAGAAAAATTATGCCGAGTTCGTTCACAAGTGCAAGGCGTGCCAGCTGCACGCAAACATGATCCATGCTCCCTCGGTGGACTTACACTCTTTGGCCACTCCTTACCCATTCCACACTTGGGCGTTTGACCTGATAGGGGCAATACATCCATCTTCCAGAGGAAAGATCTCGATACTCGTGGCAACGGAGTGTTTCACCAAGTGGGCTGAGGCAATACCTTTGAAGAGGGCAACAGCAGGTGTGGTGGTAAACTTCATCACGGAGTATATAATTTGTAGGTTTGGGATTCCAAAGGTCATTCTCTCTAATAACGAAACCCAGTTTGTTAACAAAGAAGTAACAATGCTAACGGACATATACTCCATCGTTCACCACACCTCAACGATGGCAAACCCCAAGGGCAATGGGCAAGCATAGGCAACTAACAAGACCTTGGTCAACATTTTGGCTAAGATAATGGAAGACTTTCCAGGAGTGTGAGATGAATAGATCCCAACAGTCCTATGGGCCTATCGAACAACAAAGAGGAATCCAACAAGGTATACACCGCTCTCACTAGTGTTTGAAGCTGAAGTCGTTTTGCCAGTGGAGCTGGAAGTCGCATTGGCCGCATTGGCCAGATATGCCTTGCGAAGCAGCATTCTACCCCAGAGTAGGCACGTTCAGTTGGAACCGCTTGATGAGCACAGAGATAACGCAATGCAGCACTTCCAAATGTACACGAAGCAACTCTCCAGGGCATACGAGAACTTGGTGAGACCACGGAAGTTTGTGGAAGGAGACCTAGTTTTGAAGGAAGCTGTGAAGCGCATAGGGGGGCTACCATTACCCAAATTTGCTGCCAATTGGGAAGGACCTTTTATAGTGAAGGAAGCTCACGATTCAGGTTACTGCTCAATCTCAAAGATAGAAGAAGACAGACACTTCAAGATAAATAACAAGTGGTTAAAGGTCTATCATGTCTAGAGTTGTCACCTGAGTTAAGATTTTTTATTAACCTTAATTATGATAAAGTCCATTGTTTTGTTGTTATTTCTTTTCCTCTAAGAAGTTAAAGTTAAGAGGGAAACATAAATTGCAAATTGCAATAGTTTTCACTTAGCAATGAGAATAAAAAATAAACAACTTGAAACATAAATGGAGACATGATGTAGCCGAAACAATCTCCTTTTATATATTTTTTACTTCAAAATGTTACAAGCATGGGGAACTACTGCCCAGAATTACATGTATGAAAAGAAAAGAAAATACATCGAAGGGGCTCATCCCAAAAGAAACTAAAGGTCAGGAGAAGAGAAGAAGTCCCCGAGTAGGCCCAGAAAAGCTTGTAGGCAGGATTCTTGAGCAACAATGGACCCCTCAAGAATCGTTTGAACTTGAGTGCTTTGAATAACCAGAGCTTCTCGTTCTTGCACAGCTTTAGCCAAAGCCTCTTCGGCAGCCTTTACCTTCAGATCTGCAGTTGTCAACAGAGGGGCCAATTCCCTCAGTGTGGCTTCCTCAGACCGTTGGGCCTCAACGTGCATCCGATATAGCTCTCTCTGACTCTCCAATTTGGCATACTTCAGCAACTTCAGATATTTTATTAGCCAGTCAACCTGGAACCCATCCTTAGTTAGGTCTCTCAAATTACCCAAGTGTTGATTTATAAGGAGGCTTGAGACGTCCGCAATCGGGGCGTTTGCAATATCAACGATGATGCTAGCCATTCCAAAAAGTCTGAAACCCATCAAGACTTTGTTTGAATGCAAGCACTCAGGGGTAAATGTATCTGGATGGTGCGAAGCAAGTCGTTCTATAATAAATCGTTGGCAGGCTGGGATTTGGGGAGATTGCTGATGCACTTGGAGGCAGAATTCGTGAGGGGCCATAGAAAGCAGAGGAACCTCACAACTAGATTCGTTATCAGCTTGAACGTCAGTGGTGGAACCACGATCGTTGTGACTGGATTCATCTAGGGGGGGAAGCAGGTTCTCGCAGAGGAGACAAAACAGGAGAAGGAGCACACTGAGGTTGCCCTTGGACAGGTGTGGGCTCCTTCATGATATGAAATGTGAAAGAGAAAAACAAAAATGAGATTTTGAAAATCTTAACAAGTGTTCCTTTCATTGTTAAGTCACCTTAAAGGTGTGAGATTTTGAGAAAATCTTAACAAGTGTTTTTTCAATGTTAAGTCACCTCGCAAGTGGAGTTTCGAAAATCTTAACGAGTGGTTCCATTGTTAAGTCACCTTGAAGGTGTGAGAATTAGAAAAATCTTAACAAGTATTTTTCATTGTTAAGTCACCTATCAGGTGTGAGTTCTGAGAAAATCTTAACAAGTGGTTTCATTGTTAAGTCACCGACAGGTGTGAGTTATGTTTTCCTTCTTGTTTTCGTTTAAACACAGGCATAATGGCAAAACTTATGCAAGAGAAGGACGAGTGGAAGTTAACTCAGCAGGAATGGCACCGGAACGGGGAGTAACTCCAATACCCCAAGGAGCCTTAGAGGAACCTTCAACCAAAGGAATCTCAATTCCTGCCGAAGCAGCTTCCCCACGAAAAGGCACAAGTGCCAAAACAGGGGAAGTTCCCACTGAAGTCTCTTGGGCTTCAGCAACTTTAACCACCAACGATACCGAAGGAACTTCGGGATGAGAGGATGGCGCAACGGCAGCTTCGATAACCCGTGGAACCTCAGAAGGGGAAGGCGAAGCAACTACAACTTCAGAACCTCGTGGTACCACTGGAATAGGAGAAAGAGGAACTCCCTGAGAAGTCAGCAAATAATCAAGAAGTGTTAAACACACAGAGATACCACGTGAGTTGGAGGCAAATATACAAAGAAATTACCGCTACCTCTGAAGGACCTGGGAAAGGAACAAGTCCAGTAATGGGTCTCTCCAGAGGAGCGTGGAATAAAGAATCAATAAACGTTGTGGCGAAAGGACGAAACAACAGCCTGACAGAAGAATAAAACAACACTTAGTATGGAAAAAAAGAAAGCCCTGTTTGAAAAAAGTGTTCAAAAGAAGAAACCGTTACCTATGGGGGACTTGACAATATAGGTAGCACAGTCAGTGGCAGCCCCAGCATGAGGGATGCACCAGAGGAAGTCAAGGGAGTCTCCTCTGCCTAAGAGGAGGGCCCAACGGAGTCTTGGGACATCGCCGCCCTGCGAGCAGCCTCCTCCGCACGCTGAGATGGATTACACCTTGAGTGTGCAAGTCCCGTCATGGGAGAACGGGGAGCAGGTGCAACGATCTCAGAAAGACCAAACCGTGTCCTCCCACGAAACGACTTACAAGAGGAGAAGGGGAGGGGCTTTGGCGTGGGAGATTTCTTGGCCTTCGGAGCAGCAATAACGGCAAAAAGGCAATAGGGAGGTAACTCAACGGGCAGATCCCTAGGAGTTCGACTAAGAGGATACTCAACTCCAAAAACCGAATTACCTTTGAGACCCAGCTCCAACGTGGAAAATTAAGAACAGGGGGATAAACAGGTGGACTTTGGATAAATTCACGAATCTTGTCTAGCTCCATCAGCAATTGGGTTTATCAAAGATGGGAAGAATGTCCTTTCAGCTTTGCTTCTTATGAAAGCGAAATAAGCGATAGGGCTTAAGGGCTTTATAAATTGAAAAGGGTTTTTAGTTGGCTACTATCTCGGGAAAACGAGTGTAAAGGAAACCCGCTAAGATTATGGCATTAGCGAAATTGGCCACGTTATATCAACCAAGCGAGCGTTCCATATCGATGTGGGTCATGTCCAGCCAGGTATAGAGGGACCCCAAAGCCATTGCAGCCAGTGGGAGCTTGAAACCCCTGGCTAATCGAATAAAAATATTGATAAGGTCCCTACGGGGTAGATCGTTGGGCTTACCAGACATGAGGAAACGAGAGAGAATGACAAGGATGTAAGCAGGATAACTCCAGAGGTGTACCATTACCTTAGCCAGCAGCAGAAGAACCTTCTTTCTCATAGGAGGCTTAGAAGAAATAGTTTATAAAGGGAGTGAATGTGGCCGATGCACTTTCGACACACCAGGTCTAAGTCAGCACAAGCTTTAGTCTCTTCGGCATCCAGAGCCTCATTAGAGTAGGATGATGTACCTGTGGGCTCTATCCCAAGCAGCTCACAAACGTCCTCCAAGGTAACGGTGAATTCTCCCCACGCAGCGAGGAAAGTTTGGATAGTGATGTTCCAATGCGATACTAACACTTGAAGGGCAGCATTGTGTTTAGACAAGGTAAACTCCCCAAACCAAGTTGCCCGATGAAGCCCAACCTTAGCAAGGGCATCAGCATGAGTAGTATGAATGTAGCTATTCCAAGCCGCGAAGTGGGCTGGGGAACGTCCAAGCCCCTCGAAGTCTATATGAGAGTAAGAGAAGTCACCTCGGTCGAGACGAAACCTCATAGTTCCCTCTGGAGGCAAGAAGTCCCAAGCAGCAGCAGCATCATCTTCATCACCAAGTGTCAGTGCCTCACACTTGGCATTTAAAACACAAGTCTTGCACGCATCAGAGTAAATGTCGTCCTCGCCAAAAACATGAGAGCGGCGGTCGAAACACAATTGCTCTTGGCTTGCCGCCATTAGAGCAGTGGCGTCCACGGCTGTAGTAGGAGTAGCAGAGGCGGTGGAGGAGATTTGGGTTACTGTGTTATCACCATATTTATAGGGGCCACGCCTATGTCTGTATTATCATACTCCCAGCCTTCAAGGGGACTACCCTTTATATTGAAAATGTCGTGACTTTTCTTTTCGGTACAACTCTTTGAAATTGAATAGAGTGGGTATGAAGGATACTTCATTGGTTACAAGCGTCCTTTGAATTTATACGAGAATTCATGAGAGACCAAGAGATGGGTAAGAGAGAGCAATATGAAAAGGAGGAATTTGGAAAATGCATGCGTGTAATACCCCGTATTTTTATGCTATATTAATTTGGGGATTTATTAAATTTAACGTGAATGATTTATTTAACAAAAATCCGGAAATTAATTATGTTATTTTTATTAACGTGACGAGAGTTAGTAATTATGGAAAAATTGGTTGAATATTACTAATGAGCAAAGTAATATATTATATTGGTTATATTGAATGTCATGAGTGAATTAAATGACGATTTCGGAAATTTAAGTCGGAACGTGCTCGTGTCACGTCGGGACTAATTTGGTTAAATAAAAAGTGAATATTTTATAAGTTGTCCGTATGGTCGTTTTGAGTGCGCCAACGCGTCCGGTAGGGTCGAGTTAGTCAGAAAAGTGTACCCGGGGGTGTAGTTTGGGTCTCGGGGCATTTTTAGGCCTAATTAGTACCCCGGGAGGGCATTTTAGTCATTTTACATAATTGGGTAATTAAACCCACGAAATTCAGCAACCTATATCAGCCATTTAGGTTAGCTTTTAGGGTTAGAATATCCAGAAATCAAGTGACGGCCATTGGAGAAGAGAGGAGAGAGCTCCAAGGCAATTCAAGGCCAAGAAGCGACCAGTTTGCACCGCCGCCACCACCACCGCGTAGATCGCGAGACGAGGAACGCAGCCACACCAAAATATGCCGTGAATCAGAATACCAAAAATCCCAGGCAAGTGTTTAACTTGCGTATTTTCGTTAATGCAAAGCTTCATATTGGTTTAGGATTGATTAGAGATGATAAATATGGAAGAACACCCAATTTGTGTTAGGAAAATGCATGTAGGAATGATTTATATGTTAATTCTGGAAACCCTTGCCATGTAGAGGAAATAAACAACGAAATTTTGATGATCATAAGAAAGAAATTCTGGAGAAAGATTTGTTAGGAAACTGTTTAAGAAAATTCTAGGGTTCTTGATAATTGGAGATAATTCTAGGTTGAAAATCTATGTTTAAATGATGAATATGTTCATGCCTTACGTTAGAATCATCTGGTATATTGTTATAATGTTAGTAGTAGAATTCTGGGACGATTGGAACTTGAAAATATGGATTTGGTGAAATTTTGGTGATGAAACCCGTAACTGCATTCTGCAGAATTTTTCCCAGACCTGCTTGATCGATCGATCGAGCCCAGAGCTTCGATCGATCGAAGGTTCGATCGATCGAGCCCCAAGCTTCGATCGATCGACCCCTCCTGGCAGACTCCTAATTCCCTCTTTAAATGAGTTAAATTCAAATTGTCGTGATATAATTCTTTGGCATTCTTGATAAAATGATTTAGGAGACATTGAGGACCAGTAGGGCATAGGAATAAATGTTGGGACCTTTAATCTTCAACGAGAATGGTATTTATGGGACATTTAATTTAGGGTTGGTGAATTTATAAATTTAAAGGGTGAGGTGCGTAAGAGAGTTACGTTGGAACCTAATAAAGACACTTACTGAATTTCAGATTTGTGAGGATATAGTCCACGAGTGTCAGGTAATGAGTGAGAAAACCCTTCGAGTTAAGGTTAGGAACGAAACCTTATACGTAATTCTATAAATGTGAAATTAAGGATAACTGGTATAATTATGGGTGACGAGAAGAACCTATATTAATATGATAAAGTGGTATCTTTATATGATTGTGTGTACATATATTATATACTTGTGAAAATCATGCCCACGCTACTTGCTATCCCTGAGGTTTCCGCGCTGGGACAAGTCTTATCTCGATGGGACCTTTATGGGGGATATTGACTTGTACCCTAGAAGATAGATATCCTCGGTACAGGCTATCAACGTGATAGTTCAGACGGTCCTAAGAGACGCAGGCATGTGCCATCCTCTTAAAGACTTGGAATCTATTTTTCGCCTCAATATTGTTTGTGTATTCATGTTAATACAATTCGAGAGTGATTCCGATTGTATTCCCCTTAATATGAGTGATATGGGGTTCTGGATAGTAGAGTATGCACGCACCATAATTTAGTTGGGGTGCTGTTATAATATATATTATACGAGTAGTTAATATATATATGAAATTTTGAAATTTGGAACTGCTTACTGTAATTTGATAAGTAGGACATGGTTGATGACACATATAGTAAGTACTTGTTTTGTGGAAGTATAATGTCACTGGGAAACTTTATAAATGAATAAAAGCTAAAACAAGTGTAGTGCTACTAATTGGTAGTATTCTTTTTAAACCAAAAATATTGTTCGGTTTTGAAATCTTATGAGTCAGTTTAAGATACGCTAATTTATTGGGAAGGTTAGTATGATAAAATGTTAAGATAAACCGTTGGGAAGGTTAGCACGATAGGTGTGCACAATAGAAGAGAGGTGAGAATTTCTCAAGAGAGTGTCGCTCTAATATGTTGTTGCATTGGCCTGTATCAATTTAAATACTTGCTAAACGTATTTTAAAACCAAACACACTTTCGGGCTCTGACCCGTTTCTTTTTCTCTCTCTCTTTTGTATATATATGTATATATTTCAGGTGCCCAGCCACAGGGGCGTCTTGCTTAGGATCCCTTGAAAGGAACGTGCTGCAGCTTAGGTGGGAGTTGCAGGTTACTTGCGTAGACGGCTTCCCTTATTGACTCCACTTTTAGCATTCTCATTTATTGGGCATGTGTCGCCCTTTCCATTATTTCATTATTGTTGGGACATTTGTATTTCAGTTTTCCAGTATAGTTACGATGGGTTTTATTCAGTTTGTATTGGTGACTTTAGTTTTCATATGTGGACATTCGATTGACGAATGTATTATATTATTGGACTTTGTGTTCCAAGTTTATTGTGGTGTAATTCTTAATTGTAGAAATGTTGTTAATAAAACAAATGTTTTTCTTTAAATAAAATTTGGAAAGTATGTATGAAAATGGTTTTTGACACTTAGCTTAATTATTTAGGGTGTTAAATTGGAAAACGTATTTTTATCGACAGTGATGCTAAGAATGAACCAACTGTTTACCTTGATTTAATTTAATAAAGGAGTGATCGCCCGGTATTTAATTAGGCGGGGTGTCACAGGGGGTATCAGAGCATCAGGTTCTAGTGTCCTTTAGGATCTGTGCGGCTTATTATGCTTTCAGCGCTGCTTTCTTTGATATAGAGCCCTAATACTAGGAATGTTGTGTTCATCTCTATATATTGGGAATTCGTGCTTCTGCGGTTTGTTTATTTGAATGATGAACTCATCCCAATTCATTTAAATTTTCAGATGGACCGTCGTAAAGAACTAGCTAAAACGGTTGAGGAAGTCAACGAGCAAGATCGACTCACATCTCAGGTAACCCCAGAGAGAATATCAACCGCCGAGTTAGCAGGTATCGTGGCACAAGCGGTTACCACTGCAGTTTTACAATACCAAGAACGCAGCATGCAACTTAAAGAAGGTAAAACCTAGAGAGGTTAGCCAAATGCATGTGACTAAAGCTGACAAATGTGCGAAGACTCCGAAATTGCGACAGCAAACTACCCAAGACCGGGTCAGTTCTTGTCAACAACATGGTAAAGTGAAGCAGTTTCGAAAGAGGAATAAAGTCCCAAGTCAGCAAGGCCGACACCAACAGCAGCAGGGTCAGAGGGGGAATAACTTCGGAGGCAAATGTTTTGTGTGTGGCACGCATGGCCATAAACGCCAGGATTGCCCAGAGGGTGTTAGGGCCTCACAGCAACAATGTGCCCGTGAGAAGCCACAGGGGCCACTTTTTCCAGTCGCTCTCCCAGCACCAGCTCAGGTACTAAACCTACCAACCTTTCCAGTAGCACCGGTGCAGCATGGGCAGTTACAGTACAGACATATCTATAATGTCCACCAGGCAGCAGCCCCACAGGCACCACCCGCGACTTGGGGTATGTTTTCTATCCATGGAACTTTGGGTCGAATTCTATTTGTTACTAGTGCAACGCATTGTTTTATAGCTACATATTATGCGGAGACCTTAGGGATATTAACCACAGTAGGGAGCACTGTAACGTACACAGACTCACCACTGGGGAATGGTTCATTTTTCTTTATATGCCGGGGAGTGGGGGTAAAGATTGGTAGTTTAGTATTACTTGCAGACATGTTAGTCTTAGACATGCACGAGCATGATGTGATTATTGGTATGGATTGGCTCGCAGCTTATAGAGCCATGATCGATTGCTTCGGTGGGAGCATTGTTTTTGCCATTCCGGGGCAAGAGATGTTTGTAATGGCGATGCCTCGCCCAGAGGGAGGTTCGACCGCTCATTTGTATTACATAGAGGAGGATACCTCTAAGGAGGATGTGATTCCCTTAGATTCGATCCCTGTTGTCAGGGAGTATTCCGATGTGTTTCAGGAGATACCAGGCCTACCGCCCAGTCGTGAGATAGACTTTGTTATAGATTTATTGCCAGATACGAGACCTATAGCACGCGCACCGTACCGTATGGCTCCGGCAGAGATGCGAGAGCTACGAGATCAGATCGAGCAACTGTTAGGCCAGGGCTTTATTCGTAGGAGTACCTCACCTTGGGGCGCTCCAGTCTTGTTTGTGAGAAGAGAGATGGTTCACTGAGATTGTGTGGACTACCGGGAGCTGAACAAGGTCACGATACGGAATAAATATCCATGACCTCGAATCGATGATCTGTTCGACCACCTGAGGGGCGCAACTTTCTTTTCGAAGATAGATCTGAGGTCGGGGTACCATCAGTTACGTATTAGAGAACAGGATGTTTCAAAGACTGCCTTCTTGTCGAGATATGGGTCCTATGAGTTCAGGGTGATGCCATTCGGACTCACAAATGCCCCAGCCGTTTTCATGGACTTGATGAACCGAGTATTCAGAGAGTTCTTGGATCAGTTTGTCATCGTCTTCATAGATGACATCTTGATATATTTACACTCCGAGGAGGAGCATGCCGAGCACTTGAGGCAGGTTCTTCAGACTCTACGAGAGCATCAGTTGTATGCTAAGTACGAGAAGTATGGTTTCTGGTTGCGAGAAGTACAGTTCTTGGGCCATGTTGTTTCTGAGCAGGGGATTGCAGTTGACCCGAGCAAAGTGTCAGCGGTGAGGGAGTGGGGGCAGCCCACGATACCGACGGAAGTGCGTAGTTTCTTGGGATTAGCCGGATACTACAGGAGATTCATTCGGGGATTCTCCAAAATAGCGGGCCCATTGACGAACCTGACTCGCAAGGGGGTACCATATGTTTGGGATGACGCTTTCAGTTGGCTTTCGACGAGCTGAAAGACAAGCTTACTTCAGCATCAGTCCTTGCGTTACCAAAGCCGGGTGTAGAGTACCTGGTTTACACCGATGCGTCCTTACGGGGACTTGGGGGAGTACTTCAGCAGGAGGAGAAGGCTATAGCTTTTGCTTCCCGCAAGCTCAAGCCGCATGAGAAGAATTACCCCACCCACGACCTGGAGTTAGCAGCGGTCGTCTTTGCATTGAGGATATGGAGGCACTATTTATTGGGGGAGAAATTCCGTTTGCTCACAGACCATAAGTCACTGCAGTACCTGTTCACTCAGCGAGAGCTGAATATGCGTCAGCACAGATGGCTAGAGTTTGTGAAGGATTACCAGTTCGATATACAGTATCATCCGGGGAAGGCCAACGTAGTTGTTGATTCATTGAGCCGTAGACCGGTAGACGATGTAGCGGACGTCTGGAAAGCAAAATGGAAGGAGTTGGGTCACTAGGACGCAGTGGCACGTTCTTTCATATCCGTGATGTCAGTCACACCCGAAATTGTTACGAGGGTGATACAGGCACAGACCACAAACCCGTTTTGCCAGGAGCAGATTGTGCGACTTCTAGCCGAGGGTGCTGAGTCCTATTCTGTTAGTTTTGATGGAGGTTTACGGTTTAATGGAAGATTGGTGGTTCCAGAGGGAGCAGAATTACGTCATGCAGTGATGACTCACTCTCATGGGTCCCGATTTGCAGTACATCCTGGAGGAGATAAGATGTACCAGGATATGAGGAGGCAATACTGGTGGAGTGGGATGAAGAAGGACATTGCTGAATTCGTGTCCAAGTGCTCTACCTGCCAGCTGGTAAAGGTGGACCATCAGAAACCGTCAGGATTGCTTCAGCCATTGGAAGTACCCGCGTGGAAGTGGGAGATTATTTCCATGGATTTTATTACAGGGTTGCCTACATCACAGCGGGGCCACGATCCTATCTGGAAGATTGTAGACCGTTTGACCAAGGTGGCTCATTTTCTGCCGGTGCGGACAGATTATACCACGGGTCAGTATGCTCAGTTGTTCATCGCGGAGATTGTCAGATTTCACGGGGTGCCCCTGAATATTGTGTCAGATAGAGACAAGATTTTCGTGTCTCGTTTTTGGGAAAGCTTTCAGGAGGCTATGGGTACTGAATTGAGGTTGAGTTCAGCTTACCACCCACAGACAGACGGACAGAGCGTACTAATCAGATGTTAGAGGATATGCTACGCATGTGTGTTCTCGATTTTGGAGGAGGTTGGGAGCCACATCTTCCACTGGTAGAGTTTGCTTATAATAACTCTTATCAATTTACGATTGGTATGGCTCCATTTGAGCCTTTGTATGGCAGGCCTTGTCGTTCTCCAACTTGTTGGCTCAAGGTGGGGGACAACAAGTTGCTAGGACCAGAAGTGATTCAGGAGACCTCCGCGAGGATTGAGATAATCAGGAGTCGTATTCGGGTAGCCCAGGACAGGCAGAAGAGCTACGCCGATGCGAAACGGTTCTTCCGGGAGTTTAATGTGGGAGATCAAGTGTTATTGCGTGTATCTCCTATGAAGGGAGTGATGAGGTTCGGGAAGAAGGGGAAATTGGCTCCGAGGTACGTGGGACAATTTCCCATCATCGAGAGAATTGGGCCGGTTGCATACAGGTTGGGACTGCCAGAACACTTACATCGCATCCACGATGTATTCCACATCTCGTCGTTGAGACGATATCTTCGGGATGATATGGCCCATACTCACATTGCGATAGATGAGATAGACTTACAGTCTGATAGCTCTTACGAGGAGAGACCAGTGGCTATTCTAGACTATAGTGAGAGGAAATTGAGGTCGAAGATAGTTCCACTTGTGCGTGTCCAGTGGGAGCATCATAATGTGGAGGAATCCACTTGGGAGCGTGAGGCAGTTATGCGCGAGAGATATCCAGAGTTGTTTTTACCAGGTATGCCTTATTTTCCGAATTTCGGGACAAAATTCCGTTATTAGGGGGGAAGTATGTAATACCCCGTATTTTTATGCTATATTAATTTGGGGATTTATTAAATTTAACGTGAATGATTTATTTAATAAAAATCCGGAAATTAATTATGTTATTTTTATTAACGTGACGAGAGTTAGTAATTATGGAAAAATTGGTTGAATATTACTAATGAGCAAAGTAATATATTATATTGGTTATATTGAATGTCATGAGTGAATTAAATGACGATTTCGGAAATTTAAGTCGGAACGTGCTCGTGTCACGTCGGGACTAATTTGGTTAAATAAAAAGTGAATATTTTATAAGTTGTCCGTATGGTCGTTTTGAGTGCGCCAACGCGTCCGGTAGGGTCGAGTTAGTCAGAAAAGTGTACCCGGGGGTGTAGTTTGGGTCTCGGGGCATTTTTAGGCCTAATTAGTACCCCGGGAGGGCATTTTAGTCATTTTACATAATTGGGTAATTAAACCCACGAAATTCAGCAACCTATATCAGCCATTTAGGTTAGCTTTTAGGGTTAGAATATCCAGAAATCAAGTGACGGCCATTGGAGAAGAGAGGAGAGAGCTCCAAGGCAATTCAAGGCCAAGAAGCCACCGGTTTGCACCGCCGCCACCACCACCGCGTAGATCGCGAGACGAGGAACGCAGCCACACCAAAATCAGCCGTGAATCAGAATACCAACAATCCCAGGCAAGTGTTTAACTTGCATATTTTCGTTAATGCAAAGCTTCATATTGGTTTAGGATTGATTAGAGATGATAAATATGGAAGAACACCCAATTTGTGTTAGGAAAATGCATGTAGGAATGATTTATATGTTAATTCTGGAAACCCTTGCCATGTAGAGGAAATAAACCACGAAATTTTGATGATCATAAGAAAGAAACTCTGGAGAAAGATTTGTTAGGAAATTGTTTAAGAAAATTCTAGGGTTCATGATAATTGGAGATAATTCTAGGTTGAAAATCTATGTTTAAATGATGAATATGTACATGCCTTACGTTAGAATCATCTGGTATATTGTTATAATGTTAGTAGTAGAATTCTGGGACGATTGGAACTTGAAAATATGGATTTGGTGAAATTTTGGTGATGAAACCCGTAACTGCATTCTGCAGAATTTTTCCCAGACCTGCTTGATCGATCGATCGAGCCCAGAGCTTCGATCGATCGAAGGTTCGATCGATCGAGCCCCAAGCTTCGATCGATCGACCTCTCCTGGCAGACTCCTAATTCCCTCTTTAAATGAGTTAAATTCAAATTGTCGTGATATAATTCTTGGGCATTCTTGATAAAATGATTTGGGAGACATTGAGGACCAGTAGGGCATAGGAATAAATGTTGGGACCTTTAATCTTCAACGAGAATGGTATTTATGGGACATTTAATTTAGGGTTGGTGAATTTATAAATTTAAAGGGTGAGGTGCGTAAGAGAGTTACGTTGGAACCTAATAAAGACACTTACTGAATTTCAGATTTGTGAGGATATAGTCCACGAGTGTCAGGTAATGAGTGAGAAAACCCTTCGAGTTAAGGTTAGGAACGAAACCTTATACGTAATTCTATAAATGTGAAATTAAGGATAATTGGTATAATGATGGGTGACGAGAAGAACCTATATTAATATGATAAAGTGGTATCTTTATATGATTGTGTGTACATATATTATATACTTGTGAAAATCATGCTCACGCTACTTGCTATCCCTGAGGTTTCCGCGCTGGGACAAGTCTTATCTCGATGGGACCTTTATGGGGGATATTGACTTGTACCCTAGAAGATAGATATCCTCGGTACAGGCTATCAACGTGATAGTTCAGACGGTCCTAAGAGACGCAGGCATGTGCCATCCTCTTAAAGACTTGGAATCTATTCTTCGCCTCAATATTGTTTGTGTATTCATGTTAATACAATTCGAGAGTGATTCCGATTGTATTCCCTTTAATATGAGTGATATGGGGTTCTGGATAGTAGAGTATGCACGCACCATAATTTAGTTGGGGTGCTGTTATAATATATATTATACGAGTAGTTAATATATATATATGAAATTTTGAAATTTGGAACTGCCTACTGTAATTTGATAAGTAGGACATGGTTGATGACACATATAGTAAGTACTTGTTTTGTGGAAGTATAATATGTCACTGGGAAACTTTATAAATGAATAAAAGCTAAAACAAGTGTAGTGCTACTAATTGGTAGTATTCTTTTTAAACCAAAAATATTGTTCGGTTTTGAAATCTTATGAGTCAGTTTAAGATACGCTAATTTATTGGGAAGGTTAGTATGATAAAATGTTAAGATAAACCGTTGGGAAGGTTAGCACGATAGGTGTGCACAATAGAAGAGAGGTGAGAATTTCTCAAGAGAGTGTCGCTCTAATATGTTGTTGCATTGGCCTGTATCAATTTAAATACTTGCTAAACGTATTTTAAAACCAAACACACTTTCGGGCTCTGACCCGTTTCTTTTTCTCTCTCTCTTTTGTATATATATGTATATATTTCAGGTGCCCAGCCACAGGGGCGTCTTGCTTAGGATCCCTTGAAAGGAACGTGCTGCAGCTTAGGTGGGAGTTGCAGGTTACTTGCGTAGACGGCTTCCCTTATTGACTCCACTTTTAGCATTCTCATTTATTGGGCATGTGTCGCCCTTTCCATTATTTCATTATTGTTGGGACATTTGTATTTCAGTTTTCCAGTATTGTTACGATGGGTTTTATTCAGTTTGTATTGGTGACTTTAGTTTTCATATGTGGACATTCGATTGACGAATCTATTATATTATTGGACTTTGTGTTCCAAGTTTATTGTGGTGTAATTCTTAATTGTAGAAATGTTGTTAATAAAACAAATGTTTTTCTTTAAATAAAATTTGGAAAGTATGTATGAAAATGGTTTTTGACACTTAGCTTAATTATTTAGGGTGTTAAATTGGAAAACGTATTTTTATCGACAGTGATGCTGAGAATGAACCAACTGTTTACCTTGATTTAATTTAATAAAGGAGTGATCGCCCGGTATTTAATTAGGCGGGGTGTCACAATGCGATGAATCCGCGTCTGGTAATTCTCCAGCTACTTCTTCAATTAATTATTTCTATCATTATTCCACTATCGAGAAGGAGTATTAAGAAGAGGACTCGTTTGAGTCTTCGGTGAGGTTTTTGAGTTGCTTAATAATAAACAGTGAAATTTTGTTTAGTAAGTAGAGATGCAAAACATGATGTTCATAGGTTGAAAAACCTATCAAATATAGTAATAAATTAGGAACGTAATAATGTTGATTGTCGGGGTGAACAGGTTATAAGAAAATTTGAAAATTACATTGTTTATTGCATTTACTCATGTAATCTTAGTTATTTGGATTTGAATGGATTTTAAGAGTAGATTTCTTATGTTGTCACGATTAGAGGAGGTAAATTTTGAATCGAAAAAATTCTAGTTTTCATAAGCTGCAGAAGTTTTTCTGAGTTTTCAAAAGTAAAATATGTAAACCAAACCTCTTTAAGTCCTGCAAAACCCTTCAGTATGGTACAAATGAACACTCTTGAAATGGCTCAAGAGGCTGTGCAATTAGTATATGATTACTGCATTATTAGTCTACAACAGATTTTCATAACCACTATCTTATCAAATTAGGATAACTACTTCGTGAGATAAAAATAACTTTTGAGGAAAATAATTGGACTAATTTACGCAATAATTTTCAATATGAGCACAGGAACCAATAAAAACAAATGAAACATATTTCCACTACACAGTAGGAATAAACGAAAAAGAAAAAAATACAGCAAATAAAACCAGTCTGCCTATGTTTTTGCCCAAAAGCGGGTGAGATTGTGTGACGCGCGTCTATGAAGCACAGATGTGGGTGTGACACGGTGCCGGTGCGGCAATTCGAAAAATCTCTAAAAAGTAGGATAGGAGTGCGTTGGGAAATATAATAAAAATATAAGATATATTATAATATTCCTTAAATTTATTTAGATAGTACATTAGGTTTTCTACAAATTAATAACTACTTTTATTACTCTCCATCCAACATAAAAAAAAAGGGACCATAACAAAAAAGATTTAAGTAATTATAGCATTCGTGAAAAAGATCTATTCAAACAACTTCCCACTACTTAATTTCAGCTTTCGTAAAATCTAGCCATGTGCTTAACTTTTCGAACACCACTTGTGTAAATCATTCTAGAACTATTATTCAGTGTCACCACTCGAGGTCGAAAAATATTGAAAGCTGATTTGCAATAACATGACAATCTCAAGCTTGAAGATTCACATCAATAACATCCACATCAATGATTTTCAATTCAATTTGCATCTTTCTAACTCACGAATCTCTCTGTCTTTGGCCAACTCTCACCATCTCTCCTTCTCAAAAGTTTCATTCAATCTAGACTATATATCCTCGTAGCTTCACGAAGGGCGTTGATAATAAAATGCGAGCAATATTGGTTGACCTCGGTATTCTTCACAAGTAAAATCAGGATTCTCAAAGAATTCAAGAAGAATTTGTAATTAAATTTAATTAAAATAGTTGGATACGCGTAAGAATCGCACCCGATTCAGGGGCGATTCAGATTCGTTTACCATTTTGAAGAATCCATGCTTCATAGGTGTGTGTCGATCTTCAAAATAGATATATTTAAGTGTGACTAGACTGTGACATATATAAATATATTTATATTTATATTATAAATGTTTTTAATTGTGTTGGTTTTACGTTCGATAGCTCCGTCCCAAATAAATGTATCCCTTTCGTACTAAATTTCCGTTCTTAGTTCAGAGCTGGGGCACCTCTGGGATAGATCAGTGAAAGATTTTTACAAAGATTTTACTTCAGCTAATGAACTGGGAAACAAAGATTTTACTTCAGCTCATGAACTAGGTAACAAAGATTTTACTTCAGCTAATGAACTAGGTAATGACCATCTTCTTCGCGTGCTTGCTAATTGATAGTGTTGTGGGATGCAACACTACTATATAAACCATGTGAGCTCATCACAAAATTAATGTTCTTGAACGCATTAAAGATGTGGCCCGGGTAAAATATGGGTTTTTAGATGGTATACCCGATCCCGTTTACATTGATTGATATCGAGGTCATGGGTCTGAGTCAGAGGCGTCGAGGAATAGGAAGAATGTTGTGGGTTTCAACACTATTCTGTAAACTGTAAACCATGCAAACTCATCGGTGACTAGCTGGGATTGAATGTCACTATAATCAAAAAAGGTGTGGCTTCCCCTCAATTAGGACCATATGGTTTTCAGTTGAGAGAACTTGAGACGGTCCACTGGATCCTGTTACTTAGATTACATAGATCACAGAGCCTTATATTGCCCTTGGATAAAATTCAATCTTGAGTAAGCACTGTTGGCAGGAGCTATTCCCATCGGTTGGGAGCACAAATCTTCTCCCATAGTAGCTTATAAGCAGAGCCCACATATGAGAAGTTCTATTCTAAAGTAGGGCTACAGACCTCCCGATAACCAAGCGTGTTGGGTGTGACACCCCGACTAAATAAATAATGGGTAGCTACCCCTTTATTCAAATTAATACAAAATGTCAAGTTGGTTCAGTTCATAGCATCACTGTCGAAAACATTTTTAAACAATTACTAGCCACCTAATATTTAAAAAGTGAGTTGCCAAATTTTATTAAATTAAATTAACATGCAATCCATCGAATATTTATCAATTAATGATAACACAATTACATCACAGTCACAACAGAATATAAATGGAACAATAAATGAGTCTGGAGTAACATTCCTCATAATAGTTCCAAATACTGAATAAAACGGAATACAACGTCTGAATAATAAATGAATTTAATTCCAAAACTGAAAGGAAACTGAGTATGCTAAAACTGTCTCTAAAAGAAATGGGGAGACATGCCCTAACAACTGAGTAAGTCTGAAATGGAATCAATATAGAATGTGGAGGCGTCTATCATCAAGGCCCTGTAACTTCCACAGCAGGTACAACACGTCACTGGAATGGAGCTCCTAAGCTTGGCGTCCCTGTGGCTGGACACCTAAAAGGTTTTTACAAGAAAAATATATTTGAAAGCAAACGGGTCAGAGCCCGATGTGAAAACAGTTTAAAATATAGCAAGTGTTTAATAACATTAAACAGTGAATATTAAATACATGTTAGTTACGTGCACTCACATGAGTTCCTCACCTCTCAACTAATGTGCACTCCTATCGTATCCGTAACCCGTTCTAGTCATGCCGCTAACTAAATAGTCTAAATCACAACCTGACTTCACTTTATAATATAAGGGTCTATTCAAGACATTCTAATACAATATGTGCGTCTCTTCCTTTTATTTCTCATTCATTACTTATAATATTTACTGTATGAAATTCTTATTTTTATCTTTACTCAAAATGTCTCAAGAATACACATTTACACTTTAATAAAGAGTAGCAATTACCAGTATATTAATCCCAACATAAATATACAATTAGGGCACCCCTAGGCTAAGCTGCGGTGCACACATACTCTGCTATCGAATCCCGGTACATCACGTACATAAGGACCACGTGTTCCGAATCTCTCAGGAACCGTCTCAATAAGCAAAATCACACATAATGGAGGCGAACATAGTTCACATACCCATGGGTCACGCACATACCTACGCTCCCATGGTCAGCTGACTTATTAACTCACAAATAAGTCATTCACAGCCCTAGGTCCTTAAGGTACCAATCTAAATCCCCCCGTAGGCACACAAGGATTAGATGGCCCAGTTCGAAAGCCGAACTCCCGTGATAGCAAGTATGGTAGGTATGTTGTACACATATAAGTCCATATACTAAGCATTCACACAACTTAGATATCTTATAATATTAATAAAGGTATATTCTACATCCCTACCGTTATTCCAATATGTACATTTTTAAGTTTCCGGATAATATATAATATAGACCGCCGACACATCTCACGTCGTAGTTTCAAGTACTTCAAACCTAACTCAAAAAGGTTACCAAGTCTCCTATTATCCCCACATTTAAATCCACTATCTTAAGGTCCTCACCTCTGCCACTAACTTTAAATTATCAAACTATATAGAAGTTAATCATTTACTTTCAGTCTCTAATAGTATCTCACACGTCGAGCCTTATTAGGTTTAATATAATTCCCAAATTGAATTCTAATCATAATTCGGGTCTCATACACATGCCTACTGGTCTTATTTAAATCTAAGAGTGTTCACAAAATCCCCACCAATAATTCTCTAGGGTCGAAATTGTTAAAATTCAACAAAGGAAGAAATATAACCGATTCTGGGAAGGTCGATCGATCGACCTTGAATGTCGATCGATCGATGGTGGTCGATCGATCGACCTATGAATGTCGATCGATCGATCGCACCAGATGTGCTACGGACTGCTTTGTTTTTCAGTCTCAGATTTGTCCCAAAACTCCATTACAAGGTATGAAACTCTAATCTAAGGTTATAGGATCATTATACAACCAAAATACATTATTTTTAACGTTCCAAAACCTTTAAATCATCAACAATTGGCCTTATATGGATCAAAACTTGAATAAAAACCCTAGTTTTCTATTTTCTTCAAGAACAATGATAATTCTCCTCTTTAATCCGTTTTTAATTCATCAAAGGTTATGTTTTGGGTACTGAATTCGTCCAGAACAAATCTACATGCAATTCCTAACCAAGGTTTAGAGTTCTACATCAATTTCATTGGGTTTTCATCATCTTTCAGGGCAAATATTAATTTCTACACTAATCATGGAGGAAATATTCGCTGAAACTAATGAAATCAAATCACTTGCCTTAAGTTTGATGTTCAGAATCGTTGATGGTGTCCAGGGGCTGGTTCTTTCCTTCTTTCCGGTAACAATTCCGTCAAGATTTGGTGGTGGTGGTTGGTGGTTGGTGGCTAGGTTTTGGAAACCTCCTGCAACTTCCCCTCTAACTCACGTAGCCCACTCTTTGTTTTTGGCTGATAATGGCCCTAATGGCCTTTCCAATAATAAATAAATAAACACTAAAATTCGTGGGTCTTAATTCCTTAATTTTTAAAATGACCAAAATACCCTTCCGGGTTGCCGGTTTGGCCTAAAAATTCCCCAGGACTCTAACTAAACCCCCGGCTAGTGTTTTCTGACTATCTCGACCCCTCTGGACACGTTGGCGCACTCAAAATGACCATACGGATGATTAAATTATAATTTACTTTTTAATCTAATTAAATTGATTCCTGACGCGACTGACACACGCGTCCCAACTTAATTTTCCAAATTGTCGTATTTATGATTCTCGACAATTTTAATACTCTCAATACTCATATATTACCATATATATTCAGTAATATTTAATATTATCATCATAATCAAATACCAACTCACGTCTCGCTAGTATTTAAATCCGGATTAATTTCCAATTAATTCTCATTTAATTTAATTAATCCATTAAATAAAAATCAATAAAATTACGGGGTATTACATTGGGTTGATCATTGAACCATTTATGTATTGAAGAAGTATGAACAAGTTAATACGTCCATTTTTTAAGAAAATCTATTAACCAGGAACCCAATTAACCTAGTGTGTACCAGTTCCTGTTATAATATTAAATGAATTATGATTGAACAAGGTAGTCGTTTATTTTGTTGATACTTCATACTTTAAAGATAATAATGCAAAACAATATCATTGATGTAATTGTAACTAGATTGAAAACAAATATTTGCGCAATTGTTTTAATACATTTGTCATTATTTAATTGATAGTATGTCAGGGACTGGATCATGGTTTTAATGGTGAGCCAATGACTTGGTCACTTTGTATGGTTAACCTCAGGGCAGGGTTTGTATAAATATGTTCTAAATTTGAGAGTCCCACATCAAATAGGAGCCTAAAGGCTACCAAAGTTGCTCCTTACAAATAACAACGTTTGAAAGTGGGGACTATAAAAGTTGTGCCTTTTTTTTTTGCAGCCATTAGTTGGGCTGTTTTTCATACTTCAGCAGCCATTTTTTGTGCCGTACTGCCTAAACTTCACTTAAAATTTTGAAGAGATCTTGGCTATGTCAGTTCACGTATTTGACCAAGTCAATCCACGAATTCGGTGCGAACACAAACCGAATTCGGTAAGTAGCAACTTGAGTGTGAGTCAGCCCAATGTCACTAAATACTCTCTCCCACCCCCACCCCCACCACCCCCACCCCCACCACGTTTCAGATTTCGCATACCCTCCTATTAGGGTAATTTAGCATCTCAGATCATTCCTCTTTTGTTATGAAGAGAAAAAGAGAATAACAAAGAAAAACAAAAAAGCATACATGTAGGTGACAAAGTTGTCTTGATACTCTTCATCCCAAGCACATTTACAAAATCCTAGTTACTCCAAAACTGTCCAAGACTATAATCTAAATTTAAAGAATGACAAAGTTCAGTATATGCTACATTTACTATCTACACACACTTAATATTGTATCCAAAAAGATTCAAATCATAGTTCAAGTGAACTGTGACCAAAACAGTGGCCCAACTAAGCCTATCCCCAACATACCACGTACTCATACTCTTCGAAAACAATATGCTCACGAGCTAAAATCCAAAAGAGAAAAGGGAATTAGAAAAAGTACTCATAGGACAAAAACTAATTGAAAACTCGTTTTTATAATCGAGAAATACTCAAGCTCAACTCAACGAAGCCTTTTTCCAATTATTTGAGGTTGGCTACATGAATCCTATTTTTTCATACCATTCTATTCAGCGCAATATCCTTGGTTAAACCAATAATATCATGTTTTTTTTACAATATCCCACCGAAATAATTACCTTTACCACTAGCATTACTATCAATACTAACTAAGTCACTCTTCCTTGTGGAAGCATTTATTGGTCTTCGTTTGACGTGCCCAAACCTTCTAAGTCAATTTTCTCTCAATTTATCTTCTATGGGGCTAATATTATTTCGCGAATATGTTCATTTCTAATATTATCCTTTCGAGTTTTACCACAAATCCATCTTCGCATCCGCATCTCTGCCACGCTCATTTTCGGCACATTTTGTTTCTTGGTGACCAACACTTCGTTATGTATAACATGGGAGGTCCAATGGTCGCACTATAAAACTTCCCCTTTAATTTCATAGGTATACGCCGACCATATCATATGTCAGTAGTACTTGTCCACTTAGCCCAACATGCTTTAACCTATGAGTAACATCATCACTAATATTTGCATCTCCTTGGAGAATCGGGCCTAAACAATGAAAATGACCACTTTTAGACATCTCATAACCCTCAAGTTTCACCACATACTAATATCCGTTCAGTCCTACTTATTAATATCCGTTTTAGTCTTACTTATTTTAAACCCTACTATTTCACAGGTTTCTCTCCACACATTCAATCTAACATTAATCATTACCTTAGTTTCATCACAAATAACGTAAATTGCGGCACCTCATCTTGTATTCGCCCAATCAATTCATCCATAACAAGAGCAAAAGGATAAGGATGTGGGGTTGAACCTTGGTGCAGTCTTACAATAATTAAGACTTTACTACTCTCTCCGGTTGTTGTCCATAAAGCACGGACTCGACACGTATTTCGTGTTTCGACATGACATGCAGCACGTGATTTTTTCAAAAGCCAGTATACGACACGCTAGGATATGTATAATATTTAATATAAAAAAAAACGGGCAAACCCAGTGCACGAGGCTTCCGCCACTGCGGGTTATGGGGGAGTTAGATGTACGCAACCTTACCCCTGCATATGCAGAAAGGCTGTTTTTGCGACTCGAACCTGTGACCTCAAGGTCACAATAGGGCAATCATACCGTTGCTCCAAATTTTTTGGAGAAAATCTGTTTTATTTCGTTAATATATATATATATATATATATATATATATATATATAGCTTTTCTCTTAAACAGATGTCCGTTTTTGGGACTAAAAATGGACTAAAACGGTCTGATCTTTTAAAAATAGTAAAACGCATTTTTTTGAGTTGATTTTTTTCTGAGATATATAGACATACATGGGTACCCCTACAAAAAAAATCAGCTCAAAATGAATTTGTTTGCTATTTTAAAAAAATCTTTCAAAATATGTCAGATTTTGCTAGCGCAAACCCAAACATATATTGACAAATTTTTTTAAAATAGCAAAAAAATTAATTTTGAGCTGATTTTTTTTTTTTGGTGTGGGGGGGGGAGGGGGGGGGCATGTATGTCTTTATATCTCAGAAAAAAAATCAACTAAAAAAAGTGCATTTTACTATTTTTTAAAGATCAATCCGTTTTTAGTCCGTTTTTAGGAGGTCCTCTTAAGAGAATTCCTATATATATATATATTAAAATATATTTCTTCATAAAATACATTATTAGAGCATTCTTAACTTTAAATTAAGAAAATAGACCATACAAAACATAATTCAAACAAATTTTAACATTAAAAATCATAAATACATGCCATCACATTAGATAAATAAATCCAAAAAGTTTTGAAAAAATTAAAAAAATTAAAAAATAGTAATTTCATGTGTCTTTTTACGTGTCCTTTTACGTATCCCAGTGTGTTTTGGACGTGTCCTAGTGTGTTGCCACGTGTCGCTTGTCCGACTCGAGTCAAAGATAAGTCATGGCTTCCGCGAAAGTATTCGTGCTTCGTAGGTTGTTGTGTTCTAAAAGGCGCGCCTAGGCTTGAGGCTTGAAAGAAACGCCTCGCCTACACCTTATTACGCCTTATTCTTAGTAAAAGGCTTAAGCCGCACTTTTTTCGATATCGCCTTTTAAAGACTTTTTTTCACAAATCTGACCAATATCTCGTCCAAAACAATCAAAATACAAACAATATCCCAAACTTCTCTGCCTCTCGTTCAAAAACAAAAACTAACATTGTCGACCGACTTCCGACCAAAAGTCTATATGATTCATTTGAAAAGTGAAAAATACATTTCTTATATTGAATCATTTTGTATTGATTATTGATTATTGATTATTGAATGATTACTGATATTGATTATTTAATTATGAAACATGCATTTTGTATATGGCTCATTAAATGTTGAGAAATACATTTTATATTATTTTATTATATTACTAGCCTTAGAATAATTAAAATATTAAAAAAAGGAAAAACGCCTTTTTACGCCTAGGCTCCTAAGGCTTGAGGCTTGACCTCTACGCCTCGACCACGCTTCACACCTTTTAGAACCTTGGTAGGTGGTTGTTTTTCATTTGCATGTCTCCATCATACATACTGTCAATCACATAAATATATCTATGAGTCACCATTTTTATATAAACCCACGATATTATATCTCTAGGAATTATCGCATGCGCTTTCTTCAAATCTATAAAAACCTTATAAAGATCATTCATTATCTCTCTATACCTTCCCATTAAGCTCCTCAATAAATATATAGCTTTCATCACATAAACCCAAATTGATTCTCAGATACCATTATTTCTAATCTCAATCTATGCTCTATCACTATTTCTCAAAGTTACATTACATGACTCATTACCTTAATCCTATGTTAATCATTATAATTTATTGAACAATATTGTCAAGCAAGACACTCCTTCCTCCCCTAAACACATCTAACTTTTACTAGGAATACCATATGGTCCTACTGCCCTCCCCATTTTCATTTTTTTTATGCAATCCTAACTATAGCTGTCAAAATCGTCTGATTCGATTCGGAGGTAAAAAGATTCGAATCAGGAAGAGAATCGAAAATGTCTAAAGAATCGTTCGATTCGGATGAGAATCATCCGATTCGAGATGGAATCGGGAATCGAGTAAGAAAACGATTTGCAATCTTGGAAGTTTCACCTTACACATTTATTTTTTCTAACCCAAAACAAAAAAAGCCCACACTTAGCCTGTAACCCATAACAACCGAAGCCAACCCAACCCTTTTCAAGCCGTTTTTACAAACCGTACCCAACACAACCCTAATCCAAGGCCGTTTTTACAAACCGTAGAAAATCGAAGGTCGTTCTTCTTGTTTTGCTGCAAACCGAAGTCGGTTCTTGATGTTTTGCTGCTATATTAGTAAGCCGTAGCAAATCAAAGGCTTTGGATCAGGGTTCTTGTTGTTTCGCTGCAAACCGATGGCGGTTCTTGACCTTTTTACAAGCCGTTTTCAAGTTTTGTTGTTTTGCCCCATACGGTTCTTGTTGTTTTTATAAACCGAAGGCCAAAAAAAATGAAGGTATGCTTTGCTCCATACGGTTGTCTTTTTGGGTTTTCTTTTGACGTTTTTTTGGGGTTATAAAACCATTCGTTTTTTAATAAAAACATTCGTCTATGTTTATAAAAACATTCGGGTTTTTTTTGCTGTATTTTTTTTTTGTTATAAAATCATGCTTTTTTTTTAATAAAAACATGAGTTTTTTTAATGTATTTAAAGTTGTTTTGTTGTTTTTTTTTGTTACAAAACCATTCGTTTTTTTAATAAAAACAAGAGGTTACGTTTTTTTCTTGTTGTATTTGCTCAAATTCTTTTGCTTTTTTTTGTTATAAAACCATGCGTTTTTTTTATAAAAAGATGAATTTTTTTAGCTGTATTTAATGTATTTGAAGAAGTTCATTTGCTTTTTTTTTTTAATAAAAACCATGCTTTTTGTTATAAAAACATACGTTGTTTATTAAATAAATTGATATTGATATGTAGGTTGTTTGATTTTTGGAAATCAAGATGGTAACCGATTATGATGAATGAATGAAGAATGATCATTGATGATGACTTTTTATGATTTCATTTTGTTTTTTACATTTTTAAGCTTAAAATGAATGAAAACATGTGCTACGTTTAATTTTTGTGATATATTTTGGTATATTATCACGTGCTACGATTAGTTTTTTTGTCATATCATGCTTAATTTCCAATTCTATAGTGTTAAATCCATTTACGTATGTTTTAATACATTATTATCATTTGGTTCCGATTCAACTGATTCGATTCACGATTCACGATTCGGGGGTAAACGATTCACGCTACGATTCGCAATTTGACAACTATGATCCTAACCTTTGTTGTCTTAATTCTGTTAAAAAAAATATTATCTTGAATCTCCCAAAGTTCCTCCACATCCAATCAACTCCCATTTTTTCATTCAATAACCTTTCAAAATAACTTTTCCAACATTCCTTAATCACTTCATCCTTGACTAAGATTCTCGTATCATCACACTTTTAATATACTTGACGTTATTAAAATCTTTTTTTTTATCCCTAAGTTAGCAAACTTGTAGATTCTTTTTTCCCCTTCATACGTCCATAGTTTTATCAAAAGATCACCTTACGCCTTAACTTGGCATCTCTTGCCATTTTCTTAACTTCTTTCTAAGCCCATTTATATTTCTCAAAATTTTCTTCGCTTCAAGTTGCTTTCCATGTTATAAAGCATTCCCTTTTGGCTTTAACTATATTATGTACTCCATCATTCCACCACCAAGAATCTCCAAGAATCCCTTTCGATATTCTCCTATGCATGTGGCTATCTTATTCCACATCATATTAGTCTCAACATGAGCATTTCATGTCGCGTCTTTTAATATATATCTTTTGATAGTTCTAGTTTCTCTTCTTTCAAGATCCACCACCTAGTTTGTGGGTTAATCATATCTTTTCGCACTTGTGATTGATTTTTAATATTTATATCCATCACCATTATCCGATGTTCCGAGGTTAAGCTCCTCTCGTGATAACCTTACACTGTTCACACATTAATCGGTCTCCTTACATATTAGTGAAAAAGTCTATTTGACTTGTGGTTCAAAGTCACGATATAGGTCTATAACTCTAAAGCCCAACATCCAACTCAATCTCGGTGTCGGGTGTCGTATCAAGGCATACGCAACAATAAGCAATTTGGAGAATCCGAATAATTTTGGAAAAATATATATATATTTTGGAGAAATAAGAATTGAATTATGGATTAATTAGATAAGTACAAAACCATCATCCTGTTTGCATGCCATTGCAAAATTTATTGTACTTGTGCGTATCGCGCTTATTAGCAACAATATTCCACAATAGTTAAATGTAAATTAATTGCATTCTTTTCACCATTTTCTTAAATGTAATATTAAAACTAACTTGTAATTAAGTAAATAATAAGTACTTAATTAATATATTACATAATACATTTCTAAAAATATTTTAAGTAAATAGAGGCCCGTTTTGAGAGATAATAATGATATATTTTAAAACATATTAAGTAAATAATGATACATTTTAATACTTATTAGGTGAATGAAGATACATTTTTTCAATAAATTTCAAGTAAATAAATAAGTTTTTTAAATATAATAATACATATGTACTACAATTTACTGAATAAATATAAATATATTATCAATCATATGGTAAGGATGTAATTCAACATATATAACATCACAAATTTGATAAAAGTGGTATTTAATGACTTTTATAATTAAAATAAAATTTATGATAAGTTATTGTTCGATTTGTCCTAGACAACCGATATCTCGTCGATATTGTCCGAGTCGACCAAGATTGCGTCGATATTGTTTAAGTCAACCGAGATCTCATCGATAAGGTCCAAGTCAAGCCAAGAATGCTTATTACGCAACTTGTGTCACGATTTTGAAACGGCAGGCCACGAAACCGAGTCAATTCAGTATCGCTCGATATTTTTGAACCTTGATTTGACTCGTATTTGTTCCGATGTTAAAGCCTCTTTTTAAAACATATATTTACTAGTACAAGATCATATGTCATCACAAAATCTAAGATAGACTATTCACCATCGTTCTTTTCTGTAAAACCATAGCCTCCATGCAACATCCCATACCAACTTTCTCCTATATATCCACTAAAATCTCCTCCCCATATATAAATTTTCTCACCTACATATATTACTTGAATTAATTTGTCCATTTATTCCAAAATTGTACTTTACTATGTTCATTTAATCTTACTTTAGGCGCATAGGCTTCAAAATTGTATTTTCGTATGTTTATCTAATCTTACTTATGGTGCATAAGTGCTAATAAAATTGAATATGTTTTAACCTAATACCAATGTTACAAGTATAAATCTATCGCTTCTCCGAAAAACAGTTACAATATATTTCTTAAGGTTCTTATCTACTATTATTCTGACACCGTTCATATGCCTCTGTGTTCTGTATAATATAATTTAGATCTTGTATTTTCTACTTTTCTAGCTTTCTCACCGACCCATTTAGTTTTCTATAAACAAAACAAGCTATGTTAAAGTTTCTTATAATGGTATTCACTAGCTTCATTCCTTTCCTAGTCAAAGTCTCTATATTTCAAGTCGCTAACCTAAGTCTACTATCATGAACTAACTTCTTCACCCGCACATGTCTTGCCCATTTCTCATCGCACCTGGGCATCGATGTGGCGCCCCTTGCTTATTTTTTGAGACACCATGTTGCAGTTGCAATGCCTCTTGATTATTTTTCGGGACACGCGATGGCAGGCGCCGTATCCTCATATGATTCATATTTATAAGGATACGTATTTATCTAACAAGTTTTGCATTGGTTTACCTAACACAACGCGCTTCGGACCAGTTATGTCTAATATATAATATAAGAAATTAAGCATGACACAGATGGAGTTTTAATAATTGAGAAATAAGATCCATAAAACGTTTCATAGAAACTACTTGTAGAGGGATCATCTTAAAGTAAAACATAACTAGGTTAAACAACCTTAGGGCTTGGGCAACTTCGTTCTTCAAATCTTTGTCTGGAGGAAGCCTTCCTTTTAGCACTTCTCTAATATTATCCTTGTGTTGATCAATTCTGGAAGTGCAGAGGAAGAAAATATATTAGCTTCAAAAACAAAACTATTGGCAGAATAAAAAACATATATATATATAGCGAGAGAGAGAGAGAGAGAGAGAGAGAGAGAGAGAGAGAGAGCAATTAAAAGCAGGACAGAGGGAGGGGGGAAATAAAATAAGGTGGAAACACCATAACCCTGAAAGTTTGAGGACGCTTGCAATGTTCCCCCCAATATTACAACCTTTGCAATTCGAGCCATGAATTACATTAAGTCGACAATTACAGCCCTACATCTCATTCCGTCTAAACATTGACGGACTACTGGTGTGGCTATGCTAGATGGGGCTCCAACATCTATTTTCATTTGTCCCTCACCTGACAAGCAGTTGTTCAAATTGCGAAAATTGAAACATTCAGGAAGACATTACAAATGACCCTGAACTTCAAGATTTATGGTGTCTTTTCCCCGTACATTAATAAAGAGAAGGGGAAAAAAATATATGTTTGGCTTGCATCTTTTTGTGTTTCTCTTTGCGGTTTTCCAACTCAGCCTTCTTTACAGACAGTTTTACTCTGTCCTCAGAATCAGCAGCCATGATATCTTTCTCACGGTTAAGTGCTTTAATTTGTTGACGTGTGGTAAATACATCCGTCTGCTTTTGGGATATATTTGATTCAAATTCTCTCTCAGCAAGTTGGTTAGTCTTTCTCTCAAGCTCAATACGCTGCAAGGATAGAAAGGAAAATTAAACAAATACTCAAAAGTAATTCTGTGAAAGACAATTGAGCAGGAGCATCAATACCAAGTTTTTCTCTATCTCAGCAATTTGGCCCACATTAATATTCGAAAGTTGGAGTTCCAATGAATCACGCTCACTTTCCACCTTTTTTATACGCTTCAAAATACCATCCTGAATGGAATTGCAAAATTTAAATAAATAAATATAAAACATAAAAAATCTAACATGTAACATGACAGAACAGGCATTAGAAGATATATATGATGTGCTTCCTCAAACAGAAACCTTCATGTCAAGTTTCGCCTTCTTTTGAGCCTCCACGTCTTTCCAATGATTATTTGCATCCATGTAGTGACCCCATGCCACGTTAACTTCTATCCCATTAGATTTCTGTAATAGCACTCTTTCCAATTAATATTCATAATCACATACGGTGAGCTGATAATATAGTGCTAAGTGTGCTAATATCAAAACATGTAAGCATATGATCTTGCGAAGATAAAGAAAATTCAGCGTGTGCTCGTAAAAGAAATAGAGAAATGAACTCGGTCTAAACAATTTGACAAAGTGTAGAATCTACCTTGTAATAGTCTCTTGAGAAGATAGTCAATGATTCAACATTAACAACAAACCAATAAAACAAATTTGTTTTAGCAATTTAATAAAGATAAGTGATGTAAGCAGAAGTATTTTCACAAAAACAACATCACTTGTTCAGAGGCCAATGACCTAATCTCTCTCTAATTCTCATTCATATCCAAAAGTAAGTGATTACAAAGAGTGGCCAAAGGCCTTATTTATAGGAACGTGTATCTTGCTAGCCAAGATAACCCTACAATGTAAAATAACCAAAGAGGGCACATTAAAGACATTAAAAGACAATGCCACCCACTAAATAATATAGCAAGTTAAATTGAGAAATAACATAATAAACCATAAAAATAAAATAAACAAAAAATGCAAAAAAAAATCCCGAATCTCTCGTACATATCACTCTCCCCAATTGAGAAAGGCTTGCCCACGAGCGTGAAGGCATGAGAGGTGAACACCAAAACCAAACGATTGGCGCCGTTCTCCCTAACTGAGAAAGGGAGACATCCACGAAAGTGCCCGGTGTATGGGCTAGCAAAGAGGTGAGGCCGAGTAATCGCAAATCCCAACCAAGGCCGACGAAAATGTGTGCAAGTCATCCAACCAATCTCCGAAAAATTGTCTAAAAAATTGCCAACACAAAACAAATCATCTTCCTTCCCAAAAGATAAGGAAAATGTCTCTGAGATCAAACACCTCAGTCTCTCGATACTTGACCGAGTGATCCAATGATCGACAATGAAGATATCGAAGAATCCCCAATACAGTACTTGAAATGGATATCATAAACATCGACCGAGGCACAAAAAGAGTGGGGAGCTCGTGGTTGTAATACCCCGTATTTTCGTGATATTTATTTTTGGGGATTAATTGAATTAAATGTGTATTAATTGGAAATTAATCCGGATAAAAATATTAACGAGATGTGAGTTAGTATTTGATTATAATGTGTATACTTGGCGATATATGAATATTGGTAATATTGAAATTGTCGCGAGATTGAAATACGGCAATTTGGGAAATTTTGTTGGGACGCGCGTGACAGTCACGTCAGGAATATAATTATTTGAATTAAAAAGTGAATTTTATTTGTATCACCCGTATGGTCATTTTGAGTGCGCCAACACGTCCGGAAGGGTCGAAATAGTCAGAAAACACTAGCCGGGGGTTAAGTTTGGGTTCCGGGGCATTATTGGGCCATACCGGTAACTTATAGGGGCATTTTGGTAATTTCGAAAATCTGGGAATTAAAACCCACGAAAATAAGAGATAAAAATCTGACTCTTTCTTTATCCACTAAACCCACTACTTACACTAAGGGACTTAATGGGCTACGGGAGAAGTTAAGAAATAGTCTTAACTTGCCAAAACCCAACCACACCTCCATTGTCATCATCCTTAGAGAAACTTGTAGAGAGAGAGAGAGAGAAAAGAATTCTGCAGAAAGAGAGAGGGAGAACAACTTAGCCTTCAAGATTCAACATCAAATTCAGAGAAAGATTAAGGCAAGTGGTTTAATTACAATTGATTCAATGCCATGCTTTTCCATGTTTAGGAATTATCGAATTTATCTTGGAAGATGATATAGACCCATGAATTGAAAGTTTAAAACTATGAACTATGTTAGGGACTGCATGTAGAAACACTCTGGACGAATTATGAACTCAGAATTATGACTCTTGATGATTTAAAAAAAACAAATTTTAGAAGAAGTTTATTAATGTTCTTGAGAGAAATAGAAATCTGGAATTCTTGATGAAGATTGATCCATATATAGCCCTTGGTTAATGAATTATTGGTTTTAGAACGTTATTAATGTTGTAGGATGGTTGTATGATGATACTATAACGTTATATTAGAGAATTATGCCTTAAAAGTATGTTTTGGGATGATTTGAAAACTGCAAAACGAAGCAGTCCGTAGCCATACCTGGTGCGTTCGATCGATCGATGTTCATCAGTCGATCGATCGACCACCATCGATCGATCTAAGGTCAAGGTCGATCGATCAACCTTCCCAGAATGAGTAAAGTTTTTCCTATTTAAAATTTTAATGGTGGTAACCCTTGGAAAATATTATTGGAGACCTTATGAATACCCTCAAACTTAAGGAAGACCAGTAGGCATGATTATGAAACTTGGACCTTAATTAGAATCCAATTTGAGGAATTATTCTAAATTAATGAAATTTGATAAGTAAGATAATATTTGGGTTAATAGTGTAAATTTGAATAATTTGATGAAATGAGGTTTGGGGCAGAAGTAAGGACCTTAGGAATAAAGATGTTATACGTGGGAATAATAGGAACTTAATAATCTATTTTAGATAGGTTTTAAGTATCAGAAACTACGACGTGAGACGTATCGACAGTTTAACTTTTATATTATCGGGAGACGTAAAATATACAAATTTGGAATAATGGTATAAGGATACAGAGTATACCTTTATTAATACTGAACTATCTAAGATGTGTGAATGCTTAGTATATGATTTTTATATGTATGACATACCTACCATACTTGCTATCACGGGAGGTTACGTTCGCTTAGGGCCTTCTTATCCTTGTGTTGCCCGGATTTAGATTGGTACCTTGAGGACATAGTTCAAGAGAACGACTTATTTGTGAGTTAATAAGCCAACTGACTGTGGAGCGTAGGTATCTACGTGACCATGGATATGTTGAATTATGTTCGCCTCCATTTTTGTGTGTGGTGCTTATTCCAACAATTCCTGAGAGATTCGGAATTTGTGATCCTTATGTACGTGATGTACCGGGATGGATAGCAGAGTATGTGCGCACCGCAGCTTAGCCTTTGGGTGCTTGTAATGTATATTTATGATGTGAATAATATACGGTTAAATGAAAAATAAATCGCTATGTTAAATTGTGGGTATAGTAATTGTAATATATGAAAAGATAAAAAGGGGACAAATATCAATAAATGGTTTTGTTAATCATTGGGAATCCGTGAATTAGAGTAGAACTCTCTATTTAATTGTCAAGGTTGGAAATTAAACGTGAACCGAGTAGAAGTGTTAGAAACTCTTTGGAATTAGATAGTTATGAGAAAACACATGAATGGGTACAGGAACGTTAGGAGTGCACAGTTAGACGAGAGGTGAGTATTTCATGTGAGAGCACGTCCTAACATGTATCTTGCATTTATTGTTTTAATTATTATTAAAGCACTCGTTGTTTTTAAAATACTCTCCACATTCGGGCTCTGACCCGTTTGCTTTCAAATCTATCTTTTTGTAAAAACCATTTTAGGTGCCCAGCCACAAGGACACCATGCTTAGGATCCTCATACAGGTGACGAGCTGTAGCTGTTTGTGGAAGTTACGGGGTCTTGCTTTTAGACGCTTCTATCATTTGGATTACATGTTCAGTATTCCTCAGTTGTAGGGCATGCTGCCCAAATTCTATTAGAGACATTTCCATTTCAGTTTTTCAGACTTTGGCATGTATTAATCCAGTATTCAGTATTTCGTTACTTATTTCAGTTGTGGGATTTGTTGTGAGGAGTTTTTACTCCAGATTTATTTATATCATGTGATGGTTATTCTATTATTTCATTATGGTGATTGGTGATGTTATTCTTGCTTTAAATCTTTTATTGCATGTTAATCAGACTTTAATTAAAATTTGACAACTTACTTTTAAATACTAGGTGGTTAGTAATTATTAAAATGTTTTCGACAGTGATGCTATTAACTGAACCAACTTGGCATTTTGAATTAATGTAATAAAGGAGTAGCTACCCGGTATTTAATTAGTCGGGGTGTCACAGTGGTCACCACCAACAAGAACAGGGGGCTTATGAAATGGCTCCTCCAAGGGCAACAGCTAGTGGAGGTTTGTAGGGATGCACGGAGTCTCGATAAATGCACTTTCAACTCAAATTCAAGCTCCTCATACTCGATCCGACAATGGAGCGCCTCCCTGTAACACCCCGTATTTTTGGTACATTTAAAATTTAATTAATTCGGAAATTCTAAATTACTAGTGTGATGTAATTTAATGAATTAATTATGATAGAATAACATATAAATACTAATCTGGGATTGAATGGTTAATATTTAGGGAAAATTATTTACTGAGTGTATAGTAATAATGTAATTTCGTCGTTTCGAGTATTAATGACGAGATATGTACTTATCACATCCGGAAGTCGGTATAGACTATATTGGGTGGGGGATAAGTATTTTTATAAATTAATTCGGATGCAAATTCTGAGTGTACAGTTGAGTCCGGATGGGCCGAGATAGTCGGAAAAGTGTACCCAGGGGTAGTAAACGGGTCACGGGACGTTTTTAGACATAGTCAAGCCCACTCGGGGGCATTTTGGTCACTTGGGCTTGGCCCATTAGTCAAAAAACGGGAATGGATTAATTAACTTAATAAAAAGAAATAAGGGCTGGCTAAGCTTAAGCAGAGAAAGGAATTAAAGGGTTAGGAAACCCTAGCAGCAGCCAAAGCCATTTTGGGGATCTCAAAGAACCAACAAGGTCATCTTCAACCTTGGAATCCATCGCATATTCAGACACTACGAAACCTAAGGCAAGTGAATAACTTGCAATAGCATGAAAACTGTCTTTCAATTCATATTTGTGTGCTGTTATGAATTTAAAATTCGTTTTGGGGTTCATGGTATAAACATGGGGCTTTGATAATTCTAAAGAAAACATGAATCTGTTTTGGCCGAAATTATGAGGAGTTATGTAAAGATCTGATATTGGAATATTAATGTGTATCTGTTAGAATGATATCCAGATATATTAGAACGAATTTGATGAAGAAATTTGGAGTAAAAATGTGTTTTAAGGAAAAAGATGAATTTTCCCCAAAAATTTATGAATCAGTTGTTTATGGACGAATTGATGGTTGTTGTAGTCTTTCTGGGTTATCCTAATAAGGTTTCTAGTATACTCTGGTGTTAAGAAGGCTTAAAACTCATGTTAGAAGAGATTAGGGTTTAAGAAAATCCGTCCATGGCTGCCCTGTCTTCGCGAAGAAGACGAAGACCTGTTCGATCGATCGATCGACGGTCTGGGTCGATCGATCGACGGTCGCCAGAATCTGGCAGTTCCGCCAGTTGGTTATATAAGAGGGAATATTTATATAAAAACCTTATGTAATTAATTATTGAGAAATTAAATACATGAGTTTGAATCTAATTAATTGTAGATAAATTAATTAGGGTTTGAGGCTAATAAATTAGAGTCGGGAATTGTGACTCGGGTACATTTATTTTGGGCTACGGGAGTAAGTCCAAATTTATGGTGGGGGCGACACCAAAAAAATAACTAAATTAATTAAAGTGCAATTTAATTAATATTTAGAGTTGGACCATAAGCTCTTAATAATTTTAATAGGCTTACGTTACGGATCTTAGCGAACGGTATAGCCGGGACTTTTATATTTATATATACGGAGGCGTTAGTATATATATATGGTGTGCACAATTAATATCAGTGATTAGATATTTGTTACTATAGTGCTATAGGGGGAGGTTGCGCGTAGTGGATGAAACCCCTAGCTTGAGGAGTAGGGTGAGGTCATTCCCGAGGTCATAGCGTCCATTATATGGGTGAGGGACAACTCACTTTCAGGGAAGGAATATGACCGCCTCCAATTATTTATTTTTATCAAGTTGGTGTGAAAATTCTGACTTGGGATAACTAGACTATGTGATTATACCTAGTGGGATAGCACTTTATAGAATTTACATTCCGGGAGTATTTTTACTCGGGAGGTTGCAAGTTATTATATATATTACAGTATGATTGTGAATGCTGGAATATGATTATAAGTATATAATTTTATAATTAATTATATACGGAATATTAATGAAAAGTGAGTGATTTCACAGGTATAACAAGTGTAGAAGTTATATGAATATAAAAAGGGAAATGATTTAGTTAAGTTGATGCTACCAATAACTTATATATCAAAATCACTACATACTCAGTTAGAGTAGGGTGGGTATAAAGGAACTTTGTTAATTATCTAGTCATGAGATGAGTAACTACGTAATTTAATTAAAGCATTCGTAGGGTATAATAGAGGAAGGGTAAGGAAGTCCTCAAGAGAGTGCGATATTAACTAAAAATATGAAGAGCATGCATATTTATTTATTACTGCAAGTTAATCATTTGTTAAATGTTTTTCAAATGTTTTGGGTACTAACCCTTGCTATAAAAACTTTTAAAAACCTTTTAGGTGTCCAACCACAGGGACGCCAGCCTTGACTATATTCCAGGGATCCGTTGCTGCAGCATGTGTGGATGTTGCGGGGTTTTGATAGACGCCTCATTCTTCATTCTTAAATGTAGAAGTTCATGATTAGTATTCGAGCATGTTGCTCACTTTCCATTTATTTGTATTAGACTTGTTGAGAGTTTATTCTTATCTTTATGGGATTTATTATTTGGACCGTTGGTTTATTCGGTCAATTATTTTTACTTGTGAATGATTAATTCAGTTATCTGTGATTGTTATATAGTTTTATTTTCCGCATGGGTGTTTGTTAAATAATGAAAGATAAAAATTGGCACCAGTCTACTTTTCTCACTTAGGTGGTTAGTAATTAAATAAGACGACAGTGATGCTAAGAATGGACCAAATGAGAAACCTGTTCTAACTTGATTTAGGACTGATCACCCGGGATTAATTAGGCGGGGTGTCACACTCCCTTTCACAGCCCTCAACTTTCAAGAAGCACTCCTCGTACCAAGCACATGTGATGAGGCCAAAACGGCCCCATCGCATCGTCGCACCAATAAGAGAGTTTGCGCTCCCAATTACCAACCCCTTTTGCAATGTCTGAGAGAGCCTCCCGATAGTAGGCCTCGAACCCAAAGTTGTCAAATCGTGAACCGAATCATGAATCGAAAACCCTATGAATCATGAACCGTGAATCGAATCATGAATCGAATCGTAAGAATCAGTATAATAAATGAAAAATATGTAGGAAATAATATATAAATGCAAAGAGAACACATTAAGAATATGTAATAAAACATATTATTACCTAAGACCAATTATAAGACGTGATTTCATCAAAATATAACTAACAAAATGAACTTCCATGTTCAAATCATGACCAAATTTTAACAATATCACCACCTACAATGTCCAAATTTAGACACAACAATATATTATACAATATAATAACACAAATAAAGATTAAACATAAAACTAGAAAAAAAAAACGTTATAATAACAATACCATATAATATAACTTATAAAATCCTTATACAAGATTTGTTGGCTTCAATCGAACGCAAAGCTACCTCCCTCTCTTGATAAACTTAAAACTAGTTAGAAGAGAACAAAAAAATGATCATGATATGAAATTGAGGAAATCGCAGGTTCGAATAGGTTTAAGGAGAAGAATAAAAGTGGTCGCAATTTAGGTTTCGTTCTAGTATGCGTTTCAGTGACACTCTCTTTCGCAAAGGGTAACTTAAGTATGTACTAACTTATTATTATTTTAATAATTTGACATTTTTAGGATTATTTTAAAAAGAACAAAAAACGAGCACGAGCTTTAAGTCGGTTGAAAATACTCAACATCCTCCGAGAAACATGAATCGCACCTGAATCATGAATTAGTGTGATTCACGATTCCGGCCCCAAATCGGCTTATTCAACCCGATTTTTGGAACCCCTCTGATTCTGTTCCCGGTCCGTATCAAGTAACATGTGAATCGGATCAAATCGTGCGAATCGAATCGCGAATCTTAAGATTCTGACAACTATGCTTGAACCCCTTAATTTCTTCCTCACTTTGCTCAATGGAACCCTAGTGTGGGCTCCAAGTTAGGTGTGAGGTAAGTGGTTTGTTGTTCTAAGGAAGTTAAAGGGGGGTTTTCGGGCAATTTAAAAGATAGGGAGTGAGAATCAAAAGGTCAGGAAAGATGAGGGCCTATTCGTGCACTTGTTTCGGAAAGTACATAGAGTTATTTGTTATTTCCAAAAATTGGACAAATTTAGGATTTTCAAAAAAGATGGGGGTTGAAATGCAATTTTTTGGAGAAGAAGGGGATAATTGCAAGAACTTTGATAGTTGCAAATTGTTGAGGGCGTTTGAGTTAATATTTGAAACCAAGGAGGCAAAACAGTAACTATGATAGGGAATGGTGGATATGGAAATAGGGCTATTATGATTAGGAAGGGCTTACCCAACTTTCTTCTTTTTGTGAACACAGACTGAACCACCTCTCCTTAGGCAAAAACCCTTCCACCCCATCCTGCCAAAGCTCATGTGGGCATTTTTTCCGATCAATGATAGTCGTCGATTGTCGACGATGATAAGGAGCTACCATGAAACTCAAAATGGCAGTCGGAGCATGGTGTTTTAGGGTTTCGAGACTGTTCTAGACCTCTGTGAAAAAAAATCGAAGCACCACCGGTACGAAAAGGGGCAATGGAGATTATTGGGCCATCATACAACATCGTCTCCCCTCGGTGATGGTTGTTGGACGTCCACTGAAGTGGGTCACATGGTCGGATGGGTCCGATTTGAGTTTGACAGGGCAAGTTGGTTTCACGAGTGTAGTGTGGCATTTTGAGGCGTCTGATGGGTCTCTCGTGGTGGTAATGAGAGTCGCATGCTTGCAGCAGGGGGGCCGGGGTGCTCAAATCTAAGGTTTGGATGGGTTTAGTGGGTTGTGTGGTGGTATAACTCCAAATATGGAGGGTTGAAGGGTGGTTTTAGATGTGGAGGGTAGTGATGCTTTGAGAGGAGGTTGTGTCGCTTGACCACTGGGTCAAGAGTCCGATTTGGAGGAGTTGATCATCAGTTCCTCCGAGCCTTGCCCATGGTTCAACAACAACCACCTTGGCGACCACGTCGATACCAATTTGTAAGAGGAAGCATTTTTATAACACTGGTTTAGAGGCTAATGGCCTAATTTCTCTCTATAATTCTAATTCATATTCAATAGTAAGTGATTACAAAGAGTGGCCAAAGGCCTTATTTATAAGAATGGGTATCTTGAAAGCCAAGATAACCCCGAAAATCTAAAATTACTAAAGAGGGCACACTAACGACATTCAAAGACAATGTCACCGTAATATAGCAACTAAAAAAGGGAAATAACTTGGTAAAACATGAAAAATAAAATAAACAAAAAATACAAATAAATCCCAAGTCACTCACACGTTAATAAACTTCAAACAATTCAAATGCAACATATTTCACATTCCACAAGAGACTGGGGGTACTCAACTGAGAATTCAATAGATAGAATCCAGATAAGAATCTACGGATCGCTTCTTTCATCCGATATTGTGAGTCCCCTTGGGACTTTCGTCCTTTTAGCGTGGCATTAATTTAAATGCATTTACACATGGCAAGATTGTGTATTTATTGAAGCCTATTCCTCTAAACAATAAAAATATGTATCATTTAAGTAGAAGGAAAGTTTTCCAAAATAATACAAGACCAATTACATAAAGAATGTAAGACAACTAATATGGGATGAAGGAAGTAAATGTTCAGTCCCCTTAGAACATAAGTAAAGCAAAAGAGTGAATCTTTTGCACACCAACATGACTGAAGAAGCGTCAAATACAGTACCGTTGGATTTTAGTGTTATTGAATCTTGGCCTACAGATTGTATACCTTTGGGGGTAACCCGAGAGCTCTTTATTTTGGGGGGCCTGTTTTGGGGAATTTTTCCAAAAGATTGGATGGATGGAAGAGGAGTAGTCTATCTAGAGGAGGTAGACTAACTCTAGTACACTCAGTATTAGAGAGTCTACCTGTCTACTTTTTATCCATCTTCAAGATCGTCGTACACATTGCAAAGAAATTGGAAAAACTGATGAGGAATATCCTTTCGAAGGGGAGGGGTGAGGGGGAAAAATAGCACCTTGTTTCATCGGAAGTGGTTTGAAAACCTAAAAAGAAAGAGGGTTTTGGCATTGGTAATTTAAGGAAAAGGAATGTAGCTCTCTTAGGGAAATGGTTATGGATATTTCTGTAAGAAAAAGATTCCCTTTGGGCAACCATAATTAGAAGTAAATATAGGATTCATAAGAACGGATGGGATGCAACAGTGATTGATTATTTTCTCAAGGCTTGGAATCATTTCTCAATCTTATCCAACTTCGAGTGGGAGATGGCGAAAGTATAAAATTCTGGAAGGATTTATGGGTTGGGGATTCCAAACTCGCATCCTTGTTTCCTAGACTACATTGTTTGGCTATGCATCCTCACGAGGTCATTGCATCATTGGTTACAGGCAACTCTCCTTTCAATTGTTTTTGGAATTCAACTTTGAAAAGGAGTCTCAACGATCGTGATTTCGTGGATTTCATTTCCCTTCCATAGTTAATGGGGCTCGACTTTCAAAAAATATTCCACTAGGAGAATTCGGGTGAGTAATTCTTGTGGATCCTTTACGGGTAAATCTAATTTTCATAGATTGGTGGATTCTCCCTCCTTTCCCCTTTTTGATCCATACAAAAAAATTTGGAAAGGTGAAATATCTTCAAAAGGACGTATTTTTGCAAGGCGCTGCTCATAACAGGGTAAATACATGCGATTTGATTCAACTTAAAAGGAAGGAACATTCAGTTTCCCCGTAGGTGTATTCTTTGCAAAAGTTGTCATGAACAGGTTGACCAACTATTGCCTTCATTACAGTTTTTCTCAATATTTATGGGAGAAAGTTTTCCAGGAGTTAAATGTGGTTGGTACTCTGCCAAAATCGTCGCATGATTTTATGACCATGGATTTATTTTTGAATGGCAACCAGGAAAAAGGGGAGATTTTGTGGAGGTGCATTTGCTTGGCAGTGGTTTGGGGTATATGGACACAAAGAAATGAAAGAATTTTCAAGGACAAACAATGTTCAAAAGAAGATAGATGGGATCATGGGAGAGGGTCAGATTTACAGTCTCTTCATGGGCTAACCTCAAATTTCTTTAAAGGCCTTGAACTATCTATCGTCATGAATAATTGGGCTTATTCTCTGCCCCGAAAGGATTTGTTCTGTTGTAGTTCTGTCAGAAATTTCTTGTTTAATTACTACAGTGAAGTTGAGGAAATGTTTCAGTGTTGACCTTTTTTATTTTTTCCCCTTTATAAAATTATGAACACTTTTATACATTTTATCTCCTTTCTCTTCTGCTTCCATGAAGAACTGCTGGTCCACTTTCACTGTATATCTTGCTATGGGTTTTAATCAAATTATACGTGTCTGATAAAAAAAAGTGTCAGCTTTAGCTATAAATATTATTATTTTACTTTTTGAAAGGTAGCCACCGTGAATATAATATATTTGAGACCTACTGAGTCAGACACTAGAGCAGAAATCAGAAGGACCTCACCAACAAAAATGTGGATGCTATTAAGCTCTTACCTATTTGGGTCTTTCACTCGCTCGAAAGGTTCAGGAGATGGATACTAGTTGTTGAAAAGAAATCATAATATTTTATTCAATGGCATACATAGCTACCATCAAGAAGGAAAGTGAAAGCATAAGATGTTGGGATAAAATAAAAAATTGGATAGTTGGGGAAAAAAGGTATCTTTATAGCATCCTGTTGTATTCTTATGAAATTTTAAACTCCCAATAAGTGGACAGTTCAAGTGAAAAAAGAATTCGTGATTTTCTATGGGAAGAGTGGAAGAAAGGAAGATGGGCTGCTAATTGATTGACATCAAGTTTAGCAATCTAAGGAAAATGAGATCTCATCTCTGTTGCAGTAAAATCAGTAGGCTTGCGTTAATGAGAACAGGTGAGATTTTAAAACAGTAGAACATGGTTCTTTTAGCAACCCTTGAAGATTTATCTCCCACGGGACTATTCTAAATGTCTCTCTTTAGAGGGGGGAGGGGGATGAAAATTCATTTCAGGAAGATATTACGAGGGAAATACCTCTTTCTAATCTTCTTTTCAGACCTATATCGAGTATCTTCAAACCATAATTCCTCAATTTGATCTTTAGCCTCTTTGGATCATAATTCCTTTGCCTTTTGCAACTTACTGTCTAGAAATTAGAAGAAATTTGAATGATGTCGAAATCTCAAGACATGCTTTCTACCAAGTTTGATTGAGAGCGATCACTTGATTCTGGAGAGGGAGGATAGTAGGAAATGGTCTTTAAATGGGAAGGGATTTTCTTGTGCCTCGTTTTTTTCGCTTATTAACTGATAATCCTTATTTTCCTTCCTCCGCACCTACCAACGTAATTTGGACAACTGTCATTCCTATTTAAATCCAGGTAGAATTAATTTAATTATGCAACTGCCTGGAGAACGTTTCTGTTGTTTTCCTTTTCTTTTCTTTTGTTATAACCATTTCGGTTTTGATTGGTGGACTGCTGCCTTAATTCAGATATTCTTATTATAATTTTTAATATATTTTCCTGCTTCTGATTAAAAAAAAAAGTGGACTACTGACAAAGGCTAAAAGTAATGGGATGGTCACATTTTCAATTTGCAGATGATGCTATTTTTCTCTTCAGGGGAGCAACAAAAATTTGTAAACCTAGTGTTACTAATTAAACGATTAGGGTCCGTTTGGTTGACAATGGGCAAAAGAGCGGGCATGGCCAAACAACCATTAGGCGAAATTAAAGTCAATCCAATTAATTTATTTAAAAACAGTTTTTATATTATATTCAAAAATGTTAAAACCGTTTAAAAAGTTAGCAAATTTGTTGGCAAATATTTCTCACTCAAATAGGTAAGCAAAGTTTGCCAACAGCTTATGCATAAAGGGTTGTTGTACACTGGCAAATAATGCCACGGCAAATTGTGCAACCAAACAGTCAAAAAGTGGGCAAATTTTCATATTTGCCAACTTTTTGGCATTTGCCTAGGCAAAAACAGACAACCAAACGGGCCCTTAGTGTTTTGTCGGGGTTGAAAATTAACAGGGTGAAAACAAATATGGAAGAAAGTCATCTTGAGTACCTTGTAAGAAGATCAAGGCGTGGGATAAGTTAATTGTCATTGAGACTTTTGGGTTTGCCTTTTAAAGGACACTGGATTTTTTCTGAGTTTTGGATTCGGTGGTAGATAAAATAAAGAGAAAATTAGAGGGGCTTGAAAAAGTATGATCTTGTAGGGGAGAGATTGATTTTGATTAAACGGTCTCAAGTAATATTCCCATTTTTTATCTTTGCATAAAATTACATATAGAGTGATAAATTTAATTGAGAAAAAAAATATATGGGAAGGGAGTGAGGAAGATAAAAAAGATATCTAAGTCAAAATATAAGAGGGACGGGGTTGAGGAAACTTGATAAAAGCAACAAAGCTTCATTGGCAAAAATGGTTGGGACGTCTCCCTTTTGAACAACATTCCTCACGGTGCTATAATTAGGTGCAAGTATGATTAAGAGAAAAATGGTTGGGACTCATAATAGAGAGATTAAAATGGGAATAAGTACTATCACATAATTGGAGTTAAATTTTCTTTACTATTTTCTTTAAAACATAATTACAGCTTGTCACTTATTCTCAATTCTATATGAACAAAAAATTTAAGTCTAGATAAGTGAAAATATTTTTCACCATTTGATTTTTCACCTAGGTTTAATATTTCACCCCGAACCAAATAGGTCCTTACAAGTAAAGAGAGCTGTATATATATCAAGCTAAAACAACAGAGAAACACCTTTTTATCTTCCAAGTCCCTGTTGAGATCCATTAACCTCGACACTATGCGATTCGACAGGTTACAAGAAACTTCATTGCTGAAGGGCATCTTCGGAAGAGACCCTAAATTGTGGCTTTCAAAAAGCTTTTGGATTGTTAAGTCCCTTTCTTCCTTCAAGGACATATGAGCCTAAAGCCAAAAACAAAAGAAATAAATAGTAATACACACCCACAGCATTTCGGTATCATGTAGAATAGCAGCACGTGGGTCTTACTTCAGCCCCGGTTTGGCATCTCATAATTTTTTGGGCATATTCACTGATTCTATCCGTAAGGAAAAAACACTTTGTCTCTGTGTCAATTTTTTCCCTGTCTAACTTGCTAATTGTCTTTTCTAAAAGTGCAACCCTCTCTTCAAACTTGAGTTTCCGTTCCTTCAATTCTTCATCAGTGTCTAGTCAAATACCAAATGAAACAAAATTGATCAAAAAAACTAAACTTGTACACTAAGTGGCATCATTAATGTGAAAGTAGAGAGTGCCATATAGAAACAAGACCATAAAGAGACACCGTGTTGACAAGTGCACCAGACCCCAAGAGAGAAGGGGGTAGGAGGCACCAAAACCATGAAAAGAGATGAGCAGTAGAAAAAACATAATAACCGAGGGTAGCAGCTAAGGGCACCCCAAAAATTACGCGAGGCACCCACATGCGCAATGCTTTAGGCATCATATACAAACATTATAATGCACACCATGGGCGCCCTGCTTAATTTTGGGGGTTCCTTCAGCAACCAAGCTTCTACAATATATTGACCAACCTTCATTCTCCTCTTCAATACGTGATAACAGTTCATTCTCCCGAATAAGCAAAGTCTTTCTTATAGCAGTTTTGGTAGATATCTGGTTTTTTAAGTCCCCCAACTCCTTAAGAGTAACTTCAGTATGATGGATCTTAGCATCCACATTTTGAATATTAGCTTCTAGCTCCAGTATTTGACTATCTAATGTTCCTGCTTTCTCTTGATCTTGAGCAATGCTTTCTCGAAGCTGTATAAAAAGATAAGTAAGATCAATGAAAAAACACACCTGGCATATAATCTCATCCATGCTTGCAAGCTGGAAAAACATTATATGCGCAAGCTGTACCCAAACCTAATGACCTAGTGGAACTGTGCATTAATATCTCATTATTATTTGTAGAATATAACAACAGTCCACAGACATGGCCAAGGATGGTGAATGATTAATAGCATCAAATAACATACATAGATATAGTCTGATAAGAACTAAACAGATAAACAAATTACAAATGGAATAACATAAAAAGAAAATCTCATATATATCGTTAAGTATTTTATTCCAGTGAACGATCAGTACATAATATATATATAGAGAGAGAGCCCTCTCCTGTAAGGACTCCTTATGTTGCAGACCCTGGTACATACCATTTTTTATGAAACTTCATGGATATGATCTTCTCACTATCGAGATCATATTCATAAAGTTTCATAAAAAAATTCAATCAATACGTGGGTGAGATGATCGCCAACATTTCAACGGTCGAAAATGTATATTTATACCATTTTTTTACATATCACCTCATCTCAACTGTTTTTTTATTGAATTTTTTGATAAAAAAAATTGGAGATGATCTTCTCACCGTAGAGATCATATCCATAAAGTTTCATCAAAAAATTCATTTTTTTCTTTTTGTATATATATATAGAGAGAGAGAGAGAGAGAGTCTGGCTCCTATGCAGATTTTTCTATGCGGATGGAATGCGGATTAGCTAACGTCCAAATGAGTCTTAGGACCGCGTTTGTCTTTTATGGACCACCTAAGGACCACCTTTAAGTTTATTTTAAAGCCTAATTAATCTAGAAGTCTAAGTGTGGAAGTTTCAGGGCTACTGCTACTTCTCAAGCTTCTTCCATCACTATCGTACTGGAGTTCTGAATAGCGAGGATTATCTATATAAATAGTTTCTTCAGGGAGTCTAGAAATTGCAAGAGGTTTTGGTGGAAAATATTTTAGTCTTAAATACCTTATACAGTATCGTGGGTTTATCTGTCTAGTTTCTTTATATATTTGATTAATAATATCAATTATATCGTTATCTATAAATTCGTCTAAATTATTATCACCATAAAATGACAAAAATCTACGGTATGTTCTAGGGGCAGCTGTCTCTACGTTTTTAAGGAGAGGGCGGATTCCTCCGCCTCTAATTAAAATAGCCTTTGTTTCAGCTAACCTTTTTCGTTTAATAAATTTTAATACGTCTATACTGTCTTCAAGTATCCTAGTGTATTCTTGATATTTTTCAGGTCTTGATAGTTCTTCTGCGAAATCTTCAGTTCTTAATTTTTGTCTAAAGAGATCACGAATCCCTGTTCTAATTATTTCTATTCTAGGTACTTCTCTTCCTAACCACTCAATAATTTGGTCTATATATTTAAAAGTACCACCTGCGTATATTAAAGCAGATTCTATAAGTTCTTTATCTTTAGTGGCTGTAAGAGTCTAGTCTTGGATTTCTCTAGTTAAGTCTAAACTTGTTTGATTAACAAATTCTAAAAAGTCTGCAGTGATTTGTAGGCTCATACGAGATTCTTTTAAAACAATAATATGTAAAATAGTTAAGGGTTTGGTTCGAGTTATACCTTCCTTCTGGTCTGCAATATCTTTATCTTCCTTCCTTCTTCTCTTCAGCCTTGCTACTATTCTTCTCCGGTCTCGGCCTCCTACAACTCCCTCTTTATGTGTCGCACCTCAATCCACTATTTTGGCGTTGAACCCGTTTCCTGCCTGTACGCCTTCACGCCTAACGCCCACCTGGCTAACGGCTCATGGCTAATCAGCACCTGATAGCGGTTCACTAGTATAACACCTTGTGTGCTACACCAGAGGTTCCACACAATAGTCCTCTATGAACAGAAAGTTGGAGACAATTTGGAAAATAATAACAACTTAGCATAAGGGATTTCTGGAAAAGAAAATATTTTTATTGCATTTCATGGGTAAATACAACTCTCCCCTCTCCCCTAACTATGAGAGGTTTACTCACTCATATACATATTACTCACTACAAGCATACTCTCTATCTAATACTGGAAGTCTAACAACTGATCACTCTCTCACTCCTGATATCTAACAACACAACCTTAACGTCCCTTTTATAGCACAAAGGAGCATACATATGACCTACTACCGGAGGCTAAAAAGCTAACCAGTTAAAGGGAAAAACAAATAATTAAAGTCTATAGCCTTATCTCTCCATAAAGTAATCCGTCTTCTTTTGGCAGGTCTAAATGGGACCGTCTGGTGGCCATAGCCCATAAGTCTGTCGTCTTGTGATAATGCAAGAGAATCAAACAACAAATGTCTTCGTCTTTTTATTAGTCTGGTGGCCCATGTGGGGCAGGGATCTTTTTGCTTTATGGAAAGCAGAGTCTAGGCAAATAAGTCTTCTGTCTTTAATAATTCATCCACTACTGAGGGGCCCTTCTTTGTCATGTCTGTGTCTTCTTCTGCCTTGTCCTGGCCTGGGAGGGCATTATTGAAAAATTCGTCAATGAGGCCCACAATTCTAAGGCTAGCTGACAAAGCTATCTCTACCAATTCCTTGGCTTCTTTCTTGAGCCTTCCATTGAATGGCTCATCGGCTTGGATTACTAGGTCTTCTTTGTGATAGGCAGTGTACCATCTGTCTGCGCCTGTTAATAATTCCATGTTTCTATTGTCTCCATAGCTTGTGCAATCTGGAGCTTGGACTTATCAACAATTGAATCTTTAGTCTCGTCTTCTGATAAAATCTCAACGTCTTCGAATATATAATTGGAAAATCTAATAAGTCTAAATCCTTCAACTCTCATTCCTCTACAAGAACTTGGAGCAATCTGATAGATTCTAGCAAATAGAGGAAGGAAGTCATCTACCTTCTTGACGTACTCATGGACTATTTTACCAAGAGCAACAGAGTCTTCGATATCTTTTATCTGAACGAGTCCAATGAACCCGTGGTCTGCAAGAGTTATATGAGCCATGTCTGATTTTCCAAAAAAGATATATTTTTGGAACGTCTTTGAAGAAACCTTTGATCATTAAGGCATCTCCATTTATTTCTGATAATAACATATTAAAATGATCAATAATGTTATTAGTTTCTTTTGTAAAGTCTTCTGCTAATAGGAGATTATTATGACCAAACGGTATAACAATCTTAGTCTTAAAAGTCTTTTTCTGATAACAGAAATCAGTAGGTCTAGTTTTGGAGGTTTCTCCAAGAGTCTGAGTATAAGTCTTGAGTCTGAGGTCTAGGCACAACAGTACCACTGAGTTGGGTAACTGCAAGTCTTTGAGTCCTCATGAATCTGGCAATGGATACCAAATTTTGTTTGAACTCGATCCATAGTCTATTCTTCACATTCCACCATATGGCGTCTATAAGAGTATTTTCGTCTTCTGAAAATTCTTGTCTAAATTTGATCAAGTCTGGGTATCTTTGATCGGGTCTATATTGGGGAAAATACATCTTCCCAATTGAGTCTATTTTGAGCAATAATTTCTTGTCTAGATTTTCCTGGAGGAACCAAGATATCATCAAAGTTCTCTAGGATTGGTCTTTCTTGAGAGTCTTGAATATGAGTATGTCTTTGCGTTACACCAGCATTTGGTCTAACGCGTCTAAGATAGTCTGCAACGTCTTCCCTGTTCAGTCTATTCGTTCCAGAGGAACTCATGTCTTCTAGGTCTTCTGTTTGCAACATAAAACATGAAATTATATTAGTGTTAGCAAACATTGGCTCTCTTGATATAATGTCTAGAATGGCATTTTTACTTCCCTTAATATGTATAACAGAGAAGTCATAACCATTAATCAATTGTTGCCATCTAATTAGTTTATTAGTCCTTAATTTGGACAAGTCTAAATCTCTAAATTTTACTGCATAAGAAGAGTCAGTATAAACAGTAAAATGTTTAGGTCTAAGGAATAGCATATATTTTTCTATTGCCCTTACTATGGCTAAAACTTCTTTTTCATGGGCAGTGTATCTTGAATCTGGGTCTGTAAAGGTTCCAGAACTATGTCTACAAAGTTTCTTCTTTTTTGTCTGATGATCAATGGCAAAGTACACTGCTCCCCATTGTTTATCAGAGGCATTTGTTTCTACTATAAACTGGTCTTCTGCATTAGGCAGTTCAAGTAAAGGAATATTCTTGACTGCATCTTTAATTTGTCTTGTGACTTCAAAATCATCTTTAGTCCAATAAGAGGGATTGTACCTAGTTCAAAATCATCTTTAATTTCCACTCTATTCAGATATTCCATTTCGGGCATGTTTCGCCCCTTTCTCAGTCACTTACTAGAGATTGTACCTAGTTCATTTTAGTATTTTATTTCTATTAAACTTGAGCATATTATGGTTGTTGGTTTATGACTTTGAACTGGAATGTTTTTATCCAGTCCGATTTATTTCAGTATTTGATTCATTTCTTGTATTTATTTTATTCTTGTGGAATGTGAGTAGCTTATATTTTAAAGAACGGAAATTTATAAATGGATTAATTGGGTATAATTAAATGGAAATTGTTTTGACACTTAGCTTAATTATTTATTCGGTGATTAATAATAAAAATTTGTTTTTCGACAGTGATGCTAAGAATGAACCAACCGGTCACTTTGATTTAATTTAATAAAGGACTGATCACCCGGTATTTAATTAGGCGGGGGTGTCACAGGCGGTATCAGAGCATCAGAATCTAGAGTCCTTTAGGATCTGTACGGCTTATTATACTTTCCGGTGAACGTTCTTAGATATAGAGCCGTATCTTTAGGACTTTTGTACTCTTATTTATGTGTTTACGTCTTCAGCTATTTGAGATTTAATAATAATTGTAGACTAATAAATCCCTTCTCGTTACAGATGCCTCCGAGACGAGCCCCGAGGAACAGAAATACCCGGCCAGAGCAGCCAGCAGCTCAGGCTCAGGTATTGATGAACGCAGCTGAAGTTGCCGCCATAGTTGTTCAGGCGGTAAATGCAGCTTTAGCAGTGGTGCAGCAGGCCCCACCTCAGGTACAGGCTGTGGCGCCAGTTCCAGCTCAGTTTCCCACTGCATGGGAGAGGGTTAGGGATGCCTTTCAAAGGGCACATCTCCCAGAGTTCTCGGGCAATTCTGACATTGTCACCGCGAGCCAATGGAAGAAAGACATCGAGAGGCATCTTCGCATGTACGAGTGTACCGACATTCAGAGACAATTACTGACTTCCTACAAGCTAGTGGGGGCCGCTTTACAGTGGTGGGAGTCCACTACCACCTTGGGCACCCCAGTCCTGGCATACAATGGCAGGCGTACGTGATCCTTTTTCCTTTTAGCTCGTGGGATACGGGTACAGGCTAACTGAGTGTAAGCCAATAATAAGTAACCAACGACGTGGGGACCTAGATGGTTGGTTACGCTCGAGTGTGCGCGTTAATCTATGGCTATATATATTGTGTGCATATATATATTGTGATTATGTGGACAAACCCGTATTCGTGGTGAATCTATCGGTTAGGGGTTGCGTTCGACAACGGACTGTATACCATACGTCGGCTGAGATGTGCTGCCGTAGTGGAGGTCGTTATTTTAGATGATACGTTCAAGGTCACCGTTTTGTGGTGAGGGAAGTAGAATGACCGGATCCATCTACATAGTCTGGATATGGGCGGTAAGTGGTGTTACTGCGTAGTGATCGCTGCAATTATGTGTTTTATTTAAGTTCGTTAGGTGAGAGACTCCTCCGGACTTGCCGATAGGGGCATAAGATGGACACCGAGGGTAGATGCCTTCGTGTGCTATAAATATATATGTGTATATATTATGTAAGAATTTATGTAGTCTAATAATAGACTATGATAATAAACCTTATGGCATGTTAGGTACTTTACGTGGTTTACTTGTATGTCCTTGAGTGACATTGCGGGGGTAGGTATTTGGGGTTGTATTTTCACATGTGTGACCAGTTACATTCCTTTGTCCAGGGTATGTACTTGTGATCTATCTCTTATAGTAGTTTGGATAATAATTCGTTTAATTAGAAGATATTAAAACAGATAGAGCATTTCTTTATTGAGACCAAGAATATATTAATGAGAATATATGTGTGGGCCTTGGGCTGAAATCCTATTTAGATTATTGGTAGTATTCCCTGCTAGTTGTTCGTTACATAATAGTGTTTAATTGTCTAGATATAAAGACTTTTAGCACAGTTATACGTTGGGACATGTGCCTATTGCACTTAGGTGAGAGGTGATATACTTATTGCATGTGAGAGCCAATGGGTGGCATGTATTGCGAATTAACTGCATCATTATTTATTGGTACTGAAAGTTAATTCTTGATACTTTAGGGCGCTGACCCAAATTACAAAATGTTTCAACCCCCACCCCCCCTCTCCCGAGTATTATTATTGTATAAACAGGTTAACAGGACTGAGTAGGGTTGTGTTTTTTTTCCGAACTTTCCGATTTTTCCGATTTCCGATTTTTTCCGAATTTGGAATGAAATTTTAGTTTGCCGATTTCCGATTTTTTGATTTCCGATTTTTCCGAAAAAAATCGGATCGGAAATCGGAAATAATTCTAAATTTTCGATTTTCCGATTTTTCCGATCAGATTTTTCCATTTTTTTTCCGAATTATTTCCGATTTTTTTGGAATTATTTTCCGATTTTCGATTTTTTGAAAGTTTCCCATATCCCACATCGGTTGGGAGAGGGAGAAGGCTCGAAAATATGCTCTATAAAAGGAGAGTATCGTCCTAACTTTTATACATATGAAAAATGAGCCAAATCCCCATGTGTTTACATGTTGGGTTAAGCCATTTTCATTGTTTCTTTAAAATGAGAATTTCGAGTAATCGAAAAATCCATAATTTATTTTTTTGAAATTTTGGAATTTCCAAAATTTCTGGATTTTTAATATATTTTGTGAATTTCCGATTTTTGCCGATTTTTCCGAATTCGGAAATTTTTTTAATTTTCCGAAAAAATCGGATCGGAAATCGGAATAGTTATTTTATTTCCGAAAAAATCGGAATTTTTTCCGAATAGGCATTTTCCGATCCGATCCGGCCGAAACACAGCCCTAGGACTGAGCGATCAGACTTACAGTTCTGGTGATCCAGCTAGGTATTTTCAGAGTAGTCACTAGTTCATTATAATTGTCAGCTTTTCGGAATTACATGGAAGGGAGGGTCATTATAACTGTCAGCTTTTCGGAATTACATGGAAGGGAGGGTTACCTTTGTACTTTATTTGTATTTCAGTCAGGATTTTGTAGTTAGAGGAAGTTTCAGTTGTACTCTTTATTTCAATTGAACTATTGTGATCAGTGGTTTTTATATTGTAATCAGTGGTTTTATATAGTATTTATGTTTTTATGTTCATCATCTCTTATTAAATTCTTTATCGAGTTGGTTTTAATTTACCATGGTTTTTAGTTTACATTGATGCTGAAAATGATATAAATTGTTTAGGCGTCCCAGTATTTCATGTGCGGCATGATCAACAGGGCGTGGAAAATCACGGGGTGTCACACTCTATCTAACTCTTTACATTCTCTCTCCCTCATCCCACTCCTTCCCTCGGACGCCACCAGCGACAACCACCAATAGGTGCAAACGACAATTAAGGTACTCCCTCTGATAGGGTCTCTCGATCTCTCCAGATATTAATATAAATAGTTCAAACAATTTTTGTATATTTGGTGCAGTTTCATCAACACCTAATCCACCGTTCTTTATCACTCTCTCCCTTCGTCTCTCTCTCATGGATTTTATTTCTTTGAATTAACGTTTTTGAAGCCCTATTTTGTTTATTATGATTGGATTCTTTCAGATTTGGAATTCAAAATGAAAATCTGATTTTTTTTCATTAAGTTTTGGCTTTTAAGGGTGAATCCGGATGAAAAATCTGCTATGTCTCTGTGTGTGGGATGCTCGCGCGCGCGCACACAGAAGTTCTGAAATAAGGATGTTTAATTTATAGTTATATTTATTATTTTAGTTTCTTACATAATTCATATTCTTTCATAGCAACTTCTTTCACAACTGAGAGACAATACCACACAGCTGGACACATCCTTTGCGGCTATGCATTGATTACATCATTGTGATTGTTCTTTTAAACTCTTCCGTGAAAACCCTAATGTCATTTGATGATTTACAATATTTGCTGAATTTTTCCATCGGTTTACATTTCTATTTATTTATATAGGTTTTAATGTTTACACATCACAGTTTGTTAAGTTAATAATTTCTTAATCAATTTTCAGAAAATTTATTTATTGAATATGTTGACTGAATATCTAGTAGAACTCTTGATGTAAGATGTTGAAGTATATGGAAGTAATTGTAAATGAGAATTACTGAATATGTATTGTTAATCTTAAACTTTGTTTTTGTACCTTTCAGGTTGCGATTCATTAACAAGAAATTCAGCATTGTCTCTACTTGGCTGCCATAGTTGTCAGAATCTTACGATTCACGATTCGATTCGATTCACATACTAATCGATACGAATCGGGAATAGAATCGGAGGGGTTCCAAAAATCGGGCTATATCAGCCGATTCAAGGAAAAAATCGCGAATCACACCGATTTACGATTCAAGTGCGATTTATGTTTATCAGAGGATGTTGGGTATTTTCAACCGACTTAAAGCTTGTGCTCATTTTTTGTTTCTTTTAAAAATGTTTTATAATTAAAATAAGAATAATAAGATGTTAGTACAAACTTAAGTTACCCTTTGCGAAAGAGAGTGACTGGAACAATACTAGAACAAAACCCAAATTGCAATCACTTTTCTTCTTCTCTTCTAACCTGTTCGAAACTACGATTTCCTCTATTTCGTGTTGGGATCACTTTTTTCTTCTCTTCTAACCTGTTTGAAGTTGATCGAGGGATGGTGGTAGCTTTGCGTTCGATTGAAGCCAACAAATCTTGTGTAAGGATTTTATAAGTTATATTATATGGTATTGTTATTATAACGTATTTTTTATGATGTAATGCTTATCTTTATTTGTGTTATTATATTGTATAATATATTGTTGTGTTTAAATTTAGACATTGTAGGTGCTGGTATTTTTAGAATTTGGTTATAATTTGGACATGGAAGTTCATTTTGTTAGTTATATGTTAATGAAACCACGTATTATAATTGGTTTTAGGTCATAATATGTTTTATTACATATTCTTAATGTGTTCTCTTTGTATTTATATATTATTTCCTACATATTTACGTTTATACCGATTCTCACGATTCAATTCACGGTTCACGATTTATAGGGCTTCCGATTCACGATTCGATTCATGATTTGACAACTATGTTGGCTGCTATTACTAGGAAGCCGTTTTTATGTTATGGCAGTTATGAGGTGTTTGTACTGTTGGAAGTTGAGATTTTTCGTTTTTCAATCCGGTGTATCTTTTGTTTCAATTGTGCCTTGATATTAGCTTCTGCTACAGTCTTGAACTTAAGTCTTTTCTTTTCAACCATATGAAACCAGCAAAAATATCTTAACCTGATTTTGCTGTCAAGATCCAAAACTCAGAAGTGCTTTGGTTCATTGCATTTATAGCTGCTACATGCTAATGATGGGAAAGTTGAAGCTCCGTGTAGGTTTACCTATTAAGTTTTACATTTTCCATTAAGATTCTTCCTAAGAATATTTTAATTGATCCAATTCCTTCTCGAGAAATTGCTCAAAGTTAAGATTATGCAAAAAATGATCATTGGTTGAAGGTAAGAATTTGTTTGAACAGGAGTATAATTTTTTGCCAGGTCAAACCTTATTATTAGAATGTTGTTAATATGTCGTGATTGAAATTGAAACTTCATCTGATGCAGAATTCGGCAAATAATGAAATCTAAATCAATTAACAATTTGTACAACTATAGCTTTTGTTTGATACAGTTGTAACCCATTCTTCTCATTTCTCCTGTTGTTTTAATCAATTTAGCTACTGATTGTGTGCCTTTGATGCTCGAGTCATTGTTATGTATAATAGCCTCTGAAATGATTATAATTAACCCTGCTCCTTGGAGCGTCTTTTAGGTTAAAGATGACATGTTAGACATCCTAGGCTTTGAACACCCTTTATTCATATTCAAAGCTTAATATAGTGACCTCAGTTTTGGTCAAAGCATTGACGTACAAGATTGCTGTCTCGATGAATTCTATGTTTGGTTATTAATTGGCTCTTTCTTGATGTACTAACATCATGGTTCAAAGTCTCGGTATCGGTCCCGGTATCGGCTACTCGATTTTCAACTCGGTCACGGTATCGGGTGATACACAAAGATACACTATTTAGATAGCGCAAAAAATTCCAAAAAAAATCTAGAAAATATAAAAAGAATACGATTAACAATGTGGACCAATCAGATAAGTTTAAAACTATACTTTGATATGCATAACATTGTACAATTGATTATATTGACGTGCTGCGAACTTGCCAGATTCAATGTTCCATAATAAATCAATGTTTTATTTCACGGAGGATACAAATATTATGTTTTTGCAAAGAAAAATAAATCTTATTTTTTTAGTACGAGGATAATTTTTTTTTTTACATATAATAGTATTATTTTTAGTAGGAGGATACAAATGTGTTTTTTAAGTATGTTATATTTTTCTAAAAAGGATAGAAATGTTTCTTTTTTAGTATTGTTATTTTCTTTCAAAGAGGATACAAATAGTGATTTTGACAAAACACTGCATTTTTTTATAATCGTTTTTTACAAAAAGGATGCAAATGTTATTTTCTTACAAAAAATGATGCAAATGTTATTTTTTTATAAAAGGAATGTAAATCTTTTTTTTTTTTGGTTGTTGGATTGCAAATGCTTTTTTTTTAAATTGATGGAAATGTTATTTTTTCACAAAGAGGATGCAAATATTTTTTTTTACTTGTGTTGCAAATGTTATTTTTACATAATGGATGCAAATATTATTTTTACATAAAGGATGCAAATATTATTTTTACAAATGTTTAGAGGATACAAATATTATTTTTACAATAATTACAGTTGTATATTTGTTTGTAAAAGAATAACATTTACGTTTTTTTTTTATAAATAATAACATATTATAAAATAACATTGGGAACATTATTATAAAAAATAATAAATAACATTTGGATCATTTGCATTCTTTATAACAAAAAAAACTGGCACATATACAACGCACTAAATTAAACCCGCACGATGACCAAATAACCCACACACACAACACACTAAATTCTTAAAACAATTAGCCTTTCGTAACCCCCAAAAAACCACGCTTACCAACATAACACTGGAGAGAGAGAGAGAGAGATGCTTAGTAACTTATACCATCTCGGCCGATATATCACCAATATGGGTCGATACTATTGTGATATTGTCGATATGGGCCGATTCCATCGCGATATGCGTCGATTCTACTGTGATATCGTCGATATGGGCCGATTATACCGCTATATCACCGATACTATCGAGAAATTATCGATTCACATCAATAATTGAAAACTCAACTCGTAACTCGGAATCGGATCGGTGGGCACCGATACCTAGTCAACTCGGCCGTATCGTCGCGGTATCGGCCTTGACTTTGAGCCATGACTAACATATATTTTGGAGGCAGTACTAGAGGGAGTCATATGAATTATGTGATTGGTAGGAGGTGAAGAGAGATCGACAAGTTCAAGAAAATTACTTTTAAAATGACATGCAAGGCATTTTCCTATTTACTTTTATGAGAATTTTGATATCTAAACCTTAAAATTATATAGCTAAGTACTTTCGTTGTCCAGAGCTAGACACAATGTATATGTATGATGACATTCGACTTCCGTAATATTATGAGTACCTCGTTAATTAATTAGAATACTAAATTTTAGACTTCAGATTATATTGTGTTTTAGGACTTGAAGTTTGTATCCAGTGGTGAAAACTTCTTATGATGGAGTTCCAATTTTTGCTGGATGCTTATGGCTATTCTTCTAAAAAATTCCTAGAATCTTAAATCAATATAAACATTGACAAGCACTTATTCAAGATGGAACTTGGAGAGTAACTTTGCTAATCATGCACACTGAAGGAAGAAGTTGAGGCTTTAACTTGAATACTACCGTCGATACTGTCATTTGTTATATTAGTCTGGTACATGTCATTTGTTATATTGTGTTAATCATGGATTGCATTGTGTTAGTTTTTGCATTATATTGGTGTTTGGTGATCTTTTTCAAATTCAAACATTAGTCATATATCAAACTATGACAATATGATGTCTTTATTTTGGAACATAACTGTTACCCACAAATATCCAATTGACTCATTTATATGATTGGATTATAATGTTGTTGAAATTGACAAAATGACCACCATGTCAACATAAGGCCTGTCATAGGCTCGACCTTTGAGTCTCTCTTTCTCTCTCCCCCCGAAGACCACCGACGCCGGCGGCAACACTAAAAGCCAATTTTGTGGAGATCAGACCTTTAGCCTTTTGTGTTTGCTTGACTAGTTCTCTTCATGGAATGAGATAGATCAAATGGGTTGTTATTTTTAGTAGTAGGGGAGCATAGAGAACTCTATAATCATGAGGGAGCATGGGAAACATTATAAAGAAAATACAATTCAAATGACTTATGCCTTGGGCATCATTTGGTGGGATTTCAATCTTCTGGATAAGCAAAAGAGAAAAAGCTTTTGTTTCTCTGCTTTTTCTATGAGAAGTGATGGTTGTAGTTTCATTAATATGATGTAACGCAACGGAAATTAATCACAACAACATCTTAGAAATTGAGATTTCCCAGTGAACCTCCCAGCTCTCTCCTGTAATACCCCGTATTTTTTGCGTATTTATTTTTGGGATTAATTAATTAAATGAGAATTAATTGGGAATTAATCCGGATAAAATACTAGCGAGATGTGAGTTGGTATTTGACTATATTGAGTATATATGATGATATATGAATATTGAATTATGAAATTTGTCGTGAAATTGATATACGGCAATTTGGACATTTTATTGGGACGCGTGAGACAGTCGCGTCAGGAGATAATTATTTTAATTGTAAAAGTGAATTTAAATTCTATTAACCGTATGGTCGTTTTGAGTGCGCCAACGCGTCCGGAAGGGTCGAGATAGTCAGAAAACACTAGCCGGGGGTTTAGTTTGGGTCCCGGGGTATTTTTAGGCCATACCGGCAACATAAAGGGTATTTTGGTAATTTTGTATTTTTGGGAATTAAAAGTGACGAAAATTAAGAGTTTTTATCTGATTGGGAATTGACCCACTTAACCCATTAACAACCCATATTAACCTAGAAGGCTACGTAGGTTACTAGAATTAGGTTTTCTAATATTTTTCCCAAAGCAAACCCTAGCCACCATAGCCATTGGAGAAGAAAGCTTGGAGAGACAGAGAGAGAAGGGAATTCTGCAGAGAGAGAGAACTTCTTCAAATCGTCATCAAAATCAGAGATTGAATCAAGGCAAGTGGTTTAATTTACATTTTCATGCAGTAAATGCTTCTTCCATGCTTAGACAATTCCATAATCATAATTAATTGAGAGATAAATAAAAACCCATAAAATTGGAGTTGTTAGTTTAATTTTGGAGATAGGTTTGCATGTAGAAATGTTATTGGAAGATCGAATTAAGAGAATTACTAATTTATGTGATACAAAAACGGATCTATTTCTGGGAATGGAAGATTTAAAATTCTAGGGTTTATGTTCTTGAGAATTTGGGGAAAAGTGATGAGACTTGATGATTTAATGATGTTGAGGATGAATTAATTCCTTAAAACACGTTAGTATGTGACTTTAATATGTTTAGGATTGATTAGAGACCTTTAAACATTGTTGGGACGAATTTTGGTTGAGATTTGAGGTGTAGAAATTGGTGAAAAAACGAGACAGGATTTCTGGGCTTGAATCTGGTCACTCGTTAGAAGACCTACCCAGGTCGTTCGAACGAACTCGTTCGAACGAGCTTCTAACGAGTTGACAGTTTGGGGTTCTAACGAGAGGAATGTTCGTTCGATAATCTCGTTCGAACGAGATCTCGTTAGATAGCCCAGTTCGTTCGAACGAAATCTCGTTCGAACAGCCTCGTTCGAACGAGACTTCTAACGAGCTGGCAGTTTAGGCCTTTTTGGCCTGTTTTGACTTTGGGAGTCCCGTAAGCTTGTTCGAGGATAGAGATAACATTCCTTTGATGATGTATTGGTATACTTGGAACAATTGGGTCATAATGAGGAGTAAATTATATAAATGTGGACCGAATCAAATAGACATTTTGAGTCGAGACGTGAGTGCCTACTACGACGTGAGAATAAATTATGGCGTGTATGACTATGAACCGGGATTATATAAATTGTATAAATTATAAGTTGGTACAAGAAGGCGATATGTACTACAATAACTACGGTGATTACTAAGATGCGTGTTTACTTAGTATTGATATATGATTTGTGTGTATGACATACCTACCATACTTGCTATCACGGGAGGTTTGCGTTCGCTTAGGGCCCTCTAATCCTTGTGTTGCCCGGATTTAGACTGGTTACCTCGATGAACATAGGTCACAGAAGGACTTATTGGGATGTTAATAAGTCTGCTGATCGTGGGAGCGCAGGTATGTGCGTGACCCATGTGATGTGACTGTGTTCGCCTCCATTATTTGTGATGTTGTTATCTGTGAACTATTCCTGAGAGATTCGGAATATGTGATCCTTATGTACGTGATGTACCGGGATGGATAGCAGAGTATGTGTGCACCACAGCTTAGTCTCGGGGTGCTTATATTGTATATTTATGTTGTGGAAAATATACACTTAATAAACTGGGAACTTTCATATGGTATTGTGTGTATAACTTTGGAATAACAAAAGGGATGATCTATAATGAGTTGTATTACTTTTATGTGAGAACCTGGATTTACGTTAAGCCCCTATTTAATTGCGAGCGTTATAATGTCAATGGGAACCGAGTAATAAGGGTAGAACCTATGACAGTCTAGCTAGATATGATGTCACTTAGCTAGTGGTTTGTGTCATTTTAGATGGTACTTACGTTAGGAGTGCACAGTTAGACGAGGGATGAGAATTTCATGTGAGTGCACGTCCTAACATGTACTTTGCATTTAATGTTTTAAATGTTTTTAAAGCACTTGCAGGTTTTTAAAATATCTCCACATTCGGGCTCTGACCCGTTTGCTTTCAAATCTACTTTTTTTGTAAAACCATTTTAGGTGCCCAGCCACAAGGACACCATGCATAGGATACTCATTCAGGTGACGAGCTGTAGCTGTTTGTGGAAGCTACAGGGATTTGCTTTTAGACGCTTCTACCATTTGGATTCCATGTTCAGTATTCTTCAGTTGTAGGGCATGTTGCCCAAATTCTATTAGAGACATTTCCATTTCAGTTTTTCGGACTTTGGCATGTATTGATTCAGTATTCAGTATTTAGTTATTCATTTCAGTTGTGGAGTTTGTTGTGAGGAGTTTTTCCTCCGGATTTATTTATATCATGTGGTGGTTATTCTATTATTGCGTTATGGTGAATGGTGATATTATTCTTGCTTTAAATCTTTTACTGCATGTTAATCAGACTTTAATTAAAATTTGACAACTTACTTTTTAAATACTAGGTGGTTAGTAATAATAAAATGTTTTCGACAGTGATGCTATTAGCTGAGCCAACTTGGCATTTTGAATTAATTTAATAAAGGAGTAGCTACCCGGTATTTAATTAGTCGGGGTGTCACATCTCCCCATAAAAGAAAAAACACCAACACTTCTCCTTACTAGCAGGCCTATTGGTCATAAATAACAATTACCATTCTGCGACCCGAAATAAACGTAACCGGGGTTATTTACGGAATCCTCCTTCAGCCTATATATGTCTAAAAACTCCCGGAGGAGATATTTTTATTACACTTCTTCCGGACCACAAGAGAGCACAAGATGGCTCTCCAATCAATAGAATCAATTCGTGTCGGGTCAGAATCATAGTCTCAACTCTCAAGCAGTTTTCTAATCTGTTTCCTATCTGAGGCCGATGAGAAAAGACAGAAAATGGAAACAAGCCCTATTCTTGGAGGTTGCGTAGGATGCTCTCTTCAGCTGAGGGCACACTGTAAAGACAGTCCCCTCAAGAAACACCGCCACTTCTTTAATCAGTGTTATCCACTCCTCGGTCATCTCTGATTCATACTTGGAGGCCATGAGCTCGTTGGTTGCCTCTACCTCGACAAAAATCATGGCCTGATGTTTCAGGCTATGTGTTATTGGCCGCAGCCAGATCACCTTGTGCCAAGGTGTTCTCCCTACTACAATAAAGATAGGTTCGTGAACGCCTTCACATCCTCCATGGTGATGCACGGTGGCTAAAAGAAATGGTACATAAAAGAAAAATTAAGTGTTGGTCGAAGTCGAAGAATATATCTCACCCTTTGTTTGGGCATAATATGCAAGCAAAGGAGATATCACACTTTCTTAAAGTGGAGGTAATTCAAGAACAGTGTTTTTTTGGCATGCAATGAATTTCCTAGTAAACTTTTTCAGCTAGTCCTCAGCACTCTCACTCATGAGGCCGGCTCAGGGACGCAACCACAAACGAAGTTCGTAGTTGAATTATAAGGTTAAGGTCACTCACCTTTACTTAAAAAATTAAAATTAAAAATTAAAAATAAAATAAATAAAATAAAATAAAAACTAGAACAAGTAAATGTTTGTGGAAAGGTAAAGGGAGTCGGGAAGGCTGTGACCTATTACTCTTCTAAATTCCTAGCTTATTTATTCCAACGACCGCAATAGCATTTCGGGCGCCGCAGAATAAGGGGTCAAACATAGATGGACCAAACGTCCAAAATCTAGGGCTTGTGACAAAAACATGAAGAGCGGTGAAGAACAAATTTGGCGTTCTCCCATGAACTAGGTCCAAATTCGTATTATTCAAGCCCTTAAGTGTGAAATTTGTTGCATTAATCAAGTTTATTAGTGTTTCCAACAAACAGTCAAGTGGATGCATACTCAAATGCAAGTAGAGCGGATTCAAAACCAAAAGCAAAACGAACCTCCATTTTTTTGTCAAGAACACCCAAAAACGAATTTATTTATCTGCATCAATTAAGTTTTTCAGTCCAGGAGTGCATTATTTATCAAATTGATGGAAGACATTAAGAAAATAAATTAAACATGGTCACAGCAAGAATCAAGAGATAAGGATACAAAACTTGGCTTGAATGTTCAAGAACATCAAAGCCCAAACTTTTTCTCACAAACGTTCTCATGTCCGATCTAAAGTCATAATCTCACCTGGAACCAATGGGTGTTAAGGAAGGACCGGACATTAATTTCTACGGGTCGACTCAAAAATGTGCCATGGGCAAGGCATTTGTTGTACTCTTATTCCAGCACGTTTTTTCCATGAATTCACTCCCAAAATCAGTTCTTCGTTCACATCTACATTACATAATGCAAGAAAACAGGAAAACGAACGAATTCATGGTAAAAACCAGGAGAAAAATGACCTAAAAGTTGAAAATCTAAGAAAGTGTTCGCTGGAGTTGTTGCCGAAAATCATCAACTGCCAAGAGCTCTCGAAAATGAGAAGTGTAGAATGAAGGTGACGTGAAGCGCAGCAGAAAAAATAAAAAAATGCATAATTTAGGCGTCACTTCCGAACCCTAAATTTTAATTCATCATATCAATAATCTGAGTACATGGGGTGGCCAAGGGCCTTGTTTATAGATAATCCTAAACTTATGGAGCAAGTCTCCTAATCAAACTAGGAAACCAACTAATAAAAGGAAACCTAATTAAACTAGATACCTAATAACCTAATAATTATCAAAACAATTTCTAATTAATATACGATAAATACCAAGTATTTATCAAATACTATTAATAATAACTATATATAATATATTTATTTTTCCAATACACATCATTCTCCCCTTCTTCAAAAAGTTCGTCCCGAGCGCCAAAGCCCTAACCGTTGAAGATGTCAGATAAGTAGTGCCCCTCCTCTTCTTAAAAAGGCTGAACCACGCATCGTAGGGAGTATTTGTAAGAGCCCATGCCACACCCACAAGTACTTTGAATATTCAAAAAAATTCAGAATTTGGACCACTAACCCAAATGGTTTGTCTTTTAAAATTGGACCAAAGTCAAAACCCACTTGGGCAGCCTAAAGTCTTCAAAAAACCTATAGCCCAGCTTTTCACTTAAAAATCCCATCTCGTCAAAAGAAACCCTAGTTGTCACTTTCTCATTACAAGCCCTAACAGTCTCTCCTCCCAACTCAGCTGCATTCACAGTTTGTGGACCCACCGGAGCTATACTGGAGCCGCCTTCAGTCGGGTGACCTTCGCTCACCTTCGGCAAAGTCGCCAAGACATAAAGAGCTGGAACGAGATGATGGAAATGGGCCTATTTTAGGGTTTTTTAGTCATTTTATTTTCTTTTGTATTTTATTTTATTTTATTGTTTGTATATTTCTTTATTTTTGTTAGTGTATTTAGAGGTAAGGAGTAATAATGGCATTTTTGTAATTAGGGCCTTAGCTTGGAGCCTAAGCTGCTTCTCCCCTTTAAATACTCAATTGTAAGCCTCATTTGAGGTAGACTTGAATTTTGAAATAGAAAAGAGTATTTTTCTCTCTAAAGTGTGCGTTTAGATATTTTAAAGAGCCTTTTGACGTGTAGTTTACGTCAAATTGGTATCAGAGCGGGGGTAGCTCCACATTGGTGTATGGAGTATCGGTGTATTTGTATCAAAAATCGTACACTATTCTTCAATGGCTCCAAGGAGATCCGAACAACTTTACGAGGAGATACAAAAGCGAACGAGAGGGTGGGTACAATCACAACAACAAGTGTAAACCTATTTTCAAAATCCTAACCCTAAAACTCCCTACCCACAACCCCTACCCTACCCCACCCTCTACACTGTAATACCCCGTATTTTCATGCTATATTAATTTGGGGATTTATTAAATTTAATGTGAGTTATTATTTAATAAAAATCCGGAAATTAATTATGTTATAATTATTAACGTGACGAGAGTTAGTAATTATATGAAATTTGTTGAATATTACTAATGAGCAAAGTAATATATTATATTGGTTATATTGAATGTCATGAGTGAATTAAATGACAATTTCGGAAATTTAAGTCGGGACGTGCTCGTGTCGCGTCGGGACTAAATTTTGATAAATAAAAAGTGAATATTTTATAAGTTGTCCGTATGGTCGTTTTGAGTGCGCCAACGCGTCCGGAAGGGTCGAGATAGTCAGAAAAGTGTACCCGGGGGTTTAGTTTGGGTCTCGGGGCGTTTTTAGGCGTAATTAGTAACCCGGGAGGGCATTTTGGTCATTTTACATTTTTGGGTAATTAAACCCACGAAAATTAGAGGGGTTATATCAGATATTGAGGTTGTCACCTAGGGTTAGAATACCCAAAACCTAGAACGGCCATTGGAGAAGAGAGGGGAGAGCTCTCAAAGCAATTCCAAGGCTCAAAACTCAACGGTTTGCACCGCCGCCACCACCAACGCGTAGATTGCGAGACGGGGAACGCAACCATACCAAAATCAGCCGCAAACCAGACTTCTGAAAATCCCAGGCAAGTGTTTATCTTGCTTATTTCGTTGATGCATCTTTCATATTAGTTTAGGAGTAATTAGGATGAGTTTTAATGGAAGAAAACCCAATTTGTGATAGGAAAATCCATGTAGTATTACTTTATATGATGATTCTGGTAACCCTTGCCATGTAGAGGAATTTAACCACGAAATTATGATGATTATAAGAAGGAATTTCTGGAGAAAATTTGTTAGAAACCTGTTTAAGAAAATTCTAGGGTTCTTGTTAATTAGATAAAACTTTGGGTTGATAATCCATGTTTGAATGATTAAAATACGCATGCCTTACGTTGGAAATATCTGGTATATTGATATAATGTTAGTAGTAGAATTTTTGGGACGTTTGGGTTTGGAAAATATGGATTTGGATGAGGATAGGTGGTAGAACCCGTAACTGCAATTCTGCAGAAATCGAAATACCTGCTTGATCGATCGATCGAGCCTAGAGCTTCGATCGATCGAAGGCTCGATCGATCGAGCCCCAAACCTCGATCGATCGACCCCTCCTGGCAGACTCCTATTTCCCTTGTTAAATGAGTTAAATTTAATTTATCATGAAATAATTCTTGGACATCCTTAATAAAATGCTTTGGGAGATAGGGAAGACCAGTATGATATATGAATAAATTTTGGGGACTTTTAATGTGAGACGAGGATTTGTATTTTGGGATAATTACTTAAGGGACGATGAATTTATGTATTAAAAGGAGAGGTGCGTAAGAGAGTTACGTTGGAACATTAAGAGAATACTTACTGAATTTTATACTTGGGAGGTTAGAGCCCACGAGTGTCACGTAATAAATGGGAAAACCCTTCGAGTTAAGGTTAGAGACGAACCCTTATACGAAATACTTAATGTGAAAATTAAGGATAAATATTGTAATTATGGTGATGAGAGAAACCTATACTGATATGATAACAAGGGGTATATTTATATGGTTGTGTATGCATATATTATATACGTGTGAAAACCATGCCCGCGCTACTTGCTATCCCTGAGGTTTCCGCGCTGGGACGATCTTATCCTGTGTTGCCTTATGGGGGATATTGAGTCGTACCCTAGGAGATAGATATTCTTGGTACAGGCTATCGGAATGATAGTTCAGACGGTCCTAAGAGACGTGAGGGTATGTACTGACCTCTTAGAGACTTGGAATCTATGCTTCGCCTCAATCTTGTTTGTGTATATATGTTGATACAATTCGAGAGTGATTCCGAACTTGTATATCCCTTAGTGTGAGCGATACGGGGATTGGATAGCAGAGTATGCATGCACCATAGTTTTATTTGGGGTGCCGTTATCCATATAATATGGAGCCATATGGGATGGCAAAAGTGCATGTATGATATTTTTGACATTTCATGCCCATCATGCTAAAAATAGTTTCTTTTTTTTTTTTTCTTTTTTTTTATTGGCTGGGTTTTATTACGGGAGCAAATTTATCGCCGTGCCCTCGGCACGGGTATCCGCTAGTATATATATATTATACGAGTAGTTAATGTATATATGAAAGGCTGAAATGTGGAACTACCTACTGTGATTTGTTAAGTAGGACATGTTGATGACTCATACTGTAAATACTTGTTTCGAAAAGTATAACATGACACCGGGAAACTTTGTTATTAAATAAAGTAAAATGAGAGCATTGTTATTAAATGAAACCCTCCTTTTTAAACAATTATATTGTTCTGCTCTAAAATCTTACGAGTAATTTAAGATAAGTTAAATCCCTGGGAAGATTAGTGCGATGTATGATAAGATAAACCGTTGAGAAGGTTAGTTCGATAGGCGTGCACATTAGAAGAGAGGTGAGAATTTCTCAAGAGAGAGTCGTACTAATATGTTGTTGCATTGGCCTGTATCAATTTAAATACTTGCTAAACGAATTTTAAATCATACACACTATCGGGCTCTGACCCGTTTCTATTTCTCTTCTCTTTTGTATATATATGTATATATTACAGGTGCCCAGCCACAGGGGCGTCTTGCTTAGGATCCCTTGGGAGAAACGTGATGCAGCTTAGGTGGGAGTTGCAGGCCACTTGCGTAGACGACTTCATTTATTGATTCCACTTCTATCATTCTCATTTATTGGGCACGTGTTGCCCTTTCCACTGTTTATCTGTTTTATTGGGACATTTGTATTTGTCATTTCTAGTATTCTTACTATGGGATTTATTCAGTATGTTTGTTTTACCTTAAATTTTACTTGTTGGGATGAGATTGACGAATGTTTTATATTAATTGGATTATGTTGCAGAATTAATGTGGTGTGATTCTTACTTATCGAATGTTGTTAATAAATAAATAATTTTTCTTTAAATAAAATTTGGAAAGAACGTTTAAATATGGTTTTGACACTTAGCTTAATTAATTAGGGTGTTAAATTGGAAAACTTATTTTTTACGACAGTGATGCTAAGAATGAACCAACTGTTCACCTTGATTTAATTTAATAAAGGAGTGATCCCCCGGTATTTAATTAGGCGGGGTGTCACATACACCATAAAACCCACCACCCCGAAAACCCAAATCTTGAACCCTAATTTGCCCCAAAACCCAAATTCATACCATAAACCCTCCATTCAAGATCCAAGACAACCCACTCCTGGGCTTTCACCTACTATTTTACAATCCAATCCACAATTTACACACCCTAGCCTCCAACCCTACAAAATTCCTCCACCACCAACCCCAATCCCCCAACTCACTACCCATTTTTCAAACCCAAACATCAAAAAAACTACATTCCCCCCCTCCCCCCCGATTAACTCCTGAGGCTCAATTCAAGGTTACCAGCCGCTAGTCCAAGATTGGTTGCTCCACCCAACCATTCTACCTCACTCGTACACCCAATTGGGTCAAATCAACTATAAAAAGTCCCCTCCCAAGCCGGTTGATTGCAAGGAAAAAAGAAACGACGAAATTGAGTTGTGTATTGGGAATTTTTTTTGACATTTTTGTCGAGGATGTTGGGATGACTCGCACGCACTTTCGCTAGTCGAAGACATTTGATTTGAGCGACTTCTTCCCAATCTTTGGGCATTGGGATGACGATTTTGATGAGGTTGGATCAGTGTTTATCTCTCCGGGGGATGAGGTGGTGATCTTGGGTGATGTGATAGGTGGTGGGTATGTGGACCAATTGTGGTGGCCGGGTTTGGAGTATTGATCGTCGTCGAGTCATGGTTCAAAGTAGCGGCCGAGTCAACTCGGTATCGCCCACCGAACCGATGACGAATCACGAATCAAAAAGAATTAGATATTCTATTAAATCGTTAAATCTTGCCGATATATCGGTGTTCCTGGGATGAGTCGCCGATATCTCAGCCGAGTCAGCGATATCACCCGAGATGAAAGAGTTTATTTAACTAGATAAAAATGTGGACGTTTGGCAGAAATAGATCAAAAAAACAGAAATAATACAAAAAAACTCACCTTTATTATCAGTCGATTTGAAGAAGATTGGAGATATCTCAGCCGAATTTGGACTTTATAGGTCACGGACTTGTTTTAGGGTTTGGATTTCAGTTGGAGATTGAATAGATCTCAGCCGAAGATTGAAAGAAATTGAAGAGATCTCAGCCAGAACTCTCGTCTCTCTCCTTTTCAGTCGGTGTGTTGAATGACAAGCCCTTTTTTTTTGTTTTTGGTTTTAGACGCAAGAGGCTTTACAAACCCTTCTTTTTTCTTTTTTTATACAACTAACACTCACATGTTACCCTTTTTTTAGACGCAAGAGGCTTTACAAACTCTTCTTTTTTTAACCACTAAGACCCACGTTACCCCCCAGACAATGTTTTCTATAAATATTGTTAAAAAAATGCTTAGTAGTTCTAAAAATTTTAAAAATAAAGCTTTGTACAAAATTCCTAAAACTTGTGTACAAATAATGTTTAGTAATTCTAAAAATTCCTAAAAACAATGTTTTGTACAAAATTTATAAAACTTATGTACAAATATTTTTAAAATAATGTCTAGTAATTCTAAAAATTCCTAAAAACAATGTTTTGTACAAAATTTATAAAACTTAGGTACAAATATTTTTAAAATAATGTCTAGTAATTCTAAAAATTCCTAAAAATAATGTGTTGTATAAAATTCATAAAACTTATGTATAAATAATATTTTGTAACATTTATGAAAAAAATACTTGATGTACCATTTATAAAAAAATATCTTTTGTAAAAAAATATCTTTTGTAAAAAAATAACATTTGTAAAAAGAAAGATTAACTTTAAAAAAATTGCATTCTTTATATATTTCAAAATATCTCCTAAGTTAGATATTGGTTGGAAGCATGGAAGTGCTCTTGATGGATATAAAAAGAATATTTTTGGTGGTTATTGTAGCAAGGTTGTTAGTGGTGAAATAAGAATAACGTTGTTTCATTTTTCTTACGGAATATTAAAATTGTTTTGGAGTTAAAAAGAAGGTTGTAGAAAAACTTTAATATTTAGAATTCTTGAAAATATTTAGAATTCTTAAAAAAAATGTGCACCGATAAATATTTAGAATTTATAAAAATAATGTTTCTTCCCTTACTCTGTTGGAAGATTACCCTTATCCACATCCCTATGATCGATATTGCCACTAGATAGGGATATGAAAATGACAAAACATTGTAATTATTTCTATTTATCTTTAATGTTACTTTTTTTATCAAGTTCTATGTGTCATTAGATTGTTTTTCTATATTAATATTGGTTTACTATAGAATATTGAACCTTACAAGTCTGTCGCGCCTCAGTATTACCGATTGTACAGTGCAATGCATATTAAAGGATGGTTTTGAATGTATCTTATTGGTCCACGTTGTTAATCTTATTTATTTTAAATTTTCTATATTTTTTTTGAATTTTTTTGCGCTCTCTATATCGCGTATCGCCCGATATCGTGACCAAGTTAAAAATCGAGTGTCCGATACCGAGACTTTGAACCATGTGCCGAGTACACATCGTACGATAGGTTGCTCTGAGCTCTTACCATAGCTCGTGACCTTGATACACACACAGAATTTGACACACTTCTGTAGAAAATTAGGAGCGAAGCTCTAATACCACTTTGATGTGAAACGCGACGGGATAATAATAACGCACAATTTAGACTTCACCTCTCAAACCTCGATTTAATTCATCATATCAATAATCTAAATACAATGGGAGGCCAAGGGCCTTATTTATATTAATTCTAAGACTTGGGGAGCAAGTCTCATAATTAAAAAGGAAATTAAATAACATAATTAAAATAGATAACTAATACTTAATAATTATCTCTAATAATAATTTAGATAATAACTCATATTTATCTATTCATAAATAATTCGGATAATATATATATCTTGAAAACTAATATATTTTTTATTTCCAATTCACGTCATTCTCCTTTTTTTCGAAAAGCTCGTTCGAGCGCTATAGCCTTGCTGAAGATGTTCGACAAGTAGTGCCCTCCCCTTCTTCGATATATATATACTAAAAACTAATATATTTTTTATTTCCAATTCACGTCATTCTCCCTTTTTTCGAAAAGCTCATTCGAGCGCTATAGCCTTGAACATTGAAGATGTCCAACAAGTAGTGCCCTCCCCTTCTTCGAAAAGCTGAACCACGCACCGCAGGGGATATTTGTAAGAGTCCATGTCACATCCACAAGTACTTTGAATATTTTGAACCTTTTTTAACTTCTATTGGGGGTAAAATAGAATTATTCTGAAGCTTTTGGGGCTCAAATAAAATATTTCTCAATATTTTAAAACTTGGGGGTTGCTCAAATTTTGCCACACTAAAAAATCAAATTTTGGACCATTAACCTCCAACCCAAATGGTTTGTCTTTTAAACATGGACCAAAGTCGAATAAAGACCACTTGGGCAGCACATAGTGTTCAAAAGCCTTATTGCCCAACCTTTCACTTAAAAACCCCATCTCATCACAAGAAACCCTAGTTGCCTCTCCTCCCAACTCAGCTGCCATAACACTTTGTGGACCCACCGGAGATATACTGGAGCCACCTTCGGTCCGGTGACCTTCACGCACCTCCGACGAAGTTGTCAGATCCATAAAAGAGGCGAAACGACGGCAAGAAGATGTTTTTATGGCGGATCTAGGGTTTTCAACGGTGGGAATCTAGACTGGAAATCTGGACAGGAAATCGGGTTATGGTGGGGTTTAGCGGGTTGTTGTCGGGGGTTTGGGGTCCACCCACCAAAGGTGAGGTGGTCAGTGGTGGTGATGAATGACGAAAAATCTCTGGAGACGATCTTGAGGATCCATTGACAATGATGAACTGTTTGAGAATCGAGAAGCGAAGGATCGTTCGCGAAAGAACGATACTCCACCTGTGGTATCCAGTTTTGGAATATTGATCATCGTTGAGTACACGTTGTACGATAGGTTGCTATGAGATCTTGCCATAACTCGTGACCTTGATACACACACAATTGACACACATACTTGTGTGGAAAATTAGGAGCGAACGCAGCAGTGATACCACTATGACGTGATACACATCGGAATAATAAAAAACGATAATTTAAGCTTCACCTCTCAACCCTCAATTTCAATTCATCATATCAATAATATGAATACAATAGAAGTCCTTGTCTTATTTAAAGATAATCCTAAACATAATAGTTTTATGTCTTTGAGCGCACATAGAACCTTTGATTATGCCTCGACGAAAATCCGATTGTTGCGAATAGCGTATCAAAGCCACCTCATCTGTTTGATCACGAGAATTAGGATCGATATTCGGCTTACTCTTGTTAGCAGTAAAAATCACTACACGTTTTCCTTTTTGTGAGCGAATCTGATGATCTATCAGCACGCCTGCTTGATGTTCTCCTGACTGTTGTTGCAAATCGGTGGGGAGAAAGTCACCTATTCAAACTAGGAAACTGATTAATAAAAGGAAACTTAATTAAACTAGATAACTAATAGCCTAATAATTATCAAAACTATATCTAATTAATAATAAGATAAATACCTAGTATTTATCAAATACTAATAATAACTAATACCAAGGTCGAGGCCTCTACAACAATTAAGCTAAGAACTCCCACGGATCTCCAAGGATCATTAGTTAAAGAGTTGAGGCATTTCATAAGGCCTATGTTGTAGACCTCCCGCTAGAATCAAGGTCGCGACAATGTTGAACTCTGAAACAACTAGGTGACTTATAACTAAGGTTTGGGGCAATTGATATAGAATAATTTATACATCTTTATGTAGCACCCACGTGTAGACACGTTAACAACAATTGGGACAGCCAACACAAGGAATCAAAGTATACAAAAATCGCCTCGGACTTGAGCATAAATGCCTCGACGGCCTCTACCATAAACCACTTATCATCATAGACCAAGCATAAATGCCTCAACTAGGAAGTAGCATCACCCATGTGACACCCTCCTATTCTAATAACGAGTGATCAATCCTTTATTATAATAAAACAAGAATCCAGTATGATTTCATTCTCAGCATCACTGCCGCAACAAGTAATAAAATCTAAAACAAAATAAAACCATACATACAACTAAACAGATAGAATAACTGAATGCATAAATAAATAATCGTGAACCGAATAAACCATCGGTCACTACAAATAATCATCCAATGTAACTAAATATTGATAAATCAATAAACATCTCTGATATGAATAAAGGCCCATCCAACTACGGGCAACACGCCCAAAAAGAAAAAGTGAAATGAAACTGCATCCTATCTAAATAGAATCGACTGAAGCGGCTACAAGCAAATCCAGCAGTATCCAAGATTTACCCCTGTTGTCCCTGATGCTGCTGCACACCTGGGGTTTTAAAAAGAAAACAAGAATAGTGATTTACCCGCGGGTCGAAGCCCCGAAACCGATTGAAAATATTTTGCAAGATGTAAGTGCTTTAAATAACTAAAACATGTAGTGTATTACTTTCACAATTAATTCACCAGTCGCACTCACATAACTAAAACATGTAGTGTATCATCACCTCTCATCTACAGTGCGCGTCTAACGCATTCATTTTATTATCTTAATTATACTACCCAATCTAACTAGGATAACAACCGTTATCCAAGCCTATCCCGCTCTTAACCACCATTAACTAACCATATGCTACCCTCACCAGGTATACATTCAGAAGTTATATCATAACGACACACATGCTATAAAAAGTAGACACAATATAATACATAGTTGCACTCGTGCTATAAACAGATATCCACATAATATGATAATATAGCTATACCCGCGCTATAAACAGATATACACACAATATCTCCTACACACAAATATATATATCACTCGCTATATACGTTTAACCGCATCCCTTATGCCGGAACCTCGCGGATGCATCCCTCGTGTGCTATCAGGCTCCAGGCATATCACGCATCACACTGAGCCACCGGGTCGGAATGTCACCACCGAACACAACGTAAATTCAAACAACAGAGGCGATCATAAACATAAGTCAAGACGTCGCAACCATACCACATTGCACCCAACTAGTCTCCAAACCAATACCTATCTTCACACATGGATAGTGGGCATGCAACAGCACTATGACATGGGAAATCAATCCAACATCCGTTGGTCAACGCCAGGGTGAACTGCCCACTACGCGCAACCCCCTAACGATAGCACTACTGAGTAGGTATGTTCAACACAAATAAGTAACAATCACACATATGTATTACATATACAAGTCACCCCAATACATATATATATATATATATATATATATATATATATATAATACTGACCTTGTATGCAAATCCCACAGCATACTAGTCTAGCAATCCCGAAGTCTTGAACCGACTTCCCGATTATATATATATGTGTTCACTCACTTGAATTCCCGATTCATCTCACCCGAACCCATCTATCCATTGGTCTAACACACATACCAAACCCTAAAAATATTCCCCAGTAGTCCCATTCTACCCCGGAAGCCATACGCTTATTCCCTAAACTAACGGGTCAAAACAACGTGTAAACAAAATATGGGCACGCCAGCAAACCAAACCGGTTTACTTGGTAGACCGAACCGGTTCGCTCAACCGAACCGATTCGCCCCCCAACAAAGCGGTTCAATTTGTTGGGCTGTCAATCGTCTTCTTCCTCGGGATTTTACCTCTAAAACCCTCCCAATGGAGATCCCAAGCCTCCCAAAACATCAAATTGATTACCTACGTTAATATATTATCAACCCAGAAGCATTTTAACCTCAAATTAAACCTGAATCCATAATCAAAACCCTATAATTCCAGTTCATTAATCAATTCAATCAAACCGAGAATTAATCAAACTTAAATTTTCATTGATTCTAGCACCCTATCAATGTTCTACATGTTCATACTTTTAAACCCATAATTAAATCACAAAATTCTTATACTTTCATCATCAATTAATATCCAATAAAAATCAGGTTACACAATTTGAATCTCTTTATTCCAATTCTCAAAGAAAATAAACCCATTCCCATCACAAACTAACAATTTGAAATTTGTAAACTAACAAATTAACCAACTAACTTAACAATCTGGAATCTATAAACTAACAAATTAACAAGTTAAACTAACAATAAAAACCTAACATTAAAATTAAGATTATTAACAAGTTAAACTAATCTTTAAACTTAACAAGTTAAACAAATCTCTAAACTAACATTAACTTGCTCTGACCTAACAATAACAAGTTAAACTAATATGTTCTGTAAACTAACATTAAAATTAAATAACACACCTTACGGGCCTTTCCGGGAGGAGGGCGGAGGAGTCTGATTGTGAGGAGGCGGAATCGGGAATGGAGAGGGATATAGGTCGGAACCGGCGGCAAAGTCGTGGAGGAATGGAGGGGATTGGAGTCGCCGAGTGATTGAATATCTCACAGTGAGTGAGGGAGGGAGGGAGGGAGGGAGGGAGGGAGAGAAAGAAAGAAAGAAGATTGTTATTGTAATACCCCGTATTTTTATGACTTTTAGATTTTGGGATTTATTAAATTTAATTAGAGATATTAATTTAATATTAACCCAGAAAAATCATTTAAATATTTACTAGCGTGATGAGAGTTAGAAATTATTGGAATTGTGTTATAAATTACTTTATGGGTGAAGTAAGTTGTGTAATTGAATTTAGTAACAATTACCGCAAGAATCTAAATTGATAACCTTAGAAATTTATCGGGACGCGCCTGTGTCGTGTCGGGATTAAATTCATATTATTAAAAGTGAATAAATTATAAGTCACCCGTATGGTCATTTTGAGTGCGTCAATGCGTCCGGAAGGGTCGAGATAGTCAAAATAATGTACCTGGGGGTTTAGTTTGGGTCTCGGGGTGTTTTTAGGCCTAATAAGCATCCCGGGAGGGCGTTTCGGACATTTCATATTTTTGGGTAATTAAACCCACGAATTTACAAAGGTTAAATCAGATGTTAAGGGTTGTCATCTAGGGTTAACACAACCAAAAACAAAAGACGGCCATTGGAGAAGAAGTGGAGAAGCTCTTCAAGGAGTTTTAGGCCAAAAACTCCGCCGTTCGCACCGCCGTCACCACCAAACCGTAGATCACGCGACGAGGAACACAACCACACCATCTTCTTCCACAAATCAGGAACCAAATTTCCAGGCAAGTATCTATCTTGCTGAATTCTAGTTAATGTTCCTCTCATGTTAGTCTAGGAATAAAAATTTCGTGTTTTGATTGAAAAATTATATGTTTTGGAAGAAGAAATCGCATGTGTTGTAAGGAAAATCTGTGTAGCCTGAACCTTGATCATATGTAGAGGTTGTATCACGAAATTTGGAATTAATATGGATGAAAGAATTGATGTTGATTAGGTTCTTTAATTGAAAATTTGGGAATTAGGGTTCTTACGAATTAATTTGGGGATTTCATGTAATCTAAATGATTTTTGATGAATTAATGATTCTAGGAAGCTATTAATGTTATATAATCATGATATTATTGATTGGGATTGAAGAGGAGACGTTTGGGATTAAACTACAGAGGTTTTTACGCTTAAAAATGGTGAAAAACGAATCTGCCAAAGGTTGAAGACGAAACAGTGCAGTTCGCGCGATGTCGTGCGAAGTAGTTCGAGCGAGATGTCAATGTCGCGCGAAGTCGTTCGAGCGAGATGCACAAGTCGCGCGAAGTAGTTCGAGCGACACGTGGAAGTCGTTCGAGCGAGATTTTTAATTTTTAGGGAAATTCCCATTTTTACCCCTATTTTAGAAATCGGTTAATTTGAGTGAGGAAAACCAGTATTCGAGGAATTCAGATTAGTACAAAATCATTGGGGTTGTGTAGGTGTAACGATTTAAGTATTTGGGACGGTGAGGTTACTTTAAAGATCACGAGAGTGAGATAACCGTAATAAACGATATGAGTCCGTTATACGGGATAAGAGAGTAAAATGTCTTCAGAACAAGAAATTTTAATTATAGGTTGTGGGTACACCAAATTGAGAAATGTGAATAAGTGTTGTATATATATAACTATGTGATTGTGCATATATTATAAATGTGTAAAAATCGTACCCGAGCTACTCGCTATCACGGGGGGGTTTCCGCGCCGGGACAGTCTTATCTCGATTGGGCCTTTACGGGGGATAATGACTTGTACCCTAGAACATAGGATTCCTTGGTACAGGCTATCAGATCGATAGTTAGACGGTCCTAAGAGACGTGAGAGTATGTGCTGACCTCTTAGCGACTTGGAACTATGCTTCGCCTCCATTTGTGTATGTTTTGTGTTAATACAGTTCGAGAGTGATTCCGAACTAGTATTTCCCTTAGTATGAGTGATACGGGGACTTGATAGCAAAATATGCCAGCACCATAAATCTATGTGGGGTGCTAATAGTATATATTATATGAGTGATTAATATATATAGTCATGAGATTTAGGAAATTTCTATTGTGTATATAAGTAATTAAATTAGTAGTTAAATAACGATTTAATTACTCCAACTTTAGTACAAGTGTTTGAGAATTTTGTAACAACACTAAAATATCTTAAGAATAAAATTGAGGTAAATGTGAGAATTCTATCTTCAGTAATTTATTACCTTAGCCATAGAAATTGTTGGCATGAAACCTTATGAGAGATTGAGTTTAAATAAACTTTTGGAATAAATAGTGCGATAGGGGTGCACACTAGTTGAGAGGTGAGAATTTCTCAAGAGAGTGTCGCATACTAACATGATTGTTGCATTGGCCAGTATACATTTTAAACACTTGCTAACTTAAATTTAAACTGTTTTACAATCGGGCTCTGACCCGTTTCTTGTCATCTCTTCTCTCTTCTGTATATATATGTATATATTACAGGTGCCCATCCACAGGGGCGTCAAGCTTAGGTTCTTTGGACAGGACGTGCTGCAGCTTAGGTGGGAGTTGCAGGCCTCTTGCTTAGACGACTTCATTATTGATTCCACTTCTAGTTTTACTTTATCTAGTTGGGCATGTGTCGCCTTTATCTTTGTTCAGTTGGATTTATCAGTGACTATGTTCATTTATCTTTAGTGTATTACTCTTTGGGTTGTCATTACTATCAGGATGTTTTCCTTTATGGTTTTAAAGTTTGTATTAGTTATGTGAACAATTAAATCCATGGTGTTTATTTCCATTCTATTAATTGTGTGATTCCCGATCTGTATCTTGTTAAAGGTTTTATTATTGGACTTATTGAATTAAAACTAAGGTTTTGAAAATAGTTTTTGACACTTAGCGTAATTAATTAGGGTGTGTAAATTGGAAACTTTATTTTGCGACAGTGATGCTAAGAATGAACTTACCGTTCACCTTGATTATAATTTAATAAAGGACTGATCACCCGGTATTTAATTAGGCGGGGTGTCACAGTTATACCCCGTACTTTTAATGATTTAAATAATTATGGGATTAATTATTATTGTTGGATTAATTAAATTAAAATGTGAGAAATTCATTTGTTAATTAATCCGGATTAAAATAAATATTAACTAGCAAGCCAAGGGTTAATACTTATTGATGAGATTTATTGAATATCACTGTGTGGATATGTAATATGGAATTATGAAATTTTATAAATTGTCGAGAGTAAGAAATATGACAGTTTGGTATATTAAGTCGGGACGCGCGTGTGAGTCATGTCGGGACTAATTTAATGGATTAAAGAAGTGAATTATTTTTTAGTATATGGCCATTTCGAGTGCACCATTGAGTCCAGAAGGGTCGAGATAGTCAGAAAACTCTACCCGAGTATTTTATTTGGACTCCGGAATACCTTTTAGCCCTAACCGGCACCCCGTAGGGGTATTTTGTTGTTTGAATTTTTGGGGAATTAATATGGACGAAAATTAGAAAAATAAAAGGGAGTGTACGTGGGTGAGAGGAAGTCTGGCAGTTTCTAAACCTAAGAGAGAGGGGGAGAGAACCACGGTGGAAGTTGGAGAGAGAGAGTCCATACGTGTTATTGGTGCAAAACTCAAGAACTCACACCATAAATCCCACCAAAGCGTAGATCGGAAGACGAGGAACAAGTCTATATCAATTTCATCAGTGGATCAGAACATCAAAATAGAGGCAAGTGTTTATTACTTGCTTTTCTTAGCAATAATTGCGTTCATGTTAGACTAGGTAAATTTCCTTTGTTATAAAGATTAAATTTGTTGAAAAATTTGGGAGAATTAGTCATAAATTAGGACTGATTTGAATAAAGTTTGATTACCTCGTGTAGATAGGATTATGTCCACGAATTTATAATAATTTTATGATTTAATTTGGGCTTAATTTAGAGTTTTGCATATAAATTTGAGAACTAGGGTTCTTGATGTTTAAATTTGGGGGTTTCGAATTTATGGATGATTAGTGATGATTTAATGATGATATATTGTTGAAAATCATATATAGAGGTTGGGTAGTTGATTGGGATTGAATGATTGGTGTTTGGGTTGATTATTTTAGAGGTTTTAGGCTTACAAATGGTGGAAAATGAAACTGTTAAGGGTGTAGAACGTAACAGGTCCGGTAGGGAAGAATACTGCTCAATCTCGTTCGAACGAGATTGAGCTTCGTTCGAACGAGAAAGGATCTCGCTAGATGTCGTTCAAACGATATCTGACCTAGTTCGGACGACAGGTCCAAAACTCGAAAAATTGCAATTTTTGCCCAATTATGTTTAAGCAGTTGTTTTGAGATGGGGAACTGTCATTTGGTGATTGTAGCATAGTGCAGAATTGCTAGGGAATATTCGTAGAGTAATACCTTAAATATTTGGAAAGGTGAATTAACCTTGGAAATTTCGAGAGAGGGAGAAATAACTATATTATAAGTAGTAATGAGAGGATACTACGTATGGAAAATACATGTAAGGGTTGGGTGAATACCTTGAATTTTAATGGGTGAAAATACATGTAAGTTGTATGCCTATTATATGTTTATTATTATGTGTATAGCATATCTACGCTGCTTGCTATCGAGAGGAGGTATTCGCGCAGTGGACAGTCTTATCCTGGGTGACCCAATGGGGGGATATTTGACTTGTACCCAGAGTATATTAACTTGGTTACGTGCTATCTGAGATGTAGGATAGTTTCGACTGTTGAATGGGAGCGTAGGTATGTGCGTGACCCATTTGACTGGGGAATATACTCGCCTCCAATATTTGTGATTTGAATTTTATGGTTCGTGATAGATTGAACCAACAAGTCCTTTATGCAGTGAGCGATGCACCAGGACATAATAGCAGAGTATGCATTGCGCCAAGTGGTCTTAACCAAGGGGTGCAGGTTATGTATAGGGATGATGTGACTATATATATATATATATATATATATATATATATAGTGTGTGTGAATACGTCTACTGTGTGTATCTAGTAGATATGGTAATAATAATAAATATTGTGCGCCAAGTGGTATTAACCAAGGGGTGCAGGCGTAGTATGTATATATAGGGATGATGTGACTATATATATAGGAATAAAGTTGGGAAAATTCTACTGTGTGAAATTAGTAGATAAAGTAATAATGAGAAATAAAACAATCTTAATGGGTAAAAGATTAACCAGTCGAACGGTGAATAATGATATTTAGTTATGTGGGATAAACTATTTCAATAACGTATTGTATGGGCGATACGGGTATACTACTAGTGACGTAGATGGTGGTATGGTGACTTCGAACTAGTTAGGTTGGGTAGTATAACTAATATGGGGTAGATGTACGTTAGGCGTGCACAATAGATGAGAGGTGAGAATCTCATGTGAGAGTCCAACAAGCTAGCATGCATATAACACTTGCTTTATTGCAAATTTTAAATACTTGCTAAAACAAATATTTTTTTACAACTCAGGCTCTGACCCGTCTCTTGCTATTCTTCTCTCTTTTGCTATATATATGTATTATATCATGTGCCCAGCCACAGGGTTACCAGGCTTAGACGCGTGGATCGTTTAGCGAGCTGCAGCGGTTGTGGGAGTTGCAGGTCCTTGCATTAGACGCCTCTATCATTTCCTTCAGTTCTATTCAGACATTTCTATTAGGGCATGTTTCGCCCATTCTCAGTCGTTTCATTAGAGATTGTACTCAGTTTACTTTAGTAGTTTATTTCTGTTGCACTTGCGGATTTTATGGTTTGTTGGTTTGAGACTTTGAACTGGAATGTTTTATCCAGCAGTAGTTGATTCATGTCCGGTATTTATAATATCTATGTGGAGTGTAAATGGCTTATATCTTAAAGAACGGAAATTTATTAATGGATTATTTGTGTATAATTAAAATTGAATGTTTTGACACTTAGCTTAATTATTTATTAGGTGATAAATAAAGAAAAATTATTTTTCAACAGTGATGCTAAAAATGAATCCACCGAACATTCTGTTTTAAATTTAATAAAGGACTGATCACCCGGTATTTAATTAGGCGGGGTGTCACAAAGATGGAGAAAGAAGCGGGTTGCCAAAAAGAGAGGAGGCGCGTAGGGTTTTAAATATGTTAAGCTTATAATGTTTTTTAACCCTGCTCGAAAACCTCATTATTTTACCACTAGCTTTCTATTTTGACATATAGTACCCCTAAAAAAAATCTCGATATTTTTTTCCCGAAAACTCACAAGGGTGTCCATAGTTTCGCCCCTGTTGATAACCACATACAACCACCTCATCAGGCCGCAGAGTTTACACTTCGGCTTAATACCACAATAAACGACTCTAGCATGTATGAGTCTTTTCTAAAAAGCTCTAGGAGACTATACAAACACATGTGAGGACTGCGTTGGACCTCATTTGACTCTTGTAAGCACCTCAGCGCATGTTTGTGAACAGTTAATGAACTCTTTATGGTGAAGTCCGGTCCAATTTGAGAGCCTCTCTCTTTACATTTGTGAAGCAACTCCTATCGTCATCGTCTTCGCCCCTATCGTCATCATCTCCGAGCGCCTTCACCCAAAAGGCCTCGGTTTCCAACTTGTGGAATCATTTTACGGACTTGGCCTAATCCATTTTGTAACTTTATAGGGTTATTGCAATGACATCTCTCCACATTATAGTGGAGATTTGCCTCATCGTGGACACAGACACAAGCCTTAATAAGTACTGGAGTGCTCTACAAGTGACTTCTAATCCTGTTTGTCAAACAACGATCATAAATCTCAAACACCTAAGATACATTTTGTTCTCGTGAGCAAATCTCTCTGTGTGTGTGTAATAAATCAGGTCAGTCTAACTTAACTTTCTATCTGGTGGCTAGGATAAAACCAACATCGCATATCCAATAATTCAAGATTCTCCCACAAGGCAATGGTACATTGGTAATTACAATGTAAAAATTGGGTATTAAGAACTCTTAAATATTTGGCCAAACTTTTCAAATCCAATCTGCAAAAGTGGAAAATGTTCTCTCTTCTTTTGTGAAATGTAAAATGTTTATTTTGATTGTAATTTTCTCTCAGATTTCAAATAAATTTAAAATGTTAGGAGCAACCAACCCAACTTGATGGTTTCATTGCAACCTAAGTAAGATTTCGTCTTCCTACAAAACCAATGGTAATTTCGGATGTATTTGATTCACTCGATTGAATGATCGCTATCTATTTTGTTCATCTTAACTTCCATAGTTAGTTTTGGTGTTCTTTGCAGTTAAAATAACACCGCGGCTTCCAATCAAGATCGATTGTCACGCGGTAACTATCACGACCACTTCGGTCCCATTTGTGAACTTCAGGGTTATCTCATATGTCGTCTCACATTGTTTCAACTCCTGAAAATTGAGGGTTTGAGAAACTGATTGCGATTTTGATGTTTTGTTTGTGATTCGTATCTATTTAGATCTTTCTTTCTTGCTGACTATCGACTTCGGAACCTCGCACATTTTGGTGACTCATTTTCGGTCAGGGTATGTATATCCTATCTATTTGTTTCCCTACATCACTCTCCTTTCATACTGTATTTTTGTGCTTGAATTTGAGTTTTGTGGTATGCAAAGAGCTAGGGAAAAGCGTGTGAAGAAAAACCCAAAAAACTAGAAGAAAAAGAGACGATAAAATAAAGAAAAGAAAATGAAGGGAGAGAGAGAGAGAGAGAGAGAATTAGGTGTGTGATGGGGAGGCCATGAAGGTTGTGACCATTGTGATGGTGGTCGCAGGTGAGAGAGTGGAAGATATTGGTCGTGGCAATACAAGAAATGGGGGTGTGAGAGAGAAATGGCTGAAGTTTTAGTTTTTCAGTGATAATTTTTGGATTCACTATTCTCCAACACAATACACCTCAAAAGTTTGACGGTTTAACATTTTTCAAGTTCATTGGTCAAATTTTTACTTGGGTAAGGTTAATACACCACAAGATACGACACATCACCTGAGTATGATTGCAAAAATGATTTGTCATACAAATTGTAGAAAAAATGAAGAGCAAAGGAATACCCATCTTGAAGTATAAATGCACCGTGGAATACAAACATGCATATGAAAAATAGAAGACTTGTTATATATTTAGTGTTTGATTATTATTATATGTTTAGCGTTTGATTAAGGCACTTTGATACCACATTAGCATATTAGATTTTCCAGTGGGAATCCGATTTTCAAGAAACAGATGAAGAGAAGCGGAAGAGAGCAAAATAAATAAGCAGAATATGAATTGTTTTCAATTACAACACAAACCAAACCATATTAAAGAGAATGTTTGAAACATTACAAATTGACCCAAAGTAAAACTTCATACCCATAAAATAAGGACCCTAACGGTACACATTGTTGCAGAAATAACAAAAGAGGTTGAACAAGAGCCGAAAAGAAGGAGAAGTCAAAAAGGAGGAGCATAGCTGCATAAGAGGTACCTGATTCTCTTACAAACTTGCAGCTTTGCTTCAACCTGATTGCTTTAGAATTAAAAGATGCTAGAAATTTGTAATGGTAATAAAGAATGGATCAAATACCAAAAAGTCCCTCCGACATTTTCTAATACACATTTAGTCCAAGCGTTCTATTTTGTACTAAAAAGTCCCTTATTCTCTTATCTTTCTCTTATCTTTAAAGGTCCGCGCCAGCGGCATGGTGAAGGATTTTTTGGAGCGAAATAAAAAGGCTTGGACTAATCGTGTATTAAAAAATGTTCGAGGGACTATTCGGTATATTCCCCATAAAGAATTAGGTCAATGGGCAACCTAGAAAGTTTTTTAGACAAGTTGTGGTTTTTAGCTTATAACTTGAAGGTCGCTTCAGCTTTGTGAGAAGTCACTCACGCGCTTAGTTAGAACAGACTTTAAAACAAACGAGAAGGGTTGTGATAAAGGCACGTTTTTGTCTCCTCCACCATAGTATCACCTTTTAAACGCATTGTACAATGTATTTTAAAGCAGTATATGGTGATGGAGGTAAAAATGACGGGTGCCTTCAAAACAACCCCTTTGAAAAGCGCATTTAAAATTCACCAAAACTCATTACTCTGGACTTACTGAAATAGAAACTCATCTTAAGGCTCGGGGAAGCCCCCGTGACGCTACCTATAAAAGAATATCACTATTCTATAATAGTTTATATACCAAACAAGTGAACAGTGGCTTTTGCAGCCTTAATGTGCGTCTTTTTTACCACTTTTGCACACAGTAAGGTGAAGCACAGATTAATCTACATAATTTCCATGTGGAAATCTTTTTGGTCAGAAAAGCAATGCCTAAACAACAACATAGGGATTAATTGGATGATGAAGTGCCAGTCGTGAGACTTGCACTGTTTCAGGTCATTTGTTTGGTAGGTTACAACCCTGTGCAAATTACCAAGATAACCATTCGGAGTATCATAAGTCACCAAATGAAGTTCACGAACAGACGCATTTGTAGCGAGGACAAATACTATTACAACTACAATCGTAGAGTTTGTTGACGGATCTAATTCCACCAATAACCAGTTAGAACAGCTTGATGGCTTCCATTAAATAACAAATTTGCCTCAATCTAGTGTGCAAAGAAACATTGAAGTGGATAACATCATTTGCAATGTATGCACAATCTTATCAAAAAATGAAAAGAGAAAGGGAAAAAACCTTGTATGCAGCATCTTTTAACATTTGAAGATTCTCCAACTTCAGCTTATATGTCTTTATCTCCTGAGCCTGATCCTTGTGAAGCTTTTTGATAATCTCCAAGGCCTTTGTATATCTAAGAATTAAAATAAATTAAAAATAAAAAAATCTTAATAACAATGGGACGTCCAAGACTTTTATAGTAAGCATCAAATAATAAAAAGCTATAATACAATGACATAATATAACCATATGTGGATGTTCCAGAAATTTTAAAATTTACTAAACCGCTATATACAGACCCAAAAGAAATATTTCCATTCAACTGTTTCAGGTACCTCTATACCTTAGACACTTGGTAACCTTACCGGGCACTTGGCAAGTTCAAGCCTGGAGCCTGGATTATTTTTACAAAATGGGAGGTGCTTTTCCCTAATGTAAAGGCAGGAGGCGTTGTTTAGAGTTCGTAAGGGATCATTTTGTCCCCTGGTTTTGGAGTCTGGTTGTCCATTACCCTTTAGGTTCAAGAATATTTATTTACATCATCATCAAGTTTTTCCGAAATCTTTTAGATAAGGGCATGAAGTGGAGGGTTGGAGTTCTAAGTTCACAAAAAAATTGGCACGAGATAATGGAATATTAATATTTGAAATAGAGAAGTTTTTATTGATGTGAGATATAAAAATGTAGATACCAATAAGCTGTAGCTCACATGGTAAGAGTACCCACCTCCACATAGAAGTGAAGAGGGTCAAAATCCAGTGAGGGAAAGTTTCTCACCAGGTAGGGGTAAATTTAAACTGGGTTTGGTTAGCGCAGTTGTGTGGCATATTTTTTATTTAAGATTTATCTCTAGCTGGGAATTATTTCTCAACTAAAGGTTTAAAGAAATGGAAAGTGGATGTTTTAAATATGTTAGGACTACATTGCGTTTATTGTATTTTATGTATATTAGCAAGCGTAGTATAGTGCTTTTATCCAGTGTTTTAAAAATCTCCGCCTAAACGCTAGCCGGTGATCTGTCGTCTTGCCTATACCCAAAAACCGCCCAGACGCTAGTTAGACTCCCTCCAACCGCTTTGTGCAGTCTTGTGTTTCAACCTGACTTTAAATTCTCGTGTTGCTTTCCTTTTTCGACTGAATGACATCGATCTTGTTAATTTTTCTTCATACATAACCAACTTCTCTTTCATCACTTTCGTGTATTTACCTCATCTTTTATATGCATGAATTTTTCTCTTTATAAACCGTTTAAATTTTTTACTTGGAAAGTTGATGTACATATTTAATACGTATTTCCTATAGCTTTATATTAAGATATATAATAAATAAATAACCACTTAGGCCCCGCCTAACCGCCTAGGCTCTAGAAGGTCAATCACCGCCCGCCTATTGCCTAGCACCTTTTACAACACTGCTTTTATCTAATTTTTTAGCTACTATAAAGGGCTCCCTTTTCAGCTTGTGTTACGCCTTGCATTGGACTTCTAAAGATCATATCATACTCTCTTTTTTACAATTATGATTCAATTAAAATTTGCATGGTAACAGACCAAGTTACAGTCCTAATTTGTTCCAACATTCGTAGTAATCATTGAAGAACAGAAAAGAGAAGTTTTGGTATGCTGACAATATCTGTACAGTGTGCTGATGGCATGCTGACATCAGTGTCTAGACAAAACCTCCACGGAGCAGATCGACATTTCATGGGCTTTGGTTTGGTATGAAGTCGTCTCCGTTCGGAGATGAATTAGTATGAGTGTTTTTTTATTGATTTCGGAAAATTAGGGGATTTATTTGTAAAATTCGCAATTTGGGAGTTCTCCATCCCTTTTATCTACTTCAAACTACTTCATATAGTTGCGTCTAGGCACCCTTTGTGTTCGCAGCGTGTTAAGTCAGCCCTTTGATGTATTTATAAAGCTCATCTTTCAGATGCTCAAACAGTTGAGACTCCGTTTATAACAATGATTCCAATCCTAATGGGTGTCGTGTTATTGTGGGTAGTGTGGTCTAAGCTACATGCATGGCATGATAATGCTTATGCTATTATATTGTCTGCCAGTTTGTTTTCTCTCCAACTACTGTTATCCGTAGCGCCATTCTCTGCGTTCTCAGATAGCCGACTCTATGGATCACAAATCCACGACTGGATTCTGCATTTTCCTCGGTGATTCTCGTCTCCTCGGATAGTATAAAATAATGTTACCAGGATCGAGGATCGAATCAGTACGTGGTACGGGTACGCTGTACGATACTCTGGTGGGTAGGCGGTACGGTAGAGGTATACTTAGTTGGAACGCTATTACGGATCGCAATTCGTTTTGAACTTTTATGTAATTCGTATTTGGTATTTTATGTATAATATGCAATTCAAAGTAGGTTATAAAACCACCATAAACATTTATAACTAAAGCAAATATATTAGAATAAAACAAAAGTGAAGTAAAAAATATTATTAGGAATGCGCAACAAAACACACTAGATAATCTTGGTAATAAATTAGGTATCAAGGAAGGTGAAAAGGAAATATATAAATTGGCAAATAATGGAGATAGACTGACAAGGGATATGGATCCAGTTAAGTGTATTAAAAACAAAAATCAAAATATATTAATTAACGATAAAGAAATCCTAGATAGATGGGAAGAGTATTTTCAAGGATTATTGAATGAAAAATATCCCAAAAAAGATGTTGAAAACATTGAACCGAATATAGGAATGGTATGTCCGATTACTGAAAAGAAGTATATATATTAATTAAAAAAAAGGGGGGGAACGAATAAAGCGGTTGGCCCGAATAAAATAGTAATAGAGGTATTGAGGACCCTTAGAAATATAGGAATAAAATGGTTACCAGATTTATTTAATAAAACTTTAAGAGAAGGAAACATGTCAGATGAGTGAAGGAAAAGCACCATAATACCTTTGTATAAAAATAAAGGGGATATACAAAACTGCGGTAATTATAGAGAAATCAAACTGATGAATCACACAATGAAATTATGGGAGAAAAGGTTATAGAACAAAGATTAATAAATGAGTCAACTATTTCGGACAATCAATTTGGATTTATGCCAGGGTGATCCACCACAGAAGCTATTTACTTATTAAGACAGTTAATGCAGAAATGTAGAAGTAAGAATGAAAATTTCTATATGGTCTTTATAGACTTAGAAAAGACTTATGATAGAGTACCTAAGGATATAATTTGTTGGGCTTTAAGGAGGAAAAGAATCCCTATGAGTTATATTAAAGTTATTGAAGATATGTATGATAACATAAAGACTATAGTAAGAACTATATGTGGAGAAACTAATGACTTTACGATTAAAGTGGGTCTACATCAAGGATCGGCCTTAAGTCCTTACTTATTTGCCGTAGTTTTGGATGAGATTACTAAGGACATACAAGAAGATGTCCCATGGTGTATGTTGTTGCGGATGATATAGTTTTAATAGACACTTCAAAGAAACACTTAGCGATGAGAGTAGATACGTGAAGAAAAGCCTTAGAATCTAAGGGACTAAAAATCAGTAGTAATAAAACAGAATTTATGGAATGTAAATTTAATAATGAGGCATCGGATCGCATAATGTTACAGATTGAAGAAAAAGTGATAAACCAAACTAATAAATTTCATCATTTAGGTTCAGTGTTATAAAGTAACGGGGATATTGATGAGGATGTTACGAGTAGAATATCAACTGATTGAATGAAATGGAGACAAGCAAGTGGGGTGTCATGCGATAAGAGGATAACTAATAAATTAAAAGGAAAATTTTATAGAACTGTTGTTAGGCCAACGACCCTACATGGAGCGGAATGTTGGACTTTAAAGAAAAAAAACATGAACAAAGTCTCCATGTTAGTGAGATGAGGATGCTCCGATGGATGATAGGAATTACTAGAAGGACAAAATTAAAAACCCGGTACGTGAGAGAAAAGTTAGGAGTTGCTCCCATTAGCGATAAATTAAGAGAAAGTAGACTTGAGTGATACGAACATGTGTTGCGTAGACCAGTAGATGCACATATAATAAGAGGAAGATTATTGAAAATAAAGGGTAAAAGAGAAAGAGATCGTCCTAAGCTATCGTGGGAGGAAATTATTAGGAGAGATCTTAAGGAATTAAACTTGAATGATACTATTGCATATAATAGTTTAGAATGGAAAAGGAGAATACATGTGGCCGACCCCATACGATGGGATTAAGGCAAGGATGATGATGATGATGATGATGATGATATTAGAATAAAACATTACATGTAATTTAATTTAATTTAATTTAGAAAAAAAGTTTAATGGGTCTTTTGAGAAGTTTGGGAGTTAAGAGTTTATGTTGTAGTATGTTTTTTAGGTAAATGTAGACATGAGTAAAAAATAAATGAATTTTGGATCTTGATCAACTTTGAAAGAACTAACATATTAAAATAAACAATTAATGTAGTACACTTACGGCAGATAAATAATAAAAGAGGTTACATCTTTTCTTTGCTCTGTGTTTTTTTTTTGTGTTGTATGAAATAAGAAGCTAAAATCTCCAAAAAGTACTTTCCAATTTTTACTTAAAATTTCAAATATACCCTTTTATTGGTTTACTTGGCAGTGTGTCATCAAGGGTGGCATGGTATATAACATATTAACAGTTCAAAGATTCACATGCCATGGTCCCACTCCCTCAAAAGCTACTGTCCATCAACCTATGTCATAATACTCATTTTGAAACCATCATATTTTTAATTATACTTATGAAAGTAAAGAAATGAACAGTAAAAAATCTTTAGGGTTTCAACTTCAAACCATGGCAGAACACCTTGTAACTTAAAATCTCCCAACTTCTCTCTTACAGCTTCAACTTCCATCTACGAAACTACCTTCAAACTTCGATTCTGACTTTTATTCTCTCAAGTTCAAATAAAAAGCAAACATAAATGGAAGGCGATGACGATTTTGCAGCTGTTCGTCGACAGTGAAGAATCGTTTGCGGGCGGCGAAGAAACGACCTATTTCTTCGTACGATTCATCTCTCTTTTTTTTTATAAACCAAATGTTTGTCCTAAAATCTTGCTGAAACATTGGGTCACCATTTTTAGCGACTCGGATCGCAAACGCACCCCGATTGGGGTCGCCCGTTCTCTATATTCTCTTTACATGCAATCGGCTTATTTTTTTACGAAGTCTCACACCGTTGTGCACTTTTGTATCTAGCTTGGAAAGATGCTTCTTGCGCCCTTATCTTGAGTTAGTGGAGACAAGGAAGGATAATGGGAATGATCATTTAAGGAGAAGAAAGTAATAAGGTTGTGTTTAAATGCCATGCGATAAGTCATCAAGAACTAATTAATTCGTAATCTTTTCTTGCGTGAGTGTTGCAATGTGATTAATGAGGATGCAACGCAACTTTTAAGTGAATTTTAAGAAAATGGGGTTGTTAATATGTGGGGTTAACAAGACCCTTGTCTTTCTTCTTTTCTTTTCTTTTTATCGCAAACGGATATTCATTGATAAAAGGTTAGAAAAGAAAAATAAATAAAAATAAAAAACAACAAAGACATTAGTTACTAGACCAAAACAAGAGCAATTGATCAAAGAAATAAAAGGAGCCAGAAAACCTCATCCCATCCCACCCTCCCAGCATGATTAGAAACCCATATAATCAAACCGAGAGATCGTTGGAGGTTGCAAAAACTAAAATTTCACCCTTACTTCAAAACTAATGTATAGCCTCCCTCCAAATATTCCCAAAGCCAGAAATTTCCTACCACAAATAACTTTTGAAGAAGAAACCCAAAGATAACCTATTAAATTACTTTGTTCCATAACTCTTCCTTTTAAAACAAATTGTAATTACAACATTTGAATCATCATTTGCATGAAACGTATACTTGGTACGAATGATTTCAGCAACGAAGGGTGTGTTTTTCAAGTGGACATCTACAAAACCATTAATTTCTTTACCATAAGTCCTCAAGCCACCTTTTATTTTAGTTATTGAAACGGTACCCACTTAACCAGTGTGAAGTTTGGCTTGAATTTTGCGCGGTATTGTTCATAAGCGGGATACTGGTAGGCGGAGTAGTTCATATGGGGGTAGTTTTACTATTCCAACGTGGGGTACTGTTCACTTTTTCTACTTATTTAAGGAGGATTTCAGCTATAGTTCAAAACACACTAACACAACATAGAGCTAAAGAGTCGTTTTCCAAAGGTGAGGATTTTGGGGTGAGAGATGAAGAGATTTTCCCTTTCACCCATGGGTATTGCTCAAAGGTGGAAGAAGGGTACAGGAGTGAGTGTGAGTGTAAGGTAGGTGTGCTTAAGATGTAATATGTGGGGGTTTCACACCGGTTTATATGGGAGCGGGATACACCGAATTGGATACATGGGAACCATTTGAGAAATACTTGAGGGCAAGAGATTGAGAGGGTTCTTGGCTTAGAACTTGGATTCACTTAGGTGGAGAGTTGGTGTACGATGGCTATCCGAGATTTGGGTGGAGAATAGAGGGTATGTGATTTATCCTTGTATATTCTCTATTGTACTTGTAATTACTTCGAATATAGTGGAATCGGAGCTCTCTGTGGATGTAGCCAAGCTGGTGAACCATTATATCTTGGTGTTATCTCTCTTGTTTACATCTTTATTGTGCTTGTATTATTACCATTGTATCTCGATTATATCCAGGGGTCGTGATTGACGGGAGCCTGGAGGGTGCCCCAACAAAATGGATGTCGGGGAACAACAATTAGTATCAGACTCTTCATGCGCATAAGGTGTTTGTCAAAAATCCAGAATGAGATTTTTGTGTCAAACCACTCTTGAATTTTTTGGGTGTGTTCATTTAATCATGGCAAGTGATATTGCTTCGCAGGTTTAGGTGGAGGGATTTGATGGTAATGGGTGCTTCGCTCTTGGTGATTAGAGTGGAAGTCATTCTTGTTCAACACGGATCGTGTACAGAGGTTGATGGAAGAATGGAAGCCGGAGAAAGATAAAGGGTGTGATTGCTTGCCCAAATTGCAATTGGAGAGGGTGTGATTACTAGCCGAGAATGCAACTAGTAACGGTGTGATAAGCACCCGTAAGGTCTATTGATTACGGTTTGATTTTCACCCGGAAGAAATTTGATTGTCGGGGATGTTGTCATAGCAAGTCTACATCTAAGGACAATGAGCATTGTTACGTATGGAGGGAAATGAGTCGTTTCTTGATTGGGTATTTGAAACAATGATGGAGATGGCTCGGGAAGTACCTCACGACGGTTAACGGTATATGCGGAACTTTGGGGGATATTCTCACAATCTCCAAAAGTGATGAATTCCAAGGACAACGGTGCTCGGTTAAGGTGGAATTCATAAATCACACGGTGTTGTATAGGTTGTGTGCATAGTTGTCAAATTGTCAATCGAATCATGAATCGAAAACCCTATGAATCGTGAACCGTGAATCGAATCGTAAGAATCGGTATTAGATGTAAAATAGGTAGAAAATAATACATAAATGCAAAGAAAACACATTAAGAGTATATAATAAAACATATTATGACTTAAAACCAATTATACGACATGATTTCATTAACATATAACTAACAAAACGAACTTTCATGTCCAAATTATGACCAAATTCTAACAATACCACCACTTATGTCAAAATTCAAACACAATGATATATTATATAATATAATAACACAAATAAAGATTAAACACCACATCATAAAAAATACATTGTAATAACAATACCATGTGATATAACTTATAAAATCCTTACACTGGATTTGTTGGCTTCAATCAAACATAAAGCTACCTCCCTCTCTCCATTAGCTTCAAACGGGTTAGAAGAGAAAAAAAAAAGTGGCCGCAACACGAAATAGAGGAAATCGCAGCTTCGAACAGGTTAGAAAAGAAGAGGAAAAGTGAACACAGTTTAGGTTTCGTTCTAGTATTGTTTCAGTCACTCTCTCTTTCGCAAAGGGTAACTTAAGTTTGTGCTAACTTCTTATTATTTAAATAATTAAACATTTTTATAGTTATTTTAAAAGGAATAAAAAATGAGCAAGATCTTTTTTTTAAATACCCAACATCCTCTGAGAAATATTAATTGGACATGAATCGTGAATCGGTGTGATTAGTGATTCAACCCCCGAATCGGTTGATTCAACCCGATTTTTGGAACCCTTCCAATTCTATTCCCGATTCGTATCGATTAGTATGTGAATCGGATCAAATCGTACGAATCAAATCACGAATCGTAAGATTCAGGCAACTATGGTTGTGTGTGATTGATTGATATCGTCTGGATTGATCTTGATAGTATATTTTTCGGAACAAGGTGCACAAGCGAGGAAGGCCTTGCAAATGCTCTCGTTTACAACCGATGAGCAGGGTGTATGTTCCGATAGATGACGGTAAGAGGAATCTTGCTAGTGAAGGGATGGGGTCGAGGTCCCTCTTCGTCCCTCTTCGGAATCGATGGGTATATTCCACTGGTTACAGCTACATTTAGACATTGACTCGTATGTTCAAGTTCAGAAGATGTCCAAGAAGAGAAGATGTCCGTGAAGAGCAGTTAAAAATTACAAGGTGCAAAGGGTATATTAACAAGACAAGGTGTATACTCCAAGGGCAATTTTCATGGATTATTTGAATCTTTGAAGAAGCATTGAGCGGTATATGGATGTGTAGCTGGCACAATGAAGTTCAATGGTGGTTCTTTTGGTGGCATGGCAACAGGGAGATTCGGAAGAGGGAAATTCTCATCAAGTGGAGTCTCGGCCGTGGTTTGCAGTACTTCTCACCGAGGTGGAGATTTGTGAAGTTTGGCTTGACTTTTGCGCGAGTACTGTTCATACGCAGGGGCATGGTCCATACGCGAAATATTGTTCATACGCGGTGTACTGTTCATACATGGGTTAATGTTCATACGTGCAGTACTGTTCACTTTTTCTCTGTATTTAAGGATGGTTTCAGCCATGGTTCAAAACACACCAACACAACACAGAGCTAAAGAGAGTCTTCTTCCAAAGGTGAGGGTTTGGGGGTGAGAGGTGAGGGATTTTCCCTCCCACCCATGCGTATTGCTCAAAGGTGGAAATGTATGTGCTATTTCTCACCGGTTTATATAGGAGCGGGATACACCGGATTGGGTACATAGAAACCACTTGGGAAACACTTGAGGACAAGAGATATAGAGGATTCTTGGCTTAGAACTTGGATTCACTTGGGTGGAGAGTTAGTTTACAATAGCTATCCGGGATTTGGGTAGGAGAGTAGAGGGTATGTGATTTATCCTTGCATATTCTCTATCGCACTTGTAATTTCTTCAAATATAGGGGAATCGAACCTCTCTGTGAATGTATCCAAATTGGCGAACCACGTATATCTTGGTGTTGTCTCTCTTGTTCACATCTTTATTGTGCTTGCCATAATTACCATTTTATCTGGATTATATCCGGTGATCGTGGTTGACTGGAGGGTAACCCAACAAATTGGTTGTCGGGGCACAACAAGTTCCTCCCCAAAAAAAATAACAAATAAATAAATAAATCCCGCGTTAAATTTTTGACCGACAATTTAAAAAAAGACATTAAGTGCATGGGAATGCTACTAAGATTTGAATAGACTAAAGCTAGTCTCCCCGCAGGACCAATGCCACAACACAATTTGCTCACCTCGACAAGATAACTTCCTCCGCGGTACATGTTAACCTTAAACACAAAACTTTTCCAAAAAAATCTAATGCAACCATCAAATTCTTTATCTCTTGAGCCTCCCTGAAACAAAATAATATATATATATATATATATTGTCGATGAGATAACAAAATTCTATCCTATCCATTATTAAAGATTTCATTGAGTCTCATATCACATATGCTCTATGAATTATTCTACTCAAAACATCCACAACCCCGAACAAACAAAAAAGGGAATAGCCGGTCATTTTGACTAAGCCTTCTAGATGATGCCCCAAAATACCCCCTTAATCTCCCATTCACCAAAACCCAAAAATAACTGAAGATACACAACCCATATCCACTCCCTTCATCTAGCACCAAATCCGTTTTTAAGCAAAACATTATCAAGAGAGCTCCCAACTAACATGGCCGTATGCTTAACCAAAATCAATATTAAGCACAACCCCTCCTTTTTTACCACCCATATACTCTTAGACCGCCTCATTTACAATAAAAACAAGACCCAATATCTTGTTCATATCTAAGTATTGTGTTCCTCAATGGAAATTTGCTCCTAATAGGTTACAATTTTCATTAGAGAAGACCAAGCCCATAGACAAAAGGAAAAACTCCTTTGACATTGGGTTTAAACGACCCACCGTGATTGTCCTCGATCAAACATGTCCTCGATCAAACATATCAGTCTTACCAAGCATACAAAAGCTTATAATTTCGATTTTTTTCTCATTCAATCTCATTTACGAAGCCATGGAAATTGTAAATGTCATATACTTATGATTGACATTTTTTCTAATTCAATTTCATTTATGACGACCTGAAATTGCAAATGTCACACCTACACATGCACATAGCTCAAAATATTTGAAAACGACCGTTTTTTCTCATGATAGCAATGATTAATTACTCACAAATCACATTTTCCCAATACAAGGTAGTATTTGGTAGCCATTCTCAATGAACAATGAACCTGTGAGTTTATATATGATTTAAGTAAGACCAGAAATCAATCTGATTAATAATTTTCTTGCATGCATATTGCCAAGGCCACCTAGTACTGCATCTAAGGAAACCACTGGCTAACCTATTACCAATCTGGTGTATGAAAAGGAAAATGACAATGGAGTCCATGCTAGGAAAAAAATTATAATAAAGCATAACAGTACACATGGAAATGTCAATGGCTCAATGTAAATTTGTGTGATCAAAATGACAATAGAGTCCATGCAAGGAAAAAAATTATATTAAAGCATAACAAGCAATAGGCATGGAAATGTCAAAAGCTCAAAAGTACATTTGTGTGTTATCATGGTACCTGTTGCGTTATAATTGCTATAACCCCGCAAAAAAAAAGTCCATATTGATAGCATCAACTAATACAAATATATTTGGCCATTTAAAACTCATAAGATGGAATATTCCATCCAAAACTCATTTTCTTACTCCATATAAGTAGAATTTGCTTTGTTTTATCAAGAGAACACACAACCATACAGATTAGCATAATAAAAGTACATATGTATACCTAAAGCTAATAAACCATATAGCACAACCAAAAACATTAATTTGTGCTAGTTTATCCAGGGCAAATCCAATTAATGGGCAATCTAAAATGGTAGACCGGGCTTTGGGAACATGCCAGCCATTAAGCTTCTAAATATCCTTTCATGAGATCCAAACAAGGTGGAATTCCTAAAGGATATATAGTGTAATAGAAAAATGGGTATCTGGAAAAGTATGTTGTTACACAGTCTCGTTTTTTGTTTTTTGTGGACAAATATGTTTGTCGGTTTATATGTTGGAAAATTTTTAGGAGTCCCTTGTTTTCTTTCCAATTCACGCGCAGGAACGCTGGACATATCTGGTATTGTTGGTGGTCGTATTACTGTAGTTTTCAATGAAAGTTCTAGTCTTTGATAAAGAGAAGAGAAATAAGGAGAACAAAATTATACATATATAGCAACCATCATAATTGAGAAAAGGAAATCAATTTGAAGCCAAAATAGCATCATGATAAAAGCCAAGAGAACATATAGGTAGGTAGTACCTAGTTGCGGAGAAAATATCATCAAATTTCTTTTTCAATGTAGAAGGGTCTTGCAATGGCCAATTGGCCTCATCTTGGTGTACAAATATAACATTTTCAAGAATGGCCTTTGAGACACCCATAAGAGCAGGGATCTCCCGGTCCATGTCAGCACAGCGATAGTTAAGGCAAACTTTCTGCAATTAAAAATGATGTGAAGTAGATTAGGGTTATATAAAGTTTTATTCTGATGATACAGCAATATGCAACAAAATGAAACAAATGAAGAGGAGAAAAATATAAAGAGACCTCTCCAGTGTGAGGATTAATGGTCTGAAGCACACTCTCAATTGCTTTGTACTCCATCTTAGAGGCCTTCTGAGTGAGCTGAAACGACCTTATACACACAACATCTTTGCCCGCCGCCGTCTTGAATCTCAGCTTTATCTGTGCCTTTGTCTCGGTTTCCCCGGCAACCTAAACCCCGCCATAATTTTTATTTTAATTTCACCCCCTTTTTTAATAACAATATTTCATCACATACGCACACGCACATGCACATGCACATGAACATGCAAATGCACATACATATATAGATAGAGAATAATGATATGAGTCCAAAAAAATGTCCCAAACGAGTTGGGATAGCATTGAATGTTGTAGATTTTACTGACATAGTACAACGCTTTAATGGTATGGCAAATCATTTTGGTACTTTATATAAATATATATAACGTGGAGAGAGAAAAAACCTTGGGATCATGGATGAAACTGTGACCAGACCTAGCATTTGGGGGCAACTCACCTGTACAGGAGAGCTTCAAGCACTCGATAATAGTCTGCAAAAGCAAAGCATGTCAATTTTAACATTGAAATAGGAGTGCGTAGAGTAGAGTAGATAGAGAAATCTGTCATACAGTTTTGCCGGCCCCGTTAGGGCCGACAATGAGGGTTAAGGGCCTAAAGAAGGTGATGACGCGCTTGTTCTCCGGGTCAAAACTCCGGATGCCCTTTATCAGCATCTTATCCACCGTACTCATCTTTCTCGTCAGCTGCTTCTCTTCTCTTCTCTATTACAATTGCATCTCTTCACTTCACGCCCTACAACAATTCCGGAAGGGGTTTTAGGGGTGGACCAGGGTAACCCATACAAATGGGCGGGTAATATTATTATTATTGTTGGGTTATTTTTAATATTATCACCACTGGTATGCTACCCGTACGATGCACAGACATTATATATACTTGTATACATACACATTATTGAATTCACTACAGAAAACTTAGAAGACACATTGCATATAAAACATCTTGAGCACACAGTCATAATACATCATTTATAGTGTCACATTTTGTAGGTTAGACAGAGTATTAATTTTGTAAGGAAATATACTTACAATACAAAAATTACAGAAGTACTTATAAAAATGATGAGAATAATTAACATGGCTACACTATTTTATAGAGTTGAGTGTTAAATAGGAAAAATAGAAAAAGGAAAAAAAAGAAAAATTAAAACAATCTATACAGAGTACAAATATACATTAGGTGATTCTCCAATTTTCCAATGGTGGTCTATAGCTAAATGCTTCTTACTAATAGATTTTTCTTGTTGAAAATTAAAGTTAAAAAATAAAAGAATTCATCGCTCTCACAAACGTCTAAGTAAAATCTCCTCCAAATTTTTTTACTAACATCCAATAAATAATTAGGCAACACACATATGCATTAAAGATAAAAGAAATGAACCAAATAATAACTAAAAAACAATCAGTTGAATTGAAAGAAAGTTTGCATTGATGAAAATTTGTTTTCTGGCTATATATGTTTGCAATTGTATGTCATTTTGTTTCCACAAATGAAACTTCTGTAAAGTAAACAAATGAAACTTCTGTAAAGTAAATAGAATTCAAGTAAAAAAATAAGGATAATAAAATTGAGTGAAAAGAAATTTTGTATACAAATATTCATAGAGCCATTTTATCAAACACCTATCAAACTATCAGCGAAGTGGGAACACACACGCGCGCGCGCACATATATATATATATATATATATATATATATATAGAGAGAGAGAGAGAGAGAGGGGGGAGAGAGGCTCCCATATGGGAGAAAAATTACCTCAGGGGATGAAATGTCAACGGAATGATTTGAACTTTACGGTTGTATGGAAGATGGCGGGGCTTGCGGTTGTAGGGTAGCTCTGCCAAGTAAGGTTTGTGTGTGATTTAGGCGAGGGTTTATAGCAGCATGGGGCTTTGTGAGGGTATGGAGTTGAGAGAGAAACGGGGTTGAAAGAGTTAGTTGTGAGGGTATATTATTTACTTTCCCAATTCAAATGAACTACTTTTATATAGAGTATATAAGAGATTCTTTCAAATTCAAATTAACCTTAAACTAATAAATAAATTTTATGATGCCCTTTCATCGAGTTTTAGTGTTAACATTGATCGTAAAAAGTCTTCTGTAATGCGCACAACTTTTTATAAGGGCACAATAATAAATTTATTTAACACCACCTACGAAACAAATTCAAACCACTTTATCTTCTTACACACCCATCCAAACATCCATTTGTCAAACTCGCAACCCCATCTAAACAGCCTCAAATTAACTCCCCTTCTCTTTATATATGTGCGCTCTGACCAAATATGGGAGCTCCGATCCACTGTAACGACACAAACACCATAGCCACCACTTACCCACCCCCTTTCACTTCATACATCATCTACATGCCAGGACATCATTGTAATCCCAAGCAATCTAAAACGCGCTTACGTATTATCACTAAAAGGGTAATAAATGTAAGAGAACTAATTACGTGAGTAGAACATACCAACTACATAAGAAAAATGTTAATATATGAAAATGAATTAAGTGAAATCAGTAAAAACGAACTTAAATTCCATAATAGCTTTGAGATGCCTACATAGCCAAGATGGCATCAAAGTCCACGTAATTCGCAAGATGAACAAGATTGGGGTCTAACCCATAATCCCAGTCTAAAGTGTCTCTTTTGATTTACGTAAAAATATGTGAAATGTGGTGAAAGTGTAGAAAATGTGAAAACAGTCGAAATTGGGAATTATGCTTGTATGTGGTAAAATCCTACTATGATTAGTTCAACACAATTAAGCCGAGCAGCAAATAAAATCACAATCACACAATGTCGTATGTATATGGTTTGATAATGGGCTTACGTCCACAGAGGTGTTTCTCTCTCTCTTTATTGATCATTTTTTTATAACAAATATTACATGCCCCTTTTTCTAGGGGTGTGGGTTACATTTATAGAGAATAGAAGGAGAACGAGTCATGTGGGACTCTATGGCCTTGGAATGATATTATGATTTGATTATGTGAATCCAAGCTCGAGATCTCCGTTGATCAGTTCCTCCTTTGTTCTTATCTCCAAGTTGCGACCACCTATCTGGCTAATCGGACACGTGTCAGATGTTTATGTTATGTTGGATAATTCCCCCACGATTGCCCCCGAAGCTCTGTAGCCTGAATGAACTGGAGAGGTTTGGTCGATTGTTGATCTTGACGTTGGTCTACAGTGAGATTTGATCGCACATAGAAGCTATTATCAGAGAATGTCAACACTTTGTGTTTTTAAGATGAAAATAAACTTTGTCCTATCCATTATGGCTGAAGGGTGCACTTATAATTTGCCCCAGTGTTTTAGGGATATGTTAGTAATTACACACTAATTAGATCAAAAGGCGGTAACGTGAGTGTTAACTGTCATCTAAGGTCACGTTTCAAATGATAGCCTTTTCTTGAAAGTTGAACCAGGACATTTGATCACTTTCTTACCGTCATTCTTGGAGCGCATTATCACTCTTCACTATTAAATCATTTCAGAGATGTTTGCCTTTATACCCAATGTAAGTCTTCTTCCTTTCACTTATCCTTTCATTCTCTCTAATTTTTTGTCTTTATTTTTTCGTTGTTTTGCTTTCTTGAGTGACGGAAATGGTTTACCCAGTTAGTGAGAACTCAATTGATGAGTTTATGAGGTGATTCTCTATCCCTGATCGGACCGTAATAGATTTTAAGGAGAAACCCAATGATTACTACAACATAAAGGGAGGACATTGGATGTTCTTCTAGTTTATTGTTGAAGCTAGTGTGACCTTCCCTCCGAACCAATTGTTCTTAGAGTTCTATGAATATTTGAACGTAGTGCCTGCCCAATATACCCCAAACACTTGGAGGATACTGGATGGGGTCAATGGGGTCAATGAGTTGTACTAAAGTGAGTTATGGATTCAATAGATCATATACTACTGTACGTGGGTACAAACGAATGACAATACCTTCTACTTGAAGGCAAGGAAGGCTAATAGAGTGCTAGTTGTGAACCTGCCTAACTTCAATAAAGGTTATTAGTCATATGGCTTTGTTATAAAGTAGTGGGAACATCCGCCAATCCCTATGGGTGGGGAGCCCCATAGGAGCTTTAGGTGTCCAAGTAGAGGGCATAAAATAAGTCGATTGTTGTTTTTAGTTGTCTTTCATTTAGGTTGGCTAGGTTTTGTATGATTGCTTATTGTTGTTGTCTTTATTTCCCAAGAAAATACATGTTAATTTTGACAAGTTGAGTAGTGTCTGGAACCTTAAAAGACCTATGATTGTTGGTGCCGAGCATCCTAGCACAGCATCTCTATTGTTTGAGTACACTAACACCACTACTTCCGTTGTTGCGAGGTCGGTAGATAAAGTACCGAATATCCTAATCCATTATGGTAGAGAGGAGTCTTCAAGTACAACCACTCCGGGCTCCTTTGAATTTTTGGACATTACCTCCGTCCCGATTGTGATTACTTTTACCACCTACACCAAAACGCACATTTAGTAACAGACTATTTTTGTTATTACTAACATTATTATACCACTACTATTTCTTAAAATATATTATTATTACTGATATGAGATAAGTGTGTGACACCCCGCCCAATTAAATATAGGGTGATCAGTCCTCTACCAATTTAAAACAGGATATTCAGTTGGTTCATTCTCAGCATCACTGCCGAAAAACTTTTTAACATATTAATCACCTAATATAAAATTAAGCTAGGTGTCAAAACATTTCCAATTTAATAAAACCAAGTAAATCCATTTCTTTCCATTTTAAAATATAAACCATTCACCACACATAGGAATGTAAATAAATACTGAACATGAATCAAGCACTGAAATAAATAAGACGAGATAAAGCCTCCCAGTTCAAAACTCCAAACCATATAATAAACTGAATACAATATCTCTGATGAAAGAACTAGAAGTGGGCGACATATGCCCTAAACAAGAAGTCTAGATGAAACTGAATGGAAAGGATAGATGCGTCTACTGCAAGGACCTGCAGCTTCCACAACAACTGCAGCACGTCAAGCAATCCAAATCTATAAATCTGATACTCCTGTGGCTGAGCACCTGATATAATACATATATATAGCAAAAGAGATAAGAGATACAAGAAACGGGTCAGAGCCCGATGTGTAAAAATATTTTAGCAAGTATTTAAAATTGGTTCTTAAAACAAGTCTTATACGCATGTTAGTTATCAAACTCTCACACAAGTTTCTCACCTCTCGTCTATTGTGCACGCCTAACGTATATCTAATCTCCTCCTAGTTATACCTCTCAGTCTAACTAGTCAGAAACCATACTAATACTAACTATGCTCACTAGTAGTATTCCCGTATCGCCCATACAATACGTTATTCAGATAGTTTATATCACATACTAACTTACATTATTCACCGTTTGAATGGTTAATCTTTTATTCACTAAGATTATTTTACTTCTCACTTTCATTTTATCTACTAGTCTCACAAAGTAGAAAATTACTCAATTACACTCATACATATATATAGTCTCATCATCCCTATATATATACACTAATCCTGCACCCTTAGGTTAAGACTGCTTGGTGCAATGTAATAATTATTATTATTACCAAGTCTATTAATTTCACACAGTAGCAATATTTACAAGTCCATATATATATATATAATCACATCATCCTTATACATATATATATACTAATCATGCACCCCCGGTTAAGCCCCATTAGTGCATATCTCCCAAAAATCATGCATCCCCAGGTTAGCACCCATTAATGCACCTATCAATAATAATTCAGCACCACCGGGTTATCACCCATTAGTGCGCCTAACAATAAAATACTGCATCCCCGGGTTAGCACCCATTAATGCACCTACCAATATTAATCCAGCACCCCCGGGTTATCACCCATTAGTGCGCCAAACAATGATCATCTTTGTACCCCCGGGTTATCACCCATTAGTACACTTAATAATAATAGGCATACACACATCCTATTATAATTTATAGGTATTTCTCCAACCTACATATATACTCCCCATACGTATTTTAACCTCATTACTACGTATAGTATAAATATTTAGATTATTATCTCTCTCGTAATCTCCAAGGTATACTCTCTCTCTATACCGAAATAATTAAAGTATTTATTCTCACATACTTTTCCAAAATTCCACCTTATTTAAATATTATTATTTGGCAGTTTCTCTCACTCCAATAAACCTTAAAACTCAAAACTAAACTTTGAGAAAATCCCCAAAAATTCCCTCTGTCGCTCGAACCAGAAGGGTTGTCGTTTGAACGACTTTCACGTGTCGCTCGAGCCACTTCGCACGAGATGACTTCTCGCTCGAACGACTTCGCGCAAGATCTCCATCTCGTTCGAACGACTTCGCGCGAGATCCCAATCTCGTTTGAACCACTTCGCGTGAGATCGCGCGAGATTTCACTGTTCGTCTTCTTCACCAAACTTCAACGTTTTTCACCATTTTTTAAACCTAAAACCTCTAAAGATTCAATTCCCATCAACTCATCATCAATACCCATCAACACCTAATAGGTTATAAATCATTCCTAACCTCCTAGGATCATTAATTCGTCATAAATCATCATAAATACATAAAATCCCCGATTCAATTCATATGAACCCTAGTTTCCAAATTTTCAATTCAAGAACCTAATCAACCCAGATTCGTTCATCAATATATAATCAAATTTCGTGATTAATACTCTACATGCATGAAGGAATTTCAGTCACTAATTAAATCAATCCTTAATCATAATTTAAATCTCCAATTTTCACCCAATTAACATACAAATCATAATTAAATCCACCTATACCAACACCGCCAGCAGCAAGGTCAGCAGCAGGGCCAACAGCGTTTTCATCAGGGCCAACAGTCCCAGTGGCGGGGAGGTAACGGCCAACAAGGCCATGGTCAGTAGGGTCAGAGGGGAGGTAATTTCATATGCCGATGTTTTGTTTGCGGCAAGAATGGCCATAAGCGTCAGGATTGTCTAGAGGGTGATAGGGCCCCACAGCAGCAGGGTGCCCGTAATGAGCCACAGAGGCCACTTTTCCTAGCCGCCCTCCTAGCACCAGCTCAGGTACCGGCCCTACCAGCCATTCCATCTGCTCCGGTGCAGCAGGGGCAGTTACAGTACGGACGTGTCTATAACGTCCACCAGGCAGCAGCTCCACAGGCACCACCCGCGATTGAGGGTATGTTTCCTATCCATGGTACTATGGGTCGTGTTTTATTTGATACTGGGGCGACGCACTGTTTTATAGCTACCCATTTTGTGAAGGCCTTAGGGTTATTAGCCACAGCAGAGAGCATTGTGACGTGTGTGGACTCACCACTGAGAAATGGTTCGCTTATTTTCTTTATATGTCGGGGTGTGGGGGTAGAGATTGGTAGCTTGGTATTACCAGCAAACATGTTAGTCTTAGATGTATGAGCACGATGTTATTATCGGTATGGATTGGCTCGCAGCTTAGAGAGCCATGATAGATTGTTTTGGTGGGAGTATTGTCTTTGCCAATCCTGGGCAAGAGATGTTTGTAGTGGGGATGCCTCGCCCAGAGGGAGGCTCGACTGCTCATTTGTATTACATAGAGGAGGATACCTCTAAGGTGGTTGTGATTCCCTTAGACTCGATCCCAGTTGTTCGTGAGTATTCCGATGTATTTCAGGAGATACCAGGCCTACCCCCCAGTCGTGAGATAGACTTTATCATAGATTTATTACCAGATACTCGACCTATAGCGCACTCCATACCGTATGGATCCGGCGGAGATGCGAGAGTTACGAGATCAGATAGAGCAGCTGTTAGGTCAGGGATTCATTCGAAGGAGTACCTCACCTTGGGGCGCTCCAGTTTTGTTTGTGAAAAAGAGAGATGGTTCACTGAGGCTATGTGTGGACTACCGGGAGCTAAACAAGGTCACGATACGGAACAAGTATCCGTTGCCTCAAATCGATGATCTGTTCGACCAGCTGAGGGAAGCAACTTTCTTTTCGTAGATAGATCTGAGGTCGGGTTACCATCAGCTACGTATTAGGGAGCAGGATGTTTCAAAGACTACTTTCTTGACAAGATATGGATCCTATGAGTTCAGAGTGATGCCATTTGCACTCACAAATGCTCCAGCCGTATTCATGGACTTGATGAACCGAGTGTTCAGAGAGTTCTTGGATTAGTTTGTCATCGTCTTCATAGATGACATTCTGATATATTCACACTCCGAGGAGGAACATGCCGAGAACTTGAGACAGGTTCTTCAGACTCTACGAGAGCATCAGTTGTATGCTAAGTACGAGAAGTGAGGGTTTTAGTTGCGGGAGGTACAGTTCTTGGGGCATGTTGTTTCTGAACAAGGGATAGCAGTTGACCCGAGTAAAGTGTCAGCAGTGAGGGAGTGGGGACAGCCCACGACACCGACGGAAGTACGTAGTTTCTTGGGATTAGCAGGATACTACAGGAGATTCATTCGGGGGTTCTCCAAAATAGCGGGTCCATTGACGAACCTGACTCACAAGAGGGTTCCATATGCTTGGGATGATGCTTGTCAATTGGCTTTCGACAAGCTGAAAGATAAACTTACTTCAGCACCGGTCCTTGCTTTACCTAAGCTGGGCGTGGAGTATTTGGTTTACACGGATGCCTCATTACGAGGACTTGGGGGAGCACTTCAGCAGGAGGAGAAGGCTATAGCTTTTGCCTCCCGTAAGCATAAGCCGCATGATAAGAATTACCCCACTCATGACCTAGAGTTGGCAGCGGTCATTTTTGCATTGAGGATTTGGAGGCACTATTTATTGAGAGAGAAATTTCGCTTGTTCAGAGACCACAAATCACTGCAGTACCTGTTCACTCAGCGAGAACTGAATATGCATCAATGCAGGTGGTTAGAGTTTGTGAAGGACTATCAGTTCGATATACAGTACCATCCGGGGAAGGCCAACGTAGTTGCTGATGCATTGAGTCGTAGACCGGTAGACGATGTAGCGGACGTCTGGAAAGCAAAGTGGAAAGAGTTGGGTCACCAGGACGCAGTAGCCCGTTCCTTCATATCTGTCATGACAGTGACACTCGAGATTGTTACAAGGGTGATACAGGCACAAATCGAAGACCCATTTTGCCAAGAGCAGATTGTACGACTTTTAGCCGAGGGTGCTGAGTCCTATCTTGTTAGTTCTGATGGGGGTTTGAGTTTTAATGGGAGATTAGTGGTTCCGAAAGGAGCAGACTTACGTAATGCAGTGATGACCCAGTCCCACAGGTCCCGATTCACAGTACATCCTGGGGGAGATAAGATGTACTAGGATATGAGGCGGTAATACTGGTGGAGTGGGATGAAAAAAGGATATTGTTGAGTTCGTATCCAAGTGTTCTACCTGCCAGCTAGTAAAGGTGGACCATTAGAAACCGTCAGGGTTACTTCAGCCATTGGAAATACCCGCATGGAAGTGGGAGAGTATTTCCATGGATTTTATTACAGGGTTGCCTATATCACAACGGTACCACGACTCCATCTGGGTGATTGTGGATCGTTTGACCAAGGTGGCTCATCTTCTGTCGGTGCGAACAGACTATACCACGGGTCAGTATGCTCAGTTGTTCATTGTTGAGATTGTCAGATTGCATGGGGTGCCCCTGAATATTATGTCAGATAGAGACAAGATTTTCGTGTCGCATTTCTGGGAGAGTTTTCAGGAGGCTATGGGTACAGAGTTGAGGTTGAGTTCAGCTTATCACCCACAGACAGATGGACAGACATAGCGTACTAATCAGATGTTAGAGGATATGCTACGCATGTGTGTTCTTGATTTTGGAGGAGGTTGGGAGTCACATCTTTCACTGGTAGAGTTCACTTATAATAACTCTTATTAGTTCACGATTGGCATGGCTGCATTCGAGGCTTTTTATGGCAGGCCTTGTCGTTCCCCAACTTGTTGGCTAGAGGTGGGGGATAACAAGTTGCTAGGACCAGAGGTGATTCAGGAAACCTCCGCGAGGATTGAGATTATCAGGAGTCGCATTCGAGTAGCATAGGACAGGCAGAAAAGCTACGCCGATGCGAAACAATTCTTTCGAGAGTTTAATGTGGGGGACCAAGTATTACTACGTGTATCTCTTTTGAAAGGAGTGATGAGGTTCGGGAAGAAAGGGAAATTGGCCCCGAGGTACGTGGGACCATTTCCCATTATCGAAAGGATTGGGCCGGTGGCATAAAGATTGGGACTGTCAGAGCATTTACATCGCATTCACGATATATTCCACATCTCGTCGTTAAGACGATACCTTCGGGATGACATGGCTCACACCCACATCGCGATAAATGAGATAGACTTGCAGCTTGACAGTTCTTACGAGGAGAGACCAGTGGCTATCCTAGACCATAGCGAGAGGAGATTGAGGTCGAAGGTAGTTTCACTTGTACGGGTCCAGTGGGAGCATCATAATGTGGAGGAATCCACCTGGGAGCGCGAGGCAGATACACGCGAGAGATACCCAGATCTATTCTTACCAGGTATGCCTTATTTTCCGAATTTCAGGACAAAATTCCGTTATTAGGGGGGAAGTATGTCATACCCCGTATTTTTATGCTTTCTAAATTTGGGGATTTATTAAATTTAATGTGAGTTATTAATTTAATATAAATTCGAAAATTAATTATTTTTATAATTACTAACGTGATGGGAGTTAGTAATCATTAGAAACTTGTTGAATATTACTAATGAGCAAAGTAATATATAATATTGGTTCTATTAAATGTCACGAGTGAATAAATTGGCAATTTTTGAAAGTCGGGACGCGCCCGTGTCGTGTCGAGACTAAATATTGATTAATAAAAGTGAATAAACTATAAGACACCCGTATGGTCATTTTGAGTGCGTCAATGCGTCCGGAAGAGTCGAGATAGTCAAAATAATGTACCCGAGGGTTTAGTTTGAGTCTCGGGACGTTTTTAGGCCTAATAAGCATCCCGGGAGGGCATTTCGGACATTTCATATTTTTGGGTAATTAAACCCACGAATTTATAAAGGTTAAATCAGATGTTAAGGGTTGTCATGTAGGGTTAACACGACCAAAAATAAAAGACGGCCATTGGAGAAGAAGTGGAGAAGCTCTTCAAGGAGTTTTAGGCCAAAAACTCCGCCGTTCGCACCGCCGTCACCACCAAATCATAGATCACGCGATGAGGAACACAACCACACCATCTTCTTCCACAAATCAGGAACCAAATTTCCAGGCAAGTATTTATCTTGTTGAATTCTAGTTAATGCTCCTCTCATGTTAGTCTAGGGATAAAAACTTCGTATTTTGATTGAAAAATTATATGTTTTGAAAGAAGAATTCGCATGTGTTATAAGGAGAATCTGTGTAGTCTGAACCTTGATTATATGTAGAGGTTATATAACAAAATTTGGAATTAATATGGATGAACGAATTGATTTAATTAGGTTCTTTAAACTGAAAATTTAGGAATTAGGGTTCTTATGAATTAATTTGGGGATTTCATGTAATCTAAATGAATTTTGATGAATTAATGATTCCAGGGAGTTATTAATGTTATATAATCATGATATTATTGATTGGGATTGAAGAGGAGACGTTTGGGATTAAACTATAGAGGTTTTTAAGCTTAAAAATGGTGAAAAACGAATCTGCCAAAGGTTGAAGACGAAACCGTGCAGTTCGCGCGATATCGCGCGAAGTCGTTCGAGCGAGATGTCAATGTCGCGCGAAGTCGTTCCAGCGAGATAGATAAGTCGCATGAAGTAGTTCGAGCGACGGTGGAAGTCGTTCGAGCGAGAACCATTCTGGTTCGAGCGAGATTTTTAATTTTTAGGGAAATTCCCATTTTTATCCCTATTTTAGAAATCGGTTAAATTGAGTGAGGAAAACCAGTATTCGAGGACTTCAGATTAGTACAAAACTTTTGAGGTTGTGTAGGTGTATGATTTAAGTATTTGTAACGGTGAGGTTACTTTAAAGATCACGAGAGGGAGATAACCGTAGTAAATGATTTGAGTCCGTTATACGGGATAAGTGAGTAAAATGTCTTCAGAACAAGAATTTATAATTATAGGTTGTAGGTACACCAAATTGAGAAATGTGAATAAGTGTTGTATATATATGACTATGTGATTGTGCATATATTAAATGTGTAAAAATTATGCCCACACTACTTGCTATCCTTGAGGTTACCGCGCTGGGACAGTCTTATCTCGAATGGACCTTTATGGGGGATATTGACTCGTACCCTAGAAGATAGGAATCCTAGGTACAGGCTATCGGATCGATAGTCAGACGGTCCTAAGAGACGTGAGGGTATGTGCTGACCTCTTGGACTTGGAAACTATGCTTCGCCTCAATATTGTTTGTGTTTTGTTTCAATACAGTTCGAGAGTGATTTCGAACTTGTATTTCCCTTAGTACGAGTGATACGGGGATTGGATAGCAGAGTATGCCCACACCATAATTATTATGTGGGGTGCTCTTAGAATATATATATATATATATATATATATTATATGAGTATTTAATATATATATTTAAATCTGGAATTTGGGAACTACCTGTTGTGTCTATGGTAAGTAAGAATGGAATAAATATTTCAATTTGGGAATAAGTGTTTGAAAAGTATAATGTGTTACTGAGAAACTTTATTAGTAAATAAGGTTTAAATGAGAACTTTGTGGTTAAATGAAATTAACCTCTTAAACAATTAAAATTGTCAGTTTAAATCTTTCGCGCAACCTAAAATAAGATAAGTTAAACCGTTGGGAAGGTTAGTGCAATAGGCGTGCACATTAGTAGAGAGGTGAGAATTTCTCAAGGGAGTGTCGCACTAATATGGTGTTGCATTGGCCAGTAAACAATTTAAATACTTGCTAAACAAATTTTAAATCGTTTTTACAATCGGGCTCTGACCCGTTTCCATTTTCCTTTCTCTCTTGTATATATATGTATATATTACAGGTGCCCAGCCACAGGGGCGTCTTGCATAGGATCTTTAGAAGGAACGCGCTGCAGCTTAGGTGGGAGTTACAGGCCTTTTGTTTAGACGACTTCATTTGTTGATTCCACTTCTAGCACTATTTATTCAGTTGGGCATATGTCACCCCTTTCCATTATTCAGATGTTTTATTGGATATTGTAAATTCGTTTATTCCCAGTATTTACATTTTGGGATTTATTACTGTCAGGATGTTTTCCCTTTTAGTTTTAATGTTGGAATTACTTAGTTGTATGTTTAATTATTTGGATTGTTTGTTCCAGTATATTTGTTGGATGATTCTTAAATTATGAGTTATGTAAAGTTTTACATGTTGGTTTTTATAATAAAATTTGGAAAGTAATGTCGAAAAATCGTTTTGTCACTTAGCTTAATTATTAGGGTGTTGAATTGGAAAAGTTATTTTTACGACAGTGATGCTAAGAATGAACCAACCGTTCACCTTGATTATAATTTAATAAAGGACTGATCACCCGGTATTTAATTAGGCGGGGTGTTACAGGTGGGAATGATTACCTACATGTGGACCTCTCATAACGTTCTTAGTTGGCTCTCTCACGCGTGCGGAGTTGGCTTTGGGAATGGGAATAATACGATCATCGAAGCCTATACCACCCATATCACCCTTGATTTGGACCGTGCCTAACATCCTATCCAATTTCTCTGACCTAGCATCCAAATCAAACTTAACTTTAGACGAGTATTTCAATATATCCTCTAGCTCACTAATCTTAGACTCAAGCAAATGCCCAGTCTCCTCAAACTCTAGAATCTCCTTCTTCAAAGTCTCCATCAAACCACGAAGACTATCTCTCTCACCCTTATTGTATTTTAGTTTCTCCCGAAAAGTCTTCTCCCGTGCCCTAAAATCCTCAATCAACTTATCATTATTTTCTACGACAGGCTCTTTCAATTTAGCTTGTAACTTCAACTTTTTTCACCTTTACCGCTTCCTCATACAAATCATTAAAGGCAAGTTGCAACTCTTTCACATATATCCCCTCTTCACCAACTTCACCCTCATTCACTTGGTATTTACACACAACGGCCTCGGAAGTGTCATTCATATGAGAATCTTCATGGGAAGATTTATCGTCGTCACTGACATGACATGCCATGAATGCAATAAAGTTACGTTCAATGGGGGAATTATCTCCCTCTTCCAGTTCACTATCACTTAAGGTGGCATTATATGATTTCGGTTTCTTACCCTCCTTCTTAAGTCTAATGGGGCACTCCTTAACCCTATAACCATAACCTCACGACCAAAACACCCATCCGACTCATCCTTCTTATCATTCTCACTTCGATTTTTAGGGACATGCTCTTCCTTGTTGTTCTTGAATTTTCAAGTCTTTTGGAATCTTTCGATTGCTTTTGGAACTTGATAAACTTTTTGAGATTATTTTCCAACAAGGTTACATCCTCAAAGTCAGAATCGGAATCATCATTCGAAACTTTAGTTTCCTCCTTCCGTACTTTCAAAGCAATGTCCCTTTATTTCTTTGGAACTTGCTTGGAGGTAAACATGTCAAGCTCATAAGTTTGTAAGCCACCTATAAGCTCTTAAAGTTCTGTAGATACAAGAGCACCCAAGGAGTTTAAAACGGTTATTTTGGGGTCAAATCTACTAGGCAACGACTTTGAAATTTTCTTAATGACTCAATTGTCGAGTATTTTCTCTCCTAAGTTAAACGACAACTTGACAACGATAGATAATCTATAATAAAAACTCATTATGTAATATCCCACTCGATAAATTAGTCAAATTACATATATGGAATATATATGATGAGGTATAAAGTAGTGTCGAGGAAAAATTAATTTAATTATGGATTATATAGAAGTCCTATATTAAGATTATAGAATTTTTAGGAAATAAATTATGTAAGCCCTTAGTAAAAGATATAAACTATTGGGGCATATGTGAAAGGAATGAAAAAGGCTAAACTAAGTCAAAGAATTCGTTAGTTTTATAAAAGAGCCGTTATCTCGTGGTACAATCCTCTGTTATCCCATGACACAGTTTTTCATTATGAGACTTCAGTAACTAGAGGAAGAAATCGGTAACTTGGAATTAACCGTCGTTCAAACGATGAGGATGATGTTTAAGAGAGTAGAGGATTTCGTTTGAACGACGGGAAGGGTCGTTCGAACGACGTCGATGAGATTTGTTCTCTCTCTTTGCTATCGACGTCCAAACCATGGATCTATTCATATGGCAGTTCTGAAGCTGACCTTCTGACGAAGTAAATAAAGGAAATCGAGTTTAAGATTATGGGTTCAATTGCTTAGCATGTAAAATAAATGAGACTCGAAATTTACAAATCCACCTGCCACATATGTTGTCTTCACAGTGACCATTGGATCAACTTAGGCGATGTGCTGTCGACTAGAGAGTCCCCTAAGATCTGATATAGGAACATTTGAGACTCGAATCTTTCCTTTCAAAAGCCATTAGAATCGTGTAGTTTAATTATAAGAGGAAGATAAAGGCAGTAAGAGGGGGGTCCTAAAAAAGACACCCATCCGATTTTAAGTCTCTCTCATTCTCTAACTTGGAGCTCAAATAGGAGCAAATCCTTCTTCCCAAACCTTTACCACTAAACCTGTAACACCCCGTATTTTTGATGATTTAAATAATTACATGATTAATTATTATTATGGGAATAAGTATGCGATTAATTATTGTTGTTGGATTAATTAAATTAAAATGTGAGAAATTAATTTATTATTAATCCGGATTAAAATAATTATTAACTAGCGTGCCAAGGGTTAATACTTATTATTGTGAACTATTAAATATTACTGTGTGATATGTAATATGGAATTAAGATATTTGATAAATTGTCGGAAGTGAGAAATACGACAGTTGTTAATTTAAGTCTGTCACGCGTGTGAGTCGTGTCGGGACTAATTGAATGGAATAAAAAGAGAATTTATTTTTATTAACTCGGATGGTCATTTCGAGTGCGGCGTTGATTTCAGAAGGGTCGAGATAGTCAAAATAGTATACCCGGATGTTTAGTTTGGGTCCCAGAGCGATTTTAGGCCAGACCGGCACCCCGAGAGGGCATTATAGTAAATTGTATTTTTGGGCTAAATTAATGGACGAAAATTGGGACTTATTATATCAGCCAAGAAAGTTCATTAGGGTTAACAGGTTACACAAATCAAGAACGACCATGGAGGGTGGGAGGGATAACCATTTTCCAAGAGAGAAGACTCATTTGGCATCACCTTGCATAACCGTGACCACCAACGCGTAGATCGCGAAGAGAGGAACGCGTATATGCCAACATCACCAACGGATCAGACCGTCATATTCGAGGCAAGTGTTTATTACTTGCTTTCTTTTAGCAATAATCATGCTCATGTTAGTATAGGTGGATTTAATCTTGATTTATATGTTAATTGGGTGAAAATTGGAGATTTAAATTGTGATTAAGGATTGGTTTAATTACTGGTTGGAATTCCATCATGTATGTAGAGGATTAATCACGGAATTTGATTATATATTAATGAACGAATCTGGGTTGATTAGGTTCTTGAATTGAAAATTTGTAAACTAGGGTTCATATGAATTGATTTGGGGATTTTATATAATTATGGTGATTTATGACGAATTAATGATCCTAGGAGGTTAGGAATGATTTATTGTGACACCCCGACTAATTAAATACCGGGTAGCTACTCCTTTATTAAATCAATTCAAAATGCCAAGTTGGTTCAGTTAATATCATCACTTGTTGAAAACATTTTAATGATTACTAACCACCTAGTATTTAAAAAGTGAGTTGCCAAATTTTAAGTTAACTCTGATTAACATGCAATAAGTGAAATGTAAAGGATAACATAACCATTCACAATAAAGTCCAACTATAGTAAATCAACAAGTAAAAATGAGTCTAGAGGAAATACTCCTCACAACAATCCCAATATGGAAAGAAATAAAACAAGTCTGCATCCTGAATTAATTACAAACCAAAGTTTGAATAACTGAAATATAAAAAGTCTCTAATAGAAATGGGCGACATGCCCTACTAATGATGAAACTGAATGTGGAGTCAAGACTGGAAAATGAGGCGTCTACTATCAAGGCCCTGTAACTTCCACAACAGCTACAGCTCGTCACCTGAATGAAAATCCTATGCATGGTGTCCTTGTGGCTGGGCACCTAAAAAGGTTTTTACAAAAAAATAGATTTGAAAGCAAACGGGTCAGAGCCCGAAAGTGGAGAGTATTTTAAAAACAGCAAGTGCTTTAATAACATTAAAACAATGAATGCAAAGTACATGTTAGGACGTGCTCTCACATGAATTACTCACCTCTCGATTAATTGTGCACTCCTAACGTACCGTACCCATTCAAGTGATTCTCATATCTAACTAAACCGACATAAGTTCTAACCTTTCCACTCGATTCACAATATGAATTCCCAATATTATCACTTAAACAACTAGCTTTAATTAAACTCGGATTTTCAATTTTTAACATTACAATTCACGGCATGTTATCCCTTTTTAACTTCTCAAGGAGTTACAATAAATTATTCTCGCAATTAAACATAACAATTCCTTTTCAGTTAACCGTATATTATTCACATCATAAATATACAATACAAGCACCCCGAGGCTAAGCTGCGGTGCACACATACTCTGCTATCCATCCCGGTACATCACGTACATAAGGATTACAAATTCCGAATCTCTCAGGAATTGTTAGAATAAGCACAACACACAAAAATGGAGGCGAACATAATTCAACATATCCATGGGTCACGTACATACCTACGCTCCATAGTCAGCTGACTTATTAACTCACAAATAAGTCATTTTAGCATTATGTTCTTAAGGTACCAATCTAAATCCGGGCACACAAGGATTAGATGGCCCTAAGAGAACGTAAACCTCCCGTGATAGCAAGTATGGTAGGTATGTCATACACATAAAATCATATACATATACTAAGCATGCACACCTCTTAGTAATTTCCATAATATATTAGTGGTATACTTCTCATTCTTATACCAATACACGTGTCCCCGGTTTATATATACACATCATCTATTATCCTCACGTCGTAATTAGTTATTCGCGTCCTAACCCACAATTACCATTTGGTTCAAATCATTCTTCTATATTTTTACTCCCCAATATATATCCCGAATATCCCAACTATATCAATTAGTCATCAAGGTGAGGTTATCTCTACCATTAACCAAGGTTACGGGACACTAGAAATCAAACCAGTCCAAAAAGGCCAAATTGTCAACTCGTTAGAAGTCTCGTTCGAACGAGGTCGTTCGAACGAGAGTTCGTTCGAACGAAGTGGGCATCTAACGAGATCTCGTTCGAACGAAAGGCATCGAACGAAAATCCCACTCGTTAGAAGGCAAACTATCAACTCATTAGAAGCTCGTTCGAACGACCTGAGCAGGTCTTCTAACGAGGTGACAGTTCGAGCCCATAATTTCTAAATTCGTTTTTCCTCCAACTTTCTCTTCTCAAAACTCATCCAAACATTATCCCAACAGTTTTTTAAGGTTTCTTATCATTCATAAACATACTTAGGTCGTATATTAACATATATATGGGATCAAATCATCCTAAACCACATCTAATCATCAAATCTCCCCAATTTTCCCCCAAATCTCATGAACATGAAGCCTAGAAATTTAAAGTCTTCAATTTCCATAAATAAATACGTTTTTATAACATAAAAAGTAGAAATTCTTTTAGTTTAATCACCCAACAACAATTCTACATGCAAACCTATATCAAAATCTGAATTTAACTCCAAATTACATGGGTTTTTACAAGTCTCCCAATACAATGAAATTTTCATAAATGTCTAAGCATGGAAGAAGCATTCGCTTGAAATTAACGTAATTAAACCACTTGCCTCGGATTGTTATTTGAATTTGCTGTTGAATTGATGAAGGTTGGTCTTTCTCTTTCTCTCCCAAGGTTGAAGGTTGAAGATGGAGGTTAAGGTTCTCTCTTTGGAAACTTTTCTAACTTTTTCCTCTAACTCCCGTTGCCCTCTAATCACCTAAGTGCTGGTAATGGGTTAGTGGGTCATTAATTTCCTAATATTTAACTCCCAAAATTCGTTGGTTAATTATCCTGAAATTTCAAAATTACCAAAATACCCTTTTAAGTTGCCGGTATGGCCCAAAAATGCCCCGGGACCCAAACTAAACCTCCGGCTAGTGTTTTCTGACTATTTCGACCCTTCCGGACTCGTTGGCGCACTCAAAATGACCATACGATTGATAAAAATAAAATTCACTTTTTAATTTAAATAATTACATTCCTGACGCGACTGTCACGCGCGTCCCAACAAAATTTCCCAAATTGCTGTATTTCAATCTCGCGACAATTTCAATAGTTTCAATATTCATATAACATCATATGTATACACATTATAATCAAATACCAACTCACATCTTGTTAGTATTTTATCCTGATTAATTCTCAATTAATTCACATTTAATTTAATTAATCCCATAAATAAATACCGATAAAAATGCGGGGTATTACATACTTCCCCCCTAATAACAGAATTTAGTCCCGAAATTCGGAACTAAAAAGTACCTGGTAAAAATAACTCTGGATAGCGTTCACGCATCTCATCCTCGCGTTCCCATGTGGACTCCTCGATATTATGATGTCGCCACTGAACACGCACTAACGGAACTATCTTTGACCGCAGTTTTCGCTCACTTCGGTCCAAAATAGCAATCGGCCCCTCCTCGTAGGAGCTATCGGGCTGGAGATCGATGTCCTCCAAAGCAATGTGAGAATGAGCGAAATCATCTCTAAGATATTTCCTTAGCGAGGAAGTATGAAACACATCATGTATCCCGTGTAAATGCTCCGGTAACCCAAGTCTATACGCAATAGACCCAATCCGATAGATGATAGGAAATGGTCCCACGTATCTCGGTGCCAACTTCCCTTCTTCCCAAATCGCATAATCCCCTTCATAGGAGATACTCTGAGTAAAACCTGGTCCCCCACTTGGAACTCCCTGAAGAACCTCTTCGCATCAGCATAGCTCTTCTGCCGATCCTGAGCTACCCGAATGCGACTTCGTATCAATTTTATCCTCGCCGAAGTATCCTGAATCACTTTCGGCCCAAGTAGTTTGTTTTCCCCCACCTCTAACCAACATGCTGGGGAACGACAAGGTCTACCGTACAACGCCTCAAATGGAGCCATGCCAATGGTGAACTGGTAGGAGTTGTTGTAAGAAAACTCCACCAGTGGAAGATACTGCTCCCATCCACCCCCGAAGTCAATGATGCACATCCGCAACATGTCCTCCAACATCTGATTTGTACGCTCGGTTTACCCATCGGTCTGCGGATGATAAGCCGTACTCAACCGTAATTCCGTGCCCATGGCCTCCTGAAAACTCTCCCAAAACCATGAAACAAATATCTTGTCTCGGTCAGACACGATATTTAGGGGCACACCGTGAAGTCTCACTATTTCTGCAATAAAAAGCTGGGCATACTGTCCCGTAGTGTAGTCTGTCCTTACGAGTAGAAAATGAGCGACTTTGGTCAACCTGTCCACAATCACCCAAATGGAGTCGTGACCTCTCTGTGACGTAGGCAACCCCGTGATAAAGTCCATGGAGATGTCATTCTGGTTCGAACGACATGTCATTCTGGTTCGAACGACATGCCATTCTGGTTTAAACCACAGGGTGAATTTCTGGGAATTTGCTTAGAGCCCAGTTTGGAGTTTATTGCTTATTGGAGTGAGAGAAACTACGAAATAGTAAATTTAAATAAGATGGAATTTCGGAAAAGTATGTAAGAATAAATACTTTAATTATTTCGGTATAGAGAGAGAGTATACCTTGGAGATTACGAGAGAGATAGTAATCTAAATATTTATACTATACGTAGAGATGAGATTAAAATACGTATAAAGAGTGTATATGTAGGTTGGAGAAATACCTATAAATTATAATAGGATGTGTGTATGCCTATTATGTGATATTATAGTTAAGAGAACTAATGAGTGATAACTCGGGGTTGCATAAACTCTATTATTAAGTGTTCTAATGGGTGATAACCCGGGGGTACAAAGATGATTATTGTTTGGCGCACTAATGGGTGATAACCCGGGGGTGCTGGATTAATATTGATAGGTGCATTAATGGGTACTAACCAGGGGATGCAATATTTTATTCTTAGGCGCACTAATGGGTGATAACCCGGGGGTGCTGAATTATTATTGAGAGATGCATTAATGGGTGCTAACCCGGGGATGCATGATTTTCGGGAGATATGCACTAATAGGGCTTAGTCGGGGGTGCATGATTAGTATATATATATATGTATAAGGATGATGTGACTATATATATATATATATATGGACTTGTGAATATTACTACTGTGTGAAATTAGTAGATTTGGTAATAATAATAATTATTACATTGTACCAAGCGGTCTTAACCTAAGGTTGCATGATTAGTGTATATATAGGGATGATGAGACTATATATATGTATGAGTGTACTTGGATAACTTTCTACTTTGTGAGACTAGTTGATAAAATGAAAATGAGAAGTAAAATGATCTTATTGAATAAAAGATTAACCATTCAAATGGTGAATAATGAAATTTAGTATGTGAGATAAACTATCTGAATAGCGTATTGTATGGGCGATACGGGAAATACTACTAGTGAGCATAGTTAGTATTAGTATGGTTTCTGACTAGTTAGACTGGGAGGTATAACTAGGGGGAGATTAGATGTACGTTAGGCGTGCACAATAGACGAGAGGTGAGAAACTCATGTGAGAGTTCGATAACTAACATGCGTATAAGACTTGTTTTAAGAACCAATTTTAAATTCTTGCTAAAATATTTTTACACATCGGGCTCTGACCCGTTTCTTGTATCTCTTCTCTCTTTTGCTATATATATGTATTATATCAGGTGCTCAGCCACAGGAGTATCAGATTTAGAGATTTGGATTGCTTGACGTGCTGCAGCTGCTGTGGAAGCTGTAGGTCCTTGCAGTAGACGCATCTATCCTTTCCATTCAGTTTTATCTAGACTTCTTGTTTAGGGCATATGTCGCCCACTTCTAGTTCTTTCATCAGAGTTATTGTATTCAGTTTATTGTATGGTTTGGAGTTTTGAATTGGGAGGTTTTATCCAGTCTTATATATTTCAGTACTTGATTCATGTTCAATATTTATTTACACTCATATGTGTGGTGAATGGTTTATATTTTAAGATGGAAAGAAATGGATTTACTTGGTTTTATTAAAATTGGAAATGTTTTGACACCTAGGTTAATTTTATATTAGGGGATTAATATGTTAAAAAGTTTTTCGACAGTGATGCTGAGAATGAACCAACTGAATATCCTGTTTTAAATTGGTAGAGGATTGATCACCTTATATTTAATTGGGCGGGGTGACACAAAACCTCACTGTTTAAATAAAGCTACAAAATTAAAGAGTTGTTATAGGGGATTTCTATGGGGTTTTAAAGAAGACTTTGCTGAGGGTATTCTTGGAGAAATGAGGTGTTTTTGCGGTAGCATTTTCTTGGAGTGTGTTGGGACTTCCATAGAGACCTGTTTGGTGGAGTTTTTGTGACTACCTTTTAGGGCCACCTTTGGAGGTGGGGGAGTCACACATCTTCATCACCACCACCACTTTGGAGCTATTTAGGTGGGTAAACTACTCTTGTTGTATTGAGACTCTATTTGATGAGTAGTGTAGCCTTATTGTTGCTGATTAAGAGTAGGTTTGCGATGATATTTGATGTGTTCTTAATTATTGAAAGTAGACATTTTTATGGAATAAAATTGTGTAGAAAATATTGTTGTAATGTATTTTCTTAATAAAATGAAAGTAAAAATTTTATAGAATAACAATGTGTAGAAAATATTAGTTTTGTATATTTTTTGATAAAATCGAAAATGGACATTTTTATGGAAATAAAAATGTAAGAAAATATTATTATAGTGTATTTTCTTAGTAAACTGAAATAAACATTTTTACAGAATAAAAATGTAAGAACTGTCATTTTTGGTATATTTCTCATGAAAAAGAAATAATAATATTTTTATGGAATAAAAAATGTATAAAATGTTATTCTAGCACATTTTCTAGTAAAAGAAAGCAATGAACATTTTTATGGAATAAAAATGTAGAAAATGTTATTCTAGTAAAAAAAATAATAGACATTTTTATGGAATAAAAATGTAAGGAATTATTATTCTTGTTTAGAATAAAAGGAAAATACATGTTTATTGCAAATGGTATAAATTCTAGAATGAATGTATGTTTAATCCCCTCGGTAGGATTTTAGGAATTAAAGTCCACTTTCTCGTACGTATAAACTTGTAGTATTTTGATACTAAATATACGAGCAAGTTTAAGGAAAGTTGTGTTGGGTCTAAACATCTAATAAGACAAATGGAGATTTTGAAGTATATTATGTAAAGGTGTTATTTTACATATTCGAAGTGTAAAAGTGTCAAGTGTGAGAATTTGGGTAATAGTGTGGTATTGAACAAGTGTTCAAATAGCTAAAGGCGTTTCAAATGTTAAGTTGGAAACTTAATAATCATTTGAGAAATAACACTTGTTAAGGAACTAAATTGCAAGTTTAAAAAATTGGTAATTTACTTAAAGTGGAACATTTTGATGGAATAAATATGTTAAAAGCATGTCTTTACGCTAATGTTTGTGAAATCGAATTAAGTCCTAAAACGTGATAGTCAGAATTAAGTATCCCAATGGGTCAAAATAGTTAGAATTAAGTATCCGGCAGTAGTATTTGAGTTTCCAGGGCTTTTTAGATTAGTCCGGACTCATGTCGGGGCACTTCGGTAATTTTAATGTAGCCTAATGACCAGATTTTAGGATTTATGTTTTAAACCATAAGGGTTAGCTGGGTGAGGCAGTCATATCATTATTTATAAACCCTAAGGGAGAAGGAAGAGAGGATAAAGAAGATAAAACAAGGGAGAAAGCTAGAGGAGGCCAATTCAGGAAGGGATTCGGGAAAATTCTAGAAACAACCCAACACACACAAAGTAGATCAGATTCTACAAACACCCCGAGGCAAGTAATTAACTTGCTTTAATTGAATAGTAGTAGATTCTATTCATATGATACTAGGTGGTGTGAAAAATTGTTTTGGGTGGGGTTTTCACATGTAAAAAGGGGGTTTTGCGAAATTAATCCCATGTATTGTAGTAAATGATTGAATTGATGTTGTTATATGAATCATATTTGCCGGAATTAAAACTTTGCTAGAGATTCATAGGCTGATCAATGATTGATTGTGGGTTTTTAAATCAAATCTAGGGTTATATTGAGATGTTCTTCATTGAGACCCATTTTAATGGATTAATTAGATCATGTTAGTTAATCTTTGAAATTAAGATGATTGTTTGAGGTTAAAACCATCTAATAATATTTCCCTTAGGTTCTACATGTGGTGGGGAATGTATAATATCATGTAGAGGGTGTTTGGGATGAAATTGAAGAAGGAAAATATGGGTTGAATTCGCTGTACAAGTCCAGCGAATCGTTTCGCCTCTTGGTCAAACCGGTTCGGTTCCCTTTCTTAGTCAAGTCGTGGATTTGTATACCTGTTCATTATGAACGCGTAGCCTCCAGTTTCGTATTTTTTGTATTTTTTTAATTAGTTATGAATTTTATACGGAAGAGTGTACGAGACCAAAATCCTTAGTTTGTAATCTGGGGATGGATTTTATCTTAGGCCTTATTATGTTTTGGATGATTACAAAATCTTTTGGATATATTCTCTTAGTTGATATGAATTCATGGTTGAAGATATTGAGGGTAAGTTAATGATTTCACATACTTCTGCATATTATGTCTAGTAAGGAAAATTTTGGGTAGACGAGAGTTAGCTTGATATACTTGTACGCATGGTATTTATGGAATAATAATACTCGGGGCGCACTAGATTGAACGAATAGAGTGAGTTCCAATTTATGCATTTAGGACTAGTTGGGAGAGTTCAGTAGAATTTAATAATGAGAAACATGTTATATTATTTAATTAAGAGTCTAGGTATAAACTCGGGATAAGTGGGCTAGTGCTTCGGGTGATAGGCACAGATTGGTCGGGTATTGTAAAAATATATGCGGCTATAGAGATAGTATATATATATACGAATATGAATAATATATGCGTGTAGGATATTTATGTGAAACATACCCCTCTAGTGCTATTAGTAGAGGTTTCGCGATGTGGATGATCTTCTTTGGCAAAACACTAGCATGCTAAGTATCAACTCCAGGTCATAACGTCGTGTTTATACCTTGTGTGATGGTTATTTGAAGTGAGACGATTAGGGTATGATTAGGATTCACTGTGTAAAGACTATGGCCGCCTCCAATACGTTTGCGATTTTACCGAGTCGGAGTGAGAGTCTGACTACCGGTAACCATGATGAAGTGAGTATCCCCTGGATGATGATAATATTATAGAGAAAGACATACAATGAGTTAATATTAGGGGGAAGGCATCTAATGAGTTAGTACTCGGGGGATGGTATCCAATGATTCTGTACTTGAGGCCAGCTTCCTCGATCTTCAATTGAGCTCCTACAATGCCTTGATCCGGAATCAACTTAGTTAACTACTCACACTCCTTTTTGACGTCACTAATTTTTAATGAATCCTTATATAGTTTCTCATCTAGTTTCTTAATTAGTAGTTTATATCTAAGTAAGGGGTTAACCTATAAGCCCCTACTACATGAATTAAGCCATTAAGCCTGGAAAGAGAGTTGCTCACTTGTTAAATATTCGACAAAAGCTGGATGAAACGACAAGGGAGTTCTTCACAAGATTTAACATGGAAATATTGAATTAATTGATTATGATGAGAAGATTTTCATCATCGCCATAATGAGTGGTTTGCTGCCCATGAAGTTATATTGGGCATTGGCTAAAGAGCCACCGAGCACAATGGCTGAGCTCCTGGACAATGCTGATAAGATTATGAATGGTAAATAAGCTATAGAAGCAAAAGAGTTGAGCCATGCTGAGTTCGACACTGACAAAAGCTCCGAAAAGAAGGAAAGTTCTAAGGACAGAAAGAAAATAGATAAGCTAAAGAAGTATGATAAGTATACCCTACTCATTGTGGGCATCCACTAGGTCCTTTATAATATTCGAGGAAGTAGGGACATCAAGTGTCCCGAAAAATCGATGGTTCCACATAATAGAAGGGATAAGAGAAAGTAATGCGAGTTCCACAAGGACCACGACCACAACACCAACAGCTGCTTGGCCTTGAAGAATAAAAAGGAGGATATGACCCAATGAGGAAAGCTGGAAAAATTTATTGACAAGGGTGGCCGAGCAGACAAAAGGGACGACAAGAAGCCACGGATACGAACTAAGTTTCCCCAAAAAAAGGCTAACCATAAGAAGTGTGGCCGAGATGAGGACTCGGACGATGGGTCTGATCCAAATTTTCCAAAAAATCCCAAGGAGCCTGTGAATAAGGTCTCCATAATTTCTCTCATATGTCTCTTTAAAACGGGAGGTGACGTTACTTGTGGTGATGGACCAATATAGAGGAAATATTACCTAAATGAGGCAAAAGGGTGTGCTCATGTCAGGGAAGTGAACTTGATCGTTGATGTGTAAATTCATCCATAAAAGGTTAATAAGGATCATCTTATTATTTATTTTTTTAAAGATGACCTATATGTGGTATTGTATTTACACGACAACTTTCTCGTAGTCACCATTATGGTTCACGAATGTAGAGTGGTGATAATTCTGGTGGACAATGGTAGTTACGCATATGTGATTTTTAACCACTGCTTCAAGAAGCTGGGGTTGGAAGATAGAAAGATAGAAGCATATCGCAGGTCGCTCATCGATTTTTTAGGGCAGATTGCATACCCCATGGGAGCAATCGAGTTACAATTCATCACTGGCACGTGACTGCCCTGTTGAATCGAGATAATATGTTTCTTCATCCTTGATGACAATGTCCTCTTGATTTATAATACTATCTTCAGCAAGATTGACTTAAAGAAGTTTGAGATTGTTCCCTCCACTATCCACTAATGTTTGAAGTTCCTAACGAAATATAGAGTTTGTGTAGAAAAGGAAAATCAAGTGGATGCATGCGAATGCTATTACACATCGATAGAGCATGAGGAACATAAAAAACTAAGGACCACTTATCAGATGAAGACATTAGATCTTCGAGATTAAGAGAAGTTGAATACAAGCGAGGTCGTTGAGAAGATCGAGACAGTCACTCTAGACGATGAGCAATTAGAGAGGACAACCCATATCGGCTCATCACTAGATCTCGCCCTTTAGGAGGAACTAGGTGATTTTCTTAGCCATAGAAAGAGCGTGTTTTCCTGGAGTCATAAGGAAATGCCGGATATAGATCCAAAGTTTCTTTGCCGTGAACTTAGTATCATGAAGGATGTGAAGTCCATCAAACAGAAACACCTTGTGTCAATCCAATAAGTAGAAGAACATGACCATTCAAGAGGAGATTGACAAGTTGAAGAATGCAAACTTCATTGAGGATGTAAGGTACCTAGAACGTCAATCGAACGTTGATATGGTTCAAAAGAAGAATAACAAGTGGCGCATGTTCGTCCATTTTACCTACGCCAATAGGACTTTCCTTAAGTACCACAATCCACTACCCTAAATTGATTAGCTAATTGATGCCACTGCTGAACATAATCTTGACATGATCTGCTCAGTTTCATAGAGGGGGCTAATTGCAACAATAAATATAGTTCAAGTGGGTATTAAAACTTTTAAGGGGTTATCCGCCAAAGGCACAAGATATGAGCAGATTTTTGGCACTTAACCCAGTTTTTTAGTCACCCAAGTTTCTAATGTTGATATATCTGCTATAAACCTTGTGTGGAGTTGAATCTTCTCCTTCGTCATCTTCTTCTTCATCTTCATCTTCATCATCATCATCATCATCATCATCATCATCATCATCATCATCATCATCTTCTTCTTCTTCTTCTTCTTCTTCTTCTTCTTCTTCTTCTTCTTCTTCTTCTTCTTCTTATTATTATTATTATTATTATTATTATTATTATTATTGTTGTTGTTGTTGTTGTTGTTGTTATTATTATTATTATTATTGTTATTATCATCATCATCATCATCATCATCATCATCATCATCATCATCATCATCATCATCATTATTATTATTATTATTATTATTATTATTATTATTATTATTATTATTATTATTATTATTATTATTATTATTATTATTATTATTATTATTATTATTATTATTATTATCATCGTCATCATCATCATTACTATTATCATCATCATCATCATCATCATCATCATCATCATCATCATCATCGTCATCATCATCATTATTATTATTATTATTGTTGTTGTTGTTGTTGTTGTTACTATTATACAATGAATACATAAAATATAGCAATAGCAACAAGGGAATAAAGTACCGGCGAGAAAAAAAATGCCCAACCCAGCAAACCCCCAAAACAAACCCACAAGAAGGTAATATAAAACTTGTTTGAAAAAAACAGTACAAGTAACTGCACTCTAATTTAGTGTGATGGATGTATAAATGATCAAAAAAAAAATTGAAATACCAAATATACAACGACAATGGTACTCCTATGTAAGCATTCAAATTCAAAAGAAACTCAGCTTTAAAGTTCTATCCATGTGAAGAACTACCACATCACATGGAAAATGGTACTCTCATTTGGTAGACCGAGTTTTCAATCGAAGATCTAGTGGGACTCAATTATACTATATTGACTGAAAAAGGAGAGTAAGAGAGGTTAAGATCTACTCGACAAAAGATGAATAAAGGCAAAATATATCAGGAAGAATAATAAAAGAGAATATGAATTAATTAAGCTTACTGGTCATCTTTCGAGACCTGATAATATCTTTCTGCATGCTGGCGTTGACTGATAAGTTGGGCAAATCGCTCATCATGTGTAATTACTATTAGCTGAGAGTTCACCTGATCTTTTCGATCCTCCATTATTCTGGTGAAGAAGAAAAAAATAGGCAGCATAAATAAAATATATGCCTCATAATACACCAAATTAATGTGTTAGATAACCACTAGGCTCCGTTTGTGTGGGAATTGTTCAGTTCGCAATAAAAATATTTTACACCCGAGTAAAAATAAAAATAGTGATAAGTTCACCTTTTCAGAGTAAAAAAAAATATCATGTACAATTGTAAATTAGCGTACACATTTGTGTATTTTCGAAAAAATAATGAACAAAATTTTGAGACTGCATAGTTGAATGCTTCTTAATGTTTTACTTTTGCCTGGGTGAATTACTCTCACTTGGTTGAGAAGTAAAATGGTAAAACTTGTTTCCCCTATTTCAAGTTAAATATTTTGCTCTTAAAGTTGGGTCCTAAAACCCTATGTAGCCACCAATATTGTCCCCGACTTAACCGTCGTGTGTCCAGGGGTTTTAACTCAAGTGGCCTCGGTACTAGTTAATGGTCTACTTAAGTTTTGTATGTTGCGCTCCACATCTTTCGATATGGGAGGATTATTTGATAAACGAGATATTTAACAATAGTATTTCGGACACCATGGTATATAGGTGAAAATATTTCTCATTATTTTACTTTATCTCGGTGAAAAATTTCACTCCGAGCCAAATGCAGCTATACTGAATACTATATGGATTTTCTCTTAATTATAGGTTGAGGTTTCGGAATTCATTATTCTTGCCTCTCAAGTACCATTCAAACTTAAAGATATACCTAATAGTGCTTGTTTTAGAAGAAAAAATTCAGAGATTGGTGGTCATTGTTACCTCTCAACGGTTATGAGGTAAAAGAGCCTATGAATTTGAACATGAGATACACCCATTAAGATGGTTTATTCAGACGAAAAACAAAGATATTTTTCATATTCAAATTTCAGACTTCAGATATCAAAAATGAAAATAAATGTACCCTTAGACTTATTTATTGGTAATTCACTTTATACTTTTTTTTGTAAATTCATATTTCTCAGTGCGAGAAAAATACACAAAAATTTATTATTTTACATGTTATATGAATTAAAAATCCATACCTGAGTATAACAGCAGCAAGTGACTCGGAATTTAGAGCATCTAAGTTAGTGGTTGGTTCATCTAGTGCTAGTATTCCACATTCGAGGCAAAAAGTTTCAGCTAATGCCAATCTTATGATAAGTCAAGTAAGGACATGAAACCAGACCAATAGATGCTTCAAAAGGAAAACGCCATTAGTAACTTTTTGTTTCGTATCTTTGACCCCGAACAAACAATGCAAATATGCGATTGTCAAAAGTGTAAAGAGGCGCAACCTAATCCCCCCACCCCAACCCTACCTTGCGAGAGAAGATTGGAATTATTGAGAGATGAAGAAGATCTCAGTTATAGAATGGCCAAATTGCAATCCAAAACTATGCTTTAGTTTGTGAGAAACCCTCTAAACTATTTTAGATGCACAAAAGGAAAAGGAAAAGGAAAAGGAAAAGGAAAAGGAAAAAAGACTCAACCTTGCCAAAGAACTTCTGGGAACATCTCAACAACCATAAAACATGATATTTAGGGACAAGTATGGGGGATTGTGCAACAAAATGTATAGCTCAAGTTTTTTTTATGCACTTTATCTTTTTAGAGAATCAATCAATCAGAACTATTTTTAATGCAAAAGAAAGAAAAGGGGAAACATAAAAAAAATGAACCATGCAAAGCCCTTATTGGTAAATTTTTTAGACAAAATATCCTTATTTTTAGCGACACAAGCGGGGATCTTTGGATTTGCGTTAATTATATATCAAGGGGTTTTCTTGCAAAACGTGCATACTTTAGGGTTTTTGCGCACTCCGTGCCAATAAAACAATGAATCAGAGAAATTCCCGTTACACAATAAAGCATCAAACTGTTTCATTTTATCACTACCTTTTGACCAGTAGTGCACCTTCCTCGCATTTCTAGCTCTGCATCACCAGTTTTCATTAAAACCTACATGCATACAAAAAGGAAAGAAACAAAACATAAACAAAATTTAATCTTTTTTTCCTAGCAGAAATTTAGAAGGGAAAAAAATAAGATTTGAAAGATAAAAATGTTCATATTTACTCTGTAGCTTTATGACCGAGTACCAACACCTTCAGAATTTGAATGAATGCTTATGTAATCTATATCCTGTCCCCTGTAAGTTTTCTGCCATAATCCTCATATAATGTTGTTTATTTCTTCCATTTTCATTGTGTGGAAGCGCATGAGAGCTATGAAAGAAAGGAACATATCAAAAAGAAGAATATCAAGATGCATAGTAAAAATCACTTCAAAAATTATATACAATAAATTATACATGTGTATTATAGAACACAAGAAGAAAAAAGTAAGCTAACAACCGAAATATAAAAAATGCCCGCTTCTGTAAGAGGCATCATATTTTTTTTCCCAGGTGTACACATAGAATGTTTGTTGTTAATGTTATTGACATTTTAGCTTGTGGGTGATTGGGGTTGTTTTCCATAATGCGAAGTTTGATATACCCAATGTTTTGATATCGTTGAACTTCACATTACAATATTTTAGTAATTTTCTTCTTTCCCCGGGGGGGGGGGGGGGTGTCGGTAAGATGATTGATAGAGGTTTTATTTGACTTTACCCCTGTTGATAGTTCAATACATTGAAACATCCTCTTGAAATAAAAGGGGTAAGTCTAATGATTGTTTTATTTGACTTTACCCCGCGTTGATAGTGCAATATGTTGAGATACACCTTGAGTTGTAAAATTAGTCAAAACTAGATGGTTAGTAGCTGATTGTAAAATTAGTGACAAGTCACAATCACCCGAAGAGCACACTTGTCAAGTGCATTGTAATATATGTCGAGATCCTTGTTAGCCATCTCAGTTGTCTGCCAAACAGGTAACATGTCTATCATATAATCAGAAAATTTTGATTCAGTAAACAATCAAGATATTCAAATTGTCTTGCTCCTTGAGTTGAATTAGTTTATCAAAGTGTCGTTTGTTAATGTCCTTGTATTGTGCCTGTTTAAGATCAATTTTATTCTGGGAAATGTTGCTCTGATAAACAAACTTTTTACCATGAAACCTGTTTAACTGCAACATATAAAAACCTTTTAGTTATCTGATCACAATTTGATGTATTAGTACACTTTAGTTCTAGAAAAAATATGAGATAACTACTATATATACATATATATTAATGATGTAGATAGGCTTTATTGTTTAGCTTTATTAATTGTTATCATTAAATGTAATAAAATGAGTTTAGTCCTCTTTAGTAAATATTAGAGTAGGTGAATAATATTTGTCTTTAATGCTTTCCTATTTAGAGTGGGAATACTAATAATATAAATAGGTAATGATGTAATAGGGATCTCATTATTATTTGGCTTGCTAATATAATTTTCAAATTCGTGTCTGTATTTTATCTCTTCTTCGGATCCAATTGGTGGTGTTTGCATCTATTAAAGCATAGTGGTATTGGTTAAGTCAAAAAATTCATAGTTGAGATTAAATAGCTCTTTGTCATCCAACAGCCCCAGATTCTTTCTGCAAATGGCAATGATTGTATATAATTACAAGGCCACGAGCTTTGATGAGGAAGAGGATATGTACATGCGATAGAGAGAAAACATAGTGATTAAGATAAGTTACTATATATAATATCTATGTATTGATGATTGGCTGAAAATTAAAATTAAAGAAAAAAAATAATGATTTTTTAACTTTTACACATGATTTTTAAATCATGAAAATTGTCAAAAACATTAATAATAATTTGTTATTAGTATTTACTTCACATTAAAAAAATATTTGAGTAACAATATAAGTATGAATAATTCGTTGTAAGCATGCATAATTGTAGAAATGAATTTCGGTTTGTGCAATAGAAACGTATTCAGGTATGAACATGGGTAATCTATAATGAACATGATTGTTATAGTACATACGATTAAACTACGATCAGCATTGGTGTAATGGTAATATATTAATTAATGATAGTACACTACTAGCATATAAGAATGATACATAGGTAATACAGTGGACACAGATAGTCCCATGGACTAAAATATAGTCATAAGTAAGCACGATCTATACGAAGCATACATAGGTATTTAAAAGAAAAACAGGTAGTCCAGTGGACCAAAATATCGTTTGAAGTAAGCATGATATACCGCACCATTATAATGGGTCTACCTCGATATACTAGCATGTTGCAAGCACAAATACACCAAAAGAACACAACAATTGTGCCTTAGGCATCAATATTTACTAATATATGCATATATATACATACATTAGAGGGTCTGATCAGTTAACTGCAATACACATTAATAATTAAAACCAATAACTTAATAAACTCTATATATTATAAAGTCTTTGGTATTCAACTGCGTTACATGATGGATAATGAAATAGTGTTTTACTTGATCGATTTTTAAAATTACCCTCCAACAGTAACAAAGTTTAAATGTTAGAATGAAATTAGGAAAAGTGTGTGCATATATTGTATTAAATAAAAATTACTGGAATGGTTCATACATTAGTAATAAGTTTTAAGAAATGACTATTGAAGCTTTCTTATTAACTAAAGTAGAGATATAGCATGTGAGTTCTCAAGCTGGAGAGAGATTTTGTTATGGGATAGTTTTTAACGAGAGGATTAGTGGAGTTACTCTTCAAGGATAGATGTACTCCTAGCCACGACTACAATGCCAATTAGAAAGCTCACATTATCAAGGATTAAAGAATCAACTTCTGCTTCTTATTCAAATAATTCCACTCTTAATTTCCACGAACTCTGGAGATACACTTTGTTGATAATGTTCTTGCTTAAACATCTTTTTAATCCCTAATTACTAGGGACCCTGATTTTGTAGTCCAAACAAAAGAGTTTGAACAAATCACTATCATGCTTCCTATCAGGGTCAAATGGACCTGTCTGACAGGGTTTGGGAGAGGTGTCATGCTCTATCGAGGGAGCTTATTGTTGGGATTCTTTGAGGGACTGGATTGGAGCATAGAGAGCAAGAAATCGTTATGGCTTTAGACTAAACCATTCCAAGCACACTTAGTAAAACATCAAGGTGATCCGAAGCACCTGTGCAAGGTCATTCAAAATACCTCATTAAATTTTGGCGCCAAAAGTAGTGTATATTTTAAGAAATCATTTGCCATCTCGTTAACATGCATTATCAGCCACACATTGAGCAAAGTCTAATTTTTCAATTAAAACGTATTCAAATCTAAAATCGAGAATTAGTAATGTATTAAAGTAATATATATATATATATATATATATATATATATATATATATATATATATATATATATATATATATATATATATATATTTTCTTTTTTTTTTAAAGCTCATTCAAAAAAGACAAAGCCAAAAGTTAGATATTTCTCACAAATAGTCACACCAAAGTGTAGATCGCGACGAGAGGATCAACCACATACCAAATTCAATCAAAGAATCAGAAATCCATACTAAGGTAAGTGTTTATCTTTCTCCTCTTTTAGCAATTATTGTTCCTGTTGATTTAGATTAAATGGTATAAACTTATTGCAATGAAAACTTAGGTTTAATTAGACGGATTTGTAAGAAAATCTTAGGATTATGAGATGGGTATTCATGTAGAGGTTTTGCCCTTTAGTAAACTATTAAATTTGTAGATTTTTGTCTTAATCATGAATTATAATAAGAGTTTTAAGTAATTAAATTGCTGGGTTCATTTTATGAGAATTTTTAGAGATTTAAGTAATTGTTGGGTTTCCCTTTGAAAATGTATAGATTTGAACCCTAAATTGTGTTAGAAAGTTCCCATAACGATTAGGAACAGTTTAAAACTATCTAATTGGATGTTGGGTGAAATTAAGGTTGAGTGCGAGGTCTGATATGGTGGAAAAATAGAATTTTGGGGAAGAACAAATATGTCCAAAATTCTCGTTCGAAGACTTGCCCAGGTCTTTCGAACGAGAATTCCAACGAATCATCTAACGATATTTTTTAGTTCGTTCAAAGTGATGATTTCTTTCGAACGACCTCATTCGAACGATAATCCCTTGACTTCTAACGAGATTCCAGAATACGCTTTTTGGGTCCAGTTCAGTTAAAAATCATCCTAGGTTTATCCCAATGAGAGAAATGACCTACGTGAGTAACGGGTGACTTAAATTTCGAATTATTAGTGAGTTGGGAGTGTAATGGTTCTCGGGATATTGAAAGTTTATAGAACTTAGGAGATGATGTAGGTTCGAGATAGGAAATTTATGAATAAGTTACGGTGAGTGAATGACAGAAAATTGCGAATCTGCAAAATTCTTTTGACTTCTTCTTTTAGGGTTTTCATCCCTTTTGTTTTCAATTCACAAAAATCCCATATGCTTTGCTGAATTGTTTTAGTGTTCATGAACACACTTTGCTTTTTTTCATTCTTTGTGGGGAGAGCTCTACAATCGGAAAGCTGCGTGTTGTTGTGAAGGGAGTCCTTGTAAAGATTTAAGACTGCGTGTTCAGGACGGCGCGTCCTGGTGGTATAGCTGGTGGTATAGATGTTCAGAAGGCAAACAAGCTTCACCCAAACTGGCATGGACCCTACAAAGTGACAGAAGAGGTTGTGCCTGGCACCTACAGGCTAGAAAACCTAGAAGGAGAACCCTTTGCTAACCCGTGGAATGCTGATCACCTAAAAAAATATTTCATATGATGTAGCATAGAGTTTATATATGTACCATCTTGTTGGGAAGAGGTTATTAATAAAAGATCAGTTCCTATGACAGCTCTTATTCCATTTTCACATCAGAGATTCATTATGAGGATAACATCTTAGGTGTTGACCTCAGACCTTCATAACATCACTCGGTGGTGACGAGGTCTGAGCTCGAACACCTTAGTAGATGACCGCAGACCCTTAACATCATTAATTTGGTGAGATTAATTATGAGGATAACATCTTAGGTGATAACCTCAGACCTTCATAACATCACTCGGTGGTGATGAGGTCTGAGCTCGAACACCTTAGTAGATGACCTCAGACCCTTAACATCATTAATTTGGTGAGATTAATTATGAGGATAACATCTTAGGTGCTGACCTCAGACCTTCATAACATCACTCGGTGGTGACGAGGTCTGAGCTCGAACACCTTAGTAGATGACCTCAGACCCTTAACATCATTAATTTGGTGAGATTAATTATGAGGATAACATCTTAGGTGATGACCTCAGACCTTCATAACATCACTCGATGGTGACGAGGTCTGAGCTCGAACACCTTAGTAGATGACCTCAGACCCTTAACATCATTAATTTGGTGAGATTAATTATGAGGATAACATCTTAGGTGATGACCTCAGACCTTCATAACATCATTCGGTGGTGACGAGGTCTGAGCTTGAACACCTTAGTAGATGACCTCAGACCCTTAACATCATTAATTTGGTGAGATTAATTATGAGGATAACATCTTAGGTGATGACCTCAGACCTTCATAACATCACTCGGTGGTGACGAGGTCTGAGCTCGAACACCTTAGTAGATGACCTCAGACCCTTAACATCATTAATTTGGTGAGATTAATTATGAGGATAACATCTTAGGTGATGACCTCAGACCTTCATAACATCACTCGGTGGTGACGAGGTCTGAGCTCGAACACCTTAGTAGATGACCGCAGACCCTTAACATCATTAATTTGGTGAGATTAATTATGAGGATTACATCTTAGGTGATGACCTCAGACCTTCATAACATCACTCGGTGGTGACGAGGTCTGAGCTCAGACACCTTAGTAGATGACCTCAGACCCTTAACATCATTAATTTGGTGAGATTAATTATGAGGATAACATCTTAGGTGATGACCTCAGACCTTCATAACATCACTCGGTAGTGAAGAGGTCTGAGCTCAGACACCTTAGTAGATGACCTCAGACCCTTAACATCATTAATTTGGTGAGATTAATTATGAGGATAACATCTTAAGTGATGACCTCAGACCTTCATAACATCACTCAGTGGTGAAGAGGTCTGAGCTCAGACACCTTAGTAGATGACCTCAGACCCTTAAGGATTATTGATTGAGTATAAACAAGATATTGCAGCAAAATAATAGAAGAGATCATATAGCATTCAGTAAAGTTAAGTGAAGACAGTCCTCCTCAGAGGTTGATTTATGAAGAAATAACAAATATTCAGCAATTACAAAAAGTTCCATGGTGTTACAAGTTACAAACATTGACTGAAAAATCCTAAAGATTTGGGGGGAGGGACATTAACATCCTCGGCCTGATTGGCTTGATCCGCATTAGTCACCTCGGTCGCGTCATCAGGATGGTCTGCCCCTCCGACCTCGGTCCCTCACAAAGTTGCAGTCTCAGCAGGAGCAACAGCCTCGTCCTCAACCTCTTGAAGAGCCTGTGCAAACTGGGGGTCAGCAAAGCCGAGACCCACAAAGTCAGAGGCCTTTAAAGTACCGGCCTCCCTCTCCTTGACTTCAGCCCATTTGGTAGTGGCATTGATACCTCTTTCAAGATATTCAAAGCCAAAACCCATGAACTCGTCTGAGGTTTTGTAGTCAAAAATTATTTTCTCTGAGGCATCTTCAAGGGAAGCCTTGACAGCCGAGTTGACCTTCTGCTGCAGAACATCATCTTTGACCTTCAGGGCTTTGGCATGATCTTTAACGAGCTAAGAGATGTCCTTTACCAGCCCCTTCACCTTATTCTCAGAGTTCTGCAGCTCTGATTTCAGACGATCGATCTCGGCATTTAGGGCGCTCTAAACCTTCTCGGCCTCTTGCCCCTTCTGGATGAGGGGCAATTTCCTCAGAGTCCAGTTTGATAAGTGGTGCATAGCAGCCACTCCCTGCACATTGTATGAAGAGGTTAAGCTGAAGAAAAGTCAGATGTTACACTTAAAAAAGTTCTGAAAAGAGATTAAGTCATACCTGCACGGCTCTATGAAGGCCGAACTCCACCAGCAATGGGGTCTCCAAGGACCTGAAAAAGCGCTTGTCAGCCTCGATCATTGCAGAGCCGATGGCGTCAAGGGCCTGCAGACTGTGGCCGACAATGCTGTCAGATAACTTCAGCTGATCCAGGCGGGCCGACAGGGCGTCGGCCGAGGAGATTGGAATTGCATCATCAGTGACCTTCTTCTGTCTCAAGGTCGGCCTCTGATCCTTAGAGGCATGGCCTTCTAGGGCCCTCTTCTTTGAGGCCTGGGATTTTGATGTAGAGGGAGCTAGGGGAGGAGCATTCAGGCCGGCTTTTTTGTCAAGTCTCGCTAAGCTTGGTGCATCCATCTCCCACAGTTCGTCTGAGATGCCTTGTGGTCGCTCTGTAAAAGTTAAAAGATATGGGTTAGAGATCAGATATGAATGAGTTCAGAGGTTAAACTTAAAATAAAAATTCTTACCAAAGTCAACAAGGGGACTTCCACCTAGGCCCGTCCCCGAGAGATAATGAGGGGTCAGCAAATGTTCAAACTTAACAAAAAGACCATGTGCCCCTTGGTCTTGCAGGGCTTTCACCTTATGTATATTTTGAAGACTTAGACCAGGGTCGGCCCTGGCAGACATGGCGACCTTACCCCATTTGAGGGGTATCCTCGGCTCAAGTGTGGAAGAGGGAACGCATGGGCCAAATTCCCATGGCCCAGAGGCAAAAAAATAGCGGGGCTTCCAATTATGGTTTGAGGTCTGAGTTACCTGGAGCATTTTCTTCTCAGGCCTCCGAGCTACAAAATGATAGTAGCTCGAATGATTTTTGGCCGAGGTTGGGACATAACAACCAACGAAGACCTGAACTGGAAGGTCAGAGTGGTGGACTACCCTCCACAAGATAATGGCCCCTATGATGACTCTCCAGGCATTCGGGGACAGCTGCGAGGGGGCCAAATTGATATAGGAGAGAATGGACTTGATAATGGGATGGATGGGTAGGCGAAACCCTAACTTACACATCTGATCATACAAGCAGATTTCTCCATCTCGGCCGTGATAGGCCCTCTTTTACCTCAGAGGTCTCCTTAATTTTATGGAAGGACCAATGGAGTACAAATATCTGAAGCATAGAAGATCCACCTCAGTTACCGTGCTCTCGATCTCGGCCGCCTCAGAGACGTCGGCATCTCTTTCAGCATCTTCATCATCATCAAGCTCAACGTCGGCTGGAGCAGATGTAGATGGGTTACTAGCGAATCTCTGAGCGAACTCTACCCCTGTAATGGCCGACAGAGGGATGGCGTCAAGTATGGGCGGTACAGCCACACTTGGCTCAACAATTTCAACCTCTGAGGAAGAGGCTGAGGTGCTTGAGCTACTATAAGATGAGGCTCGGCCGGAGACCTCGGCCTGATCAGGGGCCTAACCAGGCCGAGGTGTGAAGTCCATGGCCTCCTGAAATGAGTCCACGGACATAGGGTCTGAAGTGGAAGATTCAGACTCAGACATCGGTATGGAGTCGGCAGGGACCTCTGTCTGATAGAAGAACTCTGGGGGATCAGGATATATCACCTTAAGAGGTGGGGGAAAGATAGGTCTAATGGGAAAGTCTTGCGACCTACGAGCCTCCTCTCGTGCCCTTTCTATTTGCCTTTCTCTAAGAGAGGGGAAATCCTCAAGAAGCTGATATAAAGGCCTGAGCATCAGAGGCCGATCCTAAACTTGGGAATAACTCCTAGAACTACAAACAGGATTGACTTGTAAAGTAAAGAAATCTAAGGATTAAACTTAGAAGTTTAAGGCGAATACTGTTCGCCTGAAACTATGGTGATCGCCGGAAAACGATGAAGCCCGCCAGAAAATGCAAACCAAAAGCGAAAAACAAAGGAAATGGAAGGGAGAAAATACCTGAAAATGAAACGATGAGGGCAAATGAAGAAAACTCGCGAAAAAACCAACGATGCCTCTGCAGTAGAGCCTTGATTAGAGGTCCTTTAGAGAGAGAAATCGCAAGAAGAAATCGTGCACAAGAGAGAAAGAAGTGAAGAAGAAGGAGGGAAAGGGTTTTGAAACCCTTAAATACATGGGCGCGATTCCCAAGGCCCATCATTGCCTTGGGAGCCCTAAAGGGCGACTGACAGCACACGCCAACCAAGCAAGCATGCTCCAACATTGGACAAGTGTTAAGCAAGTACTGGTTCGTAAGAAGACAGGCCTCGGATGCGTACTAATCCCCTAGTCACCTTCCCTCATATATGACTAAGGGCTGGGGGGTGATTGATATGACCAAGTGTGACCTTGGCCTAGAGACACCAACCTCGGCCTAGATGATGGCTGAGATTATGGCTGACTCTAGATAAGCCATGGGCCCGCGATATCAGCCCTCGACCTTAGTAAGGTCGGCCCAGGCCGACACTACCACCTACATCTCCAATGGACACTACGCGCATCACAGGCATCAACAACATTCTCGTATACCTGAGTATGGCAACCTCGGCCGAGTGTAGGCCGAGGTGACAAGAATTCCTAGTAAACTCCATCATGGAATCAGCTCAACCTCGGCTGAGGCCGACCCCAGCATACTGTCTCGGCTGATATCAGGCCGAGACCCCCTATGGCACATCTCGGATTGAACGAATACCAAGCCTTTACAACTCGGCCTCTCCCAGGCCGAGGTCATACACCAATATGGCAGCCGAGCATCTGTTGACATTTGGATAAGGACACGTGGGCACAAATCAGTTGTAACAAGATTATTCTCCACACGTGAGGAGAATATTTCATCATCATTCCTTACCTGTGACAGTGACAGGTGGCTCTCACATATTGACGAGGATAACACACACAGGCAAACCTCATGCATGGGGGGTACATTACACCCACCAGGTAATATATATAGGGGCCATCCTCTACCTTGCAAAGGATCCAATATCAGTAACCCTAGCTAAAACTCTCTTCAAATACACAGTAAAGAGAGAAAGCTTGAGAGATTGTATCCATGGCCATTAGAGCCCTCATACAGTGATACACATCATACACTTGCACAGTGAACGTAGGCCTGATTGGCTGAACCACTTACATAACTGTGTTCATCCTCTTCTCCTCACCTCCTTCTACGATATATATATATATATATATATATATATTGTCCCTTTATACTGCCATTGTTAACACTGAATTGAGCTCATAAACACCTTGAAGGGTGGTGCTATTTCCGGCATCATCACCAATGCCATGGAAAAATAGAGTTCTTAAGCTAAGAGTAGAGTTTCCCACCTCAAAGAAGCTCCAACAATGGTGGCTGAAGTGTAGAAGAAGATGGAAATCTCCCACCTCCTAAGGTGACCTTAAAGAGGTTGCCTAGTTCCATAGGATTATTTTATTGAAATCTCCATTAAAACCCCCTTCAAACTCCATGATTTCTTTTACCTTCTTATTCAAAATACCCCTATTATCTCCATAAATTCATATCTTGTCTAACAAATGGTGTAAATTGGTTTTATGAGCTTAATTATATAAGAATATGTTTAATCTTAGGTGTTTAAGGTGGATGGGTGGTGATGCTAGGGTGGTGTATTGTGGTTGGTGGAGGAAGGGTTCCAAGAGCTAGAGAGAGAGAGAGGCAAAATCTGATGAAAATGCCCAAAATGAGCTAAAGCCTCATTTACATACTCCCAAAACCCTAAGGGTTAAATTCCCCAAAATGCCCCTACACTAAACCTTTTATCTAATGGTTCGTTAAGCCTTTATCCAGCGTTTTGATCTGAACCGTGCGAGATCAACACGTCATCCAATTCGACTGTCGACATTGTGACGGGAAATTAAAATGTGCAGAATTTTCTAGATTTTTCCTTGTCGTTTGAATGACTTTCAACCTTATTCTAACGAGATCCCTTCTCGTTCGAACGAGAGTTCTAATAAGGTAAAAACGAGGAAAAATCATAGGGTTAAGTGGAATGTGAGAAGTACCTCATTCGAACGGGAAGTACCATTTCATTCAAATGACTGAGCCATTCGTTTGTATGTGGCTTTCCAATGAGATTCTAGAGAGAGATAGAAATCGACCATTTTCTCAGTCATTAAAAGCCGTTTCAACATCATTCGAACGATTCTTTTGAATGACAATGACTTTCATTCGAACGAGTGTTAAAAAACTCTTCATCAACCTTTGGCCATAAAAACTCCAATTTAATCACATGGGGACTATTATGTTACCCAAATTTGGCTTATGGTCCACCTCAACAAGCCCAAAATCCCATTGGTCATACCAAGTCACTAAATCATATGAGTATGATCAAAGTCGCAAGACGGGTATTAGATTAACATCTCACAAACCTACTCTAATGTTAACATGCTTTACAAGTCAATCATCTTATTAAGTTAATTAATTATCTTATAAAATTAATTAATTATCTAAGATGCATAGCTTAATTTTAAATCTTAATTATTAATTAATTAGGTTATGAATAGGTATTATAAGAACCTACTTCACGATCGGTGGGACCCGATGTCGAAAAAATACTCCAAACAAGGAAATCCCCGACACCTAGCTTCTAACCATTCCATAGTCACCCATAATACTAAGTCACATAATTACTTATCTTAATCAATTATTATGAGTTCGCTAATATCTATAGCAATACAATCAAATCAACATGTAACACCGTTACGTAATATAACACATGTAGCACCTCAAAATCACATCCCAATGTACTAAACAACACATCGAAAGTCCAAAATTTCAAATCATAAAATGACATACTACATGTCATATGAAAATATCTCTTTATCAATATCTCGTAATCAATTTAACAATTAAATAAATATTATAAATATACGGGGTATTACATGAATGAGCTCTTGTTTAAACTAGGTCTATGTTCGAACTAGAGATTGATCATCCCTGTCCAGTGAACCCAAAACGACATCATAATACAAATCACAGTCAAAACTATTGTTTTCTTGATTATTTTCATACCTAAACATACTCAAAGGCTCTTCTAACATATAATCAATCCCAAAACAAACCAAATAACATCTTAAATGGATCCGAAACATGAATTTCAACATGTGTTTAACAAGGGTACATCTTAATTTCAATTTTAATAAAGATATAGGTCTTTAGTCATTAAAGTCTATTTTAAACACATGATTAATCTTAATAAGTCAATCCCAGTTAAATTTATAATAAATTTAAACAAATTCTAATCATATAACAATCATAATGACCATGGTACAGCTCTCTAATAAAACATATTCAAGCATAGAACGTGTCTAATCCCAAAATAGATGAAGAAGGAAATTAATTATAAATAAGTTTCAAGAATACGACTAAAGCAAGTTATTTCTTACCTCATTATGGAAGATGAAGACTCTTTGATTGAATCATCTCGGTAATCCTTTAATTCTCCTTAAAAACCCCTTCGTTTGACCTCTCCAAAACTCCTCTGTTGCTTAGGTTTTGTGTGTTTAATATGAGTGTTTAATGAGGGTTAAGTCTCTTTTAAAACCCTTAATCTCACATGTCTCCTATGGGCTTTAACTCAAGACCTGCAAATAAGACCAAAATGTTATCCAGATACTCCCAAAACTTAGTCCAAATGGGTACCCACTCTTGGGACCGAAACTGATATACTAAAAACATCTTTTCGGGCATTTGTATCCATTAGAGCCAAATTTAATAGTACTAATCCTAAATATAAAGATAATTCACTATTGGCGTTTGCAAGAGTATTCATGTACTTTTGCACTCATATGTAGTTGTCTTATTCCGAGTTTTCAAAACACTTTGGGTTCCAATTTTATCTCTCCAAAAAGATTCATCAACATTCAAGAACTCGAAGCCGATTTTGATCATCCTCATCATCTCAAGTATCACATTATTGGATGAAAGGTATATTAGATAATTCTGACACCCACCTCACGTGTTTTTACAAAAATATTTAAAAGCATCTTGGTAAAAACCTTTACACGTGTAAATCTTTTAATTTTTGCTATCTTGACCTTGCTTGTGTTCAAATATTTTAAAAATCTGAAAACAAGCAAAATTGAGCGAATCTATGCGGTTTCACTATAGTGATAATTTGCGTCACTGAAGAAAAAATGGAACAGGTTCTTTTGTCAAAAATTTAGGAATTTCACACGAATAGCTTATCATTGAAGCATCTCCGAAGTGACACCTTCGCTGAAATGATACTCCCCTCGCTGACTGCCAAACCCTTTGAAGGTCTCTTTAAAAATCTCGAGATAGATGTGCGACTTGCATCGCAATAGGTTCACTCCACTGACTCTCGTCTTTGTTGCAGCAACACCTCCGATGACGCATATAGATCAGTTAATTTGTTATAAACATCTTCGTGGATCTTCTAGTTTCTGTGCGAAAAGCACCTTTTTGGAAACTGAGTGGACAAGCTATCCCCCAACCACTCTTCCACACGTGCCTTGTGTAAAAGATGTGTCATTTGTCTTATCTTGGTATTTGAAAAACCCATTTGTATGTTTTTTTCTATTTAAATAATTATTGAACTTTATTTCAAAATAACTCTCATATCATTCAAGAGCAAAATACCATGAGAGTCTTTTAGTGTGTTTTATTCTCTTCTTCCTTTCTAAGGAGATAAGAACACATTTATGAAAAAGAGTGTGATAACGCGTCTTTTGTGTATTTGTCGTTGTAGAGTAAAAGACGGTCAATCAAAAATCCCTTTTGGTACCTACAAACACATTAAAATTGTATATTCGCAAGTAAGGGGCCAATCCACGCTCCTTAATATGGACAAGAGCATAATGAAGACTAAGTATGATTTTTTTTAAACAATTTTGAAGGGATATTTATACTACGAATTATGAACTAAAATTAAAACTATACTAATAAATAAAGAAAATGATAAAGTGAGCTAAATATGAGGAGAAAACAATTATGAGATAATTCAAGGGATTAAACTTCGTCACTTAACCTATTTATTTTCATTAATTAGTTTGTCTATTAGAAATACCCCAAAAAATATATAAATTCACAAATCAACTCTCGTTGCAAATGTGAAGTTACATATAGTCCTTTTAGAAGATTAATATTTAAATTTCACATACTCACAAAAATTAGATTTAAACCCTTTCTAATAAATCACCCGCTGGGGAAAATTCACCAAAAGCATTTTAAATCATAAAAATTAAATTTTTAGAGTAGATAAATTCAAACTATAATATCATTCAAAAATTGCCTATTTCTAGTTTAATTAATGAATTGATATTATACTATGAATTTACGATTTTCTCTCGAAAATAATTCAACCTCTCTCGAGGCGTAAATATAAATAATAAAATTTTAATATTTAGCCTCTCATTAAGGGTTCCATCTCACCCCTTGAATAGGGTATTTAGCCTCTCATTTTGGTACTATTGCATATAAAATGCAATAATGACACAATAAGAGGCATTAAATAAATAAAGTAAGAGAGAACAAGATAAAAGCCAAGTCTCCTTAAATTTTCATTGCAATCCCAAGATTTGACATGAATAGTAACCCACAAATTTGAGTTGTACAATACTTAAAATAATGTCACTCGACTCACAATTTTTATCTTACAAATATAATCTACCTCACACTTAAATCACTATATAAAAAATAAAAAAGAAGAAATAAAAAAATTAACCAAAAATGGAACTAAACTAAATTTCACTCTTCTATTTCTCTAGTGTCCTCTCCCCTCCTACATAATGAATGAGAATGTCCTCCTTTTGTAAGGTGTGTGGGAGGTATAATGGATGAGGGTAATTGAGGAAAATGGAGGTAAAAGTGTTCAGAACATGTGAGTTTTATTTATGAAAAATGACAGAATATTGGGTGTCGTAGATAATGGGAAAAAGGTTTTGGTTAAAGGTAAATGGGTAAAAAGGATTAAAATATTTTATTTTATTTGGTTTTGTTTCAGTTCTTGGCAGTTGCCTAAAATCGTGTAAATCTGAAGGAGGAGAAATGGGACAAAAGCAGGGGAGTTGGATATTAACTTTGACCAAGTCAAAATTAATTTGGGTAGATGGTTGGAAATAGGTCGTGGGTTGGGTTCAGGTATGGGATTGACAACGAATCGATTATGACTTGGGTCGTAGTTGGTGGTTTTACGGTGTGAAGTCGAGTTGAGGTGGAAGGGAGTCGATATGGAGATGAGCTCGGGTATATGCTCGTTCAGGTTTGTTTAGAAGGTGTCGGATTTTGGACTTTGGATCATCGGAGATGGAAGGTGCTCGACAGGTTCGATGGGTCGAGGATGCCGAAGGGTAGCTGGTCGGAGGAAATGGGGGTTGAGAATCGGACTGGGTTGTTGTAGGTTTGATGGTGTGTGGGTAGTGTGGTAATGGTGGTTATGGGAAAGAGAAAGAAAATGGATGGTGATGGAGGTTGAAGAAGGAATTGTAAATGTTAGGGTGTGTGAGTGTGTAGGTTAGGAAGTCTGGGGGTGAGGATGTGCTAAATGGGGGGGGGGGGGGGGGGGGAGTTTGTACCTTAATGAAAATAAAAATTATCTTAACTAAAAAAAACTAAATAATAAAAAAATAACATCCTAACTAAAAGGAAAATAAAAATAAAAATAATGAAACCTATTAAACTAAAAACATTCTAAAAAGAAGAAAAATAAAAATCTAATAAAACTAAAAATTAAAGTTTTAAAAAAATAAAAACTAATAAAACTAAAAAAATAAATTACTAAAAACTAATCCTATTAAAATAATTTAAAATAATATAAAATAAAGATTAAAATTTAAACGCTAATAAAAATCAAAATGAAGAAATATAAAAATAGAAAATAAATCCTAAAAAAATCTAAATAAATCTTAAAAATAAAACGACTCAAAATAAAATCTAAAAATTAATAAAAGTACAAACTCAACACACACGGGGTTCGGTGTAGGTTTACGTCAGGTTACGGGGTAGGTTAGGGTTACGGGAGAGGTGATTTTAGCTCCTTTCAACATGCATTTGCCTCAAATTACAACTTTAGAAACCGCAAGGTAGCTTTTGAGCCTACACAATAGACAAATACGCGCATAAGACCCATTTTGTCAAGAATTAGCAATTAAAAATCGTCAATTCGGGGCATAAATATAAAACTTTTGGGTGCTTATCAGAGTGAACCCATTGTAACAAATCTAGTTCATATTTTTCACACACTCTTCTTTGCATATAATCACCTCTCTTTTTAGAGGTTGATTAATATCAAAGAAGACAAAGCTTTTTATCAAGAAATAATTTTCGTAAAATAAACTTTCTATACACTTTGGTTCTTTCTCTCAATAATAAGTATTATGGTATTTGAGATTCTCTTTCGTCTTTCATCTCATGTGTGATCTCCAAAGTTTGAAGACAAAGTACTGTGCAACATTGTTGACGTATGGCGTGACATCGATATATTGAGATTGTCCATCGCCAAATAGGAGTCTCCGTCTTGCTATAATTTGGTGGAAAAAGCGCGAAGGTGTGAGTTAGCACGACTAGGAGTGTAAGTCATTAGTACCCTCTGTAAGTCTTTATGAAGTTTAGTGAGATTATTGCATTGGCCCGAAGTTTTTTTCGTTAGTCAATTTTTGTCCATGTATATCTGTTATTGTGATCTTATTTGCCTATTTCCTATCTTTTGTGATCCACGTGCTTAACTAAGATAAAACTTGAAATTAGTTTATTAAAATTTGGGTAAATTTTTTAACATGATATGTTAGGTGTGTAAAATAAATTTTGGTGGGTCTCGATTTCGGTACGTAATACACACTCTTGACTGGTATCAGATATGGGTCCTTTTTTGTTTGGGTTGAAAACACTAAAGGTAGATTATGCATTTTTTGTGTTAGTATAGAGGATGGTAATATGTACCTAGATGTAGATCTTTTTTAAGACATTCTTCATCCTGCCTATAATTTTAGATCTTTATATGGTGGTTCATCAAATGATAAAGAGTTGTGACAATCTACATCCATTAATGATAAATGCGCTTCTAAGATTGACATTTTATCTTCTTCTAGTTATTTTAGTGATGATTCTTTAGATGAAGAAGATGGTGACCTTCAATAATCTAATGATAAACTCTTTTTTTTAAATGCTAGACTTAAGAAGGGCTAGTTAACAACTTCAATTAAATAGAAAAAATGTGAAAAATAAAATGCTTCTCTAAAAATGGAAGGATCCCTTGTGAGAAATATTGAATCTCAAGGTGCGTCTCTTAATTCGAGTCTCCTTTTGATCGAGAGTGAGAATAAAGATTTTCAAGAAAGGTTGAAAGTTTTACAACGTGAGTTAGAAGAATGCCAAAGTTATAATGACTATTTAAATAAGAAAATAACCTCTCTTGAAAATGAATTAATGTCGGTTAAGGATTCAGAGGTTACCATCGAAGATAGATCCAAGAGGATACAAAAATTGCTTTTATCCCATACTACATCTTCAATAGATAAATGTGGGATTGGTTTTGATAATCCTCATGGTAAATATAAATATGAGGACAAAACTATTTTCGTGAAAACTTCTCAAAAGACTCATGCACTTGAAGAATCTTCATCGTCTCTTGAGAAGAAAGTTGTTCCAAAACCTTTTAACAAAAGTGATCATCATTTTTTGTACTATTGAACTTTTTGCAAACGTGATGGCCATTTGAAAAAAATATTTCTATAGGTTTTTGAAAAACTTCAAGGTGAATAAGAAGCCTCACTTGGATAAAGTTTCTATCCTGAAACATGATTTTAATTCCCTTTTTGATAAATCTAGAACTATTTTGTCAAAATTTGAGAAAATGTCAAAATCTAAACACATTAGTAATGGTTTGAAGGATTTAGAGAAGAATAACAAGACCAACATTATCTGGACTAAGAAAGAATTTTTTATTATTATTCACACCGCCTCAGTTTCCAAAAACGATTCAGAATGGTATTTTGATAGTTAGTGCTCTAGGCATATGACCGAAAACCAAGATTTATTTTCCAAACTTGTCAGGAGGGAATGTGGGTCAGTTAGTTTTGGAGATAGTAACAAATCTAACATTGTTGGGAAAGGTGACATTGAAATTGATGGTTTTCATAGGTTATATAATGTTCTTTTGGTGGATGGCTTAAAGGCTAACTTGCTTAACACAAATTAAATCTGTAAAGATCATCACAATGTGTTTTTTACCAAAAGGGAATGTCAAGTTCTCGATTCTAAGAGGGAAAGTACTTCTCCAAGACACAAATCGCTTCGTTCACCACTAATTTTACGGCCGCTATGTGATCTAGATTGACTACCTTCTCACATAAAAGTGAGTAGCATATACTAATTTGCATAATAGCCCTTCGTAAATCATTGTGCTTGGAGAAACAATGCTTAAACAATAAAGGAACCAATTGCATGATCACATGCCAATTGTGGGACTTGAACTTATGTAAATCACGGGTAGCATAATTCACAATCCTTTGCAAGTTGGACAAAAAATTAGATGGATCTTTTAAATTATATATTGTGTCTAAAAGCACCTTCCTTTCCTCACTCGTCAAAGTAAACGTGCCAGGGGGAACTATTGTCCTTCCCATTCTATCTCCTTTCAACCATAGTTGTGGCTTAAGTTTCAACGCTTTAAGGTCTTTTCGTGCATTTTCTCCATCCTTAGAAGGACTCCCCTAAGGCATGTGCCCAAAATATGTTTAGAGATGTTCTTCTCTACGTGCATCATATCCAATACATGACGCATCGGGTTATTCTTCCTATAAGGCAAGTCAAATAAAATTGACCTCCTAGACCATGCCTTTCTTGTTTCAGTTTCATTCCTAGTTATGGTATTCTTATGCTTGACATTCTTAAATTTAGGATTCTTACTTGGAATATTAGGGCCACAATAAGAAGATTTACTTTCAATTTCTGAGCCTGAAAGTATTCTCGATCGCAACCTATGTTCAACCCCGCCCGGTAAAAAATTAGAACCTTTCTCAAATCTAAAACTATGAAAGGGGGTAAAAACCTCCTATGGCAATGGTATAAATTTTTTGAGCTAGAAGGGAGACGAATAAATCCAGTATCCTCTCCACAAATGGGACACCCTAAAAACCATGTACTAAAAAACCGAATAATGTCCCATAAGCTAGAAAATTATGAATTTCCGCATCAACATAGCTTTCAGCATAAACTCTTCTTTTTTAAAAGATTCAAATGCTTGCATACCCTCTTCCCACAAATCATTTAATTCCTATATCAAAGGAGCCAGGTAGCCATCGATGCCTTCACTTGGTGCCTTTAGCCTAGGGATCAACAAAGACAATATCAAAAATTCAAGTCTCATACACTGTGAAGGAGAGAGGTTGAGTTAGGCTAGGATCACTGTCCATACACTCTGATTGGTGTTTAAATTTCCAAATGGATTGAAACCATCCATTGATATTTCCAAATGTATGTTACGCTATTTTCGAGAAAAATCGGGATACTCAAAATCCATCCCCTTCCAAGTTGTATAATCAATAGGATGGAACATGAGATTTTTCCCTTCTTTTGCCCTAGCATACCAAGTCATTGCCTCTGCTATCCTTGGTACTGTGAAAAAACTCTTTAAACTAGGCCCAACGGTATAATATTCCAACACTTTTTAGGCACTTTTGAGCTTATGCCTTCCTTTCTAGTAGATTGGAAATATCTAGTTCATCGCATACCGAACACCGATCAAGATATTCATACTCCTTTCGGTATAGTATGCAGTCATACATACAACCATGGATTGATTTATACTTCATTCCCAAACCTTTCAAACTGTTTTTCATAGTAGGATATTTTGTTTGTAAGTGTATTCTTCTTGGGTAGCAAGCCCTTCACCCAATTTAAAATTCCAATCACACTACTTCTAGATAAACCATATTTAGTCTTTAAACTGTGCAATCCAATCATGGCATGTAAAGTTATTTGATCTTTCTCATAGACAGAGTATAACGGGTGGCTCGCCTTAAATTTTAAACTTTAGTAGTCATCATCAAGGTTTATCCCGATATCTTCATGAGCACCTAAACCTTTACATCGTTAGTGACCTCATTCTATTCCGCTCCATGAACTCCATACGAGTCATCAACTAAATCCTCTAATATATTATGATCTACATTGTCATCCTCCCCTTGTACATCTATCCTACTTATTGAAGGTTTCTCGGGGACAAAAGGAACTTTTGGTACCCCGTGAAAAAACCAAATTCGATAACTATATTTCATACCCTATCTTAACAAATGTAATTCAACTATTTTCCACTCAAACACCTTACCATTCTTCACCTAACACAAGGACACGAAAACTCTTCATCATTATGACATCTCTTTGTGTATATCACAAATTCATTAGAACCTCTACGAAACACATCCCCTAATCTATTTGTCTCACCCATCCACTCTTTGTATTTAGGATATCCCATCACATTTACTACAAATAATCATCTATTATTGGTAAGAAGGGTATATTCGCGGATTAACATAAACAAAAGTGTGAATATTTAGTTCCCATTAGTATAAACAATCACCTATTGAATGCATACGTGCATCCAGAGAACATTAAGATACGACTGCAAAACTTTCTCCAAACGTAACAAGTTTAAGACACTAAGAATATTATTATACTGACCCTATGAAGTCCCAACCTGTCCAAACGGGATAATTCGAGAGATCTCATTACAGGGGTAATATCTCTCAAACGGGTATAGGGGCTATTGAGTACGTATGCATAAGAACTAGAAGGCTAGTATCTATGTGCACTATATGTAATTTAAAGTATGTTTCAGTTAATTATGTCTTATCAAAATTCGAGAGATTTCATTTAATTATGTAATTTAAAGTATGTTTCATTTAATTTAAAGTACGAATAAGAACTAAAATTTATACCAATTTATTACAATATCAAGACCAATTAGAATTCAATTTCAATTTAGAGAAACGGATCCCATATAATTATAATGTTTAGAGCATTTCATATGTTTTAGTCCATTTCATGAGGAGCTATGGGGACGGTAACACTATTTGGGCAAAGTATAAAGTCCACAAACAACAATGACACTATTTTCGGAATCATACACGCATATGTGACATTCCATATATTGATCCCCACATTGAAAATAACACACTAAATTATCTTACACCAAAATCAAACACAAATTGATTCTCTCACCAAATTGATTCTTTCACCTCCCCAAATTGTTTCTCTCCCCCCCCCCCCCATCACTCCCCCTACCCCACCACTGCCACCTCCACCCCCGCACACCTATACACACACACACCCCTACCCCCACCCCCACTGCCACCCATCACTCCTCCCTATTCTCCCCCACTCCCTGCCTTGCCCCCCACTCCCCCTCCACACGAACACACACACATGCACACACACCTGCGCACACACACACGCAGTTCTACACACACATGTACACATATACATACACACACACACACATACAAACGAAAGAGTCAGAGAAAAAAACTCACCTAAAAACCTAGAGAGAGAGAGAGAGAGAGAGAGAGAGAGAAAGGGGGAAAATAAAAACGGTGGGAAAAAAGAGGTGGTAGGGGTTTTTACTGAGAAAGTTGTTACGTACCTGTCAAGATCTTTGACCGTGACAAACCGTTGTCACGGACTTGTCACGGTCATTGATCGTGATAAAAAGCACGTCTTTTTTTTGTCACAGTCAATGATCGTGACAAGACTGGTCGGCCTAAAGGTGACAATTTGACATTTTTGGTGTAGTGAGGGGTCAGCACCCAAAACATTGTGAAAATATTTTCAAGTATTTAAAATGAAATAATGAATATGCCGTGAAATTATTGATGTTCATCTTGTGTCGTACTCACATGAGATTATCCTCGCCCCTCATTTATAGTGCACATATAACACATATATTTTAACTTCCTAGTTATGCTACCCCGCTTAACTAGTCTAGTTATACTTCATATAATCCAATACACTATCGCTAGCCTCATTTGCACTACACGTATTTCTCTTTACTTTATTTATTACTTAACTACCGCGTGACTTATGTCATAGTAGTTCTCAATTTGACTCACACCGTTATATATTCAACATAACTGGTCACTAGTTATAATTTAACGTTCACACATTCATTAAGTTCACATATACATATAACACTCTTATATACGTATATGCATAGCATCCACGAGCTATCCTCTCGGGTGCATTCCTTAGTATACTATTAAGCTCCAGGTATGTCAGGTACCACTCATAGGTTACCGAGTCGGGAACTCACCACATATACGAAATCGTAAACACATAAACTGGAGGCGATCATAGACATACATCCGTGGGTCATAACCATACCGCATTACTCGACAGGACTCTAAACTCACCTACAGTGGTCATGAAACTGTCCTATGACCTGAGAAAACAAACCAAGACCTACTCATCATGCCAGGGTGGATCGCCCACTACGTGCAACCTTTAACGATAACATCTCTAGAGTAGGTATGTTCACATACAATTCAATCACACACAAATGTATATATATACTATTTCACTCAATATGTATATATATAAAATCAGCTGACGTGCTTAAAGTCTCTCGACCCATAAAACCCCGAGTCTATCCCGACTTCCCAATTTTCATCAAGTATTCACTTACTTATTATTATTTCTCTAATTTCACGTTCACTATAGTATTCTGCACTAGCACTTATCCTAATTCTCACCGAAATACTAATCCAATTTCATAATCGATATCCAAGTACTTTACACCTTAGTGTATCCGTAATTTCGTACCCCAAACTTACTCCCGTATAACTTAAAGTACTTTTTTAACTTTCCCTTATTATTTCTAGAACTTCAATTTCATTATTAGGACCCCATAAACCAAATTGAGCCCCAAACGATGCACTAAAACAACAAAAAACAAGGGAGACTAGCACAGTAGGCCGAACTGGTTCGCTGGCTGGACGGAACTGATCTAGTGAGGGAATCGATTCACTCCCCCAAGCGTGTCAATTCGAATCTGTGGGGCTTTTAACTCGAATTTTTAATGGGATTTACCCCTCTCTCTTGAACCATAGGAAATATAATCTTTACCCAAACCGCTAATATGAGTACCACATCAATTCCAAACATAAATTTGCATATTTTTACATAAGAATCAACCCAAAAAATATCTAACTTATGGGATTATTGGATGGCTGCCCGCTCCATCCTTATTCCCTAATTATAACCCTAACACTCTAAATCTCGAAATTAAGTGAGTCCTTATATGTAAAATGGCGTGAATATCCTTTTTCGGGTCGCGTTTAGCCTAAAAAGCCCCCAAAATCCAATTATAACCTTCGACTAGCTATTTTCAACTATCTCGACCCATTTCGGATCATTGGCGCACTTGAAATTGCCACTCAAGTTATCTAAGTTTAATTTTCATTCCCAACACGACTCTATCCCCGTGTCCCGAATGAGATATCGTTAAACCCGTCGATTTTTATTCACTTACGACGTAATACAATTCAACATACTTATCATACAAGTAAATGTAATTACACATGAATATTAATTCTTTTATTCGCCAACTAATACTTATTTAAGTCACTTTATTTCTCAATTTAATTAAATTACGTGCACACGTGTAATTTAAAAATACTTAAAAATACGGGATGTCAGCCACCTAGTGATCTTAAGGTCCGTTTGATAGGCATAATTTCCCATGACAAAAGGATAAAAAGTAGCAAATGAGTTTTTTTTCCAATTTTATGTGCATTTGATAACCAATATTTTTCATGGAAATTTTTTCCATCCTACATGACAATTGGCATGCTTTTTACACTTTTTTTGGAATTTTTTTTCATTGGGTAAACCTAAAGAAAATTTTCCCACCCAAGATTTGCCCCTTTTTTATTAAAATACTTTTATTTTGTTAAAATCAGTTTTTTTTATATAAGATGTTTGTTATTTCAAATTTTTTTCCATCATATTACGATGCTTTTAAATTAAATTTCTTCTTCATATTTCACTAATAGCATGTTCATATTTATTAAAGATTTTTTCATACCCAAATTTATTTTACATCAAATTTATATTATATCATATTTTTATACTAGATTTTTTTGTCCAATAAATATTATAATAGATTTTTATTTTCACTAGCATATTCTTCTTTCTATCAAATTATTTTTATGTCTGATTTTTTACATTAGATTTATTTTGTATGTTCTATTTTTTCATAACATATTTTTCTTTATATCATATTTATTATACAACTTTTTTTCTCGTCTATTTTTTATATAAGCTTTTTCTTTAAAATATTTTTTTTGCATCAAATTTTTTATTTCATATTTTTTAATATCAATTTTTATTACATTTTTTCGTTTGATTTTTCTAATTCAATAATTTTTTTATATACATTTTTTTAATTTTTTGTCATAAATGTTTTAATATCTTATTCTTTTTTATGTTAGATTTTTTTAAAATATATAATTTTTTTACATAAGGCCCCTTCATTAATTTTGTTATTGAAACGACTCTTAATAAAAGAAAAAAACCATTAGTAGTAATTAGTAAAGGTAAAAAAGGGAACTTTAGTAGACCCATTGACGAGTCTCAACTAGGGGTGTAAACGGGTCGGGTCTGGATCGGGTAAGGGTATATCCAGATCCGATCCGGGTATTTTTTTAGCAGATCGGGTCTTACCCAATTACTCATCGGGTCTTAGAAAATGGATCCAGATCCGGATCCGTTAAGGACCAGGAGACCCGACCCGAATACCCGATCCGAATTATATTTTTTTTTCTTCATATGTTACTAATATCATATTCATCTTTATAAGAGATTTTTCATATCAAAATTAATTTTACACCAAATTTATTTTATGTCAGATTTTTTTATCTAATATGTTTATGTAATTTTTTTTACATTAGATAATTATTTTTACTAATATCATATTCTTTTTTTTTTATATTAGATTATTTTATGTCTATTTTTGTTATATCAGATTTATTTTATACTCTAGTTTTGAATATCATATTCTTCTCTATATGATATTTATTTTACATAAGTTTTTTTCTCGTCTGTTTTTTTATATTAGATTTTTTATATATATGTTTTCTTTTACATCATATTTTTTAATATCAATTTTTATTATATTTTTTCGTCTAATTTTGTTTATGTCATAATTTTTTCATATACGATTTCTTGAGACTTGATTTTTGTATACAATTTTTTAATATCATATTCATTTTCAAATTATATTTTTCTAATAATTTTTTTTATATATGCTCCTTTCATCAAGTATCTTACGATATAAAATATTTCCAAATATATATTATTATTTTATCATAATCTCTTTTTTTATATATGCTCCTTTCATCAAGTATCTTACGATATAAAATATTTCCAAATATATCTTATTATTTTATCATAATCTCTAAAAAAATTATCAGGAAAATAAGATTTTCACATGAAAATTATTGTTATGAAACAGTTCACCCAGAAAATTATAATTTTGACATGAAAAATTTGTCATCGAAAATTTAAGACTTTTACCATAATCCGTATAGACATTATAGAAAAAAAAGGATTTTTCATATGAAAATTTAATGTTATGAAACAGTCCACCCCACAAAATCATTGCCCACGTTTGTATTATTAAAAGTAAAAAAATTATAATTTTGACATGAAAATTTTGTCATCTAAATCATTGCCCTTTTTAATATGGAAATGAGTGTTAATAAAAGAAAAGAGTAAAAAAAAGAAGGGCACATTAGTAGTAAACTAAGTAATTAGTAAAAGACAAAAAGGGTAATTTATATTATATCACATTTTTATTCCAGATTTTTTTGTCCAATATATTTTATAATTGATTTTTATTTCACTAATATCATATTTTTATTTTATAATTTATATTATATCATATTTTTATACCAGATTTTTTTGTCCAATATATTATATCATTGGCCACTTTTGTATCCCAAGGAGTGTTAATAAAAGAAAAGAACAAAACACAGGCACATTAGTAGTAAACTAAGTAATTAGTAAAAGACAAAAAGGGTAATTTAGTAGAGGTATTGACCCACCCTACCCGTGTCATGAAATTATTTTTTTTAACATATATATATTTAAAAAAAAGGTAATATATATACTAAATTTTGTCTTTTTAAAAGACAAAAAGGGTAATATATATTTTTTTATGTAAGGCCCTTTCACTATGTAAGTTACCAAATATATTTTTTATGTAAGACCCTATCACTATGTATCTTACTATATAACATATTCACAAATCTATTTTTCTAAAAATATATATTTTTAAAAAGTGTAATATATATACTAAAATTTGTCTTTTTAAAAAGACAAAAAGGGTAATATATATTTGTTTTTATTTAAGGCCCTTTCACTATGTATCTTACCATATAAAGTATTTTCAAATATATTTTTTTCTTTTGTCATAATCCCTAAAGAAATTATAGAAAAAACAGGATTTTCCTTATGAAAAATTTTATCATCGAAATCATTGGCCAGTTTTATATGGATAGATGAGAGTTAATAAAAGAAAAGAGTAAAAAAAAGAAGGGCCGGAGATAGATGAGAGAGGAGAATACATAACTGTAGCAGTTCCGGGAGTGCCGAAGATATGACCACGATGTAGGTGAGTAGCCCCCAAGCTATATGTTGAGGTTGTGTAGAGGGAGTTTGGCAAGGTTCCGTCAGGTACTGTCGAATCATACCCGAGTGAGTGGATTCCAGTTAGCCACATATCCCGAGGTGTAGACCTCTACTTATATGAGGTATGTGAGTTATGTCACATGCCTTGAGCACGTGACATATAAGTCTGGAGCAGCTATAATGAAAGGGATGCGGCATGTAAGGTTAGTTCTGTGGGTGTCGCACCCTCTGTAGTATAAGTCTGCTGCATGTATGGATAGGCAAGTCTGGGTGCCGCACCCTGTGCTGAATAGGGCCGCACCCTGTGATAAAGGGCCGCGGCCTATAAGCTTGTATGCCGAGATCAAGGTCCGCGGCAGGGTACTATATTTGCTATATCAATGTCTAATAATAGAGTGATCCAATTTTATAATGACAGGTAAATAATAAGAGCAATTTAACTAAACACACAAGAGACAAAGATTGTTAAAGTGACTCGACTATGAAGAAAGCCTACATCCATTGTGAGTTTTATATATGTTTATTATAATAGATCAGTATGATGTGCTTAAGAATCATTGAATTGTCCGCTTGAGGTAACGAAGATTGTCTATTAATAGGGGTTCGAAAGCCTAGAGATATAATGCCTTTATATTTTCAGGTATTTACACCTGTACAATAAATGTGACTTTTGGAATTCAGTGTTGGTCGCCTTTCGAGCCGAGTAACTTTTGTTATTCCTGATGGTTCAAATTCTGAAGTTAGTCGGCCTTCCAGATGACTAACTTCATCTGATGTCGATCAAGATAACTACATTGCCGCCTAGGATGACAAGTATATATCGTTCATTGATTCATGTGGGGAGATCATTTTTTCATTAAATAAAAGTATAGTTTATTTGTAAAAGTCAAAAAGGGTACTTTAGCAGAGCCATTGGCTCATCTCAACAAATTAAAATATTTGTCCACTTTTGTTTTTATTATTAGTTTTTTTTATTTTGTTAAATTCAATAAATTGTTTTCATATAAGATATCTTGTAATTTCAGATTTGTTTTTTTTTTTAGTAATTTATTTTTTATTTAGGATGCTTTTAAAATCGATTTTTTTCTTTATATTTTACTAATAGCATATTCATCTTTATAAGAGATTTTTCATATCCAAATTTATTTTATATCATATTTTTTATCCAGTATTTTTATATAAAAAAATTTACATTATATTTTTTATATATACTAATATCATATTCTTCTTTAGATCAGGTTACTTTTTTTATATTCTATTTTTTAATATCATATTCTTCTTTATATCATATTTTTTACATAAGTTTTTTTCTCATCCATATTTTAAACTAGATTTTTATATTAGTTTTTCTTTAAATTTTATTTCTTACATCAGATTTTTTATTTCATATTTTTTTAATATCAATTTTATCTCATATTTTTATATTCTTGTTTTTAATATCATATTCTTCTTTATATCATATTTTTTCACATAGGTTTTTTTCTCATCCATTTTTTAATATCAATTTTATATCATATTTCTTATATCAATTTATTTTATATTCTAGTTTTTAATATCATATTGTTCTTTATACCATATTTTTTTCACGTAAGCTTTTTTCTTGTCCATTGTTTTGTATAAGATTTTTTATATACATTTTTTCTTTAAATTTTATTCTTTTTAAATCAGATTTTTAAATATCAATTTTTATCATATTTTTTCGTTCGATAATATATCATATATTTTACATACGATTTCTCGAGACTTGATTTTTGTATACAATTTTTTAATATCATATTCATTTTTATATTACATTTTTCTAATAATTTCTTTTTATATATGCTCCTTTCATCAAGTACCTTACCGTATAAAATATTTTCAAATACAATATAAAATATTTTCAAATATATCTTCTTGTTTTATCATAATCAGTAAAAAATTATCAGAAAAATAGGATTTCCACGTGAAAAAATAATGTTATGAAACAGTCCACCCATAAAATTATAATTTTGTCGCAAAAAATTTATCATTAAAACCATTGTCCACGTTTGTATTGAAAGGACTCTTAATAAAGGAAAAAAGGCACATTAGTTGTAAACTAAAAGTGAAAAATTGTATTTTTTTTTTATCTTAGATATTTCTAATATAAATATTGTTTATGTAAGGCCCTTTCACTATGTATCTTACCATATAAAATATTTTCAAATATATTTTTTTCTTTTATCATAATCCTTGAAGAAATTATGAGAAAAATAGGATTTTTCATATGAAAAATTAATGTTATGAAACAGTGCACTCCACAAAATCATTGCCCACTTTTATATTAGTAAAAGTAAAAAAAAATATAAAATCGACCACTTTTGTATGGAAGGAAAGGAGTCTTAATAAAAAGAAAAGAACAAAACAAAACGGTAATTTAGTAAAAGAAAAAAAAGGTAATTTAGTAGAGTCATTGACCCACCCCACCTGTGTCATGAGAAAAAAGGGTAGTTTATATACATTTTTTCTTTAAATTTTATTCTTTTTACATCAAATTTTTTCATATAAATTTTTATCATACTTTTTCATTCGATATATATTTTCTTAATATATATTTTAAAAAGGCACATTAGTCATAAACTAATTAGTAAAAGTGAGAAATGGTAATTTTTTAATATTATATTTTTCATATATATATATATAAGGCCCTTTCACTATGTATCTTACCATATAAAATATTTTCAAATATACTTTTTTCTTTTATCGAAATCATTGCCCACTTTTGTATTGAAAGAACTCTTATTAAAATAAAAAAAGGCACATTAGTAGTAAACTAATTAGTAAAAGCGAAAAATGGTAATTTTTTATATTAGATTTTTCTAATACATATATTTTTTTTATGTAAGGCCCTTCATTATGTTTGTTACAGTATAAAATTTTTTCAAATATATTTTAGTCTTTTACCATAATCCGTAAAGAAATTATAGAAAAAAAAGGATTCTCCATATGAAAATTTAATGTTATGAAACAATCCACCTCACAAAATCATTGCCCACGTTTGTATTAGTAAAAGTCAATAAATTGTAATTTTCACATGAAAATTTTGTCATCTAAATCATTGCCCTTTTTAATATGGAAAGGACTCTTAATAAAAAAAAAAGAAAAAAAAGGCACATTAGTAGTAAACTAACTAATTACTACAAGGCAAAAAAGGGTAATTTATATTATATCATATTTTTATTCCAGGTTTTTGTGTCCAATATATTTTATAATTGATTTTTATTTCACTAATATCAAATTTTTATTTTATAATTTATATTATATCATATTTTTATACCAGATATTTGTGTCCAATATATTATATCATTGGCCCCTTTTGTATGGAAAAGAGTGTTAATAAAAGAAAAGAACAAAAAACAGGCACATTAGTAGTAAACTAAGTAATTAGTAAAAGACAAAAAGGGTAATTTAGTAGAGGTATTGACCCACTCCACCCGTGTCATGAAATTATTTTTTTTAACATATATATATTTTAAAAAAGGGTAATATATATACTAAATTTTGTCTTTTTAAAAGACAAAAAGGGTAATATATATTTTTTTTATGTAAAGCCCTTTCACTATGTAAGTTACCAAATATATTTTTTTAATTATATATTTTTAGAAAGAGTAATATATATACTAAATTTTGTCTTTTTAAAATGACAAAAACGGTAATATATATTTTTTATGTAAGGCCTTTTCACTATGTATCTTACCATATAAAATATTTTCAAATATATTTATTATAAATATATATTTTTAAAAAGGGTAATATATATACTAAATTTTGTCTTTTTAAAAAGACAAAAAGGGTAATATATATTTGTTTTTATTTAAGGCTCTTTCACTATGTATCTTACAATATAAAATATTTTCAAATATATTTTTTTCTTTTATCGAAATCATTGCCCCCTTTTGTATTGAAATAACTCTTATTAAAAAGAAAAAAAGGCACATTAGTAGTAAACTAATTAGTAAAAGCTAAAAATGGTAATTTTTTATATTAGATTTTTCTAATACATATTTTTTTTACATAAGGCCCTTCATTATGTTTGTTACAATATAAAATATTTTCAAATATATTTTAGTCTTTTACCATAATCCGTAAAGAAATTATAGAAAAAAAAGGAATTTTCCATATGAAAATTTAATGTTATGAAACAGTCCACCCCACAAAATCATTGCCCACGTTTGTATTAGTAAAAGTCCAAAATTATAATTTTGACATGAAAATTTTGTCATCTAAATCATTGCCCTTTTTAATATGGAAAGGAGTCTTAATAAAAGAAAAAAAAGGCACATTAGTAGTAAATTAACTAATTAGTATAAGACAAAAAAGGGTAATTTATATTATATCATATTTTTATTCCAGATTTTTTTGTCCAATATATTTTATAATTGATTTTTATTTCACTAATATCATATTTTTATTTTATAGTTTATATTATATCATATTTTTATACTAGATATTTTTGTCCAATATATTATATCATTGGCCACTTTTGTATGGAAAAGAGTGTTAATAAAAGAAAAGAACAAAAAACAGGCACATTAGTAGTAAACTAAGTAATTAGTAAAAGACAAAAAAAGGTAATTTAGTAGAGGTATTGACCCACTCCACCCGTGTCATGAAATTATTTTTTTTAACCTATATATATTTTAAAAAAGGGTAATATATATACTAAATTTTGTCTTTTTAAAAGACAAAAAGGGTAATATATATATTTTTATGTAAGGCCCTTTCACTATGTAAGTTACCAAATATATTTTTTATGTAAGGCCCTATCACTATGTATCTTACCATATAACATATTCACAAATCTATTTTTCTAAAAATATATATTTTTAAAAAGGGTAATATATATACTAAAATTTGTCTTTTTAAAAAGGCAAAAAGGGTAATATATATTTGTTTTTATTTAAGGCCCTTTCACTATGTATCTTACCATATAAAGTATTTTCAAATATATTTTTTTCTTTTATCATAATCCCTAAAGAATATATAGAAATAACAGGATTTTCCTTATGAAATTTTTTTTCATTGAAATAATTTTTCACATGAAAAATTATTGTTATGAAACAGTCCACCCAGAAAATTATAATTTTGACATGAAAAATTTATAATTAAAAATTTAAGTCTTTTACCATAATACGTATAGAAATTATAGAAAAAAATGATTTTTCATATGAAAATTTAATGTTATGAAACAGTCCACCCCACAAAATCATTGCCCACATTTTTATTATTAAAAGTAAAAAAATTATAATTTTGACATGAAAATTTTGTCATCTAAATCGTTGCCCTTTTTAATATGGAAATGAGTGTTAATAAAAGAAAAGAGTAAAAAAAAGAAGGGCACATTAGTAGTAAACAAAGTAATTAGTAAAAGAAAAAAAGGGTAATTTATATTATATCATATTTTTATTCCAGATTTTTTTCTTCAATATATTTTATAATTGATTTTTATATCACTAATATCATATTTTTATTTTATAATTTATATTATATCATATTTTTATACCAGATTTTTTTGTCCAATATATTATATCATTGGCCACTTTTGTATGCAAAGGAGTGTTAATAAAAGAAAAGAACAAAACACAGGCACATTAGTAGTAAACTAAGTAATGAGTAAAAGACAAAAAGGGTAATATAGTAGAGGTATTGACCCACCCAACCCGTGTCATGAAATTATTTTTTTTAACATATATATATTTTTAAAAAAAGGTAATATATATACTAAATTTTGTCTTTTTAAAAGATAAAAAGGGTAATATATTTTTTTTTTATGTAAGGCCCTTTCACTATGTAAGTTACCAAATATATTTTTTATGTAAGGCCCTATCACTATGTATCTTACCATATAACATATTCACAAATCTATTTTTCTAAAAATATATATTTTTAAAAAGGGTAGTATATATACTAAAATTTGTCTTTTTAAAAAGACAAAAAGGGTAATATATATTTGTTTTTATTTAAGGCCCTTTCACTATGTATGTTACCATATAAAGTATTTTCAAATATATTTTTTTCTTTTATCATAATCCCTAAAGAAATTATAGAAAAAACAGGATTTTCCTTATGAAAAATTTTATCATCGAAATCATTGGCCAGTTTTATATGGAAATGAGTGTTAATAAAAGAAAAGAGTAAAAAAAAGAAGGGCACATTAGTAGTAAACTAAGTAATTAGTAAAAGACAAAAAGGGTAATTTAGTAGAGGCATAGACCCACCCCACCCGTGTCAATGTCATGACATTACCGCCTCTGTCTTCAACATTCAAATTCAAAAATTAACCCTTTGTTTATTTTTCTTTAGAATAAAGACCCCACACCCAAACCTATATATATTAAGACACACACACACACACCAGACCACATCTTATGTAATATTCTAGTGTTGCAAAATGGACAGAAAACAAGCATCAAAGCAACCCTCAAGACAATCATGCCATTCACCACCACCATCATCATCATCTCTCCTAAAACCAAAACTAAAACTAAAAGACATCTCAAATTTCAAAACCCCAAAACAAAAGCCCCATTCTTCCCAAACCCCTGAATCCTTATCCCAGTCGAAAGCCGCTAAAAAACTCAAAGCTTTCGAGCTCGAACAATCGAAATCCGCGCGAAAAACCCAAAGCACCAAAGAAAACTCATTCAACTCGCTAGCTAAATCACTCACCATTTGGCTCAATTTCTTGTTTCAGAATCCCAAAACTTCTACTGCCCAAAACCCATCTGGGGAATTGAAGATTGATAGGCCCAGGGATGCCCAGACGTCCTCGTTTTTGTTCACGGATTCCATGTTGAGGGATTCATTGAGGGAGGTTTCTACTTTTGAGGATTTGAAGGAGAGGATGAGGCTTTATTTGAGTTTCGCTACTTGTAAGGAGGTTTTCAAAGCCATGACTAAAATAACAAAGGTTCGTTTGATTTTACTCGTTTTTTTGTTTTATTCACCAATATGACACCACACGAAAAGGCAAGAAATTGACCAAATTTTTATATGATATGTCATGTTCCTTTCGATCTTTTTCTACCGTATCATATTCATGTTTTAACTAAATGAGTCGTAATGGGAAGACCAAGAATGATAGGTCGCGGTTGGTCCAGGAGGAGGACGAGACGTCCTCCTCGTTTTCGTTCGCGGACTCCATGTTGAGGAATTCGTAGAGGTAGGTTTGTAGTTTTGAGGATTTGAAGAGAGGTTGAGGGTCTATTTGACTTTGGGTAGTTGCAAGGAGGTTTTCAAAGTCATGACTCGAGTAACAAAGGTTCCTTTCATTTTACTCCTTTTTTTTGTTTTATTCAGCAATATGAATATGTTAAGTTGACGTGTATATTTTGTTACACAATGACACCACACGAAAAGGCACGAAATTGACCAAATTTTGATATGATATGTTGTCTTCCTATCGGGTTTTTCAACCATATCATATTCGTGTTTTAGCTAAATGAGTCATGTCCGCGTCAGGCCAGGTAAAACACATGATTTCCTGTTGTGGTAGTGTCTAAATGGTATTTGTCGTCTCGTGTCATGCGAGGTCCAAACACGACTCAGAAACACGAATTGCCACCCCTAGTCGTGTATTATGTAATTCAAGATTTTGTCATGACAGTTAATGCCCCTAATAATACGAATTCAAACACTTCACGCTTATTCAGCTTTTCAATGTATGTAGAGTTAGGTTCTGGTTCCAATTTCTCTGGGAATAACTACGGGTAATCAACAGTAGCGTAGAAAGGTAGATAAACAGAGTCTATGAGAATAACTGAACAAAGCGAGCTAGGGTAAAAATGGCTTAAGATGGCTCCGACGTTGCCTTTTGAATTGCAGATGGCACTCAATTAATCATTAACTTATGTACACATGTCAAGCTACAAGTGAGAGCCTCGGTTTTTAAATAGTCATATTTGATGGTGTTCGTTATCGTTGTTGTATACCTTACATCAAATTTATTAATTTAAATGCAGGTTTAAATCTTTTTTTTTATCAGTGCAAGTGCGTTTTATTTTTATTCTAATATATCATCATACTCTTATATCTTTGTTATGATTTTGTTATCACTTTCCTTTTCAGAATATTGATCAAGGAAGGTTCAAAATGAAAGCAAATTGTGCAATAGCAACAGATGTTGGAATGAAAAAGCAGGCCATGAAAATCCTCATGTGTTATAACCCGATTTGGCTCCGAATCGGATTGTACATTATTTTGGGGGGAGATTCCTTGTTGCCAAATGGAGATGTCGATTCTGAGCAAGATATTGCATTCTTGAAAACGGTTATTGAGAAGCAGTTTTTCTCACATGCTGCACTAGCCAAAGCCTATGCTTACAACAAACGGGTTGGCGGTTTATATAGACCCGGCTACTTTGAGAAATTGGGGAACGTTATCTTGAAGAGATTTTTACTGCTTGTTCTTATACTTGATAGAGCTAAATGTCAGAGCAGTCTGCCTATTGATTATGGTATTGATGGATTAGATGGGGGTTCTCCTCTATTGTTCACTTTGCAATCTAATATTAAATCAAGTCGTTAAATCATATGCGGTAATTAATAATCTATTTTTCTTCATTTGTGTTGTTTCTATATATATGCCTTTCATTTATTATTTATGGCCTGATTTTTTTCTCTTGGATTGAAATAGATTTCTTATCATCGGATGTGATGCATGGAGAAGGTAATCTTATTGCACGTCTAGCGATTGCAGGATACAGAGTATTTTACCAACAGGTTTCTGTGAACTATTCTCTTTTACATCCGTGTGCTCTTCACTATGGAGTTATGGTAGAGGGTGTTGGCTTGTTGGGAAACTTTATAAGCTTTAGGCTTGTATGTATAACCACGAGGCACTGAAATAAATTCTATTCAACCTTTACATTTTTCTCTATAGGTTATTTGTCAAAACTACTTTTTTTTTATGTTGCAGAGTCCTCTCATAGTGTATGACTTCAGGATTACAGATTTATTTGAAGATCTCCGTGATGGGATTCGGCTTTGCCGAGCCATTCAGCTCTTGCAACATGGCCCCTCTATTCTCATGGTTGGTTTATCTAAAATTAAATCACTAGGTTTTGACTGTTTATACCTGGATATTAACTGTAATCCTTGAGTTGATTTTCTATTTTTTGGGTAGAAAATGGCAGTTCCATCATATACTCGTAAGAAGAATTTGGGTAATTGTAGCATTGCCCTGCAACATCTGAAGCAGGCTGGCTTGCCATTGTATGACGATGATGGAACAGTTATCATAGGAGATGATATTGTCAATGGAGATAAGGAACTCACAATTTCCTTGCTCTGGAACATGTTTGTTCACTTGCAAGTGAGTCTCGATATTTTGATATTTGAGCAGTCAACTTGTTTTGAGTAACTCTTATCGGCATGATTTGTGACTTTATATACCTGTGTTGAATGTGTAATTTCATAAGTAGAGTATGATTTTTCATTCATCATGATCATCATCCTTGCCTTAATCCCATCATGTGGGGTCAACCACATTATTTTTCATTGCAGATGCATAACTTTGATCACTTTCACCAGTTTATTTATTATGGATCTATTCATTATGTACAATGAAGTTTATCTTTCTCGCAATATGATGTTACTCGAGTATCCAGGGATGATACTGAATATTCATGAATATTCAGAATGATCATGGTTATGTACACGTTAATTATCAACAATCAACTAATTCGGCCTTTTAATCTGCAGTTACCCCTTCTAATCAACAAAACACTCTTATCGGAGGAAATTGCAAAAATCCGTGGAGTTGATTCCGTATGTTCAATTTCAATTAATGTATTTTTTTTGGTTACATGTCACATAAAAATATATCCGTCAAGAATATACGCAATGAAAGTAAAATTCTGTTATTATGTATACCCACCTATTAATTTAGGGAATTGTGGCTGAATAATAATATTTCTTCAACTATTCTTTCCGAGTTCAGCTTTATATATGAGTTGAATATTTCTGCCATTTGACAGGGACATGTCGATAACTGCACTCTCTTGGACATGCTTTTGAAATGGGTCCAGGTTAATCTCATTATCGAGTAACCTTAAATATGACACTTGAGTATATTCAATTGAAAATGATTAAGTAGTTATGTATATGAATTAAACTAAATGACTGTTTGTGACTTTATATTCATTATTACTTTTTTGTTTCAAGTTCCGAAGCACAAGAAGCCTGCCATGCATTTACATGTATCTGATAGCCATTGCTAATTTTGTAGGCAATATGTCGAAGTTATGATTATGTGGTCGACAATTTTGCATCTTTGGTTGATGGAAAAGCCGTGTGGTGCGTGCTAGATTACTACTTTCGCAAGGAGTATTGTCCTTGTTCTTCTCAGGTTTATGCGATTTCCTTAATTATCCTTATTTTCTACTTTTAGTGATTTTCTGTTCTTTGACTTTTACTTTGTGTTTATTATGAGCTCTCAGGATCTTAATGAAACAAATGAAGAAGGGCCAATCATGTCAGCTACTAATTACACAGATGCTGTGCATAACTTTATTTTGTCACAGAATTTGACATCATTATTGAGGAATTTTCCGGAGGTATTAAACACTTCAAATGATAATACAGATGATATAAAGTGGAAGTAAAATGCAGTAAAAATATTTGGACGCCTGAAAGAATGATATCCAGAAGAAAATGCAGGCTTACAAAATAATAGTTAGTGTACCCAAAATCTTCACATTCCTTTCATATGATGTATTTGCATGTGTCATTTTTTTTTTCCAGAATTTCATTTTGTATTAAACCTGTGAGGGGCTATGTAAAATTTATTTAAAATATAAAATATCCTGGAAATAAAAATAATTTTGAAAGAAAAATTAGGTAAGAGCGAAAATAATTACACATACATATACTAATCAATTACCTGTGGGGTCTAAACGAATCGGATACGGTCCATATCATGGTGATCCTAATCCGATTTGTTAAGCTGTTAATGGATTCAGATCCGATCCGATAATCGGACGGATCATCGATTTGTTATACCATATCCGAATCTGTTAAAGATCTGAAGAATCCAATTCGATCCAAATATTCGATTGTTATATGTTTTACATATTAATATATATTTAAAATGATTTAAGACTAAATATATATGTAATAACTATGTATATATAACTATAATGTGTATATATATATTCGCATATATATATGTATATGTATTAATCATATTGTATATATTAATTTCTAATTAATACTACACATATATATATATGTTAGTCTCTTTATTTATAATTATTAGTACTATTATCGTTATTATTATTATAGAAACATAATATATATATGTATATAACAGTTAATCGGATCGGATTGGCCATATACGATCCAGTTAGTAAACTGATAAGCGGGTTTTCTGGCTATCGGATTTCAAAATCTATTTCGGATCCGGTTATACGGATCAGATTCGTATCGGATCTGATTCAAAATTGGATCCGTTGACAGCCTTTGTGCCTACCATGCTACAATTCGCGTTTATGACAAATTATCTATATTTATGGTGAATTTCTATTCTTTACTATGGTACCAGTGCCTATGACACTGCCTATGTTAGGGCTACGACGACTTGCCCAAATTCTTCATTGCCTCCAAAACAACCCCAAATTCTTCATTACCTAATGGGTCTATAAAAAATTACTTGTGCTGGTAAACATCACTCTGCCCATGCCGATAGTTGATTATTTGTGCCTATGACACTATCGTACTGCAATAGTTGATTACTTCTGCCTATGGCGCTTCCTAAATTCCTGTCTAATATATTTTTCTGATTGCAGCATAATGTCACACTAATAATGTCCTACATTGCCTCTTTCAGGTTCTGCCAGTTAGTGACATACTTGAACACAATGGGGCGTGCAATGGTCGGGGTGTTGTTATCCTTTTGGTGTTTCTCTCATATGAACTGGTTGCCAAAAGAAACACGGTAATGGTTATACTCTTGCTCGAGATAACACATGAGTTTTGTTCCCGTTAAACTTGAGACATCATATTAATAAAACTTATTTCCTTGTCAGGACCAATTAAATTTTCACAAATTCTTTGGCTTTAATTGTCAAAGCCAAGAAAGGAAAAGTTTAAGTACAGACTGGTGGTTTGTGCACCCTGAAGCAGTACTTAACCATGAAGAAACAGAGAGGAACAATACTGAAGGTTTTTACAGTTTGTTTGCAGTTTATTTTTTATTTCTTGGTTAATATTGTATAAAATTAAATCTCCTAACAATTAGTTCTATGCACATTTGGATACATATTGACCTTTTCTTCTACTTCTTTTTTGATACATGTAGATACTACAAGAAATTTTAAGGCCATAATGTCTTGGTGGCAAGGCATGGCCAAACAAAACAGCAAATGTGATTTGAAGCCATCCACTCCTTTGGTGAAGTGCTATTTAACTGCTAGACAGACCCCCAATATGCAAACATGTAACTATTGTGGACTTTCTTCACTTATCTATCTGTGTTTTAGAATGATATTGTTTGGTCTTGAATTTATTGGTTAGAATCACGATTATATTGAACCTTTTCTACTTTCAAGGTTGGTCTTGGAGATAATTTAACATCTAACTATTGGTGATTAATATGAAAATGTTCATTTATCACACGTTAAAATGATTTCATTACAGTGTTCATTACAATTTCCCTTTCACTGTCACACACGAAGTTGTGTATACTCCATGCGTCCCAAATTAAGAGTCCATGTCTTTATTTTGTATAGAATAAGGATACACATAATCAACGCCCAAGATTAACTATAGTTCACCATCATGGAACTTGGTAAGTTGATTATGTTCAAAAAAGGGAAGTGGAGCCTTAATTTTGGACAGCCAAAAACTGAATAGTCTCAATGATTAACCCTCTTTTCTTAGAATTTGATTTTTTATTGTTTATTTTCTTTTCTTCTTTAAATCATGCGTAAAAAATTTCTCTTCCTGATGCGTCAATATTATGTGATTATTCTAGAAAATGCTGCAAAAATTATACAGTCTCATTTTAGGTGATCATTGTAAATGCTGCAAAAGGAATGCGGTTCTTTCTCTTCTTGCAAGCTGATATCCGTGCTTGGCTGGCAATGAAGAAGAAATAAACCGTTACCGCATTTAATACTTGCGAAATTCAAGAGTCATTAATAAGTATAGGCTATTCTTTAGTAAAATATTCACCTTATTTCTACAGGTTTCTTTCTTATTCTACTTTTTCTAGGTAAAGATACAGAAAACTATGTGAATGAACTCAAAGTGAAAGCAGCATTTACAATTCAGTTTGCTTGGAAAAAACATGTAGTCTTCAAGTCCCTCCGTGTTCAGCACACAGCCGCAACTAAAATCCAAAGTCATGTTCGTTGTTGGCTGGCAAGAAAGGGCTTCGCAAAGAAGAAGCAAGCAATAGTAAAGATTCAAAGCATTTTTCGTTGCATAAAGTGTCGGAGGGATTTTCAACTCTACAAACTTGCAACTAGCGCAGCAATCATTGTTCAGTCTCAGACGCGTGGATGGATTGTTCGGACAAGAGCTTACAGACGTGAACGTTTTGCTGTTGTGATTCAAGTAAGTTGTTTTTTAGATATCAGACATGCAATCGAGTACATTCCATGTACTAGAAAGTGACTTGGAGCTAGCTCAATCACATTAACTGTCTTTCTCTCTCATCTTTTGATTTTCCTTTTTTTTTTCTCCAATCTATTATATATATATATATATATATATAAGAACCATCAGTTTGAAGCCACTGTTCTTTAATGGGACTTTTTGAATAGCTTTTCATCAACTGTCTTTAAAATATTTATATTTTGGTAACTTAATTAGGAGAGGCTCATAATAGTCAGTACTTGATAAATATTAGTTTCAGAGGAACTGATGTAAGCGAAAATGTCAATGGATTTTCTTGATATATAATTTCCTTCATCAAAATTATAGTTATCCTCTGATCCTTGCCTTTTGATCTTCCCAACCACCCCAAAAGAAAATAAGAAGATGCCTGAATCTATGCTAGCAATTTTCTGTCTTATGGTCCCAAGTTCCCAACCTTTCTTTTCTATATAATTTGTGAATTATAAAGAGGGTGCTTGTAGAGAAAGGGACCATAAATGTGAGCTATCCATCTATACATGAAATCTCTCCTAGTCTCAGTTTTGTCTATCAGTCTAGTTTCCATTATATTGGACACAAGTGCCTTGATAAGTTTTTTTTGAGCATTTAATCTGGTCATCGAAGAGCCAATAGAATGATTCACTAAAAATGGTTTCAGGTTTATTTATTTTGGCTTCAGTTGGCATTTGTCTGACCTTCAAGTGGTCAGTTGAGTTGGAAATAGTCTGACCCTTGTATCTTTTGGAACAATAGCTATATAATATTACTGAACACTTATCAAAATATGTCACGATGTTTTCCCTCCTAAACTCCCAAATTAATGATGTCTCCCTCTCTTCTCATACATTAGAAACTCTCATTGAACTTCTTTAATTACAGGAACAACCATACGATTTTTTTGACATATTATTTCAACCCTTATTCAAGATTAAATAATTAAGCTTTGGCTCCTCAATTATTTAAGACTATAAAATAACTTGATAATGTTCAAGAAAAGAGACACGAGTGTGCCAGAGGTATGAAGATGTCGTAGGCACAAGTGCATCGAAAGTAAAATAATATCCGTTCCATCGGCATAAGCATTTGTTAGTCATCTCAATGTGAAATGATTTTGTTACTAATTATAAAGTGGTTTTGTGCTTACATGAATCCAGAGACATTGCCGTGGATGGTTGGTAAGGAGAGAGCTTATGCTTCAGAGGGAGGCTGCGATAAGGATCCAAACTGCTTTTCGATTAATGAAATGTCGGACAGAATTCCATTCTTATAGGTATGCTGCTATCAAACTCCAAAGTTTTGTTCGGGGGCAGATTACTCGAAAGAGGCTTATAGGTAAATTTCATTAATATTGCATTTTTTTTTATTTATTAATCAGTAACCCCGTATATTATATTTTTCAGTTAAAAAAAACTTGTCTGGCATTGTGTTGATTCAGGGGCTTCCTGCCTTCACAAAGATAAAACTATAGGTTACAGTTTAAGGACTTCGAGAGGTAGCTTCCAGAGTTTTGAACTGAAGATATTTCTAAATTCAGTTGTGAAGTTGCAAAGGTGGTGGAGGAGTATTTTATTGCCTAAAGAAAAATCAAAGTCGGCAATTATTATCCAATCTCATATTCGTGGTTGGATTGTTAGGTGCAGAGCTACTAGAGAGAGACGCTGTATTGTAGCAATCCAAGTGAGATACAAATTAATTTCTTCCCTTTTTTTTATCTTATCAGTATTCTATAACAAAGATCTAGAAAGAAGGTTATACCCAAGTAACTTATCTCATTTTGGAATTATAAATGAATGAAATTTACTTAACCCCAGGTAGTGTTATAACCAAGTAAATCAACTTTATTTCGTGCTTTTGTTATTAAAAATACATGAATGATTTTTCTTTTCTTATTTTCCCCAAATTCTGACTTTTTTGCCTCTATTCTTATCAATGGAAATTTTGGTTTAATTTGGCTTCAACTACCTGAAAATGAGTTTTTTGTTTGTATATTTTTGTTTTAACCATCTTGAACACAATTGGGCTCAATTTGAAATGATTTTGTTACTAATTATAAAGTGGTTTTGTGCTGACATGAATCCAGAGGCATTGCCGTGGTTGGTTGGTAAGGAGAGAGTTTTTGCTTCAGAGGGAGGCTGCGATAAGGATCCAAACTTCTTTTCGATTCATGAAATGTCGGAAAGCACTCCATTCTTATAAGCAGGCTGCTATCAAACTCCAAAGTTTTATTAGGGGGCAGATTACTCGAAAGGGGCTTTCAGGTAATTTTCACCTACGAAATAATTTTTTCAATTGATGAACTCTTATTGTTCTTATTTATTTATTTATTTTCAATTTAAAAATAACTAGCTTTGTGTTGTGTTGTTTCAGGGGCTTCTTGCCTTCAGGAAGCTAAGAATATTGGTATTAGTACTTCAAGGGATTGTTTGCCGAGTCTCGAACTGCAAATATTTCTAAATTCAGTTTTGAAGTTGCAAAGGTGGTGGAGGGAAGTTTCATTGCTTAAATTAAGAACAAAGTCGGCAACCATTATCCAATCTCATATTCGTGGTTGGATTGTTAGGCGTGGAGTTGCTAGAAAGAAGGGTTGTATCATTTTGATCCAAGTAAGACATAAGTAATTAGTGCTTTACTATCCATTTTAGGCTGCTTTTCTGTTGGGTTGGACAATTTTAAAATTTGGGTTAAGAAGTCTCCTCGATTTACTGTTATACCATCATGTCAATCAATTCGGAAAAATTGTTTGTAGTATTGAGAAATTTTTTTACTCCTTATCTTTGAATTCTATCCGAAAGAAAAGAAAACAAAAGTAGAAAAAACATCAAAAGGAATTTAGTATGGCTATGTATTCTTCAATTAGAGCATCCTTTCTTCTCACAAGGAGAAATGAAGAGAAAATAATAATTTCAGTCAAACGAAACATAATTGACATTCACTACCTGAACAAAAAAACCAGCTTTGCGTTGAATTTTTTATTTAAAAACATATAGTTTTATAAGAGGCCATCGAACATAACTTTAAAAGAAAATTTTAAGGTGGAGTGCATATCACCTGTGTCATGTTTGTGATTATATCATATAGTTTTGTTTGTTTTTATCAGGTGCCATAATCCATTCATCCCAGAATCTTATGATCACAAGGCTGTGATTCCAATTCTGATTCCAGATATTAGTTATGAGCAGTAAATTTACACTTAAAGCAAACCATATAAAATGTGACACCCCCATAAGTCTTTGTCAAACATCCATATTCATGTTGTTAATGGACCAAATATTAGGATAGTAAATATGTTTTCATCTTGGCCATCGATTAGTGTATGCTCAATAAACGTGAACGTTAAAGACGGAGGCAGTACATTCCATATGTTTATAGGAGACCTATTTGTGGGAAAAAATTCCATATGTTTAAGGAGCCCATAACTAGTGCTTGAATATGGTTGATATAAGTCCTATATTATCTGGCTGTATTTATTTCCTTGTTAGATTTAATATTTTCTCTGCTGGCTTGGTTTTTTTCGATGTGACAGTCATTCTGGAAAGGTTATCTTGCACGTAGAGATTCAAGAGAGGAGCTATTGGATTTACGGTTGAGAATAAAAAAGTCTGCTGCTAATGTGGATGATGGCATGCGTATTATGAATAGACTTTTGTCGGCACTTTCGGAATTGCTAAATAAGAAAAGTGCTAGTGGCATTCTCCATATATGTCAAACTTTAGGTAAGCATTTCATGTCAAATGTTACATGATCACTACTCTTTGAGTTACATTGTGGAATATGGAGAGAAAATAGGCAGGGAGCTAGGGAGAAAGAAGAATGAGAATGGATCGATGAGGGAATTACCACTAAGCCCACCCTTCACACAAAAATATCCTTTTAATTTGCATTATCATTATTTGAAATAATTTGGGAGATGAAGCTGGCAATCATATCAGATTTTGTCTTAACGTAATACCATATGTATAGATAATTCAACCCCCCCCCCCCCCCCCTCCCCCCCAAAAGCACACACACACACACACACATATATCTATATTACTTCAATAACTCCGCAATATGACCTTTTAAACTTAAGTACTAAGTAATCATGTTAGACTTTGGTAGTTCTGTTTTTAATTTCAGGAAATTGATTAATTATTTAGTGTTCTTATTAACATAAGAGGTACTGAAGTCTAATATGATTAGTAAAATGTACTACAGTCCAGAAGCCCATATCTTGGAGGTATTTGAGTCAACCCCCCCTAAAAATTTCCACAATTTGATAATTTTGTTATTATTCTATTTATTTTATAAAAGTTTTGAACTTTTGTTTTTTTTATTGATTTTAGGTTCGTGAGCTCATATCAACTTTTCTATTGATTCCCTGGTTGATAATCCTTATTAATGGTTATTTTGACTTTGAACCCAATGTGTTTGTGCTAACTTAGTCCATGCACCAAAATTTTCACTTCATGGGGTTTACCCCCCTAATGATTTTTTTGCAACATTTTGTATGTCAAAAGGGTCATTTTTGGGGGATTAATTGCTAAGACGTAATTGTTTTGGGGGCCAGATTAGGTTAGTACGAAGAAATGGGGGCCAAATTCCAATAACCTATATGAATTGATTTTAATTCTTAGTAATTCTTTCCATACAGATATGGCTACTGAACATTCAGAGAAATGTTGTGAGAAACTTGTGGCTGCTGGGGCAGTTGACACTTTATTGAAGCTTATTCGTTCAGTTAGCCGAAGCGTACCTGATCAGGTGGTTTTAAAGCACGCGTTATTAACTCTTAGAAATCTCGTCCGCTATCCACATTTGAGTCAAGGACTGATTGACTGTCCTGGATCTATACAAACTATTCTTATGGAGTTCTTAAGGTTTGTGAAGAATTAGTGTAAATTGTTTGCACTACTCCCCCCCCCCCCCCCCCCCCCCCCCCCCCCCCCTTCCCCCCCTCCAACGCACACGCACACAATGTATCCCTGACAAATAACTGTAGTGTATTTGCAAAATTTTCATATTTTAGGATGATAGTTGAGACCCCAGGGAGGTATTCCCAATAGGATTTGACAGTCTTAAGGGCAGAGAAATTATTTTAACTTAAGTTGTATGACATGTTTCTGTTTTGGCACAATGATAAAAAAAGCACAATGTACTTTACACTTTCTTTTTTAAAGCTTTAGAGATTGAGCATTTAAATAACAAACCAACATCGAACTTAAATTTGTTTTTTCACTTCAGTCCGAAAGATTGCTAGAAGTTCTATGTTATACGTCGTTAAAATTCCTACTTGGACTAAAGTGAAAACACAAAATAAGTTCAATATTGTATTTAAAAAATAGTTCAGTTACTCTAAAGTGAAAAAATGCGTTATTTGATATTGTTCATTCAACTATTTTTTCTCCCTTTTCAGAAACAAAGAGGAGGGATATTTTATTGCTTCTGAGCTTTTGAAGAAGATATTTTCAACTCGTAGTGGCGTTGAAGCTACTCGTAATGTACCTTTTCTCCTGAAGAGACTACGCAGCCTTGTGGGGGATCTCACAAGGAAGGCACACAAAGAGAAGAGGTTAGATATAACCAAACGCATCTCTCATCCTGTTTAGTTTCACTTCATTTGGAGTTAAATTTAAGGACATATTGAGTTACCCTCTGCTAAAAACATAAAAAAATTATTCAAATTACACTCATTCAGAGTTTTAGGAACACTATGTGAGGGTATTTTGTAGGCTTCTATGAATATGTTGGGGGACAATCGCAATTTTTTTAGGCTTTAAGTGGCATATGCGACCATAAATGCGGGGGTTAAAATATAAATAACCCAAAAATTAATGTCTAGTACCATTTATTTATTTGTTTTTGTAATTATGTGTGAACTTAAGGCTTGGAACCTCTTTGCAGGAATGCCCGCGGCCTTGTTGTAATAGAGAACACAGAGAAAAGATTAAGAGAAGCCGTTCAGCTCATGAAACTGCTTACAAAATGTTAAGCAAATTTCAGTTATACAATTCTCAAGGGTGCAAAATTTTCTCTTCTGGATTGTTTTCTGTGAGCAAAAACTCACCCATTGTGTATCTCCCATGATTCTGTTCACATAAAATACCAAGATGAACTATGTCATTTAGTTTATTATACCCATTTCACGCCCCTTTAGGTATATTTTCGAGCCAACAAGTGGTATAAGAGCCTTGCTCATAGATACTCATTTTGAAAAAAGTATATGCTTGAGTTTAATGATCTAAATGGAAACTTCTTCCAATGTTAACATTGTCGAAAGCCAATCTAAAAATTGCCCCCCATTTTTTTATGGATCCATTTATAGCTTTAGAAAAATAGAATGCAATGGCATATTCAAACCCATGATTATGAAACTCAGAGATTTGTTGTTAATTGTACCTATATACCTATGAAAATAGTTAATTATTCTTCCACATTCTGAAACCGAACTTAATGAAGATGATCTTATGAGAATGTAAATTGATGCTAATGCAATCAACATTTTTTGTTGCTCACTTTCCATAAATGAGTATTAAAAAATATAATGTTGTTCCCCCGCTAAATAAATATTTGATATTTTTTAAATCACATACAAAGGCACATCTCAAGTAAAATAAGATAAAATTAGTATACTTGTGTAAAAGTATGAATTATTTTAAATAAAAGGTGATGAATCCATTTATGAGATGTATGATAGATTCAACTCCATTACTAAGAAAAAAAATCATAATCTTGGAAAAGTATTTTCTAACAATGAAAGGTCTAGAAAGCTTCTCAAGCCCATGACAAAGAAGTGGGATTTAAAGAAGATCGTCATTCAAGCACAAATCTACCCAAAAGATATATCCTTTGAAGAACTAGTGGGATCACTCATAACATATGAGATGGAACTTGATTAAAAAGAGAAGAAATGGACAAAAGTGATCAAAAGAAAAGCTTAACACTTATTGAAAACTTTGATAAAGATGAACCGTCAAGAATTGATGGCATTTTATACAAAAAATTTCAAAAGTTTTCTAAAATATCAAAGAAAAATGGAACCCAATCATTCCAATTTAGAAGACACTAATCCAATGAAAATCATCTCAAAGAAGAAAAATGATTTGGATGCAATGAGAGTATGGTCACTTTATAAAGGATTGTCCTAAGCACAAGACGAAAAGAAGAAAATGAAGAAGATAACAATATGAGGATTGTGGAAAGAAGGCAATGAAGGCCACACGGATCAATTCAAAAGACTCTTATAATCACTACACCAAAGAAGATTTTTTATCATCTTTCACCAGCAAAGAGTTGTCAAGGTTAAAAACATTGACCAAAAAACGTGGAACCCTTATCACGGTCTTTGACTCTGACACGACCGTGAAAAACAAATTGTTTCAGTTGTGTCACGGTCAAAGAACTTGGCAAGGATGTTGGCACGGTCGTGTCGTAGTCAAAGACCGTGACAACATTTGTTTGTTGTCATGGTCTTTAACCCTCACGTGATCGTGACAACAAACCCAAATTAAAAACCTAATCGACTACTCTCAATTGTTGTTTCACAACAATTCTCTCTCTCTCTCTCTCTCTCTCTCTCTCTCTCTCTCTCAAAACAGTAGTTCTCTCTCTCTGTTTCCTTAGTCGCCTCTCCTCCGCCCCTTCCACCATCCACATCTTCGGCCACAAAAAAATATGTATTTTATTTCATCCCAATCTGTTGTTGGCTTTTATATTGTTGTCAAGATGATGATTTCTGAACTAATTTTGGTTTCAAGTCGTGTTTTTTGATGAATAAGTAGTGGTGGGATGTATGTATTTGATCTCAATATTTAATCTAGTATTGGGTTCTTTGATTTGTGGGGTTGGCATCTTGCTAGCTTTGTTAATGTTGAAAATATTGATTTTTGTTAGAAATTTAGATTTTTTGTTGATTAAGTGTAGTGGAGTTATTGGTAACATTTTGTATGTGTATATGGTTTGTGTGTGTTTGTTTTATTGGAGATATAGTCAATGTGCAAGAACATTTGGTTTGAAACTCATCTGTGAAATTATATGTAATATCTGAACTATCCCTTATTTGTGATTTTGCTGTGATTAAACTTGAAATGTTAGATTCTTGGATGTGTTTTCGATTTTTTGATATCAAATTATGGTTTGGATATTACATTTACTTAATCTCCAAAAGTTAAAAAAACTAGAATTACTTTCATGTGACAAATGAATTTCACTTTAAGAAATCATAAATAACAAGCCTATAACCCATGTTCCTGTGCAGAGAGGGTGGATTGAGGGTAAGTCTAATATATGAACTTTTAGGGGGTTAGTTAAAAACAAATGGTTTTAAGGTATGGGTCCTTGATTGGTTTCTTTCTTCTTACCCGTTACCTTATCTTTAGATTTATTGATACTCAGTTTTGATTTTATTAATAGTCATTGAAATATTTGTTCCCCACTGTTATTAAATGCTTATTTTTCATTCATAATTATGTTTTATGGTTCATTTGTTATGTAGGATTCATGATGTTAAAATCTAGGAATAATTATAGCAATCTCCTTTTGTTTCGAAATTTTACACAGTTTTCTGTTTTATTTATTGTGTGTAGGATTATAAAATTTAGGTCACTGTCTCTCCTCTTATCTCCTCACGCCTGCCTTACCACCGTCATTACCTCTCTCTCAGTGGCATTTCACAGCCTCCCTCTGTTGCGTTTCACAATTATCTTTGCTTTCAAAAGGTATACATACTTAAGGTTCATCAAATTAATGTTGTTGTTTATTTGATCCATCCCATGTGGGCTTTTAGGTTTTGTTGTTGTTTGTTTTATTCATCCCATTTAATATTCATACGATGATATGTTTTTGTATAGTGTAGTCTGGAACTTATTCTCTTGTTCAATTGAAATATTTGTACATGTTAATAAGAAAATTTGTGTGATTTGCTTGATCTTCTATGTAAATTGTATATTTTCGTAATTTATTTTAATGCTTATTTTCAACGCTCGGCCTACATGTCTTTTTTCTTTGGATTTTGTTGTTTTGAAATGGACATATTCAAATGAACTACTTAAATTCTTTTTTTTCAAAGGCACTAGGTTTTGTAGTATCTAACCTAGGGTTCTTGAATTTTTCACATTTTTGTTGATATTAATCAATGAATATATTTTTTATACCCATAAAAGGTGATTGTTCATTGTAGCTGTGATGGGATATCCGCTATACAAAGAGTGGATAGATGAGACAAATAGATTAGGGGATAGTATCGTAGATGTGCTAATAAGTTTATAAAATTCACAACTAGGTGTCTTAATGATGAAGAGTTCCCGTGTTAGTGTGCACATTGTAGGAATGGTAAGGTATTTGAGTGGAAAACAGTTAAACTACGTCTGCTTAGATGGGGTATGCAATATAGTATCGATCGTCAGTTTTTCGAGAAAATACATGTTCCCTTTGTTCCCGAGCAACCTTCACAACAATCATCAAGTAGGATAGAAATATAAGGCCAGGAAGATAATGTATATCATAATATGTTAGAGGATTTAGTTGATGATGCTTACGGAGTTCATGAAGTGGAAGAAAATGACGTCACTAACGATGTAGTTAGTTCAGGTGCTCACGAAGATATTTGAATAAACCTTGACGATGACTATCGATGTTTAAAATTTAAGGCGATCCAACCATTGTATATGGTTGTGGTAAAGATCAAACGACTTTGCATGCTATGGTCAGCTTGCATAGTTTAAAGATCCAATATGGTTTATCTGGCAATAGTATGACCGAAATTCTGAATTGGGTGAAGGGCTTGCTACCCAAGAAGAATACGCTTCCAAATAGCTATACTAGTATGAAGAATAGTTTGAAAGGTTTGGGAATGAAGTGTAAACCAATTCATTCATGTAAGTATGACTGCATACTATACCCAAAGGCATATGAAAATGTAAAACCCAGTATTTTTGGAAATATTTTAAATTACACGTGTGCTCGTAATTTAATCAATTAGCAAATATTAGATTACTATTTATTTGTTATTATATTTACTTGTGTGATAAGTAAATAAAAATATTTATTTGTTATTATATTTACTTTTGAAGAGGAATGCAACCATATTGGTTTCAAGAATTTTGGTGGGATAAATTGAGCTATTGAGTTTCTGTAAAGATGTCAAAATTTTAACTAAACATAAGTGACTCAAAGCTATGATTCTCATTCCTGCATCATAAGGGTTTTGTTTTATATTGAAAATGTAGCAAAACAAGGTTAGTTTGAGGGATTTTGGTCGATTAAAATCTTTTGAATTTGTTTTCTAAAAATTCGAGGCTGGAAACTTCAAGCTTTAATTTGAGATATCAAAACATGTTTTTGATTCAATTAAGCCTTGCACCTAGGTTCATGATAACCTAATCTTAACTTACCTCACTTTGAAACTAGCTCAAAGTCAAGGAAGCAGAATCTACCATTGAAGCTCAAGCTTTAATGGAGTTTTCTGATTTTTGAGCTATTTTAGTGCATTCACGCGTTGACTAACACATGTTCACATATAATTATATTTTATATAAGTTGAGAAACATAACCAAATTGAAGAAATAAACATTCATACATAAAATAAAAGAAATGCAAAAACTCTAAAAAAAAATTACACTAGAAAAGCTCTCAACTGCTGTGAGCTTTTACTGAGGTAAAGAGGGCCTCTTATAGAGTTAGTGGGGAGGATGTTATTGCTTAGTTTTGGAGGTGAGTTTCAACTAAGTTTGTGGATGGAAAATGTTTACCCATGGTACTCCATATGGTACATGCCATGTTGGCAGTCTAGCTAGCCCCATGTCAGTAGGGAGTAATTATGAATAAGTTTGGGATTTGGTTTAAGTCCTTAGATAGTTTTTGTATAAAAATTAGGGCTTTTAAATTCCTTTGTAAAATCTTAGAGGCTTAATTGCAATTATTAAAATCTAATGGATTTATTTATGATATTCGTATAAAGTATAAGTCATTTGATCAAACTTTGAGTGAAAGTTTGGTTTTAATTGATATATGAAAGCGTAAGTTAACTTAATTATTCCTTTAGGGGTATTTTCATAATTTGGTAAAAGCCTAGGGTTTATTTAGAATTTTTACCATTTAGAGGGACTAAAGCTATACTTAGAGTGTGTTGTTACATTCTTTCCACCTAAAAAAAATTTCATCCTCCAAATTACCTACAAAAAACATGGGGTTTTGTTGTGTCATAGCGTCATATGTTTCCCATGTTTCTTCTTTAATTCCATGGTGTCGCCAAAGAACTTTGACTGGTGGGATGGTTTTATTTCGGTGAACCTTTTCTTGTCGGTCGAATCTGAATAGGAATTTCTTCAAATTTGTGGTTGGATTCAACTGTTATTTCCTTGTAGGTAATGATGTGACTCGGGTCTGAGATATATTTTTGCAATTGTGAAACATAAAACACGTCATGGAGATTGGATAGTTCGAGAAGTAATGCTAGACTATGTCTTACCGGTCCAATACGTTTGATATTTGTAAAGGGACCAACGAAGCGCGGTGATAATTTTTCTCTTTTTCCACATCGAATTATCCCCTTCCTTGGAGATACTCATAAGAACACCTGGTTATTTATTTAGAATTCTAAGGGTTTTTCAACAAGTGTCGGCGCACTTTTTTATCAACTCTGGGCTGAGTGTAATCTTTCCTGAATAAGGCGTATCTTTTTTGTGGTTTCGATGATCATCTCAGGTCCAAGTGTTTAATTTTCTCTTGATTCATTCTAGCATAAAGGCGAATGGAGGAGTCATCCATATAGAGCTTCATAGAGAGTGGTCTGAATGCTAGTTTGATAATTGTTATTGTATGAGAATTCGATCAAGGCAAGATGATTATTCCATGAACAGAGAAAGTCTAACGTGTAGGCTCATAAAATATCTTCCAGAGTTGGAATTACTCATTCAGATTGTCCGTCGGTCTTAGGATCAAAAGTAGTGTTTAGGTAGAGTTTGGGTCCTAAAGAGGTTTGTAAGGCTTGTTAAGATCTTCCTATAAATATGAGGTCTCGATCGAACACAATGGAAATAGGTACACCATGAAGTCTAACAATTTCCTTCATGTAAAGTTCACTTAGTCATCGGAAGGAATCGATGGATCTAGTTGGTATAAAATGGGTGGATTTTGTAAGACAACCGATGGTAACCCATATCATATTGAATCCTTAAAAAGTTCAGGGCAATCTGCTGACAAAGTCTATGGTTATATGATCCCATTTTCATTCTGGAATGGAGAGTGGTTGGAGTAAACCGTTGGGATGTTCATGCTCAATCTCCACTTGTTAGCAAGTTAGACACTTTGCTAGGAAGTGTAAAATAAATTTCTTTATACCGAGCCACCAATAATCTTTCTTGGGAGTTTGATACATTTTGGTGCTTCCGGGGTCTATTATGAATTTAGAATAATGAGCTTCCTGCAGGATTTCTTCTCATAATACGGCTTAAGAGGAACACATACTCAATTTCTGAATTTTAACCCATGCTTGGGGTCTAAATTCCAATCTTTTTCAGGGAGGTTGTTTCCAAGTTTTTGCTTCTGGGAACGTAAAAATTGATCTTGGTCTTGGAGGTCAATGATTCTTTTATGTAGAATGGGGCGAGCAAAAATATTTCGTAGAATAGCTTGGGCCTTGGACGAGTCTTGTTATAGATTGTAATCTCCAATGGTTTTTAAGAATACAAATATACTATTGAGGCTTCCCTGGGCTTTGCGGCTTTGGGCATCATCATCTATGCTACCTTTTTTTAGATGGTAGTGTAAGTTAAACTTATAATCCTCTATCCATCATCTTTGCCAAAGGTTAAGATCTTTTTTCTTGAATATGTATTCAAGATCTTTATGATAAAAAAATACCTAAAATTATTCTCCATACAGATAACATCTCCAATTTTTAAGGTAAAGACTACTGCTTCTAATTCCAAGTCTACTACTAGATTATTTCCCTCATAAATTTTCAATTGTTATGATCCATGCTCGATCACTTTCCTTTGTTTCATCAATACTCAAACGAGTTCTTGTAGGGAGGCGTTGATATAAACATCATAGTTGTTGTTGTTACAAGGAATGGTCAAAACGGGAGCAATAGTTAAGTTGTATACCTACTTTAGTGACTACATGTCCAAGGAACTTTACCTCTTTCATGAGGAAATTGCAGTTACTCTGTTTTGTGTAAAGCTAATGTTTATGAAGGGTTTCCAACACTATACAGAGATATTATTCTTGTTCTTCCTTCTAGTCTTGGAATAAATTAATATGTCATCTACAAAGAAGATCACAAACTGATTTTGGAAAGGGAAAAGTATTATATGCATTAGGTCCTTGAAAGTAGTTGGGGCATTGGTTAATCGAAAAGACATGACTGTGAGCTCAAAATGGCCATATCGTGTCCAGAAAGCGAATTTGGGTATTTTTTTTCTTTCATAACATGAAGTTGGTGATACCCAGATCTTAAATCAAGCTTTTGAAATATCTTTAACCCTCGCAACGGTCAAACAAATCACTTATCCTGGGCAATGGATATTTATTCTTTATGGTCACTTAATTCAATTTCCAATAATCGATACATAATTGAAAAAATAATTTTTTTCCAGGAATAAAATTGGAGCAGCCCAACATGATGTATTGGGGCGTATAAATCCTTTATTAAGTAGGTCGTCTAGTTATTTTTAAAGTTCTCGCAATTCTAAAGGAGCCATACGATAAGGAGGTATTGAGAATAAGGGAGGTATTTGACAACAAATTGATAAAAAATAAATTTCACGAGGTGGGGGTATTTCGATTAAATCTTGAGGGAACACGTCTTTGTATCTAGCCAAGATGTTAGAAAGGGAGGAAGTTTCTTTTTCACTTATTTGAAAAATTAGAGGTTGGTGGGGATTTTGTCCTTGGAAATGAAATGAAGTTTGATGGAGTCATTTGAATGTCACCGTCTTCGCGTGACAGTCAATGTGAGCAAAGTTCGAAGATAAAATGTGCATTCCCATTATTAAATCGAACACCATTAAATCGAGGACTATTAAATCTATGGTTAATGTCATATTTCCAAAATGTAATGTGTGACATTTACAAATCCTATTAGTAATCGTCATTTTTTCATGTAGGAATTCCTATAGTAAAATGGGTGAGCTAATGGACTAGAAGATAATTACAAACGAGTCATACATGAGTAAATAATTAAAAAGTGTGTGGATCCAGAATCAAATAATATATGTGCTCAAAAAATTATAAAAAGGAAGATTACCTTCGACCACACCGTGGTAATTTGGATTTTTCACAGGGAGAAAGAAGGAATTTCGACATTAGTTCCTATTGTGTGGTTCTTTCTTTCTTTCACGGAGATAAGGATATCAGGAAGGAGTAGAAATTTGGGCTTTGTTGGTAGAGGCGGAGGTTTTTCTATAAGGGAGGCTATTTCATTCGTTCGGTTAAACTCTTAAACTTATAAAGGAATGATGTAGGTTTTGATGTTATGACAGCAACCTCGTTCAAAATGCTTGCACATTTTGGATTTGGTATCAATGTATTCCTGAGCATATTGGGGTAATTCGGTGAATTTAGCCACATACTGGGTCACAGTCAATTATTGCTTTCACAAGCTTAGGAAATCTTTGGTCATTTGATCTTTTATGGACTCTGAAAAGTATTTATTGAAGAAGATTCTTCAAACTGCTCCTCCTAGGTTAGTTCGTTCAAATTCTAAGAATGTAGAATAGACTGCCACTTGATGTCTTCTTCTCCTTCGAATAGATATGAAGCCAATCTTACCCTAAGTTCTGGGCTAATGCCTACCCCCATTAAGTACTTTAAGTGTTTGATGCATCCATTTTTCTTCTTCAATCTCGTCGAGCTTCCCAAAGAATGTTGGGGGTTTTTGTCTTAGAAATTCCTTAAGGGCATTCATTCTCCAAGTTTCTTCTGATAGGTCATCATTAACGAGGGGTGGAGGCATACTTTTTTATCACTAGGTTAGTATAGTTAATTTTTGTAGAAAATATAGAATGCCTTTATTGTTGGTAGTTGAATTCGACATTTATGGAATAAGATTGTTTCTCTTGGGTTCAACTGATAGTTAATCTAGTATTAACCATCATATATAAACAATGTATCAAAGGATAAATTACAAGTAAAGATATAATGAGAGACTTGTTATATTATATCACATTGGGTTACATAGTATTACACAATAAACATTGAAAAAGAACAAAGAAAATTACCTAGCCGTTGAACCCATTTTACAATAAAAGAATGCTTAACTAATATAAAAGAACTATTAGTTTAAACTATTGCCATAATTTGGGAATACGAGTTTTGTCTACTTACACACGCACACCTGTAGATTTTATTTATGTACAGTTATATTCCAATGATAGTCTTCAAGCCATTTGAGGAACCATTTGGTTAAACTCGGGATCAGGGTCAGTTTTGGAGGGATCTAAATCATCTAGGGAAGTACTGGTATTCGTGAGGGTAAAGATAGTAGTGGGTGGAGAAAGAGAACCATAGTGGATTGGCAAGTCAAGACGAGTAATTGCGACTTCATTAGGCACCACGACGTCCCATGTGAGATGAATTTCTTATTGAAGAGTGTCAGGGTCTTCAGAGAACCTCTTGGTCTGGCGAGTTGCTTGAGGCTCTCCCATAAGGAGTAGCAATCGCCTAATCATGATCAATTCTCCTTATGTGTTGAAAAATATTGTGTTAGCTGACCTCTTTAATTTCTAGTTCAAACCTTTTGTGAGTCTAATCACGAATATGGAGATAAATATCGTACTAAATATTTATTACTGTAAAACAGTATGAGTGAAAAAATGTGATAAAGGAAATGATCATAGTAATAATTGTAGATACCCTATCCTAGGACCCCCTGCGCACTTCCATAGGTTCGTAACACTCACTTATTCATAAAAAATCCTAGGTCATACTCCGAGTACCGATCTAAAAACCACCAGGCACTCTTGGGACCCATTTGACTCTAGTCATCTTTTTTTCTTGAGCAAAAGCTTAATGAATCTTTGAAAGGATCTGAATCCCCTTTCCATCGGTCTAACCCGTGTTTGAATCGTCCTTACGGTTCGGACGAATGGTCCGTTTTACCCTAAAATTGATTTAGTGTCCACTAGGCGTTCCCAGGCACCGTTTGATTCCGGTCAACTATCTCCTTTGAAAGGAAGCTCAATGAATCCTCTAAGGGATATGAAACCCCTTTCCCACTGTCCGCCCCTATAAAAATTGGCCTTACGATTCGAACGGACGGTCTGTTTAACTATAAAAAACTGATTTGAAGTCCATCGTGTGCTTCTAGGCCCCGTTTGACTCTAGTCAACTTTTTATACTAAACATAAACTTAATGAATCTTCGAAGGTCTCTGAATCCCCTTTCGTATGCAAATTATCCTTACGGTATGGACGAACAATTTGTTTTATCTCCAAAATTTCTCTAGAGGCCACCGGGTACTTTCAGGCCTCGTTTGACTTCGATCAACTCTCTAGATTGAGTGAAGCTTAATGAATCTTTGGTCTCTGAATCCCTTTTTAAATGGTCTGCCTCGTGTGCGAAAAAACCTTATGGTACGAACATACAACCAATTTTACTTTAAGGGGTCACCGAACGCTTTTGTTCCCCGTTTAATCGTAATTAACTATTCCAACCGAATAAAGCTAAATGAGATCTCAAAAGGCTCTAAATACCCTTTCCAACAGTTCATCATGTGCATGAATCAGCCTAATGTAATACCCCGTACTTTTGGTTATATTTATTTTTGGGATTAATTAATTAAATGAGAATTAATTGGGAATTAACCCGAGTAAAATACTAGCGAGTTGTGAGTTGGCATTTGACTATATTGAGTATATATGATGTTATATGAATATTGAATTATGAAATTTGTCGTGAGATTGATATACGACAATTTGGCCATTTTATTGGGACGCGGGTGATAGATGCGTCAGCATATAATTATTTTATTCATAATAGTGAATTTAAATTCTTTAAACCGTATGGTCATTTTGAGTGCGCCAACGCGTCCGGAAGGGTCGAGATAGTCAGAAAACACTAGCCGGGGGTGTAGTTTGGGTCCCGGGGTGTTTTTAGGCCATACAGGCAATATAAAGGGTATTTTGGTAATTTCGTGTTTTTAGGAATTAAAAATGACGAAAATTAGAGAAGTAAATCTGATTGGGAATAGACCCACTAAACCCACTAACCAACCCTTAATGACCCAATAAACTACGGGAGTTATCAAATTAGGTTTCCAACTTTCCCAAAGAAAACCCTAGCCACCATAGCCACTTTGGAGAAGAAGCTTGGAGAAAGAGAGAGAGAGAGGGAATTCTGCAGAAAGAGAGAGGAAATAACCATCAAAATCAGAGATCGAATCAAGGCAAGTGATTTAAATTACATTCTTTATGCGGTGAATGCTTCTTCCATGTTAGAAATCTTAATAATCATTCTTATTTAAGAGATAAAGGAAAACCCATGAAATTGGAAGTTATTAGTTTAATTTTGGGTATAGGTTTGCATGTAGAAACGTTATTGGAAGATTGAATTCAGAGATTTCATATTTATGTGATGTAACGACGGATTAAATTCTGGGAATTGATGATGATAAAAATCTAGGGTTTATGTTCTTGAAGAAAATTGGGGAAAAATGTAGAAACTTGTGATTTAATGATGTTTAGGATGTATTAATTCCTTAAAAGATGTTAGTATATGACCTTAGCATGTTTTAGGATGATTAGAGAACTTAAAACATTGTTGGAACGAATTTTAGAGGAGATTTGAGGAGTAAGAATTGATGAAAAACGTAACTAAGAAATTCTGGGCCGAAACTGGTCCCTCGTTAGAAGACCTCCCCAGGTCGTTCGAACGAGCTCGTTCGAACGAGCTTCTAACGAGTTGACCAGTCGCTTCTAACGAGGGGAGGCTTCGTTCGATACCTTCATTCGAACGAATTGTATTTCGTTCGATACATTTGTTCGAACGAGATGTCGTTAGAAGGTACAGTTCGTTCGAACGAACTGGAATCTCATTTGAACAGCCTCGTTCGAACGAGACTTCTAACGACTTGGCAGTTTAGGCCTTTTTGGCCTGTTTTTATTTTGGGAGTCCCGTAAACTTGTTCGAGGATAGAGATAACATTCCTTTAATGGTGTATTAGTATACTTGGGACATTTGGTACATTATGAGGAGTAAATTACATAAGTGTGGATTAAATCAAATAGATATATGGGATTGAGACGTGAGTGTCTACTACGACGTGAGAATAAATTATGGCGTGTATGATTATAAACCGGAATCGTATTAAGTGTGTAAATTATATATTGGTACTAGAATGAGAATAGTACTACAATTAAACTACGGGATTACTAAGATGTGTGCTTACTTAGTATTGGTATATGATTTGTGTGTATGACATACCTACCATACTTGCTATCACGGGAGGTTGCGTTCGCTTAGGGCCCTCTAATCCTTGTGTTGCCCGGATTTAGACTGGTTACCTCGATGAACATAGGTCAGAGAAAGACTTATTGGGATGTTAATAAGTCCGCTGATCGTGGGAGCGTAGGTATGTACGTGACCCATGTGATGTGACTGTGTTCGCCTCCACTATTTGTGATTGTGTTACCTGAACTATTCCTGAGAGATTCGGAATATGTGATCCTTATGTACGTGATGTACCGGGATGGATAGCAGAGTATGTGTACACCGCAGCTTAGTCTCGGGGTGCTTATATTGTATATTTATGTTGTGGAAAATATACGCTTAATAAACTGGGAACTTTTATATAGTATTGTGTGTAACTATGGAATAACATAGAGGGTTAATTTATAATGAGTTGTATTACTCATATATGAGAACCTGAATTTACGTTAAGCACCTATTTAAACTGAGATCGTTATAATGTTAATGTAACCGAGTAATAAGGGTAGGACCTTTGTCGGTCTAGCTAGATATAATGTCACTTAGCTAGTGGTTTGTGTCGTTGTAGATGGGTACTTACGTTAGGAGTGCACAGTTAGACGAGAGGTGAGAATATCATGTGAGTGCACGTCCTAACATGTACTTTGCATTTAATGTTTTAAATGTTTTTAAAGCACTTGCAGGTTTTTAAAATATCTCCACATTCGGGCTCTGACCCGTTTGCTTTCAAATCTATTTTTCTTGTAAAACCATTTTAGGTGCCCAGCCACAAGGACACCAAGCATAGGATACTCATTCAGGTGACGAGCTGTAGCTGTTTGTGGAAGCTACGGGAAATTGCTTTTAGACACTTCTACCATTTGGATTCCTGATTCAGTATTTATCAGTTGTAGGGCATGTTGCCCATTTCTTTTAGAGACATCTTTCCATTTCAGTTTTCAGACTTTGTCATGTATTGATTCAGTATTCAGTTTAGTTATTTCAGTTGTGGGATTTGTAATGAGGAGTTTTTCCTCCAGACTTTATTTACATTATGTGATGGTTATTCTATTTACTTCGTTATGGTGTATGGTGTCTATAACGTCCACCAGGCTGCAGTTCCACAGGCACCGCCCGCGATTGAGGGTACGTTTCCTATCCATGGCACTATGGGTCGGGTATTGTTTGATACGGGGGCTACACATTGTTTTATAGCTACACATTTCGCGAAAGCTTTAGGATTGTTAGCTACGGCAGAGAGCACAGTGACGTGTGTCGACTCACCATTGGGGAGTGGGTCACTTATATTCTTCATATGCCGGGGAGTGGGAGTAGGGATTGGTAGTCTGGTATTACCTGCAGATATGTTGGTATTAGATATGCATGTTCATGATGTGATTATCGGTATGGATTGGCTCGTAGCTTATAGGGCCATGATTGATTGCTTCAGCGGGAGCATTGTTTTTGCCATTCCGGGGCAAGAGATGTTCGTAATGGCGATGCCTCGCCCAGAGGGAGGCTCGACCGCTCATTTGTATTACCTAGAGGAGGATACCTCTAAGGAGGTTGTGATTCCTTTAGATTCGATCCCAGTCGTCAAGGAGTATTCAGATGTGTTTCAGGAGATACCAGGCTTACCCCCCAGTCGAGAGATAGACTTTGTTATAGACCTATTACCAGGTACGAGACCTATAGCACGCGCACCGTACCGTATGGCTCCGGCAGAGATGAGAGAGCTACGAGATCAGATAGAGCAGCTGTTAGGTCAGGTCATTATTCGCAGGAGTACCTCACCTTGGGGCGCTCCAGTTTTGTCTGTGAAGAAGAGGGATGGTTCACTGAGATTGTGTGTGGACTACCGGGAGTTGAATAAGGTCACGATACGGAATAAGTATCCGTTGCCTCGAATCGATGACTTATTCGACCAGTTGAGAGGAGCTTCTTTCTTCTCAAAGATTGATTTGAGATCGGGATACCATCAGTTACGTATCAGGGAGGAGGATGTCTCGAAGACTGCGTTCTTGTCGAGATATGGTTCTTACGAGTTTAGGGTTATGCCGTTTGGTTTGACCAACGCTCCAGCTGTGTTTATGGACTTGATGAATAGAGTGTTCATAGATTTCCTAGATCAGTTTGTCATTGTCTTCATCGATGATATTCTGGTTTACTCCCAGACAGAGGAGGAGCACGCCGAGCATTTGAGGCAAGTTTTGCAGACACTCTGTCAGAACGAGTTGTATGCAAAATATGAGAAGTGCGGGTTTTGGCTGAAGGAGGTCCAGTTTTTGGGACACATTATTTTCGACCGGGGGATATCTGTTGATCCGGGGAAGGTATCCGCGGTGAGGGAGTGGGGACAGCCCACGACACCAACGGAGATTCGTAGTTTCTTGGGTCTAGCAGGATACTACAGGAGGTTTATTCGGGGTTTCTCGGAGATAGCAGGTCCTTTGACACATCTGACTCGTAAGGGTGTGCCCTACATCTGGAGTGATGCCTGTCAGCTGGCATTCGATGAATTGAAGGACAAATTGACCTCAGCACCTGTGTTAGCATTGCCGAGACTGGGAGTTGAGTATTTGGTTTACACCGATGCGTCTTTGCAAGGGCTTGGATGTGTATTACAGCAGGAGAGACAGGCCATAGCTTATGCTTCCCGTAAGCTTAAGCCTCACGAGAAGAATTACCCCACGCATGATTTGGAGTTGGAAGCAGTAGTATTTGCCCTACGGATTTGGAGGCACTATCTTTTGGGGGAGAAGTTCCAACTGTTCACGGACCACAAGTCCCTACAATACCTGTTCACGCAGAAGGAGTTGAATATGCGGTAGCGTAGGTGGCTTGAGTTTGTGAAAGACTACCAGTTCGATATCCAGTATCACCCAGGCAAGGCTAACGTGGTAGCAGACGCGTTGAGCCGTAGGCCAGCAGATGAGGTTGCAGAGGTATGGAAGGCAAAGTGGAAGGAATTGGGACACCAGGATGCAGTGGCCCGATCTTTTATGTCTGTGATGACCGTTACACCGCAGATTGTCACGAAGGTAGTACGAGCGCAGGCTAATGACTCGTTCTGTCAGGAGTAGATAGTTCGATTACTAGCAGAGGGAGCCGAGTCCTATACTATTAGCTCAGATGGGGGATTACGCTTCAATGGGAGATTGGTAGTTCCGGAAGGGGAGAAATTTCGACACGAGGTGATGGCAGAGTCGCACGGCTCACGGTTCGCGGTACATCCCGGAGGGGACAAAATGTACCAAGACATGAGACGCCAGTATTGGTGGAGCGGTATGAAGAAAGATATTGCTGAGTTTGTTTCGAAATGCACCACTTGTCAGCTTGTAAAAGTGGATCATCAGAGACCGGCAGGACTTCTACAGCCGTTGGAGGTCCTGGTGTGGATGTGGGAGAGCATATCCATGGACTTTATCACGGGGTTGCCTACGTCGCAGAGGGGTCACGACTCCGTTTGGGTAATTATGGACAGGTTGTCCAAAGTCGCTCACTTTTTACCCGTAAGGACTGACTACACTACGGGACAGTATGCCCAGCTCTTCATTTCAGAGGTTGTGAGACTTCACGGTGTGCCCCTAAATATCGTGTCTGACAGAGACAAGATATTTGTTTCGCGATTTTGGGAGAGTTTCCAGGAGGCCATGGGCACGGAATTGCGGTTGAGTACAGCTTATCACCCACAGACCGATGGGCAGACCGAGCGCACAAATCAGATGTTGGAGGACATGCTGCACATGTGCATTATTGACTTTGGGGGTGGATGGGAGCAGTACCTTCCACTGGTGGAGTTTGCTTACAACAACTCCTATCAGTTCACTATTGGCATGGCTCCATTTGAAGCATTGTACGGTAGGCCTTGTCGTTCCCCAGCATGTTGGTTAGAGGTGGGGGACAACAAACTACTTGGGCCGGAAGTGATTCAGGATACTTCGGCAAGAATTGAGTTAATTCGAAGTCGCACTCGGGTAGCTCAAGACAAGCAGAAGAGTTATGCTGATGCGAAGAGATTTTTCAGAGAGTTCCAAGTGGGGGACCAGGTTTTGCTCAGAGTATCTCCTATGAAGGGGATTATGCGTTTTGGGAAGAAGGGGATTATGCGCTTCGGGAAGAAGGGGAAGTTGGCACCAAGGTATGTGGGGCCGTTTCCTATTATTGAGCGGATCGGACCGGTTGCGTATAGACTTGGGTTACTGGAGCATTTGCATCGGATTCACGATGTGTTTCATATTTCCTCGCTAAGGAAATACCTTAGAGATAATTTGGCTCATTCTCACATTGCTGTGGAGGACCTCGATCTCCAGCCGGATAGCTCCTACGAGGAGGGGCCGATTGCTATTTTGGACCGAAGTGAGAGGAAGCTGCGATCAAAATTAGTTCCGTTAGTGCGTGTTCAGTGGCGACATCACAATGTCGAGGAGTCCACATGGGAGCGCGAGGATGAGATGCGCAAACGTTATCCAGAGTTATTTTTAGCAGGTACTTTCTAGTTTCGAATTTCGGGACGAAATTATGTTATTAGGGGGGAAGTATGTAATACCCCGTACTTTTGGTTATATTTATTTTTGGGATTAATTAATTAAATGAGAATTAATTGGGAATTAACCCGGGTAAAATACTAGCGAGTTGTGAGTTGGTATTTGACTATATTGAGTATATATGATGTTATATGAATATTGAATTATGAAATTTGTCGTGAGATTGATATACGACAATTTGGCCATTTTATTGGGACGCGGGTGATAGATGCGTCAGCATAAAATTATTTTATTCATAATAGTGAATTTAAATTCTTTAAACCGTATGGTCGTTTTGAGTGCGCCAACGCGTCCGGAAGGGTCGAGATAGTTAGAAAACACTAGCCGGGGGTGTAGTTTGGGTCCCGGGGTATTTTTAGGCCATACCGGCAATATAAAGGGTATTTTGGTAATTTCGTGTTTTTAGGAATTAAAAATGACGAAAATTAGAGAAGTAAATCTGATTGGGAATAGACCCACTAAACCCACTAACCAACCCTTAATGACCCAATAAGCTACGGGAGTTATCAAATTAGGTTTCCAACTTTCCCAAAGAAAACCCTAGCCACCATAGCCACTTTGGAGAAGAAGCTTGGAGAAAGAGAGAGAGAGGGAATTCTGCAGAAAGAGAGAGGAAATCACCATCAAAATCAGAGATCGAATCAAGGCAAGTGATTTAAATTACATTCTTTATGCGGTGAATGCTTCTTCCATGTTAGAAATCTTATTAATCATTCTTATTTAAGAGATAAAGGAAAACCCATGAAATTGGAAGTTATTAGTTTAATTTTGGGTATAGGTTTGCATGTAGAAACGTTATTGGAAGATTGAATTCAAAGATTTCATATTTATGTGATGTAACGACGGATTAAATTCTGGGAATTGATGATGATAAAAATCTAGGGTTTATGTTCTTGAAGAAAATTGGGGAAAATGTAGAAACTTGTGATTTAATGATGTTTATGATGTATTAATTCCTTAAAAGATGTTAGTATATGACCTTAGCATGTTTTAGGATGATTAGAGAACTTAAAACATTGTTGGAACGAATTTTAGAGGAGATTTGAGGAGTAAGAATTGATGAAAAACGTAACTAAGAAATTCTGGGCCGAAACTGGTCCCTCGTTAGAAGACCTCCCCAGGTCGTTCGAACGAGCTCGTTCGAACGAGCTTCTAACGAGTTGACCAGTCGCTTCTAACGAGGGGAGGCTTCGTTCGATACCTTCATTCGAATGAACTGTATTTCGTTCGATACATTCGTTCGAACGAGATGTCGTTAGAAGGTACAGTTCATTCGAACGAACTGGAATCTCGTTCGAACAGCCTCGTTCGAACGAGACTTCTAACGAGTTGGCAGTTTAGGCCTTTTTGGCCTGTTTTTATTTTGGGAGTCCCGTAAACTTGTTCGAGGATAGAGATAACATTCCTTTAATGGTGTATTAGTATACTTGGGACATTTGGTACATTATGAGGAGTAAATTACATAAGTGTGGATTAAATCAAATAGATATATGGGATTGAGACGTGAGTGTCTACTACGACGTGAGAATAAATTATGGTGCGTATGATTATAAACCGGAATCGTATAAAGTGTGTAAATTATATATTGGTACTAGAATGAGAATAGTACTACAATTAAACTACGGGATTACTAAGATGTGTGCTTACTTAGTATTGGTATATGATTTGTGTGTATGACATACCTACCATACTTGCTATCACGGGAGGTTGCGTTCGCTTAGGGCCGTCTAATCCTTGTGTTGCCCGGATTTAGACTGGTTACCTCGATGAACATAGGTCAGAGAAAGACTTATTGGGATGTTAATAAGTCCGCTGATCGTGGGAGCGTAGGTATGTACGTGACCCATGTGATGTGACTGTGTTCGCCTCCACTATTTGTGATTGTGTTACCTGAACTATTCCTGAGAGATTCGGAATATGTGATCCTTATGTACGTGATGTACCGGGATGGATAGCAGAGTATGTGTGCACCGCAGCTTAGTCTCGTGGTGCTTATATTGTATATTTATGTTGTGGAAAATATACGCTTAATAAACTGGGAACTTTTATATAGTATTGTGTGTAACTATGGAATAACATAGAGGGTTAATTTATAATGAGCTGTATTACTCATGTATGAGAACCTGAATTGACGTTAAGCACCTATTTAAACTGAGATCGTTATAATGTTAATGTAACCGAGTAATAAGGGTAGGACCTTTGTCGGTCTAGCTAGATATAATGTCACTTAGCTAGTGGTTTGTGTCGTTGTAGATGGGTACTTACGTTAGGAGTGCACAGTTAGACGAGAGGTGAGAATATCATGTGAGTGCACGTCCTAACATGTACTTTGCATTTAATGTTTTAAATGTTTTTAAAGCACTTGCAGGTTTTTAAAATATCTCCACATTCGGGCTCTGACCCGTTTGCTTTCAAATCTATTTTTCTTGTAAAACCATTTTAGGTGCCCAGCCACAAGGACACCAAGCATAGGATACTCATTCAGGTGACGAGCTGTAGCTGTTTGTGGAAGCTACAGGGAATTGCTTTTAAACGCTTCTACCATTTGGATTCCTGATTCAGTATTTATCAGTTGTAGGGCATGTTGCCCATTTCTTTTAGAGACATCTTTCCATTTCAGTTTTCAGACTTTGTCATGTATTGATTCAATATTCAGTTTAGTTATTTCAGTTGTGGGATTTGTAATGAGGAGTTTTTCCTCCAGACTTTATTTACATTATGTGATGGTTATTCTATTTACTTCGTTATGGTGTATGGTGTTATCATTCTTCATTACACTTGTTGCATGTTAATCAGACTTTAATTAAAATTTGGCAACTTACTTTTTAAATACTAGGTGGTTAGTAATCATTAAAATGTTTTCGACAGTGATGCTATTAACTGGACCAACTTGGCATTTTGAATTAATTTAATAAAGGAGTAGCTACCCGGTATTTAATTAGTCGGGGTGTCACACCTAACATTCGGATGAACGAATCATTTTCCTTCAAAAACTTCATGTCTAGTAGCCACCCCATGCATGATTTGACCTCTGGCTTGCATTTTATGACAATTATTCCGAAAAACCTGTCTGAGCCTTTCGAATGGCACCCCAGGGACCCTTTTTATTGACAGTGTGCCTGAGATTCTATGCCGATAGGCATGTCCAAGACCATGACACCCGCTTGACCCTATATATTGAGACCATGACCTCACTGTTAAGGGAACACTACACCCTAACATCCCTCTCAGGAATTCAGAGAACATTATCTCAAATTCAGAGTTGTTCCCTTCCTAAAAAGCCCATTTCCCACATTCTATTCCATAAATTTCTTAGTTAATTCTCTCCGTCCTTTTTTCATGACTCGAGTTGAATGATTACATTCTTCATCAATATTATGCACATAAGAACACATATCACAAAGTCTACCAGGTTAAGATTAACACATGCCCATGAGAGACTGAAAGGGAGATATGGGTGCCTAACACCTTTCCATTCTGTAACTTAGTCCCCGAACCTTTGAACTACTTGGTTTCACAAGCATCAGTATTGTCTTTGATGCTATTCTCTCAAGGAAGCGATATTTCTTTTGTCTGTTTTGTGCAAAATAAGGCTGGCGACTCTATCTCTACACATTATCCCATTTTGATGACGAACGAGCTCCATGAGAAAAGGCACAATCCTGCATGCACACCAAAGTGAACCCTGGAAAAGAAAAGAAGGGGGAAGCCCCAGAATGGCCACAGTGGCGACTTCGCTGGGTACGTATTTTAAGAGGACTAGATTCTATTTTTTACATGGGTGTTATTCTTTTCTACATGTGTGCATATACTCCTACCTATATGTTCCCTTTAGCCCTCTATTTACTTTTTGTGTATATATGCCTTATGCTTATATCTATCATTCTCCATCTCTATGTATATATCACTTTTCACTTATACACTTCACACACTTTATATACTCTCCTTGCTCACTTCACACACTTACACTTAACATTACTTCTACTCACATGTTCCACACACCATTTAGATTATCCATGCTTCGACTTCACTAGAACATACCCACACTTATCATACTTGTATATATACATGCCCACTTACACATATCACATACCATTTATAGTTGATCCATGTATAGACTCATTACCACACACACTCACCTGTATATATTCAATTGTCACTCACTCGCTCACATGTATATGTCCTCATGCTATCCTCTCACCATGTTTAGTATAGTTTTCATGTTTCATGCTAGATTTACTTTTCATGATACTTATATTATCCCTCACTCATGTAGTACTCCCTTTACTCACCATGCAAATAAAAAATAATACACTCTCTCTCTATAATATACTAATTAAGACTCATGTATTTTTGGACACTACATCACCAAGAGCATGGAATTATTAATGAAAATTTTGTCCCATACTGGGGGTCACTTTGTGATGGGTGCTAGTCCTTTGGGGCACAGTTAGCCTAAGCGATATGACTCTCACCTTCCATTGGCCTCATACCTTAGGTGTATATTGAACTGTTCCCCTTACATCATCCCGCTTGGCTGAACTCATGACTTAACGTATATAACATGGAACTCATTCATGTACGTCGAGTATATCAAATTAGCTCTTACACGTACTGTCCCCACGAGGTATATTGTGAGGAAATTCACATACACTCAGGTATATCAAATGGTTTATCCACACGTAGCGATGAATGATTGCCCTTATAGGCTAGAGGTATATCGTGGAAGTCATGCCAATAAGGAAAACCCTTCCCTTAACCCAACAATTGCATAAACCTCATATAGGCGTCAAACATAGGGTACTCATATTTAGTTTTATGGTTACCATGCGAAACTCTACAGAAATTTCGGGTCGGCATATTACCCATATTTTCGCTCTATTTCTCCTTTTTTCAAAACATGACCATGTTCACGAGACTAAAAACAAGTCAAAATGTGCCTTACATATTTTCAAACCCTATTTTCCTAGGATCGGGTCATGTCCGACATTTTTCTACATTTAAACAAACCTAATACAAGTGAAAACCTAATAATAATAATAATAATAATAATAATAATAATAATAATAATAATAATAATAATAATAATAATAATAATAATAATAATAATAATAATAATAATAATAATAATAATAATAACAATCAGGCTGAGATTATCCTCTTTTTCCCTCCTTTTCAAAAACAATAAATACTAAAATCATTTTTTTACTCCTTCCCAAAATACCAAAACCATTTTCCCTCCTTCTTTCAAAAATAAATTTGAACTGTTTTCCTTCTTAGGTCCGTTGCATACCTGATTTTAGCTTGTCTCCCTATTGGATTTTTTTTAGAAGACGGGAAATAACACCACGAGTTTTACTAATTATTATTAGAGAAAAGGCCTCTCTGGTGGCTAGATACAATCACTAATGAAGACTTGAAAGAAAATTTGGGAATTTATGCTTATCCTTATTACAAAGCTTGAAAGCAAAAAAAAAACTACTTAATAACTCTAATATTAGCTAAACCTATCTTATCAAGTTTCAGAAAACCATTCATTAAAGAGGGAAGAGTGGGAAAATTTGAATAAATAGATGAAGAGTGAGATGATGATGCTAGCTTAACTAAGCTATCCGCTATCGAGTTACCTTGCCTACATATATGTCTCAATTGAAATTGCTCTTGAACCAAATAAGCCTTGATGTCTGAGATAATGTTAGAAATAATCCAAGGAGGCTTGCACTGACCTTGAACCATACTGACTAAAGCTTTTGAATATGATTCTATGTAGACCTTCTCCAATCCTATAGATAGACATTGTTGAATACCATAAATCAAGGCTTGAGATTCAACTTGGAAACTATTCAATGAAACTAGGAAACCTATGATAAAGTACCCATTTGAATTCCTAATAACCCCTCTGGATCCTAGACTATCAATAAAAGCTCCATCCACATTTAATTTGAAAGAACCAATTTCAGGTTTAGACCAATTGGCTGGGATATATTTAGGAATTTTGTGATGAATTTTCATATTGAATAACTCCACTAGGAAAAGCTCTTAGTTGGAAATGTCATTTTAGAATGATATAGAGCTTGCACAGCTTCTTCTAAGCTTTTTGACATTATAAATAATATCTTGCTCATTGATTTGTCTATCCTCGTAGACAAGTTTATTTCTAGCTTCCCATATCTCCCATAAAATGAATTTAGCCAAGTTGGTCATGAAAATTTTCAAATAGTCCCTTTTAGGCCTCATAAGCCACCAGGAGAGAAAAATTGATATGTAAGAATTAAAACTTAGCTTATAGGATAAACGATTACCAAAGTGGCACCAAGTGTTATAGGCTGCTTGACAAGAAAGGAAGCAGTGATGTTGAGACTCTTTTTCTATTTTACAACTTTTGTATTAAAATTCAAGCTTAAGTCCTTCTTCATAAAGTTGAATATCAACTACAATAACATTTTTAAGATTATTTTAAATAAAAACTGAGATTTTAGATGGGCAGTGTGAATCCCAAATTAGCTTCTAGCTCAAAGCGGAAGAAGTGGCACATCTCAGAGCCTCAAAACTTGATTTGAAGGTGAACTCAAGTAAAGAAGATGGAGTCCATATGAGGTTATTTTTATTTTCCTTTATAAATTGATTAGTCTTGTCAATGATTGATCTAACTTTTTTGATGTCCATTAAACCATTGTGCCCTGAAAAAGGCTTTGATTTATACTTAGAATACATAAAGTTTGCCGAAAGGCCTAACTTTTTTCTAAGCTTCCAATAGTGTTTATCACTTCTTGCATTGATAAATTCATTGAATTTTCTAATGTTTAAACTTCCTTCATCAGTCTGGGTACTTATTTCCTCCAACTTGACCCATTGGAATTTGTTATCCTCTTGATTTCTACCATTCCAGATGAATTTAGCAAGGATCTTATTTATTCTAGTGATGAATAATTTAGGAGGATTTAGGGAAGCTAAGGTGTATAATGGTATTGATGAGAGCACATGACTTATAAGAATAAGCCTGCCACTTTGAGAAAGAAATTCAAACTTCCATCCATAGAGTTTAGATATGATTTTCTCAATTAAGTCTGTAAAATAAATGATCTTTCTTCTCCCTTTAAATAGAGGGCAACCTAGATTTTTAATAAGTATTTGTCTAAATAAAAGACCAAGGAGATTAGAAAAATGATGTTTTTTGAACATGGATTTAGAACTTGATACAATGAAGTTGCTCTTGGATTTGTTGATCAAATGGATTGAAAAAAAATCCTATATTCTGAAAAGAATAGATTAAATCTAGCAATACTTATTATATTCCCATTTGATAAGATGATCACATCATCATCAAATCTTAAGAGATAAATGATCTTACTATTAGTTGGATGATTATAAGGAATGACAGACTTAGAATTCATAAGGTGATCAAGGCCCTTGCTAAGCACTTCAGTTGTAATAATGAAGAGGCTAGGTGATAGAGGATCTCCTTATCTCAGGCCTCTTATATATTTAAATAATCCTCCAGGATGTCCATTTACCAAAATTAAAAACCAAATATTTGAGATAATTCTCCAAATTATGTCTATAACTCCTTTACTGAACCTAAATTGCCAAAGGACTTGAATGAGACAACACCAAGATAGCCTATCATATGCCTTTTCCACGTCATGTTTCACAATCACACTAGATCCGTGGACTTTCTTCCCCAAATCATTTGCGAGTTCTTGAGCTAGTAATAATTTATCTAAGATACATCTACCTTTTTTGAATCCACTTTGGTTAGGGGAAATGATGGATGGAAGAATTTGGCTTAATCCTAGAGTTAACAATCTTTGTAACGATTTTGATTAAGAAATTGCATAGACCGATAGGTCTATAATGGGAAGTTAATAAGGGATGAGAACATTTGGGATGATAATTATGTTAGTACTTGACCGGGTGATAGAGATAGGAGCATCTACAAAGAAGCTTTGTATGGATTTGGTAAGGTCTAATGAGATTATATTCCAAAATATATTCTAGAAGAAACCACTGTATCCATAAAGTTTAAGTGCAATGTCTGAATTTAAATATTTTATTGCTTGAAGGATATCATCTTCATTGGGAATATCTAAAAGTAGGCTATTTTCTGAGTCTAAGATGATGTTAGGAATATGGTTGAGAATGGGAGATTGATTTATGAATGTCTCAAAGGTTAGGATTTTTTTTTAAGTAAGTGATGAACTCTTATTGGATCTCTTTTGATTCTTCAATCCACTTATTGTTTACATCTTTGATTCCATGGAGGATTAACTTGTTATGTTTAGCTTTGGCAGTGGAGTGAAAGAACTTAGTATTAAGATCACCCTCCTTGAGCCATTTCAGGTTTGATTTATTTCTCCAATAATCTTCCTCAATTTTTAAAGCATGATTAAGAACAACTCTAACACTTTGCATTTCAGCTTTGTTGGCAATTAAAAGATTGGCTTCATAGACAACTTCTTTAGCAAACAGGCTATCTTCGAGATCAATCACATTTCGAAAAATGTTTTTGAAGGAGGAATAATTCCACTCATTGAAAAAAATTAAGCATCTTTAGCTTTTTAGAAACAAATTCATTGGAGAGGCATCAATAGTTATAGACCAATAATTGTTAACAATTTTATCAATGTATTTATGGTATCACCAAACTTTAAGGAATTTGAATTGTTTAGGGTTATTTTCAAGTTGGAACTTGATAGAGAACAAAAGGGGGGAATGATCAGAGAAATTTTTTATATGTGTTTAACTGAGGTCTAAGGGAAGTTAGATTTCTAGATAGAATTTGACAACCCTCTATCTAATCTGGCCCAAATAGCTGCTTCTTTTATTCTATAAGTGCTCCAAGTGAATTTTGATCCTGAGTAGACAAGGTATGATAGAGAATCTATTGATATGAAATCTATAAAATCTTGATAAGCATGAAAGCCTATTTTATTAGCTCCTATATTTTCATCTTGACTTTTAACTACATTAAAATCACCTATGACGAGGTGTGGGAGATGATCATACTGGTTACAAACTTGTTCTAGATATGTACATAGAGTGAGCCTTTCATCTCTAGTGAACTTTGCATAAACTATAAAGATCATGACTAGATCTTTAAAGACCGATGCTCATTGCCAAAGTGTCTGATGTACGGATTTCATAGTGTTGAATTTTTTCTATTTAATTTTCTATGGGCAACATTTGACTCCTCTCTTTAGTTTTATCAATTGGATGCTTACTTGAATTGGGATTACTTGTCTTCTTTGGGGATGGATCTTAACAGTTTTATTCTTCTTTCGTATTGATGATGTTTGCATTGAGATATGGTTCTAAATGTGTTTTGACTTGCCAAGTTGTAGTTTGTGAGTCTTTAAAATTGCGCGGGAGGTGTTTGAGGGTGATTTTTGTTGATTAGATCATAGGTTTCTATTAGGGATTATTGAAAATAAAGTCATCAATTGAGTACCCATTTTTCATGCAATGGATGACAAAATTAGGAACCTGTTCATAGACAACTTCTTGCCAGAATTCGAATTCCCAATATCCAATCCAAACGTGATCAGGATTGTCATTAAATAGGTTTAATACCATAAAAATATGGGTTAATCTTGGTCTGTTAATATCTTTTATGGAGGCATCCATATTGAGAGGCTTACCTATCAATTGATCTATTGAAAATAAGGATGATTTGGTATATAATTGGAAAATAAGGTTTGGAAAGTTCATTCAAACTGTGATAATTAGACGTTCATAGTTGATCTTGAAGGAGTGGAACCATTTGAATGTCTTCATGGGATAGTTGTTAATGAACCATTGATATCTTAGCCACATCTTGATGAAATCTTCTTCACTATTGAGCCTGATTAAAATGTGTTTGGAAATAATCAATCCAACAGAGAAGGTCGCTTTAAAGGAAAAAGTGAGCATGTTTTTTTAGATGATGTTAAGTGTAGGTCTACCATAATTTTTTTTATTAATGATCGAGAGTTTGAAAGGTGTTTCTAGGTTTATAATACCATCTTCAGATAACATAACCGCGGTTCTCCTTTGTACAAAGTAGGCTCCTTGAGATGAATATCTGTAGGGGTATTTGCAACTACACTTATAAATGATCTAGTCAATGGATTAGAACAATTATTAGGGTTAGGAGGTTTAGGGTTCATAAGGGTTTGATTTGGATATAGTGGATGAGCTAGGGTTTCCAAGAAAACCCTAGTTTCGTATGAAATAGAATCTCTAAAATTCTCCTTAGGTTACGTCCCTATTGGCTTCATTCTTCCGTTAAACTGCCATGAAGCTCTGTCGCTTCTTCTGCTACTTCGTCCAAATTTGGATCTACCTCCACGAGATTTACATGGAGAATGCCGACCAAGCATCGAATGTGCATCCTGATCTGATGGACTTCTTAGCCTGACACAACACTAAGATTAACAACCTTTAAACTGAGGTCCAAGAAATACAACAACACCGGGCTTAGATTTCCAAAGAAACTATGATTCTCTTTCCTTGTGGTATGGGTCCACTCTCTCCCGAGCCTATCTGGGTCCCAGAAGAGTACATGAATGTTTCACATTCCTCACTTTCCAATGGCCCACCACCAGTTCAACTCCTAATTTTAAATATTTCCCAACTAAGGGCTAATTTGTTAATACCCATGGATCCCAAAGAGGAGAAGGTGAACAAGGTCAAGGAAGACCTCAAACTGCTATCGAAGAAGTTTGACCAAGTCAATATATCCATGAACTACATGGACTGTACACATATGTCTCCTTATCCCACAACTAGACTTTTATATAAGTAAACTAAACCATGTTTTATGTAATAGTTTTAGTTATGGATTTATTGTCAAAATAAAATTAATTTTTCTTGTTTTAATTAGAATCATGTATGGGCAAAATGTTTTCATTATTTTACATATTGCTGATGTATTTTATTCTACTTAGTAGGTGTTCTGGTGTGTAGAGTAAGACTTACACATAGATGAACAGACCACCAGTTCTTTTAGAATATAAGTTTTATCGTTCACAGTCATAGATGGAACTAAACACACCATCAGTAGGGCTATAGAACAATATTTTATTCGTTATATCCTGATTATGAGAAACTGTATAGTTTCAACTTATTGTGCTAGTACACTTTATGTGTATTGAATGGGACCACCTTGAGGAGATTTTCTTTATACTGATTTTATAAGACAAGGTAAACCTCGTGATTATTAGGTTTACGTAAGGCTCTTAATCCGAATGTGATTGATAGACATATGCACTAGTTATTTATTACTTTGACCTATCGGGTTATACTCATTATTGGATCAATAATCTTGATAGATTGGGTAATGGTGATTAATGTAGGGTGAAAGTCTTTTATGGATGGAATCCACGTCTCAGTATAAAGACTAGTGATACCCCTTGAGATGCTTATAAGTTTTGTATGTTTTAAACCCTACGAGTGGATTGTGCTAAACTAATACTACAAATAAGTTAAGCTGAACCACTCAAAGACTTAAAGAAGTTAATTAAATAAATTATCAGTAATTTATATTATTAACGGGTATCTGTAACCTTAACGTGGGGTATATTGAGTAATTAGTAATGAGGAGATCAAAATATGAGTTAAGGAGTGGAGTGGCGATTTTAATTATTTAACGGTATTAATATACTTAAGGGACTGAGATTAGGATCTAGGGAGGTTTATGTTTTCTCAGGCCCATTAGGATCCACATCCTTATCTCTCCTTAGGGTACCTATTGTAGCCTATATATATATGCACCTAAGCCTCATTTTTCTAAGGCATCCATCACTCTTTGATACTCAAAAGACCTGAATTCGGATTTATGAAAAAAAAAAGACAACAAAGGGGAAAAGTAAGAAGAGTAGGTGGTCATAGAGATAGATCCCATATTCTGTTCATGGCTATCCATATCAGGAATACAATTGAAGACCGTGAGGTGCATCAGGCCTGCCTTTTTAATTAACTGTCGTCACATACAATTTTTGCTAACGCGAGATCAAATCAAAGAGATCTCGAGAGGTAAATCCTAATCCCCCTTGTAGGATTTTATATATGTGTAATTTTTTTTGTAGTTCAATCTATATGCATATTCAATAGATCCTTGGACTGTCGCTCCAACAAGACTGCCAGAGAAGTTCAAAAGGCCAGACATCGAGAAATTTAGGGGAATCAAACCCCCAATTGCTCACCTTCGAAGCTATCATCGATCCTTGACCCTTCTTGGTGCCTCCGAAGAGATAATGGCCTATATGTTTAGCAGGACTTGAAAGAAAGTTCCCTTTGATGGTTTTTGTCCCTTAAAGTATTTAGGATTTATTGTTGGGAGGATGTCTCCCGTAAATTCATGTCTTAGTAAAAATATAATGAGGAACTAGAGTTTATGTGCCAAGATCTAGAGCTTCTTATGAAACATTCAATAGATTCATAAGAAGTTAGAGAAAGAAAGCTTCCACCATGACTAACACGAAGTTTTAAGGTTCAAGGATGATTAGGGAGTTGGAACCCCGTGTTGTCCTAGTGTAGTGGCAACATGAAGTGTTTGAGTTCAAGGATGAGTGTTGAGAACTCCAACCTACGACATAGTTATATCTTGACCACAATATACGGGAATCCTTATTTATCTTGATTTTTATTTATGTTGATTTATGTCTTTATTATTCATCTTTTAATTGTTAAGTTGTTAATATGTGTTAACGGTTCCCTTAGAATTATGGACAACATGGAATACCAACCGAACTTAAATCATGTAGATGCTAAATGTGAATAATTCATAATTATTTTGAGTTGTGGACATTAATATATGTGGTTAATAAATTAAAAAAATTAGTATTTTTTTTTCATAACGATCAAGGGTATTTGAATTTTTTTATTTATCACACATTGGCTTGATATATTAAAATACGGATATCCTGTATTTTTTAAAATATATCAAATGTCCTAGATTTTTTAAATTAATTAAAAATTGTACACATTTTTATAGCCCTCACAAAAGTTTTTAAAATTAGTAAGTGGGAGAAGGAGTTTTCCAAGAGAAAATTCCATGGTCTCCTTCAAGGAATCGTGGACTTTTAATAATAAGTAGGTCTTCCAATGAGGAATGTTAATTATTGTGGAAGTGGGTATAAGTTTCCTTAAGAGTCATTTTGGATTCATTATTCACATAGGCGAATCCCAAAGGAGGAGTCTATATGATATGAGATAATCTAAAATTAGTTAGTGGTATACACTTAGAAATAAAATAATGGTAAGTTCTCCAAAGAGGAATACTATGATTTTATGGGACTGTTGATACCAAATTTATTCTGCTGACGTGGACCAATTATGTAGAGACACGTGTCAATCCACATGGTACTCGTAAACATTTTTGAACAACACACTGACTCCGAGGACCTCAACCTACCCAACCAACTCAAACGCTCCGAGCAGCAAGTGTTCTCCGAGGAACTCTACTGTACCGAGCAACTCATATATACCGAGCTACTTAGGCGGTCTGAGTTGCATCTCGTACAAAGCATTTATGACCGGATAATTAAGAGGATTGAATGCGCATTAAATGTTGATTATTATCATACAGATGTACACTCCTATTGGACAACTATGTAATATTCTCTCGCATGTACATCCTCAAGGCTATAAATACATTGTAACCTCCTCATTAGCGGGGGACTCGGAATTTCTTGGTAAAAACTATTATCGACAATTCTGGGCAAACAATCATCAATACAAAAGCAGTGGACGTAGGCCATTCTTACAAGGCTGAACCACTTTAAAAATCATTGTCTATTATTTCTTTATTATTATTATCTGTGATTAAAAAAATTAGGTCAAGTCTAATTTTTTACATCAACAGATTGGCGCCGTCTGTGGGAAACGACTGTAATTATCGTTTTTCATCAAAACAATTCATCACCAATGGCTGATAACCCAGAATCCAGTAATTGAAATGCCAAAACCCCCCCAAATTCATCTGCTCCCCCCAAATGTTCAAGATTTGGCTGGTATAATGGCTAATTTAGCTTAGGGCCAGACCGCCATCCAAGAAACCATGCGACAACTCATGCAAACTATCCATGAAGGAGCGCCAGCCCAATCAAGACAAAGAAGTATTCAGAGAGATACCCGATTATTTTCTTCGAGAAATAGACGACTGTTACTCCCAGAAGAATCTCATTCTAGACGCACCGATGAAGCACCTTATACCTTTGACTTGCTTAAGTCTATACTGTATAAGTGTTCAACTAGTTTGGAAATAGTGACAAAATTGGTAGTCCATCCTAGAAACCAAAAAGCCTTAGAACTTATCTCTCTAATCCTCTTCAATGTTCCATGAAGGTAAAAATTGAATCACACTACACACAATTAGAAGTGCATACATGTGTTCATTTTGCTTAAAATTGAGTGTGTGTTTAATTCCCCTTGAATTGGAACTTTAATTATTTTTGGGAATTTTTAAATATTTTTTAAATATTTTTTAAACATTTTTTTAAATAAATGTTTTATTAATAAAATGGGATTATAAAATTTATGGGGTTAATATTCTATTTTGGAAACTTCATTTCTCACTCGAATGTTTGGTTGGGTAGGATCTCAAAGCGCTAGAGACTTCAGGGTACCTTCTGTAATTATTTTAGACGCGCGTGTGAGAGCCACTCACAAGCCAACACTTGTCATCCTCTGGGCGTACCTATTTGTGTTTCTTTTGTGAGAAGGTTGGATGGTTGATTGCTGAACGTTGGATCATTCCTAATCGAGGGTTTGCATGTGTTCTTAGTTAATCCCGGTGCTATCCATATGAACCAATCACAATAATTTCTTATCACCGCTGTTTTGTAACCTTTGGATCAAGTCAAAGTTTGCAAGACTTGATCTCAGCCATTGATTTTCCTCGAACATCCAGAACCTTCCCTCAGACCTATATATACCCTCCTCTTCTCAGCCTTAGAAGACTTTTGGGCATTCGTCTTTCTGAGAGAAAAAAATAAGAGAGAAGTGAGAGAGAAGAGAGAAGTGAGAGAAGAGAGAAAAGAATAGAGAGAAGAGAGAGAAAGGGAAACAGTTAGCCAAACCCTAACCCTAAATCAAAACACTTCACTTTCTCTGAAACAAACCTTCGTACATTCAACCCCAAACACAACCTTGAGTGTTTGAGAGAGAGAGTGGTTTGTTTTTTGAAGCAGAAACCTCTTTGTCCTTGATCTTGTTCACAACTTAAACATTCGTGTGAAGATCTTGTTTCTTCTTCATAGAAACTTTAGATCTACACTCTGCATGTTACATTTTCACTAGATTTGCATTTTTACTACTTGATTTATGAAAATCTTTACTGATTTAGTTTTGAAAATGTTTTATAGTTTCTGTTTTTACTAAACTTAACCTTGACCTAGTTGGATTCACACTTGGAGATTTTCAATCTCACAAATGTTTTCAAAAAGAGATTGATTAAGGTCTTGACCGATTTTGAAGCAAGATTTTCGTGGAATCTGGGTTATATTAAAGGTCAAAAAGGGTTTTAGTTTTGTAAGAAAGAAAGATAACAAAATCACTGCATATAGACTTTATATGTAATTTTTATAGGACTGTCTGTAAATCTAAGTGTGTGTGAGTTCATGCATGTGAATAGGGATCACTTCACAAACACTTAACACACTACTACACTGGAAGTGTTGTGTATAAGATCAGAGATCATTGAGTCATCGTAAAGAAGCTAAAGCAAAGGAAGTTAGCAAACTGGAAGAACATCATCAACAAATCAGATCTATGAGAAGTTAGAAGGACACCAAGTGGGGTATATTCCTAAACTTAGAATAGGTTGATTTGTGTGTTTGCATGTTGTATTGTTTGTAACTAATTTTTGTTATTAGCGGATTTTTGTTTTTGTGACTTAGAAGTCACCGTGGATGTTTCCTCTGTTGGGAGAGGTTTTACCACGTTAAAAACTGTGTGTTGATTATCTTCATATACTCATCCCATTCTATAAGTGTGCTGAATTTTTTGAAACTGCCTTAGTTTTAAAAAACTGATTACACAGTCTTAATTACTCTCGTACATAAGTTTCTTTGTAAACACATCTTGTTTATAATTTTTATTTTCAAAAGAAAAGGGTTTCTCCAACAAACATTTCGGAGTTGCTTATACAGTTTAATCTTGTATTAAACGGCATTAGCGACGTTTTTCAATTGGTATCAGAGCCCTGTTAACTTTTATTTCAAAAGATCTTGTGTTTCTGAAATCGTTTTCTGAAAAATCTAATATGGACGAGAAGAATGAAAGGTTTGGTAATCTGTCCAGACCTTCACTCTTTGATGGAAACAACTTTGCTTACTGGAAAGTAAGAATGGTTGCCTTCATCCAAGGGACTTTAGGAGATGATGTCTGGGACATTATTGAAAATGGATACACTTATCCTACTAAACCAGCCACTGAAGGAAGTGATGAGAGGGTAAAGAAAATCTTAAGTGAATTTACCCAAGAAGAGAAAACCATTTCTCGAAATAACAATAAAGGCAAGAATGCCATTTTTATGTCTATTAATGAGTATGAGTTCAAACGAATCTCATCTTATGCCACTTCTAAGGAAGCTTGGGACACATTAATCACTGCCCATGAAGGAGACTCAAGAGTTAAAGCTGCTAAAACTCAAATGCTTATCCAGCAGTACAACTCTTTGATCATGTCTGATTCTGAGTCTTTTGATGATTTTTACATGAACTTAACTGATATAGTTACTAAGTTGCATGCTAATGGTATAACTTATGATAGAAATGAAATTGTTTCTAAAATTCTAAGGTCATTATCACAAAAGTTTGACAGTAAGAGGTATGCTATTGAGGAAATGAATGATCAAAACCTTACCCCTGAGTTACTCAGTAGCAAACTTAGAACTGTGGAAATGGAATTAGACTTTAAGAAATAATTAAATCATTCTCAAAGAAAACAACCCAACTCTAACTTGAGTTTTGCCTCTAAGATACCCAAACTTGAGTCTAATTTGACCAACTCTGACTCTGATGAGGAGTGAGATATAGACAAACTAGATAATCAGATTGTCTTGATGTCTAAACAATTTAAGAAAATTGTCAAATTTCGAAACAAACAGGCAACTAAACATGGCAAGCCTAATTTTCCTACTCTGTCTAATCCCAAACCTCATGAGAGAGGTCTTGACAAACATCCTAAGGACAACAATTCCAGACCCACTAGAGACCTTAAAAAGATTGAATGTTTTAGATGTGGGAAACTAGGTCACATTGCTCACGATTGCAGAGTTAATCTGAATAAAGCCAACACACACAATAGAGCCAATGTTTGTAAAACTTGGAATGATTCAAGTGACTCTGATGAAGAGGAACTTGAGTCTTCAAATGTACTTGACCCTTGCATGTCTTTTTATGTTAAAGATCATTTACAATGATGATATACCTGTGTGTGATAATGATGCTCCTACTTCTGCTTGTGTGAATACTGCTTTGATTGGCCTAGATGCTTTACTGTCTGAAAATGTTGCTAGTTCTAGTTTCGTGTGTGTGAGTCAAAGTGATCTCTATAACGACGATGTAAATGGGTGCGTGAGTACTAAAACTGAATCGTTAGGGGTCACTACACACACTTCACTTAGCGACTCAGACACAGATGACCTCTATGATATCCATACTTTGTATGCTAAAATTCTTAAAAAAGGCACTAGATTGGAGAAGACTGTTAGAGACCTGACTAAGAAATTAGATGATCTAAGTCTTATTGTGAAGTTGAATGCTGAAGAGTACACTAACCAGTGTCTGACTCATCAATCTGAAATTGAAACTTTTGATCAAAAATTAAAAGATTTGACTAAAACTAATGAAACCCTGTAAATGAAATACAAGGGAACATTATTAGAACTGGAGGAAGCAAAAACAAAGACAACTACTGTTTTCAAAAAATTTTCTTAGTTTGAAAACAATTCAAACTGTTTTACTGACTTTGTTGTTGACTCCAAGACCAATTATGATGATAAAACCGGTATTGGGTTTTGCCCTAAGAACAAACCACAAACTACAAATCTTGAACCTATTAAGTTTGTGTCTGGGGGCAAAAGACCAATTGAAACATGTCCAGACTTTCATTTTATTAAAAAGGAATTTGATCAAAAGCAACAAGAGAAAGACATTGGAGAGTCTAGTAATTCTAAGGCTGAAACTGCACTTAAGACTAAATACGTCTGTCCTTTGATCAGAAAGGCTGATTCTACCTATAAGACCATACCTCCTAGGAATAGGACTTCTGAACAGAATGCTGTTAAACCCATCTTTAGAAGTTTTCCTAAGGAAATTCATCCCTCAAGCAATCAATATTGCTCCTACTGTGACATTTATGGTCACTCCTTTGAAGGTTGTTATGCTAGGCGTCTAAACACCCCTGTGTACAACACTTCTGTCTACAAGAACTTTAACTATTCTAGGCAAAGTCTAACAATTATGTCCTTCCAAGACAACCTGATAAGAACTCTAACTACAGAAATAGAAAGACCAAAACTAAGAGTTCATTTAAGAGAAAGGCTCCCAGAAACTTTCCTAAACCAAAAGCTCAAATTTTTCACAATAATCAGTTTGCTGCTCCAAATGTTTTTCGACAAAAAGCTGTGTCTCGAAAATTTTATCAAATGAGGGAAAACTTGCGCAAAATTAAAACTAGAGCTATTTGGGTTAGAAAAGATGATCTTTTACCCCAAATGAAGTGTAACATTGTCATCACTGTCTTAAAAGCTGAACACACTTCATCTGGTTGGTATTTAGATTCAGGATGTTCAAAACACATGACAGGAGATGAAACCAAACTTTTAAACAAAACCAGATTTGCTGGTGGGAAAGTAGTTTTTGGTGATGGAGTTTCATCTCAGATCATAGGTAAAGGAACCCTAAAAGAAGAAGGAATACCTATTCTCGAAAATGTTCTATTAGTTAAAGGCCTTAAAGCCAACCTCCTAAGTATATCACAATTTTGTGACTCTGACCATACTGTTACCTTTTCAAAGAACAATTGTAAAATTCTAAATGATAAAGGTGAATGCATTATTATAGGATTTAGAACACCTGACAATTGTTATACTGTCAAGACTAGTTCTGAAACCTATAACATTGTCAGAATGGATGACAATGAGATCTGGCATAATCGTATGGGTCACCTAAGTTATGATATCCTTGGTAGATTGTCTAGTCAAGAGATTGTTAGAGGAATTCCTAAAATTAAACCTATTTCAAGTGTAGTCTGTGGTCATTGCCAGGAAGGAAAAATAGTTAAGACTTCGCATAAAAAAGTTAAAGACATTCTCACCTCTAGACCTTTAGATCTCATCCATATGGACCTTATTGGTCCCTCTAGAATTGTTAGTCTTTGTGGACACAGTTATATCCTTGTCATGGTTGATGATTTCACACGATTCACTTGGGTTGCCTTCTTGAAACAAAAATCTGACACGTTTCAGAATTTTTTGAAAATTTTATTAAGAATTGAAAATGAGAAGGACACTCAAGTCAATCGCATTCGTAGTGATAGAGGGGGAGAGTTCATAGACACAGGAATAGTTGAATATTATGACTTCAACGGTTACAAACATGAATTTAGTACCCCTAAAACTCCTCAGCAGAATGGTATTGCTGAAAGGAAAAACTGAACTCTTCAAGAGATGGCACGTGTCATGTTGCATGCCAAATCTCTACCAAAATACTTCTGGGTAGAATCTATTAGAACTGCCTGTCATATCATTAATAGGGTTTACCTTAGGAAAAACTCTAAACAAACCCCTTATGAGTTGTGGTACGGTAAGAAGCCTAATCTGAAATATCTAAGAACCTTCGGAAGTCAGTGTTATGTCTGTAAAGACAGAGAACATCTGTCTAAATTCGAAACGCGTGGTGATAAAGCCATCTTCTTAGGATACTCTCCAAATAGTCGTGCTTATCGTATATACAATCTGCGTACTAAGGCCCTTATGGAATCGATAAATATAATTGTAAGCGACACTATAGTCGAAAATAAGATATCTGAATCACCTATTGAGGTTGAATCTGAAAATGATTTCAAAACTGATTCACCAGAAATAGATGACTCATTACCTATTGAGAGTCCAGAAGTACTTGGCTGGGTCTCTAAAGATCATCCCATTGACAACGTGGTCGATAATCCTAATGAGCCAGTTCGTACTAGATCCCAGTTAAGAAATTATGCTAATTATGCTAATTATGCATGTTTCGTCTCCCTTGTGGAACCGAAAAATGTTAATGAAGCATTGAATGACACACACTGGATTTCTGCTATGCAGGAAGAACTTTTACAATTTGTCATTCACGATGTCTGGTATCTTGTACCTCGGCCTCAAAACAAAAATGTCATTGGAACACGTTGGATTTTTAAGAACAAATCTGATGAAAATGGGGTAATCCTTAGAAACAAAGCTAGACTAGTTGCTCAAGGCTACTCTCAAATAGAAGGAATAGATTTTAGCGAGACTTTTGCCCCTGTCACTCGTCTTGAATCTGTTCGACTTCTTTTCGCCATAGCGTGTCACTTAAAATTCACACTTTATCAAATGGACGTCAAATCTGCCTTCCTCAATGGAATTCTGTCCGAAGAAACATATGTAGAACAACCCAAAGGGTTCATTGATCCTAAATACCCTAACCATGTCTTTCGTCTAAAAAAGGCTTTGTATGGCTTAAAACAAGCTCCTAGAGCTTGGTATGAACGCCTTTCCAACTTTTTGTTGGATAAGGGTTTTAAGAGAGGAGGAAATGACCAGACTCTCTTTGTCAAACATTTTGACAAAAACATTATTATAGCCCAAGTCTATGTAGGCGACATCATTTTCGGGTCAACTTCAAACTCTGAAGTTAAATCTTTTTCTGCTATTATGCATAAGGAATTTCACATGTCCCTTATGGGGGAGCTACAACTTTTCTTAGGATTTCAAGTGAAACAGAATTCTGATGGACTATTTGTCTCTCAAACCAAGTATGCCTTAGACCTTGTTAAGAAATTTGGTTTAGATAATGCTAAAGTTGCCAAAACGCCTATGAGTACTACTGTTAAATTATGTAAAGATGAAAATGGTAAGTCAGTTGATTCCACACTCTATCGTAGTATGATTGGTAGCCTACTCTATCTAACTGCCTCACGACCAGACATAATGTATGCTGTATGTCTGTGTGCTCGTTACCAGAATAACCCTAAAGAGAGCCATTTATTGAGTGTAAAACGTATAATAAAGTACATAAAAGGCACTCTTAATCTTGGACTTAGGTACACTAAGGATACCTGTAGCACCATCATAGGGTATACTGATGCTGATTGGGCCGGTTGTACTGATGATAGTAAAAGTACATCAGGTGCCTGTTATTATGTCGGCAATAATTTAGTTGGTTGGAGTAGTAAAAAACAGAATTGCACATCTTTATCTACGGCTGAGTCCGAATATATAGCCGCAGGTAGTTGTTGTGCTCAATTATTATGGATAAAACAGATGTTAAGCGATTATGGGATTAAAGAAGATCAATTACAATTGTATTGTGACAATCAAAGCGCCATTAACATATCTAAAAACCCGGTTCAACACTCGCGAACTAAGCATATTAAAATAAGGCATCATTTTATTCGCGAACTTGTTGAAACTAAGGAATTAGAAATTCATTACCTGCCTACTGATCTGCAACTTGCAGACATGTTCACTAAACCTTTAGACTATAACAGATTTCTGTATTTGCGAAATTCTATAGGCATGGTATGCGCTGATTAAACTCTTAAGACTTTAAGTTTTACCCTTTGTCCATTTGAGACAAAATGGGGGAGAAATTTGAGTTTTATAAGTTCAATTTTTTGTTCACATTTCATCTAAACTGCTTGATCTTAGTGTGCATATTTGCAGGAATCTCTTTTACTGATTATCTACCTTTTCTAGTGTACATATTTGTAAATAGTTGAGTTATGAAATTTTTGACTTTCTAGGAAATGGGTAGATAGTATCTTTTGTATAGGACTAGGTTTTATTTCTTTTGGTTCCCTACGAGTTTTAAGCTAACTCAAAGGAGATTTTGTCTCATATTTCCAAAGGGGGAGATTGAAGCACCTTATACCTTTGACTTGCTTAAGTCTATACTGTATAAGTGTTTAACTAGTTTGGAAATAGTGACAAAATTGGTAGTCCATCCTAGAAACCAAAAAGCCTCAGAACTTATCTCTCTAATCCTCTTCAATGTTCCATGAAGGTAAAAATTGAATCACACTACACACAATTAGAAGTGCATACATGTGTTCATTTTGCTTAAAATTGAGTGTGTGTTTAATTCCCCTTGAATTGGAGCTTTAATTATTTTTGGGAATTTTTAAATATTTTTTAAATATTTTTTTAAATAAATGTTTTATTAATAAAATGGGATTATAAAATTTGTGGGGTTAATATTCTATTTTGGAAACTTCATTTCTCACTCGAATGTTTGGTTGGGTAGGATCTCAAAGCGCTAGAGACTTCAGGGTACCTTCTGTAATTATTTTAGACGCGCGTGTGAGAGCCACTCACAAGCCAACACTTGTCATCCTCCGGGCGTACCTATTTGTGTTTCTTTTGTGAGAAGGTTGGATGGTTGATTGCTGAACGTTGGATCATTCCTAATCGAGGGTTTGCATGTGTTCTTAGTTAATCCCGGTGCTATCCATATGAACCAATCACAATAATTTCTTATCACCGCTGTTTTATAACCTTTGGATCAAGTCAAAGTTTGCAAGACTTGATCTCAGCCATTGATTTTCCTCGAACATCCAGAACCTTACCTCATCCCTATATATACCCTCCTCTTCTCATCCTTAGAAGACTTTTGGGCATTCGTCTTTCTGAGAGAAAAAAATAAGAGAGAAGTGAGAGAGAAGAGAGAAGTGAGAGAAGAGAGAAAAGAATAGAGAGAAGAGAGAGAAAGGGAAACAGTTAGCCAAACCCTAACCCTAAATCAAAACACTTCACTTTATCTGAAACAAACCTTCGTACATTCAACCCCAAACACAACCTTGAGTGTTTGAGAGAGAGAGTGGTTTGTTCTTTGAAGCAGAAACCTCTTTGTCCTTGATCTTGTTCACAACTTAAACATTCGTGTGAAGATCTTGTTTCTTCTTCATAGAAACTTTAGATCTACACTCTGCATGTTACATTTTCACTAGATTTGCATTTTTACTACTTGATTTATGAAAATCTTTACTGATTTAGTTTTGAAAATGTTTTATAGTTTCTGTTTTTACTAAACTTAACCTTGACCTAGTTGGATTCACACTTGGAGATTTTCAATCTCACAAATGTTTTCAAAAAGAGATTGATTAAGGTCTTGACCAATTTTGAAGCAAGATTTTCGTGGAATCTGGGTTATATTAAAGGTCAAAAAGGGTTTTAGTTTTGTAAGAAAGAAAGATAACAAAATCACTGCATATAGACTTTATATGTAATTTTTATAGGACTGTCTGTAAATCTAAGTGTGTGTGAGTTCATGCATGTGAATAGGGATCACTTCACAAACACTTAACACACTACTACACTGGAAGTGTTGTGTATAAGATCAGAGATCATTGAGTCGTCGTAGAGAAGATAAAGCAAAGGAAGTTAGCAAACTGGAAGAACATCATCAACAAATCAGATCTATGAGAAGTTAGAAGGACACCAAGTGGGGTATATTCCTAAACTTAGAATAGGTTGATTTGTGTGTTTGCATGTTGTATTGTTTGTAACTAATTTTTGTTATTAGCGGATTTTTGTTTTTGTGACTTAGAAGTCACCGTGGATGTTTCCTCTGTTGGGAGAGGTTTTACCACGTTAAAAACTGTGTGTTGATTATCTTCATATACTCATCTCATTCTATAAGTGTGCTGAATTTTTTGAAACCGCCTTAGTTTTAAAAAACTGATTACACAGTCTTAATTACTCTCGTACATAAGTTTCTTTATAAACACATCTTGTTTATAATTTTTATTTTCAAAAGAAAAGGGTTTCTCCAACAAACATTTCAGAGTTGCTTATACATTTTAATCTTGTATTAAACAGCATTAGCGACATTTTTCAACCGATTCATATCGTACTGAGAGATCCAACGATCCTTCTTATCATCCTGGAAGGACTTACTCGGTACGAGCTACAGACACTCAACAAAACATCACTCTATATCCAGAAAGGACCAGTGCTCTTGAAAAATTGAGTAGAGTTTCTCCCTTTGATCGTTTGGGTCCTAGGAGGAATAGAAGTCCCCCTAGGATAATGTCGAGGAACTCTCAACGACCATATGAGTTAAAGGAAGGCTCCGCCCAATCACGACCAGCTGCTCGTCGTGATAAATCCCAAGAGGCAAATTCAACACGATCAGTTGCTCGGACCAATAGGCCCGATGACGGAAATGATGCATGGAAGGGATCTATTCAGAGGTTGGAAGATAGGTTAGGGGAAATAGCTGAAGCCAAGAATCCTTTACAAAGGACTTTCATTCGAGGAACACCATTCATACAAGAAATTGTAGATTTCCCCACCCCATCAAAGTTCAAAGCACCTGTTGTGACTCCTAAATATGATGGAAAAACTGACCCTGTTCTACATATAGAACAATACCAAGCAGATGCTGATATATATGTTGTTCCAGACAAGATGCGATGCAGGGCATTTTCAGGAACTCTCACTGGATCTACTCAAATATGGTACAAAAATCTTCCTCGGGGAAAGATTGTAACTTTCTTTCAATTGGCTGAGCTCTTTATTGGAAATTTCTGTTTTGGAGCAAAGCCAGTTAAACGAGTAGCACACTTGCTAAGTGTTAGGAAAAAAGCAGGGGAGAGCACCGGGGATTATATTACTCGTTTCAATAACGAGAAGCTTGAAGTAATTGATTACGAAGAGAAGACAACAATCACTGCTCTGATGAGTGGACTGTTACCAAATAAATTATATTACACTCTAGCCAAAGATCCACCTACAACTACGGCATAATTAATGGCAAAGGCAGCCAAAATTATGAACGCCGAGGAAGCTATGGCTGCAAAGAAGAATATGGACACCAAAAAAACCAAGGTTGAGGGTGACAAAGCTGAGAAGAAAGAACAGAAGAATAATGGTGGTAACAAGTAGTCAAAAGCAAAGCAAACATTGGAACAGTTGAAGAAGTTTGGAAACTATACTCCTTTGAAGGTAGATATAAACCATGTTCTGGAAGAGATCAAGAACAACGAGGAGCTAAACTGGCCTGAAAAAATGAAGATAGATCCTGACAAGAGGAATAAGGCCAAATACTGCGAGTTCCATAAAGACCATGGTCACACGGCCAAAAATTGCATAGCTCTTCAGAATGAAATTGAAACACTCATCAGAAGAGGGAAGCTTGCCAAGTATGTTGATCGTAGAAGTGAAGGAAAGAACAACGACCGAGCAAGACAAAGATCCAGATTTCATCGTCGAGCAGAAGAAGACAAGAAAAGAAATCATGAAGATGATCCAAAAGACGACCCCGATCTCCCCAAAAGACCAAGACAGCCAGAACGTGAGGTATTTTCAATTCGTTTTGGATCATTTGACTGCAACGTTATTACTGGTGGAGATGAAGGAGGTGGAGATCTTACTGCAGAGAGGAAAGCTTACCTCAATGAGGCTCAAGCTTGTTCGTGTATTCAACGAATAAATCTAGCTGAAGATGATCGCCCGAGGAAGGTGAACAAAGATAAACTGGTCATCGGTTTCTCTAAAAACGACCTCGCAGGTGTGCTATATCCTCATGATGACCCATTGGTGATCAAAATGAGGATGAAGGAAGTAGTGATTTCGCGAGTATTGGTGGATAATGGCAACTCGGCAGATATTATGTTCTACCCATATTTTGATAGTTTGAACCTAAAGCTATCCTAGTTGGAGCCATATCATCGGCCCCTCCTCGGTTTTAGTGGTGAGAAATTTTTCCACTTGGGACGATCAAGTTGGATATGCTTATTAGTACATGGCCTCCTTGTCGAACAGAAAGAGTACGCTTTTTCGTGATGGATAAAAATGTACAATCAGCTTACAATATCATCATGGGAAGGGTAGGACTGAAGAAGTTCGAAGCAGTACCATCTACTGTACATCAATGCCTAAAATTTCCAACCAACTTTGGAGTAGGAATTGTGAAGGGTGACCAAAAAGTAGCTCGAGAATGCTACTATTCATCTACCGAGCAGGAAGAACTGGAAGAATGTAGGAAAAAGACTACATCCTATCAAGTGAATGAAGGTGCAGAAACTGAAATGTTAGATCCTAGAGACGAGTCGCAGCTTATAAAAGGTCAGGTGGTGGAAGCTACTGTAAATGTCATTCTGGACGACGAACACCCAGAACGAACAACTCAAATCAGTTCATCGTTGGACACCCCACTAAAACAGGAATTGATAGCCTTCCTAAGAAGCAGAAAACAAACTTTCGCATGGAGCCATGAAGATATGACAGGAATAGACCCAAATTTCTTATGTCACGAGCTTAATGTGAACTAGGAAATCAAACATGTGAAGCAGCGAAGAAGAGTGTTCAACCCCGAGAAGAACCAAGCTATACAAGAGGAGGTCGAGAAGCTCCAAAAAGCTTGCTTTATTGAAGATGTCAAATATCCAGACTGGTTAGCTAATGTGGTGATGGTGAAGAAGAAGAACAACAAGTGGAGGATGTGTGTAGACTTCACCGACCTCAACAAGGCATGCCCAAAGGATCATTTTCCATTACCCCGAATTGATTAATTAGTGGATGCTACCTCGGGACACGAGCTGTTGAGCTTTATGGATGCCTATTCTGGTTACAACTAGATTAAAATGAAACCTTAAGACAGGGAGAGTACCTCTTTTATTACCCCTAGGGGAACTTATTGTTATAATGTTATGCCTTTTGGATTAAAAAATGCAGGTGCAACATATCAACGGCTGATGAACAAGGTGTTTGCAGAGCAAATCAGTTACAACATGGAAGTTTATGTTGATGATATGCTAACAAAGAGCAAGAAAGTTGCTGATCATTTAATTGACTTAGGCCAGACCTTTGATCAATTAGATAAATATTAAATGAAGTTGAACCCCACCAAATGCATATTCGGAGTACGAGAAGGCATGTTTCTCGGATACATTGTTAATCAACGAGGAATTGAAGCGAATCCTGACAAGATCAAAGCTCTGTTGGAGCTGCGATCTCCGACGACGAAGAAGGAAGTGCAAAGTCTCACAGGGCGAGTTGCAGCACTTAATCGATTTGTATCACGAGCAACTGATAGATGCCTACCATTTTTCAAAACACTCTGAAAGACTTTTGAGTGGAATGATGAATGCTAGAAGGCTTTTCAAGAGTCGAAGAAATACCTGGGAGCACCTCCACTGTTGTCCAGGCCAGTGATGGGAGAAAGACTGTACTTGTATCTGGCAGTTTCGGAGAATGCAGTTAGCTCGGCATTGAGAAGAGAGGAAGATGGAGTGCAAAAACCAATTTATTACACTAACAAGGCTTTCCGAGGAGCAGAGATCATATATCCAAGGCTAGAGAAGTTGGCATTAGCACTGATTGAAGCCAGTAGAAGGATAAGGCCATACTTTCAAGCCCACACTATAGTGGTGTACACTGATATGCCATTAAGGCAAGACTTGCACAAACCGGAGAAATCAGGAAGATTGATGTACTGGGAAGTTGAACTTGGTGAGTATGACATAATTTATGAACCAAGATCCTCGCTTAAAGGCCAGGCTGTGGCAGATTTTATCGCAGAGTTCACATATCTAGATACCTCCGAAGAGCAGAAATTGAATATCGACCAGCCCGTGGATGTTACAGGATCATTAAATCTAAGTCCCGACCCACTTAGGTTGGTAGACGAGCTAGAGAAGATGGTCGACGAGCAACAGGAAGTGTTAGAAGAAGACGGAAGGAAGCATCAAATATTCCACCGAGGAGTTCTATCTGATCAAGAATTTAATAATGAATTACCTGTGTGGAATTTATATGTATATGGTTCTTCGTGTACTACAGGTAGTGGAGCAGGGATTGTTTTGAACAGCCTAGATGAGATAGATGTGGAATATGCTCTGCGCTTTCAATTTAAAACTTCTAATAATGAAGCTGAATACGAAGCCATGATTGTTGGACTTAGTTTGGAAAAAACCATGAAGGCAGAGCAGGTCATCGTATTTAGTGACTCACAATTGATCATAAATCAAACGCTGGGAGTATATGCAGCCAAAGGAGAATTAATGATCAAGTATCATGCGAAAGCAATGGAGATGGTATCGAGCTTTAACGCAATACAGTTGATTAGAATACCAAGATCGGAAAATGCAAGAGCAGATGCCTTAGCTCGGTTAGCCTCAGCCAAGCGCACCGAGATACAAAGAATAATCCCAATAGAAATCTTGGCTACTCGGAGCATTGACAAAGATCTGATGATGAACTTCATTGCCCTTGATTTAGGACCATCATGGATGGATCCTATCAGGGCCTATATTGAAGAGGGGGCTTTACCAACTGATAAACTCGCTGCCAAGAAACTAAAGTTTAAAGCTGCTCGTTATGTATTGACTAATGGCATTTTGTATAGACGAGAAATTATAGCATGTTTGCAAAGATGTGTGCATCCCTCTGAGGTGAAAGATTTGATTGAAGAGGTCCATGAAGGGTCCTGTGGAGCCCATGTAGCAGGTCGGACGCTTCTGCAAAGAATGATGACGCAGGGATATTATTGGCCAACGATGAGGGAAGATTGTATAGCCTATGCCAAGAAATGTGATAAGTGTCAACGCTTTTCTTCCATCCGAAGAACTCCCCAGGCATTGTTGACACCCATAACATCCCCTTGGCCATTTGCCATGTAGGGGATAGACTTGGTCGGGCCACTCCCAACGACCAGAGGAAGGTTCAAATACCTCGTCGTCGCTGTGGATTATTTTACTAAATAGGTGGAAGCTGAACCTCTTATTGATATGACTTATGAGAAGGTGTATCAATTTATTTGAAAGAATATCATTTGCAGATACGGTCTTCCTCATGCATTCATCACCGACCATGGAACTCAATTTGACAACGAGGAGTTCGCTGCATATTCTCATCAGTCAAACATATTGAAGACTCACTCTGCACCAGGCCATCCCCAGAGCAACGGGCAAACTGAGGTGACTAACAGAACGCTGCTGAATGGTTTGAAGAAAAGGTTGGATGATGCGAAGGCAAACTGGATCAACGAGCTACATTCTGTGTTGTGGGATTATCGTACTACACCACGAGCAGCAACAGGAGAGTCTCCCTACATGCTGGCATTTGGAAGTGAAGCTATTATACCTGCCGAGTTGGGTCTCCCCACACACAAAGTGCTGAATTTCAATTCTCCTATCAGTGACTTGATGAGAATGTTGGACTTGGATATGCTCGAGGAAGTTAGAGAAGAAGCAGCAATCAGGAATGCTGCATACCAGCAACGAACAGCTCTGTTCTACAACAAGAGAGTAAAGAAATTTGACTTGAAAGAAGGGGACTATGTGTTGAAGAAAGTAATTCAAAATCACAACAAATTGGAAGCTAACTGGCATGGACCCTACAGAGTGATAGAAGTTGTTGATCCAGGAACCTACATGATTGAAACTTTGGAGGAGGAAGAATTTAAGAATGCATGGAACGCAAAACATCTACGCAAATATTATCAGTAGTAGCAGTTTCTATATAACACAGTTTTCTTCAATATGAATAAAGCTTTGGATGTTTGACCCAATTCTCTCATTTTGTTGAAATTTTTTTGGAGTATTAGTGCTACACACTACGCATCAAGTTCAGAACATAAATCCCACCAACTACGGTTGGTCGGTCTACCAACTACGGTTGGTCGATAAATAAAAACCTTACCAACTACGGTTGGTCGGTCTACCAATTACGGTTGGTTGATAAATAAAAACCCTACCAACTACGGTTGGTCGATAAATAAAAACCCTACCAACTATGGTTGGTCGGTCTATCAACTACGGTTGGTCGATAAATAAAAACCCTACCAACTACAGTTGGTCGATAAATAAAAACCCTACCAACTACGATTGGTCGATAAATAAAATCCACTAACTACGGTTGGTCGGGGAATAAAAGTTCACCAACTCCAATTGGTCGGAAACAAAAATCTCAGACCTCTAGTTGGTCGGTAAGCCCATTTCAATCAACTCCGGTTGTTTAAATTAAGCAATACCACGAAGTGTAAGTTGTTATATTATTTAGAATTAAAGATTGATAAATCACTGCAATAAGATCAGTATGTCACAAGCATATATATATATATATATATTTGTCGACCAACAAGCAAAAACATTCTACAAATTATTTAGAAGAAAAATGAAATGACAATTTTTCATTCAAATGAAATAGAATTACAAAAAGTGGTGAAAAATACAAGTCATTACATAAAATCCTATTCTATGGGTTTCTTTCCCTCTGCCTTTGAAGCAGGTTCCATTCCGACAAGAGGATCATCTAAGGCATAGGGAGAGTTTATGAAGTTTATGTCTTTCAACATTCGAATGTTCATCACAGAAGGACGAGCAAGCAGGTGCTCTGGCCGAGATATCTTAAAATTAGAGTGAAGACTATAGTCTCCGAGATACTTTGAAATCAGGCATTGTGGAATGGCCCGAGAAGAAATCCAGTTCATATCAAGTTTGAAGGGTGGTACAGGCAACTCGAGCAACCCAGGGTCATAGTAATCCCACAAATAGTGACCCTGTTCCAACTGCAGCACACCCAAGGCATTCAGCCATCCTTGCTTGTACCCCTCGTTGTTCGACTGCTGGATCCGGTCATCAAGATGGTAGATGGCTTCATTATAACCAGTCATCCAAAACTCTCTGGGCTGTTTATGGAACTAATAGGTCAACCTCTCTAGCTGTTCATGAAGATTCTTCACCAGATTTATTTTATTCTCCAAGTCAGAGCTTTGTGTAGAAAGTCGCTCTTCAAAGTTCAGAATTTTCTTGGACATCTCTGATAAGGCCTGGTTCTTCGCCATCAACTGGAAAGCTTGATTCTCCAAGGCTGATTGTGTTTGAGCTTCTTTAACATTAACCCGAGCAGCCCTTGCTCGTCCCTGAGAAGCTCTTGCTTGACCGCGAGCAGATGTAGAAGGTCCAATCCTCTTTAAAGTTTCCAATTCGTCTCTCAAATTGGCATTTTCAACCTCCAAGAAAGAGAAACCTTCGTCATTGACAGGGACCAAGTCTCCCAAGGTAGATGCTGCAGATTTCAGTTGAGATATCTCTCCTCATAATTTATTATTTTCCTGTTCCAGCAGTTTCGCGATCTGCCTATGCTCTTCAACCTCGGTCTTCAAATTCCTCTCCTTAATATCATAAGCAGCGATGAGCTTATCATATCCTTTGTCAGCATTTAGTTGCTGATACTTTTTCTCATACCCCTGATGCAAAAGGGCAGAGGATTACTTATACTGCTGTTGAAGGTCTGTAATAATTCCTTGAAGATCCTCGATCATCTCATAATAAGCCACATTAATGCCTACAGCTCGGTCGAGCAAATACTTCAGATATTGGTAAGCCTCCACTGCTTGTTCGGAGGCATCTGAGCCCAGGATACCAAAAATTTATGATTCATCCAAATCTGTATGGCCAGCTTTGAAATATTCATTACATTTTTTCATCAACTCAGTAACGTGAGCTGATAAGAGTTCCATCCTAGCTATAAACTAGCAAAGAGAAGCAATAAACATGATTAATAAATGATAAAGGCAGAGCAAGACAAAGAAAGTCAACATGAACTACAAAAACTCAAATTTTTATTCATCAAAAGACAAGTACAAGGTTCAGGGTTACATTCAAAAGAAATAATAAAATTAAAGCCCGAGCAACTTTACACCTTCTCCTTGTGCTTTGCGACTTCCTCAGAAGGCTGAGATGAGGAGGCTCGTTGCTCGGAGGATATTGGCAGTTGCTCGACAAAGGTACTAGTAGATTGAAGCTTCTCGGTAGGATTAATAGTTGGTTGGGGCTGCTCGTAGAGAAGTTCAACAGTAGGGGCGTGATCCCCAACCATCATTGAAGATTATTCAGAGGCAACTTCATCCTCTTCTTCTTCTCCAAAGGAGGGAGGAGGACCATGAACATGACGTTGAAACAGCTCAGAACTCTCTGAGACCTTTAACTCCTGCAGAGCAGCAATCCATCCGTCCCTGAAGAATTTGAGGCTAGCAAAAATCAATTGAGAGGATATGGAAGCTAAGCCTTTGTTCCAACCTTTGTCCCAACCAGTACTAAAAGACTTTTTAACAGCCAGTTTCCTCTTCACCTTCTCCGAGGAAAGCTTCTAGGATAAGTGTTCCTCGACAGCTTTCAATTTCCTTTCTGCCTCTTCCTTCTGACGATCAGCTTCACGTAGTTTGTCCAGTTCTTCTTCAGTAGTTTTAAGCTTGGTTTCAAGCTCTCCAGCATTTTCGAGCTTCTCCTCAAGCTCAGTATTCTTCTTCTCACATCCTTTTATTTTCCTCTCCAACTCCTGAGAGGCCTCCACAGCTTTCTCTTTCTCTTGATCAATGGCTTTTAATTTCTTTTCCCAAGCAGTTTTATCTTCGTCATACTTCTGACGAGAATCCTTTAATGCCTGTGTCAGACCTACAAGATCTTCCTCCACACCTGACGAGGAGCTCGAAGCTTTAATAGCTTCATCATTTTTCAAAATGTTGTTGAAACAAGTTACCAACTGGAAAAATAAAACAATTGTAAGTCAGTGCAAGTACATAATATTGAAAAGTGAAAGTTTAGATTAGTAATACTTACTGAGGCAATATGTTGAGCTGCCAAGGTGGTAACCCTATCCCGAGAAAGTGTATCTTCAAGTCCTTGGATTTCAGGGATAATCCAAGACTTCACAGAGCCCATGGTAGAGCTTGGAGCAACAAAAGTGGGAACACCACTTCCAGCAGTTAGAGGCTGAGAGATGGATTAAGCTAATTTATCCGAGGATATTTTCTTCAATTTCCTCGTGGGAGCAGGAACATTCTCGACCAAGGATATTATCTTGGTCGGTGAAATGACTATAACATCACTTGGAGGAGAAACAGTTACAATCTTGCTCGGAGCCACAGGGGGCTTCTCGGCAACCTTTTTAGCAGCAGTAGGAGGGGGTGCATCAACTCTCCTTGTCCCTTCCTCTGGGACATCCTGCTTATTTCTCTTTGCCTCCACATTAGCAGAGTCTGATTTGTCGAAGTATGAAGAAAATTTTCGTCTCTTCATTCTGATACTGAGGGGAAGATTTGATTTAAAAGAAGAACCTTCAGAAGCTGGTGCTGGTTCTATGTCACTTATTACTGGACGAGCAGTAAAAGAAGAAGTGTAACTCTTGTACTGCAACAAGTACGAGGCTGATCTGATATATTCGTCAGCAACAGTTTGATGCAAACTCCAGATAAGTTTCAAATGTCTCAAATTGACATCAGTTTCTTTAGGGGATTTCTTTTTGTTATCAACTGCAAATAAACAAAAATTAAAATGTCAATGACGCATTTTATCAAACATAAAGAAAACATAATTTCAAAAATAAAATAAAAACAACCTATCCCATTGCCACAGGGAGGGCATCTAGGACCCTGATACACATCATCTCCATTTAATGGAGCATGTTGCCAATTTTTCATAACAACCCCGTGCTCGAAGTAATCCCTGTTGGCATTGGGGAGATTGATAACTAAAGCCCTATTTAAAAACCTAGTTTTTAAATAAAAAGTGCTATCACTAACAACCCATCTATAGCAAAACATAATTTTTGGAATTTCCAAACGAGTTCCATGAATTTGATTTAACCTATGAACTCCATTAACTATTCTCCAGGTATTAGGAGCTATTTTTGCAGGTAACACGTCAAAAAATTGCCAGAACTCAAAACTTAAGGGAATTAGAGGAAAATAAAAGTCACATTCAGCTACAAAGAGACTGGGGAACCAATGTCCCTCAGCCAAACAAAAATAATCAGAAGGCTCAGAAAGCTCCTCCAAAATGACCCAAGAAGGAATTGAAAACTCAGAACGAAATTTGTCAAGAGATTCAACGACGTAAACCATGATGAACAAAAGAAATAAAAGAGAAGGAAGAAGATCTTATGGGAAAAAGATGAATCGGGCGTCAACAAACAATGGAAGAAACGAACGCACAAGACAAAGAAGAAGTGAAGAAATTCTAAGATGCAAATTTGAAAAAGTAAAAGACGATCGAGTTTTTTGAAGCGTTTAAATACTTTGCCTCGGGAATGAAGAAAAATAATGATTACCAGGAAGGACGATTGCGTATTCGGCGACTAAAAAGAAGAAAAAGGCACGAAACACGAAGCGGTTATTGAAATTCAAAATACTTTAAAAAGCCTGATACTTTGAACTCAAAAATGGGTTATAAGCAACGAACGTTTGTCTAAAATCCATAAATTTTAGGAAGCGTAATGTTCCATACTTTTCTTCAACACCAAACTACGAAACATTGGGGGCTTCTGTTGATACCAAATTTATTCTGCTGATGTGGACCAATTACGTGGAGACACGTGTCAATCCACATGGCACTCGTAAACATTTTTGAACAACACACCGACTCTGAGGACCTCAACCTCCCCGACCAACTCAGATGCTCCAAGCAACAAGTGTTCTCCGAGGAACTCTACTGTACCGAGCAACTCATATATACCGAGCTACTTAGGCGGTCCGAGCATCTTAGGCGGTCCGAGCTGCATCTCGTACAAAGCATTTATGACCGGATAATTAAGAGGATTGAATGCGCATTAAATGTTGATTATTATCATACAGATGTACACGCCTATTGGATAGCTATGTAATATTCTCTCGCATGTACATCCTCAAGGCTATAAATACATTGTTACCTCCTCATTAGCGGGGGACTCGAAATTTCTTGGTAAAAACTATTATCGAGAATTATGGGCAAACAATCATCAATACAAAAGCAGTGGACGTAGGCCATTCTTACAAGGCTGAACCACTTTAAAAATCATTGTCTATTATTTCTTTATTATTATTATCTGTGATTAAAAAAATTAGGTCAAGTATAATTTTTTACATCAACAGGGACCAAAGTGTCAATTATTTAATTTTATTTGACATAGGTTTTGTCTATATAATAAAATTGAAAGGAATAAGATTGTCTAATTATTTTTTTAGAAATTAGGTCCCTTAAAGAGGAATGCTATTCAAATGGTAATCGAGATGCCAATTAATATTTTTAAAATTGATAGAGAGAACATTAATTTTAATTTATAATTCAAAAATTTATATGCTCTATAAGAATTCATTTTATTATTTGGTTCTCAGTATTAAGATGGCAAGCTCTTTCGATCCACTTGTTGTCATTCTCAAGGAAAAAAATTAATTGAACCTAATTATATTGACCAGAAAAGGAATTTGGATATTGTATTGACTGCTAAAGGATACAAGTTTGTGCTCTATGAGATATTTCCTGAGAAACTTGGTGAGGGGGAAATCGAAAAGGAACCCGGGATTACTTGAAATGGATCAAGGCCGATAAGATGGCGCGGTGCTGCATTTTGGCATCTATGTTAAATGTTCTACAACATTAGCATTAGTCGATGGACCATGCCTATGACATGATGTTGAACCTTAAAGATTTGTTTAAGGATCAAAATCATTCTCAAAGGCAAGTTTTCATGAAAGAACTCATGAACGTAAACATGGATGAAGGGACATCAATGAGGGACATTATTTTAAGGATAATGTCTCTTCGCAATGATCTTGAAATCGTTAGAGCATAAATTGATGGGAGAACCCAGGTCGATATTGTTCTCCAGTTGCTGCGTGAGTCCTTTAAGCAGTTTTGCCTAAATTATAACATGAACAAAATTTCTTACTCTTTAACGGAACTACTTAACGAACTATAAGCAGCTAAGGGTCTCATCAAGAAGTCAATAAGTGATTTTTTTTGTTCAGAATGGTTCTAAATCTAAGCCTGTGGGAAAGAATAAAAAAATAAGAAGAAGAAGGCTCAAAAATAGGCTATGGTCCCTAAGGCAGCTTGTGGGCCTTAAGGAGGTGTGAAAAGCCCAAGGGAAAGTGTTTCCACTCTAAGCAGTCAGGCACTCGAAGAACAGTTGTTCAGTTTTTGGCAATAAACAAAACAATGCAGGTAAATTCCATTTATATGTCATTGAATCATATTTTGTGGTCGTACTACTAGTACCTAGTGTGTAGATATGGGAGACACTAATCATGTATGCAATTCTTTACAAGAGTTCTAGGAAACCAGGCAGTTAAGTGATGGATATATTTATTTGACAATGGGAGATGCTACAAGAGTACTTATGGTTGTTATGGGAGACGTTCATTTAAGCTTTAAAATGATAGGAGTTTACTTTTAAAAGATTGTCTTTATGCACCTTCCATTAGAAGGAATTTTATTTCAGTTTCTTGTTTAGCCTTTTATAGATATTCAGTTTCTTTTTAAAAACTTATAATTATTAAGAAAAATAAATATTTTATTTGTTATTGTACATTAGTTGATAATATGTATATTGTTAATCATATCTCCCCCACACAACAAATTAATATTTTACATAATTAAATTGGACCAAATTGAAAGAGAAAGGAACCCTCCTTAGTGAACCAAACATTTCTTTGGATCTTACGCCTAGGTCGTATTAATCTAAAAAAAGATTCGTAGACTGGTAGCAAGTGGGCAATTGAACTCACTAGAAGTTGCTGCACTTAAAGAGTATGAATTCTACTTAAAAGGTAGCATGACCAAAAAGGCCTTTCTCGATCAATGGCTATAGAGCCAAAAAACTATTGGAATTAGTTCAATAGAATCAATGTGGATCGATGACAACATGAGAAAGAGGTGGCTTTGAGTATTTTATGACTTTCATAGATGATTACTTAAAGTATGGGTATATTTACCTAATGCACCATAAGGCTGAAGACTTTGAGAAATTTGAAGTTTATAGGGTAGAAGTGGAGAAACATCAAGGTAAAATATCAAGACACTGTGATCTGATCGTGGTGGCGAGTACCTTTTACGAGAGTTTAGGAAATATCTAGAAGATCAAGGGTTCACATCCCAATTGTCTTCACTTGGTATGCGTTAACAAAATGGTGTAGTAAAAAGGAGTAACAAGAATTTTTTTGGATATGATTAGGTCCATGTTGAGTTATATAGATCTCCTAGATTCCTTTTGGGGACATGCTTTAGAAATGACCGCTTATTTACTAAACTTGGTTCCTTCAAAGGCGTATTTTACTACGGCTAAGGAATTATGGATTAGGTGTAAGCCTAGTATGAAACATATTCAGATTTGGGGTAGTCCAGCGCATGGGCTGAAGAGAGATCCTGGTAAGTTGGAATTATTATTAGAAGTTTGTTTCTTTGTAGGATATCTTAATTTAACTAAGGGTTATTTATTCTATGATCATGAGGATCAGGAGTTAATTGCTAGCACCAATGCCCGATTCTTGGAATAGGATTATATGATGGAACATAAACTTAAAAGTAAATATGTTCTTGAAGAGTTATAAGGGAACTAACAAGATTCTTTAGCACCACTAGTACTGGATGAAATAACACAAAGCGTTGACTCTAGTACACCAGCACAGGGGCTACCTCATCATAATGGAAGGGTTATATGTCAACCTGAACGGTTTATGTTTTCGGGAGAGTCTTATGATAAGGTCCCTGATGAACTCGAAGCTAATCCCTTTAATTAAAACGAGGCTATCCAAGATAAAGATGCAAAACTTTGGCTTAAATCTATGAATTTTAAGATGGAATATATGTATTCAATCAGGTCTGGACTCTTATAGATCCACCTGAAGGGATAAAAGCCATATGATGTAAGTGGGTCTATAAGAGAAAAAGAGGGGTGGACGGGAAGGTTGAGACCTTTAAAACATGGCTTATTGCTAAATTATTTACTTGGAAATAGGGTATCGGTTATGAGGAAACCTTCTCGCTAGTATCCATGATGAAGTTCGTCCAAATTCTATTATCCATTGAGACTTATTTTTATTATGAAATTGGGAAAAGGCCAAGTGTGCATTTCTTAATGGAAATCTTGACGAGTATATCTATATATTGTAGACAAATGGTTTTATTACCCAAGGCCAATAGAAAAAAATTATGTAAACCTAAGAAGCCCATTTATGGACTTAAGCATGCATCTAGAACTTGGAACATTTTTTTATCAGACAATAAAATATTTTGGTTTTGATCAATGTCCGGATGAGTCTTGTGTGTATAAGAAATACAAGAGAAACGTAGTGGGGTTTTTAGTATTATATGTGGATGACATTTCGCTCATTGGAAACGATGTTGGAGTGCTTTGTTTGGTTAAAGTGTGGTTGTCCGGTTAATTCGATATGAAAGACTTAGGAGAAGCTAGTCACATCCTTGGGATCAAGCTTATGCGTGATCACAAGAATAGGATGTTGGGTTTATCACAAACAACTTATATCGATTCTATTCTTACCAGATTTAGCATGAAAGATTCCAAGAAAGGGTTCCTCCCTTCTATAATAATCGCCTGTGCATAGTATTTTTCTCTCCAATACTCACCGTACCATTCATTCATAGTATACTTCTCTCCCGTATATTCCCGAATATTCTTCTTTATTCGAAGGTCCCGATGATACCCCTTATGTTAATTTAGTAGTTAATTCATTAATATCCTATTGGTCTACATCATAATTTCCCTTACACTCTCCATAATCAATTTTCATTCTCTCGAATTATTACGTTAATAATTAAGCTCGACTAACCTTAGACTTAACTCTCGCATATATGACTAAGTATCAAACATGTAAAGGCCTACTATTATTAAATATATCCCTCATTATATTTTAAGGATGTTAAAAAAAATGCCCCCGATAGTTATCCGTATGTTATGGGCTTAAAAAGGGGAAATACCCAAAATCTGGTAAACCGAATCAAGTCGTAAATTTTCTAGCAGATTAAACACCTTCTAGTAAAATGTTGATTACTACCTCTGCAAAACTTTGATTAACCTAACTCAAGTCTCATTAGAAAGATAACAAATAGAGATTTCCAGGAATTTACGACTCTCACTATAATTCTAAGTACAATTGAAATGGCATACGTTTAAATGAACATAAAAATTACTGGCAGATTACTATGCTGGGAGATCAAACACCCTGTAGTAAAACATCGATTACTCCCTCCACAGAACTCTGATTGACATGATTAAAATCTCATTAGAAAGATAAGACATAGAACTTTCGAGGCATGTAAGGATATCACTCTAACTCTAAGTATAATTGAAATGGCATACGTTTAAAGTTACATTAAAAATTCTGGCAGATTGGCATCTTGTGTTCATCAATTAAACCCTAAGCCATTCAAGATTCTTGTTATTTAACCAAGAACCCATCAAAATTCAATCTTAATCATCAAATATAGTCAAATGTCATTTTATTTTCACATAGGTATAATTTTTAATGAAAATTTTACACAAAAACTTCAAAGATTCAATCCAAGAATCAAATTCGCCTTTAATAAAAATGAAACATTAGTTTTTCATGTTCTTCACATCTTTTAATCAAGAACTTAGATATTTCTCTTATTAATCAACCCAAATCCTCTAATTTCGTATTATCTTCATGAACGAACATCTCTACATGCATTCCTATCATAATTCTTGAATTAAACCCACCCAACATCATATTAATTCTTCCAAAAATATGAAAGCAAACGCTATTCTACATGGGCATTATAACATGCTTAAAATTAAACGCAACGTAAATACTTGTCTCTCAAAAACAGGTCTAACATTTGTTGGTTTGATGCTATGGTGGTTCTCCCCTCACTCCGATCTCGATTCCGTCGCATTCGAAGCGAAAAACGGTATAGGAAGCTTGGTTCTCCCCTCCTCTTCCTCTCCATTGGCCTCTCTTCCTTTGTGATTGTGTTAACCTTAGCCCCTTATCTCTAATGGCATATATACACTTAATATTTTCGAAGTTCTCTACACCTCAAACTCCCAAATGACCGAAACGCCTTTAAACGGTGTTGGGTTGGTCCAAAATTGTCCCGGGACCCAAACTACAACCCCGGGTACACTTTTTATACTATTTTGACCCTTTCAAAACCATTCGTGACCTCAAAATCACTATCCGAGTCACTTTATAAAGTCATCTTAATTCCACCTCAAAATACGACAAGTGTGAAATTATGCTTAAATTCCATGGATTTAACCTCAATCACGGAATTAAATAATTTCTCCAAATTAAATAATTTCCACATCATCGATTTAATTAAATCCTAAATCATAAATTTAATTAAATTCTAAATCATCAATTTAATTAAATTCTATATCCTCAGAAATACGGGGTATTACATACTTTCCCCTTACAAAGGAATTTCGTCCTCGAAATTTGGACAAGGCTCGTACTCTAAGCTCTCTAATATAACCCTATTCCCATACTCGTAAGATAGCAACATGTATTCCTAACCCTAGTGGCAGATTATAATACAATAATTAAACTACCGAGGGTGCCGAGACACCCTATACCCGTGCATAACTCCACAAACGTTACGTGGCTCCACTAGCCTCCAACATAGCATAGTTATTATCCCTCAGATATACCTGTATAAATGAACAATACCCAAGGTACCAGACCCATGTACTAAGGTCCAAACATCTCCCCACTTCCAACGTTACGCTAAGTTTCATACATGGGATGTCTCGCAAAGCGAAATCCAAACAAAGAACCTCCTCGATACACTACTACCTAAATTGTCGGTCATCGAGATCTGTTAATACCTCAGTCCATAACACGTACCCTCAAATACCTGTCCCATATAAAGAATTAGAATACAATTTCTAACTGACATAAATGAAATAACTAAGGGAAACATGCCGGGTGAAATACTGAACTGCACCCTACACTACGAATGAATCAGCTGAAGTGACTAAATCGAAATCCTACAAGCATCAACAAGTACTGCAGCTACGCATCCCTAGAATACACCATCCTGCTTGGCATCCCTGTGTCTGGACACCAAAAAGGTTTTGAAAAATATTTTTCAAGAACGGGTCAGAGCCCGAGTAAAAAATTGTTGAAAACATAGCAAGTATGTAAATACCAATTTAAATAACCAGTTATTAGATATACATGTTAGGTTGCGTACTCTTGCTTGAATTCCTCACCTCTCATCTATAATGCACACATAATGTCCCACTTAGTAAAGATACCCAATCTAACTAGTTTCCAACATCTAATATCCATTTCAATTCTAGCTCCCCCGTACCGCCCATACAGTAAGATATAATATATTTTTAATAATCATCAAGTATTAGTTAAGATTATCCTTTACTTACCCGTACCGCCCATACAGTACGCTACCGAAATACCCTTAATAATCAACATATCTCTTATGTTATTACTAAACTCATGTTACCATTTCACGTATGCTTATTTCCCATGCCTTACTAGTTAAGTTTCTCCACTTATTTTTATTTTAGATAATCACTATCTATCTTCCTACTATTCACACAGTATATTCATTATTCTATAGATATAAGATAATTCATGCAGTATGTATATCACACACAATATATAGAATAAGCGCATACTCTGCTATCTTATCCCCGTATCACACATTAGGGAATAATAGTTCAGAATGTCTCCTCAAACTTGGTTAGGAATGTCCCATGAACCCAAAGTAAAATCACACATATTGGAGGCTAACATAGTGAAAAGTCTTTGGGGCTATGTATATACCTAATGTACCCAAACGACCTGCCATCTTCTCTATTCATCTCACATAGCTATCCACTAACTGCACTATATTATGGGGAACAAATCCAGACCTCACTGGAATCGTCAAGGTGGGATCGCCTACTATGCGGATCCTCCCTGATAGCAAGTAGCGTAGGTATGTTCACATACACACAACCTATCCATATGTATATTCAGTATAAATATACACATGACCTATCATAGTCATCCATAGAGGTATACTCTCCACCAATATAATTTTATATATATATATATATATATAACTCGTATAAGTAGACACTCAACCTATAATAATTACCCGTACGTAGTATTTATCTCTCGAATACTCACCATACCATTCATTCATAGTATACTTCTCTCCCGTATATTCCTGAATATTCTTCTTTATTCGAAGGGCCCGATGATATCCCTTATGTTAATTTCGTAGTTCATTAATTTCCCTCACCCTCTCCATAATCTATTTTCATTCTCTCCAATTATTACGTTAACAATTAAGCCCAACTAACCTTAGCCTTAACTCTCCCATACATGAATAATTGTGAAACCTATCAAGGCCTACTGTCATCAAATATATCCCTCATTATATTCTAAGGATGTTAAAAAAATTCTCCCGATAGTTATCCGCAAGTTCTGGGCTTAAAAGGGGGGAAATTGCTGAAATCTGGTAAATCGAATCAAGTCGTAAATTTTCTGGCAGATTAAACACGTTGTAGTAAAATGTAGATTAATCCCTCTACAGAACTACGATTGACCTGATTCAAAGATCATTAGAAATATAAGACATAGAAATTTCCAGTAATTTATGACTTTCACTCTAATTCTAAGTAAAATTGAAATGGAATACGTTTAAAATTACATAAAAAATTATGGCAGATTAATATGCAGGCAAATCAAACACACTATAGTAAAACGTCGACTACTCCCTCTGCAGAACTACGATTGACCTGATTAAAGCTCATTAGAAAGCTAAAACATAGAAATTTCCAGGCATGTACGGATCTCACTCTAATTCTAAGTATAATTGAAATGGCATAAGTTTAAAGTTACATAAAAAATTCTGGCAGATTGACATCTTGTGATAAACCCTAAGCCATTCAAGATTTTTGTTCTTCAACCAAGAACCCATTAAGATTCAATCTTAGTTATCAAATATATTCAAATATCATTTTATCTTCACATAGGGATAATTTTCAATGAAAAGTTTATACAAAAACTAAAAAAGATTCATTACAAGAATCAAATTCTCCCTTCATAAATATGAAACCCTAGTTTTTCATGTTCTTCACATATTTTAATCAAGAACTCGGATATTTCTCTTATTAATCAACACAAATCCTCTAATTTCGTATTATCTTCATTAAGGAACATATCTACAAGCATTCCTACCATAATTCATGAATTAAACCCACCCAAAATCATATTAATTCTTCCAAAAATATGAAATCAAACCCTATTCTACATGGGCATTATAACATGCAATTAAATTAAACGCAATGTAAATACTTGCCTCTTAAAATCAAGTCGGGAATTCATTGGTTTGATGCTATGGTGGTTCTCCCCTCACTCCGACCTTGATTTCGTCGTATTCGGGGCGAAAAACGGTGTAGGAAGCTTGGTTCTCCCCTCCTCTTCCTCTCTTATGGCCTCTCTTCCTTTGTGATTGTGTTAACCCTAGCCCATTTATCTCTAATGGCATATATACACTTAATATTTTCGGAGTTCTCTACACCTCAAACTCCCAAATGATCGAAACGCCCTTAAACGGTGTCGGGTTGGTCCAAAATTGCCCCGGGACCCAAACTATACCCTTAGGTACACTTTTTCTACTATTTTGACCCTTTCGAAACCATCTGTGACCTCAAAATCACCATCCGAGTCACTTTATAAAATCATCTTAATTCCACCTCAAAATACGACATGTGTGAAATTAAACTTAAATTCCGTTGATTTAACCTCAATCACGAAATTAAACAATTTCTCCAAATTAAATAATTTCCACATCATCGATTTAATTAAATCCTAAAGCAGCAATTTAATTAAATATTATATCCTCAGAAATACGGGGTATTACATATAGTTTGGCTAGAAGGTTAGCATATGGGGATAATATTAGGGTTGGTACTAGTTTGGCAAGGTAGCATAACTAGGGGTGTTTAAAGTACGTGCATTAGATACGCACTATAGATGAGGGGTGAGGATTATCTCATGGGAGTAAGACAAAGGTTAAAATATAAATGCTTACATTGCATATTTATGATTGTATTTTAAACTGCTGTAAAATATTTTCAAATGACTTTTTTGGCTCTGACTCGTATCAAAATATTTTTCAAAACCTTTCACGTGCCCATCCAAAAGTACGCCAAGCATGATTATTCCTTCCAGTCAGACGATACTGTAGCAGTTGTGGATGCATGCAGGGATTAATTAGACACTTCTCTCATTATGATCTAGATAGGATGTTTACTTCAGGTTTATTTCAAGCATATCGCCCAATTAGACAGTTATTTATTCAATCTTTAAATATTTTAATTTCAATGGATTACTGTACTGGATTTTTACTGAGGATTATTCGGTCATTTGGATTATTATGTTTATTTCAGCATTCAGTTATTATTCGTGGTGAATGTGTATTTAATTATTTGGAATGGTTTGTTGTGAATGAAATTTTATTACGACAAATTTATAAGTTTAAAATTTGACACCGAGCCTAATAGGCTACTAGTAATTAATTGGATTTTTGATAGTTCTACTAAGAATGAGCCAGATGAAATTCCTTCTTTATTTTAGTAAAGATTTGGCTCCCTGTTATTTTAATAGGTGGGGTGTCATAGAAAATCTCGATCTGTGTTCGATATACAGGGAACCTAGATATGTACAATCTACTTGTAAGGAAGGCACACTCTCAAAAGTGCCATATAAATTATTTCAAATATTAAATTGTTGGGACTTTATTGAAGCAGATTTTTACAGTACCACGAATAGCAGAGGCAATGACTTGGCATGTTAGGGCAGAAATATGGGGAAATTTCATGCATCATTCTATTAATTATACAGTTTGGAAGAGGATAAATTATGTTTGTCCTTATTTTTTTGAAAATAACGTAACATTTTTTTGGCAATATCAATAAGTGGTTTCAATCCATTTTGAAGTGTAAGCACTAATCAGAGTCTATGGACAGTGATCATTGCATCACTCAATCTCCCCTTTCAGAGTATATGGGACCTGAATTTTCAATGTTGTCTCTGTTGATACCTGGGCCAAAGGCATTAAATGAAGATATCGATGTCTATTTGGACCCTTTGGAAGAAGAATTAAAAGAGTTGAGGGAAGAGGGTGTGAAATCACAACTCTTGTAACAAAGAAGAGTTTACGATAAAAGCTATGTTGATCTGGGAAATTCATGATTTTCAAGCTTATGGGACATTATCCGTTTCCGTAGTACATGTTTATAAGGGGTGTCCTCTTTGTGGAAAGGATACCGAATCTCAATGTCTCAACACTAGTGGAAAATTCATATATCATTCCCAGATGAAGTTTTTACCCCCGATCATAGTTTTCGATTTGAGAAAGGTTCTAATTTTTTACCAAACTGGGTTGAGCGTAGGTTACCTCGGACAAATCTTTCATGTTCAAAAATTGCGAGTAAATCTTCTAATTGTGGACCTAATATGCTAAGCAAGAATCTTAAATTTAAGAATGCCAAGCATAAGAAGACCCTAATTGGTAATGAAACTAAGATAAGAAAGGCATGGTCTAGGAAGTCAATTTTATTTCACTTGACTTATTGAAAGGGTAACCCAGTGCTTCATTCAAAATATTTTTGACTTTGAGTATATATGCTTCGAAGAGTATGTGTTCTACTGTGATTGGTTAAGAGTTGAGGACAAAAATGCTTTTAAAGTTGATTAAGGTACAAGTTTGATAATGGTTAACTTATCCAAGATGAAGAGCAGTGAGCATGTGTGTGATGAACAATTTGTTTATGCTTTTCAAAATGTCAGGCAAGTATTTTACTTGTAGTATATTAAGAACTAGCCGTGGTCAATCATCTTACACATAACAAAGCATCTAACCGGTATTGTGGATGACTTGGCCACTCCTACCGAATATCAATCCATTTTTGATGATAAACCAAATTGAAAACAAATTTTAGGCCTATAATAAGTATTCCAATTATTTGAAATAATTTTTAGTTTGGTTTATAATATGTATTTTTATTCTTCTAATGTCGTTGTAATTTATACTCTTCTACTAGTTTATTATTATCGGATGACAGTTTAATGCTTTGTTCATTTGGATTTGATTAGTTTGGGGGGAATGAATCAATCTTTGTTAGTTAGTTAGTGAATATGTTAATTTGGATTTTAATTAATTTACGCATCATTTCAATGTTCGTGACATAACCCGAATTTGAAACAATTATTAAATTTGTATAAGTATTCCAATTATTTGAAACAGTTCTTAGTTTCGTTTATGATATGAATATATATTTTCCTAATGTCGTTGTTAATTTCTATTCTTCTAATATTTTATTATTATTGGATGACAATTTAGTGCTTTATTCATTTGGATTTGATCAATTTTTGGGGATTTGAATCAATCTTTGTTAGCTAGTTAGTGAATACGTTGATTTTTATTTTAATCAATTTAAGCATTATTTAAAAGTCTATGACATAACCTAAATTTGAAACAATTTTTAGATTTGTATTACGTATTCCAATTGTTTGAAACAATTCTTAGGTTGGTTGAGTAAATATGTCTAACTAATTCATTATCTATATTTTTAAAGCATATACACACACACACACACACACACACACACACACACACACACTAATAATAATTTTTGTAGGATACTTCTTCATCAGGGCATCAGGAAAGCTGTGGCGAGTAAGGTTCATCTAGATCTAGGGCACTAAAGTGGGGAAAATTGGGGAGCTTAGTGGTTAACAAGATGGGCTTCCAAGTTATGGCCCTGAAATTGCTCAAAACGATTATTGGCCCTGGGTACACTGATTGGAGGAGGGTGCTCGTTGAGCATAAGATGGTCATTTGGGGGAATTACAAGTACTTGTATGACTCAATAATATTTATATTTTATTTTATAATTTAAATACTACTAACTCACTTTCTTTTTATTTTTTATTTGTTTGATAGGAACAATTCGACTTAACCCCACAAACACTGATTCCACATTGGAATAACTAAGGGATCAATGAGAAATGTGGAAGAAAAATATGCGTGCACGGTATTTTGACAGGGACTGGAATTTCGTGTTACGGCGTAGGGACACGATACCCTAGAAGGAGACAATCTCATTGATAGACTGATAAAAGTTTGTCGATAATGAGATGTCAGAGAGGGAATTGTTCTCTTGTGAATCAGGGAGTGCAAATCGGGCCAAGAAGATCGACGTGCACCACTACGAGATCCTACACTGAGGTGGAGCATGGGATGGAAAGTTTTGAATGTTATTTCATTTTACTTTTATTCTTTCTATCTAGTGGTAATTATATACTAATTTACTTATTTTGTAATATTATATTTCAGGAGACATGTAGTGGTCCTAAGGGTAGGCCACTTAGGATTGATGCCTATGTGGCAATTTAAACGAACACAGGGAAGGATAAGTAGATCAATTCGACCATGGTCGCCACTAGTTTAAGTTATAATTGTGTACTTTTTTATGTTATTAAATCAAAATTTATAATCACATTCTTTTATATTATTTCATCTAATCGCGTCATTTTTTTATTTTCGAAAAACTTAAAGAAGTTCATCGCTCGCAGAGTGGTGCCGAAAAGGCATCTCTGAGTACGGTTACACTTATCCAAGTGCTCGGGCGAGATCATAAATGCCGTACTTAAGGTGTTAGCTCTTGGATGGAGAACTCAAGGATCATCGGGAGTAAATCGATAAACACTAGACAAGAACACAAGGTCAACAAAATGAAGACCAATAACGATGAAAAGTTTAACAACATAAAAAAATGGTGAGTGAAATATTTCCATTTGTTAAGTAAGATCTTCAAGGTCAAGTCGAGTGCAGCTAAAGAAAGGTCAAGGATAAAGTAGTGGATGAGGGGGCCACTGCTTCGTCCTTCTTACCCTTACCTTCATTGATACCCCCTCATCTCAATATGACTTATTCTCCACCCCCACTATGGTCCCAGCTATCTAGACTCCATTTACAGTTGGTTGGGATATAGTCTATTTATGAGACTTACGAGGAGGAGATATAATTGCAAGGGGGTTGAGGGACACGAGTATAAGCCTAGGTTCCTTGGTGCATAAACGTCCAATGTAGTCTCACGAGGCTCGAGTGCATGTCACTAAAGTTCTGGCGGGGAAGAGAATGAAGTCTTGTGGTTGAATGAACAATGCTAAGGGCTTCATATTGAGGGTTGTATTATTTATTACATTGTACGACCTACCTTTCTCCTTAAACTTGAAAATCAATGACCATTTGCATTTTATGTAATAATTTGTGTTTAACATTCAAATTTGGGTTTGTAAATCGTGTTTTTTATTTATACTTGGTTAGTGATTGGTTACTATGAATATTGTTGATTATTGTTAAAATATATCATTTATTGCTATTACAGGTGAAGTAATATAATGTTAGGTAGTGGCAGTGACCATACTGCCCAACAATTTTTTTATACTACTGTCCAAAATTGTCAGGGACTTTGTGACAAGTCCTTGACAAGGAAAACTTGTCAAGGACTTATCAAGTTTAAAGTTTATGGAAAGTTTCAATTTTTCATGAATTTGGTCCGTGACAAGTTCTAAATTTTAACTTTGTCATGGACTTTGACTGTGACAATGTTGATTTGTCAAGATTTTTTACTGTGATAAATCTTTGAAAAGTAAAAACTTATCACAAACTTTGACCTCGACAAGTCCGTGTTGTCACCCCATTCCTGTAATGGTCTTGGACCGTGAAAAGTTCCACTCGTCAAGGTTTTTGAACGTGATAAATAGCCTATTTTGGCGTAGGCGATGAATCAAAGCACTTCGAAGAAGAAAATCTATATGTTATGGGACTAGTCAATGAGGTAACTTCATGTGGATTTCAAAATCTATATGAAAACCTAAAAAATTATTTTCAATCACTTTTCAAAAAAATTAAAGTTATAGAAAAGAAAATAGTATAATTAAAAAAAAGTAATCATCACTTTTTTGTAGACCATAGAATAAACCTGGATGAATTTCTTAAAGATAAAAATGAGAGTACTTTTCTATAAAGGGAAGTGACTTTCTTGGAGAAGACAAAAATTAAGAATAGCGATCTAGAAAAAGAAAACTTAAAATTGAGAGAAGTATTAAAAAACACAAGAGAATCATTTCAAAATTTTAAAACAAGTGGAAAAGGATTGAATTTAATTCTTGGGAGTCAAAAACACTCACACGAAGAAAGTGGAATCCATTTCCCTGAAGAAAAAAAATATGAGTTTTATGACCATCCTAAGATAAGATTCAAACCTCATCTTTACCAATACACATGCTCACATAACATCCTAAGTTAAGATATTTGTAGCCTTTGCAAGGCTAGTCCCACTGGATTGAAACACTTAAAGGATTTGCAATTATAAGTGAGTGACAAAGTATGACTCTTTGAGGGGGGTTTATGTGAAAGTAAATTAATTAGGAACTTTGAGACATCAAAACATAAAATTAACTCCTATTTAGACCGTTAATAAAGGCTTTGGAAAACACACTTATAGGACTTTTAGTGAAAAATTCTCGTAATATGAAAATTTGCTTTCTAACTATATCACCAACTCACCCCCACATCCACTACATCACCGCCATGACATTACCACCCTAACTAAATGTCACCTTCAAGACCTTTTTACTATCACCCCCATGGTTTCCACCAAGCAATAGTAGCAGTGTAGTGGTAGGAGAGGATGTGTTATTTTTTTTCTCAAAATTTAAATTTTTTAAATTCTGATTCAATTTTGCTGATATTGGAAAATTTTAATCAAATTTTTATTTATGATATTTGGAAAAAATCGGATCGAAAAATAATCCTAAAGTTCTTTTTTTTTCCTCTAAATTTTCCTTATTTTTCCTGAAAATATATGTTATTTTTGTACTTAAGTGTAGACTAAGTGAAGTCTCATATCGGTTGGCAGCTTAAAAATTCTCAAAATTAGAGGCTATAAAAATAGCACACCTTAGCCAACCTACTATGTGCTTAAAGTTCTTAACAACCATGAAGTAACTTATCATTTCAAGTTTTTTTCATTTTGTGTTTTAATCAATTGTGAAATCTAATGCATTTTAAAGAAAATGGTTTATTATAATAACAACACCATTGATATTTAACTAATGCATCAAGATCACAAGCATTGCAAAAGAAGATACAAACCATGAAAAGTTAATACATGATAAATCAAACAACACTATGCAAATAAAAGATAATAAATGATAAAGTGGTGATTAAGATTGATTACATTATTGAAAATTTTTACGTGTCTTGAATTCTGGCAGGATTCATAATCAAAAGATCAAGTATTTTCTGATTCACTCCAATAATGTATACCCATTTGATATCAGACATTTTATTTTGTCGGTGTTTTATAGTTGTTTATAGTACGGTGAAGTGGTTATTTTTTAATTGTATTATCCAAATTTGATTGTATAAATATGGTTTTATTTTGAATAATAAATTTTGGGATTTGAATTGGTGTAGGAAAGATGCAATCTGATCGTAGCAAGTTATTCATTAGTGGGATTATTGGGACACCAATGAAGATCGACTCAAGGAGTATTTTAGTACTTATGGTGAGTTGTTGAAAGTTGAAATTATGAAGGATCGGACCATTGGGCGTGCGCGTGGGTTTGATTTTGTGGTGTTCACAAATCCTGTAGTTGTTGACCGAGTTATAAAGGAGAAGCATAACATTTATGGAATGCTAGTGTGTTATGCAATATATTGCTTATCACAATTTGTATTATATGATTTACTGTTGATGTCTTATGATGGCGAGAGGGATGTGAAATGAATACTTATAGGTTATATTTAGGATGCTTCAAAAGTGGTACATTATAAATTCTACAATATGAATGAAAAAAATATAGATAAGACCCACTTTATGACAATACAATTAGTACATAGAAATATAGTAGCTTCTCGATATAGAAACAACATTAAAAATTATAATTACCTATCAAAAATTCATCTTCATGTCTAACATTAATTGGTTTTCCGTTCATCTAACTTTGAGTCATACAAAGTTATTCAGAAGCTTCAGTATTTTATTGTGGAACACTAGCTCATGGTCTTCTTTGGCCAATCGAGAAGCTCCCATTATATATTTGATGCTTTTATGAGGCTATATAGTGATTGATGATAATTGTTCTTATATTAAAACCCTCACCCAAGAAAAAGATCGTGCCCATTCACTAGCTCCATCAGCATTCCATTTGAGAGTGTTATATGTGTGACATCTTAAATAATGACTCCTTCAACTCAAAGAATTCTTTCTAAGAATATCTTACAAATGTCCTCCATCATTTACGATATAAAGAGATCTATAATGTAATTTTGCATCTCCTTTTATGAATTCTTCCACTAACTTTAGTATCAAAATTATTTTAAATAATAACCCGTTGCCACCCCCAATTATAAGTTAGCCTGTGTATGGAGTCAAATGAGATGTGTAGTTTTTTTTATTATGGGAAACTGTTGTAGAAATCTTACAAGCGTGAGGCATAAATTTTTATTTTATTGAAAAATATTATAACTTGTTGTGTAAGTTTGGGTATATTTCTTCATCAAAGGCGTGTAAAAAGAGTTTGAAAGTCTTTTAAAACTCCAAAAGGCTCCCAAATACCCTCCCATTTTGAGTCAGAGAGTCTCATTAAGAAAAGAAATAGATTATTTGAATAAAAACACTTTTTTTTTCATACAGACTCCCCATATCTTTTTCTTAATAGTATACAAGGAAAGATAAGATTTATTTTCATACTTAAGTCTATGTTTAATGTTAACTGAGAAATGGCGAGAAAGATTGGTGATATAGGATGCTATGACTTTATTGATTTTTCAGTTTTATACATTAGTTCATATATAAACTCAAGAATCCTTGAAACCTATTTTTCTCAAATTGAAGATCAAGGATGTACTTAAAAGTCTTCGTTAATCTGTTCGAATATAATATTTTTTTTCAAGAGTTAAGACTGGAAAATTTTGTATTTGCAAGATATAAAATAGGATCGAGTGAGTTCATGTTTGCCATTTTTCATCCATAAAAATTTATCACCAATCTAATTCTTTTGTTTACTCTATTCAATCTAATAATTCTCTCATGCATATGACTTCTATTACAAGGTGTCAAGACACAACTATATTCATTATTTTTATTTGTGATTTTGCACTTAGTTTCAGAATCTAAATTACATTATGATTTCCTTTTGAATTCGAATGATGAATTAAACATTTCCACTTCTAGAAAATTTAATTGGGATTTTACTCAATGATGATGAGACTCTCTTTTGCGCAAGTTAATGCTGATTGTTTTTTAGATTGAGATCCTTTCCCATGCAGAACAATGGTTAGTCATTGCATTAAAAGTATCTCCATTTCTCTTGTCTACAAAATCTATTTCAATGAAAAAGGTGTTCCAAAAAGTCTAACGTTTGCTAATATTAGAGTGGTAATCAAAGCCTTTTCGACTTGTTTTATCATTTTCATCGCATATAAAAGCACCCTTGTTCAAATAATTGCTTACACTAATACTTAGTCAGGCCAAGAGAGACTCATAATTAAGTGGGATATATAGGCACTGGGCAATTTTGAATGGGAAAACACGAGTTCAAATTGGTCTAGGTAACCTACTCGCAGCATGCCGAAGATGAGGCTATGGGATAAGGGTACAAATTAGTTCATATGTTAGAGATGTTGTTCATAAGATATTAAAATTTTGAAGGAATATTGAATAATTGAATGTATTCTCAAAGTGGTCTTTGGAACTTCATGCCAATAAGTTGAATTTAGAGAAATATTGTGCTCTTGAAGTTCATCTATTGTGTGGGAAGGAAATCTATATAATTGATGGCATTCAATGGGCTGTAGTTTAAAATGATAACAAATTATTATTTTTTTTTACAAGTTATGTGTTAGAGGAAAATGATTATTATTGGTCATATTATACCATTTTTTTCATTCATGTTACTTATTGCTTGACATCTAGAAGCACACTCACTCGGGTTACTCTTTCAAGGGAGTCTGATGGTAAAACTTAACCATTGATTTTGGATGTTGAATAATTGTATAGTTGTGGTCACGAAGTGAAACTTATATCAGTAGCTTCTTTTAATAACAAGTAAAGACCATATTGTACCTGTCTAATATGAAAATGTGGATGGTGGATTCAAAGCAGTAATCTTATATTTGTTTGGTAACGTTTTTATGGCGTTTATTGTAATTGAGGCACTTTTGAATCATAATACAACTCGAAGAGAGAGGAGAGGGGGAGAGATGCATTTTTTCCTGTCCCTCTCAACATTTTCCTCATAATGAGTTTTGTTTTAAAAATTGATGCATCTCCAATCATGATCACGATCAATTATGACATTAATGCTTGTGGTCAAGAGATGTAATGCAGACCACGCTTAAAACGAATCCCTTTTCTCTTTAGCACCTCATTTCTTTCTAAAAGAGTTTATTGATCATAGGAGTATTGGTGGTTTGATCTCTTTTCATTCGATGACTAAGGCCATATTAACCTTTGGTAAATTTATATTATTATGATGATGTGAGAGGCTCTCATCTTTCATTCTTGCCAACTTGAGAGTTTGGTTGTAACATATGCATTATGATGGAAGTTTTCTCTTGATACCATTTAGGAAGTTATTGAACAATGACTATTTAGTCCAACCCACTATAAATTTTGTTAGGTGAGTAGGCGTTCTTATTAATTTTATAGTCTTGAAGGGTACTCATTTACCTAGTTTTAGATGAAATATGACTCTAATATATTCAAGGTTCTTTGTTGCAAAACAAACTACTTTTGGTAGAAGAATTATATGCCACACCACCATTCATATTTTGTGAACTTTTATGTCAATCATAAATAATAACAATCTAAATCACAGTTGTTCATTTTTGTTTAATCAATTATTATTTCTATGAGTATCATAGTTTGTTATTAGTGGTCTTTAATGCTGGTTAAGTTAGGTAAAATATGCTTAATTGAGATTATTTTTAAAATAACCTTTGTCTTCATTCTTCACATACTTGTTCCCTTTTATGGGAGGGGTGTTGTTTATGGGGTTTCTTATAGAGATTGCATGGTTCGATGGGAACTTTTTTTGCTATTTCCCTTTCAATTTGTAATGGACTGATGAATTCTCTTTTTACATCTACTAATAAGTTAACTTCTGGGTTATCAAACATTATTGTACTGAGGGAAATTATCACTCGAGCTTTTGGCAATTCATGTCAATCAAGTTCTCATGCAAGGATATTCAATTCAAAGAAAAATGAAGGGAAGTCTTTGTTATTGAAATTGAAGTGTAATTCTGATAGCAAACAACCATATAATCCTGATTTATGGAGTATATTGAGGATTTTAAAGATTCAAGAACATTCACAAATGCAGTAGAGAAAGTTGAATCTTTGTGTATCCCCAAGAAGAGAGGCTGTAGGAAGGCAAATTCTCTTTGCAACAAAGACCTTACTTAATGAGTATGGAAAAAGCAGTGATGGATAATTGTTTATTATATAGGTAACCTTATTATATGACATGTCATATTATTTAAAACACTAAATAATTGATTTCCATTCATGGATTCATTCAATTATTTAATTTCATTAATGGATTCGTTTAATTACTGAGAAGGATTATGGTATTCTCATTGAGCATCCCTTGGGGGTGTCATCAATAAGTTTTTAATTTCCTTAGCTATCTAGCAGATACGCTATTGTCACAAAACGTTCTCTAAATTAAGTAAAAAATTTAAATTTGGCCTTATATTTGTGACTTAAATGTTATTTTAATCCAACAAAACCTTAAATTTTGGAGGTCGTAGTTAGACCCTTGCTTGGATCCTTACATGCACATATATTATACAAAAAATTACCACAGTGGACAATAAATACATAAGTTTGTTTGGGACCTTTTAGTTTTATTTTTTAGGTCTTTGGTTTGATAAAATAAATAGGGAGCATTGTAATTTGTATTTATTTAAAATGGATCACAAGTCACATTTGAAAGTCAAAGTAGATGAAAAATCAATTGTTAACAGACAATATTTAGTCAAGTATGAAAAATTGAATTGTTCGATATATGAAAATTTGCATTTCAATTATCTTTGTAGATTTGTTATTGAAATTTTCCTTTTGTTTGTGGTGTTTTTATATAGTTAGCATTAAATGTATGCACGTTGCTTATCTATTTGGGCTTTAGTATTGATAATGATTGAAGTCAATTTTATTGATTTGTTATTCAAAGTTAAAAGGAATAATCATTTCTCTGTAATTTATGGATTTAAACTAATATTCAAAGACATAGTTTTTCAATATTTGGCTATCCTAAAAAAAGTCTGATGCATCCATAGTTCGCAATGACCATATGGAGTGTACCATTATTTTATTTATGATATGAACTTTTATAAAATTGATCATTCTCACAATATTCATTGTTATTAAACTAACGGTTGCATTTACATGTGAATTTTACTTTCTCTTGAACATTATTAATTAAAATATTGATTGATCTGTTGAATGGAGGGTAATTGGTGTAATCATTTAATATAGGTTTATTTATGCTTGAGATTGATACATTTAAGAATTAATGATCCTTTTTCCCCAAAACTTCCACATATACAATTGTGATTTTGAAGGAGCCAAAGTTCAATTTCTCTAGATGTATGGACGCCAAACCCTAAAATATTTATATGTTCATATATATATATATATATATATATATATTGGATGTATTATAGATTTATAATTTAAATTTGTCATTTACTTGTCGAAATGATTGCATATATGAAATTTAACAACATTGAGTATATGAAATTTAGATTATTGTAGATATTTTGGCATTTATGATTTGGTTTTTCTTATTTCATTCAGCCTTTTACATTTTCTAACTAAAAGGATACTTTGTTGGTTGTCTGGACCAAGAGTTGAAGTGAGTAATACTTTTTCTTGAATGTTGTCTTAGTATTGGATGATGGACCTATTCTAAAGATATAAGAAAAAATCATTTGAGTATATTAGTAATGTTACAAACTTTCAAATGCAGAAGGCCCGTTTTCCCCATTCTTAGCTTTTAATAATATACCTTTCCCTTATTATTTTATGCATTTGAAATATGCACACAACACACACTACCACTGTGAATGTATTTTGTATGTGATGTAAGATGTTAGCACAAAATTGAGATTGTAACTTAATTGGATAATCAATTACATGTTTTCCCATAACCTAACTTACCATCCAAATCTTCTCCTTATATATCTTAAGCTTAGAGCCTAGCTTAAGTTCACTTTATCTAATTGAAGAGTCATCTTATAAATCTCGAAGTAAACCTTCAATGTCAACCTTATCACCTTCATTAGTCTATGAGGTGTTTACATCATGGAAGCACTCATATTGGGATTCCATGCCAACTTCCTTAACATTATCTTCAGTAACGAAAAATTCAGAATTAGCGTCAACTAAGTCCAAAGTGGCGGTAAAGGTGTTAAAGTTAGGCTATTGGGATGATCCACTGTGATTCGATTCCGACCCACTATCACTAAGGGTAGCATTTAATGTCTATTCTTACCTTCACATTTTAGTGTCGTAGGACACTAAAACAACATATGGTCTATGTAAGGACATTGTCCGTCATAATTTAGTATGTCATATACCGCTACAAGTTGCTCCAAGTCGTCGAAGGATTGCGAAGCTTACATCTACAAAGACGAATTCAAAATTGCAAAGAAGTCTTCAACGTTCAAGCCCAACAAGGACGAATTCGGTAAAATATGTTTTCGTTCCATTTAAATTTTACATTAAAAGTGTTAGGATAGTTTTGTGAAAGGTAAAATAATTTTTGAAATGTTTTTAAATAAATTTAATCATAAAAAAGGTTTTGGATACTCCTGATCCCGTAAATAGTTTTGGTGTTTAAGGATTCCATTTTATTCAATATTTAAAGGATTTTAAATGGATTAGTGACTGTCATTCAAACGACGTCACATCTCGTTCAAACGAGATGGAGTCTCGTTCGAACAACGTAGTTTTTCGTTTGAACGACAGAGTTCAATTCTAACACGTCACCGCCTGAAATGTTTTTATATAAAGGGTGTCAGACTTCTGATTTTCGATGCGGAGAAATACTGGTTGTCACAAAATACGTTTTTCTATTATCCAACCAAATTTTTTAGGGTTCAAAGGTGTGTTTTACAATTCACAAATCCCAAATACTTTTCTGTGAGTTGTCTTTGTGGAACCCAAGACATATTTGCTTGGAGTTTTGCTGCTGAATCTATGTACCTTGGAAAGGTACTGGGCTGACCATAGGTACTAATTGCGGGGAGGTAATGGTTTGATCGACTGCATGTCATAGGGAGTGTTGTGGTGTTCCTAGGCTGACGAATACGAACCGACACCTACAGGTATTTCGTAAGTCAATTGTATTTTCGCTGCAATCCGATTGTAAACCGCTCCTTTACAAATTATAGTGGAAATAAAAGGTTTTTACCCTATGGGGATTTTTTCCTGAATTCTGCTTTTGTCAGCATTGTTCATCGCATGATTTAATCTAAATTTTGAATTGCCACGTAGATGCATGTTTAGGGGATGATTTGATTAGTATTTAACTTTAGTAAATTTAGACATCCAATTAAATAAGTCTGAATTGAAAATTGTGAATCTATTTGAATCGTTATTGCACTAGATAATTTCAAATTGGTATCAGAGCAGGTTACGCTAATTTATCGCGTATTCCTATTTTTTGCAAACTTGTGTGATATTGATTTTTTTTTTAAATCTGATTTTTGAAAGTTTGGCGTAATGTTTCCAAACGAGCACTTATATAATCGAATGCCTATTTTTTATGGATCCAATTATACCTATTACAAAGCTCGTATGAAATCCCAGTTGAAAGTCATTGACGAACGAGTCTGGTTGCTTTGTGAAAAATGGTGGATTCCTCCCACTGTCACTGCGAATAACATCACCTCTTTGAAACATGTGTCGGATTGGACTGAAGATCACTTTAAAATGTCTAATTTTAATTCCCCTGGTTTGAGTGCTATTTCGGGAGCCGTCACCTCCGACGAGTTTTGCCGAATTATGATGTGCATCACATCTAAAGAGGCATGAGATATCCTCCAATTGACACATGAGGGTACGAACGCGGTTAAAGAATCAAAGTTACAAAATTTGGCCACCCAGTTTGAGACCATTACTATGTCTGAGTCTGAATGTTTTTATGAGTTTTATGCACGTTTGTTGGACATTGTTAACTCGAGTTTTAATTTAGGTGAGCCGATTGATAACACGCGTGTCGTTAAAAAGATTTTGAGATCTCTTCCAAAACTTTTCATTCTTGAAGTCACTGTTTTAAATTCGTTGGGAAAGTTAAATTCTCTTAAGTTAGAAGAGCTCGTAGGAGACCTACAAACTTATGATATTGACATGTTTCCCCAAACTATTAAGGCTAAGGATAGAGGCATTGCTTTAAAGACTCAAGTTAGGAAGAAAAACAAAAGAGTGTTTGAATCTGATTCCAAGGAAGAGTTTAACATTGACGATGTGGCCTTCGTATGCGAAATTTTTTAAAAAATTTCTCAAAATGAACAAAAATAATGCTTTCGATAAAAAATCATTTGAGAAAAATAAAAAGAAAGAAAAGGCCACAGAGGGCAATGAAAAAGATAGTGAGAGAGAAAAACAGAATGAGAGTTGTGAAGATTTAGATGAGATGATTTATTTTGAATGTCAAGGGAAAGGGCATAAGGCTTTTGAGTGTGCTACTAGGCATAAGAGAAAAGGGAAGAAAGTAGCCATGCCTACCACTCTTAGTGATAGTGAGGGAGATGATGTCAAAAATGAGTCCGAAAAGGGTTTAGGACATGGGATGTGTGTAGCTTTTTTGAGTCGTGTGAGCACACCCACTTTACCCCGCGATGAAAGTGTCCATAAAAGTGACGGTGATGAGTTGAGTAGTGATGAGAGAGAGTTTGAGAGTGGAGATGAAAGTGGGATTTTTACACCGAGACCTTGAAAACAAAGAAATATAATAGGGATTTAGGTTGTCGAGTTTTGAAATTGAAGAAAGAGAAGGAAGTTTTAAGGAGGGAAAAGTGTGACTTGACCGACACGGTGTCTAGTCTGACAAAACGTGCATCCCAACTCGAGAGTGATCTCGAACGTGGCGGGAGGTCAAAGTCCCTTTAGAGAACGCATCTAAGAAAGTTGAAAAGATGGTTTTCAATCCCGTTTTGGGTGGTGATGAGAGTTTAGGAAAAGGTCATGACGGTACGTCCACTTCTTTTGTTGCACCCGAGTCGGTTCCCACTTTGATGATTGATTCACGTGATTATCATCCCAACCTACCTAGGCGTCCCATTCACATTAGGAGAATACGTCCTAGAATTTTTGAAAAATTAATTCCTATGATGATTTATGTTTGCTCCCATTCCAAAAAGAAAGGACACGTTAGGGAGTTTTGCTTTAAGTTGGGTTTCATGCCACGTTATGCCACTACACATGTTCACCCGCACGCACCCATTCATGATACTTTGCTTGCACACAATGATAGAGAGTTTGCACATATTTGCGAGCAAGTAAAATTTTTGGTCAAGACTTCACATGATTTAATGGAGTTGTTTCAAAAGATGTCACCATCTTTGGAGAACTCCATTGCACTTCCCAGCTGAGGTTTAGACATGTTTACTAGCATAGGGTGATTTACATGATGACACTTTTGCCTATTGCTAATATGTACCATTTGTATGTTATTTGTTTTTACTTTTTTTTTTGTTCTATTTTAGCACTGTTTTGGATCTGTTTTCCCATTCCAGGAACTTTTTTTTATAAAAATTTCTCACTAGACAAAACTGCATGTCATTCTGAATCATCTGGGAAATTTTTGTTTTCTCGTTCGAACGACATGGCATCTCGTTCAAACGATCCTCGAATTGTTTCTGTTTGTAGTCCTCTGTTTTATATTGATATATGTTATTGGTACTGCTGGGTTATTTCTGAACAGTGTTTGAAAATACAAAAAGATTTTCTCTTTTAAGAAAACAAATTGAAAAAAATCCAAAAAGAGTTTTGTATTTTGTTCGCACCTTATATGAATTGACATTTAGGATGACCAAGTCATAAATTCATACCATATCCACGTGACTATTTGATAGTGTGTTTGAGACAATATGTTGTGTCATTCATGTGCTTTACAAAGTTTGGAGTCTTTGAGATGATATAGTGTTACTACCTACATGATTGACTCTTTTTGTCCTTTATTCCACACATGCACGAATTTGTTTGACTTTTGTGCTTGTCTATCACATGTTGGTTGAGTGTTTCCATCTCAATTATGTCTATACAACGAACCAAATGTGATAAAACTTAACAAAAAATAGTGCATGATTTAAATCGTTTGTGAGATTGTGTATTTTGAAAAACAGGGAAGGGCTACGAAAGGTACTAATTTTTTCCTTTGTGATTAAGCCACCATTCAAATGGACCTAAAAAATTGAGGTATTTTAATTATCCGGGGTCCAGTGACGTTTAAAAGATCCCGAAAAAATTGAAAGGCGATAAAAAGAAATATATGCCAAAATGGGCCATTAGATTTATTCACCAATTCTCCAATATTTAAGAATTTAGATCACCTCAAAAAGAAAATATATCTGATGGAGTTTGGTTGGAGAATTACAACGGTTTGCACGTCCTTAAAAGTCATGAAAAAGCATTATATAGTGTTGGACGTTATTGGTGTGAAAATTATTTATACTTTGATTTGTTGATATGATTAAGACGATGTCATCTAAATTCATCAATTTTACACCTAAGGACTATATTGATGTTCATTCGTTAGGAGTACACTTATGCATCTTGCACATATGATATGATTGAGTCGATTTTCCTATCGAATATGTTCACACACATTCATTATGTTTCCACGATTTGGTTGTCTTAGTATAAATTCATGTTGTGTGATTTTTTGTAACATCATTTTATCATTTTTGTATAAAAAATTAAAAAATTAAAAAATAGTTTGTTTGCTTGGTTTACCGTGACACCCCGATTGGATTTACTTGATTTATTCTTTTCCTTATCTATTTTGAACAAATAAAAAGGGGAGAACGAATTATGATATTATGGGGGAGTTTTATGTATGGGGGGAGATTTGATTATGCTTACATGTTTTATGTTTTATCATTTCAAACTCGATACGTCACGAGATTTTTGCTTTGTCTCATGTGTGTAGGTACAACTGAAGAACATTATGTTGCACACCCTGATGAGAAAAGCTTGGAGTTTTTGAAAAGATTAACTGTTGAAGCATAGTTTGCAAAGTTTGAAGACTTGTCCATTCATCTTTCCACATTTGAGTTTTTGGGAGGGGAGATTTGTATAGTTCGTTTGTTATTGATAATTCAGATATTTTTATTTTGTACCGGTATAGACATAGGGGAGATTTGTAAGGACATTGTCCGTCACAATTTAGTATGTCGTATACCGCTACAAGTTGCTACAAGTCGTCGAAGGATTGAGAAGCTTACATCCACAAAGATGAATTCGAAATTGCAAAGAAGTCTTCAACATTCAAGCCCAACAAGGACGAATTTGGTAAAATTACATTAAAAGTGTTGGGATATTTTTGTGAAAGGTAAAATAATTTTTGAAATATTTTTAAATGATTTTAATCATAAAAAAAGGTTTTGGATAAATGCTCCTGATCCCGTAAACAGTTTTGGTGTTTAAGGATTCCATTTTATTCAATACTTAAAAGATTTTAAATGGATCAGTGACTGTCGTTCAAACGACATCACTTCTCGTTCAAACGAGATGGAGTTTCGTTCGAACGATGTAGTTTTTCGTTCGAACGACAGAGTTCAATTCTGACACGTCACCGCCTTAAATGTTTTTATATAAAGGGTGTCAGACTTATGATTTTCGATGTGAAGAAATACAGGTTTTCACAGAATACGTTTTTCCATTCTCCAACCAAACTTTTGAGGGTTCAAAGGTGTGTTTTACAATTGACAAATCCCAAATACTTTTGTGTGAGTTGTCTTTGTGGAACCCAAGACATATTTGCTGGGAGTTTTCCTGCTGAATCTAGGTGCCTTGGAAAGGTACTGGGCGGACCATAGGTGCCACTTGCGGGGAGGTACTGGGCTGATCGACTGCGTGTCATAGGGAGTGTTGCGGTGTTCCTGGGCTAACGACTATGAACCGACTCCTGCGGGTATTTCGTAAATCAATTTTATTTTCGTTATAATCCGATTGTAAATCGCTCCTTTACAAATTATAGTGAAAATAAAAGGTTTTTGCCCTGCGGGATTTTTTCCCTGAATTCTGCTTTTGTCAGCATTGTATATCGCCTGATTTAGTCTGAGATTTGAATTGACATGTAGATTCATGTTTAGGAGATGATTTGATTGGTATTTGGTTTTAGTAAATTTAGACATCCAATTAAATAAGTCTGAATTGGAAATTGCAAATCTATTTGAATCTTTATCGCACACGAAAATTTTAGTCTATACCCTCATGCTCGAATCCTTATCCTTTCTATCTCGGCTACCCGAAGATTTTTCAACATTATTAGTTATGTGTTTCTCAATTTTTTTATTTTTAGAATAATTAGGTTTGTTTTCGAGAAATTTTCTAGATTTTTTAACCATAAAGGTAAAATCTTCTTTCTCACTTCTGGATCCGTCGTCGGAATCGGTTGCATCCACCTTATGAGTTTTAAAGTTATGCATTTTTCCCTTTTGGGCGGTCTACAATATTTCAACTCGAAAGTTTTAAGCAAAACTTTGATTCCTCAACCTTCATCATATCGACATTACCCAAAACATCTAAGGCCATAATGTATGATAAAAATCTAGGAGGTAAAGACTTCAAAATCTTACAAATTACCTTATCATCCGAAATTCTCTCCCAAATTAAAAATATCAAATAATTTAGCATAGAGTTCAGCAAACATCTAATTTTCTTGCATCGATAATATCTCAAACTGAGTGGTGAGATTTTAAAGCTTTGAAAGACGTACGGTATCGATGCCGCGTGGGTAACTTGGTGTATCTCCTATTCCTCCTTAGACATTTGACGCATCATAATATGTCGAAACTCCTTTGGTGTTACTGCACAAAATAAAGCATTAATTCCTCAAAATTATGGTTACATAACCTATGATCATCCTCACTCCAACTTTCTAGGGATTTAGGGATAAGTGTGTCACCTACTTTAGTTGTGGGAGGTGTTCACCCCTTTTTTATGACTCACCACACATGTTCATCAAGGGACTTAAGTGAAAATTTTATATAGCTTTGCAATTCGCATAATTAGACCCATCAAAAAAAGTTGGCATAGGCAAAGATTGACCCTTCATAGAAAAACTTCTCGAATTCATGCCTAAGTAAAATATTAACACCCGATCTCACACCACTTAAAATTGCTATGGAAAAATTAAATAAAATAATCTCAAATTAATGCTTTCCAATTTTAATCCTGATTAATTGCTTATCCTAGGCTAATATATCAATTCAAATTCGAATTAAGTAAAATAATGTAAATATGATGAAAATTTAAAAGAACGATTTTAATTTGTTCCTAACCAAATTTATTAAATCAATTTTACAATTTACCAAATAATTAATTGGGTCCAAATTCATATGAGGTGATAACAATTAACAATGGCAGAAAATAAAGCAACAACTAGGCCTATAAATTGAGCCGATCAAATTCGAAGCTCGTTTTTCGACGCGCTAATTCTGGGCCGAGCTTTATTTGAGTTTGAACCGAGCCGTTCTTCAGCCAAATTTTAAGCCTGGTTGAAATTCAAGCCGAGCTTAAGCCAAACTTTGCCAAGTCCGAATTGCGCCCGAAGCCCAAACTTTGAATATATATAAATAAATAAATAATTTTATATCGTATAACATATATATTGTTGATGTAAAAAACTCGATTACTCTAATTATTCAATCACAGATAAATAAATGAGACAAAGAATTTTAAAGTGGTTCAGCCTTATATGAATGGCCTACGTCCACTGTTATGTTATTGATGAGTGTTTGGGAATTCTCGATTACAAGTTCTATCAAGAAATTCCGGTCCCCCTTGAATGAGGGTGATACAAGGTATTTATAGCCCTTAGGCTGTACATGAAAGGGTGTTACATTAAATGATACACATATGAAAGGGTAATTCATTTAATGCTCTTCAAACGTGTACGTCAAGATGATAAGCATTCAATGAATAGTTGAACTGTTGATTATCTGGCAATCAATGCTGCGGTCGAGATGCAGCTCGAACCGCCTTAGTTGCTCGTCGTTTAAGAGTTCCTCGGAGCGTTTAAGAGTTCCTCGGAAAGCTTGAGTTCCTCGGAGAGATGGAGTTCCTCGGAGTATACTTGTTGCTCGGAGAGAGTCTGACTTGGTCGGGGAATAGACTTCCTCGTTGCTATTGTGCCACGTAGATTGACACGTGTCTTCTTATTATTCGTCCACATCAGCATACTAATTTTGGTATCAACAGAAGCCCCCAATGTTTCATATTTCGAACTTTGAGGAGTATGGAACATTCTTTCTCGGTATATGGTAATATTAAATGACCTTCCTGGGTTTTAGGAGTCTTTTCTTCGTATTTTAATTTCCTTCCAAATTCGCAGAATCCGCCTTTTTGCATTTTTATAAGCGCTTCGATCTTCGTGCACTTTTTGTCCTTTTAGCCGCCGGTAGCGTAATAGTTTCCTTTTTGTAATCATTTCTTTCGCCGTTTCCCAAGGCAAAGTATTTAAGCCTCAGAGGCAATCCCATCGTCCTCTACCTTTTTCAATTTCTGCTTTCGAGTTTTCTATAGCTTTTCTCTCTCCTGTGCGTCCATCCCTTTCTTCGTTTGTTTGTCAACAGATCTCCTTTTTCCTGTAAGATTTTCTTCCTTCTTCTTCATTTCTTTTTATTCACCATGGTTTATATTATCGAATCTCTTGAGAAATTCCGTTCTGACTTTTTTATTCCTTCTTGGGTAACTTTGGAGAGTCTTTCTGAACCTTCAACTTATTTTAATTTGGCTGGGGGACATTGGTTCCCTACTCTTTATTGCTGAATGTGGATTTTCTTTTCCACCAAACCCTTTGTGTTTAGAGTTCTGTCAGTATTTCGATGTTGTCCCTGCAAAAATAGCCCCCAACACATGGAGAATAGTTAATGGGGTGTATAGGTTAAATCAAACTCATGGAACTCGTATAGGAATTCCTGAGATTATGTACTATTATAGATGGGCTGTTTTAGACAATGTTTTTTATTTAAAAACTAGGTTTTCGAATAGGGCCTTAGTAGTCAACCTCCCTGATGCAAACAGGGATTATTTTGAACACGGGGTAGTTATAAAAAATTGGCAACATACCCATTTGGTTGGAGATGAAGTATATGAAGGTCCTAGATGCCCCCCATATGGCAATGGGATAGGTTATTTTCATCTTATTTTATTTTTGAAATTATGATTTCATTGTGTTTGACAAAATGTATGACTGATATTTCACTATGTATTTGTTTGCAGTTGACAGTAAGAGAAAAACTCCAAAAGAATCAGAAGTAAATATTAAACATTTGAAACATATCTGGAATTTGCATCGAAGAGTTGCAGACGAGCGCATCAGGTCTGCTTCATATTTGTTGCAGTACAGGAGCTACACATCATCCTTTATTGCTCGTCCTGTGGTCAGCATTAGTGACCCATTGCCAGCTTCTGAGGAATCTTCACCAGAATCTCACATTCCTCTAAGTCAGAAGATGGGCAAGAGAAGAGTTCCTGCTATCTTCGAGGAGACTTCCTCTGCTGGAGATGGAAAAAGAAATAAGGCTGAAGTCCCAAAGGGGACAAAGAAAGTAGGTGGTGCCTCTTCTGTTGCTCCTCAGAAGGTTGCCGAGAAGCCCCCAGTGGCTCCGAGCAAGAAAAATGCACCTGTGGAAGTTGTCCCAACCAAAAGTTCTTTGGTTGAAACTGTTGAAGTGCCCCTGAGGAGATTGAAGAAATCCTCCTCGGTCACCTTAACTGAAACCATTCCCCAGCTCCAAGCTAGTGGAGCTGGTGTCCCAACCATTATTCCCCCGAGTTCTGCGATGAGTTCGGTAAAGACTTGGACTATTCCTGAAGTCCAAGGGATAGAAGAAAACATGTCTAGGGATATGCTGACATCCCTAGCTACTCGTCACATTGCTTCAGTAAGTTTCTCTTATCTTGAATTTTTATTTCTTTCCATCAATTCATGTATCTCGGCATTGACTTATCATTACCTTCTTTTTCAGCTGGTGAGTTGCTTTAACACCATAGTGAAGAAAGATGAAGCACTCAAGGCTTTTAGCTCCTCGTCTGGAGTGGAGGATGACTTTGTGGGTTTGGCCCAATCTCTGAAGGAATCCCGTCAAAAATACGACGAGGATAAGGGTGAATGGGAGAAGAGGTTGACTGCGTCTGAGGCAGAGAAAGTGCAGTTGGGAAAGAAAGTGAAGGACTTGGAGAGAGAGAATAAAAAATACGCCGAGAAGCTCATAAGTTTTGGGGAGCTTGAGAATAAGTTGAAATCGGCCGAGGAAGAACTGTCCCTTCTGCGAGAAGTAAATCGCCAGAAAGAGGAGGTGGAGGCCAAATTGAAAGCCACCGAGGATCTTCTATCCGAGAGGCTCTCCTCGGAGAAAATGAAGAGAAAAGTGGCTGTTAAAAAATCCTTTCGAACCGGTTGGGACAAAGGATGTGATAGGGGTAGCTGCAATGATGGCTCAAGTGCAGTATGGGAGTTTGAAATACTTCCGAGATGGTTGGGTTGCTGCCTTGCAAGAATTGAAGGTGAGCGAGGACTCTGAACTATTTCAACAACATCTTCCTGGTCCTCCTCCAGCTATTGAAGATGAAGAAGAGGATGAAGCTGCATCCGAGGAATCTTCAATGATAGTGGGTGATCAAGTCATTGCTACACAACCCAACCAGACATCTACTGAGGAGATTTCTTCTTTGCCTGCTCCTCCTGAACAAATCCCAACTCCAGCCGACCAGATTATTGTTCCCACCGAGCAACCAAGCTCCTCGTCCCAGCCTCCCGAGAAAGTCTTGGGAGACAAGGAAAAGGTGTGAAGTTGTTCGGTATTCTCTTTTATTTTTCCTTTTACTTGTACTTTGTATCCCAGATCTTTGTAACTTTTCCTTATGATCTAATAAAATTTGAGTTCTTTTCTTCCATATGATTGTCTCTTCTCTATCTGCACTCTGTCTTGATCTTCTTTTTCTTTCTCTATTAGTTTCTGGCCAGGATGGATCTGCTGTCTGCTAATGACACAAAGTTGATGCAGCAATGCCATGAATATTATAAAGCTAGTCACACAGACCTAAGTGCATCAGAAGTTGCCGACATCCTTGGCCATGGTGCTTCAGAGCAGGCAGTAGAAGATTATCAATACCTGAAGGGCTTACTTGATCGAGCTATGGCCAATAACGTGGCTTACTATGACATGATCGAGGAGCTTCAATATACTTTAGAAGATCTTCAGACTCAGTACAAAGAATCAACTGCCCTTTTGCACGAGGGGTATGAAAAGAGATATCAACAGCTTTCTGCCGAGACAGGCCACCAAAATATCATTGTTGGGTACGATGTCAGGGAGAAAACCCTAAGGGGTGAAGTTGAAGCTTGTAGACAGATTGTCGAGCTGCTAGAGCAAGAAAATAACAATTTACAGAAAGAGCTGGCACAGTATAAGTCTGCAGCATCTTCTTCAACAGCTGCAATCCCAGTGACTGACGAGGAATTTTCCTTTCTAGAGGTTGAGAATGCCAAATTAAGGCAAGAGTTGGATACCTTGAGAAGATCTGGTACTTCTTCTGCTACTCGGGGGCGAGGAAGAGGTTTTCGTGGACGAGGAAGAGCTGCTCAGAATTTTGTCGAGGAACAAAGTTCCCGACCTGCTCGAGGAGGATCAAGAGCTCTTAGTCGTAATGTTAAAGAAGCTCGTACTCTATCAACGTTGGAAACTCAGGCAATCCAATTGAATGCAAAAGATCGGGCTTTGTCTGAAATGTCTAAGAAAATCCAAACTCTGGAGGATCAACTTGCTTTGACAAAGTCTGCTCTGAAGAATAAGGATGTTTTTGCCAGGAACCTTCATGAGCAGTTAGAGAGAATAACTTTACAATTCCACAAACAACCTCGTGAGTTCTGGATGGCAGGCTACAATGAGGCACTTTATCACTTGGATGCTCGTCTTGAAAATGTCAATAATGAAGGTTATAAACAGGGATGGTTGAATGCCCTGGGTGTATTAAAACTAGAGCAGGGCCATTATTTATGGGATTATCATACTCCTGGGCTACTAGACTTGCCTGTGCCACCTTATAAATTGGACATGGAATGGATCCCAGCTCGTGCCATTCCTCGGAGCTTAATTGCAAAATACCTCGGTGACTACAATCTTCATTCTCAGATCGAGGTATCTCGTCCCGAGCATCTACTGGACACACCTTCTGTGATGAACGTTAGGATGCTGAAGGACTTGAACTTCATTAACTCTCCTCAGACTTTAAATGATCCGCCTGCTGGCGAGGAACCTATTTCAAAAGCAGAGGGAAAGAAACCAATAGAGTAGGGATCTCAATGTAATAGTTAGTACACATATGTAACTTGTAATTCGTTTTGAATTTTAATGAAAGACTTTCATTTTATGTTTGCAAATCTGTATTGCTATTGTTTTGTGCTTGTCAAACACTTTATATTTGTGCTTGCATAACAATATTGTGTGGTTCCTCGACCAACTTAGTAATAAAAAATTACAAGTATTAGTAATGTTGCTCGATCACTTAATAATAAAGTAATGAGTATAAAAATGTTAAAATTTCTTACAACCAACCAAGGTTGTTAAGTTGAGCTCGTCGACCAATTATAGTTAATGGGTTTTTATCCCCGACCAGCTATACTTGGTAAATTTTGTCTTTTTCATAAAATGTGCCCGACCAACCAAGGTCAAAGATTTTTCCTCGTCGACCAACTACAGTTAGTGGGTTTTTATCCCCGACCAACTATACTTGGTTCAGTTTGGAATATTTGTTCTTCGAGGAACTTTTATGTAATAAACTTACTTCCCGACCAACATAAGTTGGCATTTGAGAGCATATCTTGTTTCCTAACCAACCGAGATTGGTCTTTCGTCGATCGTCTTTTGTTCTCGCCCTTTTACCAATCGGAGTTGGTCGTGGGTCTGAACTATCATGTCCACTAGCTCTTTTACCAACCTGAGTTGGTCACGTTAGTGTACGCCTCCTAACCAAAGGAGTATAGTTTGTTCTCTCCCTTTTACCAACCGGAGTTGGTTGTGGGTCTGAACTATCATGTCCACTAGCTCTTTTACCAACCTGAGTTGGTCACGTTAGTGTACGCCTCCTAACCAAAGGAGTATAGTTTGTTCTCGCCCTTTTACTAACCGGAGTTGGTCGTGGGTCTGAACTATCATGTCCACTAGCTCTTTTACTAACCTGAGTTGGTCACGTTAGTGTACACCTCCTAACCAAAGGATTATAGTTTGTTCTCGCCCTTTTACCAACCGGAGTTGGTCGTGGGTCTGAACTATCATCTTCTTTTTACTGCCGTGCAGCGTTGTGTGCCGAGCAGCGTTGTGTTAAACACACTAGTATTCCCCAAAAAACTTTCAATAAAAGGAGAGAAGATTGTGAAATATCATCGTTTTATTCATATTGATGGAACTGCTTTACATTTTACATCACTGATAATACTTGCGTAGGTGTTCAGCATTCCATGCATTCTTAAATTCCTCTCCTTCTAGAGTTGCTATTCGGTAAGTTCCTGGTCGGACAACTGCAGTAACTCGGTACGGTCCATGCCAGTTTGCTTCCAACTTATTGTGCTTCTGAATGACCTTCTTTAGCACGTAATCTCCTTCTTTTAAGTCGCATTTTTTCACCCTCTTGTTGTAGAACAGGGTTGTTCTATGTTGATAAGTAGCATTCCTAATGGCTGCCTCTTCCCTAACTTCCTCGAGCATGTCCAAATCTAATCTCCTCATCAGGTCGCTGACTTGGGAATTAAAATTCAGCACTCTGTGAGTTGGAAGACCCAACTCGGCAGGTATTACAGCCTCACTTCTAAATGCTAGCATATATGGTGATTCTCCAGTTGCTGCTCGGGGAGTTGTTCGGTAAGCCCACAATACTGATTGTAGCTCATTAATCCAATTAGCTTTAGCCTCACTTAGCCTCTTCTTCAAACCATTTAGTAATGTTTTGTTCATCACTTCAGTCTGTCCATTGCTTTGAGGATGGCCTGGTGCTGATTGAGTCTTCAAAATGTTTGATTGTCGACAATAGGCAGCAAACTCCTCGTTATCGAATTGTGTTCCATGATCTGTGATGAAGGCATAAGGGAGACCATATCGACAGTTTATATTCTTCCAAACGAACTGGTATACCTTCTCGTATGTCATATCAATAAGTGGTTCAGCTTCTACCCACTTAGTAAAATAATCCACTGTCACGACGAGGTACTTGAATCTTCCTCGGGTCGTTGGCAGTGGTCCAACCAGATCAATTCCCCACATGGAAAATGGCCAAGGGGAAGTTATGGGTGTCAACAATGCTTGTGGAGTACGTCGGATGGAAGAAAAACGTTGGCATTTATCACATTTCTTAGCATAGGCTATACAATCAGGCCTCATCATTGGCCAGTAGTATCCTTGTGTCATCACTCTTTGCAAAAGTGTCCGACCTGCTACATGGGCTCCACAAGACCCTTCATGGATCTCTTCAATCAATTCCTTCACCTCGGAGGGATACACACATCTCTGCAAACCTACCATAATTCCTCGTCTATACAAAACACCATTAGTTAGTACATACCGAGCAGCTTTAAACTTCAATTTCTTTGCAGCGAGCTTATCTTCCGACAATTCTCCCTCCTCAATATATGCCCTGATGGGATCCATCCAAGATGGTCCTAAATCAAGGGTAATAACATTCATCGTCAGGTCTTTATCTATGCTCCGAGCTTCTAATACCTCAATTGGTATCGTTCTTCGCAGCTCGGTACGAGTAGCTGATGCTAGTCGGGCCAGTGCGTCTGCTTGTGCATTCTCCATTCTTGGTATTCTGATCAAATGAATGGCATCAAATTCTTCCAACAACTCCATCACCTTTGCATGATACTTGACCATTAATTCTCCTTTAACTGCATATGTTCCCATCATCTGATTCACAATTAATTGAGAATCACTGAATACCATCACTTGTTGCGCTTCCATAATCTTTGCTAAATTAAGACCTGCTATCAAGGCTTCATACTCAGCCTCATTATTGGAGGCTTTGAATTGGAATCGCAATGCATATTCCATGTCAATCTCGTTTGGGGTTTTCAAAACAATCCCTGCCCCACAACCTGTTGTGCAAGATGACCCATCTACATATAATCTCCATGTAGGTAACTCGTCTTCAAATTTCTTATCTGACAGAGTTCCTCGGTGAAATATATGTTGTTTCCTTTCATCCTCCCCTGGTATTTTTCGCTCTTCGTCGACCATCTCTTCTCGCCCTTCTACCAACCGGAGTTGGTCTGGGTTTGAATTTGATGATCTTTCTACATCCACAAGCCCTTTTACCAATCGGAGTTGATCTGGACTTATGTCTGTTGATCTTGTAACATCCACAGGTTGGTCAGCGAGCAACTTTTGTTCCTCGGGGGTATCAGGATATGTAAATTCTGCTATAAAGTCTGCTACAGCCTGCCCTTTTAATGATGATCTGGGCTCATACACAATATCATATTCACCGAGCTCTATTGCCCAATACATCAGTCTCCCTGATTTTTCTGGCTTATGAAGGGCTTGTCTCAATGGCATGTCGGTATACACGACGATGGTGTGGGCCTGGAAATAAGGCCTCATTCTTCTACTTGCTTCAATTAATGCCAATGCCAATTTTTCCAGCTTTGGGTACCTGATCTCTGCACCTCGGAAAGCCTTACTTGTGTAATAAATTGGCTTCTGGACTCCATTCTCCAATCTGATCAATGCCGAGCTGACTGCATTCTCTGATACTGCCAGGTACAAGTACAACTTTTCTCCCATTACTGGTCTGGACAACAGTGGAGGTGCTCCCAAATATTTCTTCAAGTCTTGAAAGGCTTTTTCACATTCATCATTCCACTCGAAAGTTTTTCGAAGTGTTTTGAAGAATGGGAGGCATCTATCAGTTGCTCGGGATACAAATCTGTTGAGCGCTGCAACTCGTCCTGTAAGACTCTGCACCTCTTTTTTCGTCGTTGGAGATCGCAACCCTAAAAGAGCTTTGATCTTTGCTGGATTTGCCTCAATGCCTCGCTGATTGACGATGTACCCGAGGAACATTCCTTCTCGTACTCCAAAGGTGCACTTCGTCGGGTTGAGCTTCATTTGGTATTTATCCAGTTGATCAAAGGTCTGACCTAAGTCAACTAGATGATCAATAGCTTTCTTGCTCTTTGTCAGCATATCGTCGACATAGACTTCCATATTGCAACTGATTTGTTCGGCAAAAACCTTGTTCATCAGCCACTGATATGTCGCTCCTGCATTTTTCAAACCAAAAGGCATAACATTATAACAATAAGTTCCCCTAGGGGTAATAAAAGAAGTGCTTTCCCTGTCTTCAGGTTTCATTTTGATCTGGTTGTAACCAGAGTAAGCATCCATGAAGCTGAGCAGCTCGTGTCCTGAGGTAGCATCCACTAGTTGGTCAATTCTGGGCAATGGGAAGTGATCCTTTGGGCAGGCCTTGTTGAGATCAGTGAAATCAACACACATTCTCCATTTATTGTTTTTCTTCTTTACCATCACCACATTTGCTAACCAGTCTGGATATTTCACATCTTCAATGAATTGGGCTTTCTGGAGCTTCTCGACCTCCTCTTGTATGGCTTGATTCTTCTCGGGACTAAACACTCTTCTTCTCTGCTTTACAGGCTTGATCTCCTTATTCGCATTGAGTTCATGGCCTAAGAAGTTTGGATTTATTCCTGGCATGTCTTCATGACTCCATGCAAAAGTTCTCTTTCTGTTTCTCAAAAAATTTATCAACTCCTGTTTTATTGAAACATCCAACGATGAACCTATCTGGGTTACTCGTTCAGGGTGCTCGTCGTCCAGAATAACATTTTCTGTAGATTCTACCACCTGTCCTTTTACAAGTTGGGATTCATCTCTGGGATCAAGTGTTTCAATTTCTGTACCTTCCTCCACCTGGTAGGTAGTAGTCTTTTTCCTTGATTCTTCAAGCTCCTCTTGCTCGGCAGACGAATAATAGTATTCCCGAGCTACTTTCTGATCACCTTTCACAACTCCTACTCCGAAATTTGTTGGGAATTTTAAGCACTGATGTACTGTAGATGGGACTGCTTCGAACTTCTTCAAACCAACTCTTCCCATGATGATGTTGTAAGCTGACTGCACATTCTTATCCATCACAAAGAAGCGTATTTTTTCTGTTCGACAAGCAGGCCAAGTTCCAATGAATATATCCAACTTGATCGTCCCAAGTGGAAAAACTTTCTCGCCAGCAAAACCCAATAGAGGTCTGTGATAAGGTTCCAATTGAGATAATTTCAAATTTAAACTGTCAAAGCATGAATAGTACATGATGTCTGTCGAACTACCATTATCTACCATCACCCTTGAAATCACTACTTCTTTCATCCTCATTTTGATCACCAAAGGGTCGTCGTGAGGGTAAAGAACACCTGCCAGGTCGTTTTTTGAAAAGCCAATGACCAGCTTCTCTTTGTTTACCTTCCTCGGGCGATCCTCTTCAGCCAAATTTATCCGCTGAATGTATGAGCAAGTGATTCGTATCGAATATTGCATATTTCCGCCCATTATCTTTATGCATTCTAGCGCTTTTACGTTCCTAAATGCCTATATTTATGCTCATTGACCAGACAACCTTGGAGTTGGATAGATACATGTTTTGCAGGGGTTATTTGTGCTTTTGTAGGTATTGGAACGCTAAAAGTGAGGATCCGTTGCATTTCGGAGAAGTTTCGTCGATGGACGCTACTTCAAGGGTTTTTTAGTCAATTCACATTTCTTATTCGGCTCTTGGAAATTCCACGGATGCGTAGTTCATTGAGTTAGCATCGCGTGGCCGCAAACGGTGCGTCGTTTGGAGTTCGGACGAAGAAGCTAGGCTCGTTTCCGTAATGGACCTTTTCCCCCTCATCATGGACCAAATGCAGCCTGAAAACAGAGTACCGGTCGACCGCGTACAAGGGACCGGTCGACCGCGGTTTCAACTTTTTCCGTAGGAAGGAGACAGTATGCTTTGGCTTAAGGGGCCGGTCGACCGCGCCCCTGCGACCGGTCGACCGGTAGTGCCAGATATTTTGGGCTCTTTCCTCTTTCTTTCCTTTTTCCCTTATCTTTTCCCACTTACTATATAAAGGTTTTTTGTTGTAATAATCAGATATAGAGTAGATAGACACGATTTTAGGTTAGTTTAGCTTAGGGTTTGGGGTTTTTGAAGAGTTTGGCTTTGATTCTTCTCGGTTTGACACCCGATTGGGTTGTAAGTTACACTATTCATCATCCCTACCATTTAATATAGTTTGTATTTCTTCATTTCTTGCTTTCTAGATAATTTACAAGCTTTCTAATTTAGGTTTTCTTGCTTTATTTACATGCTTTGATTTACACGCTTTCTAGTATAGATTTACCGCGTTTATTTACCGCTTTCCATTTATCGCGTTTTTAACATGCTTTCTAGGTAATTTAAATTAGGTTGTGTTCGAATTGAACTCACTCGAGTTGACGCGTTGCTTTGCTTTGGTGATGGAGTTTACGGGTCTATTTCGGGTGCGTTGTCCTAGTTATTACGCCTAGGAGATTTGACGGGGCATATCATGTATGTCCCGTGCTTACGACCTTTCGCGCGTAATTTCCGGGATATTTGTTGACGCCAAAATCTTATTAGGCTTTTATGACGATTTAGGGCGTAACAACCCTTGATTTAATTAACTGTCGAAACGAGACGCATTTGTAATAACTCGTCGACCCATGTGACCATTTTATACTAATTAACTCGGGTGAGGGATATTCGACACAACCTATAGTTTTACTCGCTTTCATAATCTAGTTTCAATACCATTGCCTAGAATAATCTTTTCCTTTATGCATCTTTTCTTTTAGTTTGTAATCATCTTTTACACTTTTATTTCGGATTATTAAATCACTTAAATTCTAGCAACTTGTCCCTGTGGATTCTCGATACCCGACTTACCGCTGTGCTTGCCTCGCAAGTGTAGTAGTAACTTAGGTTTTTGTATTGAGTTGGCGAAACGAAAACAACGACTGTGCACTTTACACGCGCACACTTTTCGCACTTGATCAAAATGGCGCCGTTGCCGGGGATGAGTTTGTTTTAGCATTTATTTGATTTAGTATTTCATAGTATTTTCTTTCTATTTGTATTATTTGCTAACCTTTTTGCAGGACTTCCACATTTGAGCACTTAGAAACGCTTGAATTCTTTCCGCGCGCACTTATTCTGTGGAATTCGCCATTCGAGCCATTTTTGGGGTAAGCATGTCTTATTCCAATTCTTTCGGTAATCCTTGTCATAATTCTCAAAATTCTCGCAAACCTATGACTTTTGGTGAATACTTAGAATCCCAAAGTATAACAAATTCAAATATGACTTTGGGCGAGTATAACGAAAGTCAAAACTTAGGTTATTGGAATTTTGATGATGATGACAATGATTTTGGGCCTTTACCTCCTTATAATAGGAATTTTGAAACGAATTCGAATAGTTTTCAAAATTTCTATAATAATGAGCTTAAGTTTAAGTCCGATGGCAATTTTCAAAGTTCCCATTCTAATGCATCCGCACCTCGACCTATGACATTCGGTGAGGGTTTGCGTATGTATGAAAATGAGAAAATTGAAAATCGCTATCGGGAAGAAAATCGTTCGTGGGAACATGAGTTGGATTTATTATTTGAGTCCGACGACGATTTTGCTTCCGAGACTTTTGAAGTCGAGGAATGTTTTGAACCAAATGAGGTACTTGTACCTACTTTGGAACAATCCATTCTAGACTTTGCCCATCTCGTAATAGATATTGAAAGTGAGGATGAAAATGACGTAATATCTATTTGCAATGAAATGATTTCTTCTTTGGCCCCCAAAGAAGAACATTTCATTGAAAATGATATTATTTCCTTTGAAATTCCAACTTCATGCGATGATGATTTATCTCATGAGTTTGAATTTCTTTCATCCCCATTTTCATTCTCTATTACCCCGCCGGAACAAGTACCCGATGATTCGGTTTCAAACTTTAATATTTTAAACCCTATCGCCGATGAGGAATACTTGCTCGAGTCGCCCTCCATGATCGCATCTTTGCCTTTGTGTGCGCCGCCTCCCATTCCAACTTCAAAATCCTTGGGAGGATATTCAGATTTTCTCGGTCCCCACTTGTTTTTGTCACCCGTTCAATCCAAACCCCCCATCGTCCCACCAAAACTTTTAATTGGCGATGGTTCATTTCTTACGCCTTACACATGCCTTCCGTTGTTAAAACGGAATTCATATTTTTCGGAAGGCATGCTTGTATGTGAGGGTACACCGGTTATCCTCCAAAGTCAAATCGTTCTTATGGTGGACCCTCAGCTATTTAGACTTCTAGTGTACAGTTAGTGTGAAGTCTAAATAGTAGATTGTATATAGTTAGCTTTTTATTCTTTCTTTTTATTTTTTTTCCTTCCTTTTTAATTTAGTCTAATGTAATTAGTTAACTTTTTATTATTTATTTTTGCTATGCTCGGTACTAACTTGTTTTGTAGATTCTTTGGACTTGTTCTTATGGGGATCGCTCCACTTTTGGGTAATATCGCTCTTTTCCTCTCTTTGACTTGGTTCTTAATTTACATTGAGGACAATGTCAAGTTTTAAGTTAGGGGGTGTGGGATATTCTATCCATTTCTTTATTTAGTCCATGTTTTTGCTCACATGTTAGTTACTTAGTATGCTTTTCTTAGAAAAATTCAAAAATTTCAAAAAGATTTTCTTTATTTTTTCTCCTTTTTTGGGCATTTTGCCTTTGTTTTCGATGATAAATTTCAATAATTGCCCGATCCAATAGACAACCAAATGATGCATGTTCTCGATTTTAGAACTTATTAGACTTTAGTCTCGATTATTGATATTATGAATAACTTCATGAATTAAACTTTAATCCCATGAGCACATGCACTTTTATTGTTATATTGATTTGGTTTAAGATTTTTATAACTCGGTAATCTTTTGTTGCATTGTATATACTTACACCGAGTAAGCTTTGTACCTTTCGTCGTTTGTGAGTGTATACACTATTCTTTTCTCATTGAAAACGTTGAATTCGTTGTTAATCTCACTATTCTTTCATTTGACCGTTCATTAATTGAGTTCATACTTAAATTGTGTTACTTGATCATGATTTTCATATATTGTTTTGGTTCGAGAATTGCGTAAACTTTGTGAAATGATCATAGGCATTCTTTGTTATATCACCCATATTAGCCTTGACCTCACCCTTATATGTTTACCCTCGTTAACCCTTTTGAGCCTAAATATAGCCTTTCATTTCATACCCCATTCCCATAACCAACTCTACATTGGAGTTATAAACCATACATACACTTTCCATACCTTTGTTTGGAATGTTACTTGGGATTGAATGATGTTGTTATGATGTCGGTTGCAATTTAGGCATATGAGAGTTTGATAAGTAAAGAAAAGAAAGTAGTGAAAAAAGTGAAGAAAAAGAGAAAGCAAAAAGCAAAAGAAAACAAAAGAGAAAATGAGAAAAAGAAGAAAAGAAAAAGAAAGAGAAGTTTGTATTGTTGTATATAGTTCAATAAGCTTTGATTACTCTCCCCGATGATATATCTAATGCCTTTTTGGAACTTGTTTTCCAATTTTTGATATTGCCCGCATCCTTCCCATTATTCCAATTTTTCATCTCCGAACACTTTGAATCCGTACATATATTCCTTCATTTCGTACCTTAGCCATACCTACATTATAACCCTATTAAAGTCCTATGTGATCTTAGGTTGATGTAATTTAAAAGTCATAATAGTTGTGATAATCTGTGAAAATGCATTTTTCCTCTTTTAGTGAGTGGTATCCTTTCATTGAGATTACAGCTTTTCAGTTTATATATAGCGTTCTTCTTCTGTGACATGTGTGTGGCCTAGTTTCCATTTACATTTACTCTTTAGCCCACATGTCCCGTGTGTTACCTCCCTGTTTCGAGTGAAGTCACTTGATGAGCGTAATGCCCGTGAGGATTGAATATATGCTTGCTTTAAAGTTTATCCGATTTATATAAGTTTTTCACCAAATCACACTTTTCATGTGCTCGCTCCCCTCCCACATATTTAAGGTTTCAATTCTATGAGGTGCATTCTATAATGTTAATGATTTGGACTTTTGTTTGAATTCATTCACTTTGCTAATAATGCGTATGAAATCTTTTTCGCTTTTGTTGGGCTTGTCGCACGTTGGTTTGGGCATATTTTGAGGAAACCATGTGATGTTTGTGGGTATCATCCCTGAAAACCCTCACGAGACGGCACTCGTCCACTAGGGTAACCTAGGGGTTTAACGGCTTATTGCATATGCTAAATGCAATCGTGTTCCCTACGAAAGTGGCAATTATATTTCGATGCATATATACATTTTGTACCGCCCTCTGTGGTTTGGTTTTCTTTGTTTCATTACTAGGGACTAGCAATGTGTAAGTTAGGGGGTGTGATTCGTATCGAATATTGCATATTTCCGCCCATTATCTTTATGCATTCTAGCGCTTTTACGTTCCTAAATGCCTATATTTATGATCATTGACCAGACAACCTTGGAGTTGGATAGATACATGTTTTGCAGGGGTTATTTGTGCTTTTGTAGGTATTGGAACGCTAAAAGTGAGGATCCGTTGCATTTCGGAGAAGTTTCGTCGATGGACGCTACTTCAAGGGTTTTTTAGTCAATTCACATTTCTTATTCGGCTCTTGGAAATTCCACGGATGCGTAGTTCATTGAGTTAGCATCGCGTGGCCGCAAACGGTGCGTCGTTTGGAGTTCGGACGAAGAAGCTAGGCTCGTTTCCGTAATGGACCTTTTCCCCCTCATCATGGACCAAATGCAGCCTGAAAACAGAGTACCGGTCGACCGCGTACAAGGGACCGGTCGACCGCGGTTTCAACTTTTGCCGTAGGAAGGAGACAGTATGCTTTGGCTTAAGGGGCCGGTCGATCGCGCCCCTGCGACCGGTCGACCGGTAGTGCCAGATATTTTGGGCTCTTTCCTCTTTCTTTCCTTTTTCCCTTATCTTTTCCCACTTACTATATAAAGGTTTTTTGTTGTAATAATCAGATATAGAGTAGATAGACACGATTTTAGGTTAGTTTAGCTTAGGGTTTGGGGTTTTTGAAGAGTTTGGCTTTGATTCTTCTCGGTTTGACACCCGATTGGGTTGTAAGTTACACTATTCATCATCCCTACCATTTAATATAGTTTGTATTTCTTCATTTCTTGCTTTCTAGATAATTTACAAGCTTTCTAATTTAGGTTTTCTTGCTTTATTTACATGCTTTGATTTACACGCTTTCTAGTATAGATTTACCGCGTTTATTTACCGCTTTCCATTTATCGCGTTTTTAACATGCTTTCTAGGTAATTTAAATTAGGTTGTGTTCGAATTGAACTCACTCGAGTTGGCGCGTTGCTTTGCTTTGGTGATGGAGTTTACGGGTCTATTTCGGGTGCGTTGTCCTAGTTATTACGCCTAGGAGATTTGACGGGGCATATCATGTATGTCCCGTGCTTACGACCTTTCGCGCGTAATTTCCGGGATATTTGTTGACGCCAAAATCTTATTAGGCTTTTATGACGATTTAGGGCGTAACAACCCTTGATTTAATTAACTGTCGAAACGAGACGCATTTGTAATAACTCGTCGACCCATGTGACCATTTTATACTAATTAACTCGGGTGAGGGATATTCGACACAACCTATAGTTTTACTCGCTTTCATAATCTAGTTTCAATACCATTGCCTAGAATAATCTTTTCCTTTATGCATCTTTTCTTTTAGTTTGTAATCATCTTTTACACTTTTATTTCGGATTATTAAATCACTTAAATTCTAGCAACTTGTCCCTGTGGATTCTCGATACCCGACTTACCGCTGTGCTTGCCTCGCAAGTGTAGTAGTAACTTAGGTTTTTGTATTGAGTTGGCGAAACGAAAACAACGACTGTGCACTTTACACGCGCACACTTTTCGCACTTGATCAGCAAGCCTGAGCCTCACCGAGGTAAGATTTTCTTTCCGCAGTAAGGTCTCCTCCTCCTACATCTCCTCATGTAATGACATTACAATGAAATGATCCAAAGCGTATTGAAAATACCTCTCGTTCTGGATGCCTTGGTTTCTTGGGAAGATCGGGGTCATCCTCTGTATCATCTTCATGATCCCTTTTCTTTTTCTCCTCTGCTCGACGAGGAGATCTAGACCTTTCTCTAGTTCGGTCATTAATTCTTCTTTCGCCTCCCCGATCAACGTACTTTGCTAGTTTCCCTCTTCGGATGAGTGTTTCAATCTCGTTCTGAAGAGCTATGCAATTTTTGGTCATATGGCCATGATCCTTATGGAACTCGCAATATTTATCCCTGTTCCTCAGGTCAGGGTCTGACCTCAGTTTCTTTGGCCACTTTACTTCCTCGTTATTCTTGATTTCTTCCAAGACATGATTAATACCCATTTTCAAAGGAGTATAATTATCGAATTTCTTCAGGACTTCCCATGACGATTTATTATTCTTGGAATGCTTGTCACCGCCATTGCCCTTATGCTCTTTCTTCTTGGATTTGTCGTCTTCCACCTTGGTTTCTTTATCCATATTCTTTTTTGCGGCCATAGCCTCCTCGGCATTCATGATTTTCACCGCTTTTGCCATCAACTCTGACATAGTTGTAGGTGGATCTTTGGCCAAAGTGTAATACAACTTGTTAGGCAATAACCCACTCATCAAGGCGGTGATTGCTGTCTTTTCTTCATAATCTATAACTTCCAGTTTCTCGTTATTGAAACGAGTTATGTAATCTCTAGTACTCTCACCAGATTTTTGTCTAACACTTAACAAGTGTGCTACTCTTTTTACTGGTTTTGACCCAAAACAGAAATTACCGATGAACAACTCGGCCAATTGAAAGAAAGTTGAAATCTTACCCCGAGGAAGATTGTTGTACCATATCTGGGCAGATCCAGTAAGAGTTCCTGAGAATGCTCTACATCTCATCTCGTCGGGGACATCATAGATGTCGGCGACAGCTTGATATTTCTCTATATGAAGAACAGGATCTGTCTTTCCATCATATTTGGGGGTCACCACAGGTGCTTTAAACTTTGACGGGGTAGGAAAACCCACAATGGCCTGGACAAAAGGTGTCCCTTGAACAAAAGTTCGTTGTAAGGGATTCTTCGCCTTAGCCATTTCTCCCAATCTATCCTCCAAGCGCTGAATGGAACCCTTCCACGCATCATTTCCTTCCTCGGGCTTATTAGTTCGAGCAATTGATTGTTCTGATGTAGCCTCCTGAGATCTATCTTGACGAGCAACTGGTCGTGATTGTGATGATCCTTCTCTTAGATCTGATGGTCGTCGAAAACTCCTCGACATGGTCTTAGGTGGACTCCTATTCCTCCTAGGGCCTAATCGACTGAAAGGAGACACCCTACTCAGTCTTTCCAAGGCACTGGGTCTTTCTGGAGAGAGAGTGGTACGTTGATCAATATCTGTAGCCCTTATTGACGAAGTTCGCCCAGGTTGATAAGAGAAATCATCAGATTCCTCATTACGATATGACTCAGTACGTCTGGATCGTGAAGAAAGTAAATAAGTTTGCCTCTGACCACTTCGCTGTCCTGAACGTGCAGGTGCACCGCCATGAAGGGTCTGTATGAGTTGCCTCATTGTTTCATGCATGGCGGTTTGTCCTTGAGCCAGATTCGTCATAATCCCAGCCTGATCTGGAGGTGCAGAGGGATTTGGAGGATTTCCAACATTTCCAGCGTTTCGATTGCTGGATTCCGGATTATCTGCCATTGATGATGAATGATTTTTGGTGAAAAACGATAATAACAATCGTTCCCACAGACGGCGCCAATCTGTTGATGTAAAAAACTAGATTACTCTAATTATTCAATCACAGATAAATAAATGAGACAAAGAATTTTAAAGTGGTTCAGCCTTATATGAATGGCCTACGTCCACTGTTATGTTATTGATGAGTGTTTGGGAATTCTCGATTACAAGTTCTATCAAGAAATTCCGGTCCCCCTTGAATGAGGGTGATATAAGGTATTTATAGCCCTTAGGCTGTACATGAAAGGGTGTTACATTAAATGATACACATATGAAAGGGTAATTCATTTAATGCTCTTCAAACGTGTGCGTCAAGATGATAAGCATTCAATGAATAGTTGAACTGTTGATTATCTGGCAATCAATGCTGCGGTCGAGATGCAACTCGAACCGCCTTAGTTGCTCGTCGTTTAAGAGTTCCTCGGAGCGTTTAAGAGTTCCTCGGAGAGCTGGAGTTCCTCGAAGTATACTTGTTGCTCGGAGAGAGTCTGACTTGGTCGGGGGAATAGACTTCCTCGTTGCTATTGTGCCACGTAGATTGACACATGTCTTCTTATTATTCGTCCACATCAGCATACTAATTTTGGTATCAACATATATGTTAACTAATTCTATATGTATGAAATTTAATCGCCTTTGTAGGTTTTCACTCTTACTTCCATTGTTTTAATTTAATACATTTCATTATATATTTTATTTTATGAACTATAAATCAGATTTTAGTGTGTACATTTTCTCTATGACGGAAACACAAGAGAAAAAAACACTTATTCAAACTTTTTTTTACAAAAAAAATTAAATTCGGGCCAGCCTAAAATCGGGCCCAAAGCCCCAATATTTATGAGCTGAGTTCGGGCTTAGGTGCAAAAAATTAGTTCGAGTCGAGCTCGGAATTAAGCATGGGTAAGGTAGTTCAAGCCGAGCCTGAGCAACCCGAAGCCCGACTCACCCCAGCCCGATTTACAGCCCTAGCAATAACACAAATAAGGGCACAGTCATTTACCGTGGGGATATTTGTGTGCCAGAATACCCTCAATTGCCACGCAAATGACCATTTTTTTTATCTAGAACATAACGTCATTAGGGTTTTGCGTAATTTGATCATTTTTTCCAAAGTTCAGGGGGGTTAGTGTAGAAAATTAAAGTATGGGCGGTGAAATGAAAGTTGGGGTAAAATTCGAGGGGTCAGAGTGTATTTAACCCATTTTTTATAAATACTTTACTATATTTCTTTCGTGTTAAATAAACACACACAAAAAAACTTTCTTTTTCTTTTATTTCACTTTTCCTATAAATCATTTTCTTGCTTAACTTTCCTGACAATCATATGGAGCGTAAGGGTACGTGTAATTTTCAGAAATGGAAATGAAGAGTTCAAGAAATTTTTGCACGACAAACTTTTTCACATGACACATCCTATAAAAAATAAAAGAATTGGCAAAAATATTAAAGGAAACTCGGGTATTTTACTACTGTGTAAATTGTTTTTCATATTATTATTGTTATAATTATAAGGGCAATTTATGGATAGGTCCCTTAATAACAATTTTTAAACATTTAAGGACAATTTGCTATTAGGTCCACTTGTTATGCCACTAGAGTGGACTTCTACAAGAAGAGAATTAGTGGACCTAAGTGTTTTAAAATTTGTCAAAATTCCTTTAGTGTTTAAAATTTGTTTGTGAGGGACCTAAGAGTACTTTCTCCTAATTATAATTGGTGGTGATGTTATTAGCAATACTACTATTTATACTGTTAAAATTTCTTGTTGTAGCCATTCAAATGATGCACTATTTATTGAATTTTTACAAATTAAATGTTACTCCTATTTTTATTTCATTTTATGTAATGTTGTTATATGGATGAACGAAGAAAAAAGTTTATTTTAACGGTCGTTAAACACGACAATGTAAGAAGAAAAAGTTTGCAATTGTTCCTTCGGCACCAGTTCGACTCAGGGCTGGCCCAAGACAAAATGGTGCCCTAGGCGAAGTGCGAAAAATAGGCCCTCGTGCATTGATATTATACAAATTTTATACAAACCCTCGTCGTTATTGTTATCATTTGAAACATCTTCAACTAGTAATTGTTCAATTAAATTATCGCTTTGACTTCTGTTTTCATTATTTTCAGTAATTGGGTTGCGATAAAAAAAAATTATTTTCATCATTTTCTCTTATTGTTTCATCATGTTTTACTTTATTTGCGTGTCTAGTTTGTTGTTGATTTTCAATATTTTCGGTAGTATTATGTTTTTGCTTCTTCTTTATACAAAATTTATCCATAACTCCTTTTTAAGATTCTTCCAAGTCATCTTTTTTTTTTTTTTTTCTTTTACGCTTTTGGTGCCCTGATTCTTGCTTTCTAGTTGACATACTAGTACTAACTAAGAAAACTTAACTAAAATTATATCACATAAAAACTACTGAAAAATTAACTAAAATTATATCACACACAAAGTACGGAAATCTGAAAAATTATGTCACACAAAACTTAAAATCACTGAAAACTTACAGCAGCATCAGAGTCATACATACAGGAGAGATTGATTGAAAAAGCATCAGAGTCAGAGATTGAATATGAATAAAATCAAGTGATGCAACAGCACTGTGTAGCAGAGATGGGTTTCTTTTTCATGTAACAATAGAGAATAAATGTGTGTTTATTGATTGAATGTGATTTAAGAACACTTGAAACTTCACGTGGTTTTTGTCTGAAGTAGGGGTGGTCATAGGCCCGAGGCCCGCCAAGTCCGCCCAATAAAGAAATAGGGCTTGGGTAAGGTTAATAGGCCCGCAAAGCGGGCTTGGCAAAATTTTATAGGCCCGATTTTTTTTCGGGCAGGCTTGGGCACGAGTTCTTAAGCCCGATGAGGCCCGGCCCGGCCCGAGGCCCGAAAATATATATATATGTGTGTGTGTTGGGGGGGGGGGGGACTTTTATAAATATAAAAACGCATACCAAGTCTTTTCATGTAGAGTGGAAAACTTTATATATGGACTTTGTAATATATGGAGTTTAAAACATATTTTTAATTTAAAAAAATGGTCTTTAAATAAAAAAAATAGGTATTTTAATTTTAAAAAAATCTTTTAATTAACATAATAAGGCCCGAACGGGCGGGCCTGGTTAAAAAGCTTTCAAATCTGGGCGGGCTTGGGATTACATAATAAGGCCCGATCTGGGCCCGATCTGGCCCGACCGGGCTTGGGATAGCACTTAATTTTTCAAGCCCGGCCCGAGCCCGCCCGGGCCTGCCCAGGCCCGGCCCACGGCCACCCCAAGTCTGAAGCATTGAATAAAGTAGGAGTTAATGGGTGTAGAGAAGTGGTAGAGACATAGTAAGTTCCAAGACACAATTTGGGGCCCTTTGCCTAGTACTTGGGCCGGGTCGACTAGTATACATGTATACTACTATTAAAAGGAAAGCAACCCTCCTACATCTGTGCTACGGGTCTGATACCAATATTTCAATTTTTCCATAATTTGAGCGACGACAAAAGAAACTTTCTTAATTGTTGTTTTTCATTTAAATATTGCTTATATGTTGAAATGCACTTGTGTTCTACAAGCATACACACGGATACATTGCATATACCTCTTTAATTCATTTGTACTTACTTTCAACTCTTTTTTATCTCTTCTATAAGGATGATGTGGTCAATGTGGCTTGCATGTGGACAATCTTTAAGTTGGTACCGGAGGAATATTTGTTTTGTAATGCAATTTTTTCAATGGTCAGTTGCTCATCAAATTCAGTTGTTCTTTTCACTTATTTTATTCCATTTTTACTGTTGTTTAAATTTGGTGTTCAGTAGTTTTGACTTCCGTTGTACACAATGTGAGGTGAAATAGAAGGAAAACTAAGGGTCCGTTTGATAGCACAAAAATTTCAAGGCAAATTTCAAAAAGTTGAAAAATTCTGGTATTTTCAGCTTTTAGGCTGTTTGCCCTGAAATTTGTTTTCTATGTACAACACCCCTTAAGCATAATTTGCCACCCTAGGGTGGAATTCAATTCTTTGGGGGGGGGGGTCAGATTTTTGTTTGGCACCTTTGGGTGACAAATCACTTAAAACCAATTTTTTTTATAACTCTATATATTTCATAAATATATAAATATATATTGTTAATAAATATATAAATATATATATATTTCGTATATTTTAATATATATTCGTATATTTTATATATTTTAGCACATATATGTATATTGCGTATATTTCGTATATTTATATATATTTCATATATTTATATATTTCGTATATTTATACAATTTATATAATTCATATATTTTAATATATATTTATATTTCACATATTTCATATACTCCTTATATTTAATATATATTATTTACAAAATATATATTCATAAATACATAATATATACGTATATATTCATATTATATATGTATATATTCTGTAAATAATATATATTTAGTATACATATATATAATATATATATATATATATATATATATATATATATATATGTATATTATATTCTGTATATATACATATATATCATATATTGTATATTTCATATATTTCATATATTCCTATACATATATATAATATATATGTACATTATATTCTATATATATACATATATATATAATATACATATGCATAATAATGTATCGTAAATTTTATATATTTCATATATTCCTTATATTTAATATATATTATTTACAAAATATATATTCATAAATACATAATATATATGTATATTGTAAATAATATATATTTAGTATATTCTGTATGCATATGTACATATATAATATATATTATATATATGTATATATTCATATTATATATGTATATATTCTGTATATATATATATATATATTCTGTATATATATATATATATATATAATTTACATAGATACAGAATCTAATATTCTATATATATGTAAATATATATTCTATATATATGTACTAGTGGATGCCCGTGCCCGAGGACACGGTGATAAATTTGCCCCCGTGATAAAAAAAAAATTGAGAAAAAATAAAAAAAATAAATAAGAAATTAATAAAAAATAGTTTAAAAAATGAAAAAAAAAATTGAGAAAAAATAAAAAAAGAAAAAAAATAAAAATTAAAAAAAGAAAAAAATATTTAAAAAATTAATAAAAAATAGTTTAAAAAAATTAATAAAAAAAATTACACGTATTTAAAAAAATACATGTATTTATAATAGTATAATAGTATTTATAATAGTATATATATTACACAAAAAAAAATAATAATAACTTTTAGCATGACATTTCATGCATGGGCATGAAATGAGAAAATGTCATGCATACCAAAATGGAAATATTTTGGCCAAAATTTTCAAAAACCATGCTCCTTTGTTATATGGATATATTCTGTAAATAATATATATTTAGTATATTCAGTATATAATATAATATATGTTGATATATTCATTTTGTACATTATTAAATGTACAAAATCTATTAAATATACAAAATCTATGAAAATATAATATATTATATACGGAATATATTCATATTGCGGAATATATATATTCCGTAAATTATTATTAATTTCCGAAAAAATATACAAAATATATGAATATTTCAAAAATTAATAATAATTTACGGAGTATATATATTCCGCAAATTATATTAATTTCCGCAAATAATATAATATATATTTACAGAGTATATATATTCCGCAAATTATATTAATTTCCGGAATATATATATTCCGCAAATAATATAATATATATTCATATATTTTGTATATTTAATAATATATATATATATATATTTCGTAAACAAATTTTTCACATTTATATCTATTTTTCAGCTTTTGCGTTTGATAGAAAATGTGAAAAATTGATGATTTTTCAACTTGTATCAAACAGACACAGGTTGAAAAATATTCACTTGCCTTGAAATTGTTTGCCCTGGAATCAAATGTCCTGGAATCATTTGCATTTTCCCAATTTTCTATCAAACGGACCCTAAGAGAAAGAACCGTCTGAAATACTTTGTAATTTTTCTAAAAGCATATTAAAAAACATATAATGTTTGTTTGGATTGGCAAGAAAGTAAAAAAAAGGTGTACATTTTTTATTTGGCCCACCTAATTTTTTTATGTTCCAAAATGTCTAATTGTAAATGTCTGATTGCAAGTGTTTTATATGATAAGAGACTTTTTGGAACAAAATAAAATATCTTGGACTAAGCATTTGTTAAATGTCAAGGACTTTTCGTCGAATAGTCCAAAAAAACGCAAGTCAAATTTATATTGTGTTAAGCCTTCCACAATGGGTCCTCTAATACCATTGTGGATCCTTTAGTTTAGCTGAAAATGAGTCACAATGGGCAGAAAATTCGGTATAAATTGGAGGGGGTCCGTTTGGAGTCCCATAAACGGAGAGGATGAATAAGAGATCCCATAGTGTCAGAGGCGGGAGAATGTTGTCCGCCTCATGTCACCCGTGCCCAGGTGCAAAACAATTGTCTGCCTGGTGAGTTTAGTTTAGTAGTATACTATTTTTATCGGCTATATTGTGCACTGTGCAAATTTGCCACGTAGACCAGGCGGACAACTTTTGTCCTTCTGACCCAGGTGCAAAAAAGTTTCCCGTCCCACGTCAATTTTTAACGAATTTGCATTGTGACACTCACCCGTTAACTCATCCCATAAACCCATAAATTTATGGGCTCCCATTGTGGATGGCCTTAATATGCAAACTGTCTATTAACCTGATGAGGAGATAGTACACTTAAAATTACAAAAGTATCTCCTAATACTTGAGAGGGAAAAAAGTAAGAGCAGTAATTATTTTAATTCACTTTGTTTAATTAAAATATCACAACACTTCTTCAATATTGCATGCGCATCGCGTGTGCCTTAACGCTACGTACATAAATGTGACATCACAATTATTCAGGTAATCTCACAAGCCCAACCAATACTTTGACGCATTCAATAGCACAAATTCTTTGTTGAAGGTTCCACGATTAAGTGTTGTTGTGGAGGAAAGAGAGGATTAAGCGATTAACCTGGTCAGGGAATTGCTCCTGAACAAAATGGGTTCCCTCAGACAAGTATGTTATCTCCAAGTTGGGGACAAAATTTTTTACCCGTCCGCTCTTCAAATATTCCTCCATTCCAGGGAATTTGAACACGTAATCATTCTCACCCATGATGAACAAGGCTGGTGCTTCAACTTTTGGATCAAGCGCATTCTTAGCCGAATTCAACTTTGCAGGGAACGACCTACAAAAAAAACGTTTAATCAATAAGTTTACTGTCAGAGTTACACTAATGTTCTAAGCAAAACTATCTTCTTAACTTCTAGGATAGTTGGATAGTTTGTGCTCCAAAAAGTTAACAAAATGCTACATCCTTGCCTAGAACATTTTGTAGCTTACTTTTGTAAAGCAATGGTTAAATTCATAGTTCAACAAACTTCTCTAATGATCGTTTTCCCATTCTCCGTATCCGACTCTGATCAACTATATTGAGAGGAAAAAAAAATTGAGGTGAAATAGTGTTTGACAATATACATTATGAGACTAATCATGTTTGTAGGCTGATAATTGTTATCATTGTGGGAAATGGATGGTGGGATGCAACTATTATAAAAACTACTGCCACAATCTAAAAGTATACGAAAAAGCCATTATGATGTATCGCAAAATATTATCATAGATTGCAAATAACTGCGCATACACACACACACATATGCTCAAGGACTTATATAGGATCGGTGGACTTACCTGTAGGGAACTTGCAATGCAGTTTCGAATCCAGATTTCTCGTACAAATCCCCATAAACTGCAAAATCTTCATCTGTTAACCAAGAGGGCAGGGGAGTAAATGGTTCCACCAAATCCATGATCTCTTGATTTTCACCCGCTATGGGTATCTCACTTTTGGAGAAGAGGATATAGATGTTCCTTACAACAGTTTTAACATCAAGCCGACCAAAATCTGCTTCAGCTCGTCCAGGTTCCTTGTATTAATATTACAAAAATAAAGTTAAAAGAGAGTAACTACAAATGTTTTTTTCTGAACAAGAAAACAGAGAATTACTACACACCAGCCACCTAAACATATAGAAGCCTTCGGAAAGGGCATTATGATGGACGGGGGGGCCCGGTGGCATGAATGGAACACCTAGTGTTACAACTCCTACGATTGTCTCTGGGTGGAGAAGGGCGAATTGGTAAGCAACCATAGCTCCGAAATCTTTACCAATGAGAAAAACCTGCATATAATGAGAGAGAGAGAGAGAGAGAGAGAGAGTTGCATGTGTAATTTAGGTCATCCAAATTGAGAAATATATGCATTCGTAACATAGCATTCTTAAGCTAATTTGTTCTCCAAGTATAAATAGATAAATGGATAGAAGTCCATAATGTGACACCACTTAAACCAAAAGCTACAATCGCTTGTAGAAAGAAATTAAATTACAACACCAACCATTAAGAGATAAGTCACCCAGTTATGTATATTAAAAATCACAGAGAACCATTTCGGACATGTGTGGACAGCTCAAAACCCTGCTTTCAACTTTGCAAATATTAATTACTTGAGATTCAATTTCAACAACTAAAGTTACCCTAATGAAAGTTACCTTGTATATAGTGTTGGGCATTAAAGAAACAATAGATTGTTTAGAGGTGAGGTAGAGAGAAAGGAGGATATGGTGAATAGGTGTTGGCAATTATAAAGAAAAAGAATAATGATATGTGTTCCAAAGATATCCCCAAAACATTCCCCAAAGTGCATTAAGTTGTTGTACATTGGGGTAACCCCCCCCCCCCCCCTTCAAATGTACAACCACTTAATGCATTTTGGGGATGTGTTGGGGAATATTATGGGACGTGTAACTTCACTGAAAGAAAAAGATGCTTTGCGAAGTAAAGAAACTAGAGATACCCCCCTCAAATAGGTGGTCATTTCCCCTGCTCTTAAATTCATCAAAGGGATCCCTCCTTTGGTGGAATTCTTCAAGACGAATCAAGTGGGAGAAGTACTAATCGAAAGGGGGAGATGAGGGTGTCCTTAGAGATTAGATTTGTGGTGAGGTTGGTTTTCTTTATGTTGTTACCCAATATAAGTCAGTTCTTCAGCTGGAGCTGTTAAGAATTCCTTGTGGTATGAAATAAGCTGCTGCAATGGGATGGGATGGGATGGGACGGGATGGGATTTGCTCTAAATTGAATATGATAATTACCAGGTGGCATGGGTTTCTAACAAAGGCTCCTTGCCCCCCTTAGGAAAAAGTGAAATATTATGAGGGATTTAGATGCTCAGTGGTCAAGATTTAGCAAGGTGGGGCTTTCAAGCTCATTTACAAAGAAGCCATGTTCATGTTGCCTTCTTATTGTCTATACTCAGTGCAGAAATTCTCCCCTGGGATATTCCTCTTATTGGCAAGAAGTAGCAAGATCTCATTGAGTTTGACATCAGAGGAAAGGGTAGATGGAGATGCTGCTGCTTTTTGTTGTAGGTTTTCCTTGTTTTTGTTGGTGCTCTCTCTATTGTTGTGGCTTCTGTTTTATAGCCTAGAGTCTGCTTGTGGTGTTCTTCTAAGGGTCATTGGATGGAACTTGCTCTTGTGAGACCATTCCAACCAATTGACTCTTTTGTAACTTTAGTTATGGCTTTCGGGGGGGGGGGGGGGGGGGGCGGACGCCTATTTGTTTTGGCAAAAAAAACACTCCTATTTGTTTTGGCGAAAAAAACACTATAAGAGAGAATTGAATGGGACGACGGGCATGTAATATTAAAATTAAAAATCTTAACACTAGAATTTACGTGTTTTCATTTGTTATTTGTTGGAATATCTGATCTTTTATTTGTTATTTAATCCCTAGATTTTAGGATTAAAATTATTTTCAAACATTCTATTTAATTATTTTATCTTTATTTTTTAGTTTCCTAGTGGAATAAGAACTTCTGCGTTGTTCATTTTCTCTCTCTTTGTTCTTTTTTCATTTGTTCGCTTCATATACAGTTGCGATGTAATTTTGTTTTCTTTCGTTTTTATGGTCGCCATATTTATGGGATGGTATCGCTGTAAGGGGAAAATCTTTTGATATGCTATAGCTTTGCTTTTGCCTAGTTGTATTTGATGTTGTTTTTCGTTATCGTTAAGTCCAGTCACTCTCTCAGTTTTCCTGTTTATGTTGGAATTTATTGGTTTAATTGGGTTAACAAAATCTTATTTTGATCAACTTTGGATTCGATTTAATATGGGTCGAGACAAGTCCAAATTGTAACCCGATCTCCTTGACGAAGAGTATAAGGAGATACACTCACATGTACAAAATCATAAATTAATAAATGAGAAATTATTGTACAAAGTACCCACTTATAAACATGAAATTTGATTGAAGTGCAATGAAGTCCCACATAAATAAAATTCAAGAAATGAATGTAGTATATAATTATCCGATTTGCCTCATGGGTTTGGTGCCCCTATAATATAAGAAGCCTACATGAAAATCCACACGCACGTGATAGTCCCATTTATGAAAGTGAGTTTATAAATAAACACATACCTTGGAAATGGAGAGGGCATCGAGGACAGCAGCGAGGTCGGTAACAAGGTGAGAGAAGTTAGTGTTTTGGGGTTGGGGTGGTGGGTCGGATAGTCCGTAACCTCTATAATCAGGTGCGATGGCTCGAAACCCGGCTTTGGCAACGGCAACCATCTGGTACCGCCAAGAATACCATATCTCCGGAAACCCATGCAAGAAAACTACGACAGAAGAAGACCCACTACCCGTCTCTGCTAAGTGGAGCTTCACCCCCTCCTCAACTTGTATGTACTTGTGCTCTATTTCTTCCATTGGAATAGTTTCACTGTTTGAGAGAAGATACTTTTTTGCTTCGTGTTGCTTTGTAGTGTTGTGTTTTGATCTTTCATATGCCTCGTGGAGACCGGATAGATAGTGTGACTCACCCAATTCGGTATCACAAAAACATGTAGCTTCATGAAAATACGTATATTCATATTCACATTCATATTCATATATACTCTCCCGATTTCGGTACACATCACATCTAGGCCCATCATTGACTAGTCTTGAATATTTTGTAATGAACGTTTAATTTATATTTTTTTATTTTATTTAAAATATCTCTCTGTCATATAAAAATACTTAAATAAAAACGCACAAAATATGTATTTTTGTGATTCGCTACCACGAATCTTTAAAAATAAGAAAATATTGAATATATAGATGTTTAAGTGACTAAATGGATTAAAATAAAAATAGGCGTATTTTAAAAAAAAATATATATTTATGTTATAGACTGTACATTAATTGCCACTAAATATAATTGTCAGGCTAGTTAATTTTTTTTTAAATTTAATATGTTCATAATTACTCCGTTTCGAGTTTAGTATATTTTATAAACGAGTCATTCTATACCGATACGGATTTAAACACTTTTGGTGCGACACAGTAACGTGTTGAAAAAGCGCTACAGTGGAATAATGCAACTTCTCAAATAAATTCAATTTTAATTTTGTGTCCATCTGACCACTTTTAATTAAACCAAATTTTAGTTCAGCACTAACACATGCATCTAGGTGATTTAAAATCATAATATCAATAAGCATGAAAAGGAAACCAATTTCAGGAAAAATACCCGAAGGGAAAAACCTTTTATTTCACTATAATTTGTAAACCGCAACTTACACGAATTACAATGAAATATGATGACATATGAATACTCGCAAGCGTCGATCGGCATCGTCAGCAATGGAACAACCGCAACAACCCCACAAGAGCACGCAGTTCTATCTTTAGCAAAAATCTACACGCAGCAAACCTTAACGACCGCAGTCAGTCAGTCCAGTACCTCCCTCAAGTGGTACCTATGTCAGTAGTAGAGATCCTCTCTACAAGAGAAAACTTCAACAAGATTGCATCTTGGATTCCAAAACAATTCACATAAAGATTGGGATGTTTTGTGAATTGAAAACAAGGTTTTAAACCCTAAATTTGAAGAAGACAGTGTTTTGCAGTTTGCAGATTACCGATATCGAAAATCGTCAGGCCTCCTTCATGAAAACGGAGTGATTTAACGCGCTTTAAATAAAAAATTTGAGGCGACGCATCGTTCAAACGAGATAGGGTATCGTTCGAACGACATCCCATGTTTGAACGACAGTACATGTCGTTCGAACGAGAAAATGCGAAAAATAAATTTAATTTTTTTATTTATGAAAATTCGCCTTTAAGTCCTGGAAAAATTATTTTGACGAAAAACAACGCCTCAACGCTTAGAAAATATTTTGAAAACTTTTTCAAACCTCTTTTAAAAATTATCCCAACACTTGTAAGTGAATCGTAAAGGGACTAAAATACTTTCTCGCCGAAATTAACCTTGTAGAGGCTTGAATGTTGAAGAAGCTTGAAATTCAGATCCGTCTCGATGCATGTATGATCTTGAACAATCTTCGGCGGTTATAGCAGTATACGATATACTCAATTGTTGATGGACATTTATAAAATCATTTCCTTACAAATCTCCCCCTATGTCTATGCCGGTATAAAATAAAAACATCTGAATTATCAAAACATAAAATGCCTATACAAATTTAAAACCCTCCCATGAACCCAAAACTAAAAAGGTAAAAAACTTTTAGGACTAGTACTTTTTCTTCAAAAATCTTCAACTTCAAATCTTCAAAACTTCAAGTTTTTCTCATCAGGGTGTGCAATCCAATAATCATCAATCTCCATACCTAGACACATGAGACAAAGCAAATACCTTCGTGACGCATCGAGTTTGAAATGAGATAAACATAAACCCAAATAAGTATAAAATCCTAAATCTCCCCCATAATGCAAAACTCCCCCATAATTCGTTCTCCCCCTTTTTATTTGACTGAAATAGACATGGAAACGAATTAAACAAATCAAGAATGGAGTTGTCATGATAATCAAGACAAACAAACTACGATCACAAAGAGATACTCAAATGTATTCTAAAAACTATTTTTGATTTTTTAATTTTTCAAACAAAAATGCAAAAGTAATTTTACAAAAATCACACACCGTGAATTTACACTAAGACAACCAAATCATGGAAACAGGATTAATGGGTGTGAACAAATTCAATAGGAATATCAATACAATCTCATAACATATGTACATGATGAATCCGAATACTCCTAACGAATGAACTCAAAATCGTCCTTAGGTGTCAAAAGTGTTGAATTTATATGACATCGACTCAATCCATCAACACATCAAAGTCCAAAGTGATTCTCACACCAATAACGTCTAAAACTATGTAATGCTTTTTCAAGACGCTGTCATGACGTGCAAACCCGTTTATTTATTTTTCAACCAAACTCCCTCATAAATAATAAGACATTTATTTTTTCTTGAGGTGATCTAAACTAAATGGCCCAATTTTTGGCATATTTAACTTTTTTATTGCCTTTATTTTTTTGGGGCCCTTTCAAATGATGGCTACTACGACGAATCAATTTTACACTCTCGCAGCCATTTCCCGTGAATCACTCATCATATTTTGTTACAATTAAATCCTCACGGTAAACGGTTCTTACATGCACTACTTTCATTGTCAAGTTTTATCGTATTTAGTTTGTTTTAAAGATAGAATTGAGATGACAACACTCCGATTAACATGTGATAAACAAGTATGATAATCAAACAAATTCATGAAAGTTTTAATTCAAAGGAATTGTGAGTCAAACATGTAGGTAGTAATCACAAATTACATCTTAATGACTCCACACATTATAAAGCACAAAATGAAATGATGACGCATATCAAAACACTATCAAATGGTCACATGGATATGGAATGAAATTGTGATTTGGTCATCCTAAATGTTCATTCATATATGGTGTAAAATAAAATACAAAAATCTTTTTGGCTTTTTCAATTTAAAAAAAAATGAAAATCTTCTTGTATTTTTCCAAAAAATTTCAAAAACAAAAATCTTTTTGATTTTTCAAAAAATATATAAAAAATGGAGAACTACAAATACAAAAATGATAGACATGTCATAACACTAACAACAATATATCATGAAACACAACTAACGTATTTAAAACATCCAATATGGTCAACCAAACGACCTAACATGGGGTAAGTCACGAGCAAGCAAACGAGAGTCATGAATAATCAATCCAAAGGCCTCTAAATCCGATTTTCTAATCCAAACAGATTTGTACCGACATGTGGGGGTTTGGGGGATTTTATTTATTCTCTTATTAAACTTCCCAGGAGTATTTTGATGTTTGTAACATAAACGCCTAAGATGATCTTGCCTACCACAGTGTGTGCAAGTGTAAATCGGGTGGTGAATGTTACCTAAAGGCAGCCCTCTCCTAAAGTTCCTAGGTGGCGCTCTCCTAAAATTCCTAAGTGGCTCTCTCACGATGTTTCTAGGTTGCTCTCTCCTAACGAACCTAGGTGACAATTTCTTAACAACCCTAGGAGGCTCTCTCACACGTGTGGGGTTGGCTTTGGGAATGGGTGCACTATCATTGAAGCATATACCACACCTATCGTTCTTGATTTGGACAGTGCCTAACATCTTATCTAGCTTTTCTGACCTAGACTCCAAATCAAACTTCACCTCTTGTGAGTCTCTCAAACTCTTCTCAAGCTCACCTATCATTGTCGAGTGCTGTTTAGAATACTCAAACTCTAAAAGCTCATTTTTCATAGTCTCCATCAACCCTCTAAGACTATCTCTCTCACCCTTAACATATTCTAGCTTCTTTCTAAGCATCTTTTCACGTGTCCTAAAATCCTCAATCAACGCATAGGTGTTGTTCCTATTTGAGACATGTTCATTCAACTTAGCTTCTAATTTTGATTTTGCCTTCTTTATCTTTATAGATTCCACATACAAATTATTGTATACAAATTGCAACTCCCTTAACTCCTCCTCTTCCTCGTCACTCACCCTTACAACTCACTCTCGCTTAATAGCATAAAACTCTTCTTTTTTCGACTCACTATCACTAAGGAAAGAAACATGAGATGAAATATGAGATATCGGTTTACTAAAAATCTTTCTTATATGAGTGGGTCACTCATCTCTCGAATGACCAATTCCTTCACAAGCAAGACACCTCTCAGAGTCACTTTCAACATAAGATTTAAAACAAGAATTCGAGTGAATTTTCCAATTACACTTTTCAAAAAGTTGACATCTTAAATCATCAAAATCGCCAAAAGTCATACTTTAAGAAAATCAATTTTCAAACCAATTTTGAAAAAATCAGGATCACAACACAATAACTTAGTGCAACCTACTTAGATACAAATTTAAAAAAGCGTTAATATGGAATAATGCAACTTCTCAAATAAATTCAATTTTAATTTTGTGTCAATCCAACCAGTTTTAATTAAACCCAAATTTTAATTCAGCCCTAACACATACATCTATGTGATTTAAAATCATAATATTAATAAGCATGCAAAGAAAACTAATTTTAGGAAAAAATCCTTGAAAGGAAAAACCTTTTATTTCACTATAATTTGTAAATCGCAACTTACACGGATTATAATGAAATATGAGGACACACGAATGTCCACAGGTGTCGGTCGACGTCGTCAACAATGGAACCACCGCAGTAGTCCCACAAGAATACGCAGTTCTATATTCAGCAAAGATCCACACGCAGCGAACCTCAATGACCATAGTCAGTCAGTCCAGTATCTTCCTCAAGTGGTAACTATGTTAGCAGTAGAGATCCTCTCTACAAGAGAAAACTTCAACAAGATTGTATCTTGGGTTTCAAAATAATTCACATAAATATTGGGATGTTTTGTGAATTGAAAACAAGGTTTTAAAATCTAAATTTGAAGAAGACAAAAGTGTTCTACCATTTGCAGATTACTGGTATAAAAAATCGTCAGGTCTCCTTCACGAAATTGGAGTGATTTAACACGCTTTATATAAAAAAATTGAGGCGACTCGTCGTTCAAATGAGATAGGGTGTCGTCCAAACAAGATTTCATGTCATTTGAATGACAATACATGTCGTTCCAACGAGAAAAGTCAAAAAATAAATTTAATTTTTTTATTTCTGAAAATTCATTTTTAAGTCCTGGAAAAATTATTTTAACGGAAAACAACGCCTCAACACTTAAAAAATATTTTGAAAACATTTTCAAACCTCTTTTAAAAATTATCCCAACACTTGTAAGTGAACCGTAAAGGCACTGAAATTAACCTTATAGAGGCTTGAATGTTGAAGAATCTTAATATTTGTACCCGTCTCGATGCATGTATGATCTTGAACAATCTTCGACGGTTGTAGTAGTATACGGAATACTCAATTGTTGACGAACATTTATAAAATCATGTCCTTATATGTGTAGCACTAGTATTGGCTATTATCGTTAGCGCGGACCCACATCCATAAGAAGGTAGCCAATACCGGTGCGACACGTCACTATATCGCAACACTCAGTGTCTTAAATCTGTGTCGACCTAGCATTTCTGTTTATAAATTTTATTGACTTTCGTACTTTTTCTGCTTAAAAGTCTATCACAACTAATGGTCATGTGTAATGCGTGCAAGGAGTGTGACTTATTAAAACGACAAATGAGGAAAACTAATTAAAAAAATAAAAGTTAAGATTTAAAAAATAAAAGAAAAAGGAAAAATAAAAGTCTTGTAACACCACATATTTTTTAGCATTTAATATTTAATTAATTCGGGTATTTTTAAATTACACGTGTGTCGTAATTTAATTGAATTAATTATTATGTGTGAATTAAAATATTAATAGAGAGAGATAATGGTTAATATATGTGAAATAAGATTACTAAGTGAATAGTAAATAATTATTTTACGTCCTAGCAAGCGATAGTGACATGGTAGCATTATATCCCAACCAGGAGTCGTTTGTCGACTAATTGTGGGTCGGGATAAGATTTTATTGTAGAGTGACTCGGATAGCGATTTCGAGGTCACGATTGACTCCGAATGGGTTGAGATAGTCGGAATAGTGTACCCGGGGGTTGTAATTGGATTCCGAGGCCTTTTTAGCCATAACCAAGCCCACACGGGAGTGTTTCAATCACTTGGGCTTGGTCCGTTAGCCTAATTTTGGGAATTAGGAATTAAACCTAAGTTTAGTCATTTGGGGCAGCTGTATAACACATCCCGACCACCGCCCCCCCCCCTCCCCAAAAAAAAAAAAAAAAATCAAAAGAGGTGAGGGGAGAGGCCATTATAGAGGAACAAGAGAGAATTTTTGGGTGTGCAATCCTTTTTTCTTTAAAGTTGTTATCAAAATCGTGATCGAAAGCAAGGGATGAACACTTTCATCACTCATAAAAATGAAATCAAATATGCATATTCAAGAAAGTGTTTATCTTGCATGATTTTTGAGTTATAATACCCATGTAGTGTAGGGTTCTTAATTTAATGTAAATGGTTAATGTTCTTGGGAGATTAATGAAATAAATCCATAATTAAAGGTAGGATTTGCATATAGAATGAATCCCTTTGTGTAGACAAAATGAAATCACAAATTAGTGGGTAAAGAACATGGAAGAAATTTGGGTTTTTTTTAATGAGTTCATATGATGAACACCATATTTAGGGTTTTGTGTAGAAAATCTTGATGGGATATTGAGATTTATGAATTTAATAATGTTTTAAAGTTAGAGAATTATTAGAACTGATATATATATATATGATGTTGGGATAAATTATATTGGAGTTTGGGTGTGTTGCATGAAGAAATAATGGGTTAAAATGGTGAAAATAGTAACAATAAAGAAGGTGGGTTGTCAGGTAACTCGAACCAATTCGGTCCACCCCTCAAACCGATTCAGTTATACACTATAATCGGTTCGCCTGTACACTAGAACTAGTTCAGATGACTTGCTATTTCCATCATTTTAATTGTTTATTCTTTTGAGTTAAATTATGGAAAGACTTTGAGATAAGTTTAATAATTGTACAAAGACTAAAGAAGGTCAGTAGGTACAAAATATAGACTCGATGATCCTAGTGAGAGTAAATTAAGGCCTGGACTGACAATGCTGAACTGATTGAGAGACGTATCGAGAATGTGTGATTTAGGTTACTGGAAGGGTGAATGATAGCCTAAAATATAAATGAGTAGTTTGGAGATGTTTTGACTACTGAATTTACGAAAGGGATAGATGGCACCCTTTGGGTAGTGCGTGATGCCCGAATATTTCATGAAATCAATAATATGTAAGAATTATTTTAGTACGTTGAGTATGATAGAGAGATATACTACGTACGAACTTATATGACTGGGTTGTGTGTATACCTACTGAATAATATGCATATATTGGTTGTGTGAACACCTATATTTGTGATTTGATTATGTGTGTGAACATACCTATGCTGCCTGCTATCCAGAGATTTCTGCGCAGAGGGCGATCACACCTTGGCGATTGCAGTAAGGTCTAAATTTGTGCCACAGAGCATGGAACTTAGGGAGGCTCACTATGTGTCGTGCATTAGTAGGACTGGCATGTCATTTGGGTACATTAGGTATGTGCGTATCCTAAAGGCTTAGAACCATGCTCACCTCCAGTGTGTGTTGATTGATTTTTTGGGTTTGAGAAGACATGTCGAACCAATAATCCTTGATTTAGTATGAGAGGTACATGGACTTGATAGCAGAGTATGCCAGCATCACGAGGGGCCATTCTAGGGATGTTATAATTGTATATATTATATGTGTGTTAAATATATATAAGTGTGAGATATCTACTTATGTGTGATAGTAGAATTAATAATTTGTGTATATCTAAAAGTATTTAAGTAAAGAAACTTAATTAATTTACTCAATAATAATAGGTCGATAAAAAAATTATTATTGAGACAGTGATAGCGTGTCGTATGGGTAATACGAGTGAACGAGACTTATCGAGATTATTTATATATGTTATCTAGTTCGGATGGGTAGCATAGCTAGATAGATTACGTTAGGCATGCAAATTACTTGAAAGGTGAGGATCTCAAGAGAGTGTACGTGGAATTTACATGTGTAATAAATAACTAATTTAATATGTGATTTAAACACTTGAAAAATATTTTCAAGCAGTTTTTCTTGGGCTCTGACTGGTGTCAAAATATTTTCAAAACCTTTTAAGTGTCCAGCCACAGGGACGCCAAGGTTGATGATTCTATCTAGGGATGCGTAGCTATAGCACTTGTGGAGGCTTACAGGAGTAGCTTTAGACACTTCAGCTCATTCATTCTAGATAGGATTTCTTTCAGTATTTCATCTGGGCGTGTTTTCCCTCAGACTATTTAGTTATTCAGTTTATTTATCATATTGTATTCATGCCTATTTATTTTATTTCAGATTGTAATTGGATTATTTGTTTTGGGAGCCGATGGTTTATTCGCTCTTATTTATTCATATATATGTCATGTGATTGTTCAGATTATTATTGTATGGATGGTTTGGTTAATTTAATTTAATTATGCGTGTTGTTATAATAATGAAAGAATAAATTTGGAACCAATTTATTTTAACATAGGTGAATAGTAATTAAAAAGTTTTCGATAGTGATGCTAAGAATAGATCATATGAGATTCCTGGTTATTTTGATATATGGCTGACCAACCGTGATTAAAATGGGCGAGGTGTCACAATTCTAAAGTTCAAATGTAATACACTAGCAAACCCAAATTAAATTTAGATATGGAATGAATTTGTGTTTCATCTAGGTTTCAACCAAGAGAGAGAGAGAGAGAGAGAGAGAGAGATTATAAATACAACTATGAACCCAAATCAGATTGGGATTTTACAATCGTTACGTTTGTGGGAGGAGACAATAAGAATGTATTTCACCATTGTTGGGTTTGTTGGTGTAAGCTGGGGAGGACAACATGAGTGGATTTTACCATTGTGGGCTTTGGAGTTGTGACGATGTTAGGTGTTGTCGGTGTGTGGGAGTTATGACAGAATTTGGGTGGGGGTTGACTAAGTGTTAGTGTTAGTGGTAAAAGAGGGTTTGTATTGTGTTTTGGCGGGCATGATGGGATAGTTGTGGTGGAGTGACCGAGGAGGACAATGGGGGTCAGAATAGTTATTGTGACACCTCCTACTTTTTAATAATTAGGTTGATCATGTCTAGATATTAAAACTATATAGGTTATTAATTCAATTAAATACCATCCTTAGGATGAAATATAAACAATGTATCATGATAGACAAAATATAATGCGACATAAAAGTCCGCAATAAAAAATAAACATGGAATAAGAACCAATCATCACAACTAATTAAAATAAAAATTGGAGTAAAATGCGTCTTTAGTCCATAAACAATCTCCTCAGTTTTTAAATGATCCTCAATCTTTTGTTTGCCTCAAGTTAGTTCTCAAACTATATAACTTATTTTAAAATGGAAATTTTATCCAAAGACCCGTTAAACTTTAACAGCAAATTATCAAATACTCATTTTACCCTCATGTAAATCCAGCAACAGCTCTTACTTCCTCTATCTCTCTCACTTGACACACAACGCATATATATATATAGGGAAAGGATCAAATGAGGTCCCAATTTGAGGACCCTGAATGAGGTCCATTTTTTTAAAATAGTAAAAAAAAAAAAATGGTTGTTTTTTTTATGATTTTTAAACATTTCAGTAGGACCATACAAAAATAATCAGATCAAAATGAATTTAAATCGGTCAAACTATGTGAGTTTTAAGTTATTTTTAAGCTCTTAAAAACTCACAAAGTTTGACCGAATTTTTTAAAATAGTAAACAAATTCATTTTGAGCTGATTATTTTTTTGTGGTCCTATGGAAATGTTTAAAAACCATTAAAAAAATCAGCTCCAAAATATTTTTTTACTATTTTAAAAAAATGGACCTCATTCAGGGTCTTTAAATTGAGGGACCTCACTCTCTCTCTCTCTCTCTCTCTCTTTCTCTCTCTCTCTCTCTCTCTCTATATATATATATATATATATATATATATATAAACATTTTCTTTGAATTTTTCATAAAAAGTTTTATATTTATTTAAATAAGTATTTTATTAAATTTATAATAAAATTATTCAAAAAAAAAAAAATTTGACCTCTTTACAAAGAAAACTTTTTATGACCTCTTTAATAAATACTATTTAAAAAAAAAGTAGAACACTATTTTTATAAAACTATTTTTTTAATAATTACTCTTTTATATAAAAAATAAATATTGTTTTTTAATATTGTGTTGGATAATATTGGGTGGATTCAATGTAAAGTTTGTATTGGCGTTAGAAAGAAATGGATCAAATGTGGAATGATTGAAAAAAGTTGTAGACTTTGATGAGATATGAATTTTAGAGATGTATGAGAACAACTTTTATTCCCATGCGATAACAGGACGATAGATATGCAGGTGTGTTTAAAAAGGATATCAACATCAAAACCTTGTGATGAATCTTATAACACAAGACGTAACATATACGAGTTCAAGGCTTTACATTGGTAACTTATGAGGTGAAAGTAATACAAATCATAAACAACTAAACACCTTTAGTTGGTTATATGAAGGATGAATGACATATAATCTCACCCAATGGTAATGAGTTGAGATGATAAAATGTTGGGGTTGACAAACCTTTAATGCCAAAAGACGTGGTGGGGTTGACAATCATGTGTGGGCATAAGGAAGAAAGATGGCAGCTATATGTGGACATGAGGAAAAAAGTTGTCAAGTGGAAGATAATTGCTTGATATAAATAAAGACCCTCTTGAGAAGGATTAAACACCCAAAAAAATACACCAACATAACACAATTTAGTAAGAGAGTCTTTTTCTAAAGGTGATGGTTTGGGGTGAAAGGTGAGGAGTTTTTTTCCTCACCCCCATATGTATTTCTCAAAAGGGAATAAGGGTGTGGGTCTCAAGTGTGAGTGTTTCATGTATGATAAGTATGATAAATATGTATTGTCTAGAGAATTTCTAACCGAGTTACCTGGGAGCGGGATACACCGGATTTGATATATAGAAATACTTGAAAGGATTCAAAGAGTGTATATATTTGTAGTGAGGAGTTTAATTATTAAAAGTGTGTGCATGTTTGTAAGTATCGATTTTTAAATCTCATGCTGAAATTAAGCTCTCCCTCGTGTGGACGTAGTCTAAATTGGTTAAACCACGTTAAATCTCGGGTGTCTCTCTCCTGTGCTTGTCATTTATTTGTCCTCTACAATTTATTTGTATTAGGTTGATTGTGGTGTTGGTATTGGGTACAAAATAAACATGAGTAATCAGTTCATAATAAAAAGTAACAGTGAGTGAAGTTTACCCCAAAACCTCTCGCGATGAGAAATAAAAATAGGAAGAGGGCAGATGGTATCAAGGATATGTTTATGTTTACGTTCATTGTATTTCGTTGAGATGTACCCAGAAATGAATTATGAAATATGGATCCATGTTAGTTGATAAAATTGAGAAATTTGTTTTTTCTTATTCCATTTCATTATCAATAAGAAAATTTTGATAGATTAAGAAAATTGAGTTTTCACCACAATTGCAAAATCATTACGATTTTGTTATTATAAAAAGATTATGAATTACAAAGAATTTGGTAAAAGAGGAGTAATCATAAATAAATACAACAAAGAGGAGTAACCATATATTTGCAAAAAAAATAAGCATATATATATATATATATATATATATATATATACCACATTTATATGTATTGTGTGCTAAGTGAGATAAAGAGGAAGTGAGAGTAAAGTGAGAGAGAGGGGAAGTGAGAGCTGATGGGTTTACATGAGGGAAAAATAAGGTCAAAGTAGGTAATTGACACTTTTTTTAAAAGTTTAATAGGTCTTTGGATGAAATCCCCACTTTGAAAAAAGTTATATAATTTGGTAGCTAACTTGAGAGAAATAAAAGATTAGGGACCATTTAAAAATTAGGGAGATAGTTTAGGGACTAAAAGCATACTTTACTCTACAAACTAATAAGGTCGGACAATAATGATCCCGATGATAATATATACCAACTACTGTATCCACAACCTCATAATATAATCCAAAATTTGATTACAAATACTAAAGAGATAAATATAAACCTCACATCACTCAAAGCAATAAAAATAAAAGTACGTACCGACACCTACATCTCTGAAACTAGTGATGACTGGGATGGATGACTCGGTGCTCGAGAGAGAGAGAATGCTAAACTTGACAAATTGGAGAGCCTGGAACAACTACAAGATAAAGATATGAAACTTAAGTAATAAAACTGGCAATCATGCATATAAATAATAAATTCGTAATTATTTTTTTAACTGTTTCACCCTACCCTTACCGTCATTAATCTTCCATAACGTCTATTTTATGAACTATCATAAAATCCTACCAGTTACCATAAATGAAAAGATCAATAGTATACCCAATACCCACCATAATAACCTCATATGTAAAATCGAGACTTATCTATATAACTACGTGTCACAAATACATCAAAACATAAACTCGAGACTAGCCCCCAATAAGTACGGGCTCATTAATACACCAAATAACCCATATTAAACATCACCACATGCGGGGTCACTAGCACGTAGGTCCACCATTTTCTAGTTGGGGTAGATAATAACAACCAAAACTAGCCATCACTAACTACTAAGGTCACTAGCGTAAAGTCCACTATTTTTTAGCTGGTGTGGACTAAAATAAACTGGCATCACCACCTTCGTCTGCCTCTATAATAATAACCAAACATAGCATAACCATGACTACCCGAGCCATGCCAATAATATATATATATATATATATATATATATATACCCGACCCATTTTAGCGTATCAGTCTAAAGGATAAATAAGCACTTTCAAATCAATTAGTTTATTTGCGTAGATGTTACATTTAATCTCTTTACCTTTATATATTCCCAATATGTTTTAGGGCAACATCATATGTAATCGAAATCGAAAACTAAGTCCAAGTGTCTAACATTATAATTTAGCATTGTATGTTGCGCTTGATGGGGAGAATGTCCAACATGTGAGAAGTCATAATAATACCAAATTCCAAAGTAAGAGCATAACACCCATTCAATAGATGTTTCTAATCAAATTACAACCTGCTTACTTTCTTAAAAGATTCCAATTAGAATTATACTAATTACTTATGAGAGTTCAATCCTTTAGAACTTTAAATGATGGAGAAGATGTGAATTAGATTCTTTAATCGTATTTCCAACTAAAAAGGGGAATCACATGACATTTATACAATTTTCGTAACTTACTAACAATTATATAAATTGACATCCATATTCAATTACAAGATATCGTACTAGTATTTTAATTCTCATAATTCATTAACAATTGTGTAATATTCAATTCAATCTTGCTTATCAAAAAAAAAATATTCAATTCAATCTCAAGAGGAAAATCATAATAATATTTCAAGTCACATAACTACTAACACGAAAGTAATCATATTTGCCATTTTCAACTAAGAATTTGATTCAATTAAGAATATGCTTAATAGAAATTTCATAAATTGGATTAACTTATATAATTATATGAATTGTAGGATAAACATTTTATACTTGCATTAATAATTATTTGGATAATTAGACCTACTTGTTTCTAATCAATTTTACACTTTGGATTAATATGACATGAAACTCCGACTTATATGTATGAGAGGAAATGGAAGTTTTATCTTGTCGTGAATGAAATTGATTATTCATGCCTCCATGTGAAATTCCCTCTTGATTCTTCCTCATATTTCCTTCCTTTGTGTCTTCTTTCTTTTAGCTCTAAGGTAATATGAAGACATAAAATAAGTAGGTCTAATGATTCAGATTGAATTGAATAATTTTATTTTATGTCCATATTGCCTACTTCTTTTATGTCTTCATATTTCCTACCTTAATACGTCCATAATTTCCATGCTTTAAGTTTGGTAACTTTAATACGTCCAAACTCAAAGTATGAAAATTACGGACATATTAAAGTTTAAAAAAAGCTATTTTTTTTAAATAAACATCATTGATAATATCTTTAGTCTAAATCATTCAGATTTAAACTTAAAGAGGTAAAAACACGTAATCCCAATTGTTAGTTAAAATTTTTTTTGAATGAGAGTTAAAATGAAAATATCAAAAGGTAATTCCACCACTAAATATTTTATATCAATTTGTTAATAAAATTAAATTATAAATTATCTTTTGAACATTGCTAAATGACATTAAAGTAAAACAATTTTGTAAACAATTGTAAAATTATCAAAATAACATGCACTCGTTATTTATAATCAAATTAGGTCACACAAATATATATATATATATAATTCATACGGAAAACAAACAGATTTTTCAAAATTAAGAGTCAACATTGAACACTTAATATGTTGAGCCAAAAAAACGACTCCTAAGTTGGAGAAAACGTTGAGCAAGCTTGATGGCAAAAAGTGTTTATACTATCATGATGAGTGGCGGAGCCAGGAATTTTTAACAGGTGGGGCACAAGAAGATAATATGCAGGGGTTCGGGGGCGGCAGCCCCCGATTTTTTTTTTTTTTGATGGTTATTCATGCATTTATACTTTGTGACTAAAAAGACAGATATTCACATAATAATTATAATAAAATAGAACACACGAAACCATAATACTTCATTACTAAAACGAGTATCCAAAATCTGAATTTCTCATTACAAGTATTAATCAAAATATAAAACAAACAAACTACAATCTCCCTCTACGATTTTTCATCTTTTGAAATCGATCCACAATTGCGTCATTGGAAATGCAATCAAAGACATCTTTTTCGATATACGTCACGCAAGAGTCACTTAGCCAACCATCCCCCATACGGTTTCGAAGATCAGTTTTTACGATGTTCATAGTAGAAAATGACCTCTCAACTGTAGCTGTTGAAACTGGTAGAATTAATGATAACTTTATGAGCCTATAAACTAATCCATACACAATGTGCTTTCGTTTCTCTACCATTTTCCTAGCCAACCCACTTATTCCATCCACATCAACAAAGTCACTATCGGATTTGATATCGAATTCATACAACTCAAGCTCACCCCGAAGTACAACACGCTCTTGCTCGGTGAAATCGTCAACATAAAGTTCAGATAGACGAACCAACTTGTTTATATCAAAAGCAACAAAAGAATAAGTGGGATCAAACGATGCCATGCATAAAAGCAATTCGGAATTCACCTCATCGAAACGGTTGTTAAGTTCTACAAGTTGTTTATCCACGCAAAGGTAGAACAAGTCAACTTTATAGTGATGTAAATTTGTGGTTCTCAATCCTCTCCTTGATCTTCCCAAAAGACAAAAATCACTTTCCATGTTTGGAATAACAATATCATTTTTCACACAAAAAGACGATACCTCCATCAAAAGATTTTCCCACCCACTATCCCTCAATTTTTGCATTCGGCTCTTTGACAATTTCACTAAACTCATTGCATTAACAATATCTTGTTCTTTTCGTTGAAGCGCTTTAGAAAGCTCATTACTTATTGCAAGTACATTCTTCATTAAATGTAAGGTGAATACATAATCAAATGATTGCATTGATTTCATCAAATTAATCGCCTCACCCTTTTTATCCGTGGAATTTTCCCCCAAATCATCGAGAACACCAAGAACGGATTCATACATTACAATCAAATTAATCAAGGTCCCAAAGTGCGAACCCCAACGTGTATCACCGGCGCGTTTCAAGCAAGTTTCTTGATTTAATCCTCGACCACTTGATATTTCACCACTAACCAATTGATATTTAATCCGCTCTACCTCTTTCTCTCGCAAAATGTCGCGACGCTTACAAGATGCGCCCACAATGTTCACTACATTATTTACTAAGAAGAAGAACTCATCAATGTGTTTAAGATCCTTTGCAACTTTTACAAGTGCCAACTGAAGTTGATGTGCAAAACAATGTACATAAAATGCTGATTTGTTCTCCTTTAGAATAAGTGATTTAAGTCCATTGTACTCGCCTTGCATATTACTTGCCCCATCGTAACCTTGACCCCGCAAATTTTTTACACTCAAGTTATGTTTGTTGAAAAATTGATCGAGTGACGCTTTTAATGATTTAGCGGTAGTGTCAGGAACATGTACCATACCCATGAATCTTTCCATCACATAACCCCTCTTATCCACATAACGAACTACAATAGACATTTGTTCTTTAACTGATACATCACGTGCCTCGTCAATCAATATTGCAAATGGATCTCCACCAAGATCTTTTAATATTGTATTGGTAATCTCACTCGCAATTGCATTTACAACATCCTTTTGAATGTCAGGAGATGTCAATTTATGATTACCCGGTGCATTTTTAAGAACAACTCTGTTAACTAATGTATCTCTTTTGGCAAACAATTCTAAAAGTTCAAGAAAGTTACCTTTATTCATGGAGTCCTCTGATTCATCATGAGAACGAAAAGATAAGGCTTGCCGCAAAAGAAATCGAATCACATCAATAGTTGTAATTAGCCGTAGACGATAATCATCTTTACATTCCTTCGATTGCTTATCAAATAGCGCCGCAATATGCTGATTTTGGTTCAACAAATTTTGAGTCTTCATGTACGCCGCATTATGACCCTCAGTGTTAGCATGCTTTTGAAGTCGGTCTTTTTGTTTCCAATTGTCAAAACCATCTCTAACAAAAGCATCACTTTTATATTTGTCCATTTGCAAGTATGCTAGCCTAACTTTGTCTTGATCGTTCGCATCATAATCTGAAATGCGTGGTCGTACACTAGGATCCGATGGAAGATTTGTCAAATCAACTTCAATGCGAGTTCGATACACTTTTGAAGGTTCCACTTGGATAACTTTGGTTGGAAGCGGTGTGACATTGTCATTTGGAGAAACCTCTACACGGGCTTTTTTTGAAAAATAATTATCAAGAGACTGCAATGCAATTATAAAAAAAATTATTAGAAACTTTCAATAGACTGCAATTAAAATGGATAATACAATTTACAATTTATCTACTTCTAAAAAAATGGACACTAAAAAATGGACTATTCTAAAAAAATGGACTATTATTATAAAAAAAAAATGGACCCCAAATAAAACCCCCCAAAAATGAAGCTTCTGCATAAAACCCATCACATAAAACACTCAAAACCCCCAAAAATGGAGCTTCTGCAGAAAACCCATCACATAAAACCCCCTAAAATGGAGCTTCTGCATAAAAACATCACATGAGTCTAGCAATTAATAATTTCTTACAAATAAATCAACCACAAACAAATCAACTACAAATAACAGTTTGTAAAAGAATAAACAAATCAACCACAAATAACAGTTTCTGCAAGAACAAACAAATCAACCACATACAAATCAACCACTGTAAATGAAATCAACCACAAACAAATAAACTGTAAATGAAATCACACAAGAATAAGAGATACCTTCATCAGTGAACAGAGTAGGCCGAACAGGGGAAAGGAGGCCGGAAAATGAGAGGTCGGAACACCTTAGGTCGCCGGTCGGAAAAAGGGTTCAGACGAGGGAAGGGGAGAGCAGAGCGGGTAGGGGGCTGTTTAGTTTTTGTGGTTTTGTTTTTTGTTTTTGGCTTACTAAGCTTTATGTACTCCTTTCAATGTTTACACAAATAACAATTTCTGCTGTCCATCTGTACGTAAGCTGTAATATAAAATTTTTTTTTTTTTTTTTTGAAATCAGGTGTGGGGCACGTGCCCCACTGTGTAAGCCATTCCCTCCGCCACTGCTATCATCTCAAGACAATCATTCAAAATGCATTTTGCATAACCAAAAGGAGAAAATAACTACTTTATACGATAGTGCGTTTGGCTAAAAATGTAAAATTTGACACCTAGGTTATCAAAATGGGAAGAAAAATGTCAAGTTTGGTTATATGCATAAGGGACACATAGATGACATTTGAAGCGTTGTTGAAAATCTTATCCCATTACTACAAATGTCGCAAGAGCTGAAGTGCCACGAGCATATGCCCAATGCTTGAAGTGAAGACCTTTACAAACTCACTGCTCCCGTGACACTTGAAGTGTAGCCTATGTTTGGAAAACGACACTAAAGTGTTCCAAGAATAACGAGTATACATGACCACATAGAGCACCAATAATTTAGGTTGGCCTTATTTCCATTTATGCATCTGTCATATAAATTTTTCTAACGTAACATCTTTTTTATTTTTAAAATGTATGTATTTAAACTAAATTACATCTATAAAAAGTAAGTGCCAATCATATAACTTTCTTTTGTTAGGCTTAACGATTTAAATGGACGGAATAGGCATTATAATTTTTTTTTGATAATTGGATGGTTGATTTGATCCTCGAGAGGGGCCTTTTGGAATAGGCCAAGTGAGTAATTTACTCTTATTTCCTTTAAGAGAGCTCGTCTACCATTCAATGCTTAGAATATCTTGAACTTAGGATTTTTACAATTAGCATGACATTAAATCTATCATTTATGTGATTGGTATTTATTACTTATATCAAGTGACACCTAGAGATGTAGCTATTTTTATTTTTAAAACTTATAATGATTATAATGCCCAATTGATCAAAAGTATTACACAAAAGCTAAATCTACACATTATATATGTATGGAAAATGTTGAGCCTCAAAATAGTAATGATTACTCTATATAAATTTTTGTCCTTACTTTTTTTAAATTCCTTGTGTGTCCCCTTAAAGCACATGTTAACACGGCCCTATATGTATGTGTCACGTGTGTGTGGGCGGGGGCGGGCAGATATATTGTATCTAATCTAATATATAATATTAAAAATGGTGTCTTTGTCAGAAATTATGCCACGTGGTTAGGGAATTGGTTAGTATTAATTATCTACGGGTTCTGAAATATCACTTCAATTGTAAAGCTTTACACGATTTGTTGTAATACCCCGTATTTTTATGCTCTATTAATTTGGGGATTTATTAAATTTAATGTGAATTATTAATTTAATATAAATCCGGAAATTAATTATTTTATAATTATTAACGTGATGTGAGTTAGTAATTATGGGAAACTTGTTGAATATTACAAATGAGTAAAGTAATATAATATTGGTTATATTAAATGTCAAGAGTGAATAAAATGAGAATTTTGGAAATTTGAGTCGGGACGCGCCCGTGTCGTGTCGGGACTAAATATTGATTAATAAAAGTGAATAAATTATAAGTCACTCGTATGGTCGTTTTGAGCACGTCAAAGTGTCCGGAAGGGTTGAGATAGTCAGAAACGTATACCCGAGGGTTTAGTTTGGGTCTCGGGGCATTTTTAGGCTTATTTAGAGCCCCGGGAGGGCATTTTGGACATTTTGTAATTTTTGGCAATTAAACCCACGAATTTTCAAGGGTTATATCAGATGTCTAAGGTTGCCTTCTATGGTTAACACAACCAAAGATAAGTGACGGCCATAGGAGAGGGAAGGAGAGAGTTTACCAATGTGTTCTAGGCCGAAAATTTATCCGGTTGCACCGCCACCACCACCAACGCGTAAATCGCGCAACGGGGAACGCAACCACACCAAATTTGTCCACAAATCAGAACTCTGAAATTTCCAAGCAAGTGTTTATCTTGCTTATTTTCGTTAATGCATCACTCATGTTAGTTTAGGGTTGATTATGATGAGTTTCATGGAAGAAAAATCATGTTGGAGATAGGAAATTGCATGTAGTAATGATATAAATGGAAATCTGTAAATCCCCCTTCATATGTAGAGGTTGAACCACGGATTTATGATGTTTTAGAAGAAGAAATTATGGAAAAAGATTGATTAGAACAAAGTTAAATAAATTTCTAGGGTTCATAAGGTTTATATAAGTTTTGCCCCTTTTAATCCATGGTTATTGATGAAAATTCACATGCTTTACGTAGAAGATTGTTAGTTTGGGTTTATAATGTTTGTAGTACGAATTTCTTGGAGTTTGGGTGTTAAAAATCTGAATTTGTTTGAGGTTGGATGATAGAACCCGTAATTGTTAATCTGCAGAATTCACATACCTGTTTGATCGATCGATCGAACCAGGAGTATCGATCGATCGACGCATCGATCGATCGAGCCCCTGCCATCGATCGATCGACCCCTTCTGGCAGACTCATATTTCCCCTTTGTAAATAGTTAAATTCAAATTAAATGAGTAAAAATATTTGGACATCCTTATTAAAATATTTTGGGAGATAAAGAGGACCAGTAGGACTTATTAATAATTATGAGACCTTTAATGTAAGACGAGATTTGCATTTTTGGGATGTTTACATATAAGGGACGATAGAATTTCGTATTAAAGGGAGAGACGCGTAAGATAGTTACAGTGTAAAATAGATGAGTACCTACTGAATTCTACACTTGGGAGGATAGATTCCATGAGTGTTACGTAGTAAGTTGGAATAATCCCTCAAACTAAAAGTAAGAGACGAACCGTTATAAGTGATAACTAAATAATGAGAAACAAGGATAAATGTTATAATTATGGGTTATGAGATGAACCTAAATTTGACATAAAAAGAGTAGTATATTTACATGACTGTGTTTATGCATATACTATATATATGTGAAAGTCATGCCCGCGCTACTTGCTATCCCTGAGGTTACCGCGCTTGGACAGTCTTATCTCGATGTGACCTTTACGGGGGATACTGATTTGTACCCAAGAAGATAGGAATCCTAGGTACAGGCTATCGTATCGATAGTCACGGTCCTAAGAGACGCGAGGATATGTGCCGACCTCTTGGACTTGGAAACTATATGCTTCGCCTCAATATTGTGTGTGTATGTATTAATACAGTTCGAGAGTGATTCCGAACTTGTATTTCCCTTATTACGAGTGATACGGGGATTGGATAGCAGAGTATGCCCGCACCATAATTTTTATGTGGGGTGATGTTAGAATATATATATTATACGAGTATTTAATATATATATATATATATATATATATATATATATATATGAATTTATGAAATTTGGAACTTCTTACTGTGTTTATGGCAAGTAAGAAATGAATAATGACTTCAAATTGGAAATGCTTGTTTTGAAAAGTATAATAGGACACTGGGAAACTTTATTAATAAATAAAGTTAAAATGAGAGCTTTGTTACTAAATGAAATTATCCTCTTAAACAATTCAATTGTTCAGGTTTAAATCTTACGAGTAACCTAAGATAAGTTAAACCGTTGGGAAGGTTAGTGCAATAAGCATGCACATTAGAAGAGAGGTGAGAATTTTTCAAGGGAGTGCCGCACTAATATGTTGTTGCATTGGCCTATAAACATTTTAAATACTTGCTAGACAAATTTTAAATCATTTTCACAATCGGGCTCTGACCTGTTTCTATTTTCCCTTTCTCTCTTGTATATATATGTATATATTACAGGTGCCCAGCCACAGGGGCGTCTTGCATAGGATCCTTTGGAAGGAACGTGCTGCAGCTTAGGTGGGATTTGCATGCCTCTTGCTTAGACGACCTCATTCATTTGATTTTACTCTTAGCCTTATTTATTTCAGTTGGGCTTGTGTCGCACTTTCCATTATTCAGTTGTTTTATTGGATATTGTAATCCATTTATTTCCAGTACTTGCACTTTGGGATTTATTATTGCCAGGTTGTTTTCATTTAAAGTATTAAATGTTGGATTCAATTAGTTGAATGTTTGATTATTTGGATTACATGTTCCAGGATAGTTGTGGTGTGACTATTAAATTGTGAATTATGCAAAGTTTTAAATGTTGGTTTATATAAAATAAAATTTGGAAAGTAAAGTCTAAAATGGTTTTGACACTTAGCTTAATTATTTAGGGCGTTTAAATTGGAAAAGTATTTTTCGACAGTGATGTTAAGAATGAACCAACTGTTCACCTTGAATTTAATTTAATAAAGGAGTGATCGCCCGGTATTTAACTAGGCGGGGTGTCACAGGTGGTATCAGAGCATCAGGTTCTAGTGTCCTTAGGATCTATACGGCTTATCTCATTTCCAGCATAGCGTCTTTGACTTAGAGCCCTAACATTAGGAATGTTGTATTCATCTTTATGAGTTGGAAATTCTTGCTTCTGCGATTTGTCGATGTGAGTATTGAACTTATTCAGATTAAATTTTAATTTTCAGATGGCCCGTCAGGACGAACAAGATAAGACCATTGGGGAAGTCAATGAGCAAGGACAACTCACACCTCTGGTGCCTCCGAAAGGGGTACCAATCACCGAATTTGCGGGCATTGTGGCACAAGCAGTTACCAATGCAATCTTACAGTACCACGACCACAACATGCAGCTTAGAGGAGGCAAAAGACACAGAGAGGCTGATCAAATTCATGTGACTAAAGTTGATAATTATGCGAAGGCACCGAAATTTCGACATCAACCCACTCAAGACCGAGACAGTTCTAGAGGTAACAAAATATTTGTAAAGGGCCAAAAGTGTCAGGGACAACAAAGTCAGGGTCAGAATGAACTCACGAAGAAGTGTTTCAGTTGTGGAATGGACGGTCACAAACGTCAATCTTGTTTGAATCAGACTGGGGAGAAACTACAACCCGACCAGCGAAGAATTTCGGGACTCTGCTACAAATGTGTACAGCCGGGTCATAAGTGGAGGGATTGTCCTCACCCTGACATAGTTTTTTCACAAATTTCTCATCAAGGCCAGCAAGACCAGGGAAAAAGCGAGAGTAGTCAACAACGAAGTGAATTGAGGCAGTTTCGAGGGAGGTGCTTCCAATGTGGCAGAAATGGCCATAGGCGTCAGGATTTCCCAGAGAGGAATAGGGCCCCATGGAAGCAAAGTGCCTGTAATAAACCACAGAAGCCAGCTCCATCATCAATTCCAACAGCCTCAGTTCAGGAGAGGCAGTTACAGTATGGACGTGTTTGTAACACCCATCAGATAAAAGGTATGTCCTCTATACCCGGTGTTATGGGTTGAATTTTATTTGATACTGGGGCGACGCACTGTTTTATAGCTACCCATTTTGCGAAGGCCTTAGGATTATTAGTCACAGCAGAGAGCACTGTGACGTGTGTAAACTCACCACTGGGAAATGGTTCGCTTATTTTATTTATATGCCGGGGTGTGGGGGTAGAGATTGGTAGCTTGGTATTGCCTGCAGACAGGTTAGTCTTAGATATGCCTGAGCATGACATTATTGTCGGTATGGATTGGCTCGCTGCTTACAGGGCCATAATAGATTGTTTTGGTTGAAGTATTATTTTTGCCATTCCGGGGCAAGAGATGTTTGTAGTGGCGATGCCTCGCCTAGAGGGAGGCTCGACCGCTCATTTGTATTACATAGAGGAGGAAACCTCTAAGGAGGTTGTGGTTCCCTTAGACTCGATCCCAGTTGTTCGTGAGTATTCTGATGTATTTCAGGAGATACCAGGCCTACCCCCCAGTCGAGAGATAGACTTTATCATAGATTTATTACCGGATACTAGACCTATAGCACACGCTCCATACCGTATGGCTCCGACGGAGATGCGAGAGTTACGGGATCAGATAGAGCAGCTGTTAGGTCAGGGCTTCATTCGCAGGAGTACCTCACCTTGGGGCGCTCCAGCATTATTTGTGAAAAAGAGAGATGGTTCACTGAGGCTATGTGTGGACTACCGGGAGTTGAACAAGGTCACGATACGGAACAAGTATCCGTTGCCTCGAATCGATGATATGTTCGACTAGCTGAGGGGAGAAACTTTCTTTTCGAAGATAGATTTGAGGTCGGGGTACCATCAGCTACGTATTAGGGAGCAGGATGTTTCAAAGACTGCTTTCTTAATGAGATACGAGTCCTATGAGTTCAGAGTGATGCCATTCGGACTCACAAATGCTCCAGCCGTATTCATGGACTTAATGAACCGAGTGTTCAGATAGTTCTTGGATCAGTTTGTCATCGTCTTCATAGATGACATTCTGATACATTCACACTCCAATGAAGATCATGCCGAGCACTTGGGGTAGGTTCTTGAGACTCTACGAGAGCATCAGCTGTATGCTAAGTACGAGAAATGCGGGTTCTGGTTGCGAGAATTACAGTTCTTGGGACATGTTGTTTCTGAACAGGGGATAGCAGTTAACCCGAGTAAAGTGTCAGCGGTGAGGGAGTGGGGACAGTCCACGACACCGATAGAAGTGCGTAGTTTCTTGGGGTTAGTCGGATACTACAGGAGATTCATTTGGGTATTCTCTAAAATAGCGGGTCCATTGACGAACCTGACTCGCAAAGGGGTACCATATGTTTGGGATGATGCTTGTCAATTGGCTTTCAATGAGCTGAAAGACAAGCTTACTTCAGCATCGGTCCTTGCTTTACCTAAGCCGGGTGTGGAGTACCTCGTTTACACCGATGCCTCTTTACGGGGACTTGGGGGAGTACTTCAGCAGGAGGAAAAGGCTATAGCTTTTGCCTCCCGTAAGCTTAAGCCGCATGAGAAGAATTACCCCACCCACGACCTGGAGTTAGCAGCGGTCATTTTTGCATTGAGGATATGGAGGCACTATTTATTGGGGGAGAGATTCCGCTTGTTCACAGACCACAAGTCACTGCAGTACCTGTTCACTTAGCGAGAGCTGAATATGCATCAGCGCAGATGGTTAGAGTTTGTTAAGGACTATCAGTTCGACATACAATACCATACGGGGAAGGCCAACGTAGTTGCTGATGCGTTGAGCCGTAGATCGGTAGACGATGTAGCTAACGTCTGGAAAGCAAAGTGGAAGGAGTTGGGTCACCAGGACGCAGTAGCCCGTTCCTTCATATCTGTTATGACAGTGACACCCGAGATTGTTACGAGGGTGATACAGGCACAGACCACAGACCCGTTTTGCCAGGAGCAGATTGTACAACTTTTAGCTGAGGGTGCTAAGTCCTATTCTGTTAGTTCTGATGGGGGTTTGAGGTTTAATGGGAGATTAGTGGTCCCAGAAGGATCAGAATTACGTCATGCAGTGATGACCCAGTCTCACGGGTCCCGATTTGCAGTACATCCTGGGGGAGATAAGATGTACCATGATATGAGACAGCAGTACTGGTGGAGTGGGATAAAAAAGGATATTGCTGAGTTCGTATCCAAGTGTTCTACCTCCCAACTGGTAAAGGTGGACCATCAGAAACCGTCAGGGTTACTTCAGTCATTGGAAATACCCGCGTGGAAGTGGGAGAGTATTTCCATGGATTTTATTACAGGGTTGCCTACATCACAGCGGGGCCACGACTCCATCTGGGTGATTGTGGACCGTTTGACCAAGGTGGCTCATTTTCTGCCAGTGCAGACAGATTATACCACGGGTCAATATGCTCAGTTGTTTATTGCTGAGATTGTGAGATTACATGGGATGCCCCTGAATATTGTGTCAGATAGAGACAAGATTTTCGTGTCACGTTTTTTGGAAAGCTTTCAGGAGGCTATGGGTACTGAGTTGAGGTTGAGTTCAGCTTATCACCCACAGACAGATGGACAAACAGAGCGTACTAATCAGATGCTGGAGGATATGCTACGCATGCGTGTCCTTGATTTTGGAGGAGGTTGGGAGCCATATCTTCCATTGGTAGAGTTCACTTATAATAACTCTTATCAGTTCACGATTGGCATGGATCCATTCGAGGCTTTGTATGGAAGGCCTTGCCGTTCCCTAACTTGTTGGCTAGAGGTGGGGGATAACAAGTTGCTAGGACCAGAGGTGATTCAGGAAACCTCCGTTAGGGTTGAGATGATCAGGAGTCGCATTCGAGTAGTCCAGGACAGACAGAAAAGCTACGCCAATGTGAAACGGTTATTCCGAGCTTTTAATGTGGGGGACCAAGTATTACTGCGAGTATCTCCTACGAAAGGAGTAATTAGGTTCGGTAAGAAAGGTAAATTGGCCTCGAGGTACGTGGGACCATTTCCCATTATCGAGAGGATTGGTTCGGTGGCATACAGATTGGGTCTGCCACAGCATTTGCATCACATCCATGATGTATTCCACATCTCATCGTTGAGACGATACCTTCAGCATGATATGCCCCATACTCACATCGCGATAGATGAGATAGACTGACAGCCTGACAGCTCTTACGAGGAGAGACCGGTGGCTATCCTAGACCATAGCGAGAGGAGATTGAGGTCGAAGGTAGTTCCACTTGTACGGGTCCAGTGGGAGCATCATAATGTGGAGGAATCCACTTGGGAGCGCGAGGCAGATATGCGCGAGAGATACCCAGATTTATTCTTACCAGGTATGCCTTAATTCACGAATTTCGGGACGAAATTCAGTTATTAAGGGGGAAGTATGTAATACCCTGTATTTTATGCTCTATTAATTTGGGGATTTATTAAATTTAATGTGAATTATTAATTTAATATAAATCCGGAAATTAATTATTTTATAATTATTAACGTGATGTGAGTTAGTAATTATGGGAAACTTGTTGAATATTACAAATGAGTAAAGTAATATAATATTGGTTATATTAAATGTCAAGAGTGAAAAAAATGACAATTTTGAAAATTTGAGTCGGGACGCGCCCGTGTCGCGTCGGGACTAAATATTGATTAATAAAAGTGAATAAATTATAAGTCGCTTGTATGGTCGTTTTGAGTGCGCCAAAGTGTCCGGAAGGGTCGAGATAGTCAGAAAAGTGTACTCGAGGGTTTAGTTTGGGTCTTGGGGCGTTTTTAGGATTATTTAGCGCCCCGGGAGGGCATTTTGGACATTTTGTAATTTTGGGCAATTAAACCCACGAATTTTCAAGGGTTATATCAGATGTCTAAGGTTGCCTTCTAGGGTTAACACAATCAAAGATAAGTGACGGCCATAGGAGAGGGAAGGAGAGAGTTTACCAAGGGGTTCTAGGCCGAAAATTTATCCGGTTGCACCGCCACCACCACCAACCCGTAAATCGCGCGACGGGGAACGCAACCACACCAAATTTGTCCACAAATCAGAACTCTGAAATTTCCAGGCAAGTGTCTATCTTGCTTATTTACGTTAATGCATCACTCATGTTAGTTTAGGGTTGATTAGGATGAGTTTCATGGAAGAAAAATCATGTTGGAGATAGGAAATTGCATGTAGTAATGATATAAATGGAAATCTGGAAATTCCCCTTCATATGTAGAGGTTGAGCCACGGATTTATGATGTTTTAGAAGAAGAAATTATGGAAAAAGATTGATTAGAACAAAGTTAAATAAATTTCTAGGGTTCATAAGGTTTATATAAGTTTTACCCCTTTTAATCCATGGTTATTGATGAAAATTCACATACTTTACGTAGAAGATTGTTAGTTTGGGTTTATAATGTTTGTAGTACGAATTTCTGGGAATTTGGGTGTTAAAAATATGAATTTGGTTGAGGTTGAATGATAGAACCCGTAACTGTTAATCTGCAGAATTCGCATACCTGTTTGATCGATCGATCGAACCAGGAGTGTCGATCGATCGACGCATCGATCGATCGAGCCCCTGCCATCGATCGATCGGCCCCTTCTGGCAGACTCATATTTCCCCTTTGTAAATAGTTAAATTCAAATTAAATGAGTAAAAATATTTGGACATCCTTATTAAAATATTTTGGGAGATAAAGAGGACCAGTAGGACTTATTAATAATTATGACACCTTTAATGTAAGACGAGATTTGCATTTTTGGGATGTTTACATATAAGGGACGATAGAATTTCGTATTAAAGGGAGAGACGCTTAAGATAGTTACAGTGTAAAATAGATGAGTACCTACTGAATTCTACACATGGGAGGATAGATTCCATGAGTGTTACTTAGTAAGTTGGAATAATCCCTCAAACTAAAAGTAAGAGACGAACCATTATAAGTGATAACTAAATAATGAGAAATAAGGATAAATGTTATAATTATGGGTTATGAGATGAACCTAAATTTGATATAAAAAGAGTAGTATATTTACATGACTGTGTTTATGCATATACTATATATATGTGAAAATTATGCCCGCGCTACTTTCTATCCCTGAGGTTACCGCGCTTGGACAGTCTTATCTCGATGTGACCTTTACGAGGGATATTGATTTGTACCCAAGAATATAGGAATCCTAGGTACAGGCTATCGTATCGATAGTCACGGTCCTAAGAGACGCGAGGGTATGTGGCGACCTCTTGGACTTGAAAACTATGCTTCGCCTCAATATTGTGTGTGTATGTATTAATACAGTTCGAGAGTGATTCCGAACTTGTATTTCCCTTATTACGAGTGATGCGAGGATTGGATAGCAGAGTATGCCCGCACCATAATTTTTATGTGGGGTGCTGTTAGAATATATATATTATACGAGTATTTAATATATATATATATATGAATTTATGAAATTTGGAACTTCTTATTGTGTTTATGGCAAGTAAGAAATGAATAATGACTTCAAATTGGAAATGCTTGTTTTGAAAAGTATAATAGGACACTGGGAAACTTTATTAATAAATAAAGTTAAAATGAGAGCTTTGTTACTAAATGAAATTATCCTCTTAAACAATTCAATTATTCAGGTTTAAATCTTACGAGTAACCTAAGATAAGTTAAACCGTTGGGAAGGTTAGTGGGATAGGCGTGCACATTAGAAGAGATGTGAGAATTTCTCAAGGGAGTGCCACACTAATATGTTGTTGCATTGACCTGTAAACATTTTAAATACTTGCTAAACAAATTTTAAATCATTTTTACAATCGGGCTCTGACCCGTTTCTATTTTCCCTTTCTCTCTTGTATATATATGTATATATGACAGGTGCCCAACCATAGGGGCGTCTTGCATAGGATCCTTTGGAAGGAACGTGCTGCAGCTTAGGTGGGAGTTGCATGCCTCTTGCTTAGACGACCTCATTGATTTGATTATACTCTTAGCATTATTTATTTCAGTTGGTCTTGTGTCACCCTTTCCATTATTCAGTTGTTTTATTGGATATTGTAATCCATTTATTTCCAGTACTTGCACTTTGGGATTTATTATTGCCAGGATGTTTTCATTTAAAGTATTAAATGTTGGATTCAATTAGTTGAATGTTTGATTATTTGGATTATATGTTCCAGGATAGTTGTGGTGTGACTATTAAATTGTGAATTATGCAAAGTTTTAAATGTTGGTTTATATAAAATAAAATTTGGAAAGTAAAGTCTAAAATGGTTTTGACACTTAGCTTAATTATTTAGGGTGTTTAAATTGGAAAAGTATTTTTCGACAGTGATGCTAAGAATGAACCAACTGTTCACCTTGATTTTAATTTAATAAAGGAGTGATCGCCCGGTATTTAATTAGGCGGGGTGTCACAATTGTCTCTTCCCCTTCTTAATTTTGTCTTCCTTTATAGTTGCCCATATCCGTCCCGCTACCTTACCCATTTGTCTATTCCCCTTATTAATATTTTTTGCAATAGCCTTCTCAAATATTTAAATTGAACTCTTCCTCTACCTTACTCATATATATCCCTTATTTTTTTTACGCTAGATGTTATCCATATCTATCCATTCCAATGGATGTTCTCTCACATGAATCCATCAACAAGAGGAAATGAACAGTCCTTATGATCTAGAATATATATATATATATATATATATATATATATATATATATATATATATATATATATATATATATATATATATATATATATATATATATATACGCCCTTTATTATTTATTTTGCATATTTTGGGATGATCGTTAACAGTGACTTATACCAATACGATTTGGCCCACCATGAAGCTAGGTTTTGCTCAAATAAACGTAAGTATATATCTCTCCATAAACAAACCATCCCTTTCATTTATCTAAGAAACTAAATCTCTCCCTTTTCTCTCCTTTAAGTAGTGACTCTTTGTGAGAAATTCTTCCATAGCATGTATTTCAGTGCTTTGTGTTATCAAGAGGACCAAAATTTCCATTTTGTGTTTAAGTATGTTTATGTATTGGATTGAAGGTATATATTTAATGGTGTTCATGGATTAAAATTTTGAAAATCAATTTGAACTTTTAGTTTTCGGCATTGAAAATGCTAATACCTTTTACTCCCATTATTTATGGTTTTCCGTGTTCATGAATAAAGCTAAAATCATATTTTACTTATGCTTTTCACGAGTTTATTTTTCTTTTAAATGTTTTTGAGTTTATGATTCATTAGTTTGAATGGATTTTAATGTCTTGGATGTTCAAGATAATTTTTTATGCCCAACTGTTTATTCAGTTCGTAATAATAGTGATAGTATCAGGGACGAAGCCAGCCATGGCCCCCCTTAACTTCTAGAAAACTTCAAATAATAGCCCTGAAATTTTTATAATATATAACTTTTCTTGTCTAGAAATTATTAAATATCTATATATGGCCGCCCTTAACTTCAATTCCTAGCTTCGTTACTGGATAGTATATTGCTTGCATGATTCCCCATTAGCTTTCATGATTTCCTAATCAATCTCCCATGTTTTGATTTTTTTTAGAGTGGAAATGATAGTCATTTCGTTTGATCTGAATGGATATCTCACTCTCTTTACAATGTGTTTCTTAAGATGCGGAGTAAAATATATTTATCATATAATTACTTGGTTTCTTTTACCAAAGTTGGATCCACTTTATTTTTAAATTGAGTATAGTTTTTAATTGAATATATTTGTAAGCATCATCATGTGTTGCATTCTAAGCATAAGAAAATTTTGGCCCCTGGTAGTTTAAAATGAGTTATTTCACTTTTCTCTCTGTGTTCAATGACCTATCTTTCAAGTTTCATATTTGTATCTTTTTTTTTCTCAACATTATCTCTAATATGCATAAATTTTCATTGGTTTGATCCGATGAAAAATCAGTACATTTGATAGTAACTACAACATTCTCTTCCCGTTTTTATTAATTAAGTAGAGCAATTTTGAAGTGTTAACACTAAATCAATTATATTGTAAATATCCAGGTAAGAAACACATTTTTTTACTTTCAAATTTCGATGGAATGAATCTCACCTAATAATAACATTTTTTTATATATTCCTAACCACTTCTAATGTCACATTAATATAAATCAAGATTATATTGGTCTTTTAGAAAACATAACATTAAAGATCATTTCCTCCAGGTCCATTTTAGCGCTCTAAAAATTTCTTGCTTCTTATTCAATCATGGAGTATTTGATAGATGCTTTTATAAAATAGCATATCATGGTTATTAGGAATTTTTAGGATTTATCGTTATTAACACTACTCATTATTTGAGGGCTCATTATATGTAAATAAAAAATTTATTTAATAGTTATACACATTATTTTTTTAATTTTAAGGATTTACGTGATAAAATGCACTTATAATTGGGATTTGTAAATCTATTAGATATAAGTTGTTTGCTAAAACTTGTATAAGTTGTTTGTTAAAATGCTTACAAAAGTTCACTATTTGTTTTGTTTTGTTTTTCTAGAGAGCCATGGAGATCCCTTGAACTTTTCAAATTATGAACTGTTGTAATCAAATTGGTTGGTTTCATCCATTTTCGAAATTATTTAACTATAACTTCTATGCTACGGAGGAAACTTAAAAACGTAATTGTGCCATATGTATATGTATATATTTTGGATTTATATCTTAGAATTTACCTACACATTATACCTTTTTGAAACTATATTAGATGAAGTTATCACCCAAATATTACATTTGTTTGTTGTTAATTGTATGTTGAAAACTAGAACGAAAGATCTACAATTAATTGAACTTTTAATGTAAGATATTTCAAATAATTGTACACAATAAATTTTTTATTAACCTATAAATTTCTATTCTTATACGTTGGATTGCTTTGTCAAAAGAATTATGCATTGTCTGTGCATCGCGCGAGGTTGAGAACTAGTACTATGATTTAAAAATGGGATCTCCTCCAAGTTGTTTCCCATGTGTCCACAATAAAGAACCTTGAGAATGTAAAATCACTTAAAAATCTCTGATATCAATTTGTAGGCCCCTTTTTCATATGTGCTTGAAGGATGTCAAAACAATTTCTTTAAAAAAATCTTTTTCCAAATTTTAACTTGGACAAATTTTGTGAATCGATTTCAATTAAGTCCAATTTAATCTTGTTTAATCCTAAACATGCATCTACGTGATTAAAGAAAGTAAAATAAATAAGTTTAAAATGCCAGATGTACGAGTAAACCACAATGGGAAGAAGCCTCGGACGGCTTAAGCCAGACAATCACTATGATGTGGAGTTTGCAAAGGAAGACATATAGACTTACACAATGACTCGATCCCCACAAGCCTCCGCTCCGCCACAGTGCCCACACAAAAATCCTTCTACGAAACCTGTCCACAGCACACCCGCCCACGAGTGCCTCGGTGCCCACCGATTCAGCTTGACAAACAGTCTATGATTCGAAACACGGACTCCTCCGTTTCTTCACCGCAAAACCTAATGATCAATGTTTAAAGTGATGAACAAACCCAGATTGTGCAAATAAGATCTCTATAGCAATAGTATATGAAAGCGCGAATCTTTCAAACTCTAAGGATGGTTTTAATCATAAAAAATCTTAGAAAACTTTTGTGCAAAAAAATGAAACTATTAAGCTGTAATTTGGTTCTGCACTCCTTGCGAAATTCCGAGATAAAAATTCTTTATATAAAAAATTTAAGTCGGTATGTCGTTTTAATGAGATCCACAAGTCGTTCTAATGACTGTGAGATGTCGTTCGAACGACACCACATGTCGTTTGAACCACCAAAACCTAAGTTGGTATTTCATACGACTCTAAACTATAGTTATCTCAGAATAAACAAAGATAAAACATTTTAAAATCATTTTAAATAAAATTTCAATCCTTTAAAACTCTTTTCGAACCTTATAAACATAATGCGTTCATACCTGAGAGATCGAAATGCAATGAAGAGGTGAAACGTGCACCAATAAAACTCGATATGATAAATCTTTAAATATTTATTGTTGTCTTCTAAACAAACACGTCATAGAATTTATGGGAATCGTGATAATATAAAAATCTATCTATGACTCAAATAATTTTTGTTCCCAGAATAAGTCAATTACATACAAATGAACTCAATTAGAAATTTTGTCCTTACAAATCTCCCCCTTTGACTCTTCCGGGACAAAACCCAAACAGTGAATTGCCTAAGTTGGGTCGTCAAGTCGTATGACACCTAAATCCCATACCATAAAATCCAAAAGAAAAAACACATGACAAGACTAGTATATGCAGGTCCGATAAGCATGAGGTGTCTGAATGTGATGTAGTCTTAAAATCTCTACTCTCTAACGAATACCTACACACATGAAACAGACAAATACCGAGTGAAGTATTGAGGAACAAATGATGTATAAAAATACTAATATGTAAAACAAATCATTTGTTAAACAAATGAGCAAATCAGGACACCAATTTGTAATCAAGATACCAATTTGTGCAATATAACATGATACCAATAAAATATGAACATATGATCAAAGTCATGATACCAATATGTAAAGATAAACATACGTGCTCATCTCAAACAAACTCCCCCTATATCACATACATCTCTCCCCCTTTTTCTCTCGAATATACAATAAGTGAAAACGATAAACAATCATATCTAGAATGAAATAATCAATAAAGTATATCTAGATAAACATGAATCTATATAATCAGTTAAAAATAATCAGAAGATACCAACTCTTAGGTAATGAACAGTCACAAATAATGAATCATCAATTTAAGCAACGATGTGACTAAACGGATCAATGCAGCATAAGAATCAACACATGAATAATTAATATCGACTGCATGAAAACTCTCCAAATGAACCTAGAAGTACCGAAACAGAAAGATGTAATCATATATATGAAGCAGGTACAAAAGCAGAATAGGTCGTTTGAACGACTAAGCCATGTCATTTGAACGATAGAATTAAGTCATTTGAACAAGGTCTAAAAATGACCCAAAGCAGTAAGTTGTCGTTTGAAGTATCTTTCTAACGACCCTAAAAATGACCATCTAATGACCATCTCGGATAAAAATTATCGCCTCAAAAAACGTGTTGTTAGTATCAAACTTCGAATGACTTGGACTTGTCATTCGAACGAAGTCCAAAATTCATTTGAATGACTTCAACAAACTCTGTATTCCAGTCCCAAAAATATTAAAGCTTTGCCGAGTGAAAAAAATTTCATGAAAATAGGTACTAGAGATACGAAACAGTAGCAAAACAGATTCAAAACTGAAAAATAAAACAAGTAAAACAATGTGAGTTTCATGTTAACATAGTATCAATGAGCTCAAACATGGATATGGAATGAATTTGTGTGAACTATAACAAATGAATCACAATATGAACACATCAAAACGATTAAAAAGATCTAATCGATAGCTAAATGTCATCAAACTTAATTTTAGCCATATGACAATAAATAAATTTAGCTAAATGAACTAAACAAACAATATGCACACAAATCCAAAATTTTTACGATTCTACAAACAATAGCATTATGATACGATTTTCAACATTAGGATTCGTGGTATAAACCCGTTTAATTTTCCAACCAAACACCCTCAAATATTCATATATTCATTTTCAAGCTCTTTTGAGGTTTCTATTTTTCTCAACTTGGAGCAATCCTACTGGCCCTTTTGTGGCATATGATTCTTTTTATTGCCTTAATTTTCTTCTCGGGCTCTTTTAAACGGTGGATTTCATGATGAGTTAATTGTACTCTCATATCCCTTTCCCATGAACACTCATTATTTTTTCAATAATCATCCTCACGGTAAACGGTTCGTACTTACACACCTCTTCCTAAGTCTTATTACGCATAGATGACAAAATTGAGATAAAAACGTCTCACCAAGTTCAAATACGCATGAGATGCCAAACATTCATATAAACTCGTGCATGTGTGCAATAATGGCATATATACAAAGTCGAATCCAAATGAATATCAACTTCGAAACAATCCCATTAATCAGTGGTTAAGATCATTCAACACATTAACAATTATGATCAAATGTCCTAGCCACATGGAAAATGAAATAATGGGGGTCCAAGCAGACCAATATGCCACATCAAACATGAAAACTCACGACATAAAAGAATATCGAAAATCTTTTTGTGTTTTTCTACAAATATTTTTGACTCAAAAAGTAAAATCTTTTTGTATTTTTCAAAAATATATAAAATAAAAAATCTTTTTGTATTTTTCAAAAAAAATTATCAGGCATAACACCAGCAAGATATAAATCATGAAACAAAGACTAGGGTATGACAAAGATAACCAACACAATCATCTATAAGAAATTGCATGTCAAGTATCATGTGCTAGCATGTGATAATCGACCAACGAAGCATTTAGCATCTCCAAAATAGATTTCTTAACCCAAACAGGTGTATACCTACTAAAACGGGTTTTGGGAACCAACGGGACACTACATTTAAACTTCCAGAGGTCTTGTCTGAGATCATAGGAAAAATGCTTAAGGTGACCTTACCTACCACAATGCGAATATGTGTAAACACGATAAGGAATGAGACCCTTAAGTTGACCTTTTCTAACACCCTGGGATGTGGTTGACGCTCTAAAACAAACAATGGTTTTGGATTTAACATTCAAACCACTAGAATAAGATAAGCTACTACCATTATTACTTGATTTGCTTAAATCATTTTTCAACTTCAAAATTTTGGACTCAAGTAAAGAATTAGACTCCTCAAACTTTCGAGACTCCTTGTTTAGATATTCAATTAACCTTAGAATGTTATCTCGTTCCCCCTCAATGTGATCGAGCTTATCCCTAAGAGTCTTTTCACGTGCCACAAAATCATTAATCAAAATATTTTCATCAACGACACAAACTTTATAATTTTTAAAGTCCTTTAACTCTTTTTCTAAAATGAAGACTCGATTATCACTCTCTTCCTTGGCCAAAATTAAAGATTTAAAGTTATCATACAAATCGCAAACTTCTCACGAATGGCATCTCTTTGAGTTTGAAATATTTGCAAACATTCAATCATATGTTTAAAAAGAGAATTTTCTTCTTCAAAATTTCAATTCGTTTTGCAAACTTCAAATTCAAAAGATTTAATTCAATAAAACTTTGAGAATCCATTGAGAGAAAAAAACAAGAGAGATAAACAAATAATCACCAAACAAGCACAAAAATAAGGATCTACACAAAAACCAAATGCAACCCACTCTAATACCAATTTGAAAATTTAAAATCGTTTAAAAAGCTCTAATATCAATTTGTAGACCCCTTTTTCAAATGTACGTTAAGGATGTCAAAATAATTTTATTTCAAAAAATATTTTTCCAAATTTAATACGCACCTTTACAAAGGATGACAGATAGACTTACACAACGACTTGATCCCCACAAGTCTTGATGCTCTTCTTCTCTTTAACCGCTCATCCACAATGCCCACGTAGAAGTCCTTCTACGATACCTGTCCAGAACACATGCGCCCACGAGTGCCTCGGTGTCCACCGATGCAGCTTGGCAAATCGTCTATGATTCAGAAACGGACTCCTCCGTTTATTCACCGCAAAACCCAATGGTCAATGTTCAAAGTGATGAACAAAACCAGATGGTGCATACAAAATCTCTACAGTAATAGTATATGAAAGCTCGAATCTTTTAAACTCTAAGGATCATTTTAATATTTGAAAACCTTAGAAAAATTTTGTGCATACAACGAAACTGTTAAACTATAATTTGGTTCTGCACTCCTTATGAAATTCTGAGATAAAAAATCTTTAAATAAAAAATTTAAGTCGGCATGTCATTCTAACGAGATCCATAAGTCGTTCTAATAACTGTGAGATGTCGTTCGAACGACATCACATGTCATTTGAACCACCTAAACCTAAGTTAGTGTCTCGTACGACTCTAAATTGTAGTTATCTCAGAATAAACGAAGATAAAACATTTTTAAAATCCTTTTAAACATTTTAAATAAAATTTCCATCCTTTAAAACTCTTTCCGAACTTCATAAACATAATACATTCATAACTGAAAGATCGAAATGCAATCAAGACGTGAAATGTGCACCAATAAAACTCGGCATGATTAATTTTTGAAGTTTTGCCGCTACATCTTTTAAACATACATGTCATAGACTTTATGGGAATGGTGAAAATATAAAAATCTATTTATGACTCAAACAAGTTTGTTTCGAGAATAAGTCAATTACATACAAATGGACTCAATTGGAAATTTTGTCCTTACAAACCTTTTCATTAAGAACAAGCATCCATTTGCTCTTATATTTGTTCCAGTTGCTCCATATTAAATGACGACACTTTTCCTTTTTATTCCTTTGCCATTTAAAGGTTTGAATCATTTAAGCATCTATTTATTTCTCTCTCCTCCAAACCCACCAATCCCTATCCTCTTCATTTTAAACCAAGCAAAAGGATGCTGTTAAAACCCAAACATGTTTCTTCCTCGTGCTTGTTTACCCATATCATAGATGGCTTCCTTAAAACAATGTGACCACCTTTGTTCTCCCATGTCATTGAAAGGTTTAATCTTTATTATTTTAATTTAATATAACTTCCCACTCAATTAACTATGTGCAAGTAATGGTTTGTTAGATAAATAAAAAATGATTGCTTGAGGGGCCGCCAATATGACTTCATCAATCACTCCCAGAATCTATTATGCTAGTTCCCTTAAAAATGATGATCACCCCCAAACTGAAGCTATCAAAAAATAAAGCCTTTCATTTTACCTGTTGAATCTACCGGAGTTATACTATCAAGAAGACACTCCATTTGTCAAGATCACTAATGATGTTTATAAGGAATCACTTCGGTCTTGCAAATCTACATTGTTAGGCCGTCTGGTGTTGTTAAAAAATAAAAAATCTATCACTGTAGAGGAGCTGAAGAATAAGCTTTCTTTTGTCTGGAATCCGATACTACAATGAAAACTTACACCCAAAGGTAAAGGTTTCTATAGTTTATTTTTTGAATCTGTAATGGATCAAAATGCATGGATGTGTGGACCCATTCATTTTCATCTAGGCCTTTTCAAACCAATTAGTTGGTCCCTTAATGTCACACCCTCAAACTTTGTATCCTCCCTTGGCCATGTCTGGATTAGGCTGCTAGACCTGCCCGATGAATTTTGGCACCCCAGACTTTTGTAGGAAATTGCAAAAGGAGTCGGAACTCCCATTAGAATAGACCAAATAACTCTTGATAAAAAATATGGTCTATTTGCTAGGGTCCTAGTGAATATTGATTTTTCATATAATCTTCCCACATTGGTTGTTATTGAGCATGGTGATAAGAAAACCCCTATCAAGATTGAGTATGAAAAACTACCATCTTTATATGACCATTGCAAATGTGTGGGTCATTCTATGATTAATTGGAAATTCATCCATAAATTGGTGCATCCTCCTAAACGATACTCTCAGAATCATAATATCAGTCAACAAAAAATCCAAATCAAGAGAACATTCCACCTCATCAACATGATTCGGATAACACTGAGTTTCAATATTGTTGTGCCCTGGCTAACACCAACACTGAGGCAGATTTTATCGGCATGGTTAAAAAATCTTTTATGTCCTTTGATTTCCTATCAGGTTAGAAGTTGCCTTCTTTTGTTGTGACCGATACAGATCCAGTTGTGCCAGATTTGATTGAGAAGGAGTATATAAATCCAATGGGTACTCTTACGAAGTCAGTGGAAAGAATCTTTTCCAGTGATGAAAAATATGGTCAAGTGGACGGTGAGATTCAACATAATAACCGTATCCCAAAAAATCAGGATTCTAAACTCCCCGAAATATGTGGAGATACACAAGCGCAAGCAGGTAATTTTTTTTAAGACCAGCACGTGATTACTAATGAAGAAAACGTGGTAAATGAGAGGGCAAAAAATTCAACACATGAGTCAATAATGGTAAATGTTAGTCCAAAATTTTCGGGTAAAAGTAATACAGACTCAATGTATGAGTTCTTACAATTAGCTGAAATCTATGAGAATATTACTAATGAGAAAGAGGTAGCTTTAGATCATGGGGATAAGTTTAAAATTTTGATAAGTCAGCTAAGGACAATGTCTCCTTTAACTCTGATACTCCAAATATTTCGGAAAAAAAAGTTGAAAAATACAAGTGGAAAGTTGGAGAATAAAAATCAAAGCAATATTCATCACTTAATCTAACGCGATTCCATCGTTTTAATAGGGGATAAACTTATTTTGCGCAATGATCTATTTGAGACTTCATCTTCTGATGAAGACTCTAAAAGTGATGAAGACATAACAATAAGTGACGAGTTATCCCAAGTTAATCCTATTAGTGTACGAATTCATGACGACCGTGGCATTGATTTATTCGTGGATCTTCCCAAACTTGATTTCACATCTTCAGGGGATTCTGATCTTATTTTGAATGATGTAAATTCTACTATGGAAAAGGAAAATTGGAACGTCGTTCGCAAGAGAATGCAACCTAGAAATCGTAGGACCTAAATGGTTTTTAAATTGCTTTTAGATTGCTATTTCTTTTTTGCTAGTTTCATGCTTTAGCGCTTGTAAGTGCCCTTGGAAAGGCTTTTTATCCATCTATTAATAAAATATTTTCTTTAAAAAAAAGCATCTATTTCCTTACATATGCCATCGTGAGGTGACCACACTTCGACGAGAACTCACACACCTAATAATCATAGATGTCTTGCAATCCAACTTCATGTTTTATTAATATGCACAATACCTATCACCGTTAAATTCGAAGAATATAAAAAAGGTATTTCATGCAATTCATGTTTTGATATACTTTCTCACATTCCAATTAAATCGAAAATTTTCTATACAGGGTTTTCTGTATTCACAATTGCAATAGGTTGCATAGTTAGGATTCTACCCCATTTATGCATTTAAGTTTCTAGATACTTTCAATAAGTTTTTTTCCTTATATATACATAATTATTCCTACATGGATAATTATCAATAAGGTTGCATCAGTGAAAACGGGTTTTATATATATGTTTATGTGGTGACAAAAAATACAACATAAATTATATAAGAAAGCAATCATAATAAGATCAAGAAAAGCATGCAATCACAACACAATAATATACATGGTTCAGCAATTGCCTACGTCCACGAAGAGGTCTACTATTTTTTATTAAGTATCTCTCAAGAAGGTTTTCTTATTACATGCCCCAATGCCCCGGGCTAGGGTTTACAATTTATCAGTATTGAGATGCAGTTGTAACTCCCATAATAAGCCATGAATCCCTTGAATATCTCCCCGAGATTCTTAGAGATAGACTTGGTCTTATCTAAGGTTAGTTCCATAAACGTGGCCCATAAATTTGGGCCGAACATTGGATTAGCCCCTGTGGACGTGGTCGACTACTCTTATGGGCTGATCAGAAATAGGCACCCACAATTGCCCTTAAAAATTTTGGGCGATGAACTGGGCCCATAAGTTTTAAAATAAAATGTCTCCCCCTCAATGGCACACTTGTAATTTACAGAGTCAGAAGAAAATCAGTTTGCCATTTTGTAGGGTCTTAAAGCACCAAATATTCTTCGAGTTGTGTGAACTATCATTGGGGTGTTTAAACTTGAGTGTTGGGGAAACTCATTCGTCATTTCGTCGTCTTAGTGTGTATCGTACTTTCCAAGCTCTGTCCTTTGTCTCAGACTATACTGTGTTGCTGTGCGACCGAGATGATATATCAAGGAAGAACACTGAGCTCCATGAGGCCTTGAGATACTCATAGAAGGCCGTTAAGTCCTTTGAGAAAGCTTTGACTGACGCCAAATCTTCCTATGATCAGGAGAAGGCTGAGTTGGCAAAGAAGTTATTCGAGCTGCATAAAGCCTATAATCTTGTGATTGCTAACAAGTTGATTGTAGTAAAGACAAACAGGTTGTTAGCCGAGAAGATGATCAAGCTGGAGGAAGAGTCACCTACTGTTTAGGAGAGTGGGTATAATGAAGGATGGGAAGCAGCATATGATGACGCTGATCGTCAGATTGCCTACGTCCGTCGAGTAGGCTTCAAGAAGGGTTGTATCAAGCCCTAAATTTTGCTGGTGTTGTTGTTGATTCTCCCTTATTCTCTAAGCATTACCCGAGACCCAAACCTGTTATGGATGAGGAACCCCCCGCTGCTCAAGTCAATGTGGGATCTACTTCCCCTATTGTAGGTGATTCATCTGGTGATCAGGGAGTGATCTATGTTCCATGTGACGGTGATGTTCCATATACTGGGGTGGGTGAGGCTTCTAATAACCCTACTGCTGACAAGGGAAAAGGGCATTCCTCCTTAGACCAAGTTGAAGCCACCTGCTCTAACTTCTAGGCATTGTTTTTACGTTGCTTCTGAATATTTTATTCTTATTTTGTACTTGGCTGGTGCCACTTTATTTTAAATGAAAAAGAATGCTCTTGTTTTTCCACGAATTTATGTTGTTCTTATTACTTATTTTCGCTATCTATAGCTTGTCGATTTAGATAATTATATCCCTGCCAGTTCCCGTCAAGGTCTAATTCTTGGTCCAAACATAAGCGCCCAAGCACGCCGAGCTTTCGTAAACATCTGTAAGTCCCTTAGGGCAAGGAACAAGGATTACAAGGACCAATCCGAAGTGATAGGAAATGGAGGAAATTGGTGCCTCTATACAGAAAGAGATAAATGCTTTGAACGTAAAGTTACTGGATGGATCCGAAGTCAATCAAGTAGGGGAGGTCGTGTAGAGTGAAAATGATGCTCTCAAGAGAGAAATTTTGCGCCTAAAGGAAAATGCTCCAAGAAGTATTCCCCTAATCCTACGAGGATCCTCTTCGTCATCTGCGCATCGGGCTAGATTTGATAGTGATGCTTCTCAGAGGGATATTGTCGAGCTGAAGGAGGATTTTCGATGAACTTATGTAACTATTGTCGATATTCAAAGAGATGTCACGCGATTGCGACTTTTATTTTGAAAGGGTCCTAGACAGGTATGGGATGATGGCGATGACCAAGGCTGGACAGATGCCCCTGCAAGACTGAAAGATGCCGAGGACCTGGATTTTACTAGAGGGTGGCTGAGTGTTCTCAGGGAATTAAAGATTCCCAAGGATTTTGTCCTATTATATAAGCATCAAACCATTCCTCCAACCTGTAAGCAGAATTCCTTTCGGAGGGACGACCGTTGGATCCCCATGGACGCTATTCATGTGCAGCTATTAGAGCCGTGTTTAGAGGGAGCTGAGGAAGACTCAGTTCCTCATCCTAACAATGGTTGAAGAGCTCGAGTGGCAGATTATCTTTCTCGTCGCCCGGGACTTGCGTAGGCCTTAAAGAATTTCTCATTCTTATGTTGTAAATGTAATCATGTGATTTTGAATAAGGAATGTAATCGTTTATGTATGTTTTGAGCGTATGCCGACTAAACATGTGTTAACCTTACTAGTTGATTGCTTGTCACCCATACTTATGAACATAGTATAAATAATCAGTATAAAACTTTAATGACTTTGGGCACTTTAGCCGATTAAATGATATTGTGTTTGTGTCATCTCATATTTGAATATTCTTCCAGTCCAATATGCCTTAGCCATATCATTCCGTCCACTTTACCTTTTAGGTAGTGTCATCACACTTCCTTAGGCCTAACTAGGGTGATGGCGATAATACACCTGGTTGATGGGCCATTCGCCTGAGCAGGATTTTTCAGCCAAACTGAGTTGGCGACCAACCTAAGTTGGCTTTATTTCCTAAGGGTCCCTTGTAGGTCTTTAATTATTATCGAAGAAACCTGAGAGGCCAGTTATGTTTTTGGACAAAGGCCTGAGGAAGGTCACTTGTTAACCTTGCTTAATATGTTTTAGATTTCCTTAGTTAGGGTAAATCTAACAGTGTGTTGTAATTGTGGGGGCCTCGTTTGTTATTAACACGCACGATTCCTTGACTGAAGCAAGTTGGTTGGCTCGCTGTATCCCAGGAGCTATGTTATGTTTTAAAAAAGATGGGATATGTTACTTAGAAAGGATGCATACTGAAACATGATAAAAATAACCAAGATATTTAGAATGCCACGTCCAATCAACTTTTATTAATTGAAACAGTAAATTAAGAGCATCGTCAGTTTTTAATGAAAATTTTCCTAAACTAACGATGCGTAGAAAAAGGAAGTTTAAAAGTAGAACTTCTTAACGTTGGCCGCATTCCAAGCCCTTAGTATATCCCTTCCCTCCAGGGTTTTCAAGTGATAAGCCCTTTGCAGATCATCTCTTACTATCTTGAAGGCCCCCTCCCAGTTTGGTCCTAGTTTGTCGTTTGATGGTTTTACAGCACTATTGAGGACTTTCCTTAGGACGTAATCCTTAATTTGGAACCTTCTCGGATTAACTTTTTTATTGTACTGTTTACAATCCCTAGGTTCAAGATTTATGATGGGAAGACTGATCCCGTCGATCATATCCGACAGTATAGGCAGTCCATGACCCTGTGGAGCCACAACGATGTGCTCATGTGTCGAATCTTCCTTTCCAGTTTACACGATGTGGCGTAAAAGTGGTTCAAAAGGCTACCACATAGGTACATCAAGAACTTTAAGTCTTTGGCTGAGTTATTCACAGCTCGCTTCATAACTAGTAGCTCCCACCTAAAGCAGATGGATGCACTGCTTACTATGAAGAAAAAAACATAAGAGAACCTCAGGGAGTATGTCAAGAGGTACTGGGAAATTTTTAATAAGATTAAGGATTGCACGGAGCAGGTTGTCGTAGCGTCCTTTAAAATTGACCTGCCAAGCACTTGACTAATGCACCAGTCCCTAACTAAGAAGGAGGATACATCCATCGATGACTTGATGGACCGTATTGAGAAATACGCCAAAGTCGAAGATGTAACCTATCTTTATGCAGGGGATAATGGTCGCGCGAAGGTGAGTAAAGGAGTAAAGAAGAACGGGCCTTAGAATAAAGGAAACAAGAACGGGGGCAAGTATAGCTCCAAAAATGGAAACAAAAATGACTCCTCGAAGGCGTTCCTGGCTGTGAAGACAGTGTTCAAGGAGCCGATGCACAAAATTCTTATCAAGATCAAAGATGAGCCATTTATTAAGTGGCAGAAGAAAATAGGAGGAAACCCCAACAAATGAAATAACGCATCGAGGTGCACATTCCACATGGTGGGCGGCTACAAAACTGAACATTGTAAAGCCCTCAAATCTCATCTAGAGGAGTTGGCCCAGGATGGGAATCTTAATGAGTTTATTAAAAGGAAAACAAATAAAGTGATAGAAAATCGAGAACAAAAGTCTGATAACATCCTCGATAAGGATGGGCTATGAGTCTGTGGTAATCCATGGGGAATCAAACCTCAAGAAAATACAAGGGAATGCTGTTCGGATGGAGGTTAAGAAGCTTACTGTTGTCATGCAGGATTTTCAGATAGATCCCACCAGAACTCAAGCCGGGAAGTGTCGACGACCAGAGAACGTCGAATATAACAAGCACATCGTGTTCACTGAGGAAGACTTAGTTGGAGTTAGAACCCTGCATCATGATTGATTGGTTATCACACTCAAGATAGCTGATTGGGACATAGACAGACTACTTGTCGACCAAGGTAGCTCTTTCAAAGTGATGTAACTAGATTTGCTTCGTAAGTTCAAATTAAATATCGCCCACCTCAAGGAAGTCACTGTTCTGTTGGACGGGTTTTCCAGAAAAATCATCGTTCCTTTGGGAAAAATAATCCTACTAGTTAGAGCGAGGAACATTTCCAAAATGATTGAGTTTCTTATAGTAGACATTGAGTCTCCATACCACGCCATCCTCGACAAATGTTGGCTAAATGCCACGAAGGTCGTACCATAAAAATACCATTAAAATCTCAAGTGTATTACAGACGAGGAGTGGTCGAGATTCGTGGTGACCAAGCTATGGCCAGGAAATGCTTATTGCATCCATTCGCCCCAAGCAAGAAAAGAAAAAAGATGAACAGAGAGGTCAGGAGGAAGACCAAGAGGGGCTACCACCCTCCAAATAGAAATCACGATACGGATGAATAGGGGTGGAGAAAACCAAGGTCCACCCCTCAGAAGACCTGGAAGAAGTCGCGATTGAAAATAGCTCGACTGAAAATTAGTTTTTGATCGGTGCCTCTCTAACTGACCACGAGAAAAAATAATTAGCCACGTTCCTTAGAAGTAACTTAGACATCTTTGCTTGGTAACCGTATGAGCTTCCTGGGATAGATCCCGCCGTTGCATGCCATCGGTTCCACGTTGACCCAACTTTCAAGCCAATCGTACAAAAGGCTCACCGAACAGTGCCAAAGAAAGCAAAGGTAGTGGAGAAAGAGGTCGAAAAGCTACTGGATGCAGGTTCCATACGGGAAGTTCAGTTACCTAAATCTCTATCCAACCCAGTCGTAGAACCCAAAAGTAATGGGAGCTGGAGAGTATGTTTGACTTTACTGACCTCAACAGGGCCTATCCGAAAGATAGTTTTTCTATCCTAAAGATTGACCAGCTAGCTGACGCCACTGCGACACACGAAAAAATGAGATTTTTGGATGCTTACTTAGGATACCACCAGATCCCACTTTATGGGCCAGACCAAGATAAGACCCCCTTCATAACCCCTATTGGATTATAATACTACAAAGTTATGCCTTTCGACCTCAGGAATGGAGGGGCGACTTACCAGCAACTAGTTACTAGAATGTTCAAGAAGCAAATGGGAGAGACTATGGAGGTGTACATCGACGACATGCTCATCAAGAGTAAGATCAAAGATGACCATCTCTTAGACTGAGCAGGAACCTTTGAGGTTTTTAGGAAATATCGAATGAAACTTAACGCTAGTAAGTGCTCATTCGGTGTCCAGTCAGGAAAAGTTCCTTGGATATTTGGTCAGTGAGAGAGGAATAGAGGCGAACCCCAATCATAATGATGCCTCAGAAAGGTCCATCCCCCTCAGAAGATAAGGGATGTCCAAAAGCTCACTGGAATGCTCGCTGCACTCAATCGCTTCATTTCCAAGTCTTCGGAGCGATGTCGATCGTTCTTCCAACTATTGAAGAGAAACAAGGGCCTATCATGCAATGAGGATTGCTCTAAAGTCTTGGTAAAACTCAAGGCTTATCTCAGTATTCCACCCTTATTGGTGATTCCGAGAGAAAGCGATCCCTTATATCTCTACCTTGCTGTGTCAGACCACGCGGTGAGCTCCGCCCTGGTATGTGAAAAATAGGGAGGCCAACACCTGATCTATTATGTAAGAAAAACACTTTTAGATGACGTGCAACGGTACCTGACCTTAGAGAAGCTCGCTTATACCTTAGTAATAGCCTCGAGGAAGCTGAAGCACTACTTTGAGGCTCATTCCATCTTTGTGATCACTTTATATCCCCTAAAAGTTATTCTAAGGAAAGCTGACCTCTCTGGTCGACTGTTAAAGTGATCGATCGAGCTTGAAAGATTCGGTATCCACTTTCAACCAAGAACAACAATTAAGGGGCAGATTCTAGCTCATTTTATCGCTAAATTCACAGGAAGCTAGACTACCGATCAGCCATAAACTAACCAACCAACAGAGAGCCTACAGAGACCTTGTACTTGGACCATATATGTTGAGGAGCCTCTAACTCCCGAGGGGCAGGGATATGCATCATATTGGTAACATCAGAAAACACCATGCTTGATCAGGGCATAAGACTGAGATTTGAAGCCTCCAACAATACATCAGAGTATGAGGCACTAATAACTTGTCTGCGCAAAGCACAACTGCTAAGGGCAAAACACCTTCAAGTCTTTGGCGATTCAAAGCTAGTAATAAACCAGAGAAGTGGGGATTTCAACGCGAAAGATGAAAGGGTGGAAGCTTACCTCATCGTTGTAAAGAGACTCGTGGCCGACTTCGACAAAGTTGACATTCAGCAGTTCCCCAGGGGACAGAACATGCATACTGGCTCTTTAGTGGCTCTAAGTTACGTAATAGACTCCGATTTAAAGAGAACAATTCAAATTGACTTCTTCGCACAGCCAAGTATCGATCAGACTATTGAATTCGAGCAAGTTCTCAACATCAAAAGAGCACAAAGTTGGATGGACCCTATCATGACTTATCTACGAAGTGATACACTACTAGATGAGAAGAGGTTGGCACACTAGAAAAAAGTCAAGGCTGCCCTTTTTCACTTATATCTTGAAGGAAGACTGTATAAGAGATCCTTCACTGGCCCCTACCTCAAATGCGTTCACCTATAAGACGTCGAGCGAGTTCTACACATACTTCAGGAAGGCATTTATAGGAGATGTAATACGCCGTATTTTTATGCTATATTAATTTGGGGATTTATTAAAGTTAATGTGAATGAATTATTTAATAAAAATCCGGAAATTAATTATGTTATAATTATTAACGTGACGAGAGTTAGTAATTATGGGAAATTGGTTGAATATTACTAATGAGCAAAGTAATATATGTTATTGATTATATTAAATGTCATGAGTGAGTTAAATGACAATTTTGGAAATTTGAATCGGGACGCGCCCGTGTCGCGTCGGGACTAAATATTTTGTTAAATAAAAAGTGAATATTTTATAAGTTGTTCGTATGGTCATTTTGAGTGCGCCAACGCGTCCGGAAGGGTCGAGATAGTCAGAAAAGTGTACCCGAGGGTTTAGTTTGGGTCTCAGGGCGTTTTTAGGCCTAATTGGTACCCCGGGAGGGCAATTTAGTCATTTCACCTTTTTGGGTAATTAAACCCACGAAATTCAGCAACCTATATCAGCCATTTAGGTTAGTCAGCTAGGGTTAGAAAACAAAAACACAAGTCACGGCCATAGGAGAGGGAAGGAGAAAGCTCCAAGGCAATCCAAGGCCCCAAAAGTGCTCCGTTTGCACCACAACCACCACCACCGCGTAGATCGCGAGACGAGGAACACAGCCATACAAAAATCAGCCGTGAATCAGAATATCAGAAATCCTAGGTAAGTTTTTAACTTGCTATTTTCGTTGGTGCAACCTTCATATTAGTTTAGGAATGATTAGGGATGAATTATGTAGAAGAAAACCCAATTTGTGATAGGAAAATGCATGTAGTATTGATTATATGAAAATTCTGGAATCCTTGCCATGTAGAGGAATATAACCCACGAAATTTTGATGATATATTAGAAGGAAATTCTGGTAAAAACAGATTAGAACCATGATTAAGAAAAACTCTAGGTTTCTTGATGATTAGATGAGATTTTGGATTAATTATCCATGTTTAATGTTAGATATACACATGCTTTACGTTGAAAACATCTGGTATATTGATATAATGTTAGTAGTAGGATTTTTGGGACGTTTAGATTGGAAAAACATGGTTTTGGATGAAGAAAATTGGTAGAACCCGTAACTGCAATTCTGCAAATTTTTGCAGACCTGCTTGATCGATCGATCGAGCCTAGAGCTTCGATTGATCGAAGGTTCCCTCCTGGCAGACTACTATTTCCCTTTGTAAATGATTTAAAAATTGAATTGTCGTGATATAATTCTTGGGCATTCTTAGTATAATGATTTGGGAGACATAGAGGACCAGTAGGGCGTATAAATAAATGTTGGGATCATTAATATTCGACGAGAATGGTATTTATGGGATGTTTACTTTAGGGTTAGTAAATTGATATGTTAAAGTGTGAGGCGCGTAAGAGAGTTACGATGAAACGTAAATGTGACACCTACTGAATTTTCTACTTGGAAGAATAGAGTCCACGACTATCACGAAATAAGTGAGAAAACCCTTCGAGTTAAGGTTAGAGATGAAACCTTATTCGTAATACTAATAATGTGAAATTAAGTATAAATGTTGTAATTATGGGTGACGAGAGGAACCTATATTAAATTGATAAAAGTGGTATATTTATATGATTGTGTGTACATATATTATATACATGTGAAAAACATACCGCGCTACTTGCTATCCTTGAGGTTACCGCGCTGGGACAGTCTTATCTCGATGGGACCTTTATGGGGGATATTGACTTGTACCCTAGAAGATAGATATCCTTGGTACAGGCTATCGAATTGATAGTTCAGACGGTCCTAAGAGACGCGAGTATGTGCCATCCTCTTAGAGACTTGGAATCTATGCTTCGCCTCGATATTGTTTGTGTATGTGTTAATACAATTCGAGAGTGATTCCGAATTTGTATTCCCCTTGATATGAGTGGTATGGGGTTTGGATAGTAGAAGTATGCACGCACCATAGTTTTATGTGGGGTGCTGTTATTTTATATATATTATACGAGTAGTTAATATATATATATGAGATTTGGAATTTGAAACTGCCTACTGTGATTTGATACGTAGGACATGGTTGATGACTCAAATGGTAAATACTTGCTTTGAGAAAGTATAATATGACACTGGAAAACTTTATTGATTTTATAAAGTTAAAATGGAGAATTTTGATTACTACTTGAAATACCCTTTTCGAAATGGAATCGTTAAATATTGAATCTTACGAGTAACCTAAGATAAGTTAAATCATTGGGAATATTTGTGCGGTAAATGATAAGATAACCCGTTGGGAAGGTTAGTACGATAGGCGTGCACATTAGAAGAGAGGTGAGAATTTCTCAAGAGAGTGTCGCTCTAATATGTTGTTGCATTGGCCTGTATCAATTTAAATACTTGCTAAACGTATTTTAAATCAAACACACTTTCGGGCTCTGACCCGTTTTCTTTTCTCTCTCTCTCTTGTATATATATGTATGTATTACAGGTGCCCAGCCACATGGGCGTCTTGCTTAGGATCTCTTGGAAGGAACGCGCTGCAGCTTAGGTGGGAGTTACAGGTCTCTTGATTAGATGACTTCGTTCATTCGGATCCACTCTTAGTATTCTTATTTAGTTGAGCATGTGTAGCTCTTTCCATTATTCCATTATTATTGGGACATTTGTATTTCAGTTATTTCCAGTATTGTTACTATGGATTTTATTCAGTTTGATTGTGTTACTTTATATTTCGCATGTTGACATTCGATTGACGAATGTTTTAATTTAATTGGACTATGTTGCAGATATTTAATGTGGTGTGATTCTTACTTATTGAATGTTGTTAATAAAATAAATGTTTTTCTTTAAATAAAATTTGGAAAGTATGTATGAAAATGGTTTTGACACTTAGCTTAATTATTTAGGGTGTTAAATTGGAAAATTTATTTTTATCGACAGTGATGCTGAGAATGATCCAAATTTTTACCTTGATTTAATTTAATAAAGGAGTGATCGCCCGGTATTTAATTAGGAGGGGTGTCACATCATGCAGGAGGAAGATCATTAACTTTTTGAGCAATGAAGGAAGGATATTGGTGGCCATATATGCAAAAGGATGCTGGAATCTATGTTCGAAAATATAAAAAATGCAAAAAAACACTCCCCTATGGTTCACCCGCCCACCAGCGACCTCAAGTCATTAACCAGTCCATGGCCCTTCACCCAGTGGGGTTTGGATATTGTGGGACCACTACCTACTGCAGCTGGGAATCGAAAGTATTTGTTGGTCACCACAGATTACTTCACTAAGTGGATAGAGGCAAAACCACTAGCAAACATCCGGGATAAGGATATGACGAGATTCACATGGAAGAACATCATCACCCGCTTTGGTATACCCAGAATGATCATTATCGACAACGAAACCCAGTTCGAAAGTGGTTTCTTCTAAGGTTTTTGCAACGATTATGGGATCATGCATTATTTCAGCTCAGTGGCATACCCTCGGAGCAATGGGCAAGCTGAAGCTTCCAATAAGATAGTGATCGACGGACTAAAAAATGACTGGAACGGGCCAAGGGTGCTTGGGCAAACAAGATACCCCACATCCTTTAGGCCTATCACACCACCCCAAGGCGAGCAACTAGGGAAACTCCCTTCGCACTCACCTATGGTATAGAGGCAGTCATTACATTGGAAGCCGGACTCCCAACCATGAAATCCACCTTGGTCGACCAAGTCCTCAATGATGAAGCATTACTCACTGAACTCGACTTAACCGATGAGCATCGAGAGATGGCGATAGTTAAGTTATCATCTTACCAACAACAACTGGCCTGACAGTACAATCAAAAAGTCAAACCAAGAAGGTTCCAAATTGGGGATTACGTCCTAAGGAAAGTCCTCGGCAATGCTGTAAAACCATCACATGACAAATCGAGACTAAACTGAGACGGGCCTTTTAAGATAGTAAGGGATGATCTGTAAGGGCCTTATCACTTGGAAACACTGGAGGGCATGGAGATACCAAGGGCTTGGAATGCAGCCAACCTCAAGAAGTTCTACTTTTAGAGTTTCTTTTTCTATGCATCGTTAGTTTAGGAAAATTTTCATTTTCCTAACGGCACGTGGCCTCCTCTAGTTCTTGCAGTCTAGCTTCATAAGCGTCAATTAATCAGGAGATTTGCGTGGACCTAGGTGGCCCATGGATTTCTTCAGAAAGATGCCTCTCATGGTGGAGCCTCGAATTTGAGTGGCGAATCTCAGATCTAACCCTTGGAGGGATAGGTTGTTCTTGGATATCACCTTCTTAGGGGATGTTGCTATTGTGGTGAGACATTGCTAGCTTTTCGTTGATGAGTGCTTTCATAGGAATAACAGTAGATTCCCACATACGACGCTAGTTGTGGTGACAAAAAATATAACACAAATTATATAAGAAATCAATCATAATAAGATCAAGAAAATCATGCAATCACAACACAACAATATACGTGGTTCGACAAATTGCCTACGTCCATGGAGAGGTCTACTGTTTTTTATTAAGTATCTCTCGAGAAGATTTTCTTGTTACAATTTATCAGTATTGAGATGCAGTTGTAACGCCCATGATAAGCCATGAATCCCTTGAATATCTCCTCGAGATTCTTGGGGATAGACTTGGTCTTATCTCGAGTTAGTTCCATAACCGTGACCCATAATTTGGGTCGGACATTAGATTAGCCCCCATGAGCGTGGTCGGCTACTCTTATGGGCTGATCAGAAATAGGTACCCATGGTTTATATACATATTAGGATGTTATTCCTAAGAAAAGATAATTATTAGTAAGGCTCAATTGATCTGGATTTGCAATAGGTTATTATTAAATGAACTCAAAACAAAAAATCAAGATATGGGAAAAATGTCCCTTCGTGCTTCCATCTTTAATATCTCTTTCACTTGGGCTTCGCTCATTAATGAAAATTCTCAAGTATTGCTCATGAACGGTTGCTCCACCAATCTCATTTAGTAAAATAACATACCATCCAATTTTTATAACAAACTTAAATTAATTGTCTTAATTGCAAACGCGCAATTTAGTTTTTTTTACAATTAAGGATTTTCTAATTTTGCGTACTGTACTTTTAACTTTGTGTGAATGACATAAACAATGCTTATTTTTATAGTTATCGAAGATTAGGTTATTAATATACTTAGATATACATACATGCATATATATATATATATATATATATATATATATATATATATATATATATATATATATAAACATTTTAGAAATCAACACAAAATAATTTTTTTGATATTTTAAAAAAATCGGTCAAAATATGTCAGTTTTTAAGCAGTTTGCAAACTAACATATTTTGACCGATTTTTTTAAAATGGAAAAAAAATCGTTTTGGGCTAATTTTTTTCTGAGTACCTTGAAATGTTTAAATATTATACAAAAAATCAAATAAAAACAAAATTTTATTACTATTTGAAAAAAAGTCCACATGGAGCGGTCTTTAAGTTGATCCATATTAGATTAGGGATATATATATATATACACACACACACACACACACACACACACACACTATCTCCCACTCTGTTTAACTTTATTAATATTAATTAAGGTAGAAAGTAACCTAAATTACCTATTATATGCTAATTCAAGGGCAGTCAAGCAATTATGTACAACATAGTATGTTATTAACGTCGAAGGCCACGTACGTTTGGTGGTGTATATGGGATCGCGAATAAAATTAATAATTCATAACAAATTCGTATTATTGAGAGGATATGGTGCCATATATTTTTTTTTTCTGTTTTATTACCCTTTTTTCACTCAATTCACAATGTGTAATCTATATAATATGTTTAATCTACAACAAAGTATAAATTTGAAAGTATTTGGAGTTATGAAACAAAGTGTAATCTATACAACAATGTGTAATAGCACTAAAGTTTACTAAAACAAAGTGTAAATTTAAAAGTATTGGGGGTTTTGAAAAATTAAAGAGTGCTATTTTTTTTTATAAATCCTTATAATTCAAATATATAAGTGGATGCTCTGTGTCCATGAAACATGAATAACTTTACTTTGCAATAATTTGTGCTTACAATCTTTTCAAATTAGTACGCCAAAACATGATCCCTCTTCAAAAAATTAACACTTTTAAACAAAACTTTATCTTTGTTGATTTTTTTGTATCTACATGTATATTACATTAAATTTACAATAATATAAATTGCAAAATACATTGCAAGAAATTCAACAAACCGCCCACGTATCACGCGGGAAAACAAATCTAGTATTTATACATTTTTATGAGGATCCTCATAAGAAAAGTTGCAATCAATTGGACCAAAATTTGAAAGGATTAATAATATATAGACAAAACTACCCTTATACATGACACCTTTTATATCTTCTTTTACTTAGCAACCTAAACCAATTCGAAACCACTATGGACTGCTTCTCCATTTCAATTTCTTGTAAGCTCAAGTTATCACACACATAAACATGTGTGTGTGTGTGTAGAGATAGAGAGGAGTGATAAATTTACCTACAACTTATTGAAAATTAACACAAATGCTTTACATGTGTTGTGGCATTGGATCATTATTCTGTAACTTTGCATGAAAGACATGAAGATGTAAATCCAAACATATTTTCTAACAAAATCAAAATTCAATCATAGTGTAATCTAATCAAAAATATTTTTATAACATATTTTATCTAGTTTTGAATGCAAAACATCGCACTTGCCACTTGGATCATTGTTGTGCAATGAGTATTGTTCGGATAAAACACTATATAATCCCACTTACTTTTACAAGGTAGTGCACAAGTGCTTTGCACTTGTGATTTGTATTATTAAAAAATAGTTTATTTTTAGACGAGACAAGACGTTTTTTTAGTTCTCACCGATTGAAGTTTAATTTTTCACGAAATTCATGTATATAATAAAATAAATATTCACCAAGCTAAAATCGTATGGACAATAAAAAGTTCTTCAAGTAATTATGCATGAGGTATATGATAAATGTAGGATTTTTAATGAAGCATTCCATATTAGTTTGGAAAGAGTTCAAGCATAGTTGTGAAGAAATTGTGGGGTCTAAACTCAAAATGTGGTGTGAAACATATTATCTAAACTCAAAATCTCTTATCTTTTTATTGGTGATTTTGCCATTCTATACATAATTAAGTCACTGAGAATGAGCCTAGGGTAAAAAATAAGAAATTCCTTAAACTATAGGGGTAGGGAGATGAAGGGAATAGTCTAAGCAGTTTTTGCAATCATTATTAGTTTATATGGATAAATAACTTGGGGGGATTCTTTCAATTTCCTCAATAATCTATCATGAATAGGTGCAACATCCAAAGAGTAAATTACTCCTATTGTCTCAAATCAAAAGCTGTAATTTCCTTTTTTAAGATGTCTCAAATTAGGAGTTATATTTTAAAAAATAATATACCAAATTTCCCATACTTTAATAAGTTTAGCCTATAGCCATTGATTACATTGAAGTTATTGTTTTCTTAAAAAGTTTATTTTAAATTTTCGAATAGCGACTTTTAAATTGAGACGGGGGAGTATATGTATGTGTATTAACATCATGAGAAATATGGTACATGTTCCATTATGTGGAAATCAAAGATAAGCAAACAATAATGCTAATGATAGAGGATGTACTATGAGATAGAAGCAAACAACTAATTGTACCTGAATCCGTTTTGCTCACAAATCCCATTAATTCGGACATCAAAGCAGAGGTGGGTTTACAAAATTTATATGCTACGTTGTGTGTGCGAGCTTGATATATACCAACTATTGGAAACTAACAAAAAATTTTGCAATATTGTATGTAAATGAAACTGAAAGCAGGTTAATGACAAGTACTAATATTTAATGGATAACAATGAAGACAGAATCCACGAGATAAGTTTAGGTCACATAATAGGATTTTGGGCCATCTTTCTCAGCATGAGTTTCGTAATGGAGGTCCTACCAAGAAAAATCTCATAGTCCACACCGGTTCAACATGCCTAGCTGTAACTTCCCTGATTTTTCTTAACATTTTGATGAGTAATTCTAGGAGATGGGGCTTTAGTATATGATTTTAAGTTTGAATTTATCCTTTATATTAGGTAGCCAATTACTAGGCTTGTATTAGGTAAGTAATTATCTAGTTTCCATATTATTTGCTTGTTTCGTTAGGAGTCTTTGGCCCCATTTCATGTAAGGCAAACTAAGGAGGCTCTCCTATTCAGGGTCGGTCTTAAGATTGGGAGTGTCCCGTACGAAAATCAATTTAGGTGCCTTTTAAAAAATATTGTACAGAGATATTAAATATTTAAAATGGGTCCCTAAAAAATTAAATTCATTTTAAAAATTTACATTTTTAATATACATAAAATATTTTTAGATCCTTATAATATACATATATAGATGCAAACTCTAAAATGGCCCATGTGCCATTGTTCATTTGACACATAATCAGCGCTGACCATGCTCCTATTATAATTCACAAGTAATATTAAGAGATTTTGGGATAATACTTGTCTTGAGAGATTATTTTTTCTTTTAATATGTGTGGAATGTTTACATCACTATATCCGTGCCTACGGCAATATCTATGCCCATCCCAATTTCTACGGTACTAGTTGGACCTATTTTGGACTCATTGTAAATCCTAAAAAAAATCAGGAATTAAACTATATTATCTATTATATATTATAAAACGCACAACAATAATTAATCGTACTTTGTTATTAAAGTATCCTCATGGCACTTCTTTTTAATCTTTCCTTTTTTTCTTCGACTTCAATTTTTACTCCCATCTTAAAAACAGAGGTTCAAAAAAAATTTCACTCTCCTCCTTAAGCCACCTGTCAAACCATTAAAGCTTTATCAAAACCCTTCATTCTCTTTTCTCGGTTCCAGTAACCCTCTCCATTCTATGATTTATGTCTCATTTTTTACTCTCCCAAGTGTTAGACCCTATGGATTCCTTTGCCCCTTCATCTACATGTCCAATTTTAATACCAAATTAAAGAAGTTCACTCTCCCTATTCCATGTCTTTTTAATTTCATCATCTATTTCCCCTTTATATATGGCTTTTGCCAAAGGTAGAGTAAATACGGAGACAAATCCATCTCTCCCTACCAAAGCTCCTCTTATTCCGAGCATTTCCTCTTTCTCATCCGAGTTGCACCTATGACCTACTTGCAGTGGTGGATCATGATTATTTTTCACAGGGGGCTAAATATAAAATAAATAAATAAATAAGCAAAAAAATATTAAAATTGGAGCATAAAATATGCAATTTATTTTAGATTTTGGACATTAACATTACTTTCTAAAAAATATTTTCCTTAATAATATTTATATTTATATTTATAGAACAACCTTTTAAAACGCAATTTATTTAAAGAAATGAAGTAAAAAACTAGAGTTTTTAGAAAACTACTTTTTAAAAATACAATTTTTATACCTAATAAAATATTTTATACTTATCTTTATAAAATCAAGTTTTAAAAAAAATATATAAGAAAATTGTTAAAAGTATATGTGGTGACAGTTATTATGCAACACAAATAGATAAGAGAAAGGCAATCACCAAGTAAGAAAAAAGAATGTAAAATGACAATCACACAACAAAGGATGTACGTGGTTCAACAAAGAAGTGCCTACGTCCACGGTGGTGCAGTTGGTTTTATTTCTATATACTCCGAGGAGTGGTTACGGAGAATACAACCTATCCTTTTGCCCCGGACCTAGGGTTTAATATATACACATACATTTAGGTGAGTGGGGGTAATGGGTTCCCACACGTCTTCCATCTCTCCTATAACTTCCCTTTAGGGGAACGTGGGAAGAGACCGGATCAAAATAAGAGGTGGGGGGCCTGGACTTTGGGCCGCCAGAACTGGGCTACTCGTCCAGGCCCATGGTCTTAATTCTGGGTACCCACAATTGCCCCTAAGTTTGTTGGGTCATGTTCATGGGCTCAATAAATTTAAATGATTAGCCATAATGGCTTTTTGCAATTCTTCGAAAGCTGTGAAGTTGGTTTTGGCGGCACCCGCTTCGTTTACTGTGCACTATGATTAGCAGAATTTGAAGGTTTGTTGGAATAGTCACTTTTCTACCGTCGCTTCAGTCTTTCCAGCATTCTTCTATTTTCTATGAGCTCTAGCACTTCGTACTTCTTCTCTTAATCTCCATTCTCATTGCTTTCTAGTTGTTTGGGCTCGTGCTTCTTCATCGCTTGAATCGATCTTCTATTTTGTAAGTTTCCTGTGCCTTTTCTTTGTACTTTCTCTTTGAGTTTGTAGCTTTTCTAGCGTTTTCCAATGGCGAAGATTGGAAATAGGTCAATTTCTGAATTTAGGAAGTTTTACAACATCCCTGAGTGGGTAGATATTGAGTGCGGTGCCTCCCCTCCTAGAAACGTTAGGGATATAGATGATGCCCACTGGATCCACGTCTTGTTGCTTTCCCAGGGGGGACTCACTTTTCCTCCTAATGATGTATTTTTGCATTTTTTTAGCTATTTTAATATTGTTCCTGCACAATGCTCGCTCAATGTGTGAAAAAATAGTAAATGGCGTACATAGGATAAATCAATTGTATGGTACTAGGTTAGGGCTCCCCGAGGTCTGTTTTTGCTACTCCTTTTCTCGAACTAGCTCCGGTGTCCTTTACCTCAAAGCTAGGAGTCCTGACAGGGTATTGGTAGTAAATCTACCTGATTCCCATAAGGACTACTGGCAAGAAGATTTCCTTGTTAGAAATTGGCAATTTTCTCCCCAATTTGAAGGGTCGAGGTCTCAGAGGTTCTCTATTCCCTTTTGTGGGGAGGAATACATAAGTAGACATCGTACTGTTGTTTCGACTTTTGTTGATTTGTGATCTTGCTAACCTCTCTTTGCTTTTTCTTCCACAGCGAGGTCAAAGAACTTGGAACCTGCTCTTAGCGAGGTTCGTCTTTCGGAATTGATAAAAGCTTAGAATATCAGGGAGCCCTTGGGTGACGGCGAGCATCCCAGATCTGCTGCTTTTTTGCTCGAGTACAAGAACGTTGGTTGCAGCTTCATAGCTAGGCCTGTGGACAGTATCCCAGAGTTTGACTTTTCTGAAGAGACTGTTGCGGGTCCTATCCAGTTGGACGAGGAAGAGAGCAGCTCGGAGAGTGACATTGTAGGAGCTGCAAGTGATTTGCGGGGAGAGAGCTCTAGTAGTAGCAGTTCCTCTGATCGTAGGGAGGTTTCTGAAGCTCAAGAGTTGTCGAGCACGTCCAGTAGTTCGAGTGAAGAGATGGCTCCACCCCGGAAGAACCTGATTCGGGATGATGATGATGAAGACCATGTGTTTCTCGCACAAAGGTCAAATAAGCAAAAATCTAGCTCGGGGGCTGTGGCTACTGGTTCCCGGTCCTCTGCTCAGGAGCAGGAGAGGAAGAGGAGCAGGTGAGAGAGAGAGAGAGAGAGAGAGGAAAAAGGAAGAAGAGAGGAAGAAGATGGAAGAGAAGAGGAGGGTAGAGGAGAGGAAGAAAAAGGAGAGTGAGAAGGAGAGTGAGAAGGAGGAGGAGAGAAGGAGGGCAGAAGCGGGGTCGAAGGCCGGGCAGGCCTTAGTCCCGGTGTCCGCGCTGCCCGAGGGGGCCTCTGTGGTAATTTCTCCCCAATTGGCCCCAACTCTTCTTGAAAGAGCTATCCTCCCGGCTGATCGCCAAAGGGCGGTAGGGTCGGAGTAGTTGGCCCTTCAGGATAGTCAAAGGCTTGCTCTGGTAAGGTTTTTCCCTTTTCTCCTATGTTGTTTTGAATTCCCTCATTTTCCTCTTCTAATGCCTTCTTTTTTTTCTGCAGTTTGTTACTAACTTCGCCGTGCTGTATCATTCACGCGATGAGCTGGTGAAGAGAAATAGCGAGCTGGAGAAAGAGAACTCCGCCCTGAAGCTGAAGGGTAAAGAGTAGGGGTGTGCAAAATCCAAACCAAACCGATTAAACCGACCGATCCAATCCAATCCAGCTACAAAATCGACCTCAATTGGATTGGATTGGATTTTGATTTTCAAAAACCGATTTAATTGGATCGGTTTCGGTTCTTGGATGCAAAACCGATTAGAAAACCGAACCGATCCAATTAAAATGAATGTGGTTATAAAAAATACCCATTCCCAATAATACCCACCCGATTTAATACCCATTATATATATTGCTTTTAAAAAAAACCCTAACCATTCCAAATAACCCTTAGGCGGCGCTGATCCCTTACCCCATTTCTTTCCCTTCACTTTCTTTTCCTCTCATTTCCTCTCTGACCACGACCAAATAACCCTTAGGCGGCGACGACGAGGACCGATCCCTTAGATGTTCCCTGATTCCTGATCTCTCCGCCCAACAATAGCGACGGCACTCAGCTGATACCACGCCGATCTTCTCCCACGGCGGTAATTTCTCTCTCTCTCTCTCTCTCTACATATATATATATATATATATATATATATAATACATACAGAATACCTATGAAATCCGAAAATACCTATGAAATCCAAAAATACCACTTGTTTTCTGTTGTTGGTATACCTATGAAATCCGAAAATACCACATGTTTTCTGTTATACCCATGAAATCGAGCCCTATTTTGTATGTATTATCCATGAAATCAAAGTTTAATGGTTTGATGGTTTGATTTTAGGGCTTTTCATTTCATTAACACAAAAATGTCACTAAGAGTTTAATGGTTTGAGTATTTTCTACATTAATTTGTTTGTGTATTTTTGAGTATCTTTTGACAGTTAATGGTTTGAGTTAACAATTAGTGAATTTTTAACAGTTATTGAATTGTTAACCATTAACTTAGTGAGTTAATAGTTTGAGTTAACAATTAATGGTTTGATTTTTAACATTTGTAGGGATTTTCATTGTTTACTGCTTCCATATTTTTAAATTAAAGAGTAATCACGGCTCAATCTTCAGGCGCATCGTGTCAGGTAAATTTGAACGTAAATGGTTTGATTCATTTTTATTTATATTTTCAGATTATATTATGATTAATTATATGTGTTGTTAATTAGTTCTTTTTACTTTTAGATGGAAGATGATCCTAGCAAGGAAATTAATGGAACACCTTCAAATGATCATCCGCCCGATCTCAATGCTTCAAATAGTGATCAAGTGGATCAACAAGATGCATCTCAACAACCTAGTTCAACACCGAGTAAACAAGAAGCAACTGTTAAAGGTAAAAGAAAACCGACTCGGCCCCCCTCAATCGCGTGGGATCATTTTACAAAATCACTCGATGGATTCCATGCAACTTGTAATTATTGTGCCAAACAATATGCTTGTGATAGTAAAAAGAATGGAACATCTAATTTGTTGAGCCATTTAACTCATGCATGCCCCACTTATCCAAATCGGGAACCAAAAAAACAAAAGACCTTGGCCTTCCAACCAAAACAAAGTGGAGAGGGGGGTGGATCAACTCTTGTGGCTACATCTTATAGTGTTGATCGATGTAGGGATGCAATTGCTAGAATATTTATTATAGATGAATTGTCTTTTAAATTTATCGAGAATGAAGGGTTTAGAAATCTACTTAATGTATTTGAGCCTAGATTTCCAATCCCATGTCGCACCACCATAGCTAGAGATTGCTTGAAAATTTACGTAAATGAGAGGGATATGTTGAGGAATTATTTCAAGAAATCGGGGCAGCGAGTTTGTCGTACCACGGACACGTGGACATCTTTGCAAAATCTTAATTACATGTGTTTGACAGCTCACTATATAGATAGCAATTGGAACTATAACAAAAAAATTCTAAATTTCTGCTTAGTGCCAAATCACAAAGGTGAAACAATTGGCCAACATTTGGAGAAGTGTCTATTGGGGTGGGACATTGAGAAGGTTTTTACGGTAACGGTTGATAATGCTAGTTCCAATGATGTAGCTGTTGCGTACTTGTCTGACAAAGTTAACAATTGGGGTGGGGCAATTTTGGGGGGTGAGTTTATGCACATGAGTTGTTGTGCACATATTTTGAATCTAGTTGTCACCGATGGTTTGAAGGAATATCATGTCTCTATTAATAGAATTCGTAATGTGGTGAGATATGTTAGGGCTTCCCCATCGAGGTTAGATAAGTTTAAGGCTTGTTGTGAAAGGGAAAGGATATCATCGAAAAAACTTGTTTGCTTAGACGTTCCCACAAGATGGAATTCGACTTATTTGATGTTAGAGGCGGCTGAAAAATTTCAAAAAGCATTTAAACGGTTAGAGGTAGATGATTCACAATACTGTCGTGAGTTTTGCTTATCTAGTGAGAGAGGTGCTCCAGATTTTGAAGATTGGGAACATGCCCGCTCATTCATTAAATTTTTGAAAACGTTTTATGATGCAACACTTAAGTTTTCTGGATCATCGTATTCTACTTCTAATTTTTTCTTAAGACAATTGAGTTTGATTCGCACTCAAATAAGGTCATGGGCTAATAGTAGAGATCCTTTTTTGAAGAAAATGGGTGAGAATATGGGCAGAAAATATGACAAATATTGGGGTTCTTTGTCAGTGATTAACCCGATGTTGTTTATTGCTGCCTTACTAGATCCACGGCATAAGGAAAGATTTTTGGGTTATTGTTTGAGTGCCTTGTTTGGGGAAGATAAGGTTAGTGAGTTAACAAGTAAGGTGAGAAAGAGTTTGGACGACTTGTACGATCAGTACATATTGCTTTACTCTAGTAAACCCGTACAAAATCGCAATTCACAACAAATAGCCAATGAGATTGAGGTTGATAGTGCCGAAGTTGATGTTGATGCATTATTTAATGCGGGTTTTATGAGGTTGTTAAAAGAGACAAATGAGAAAGAATGCAAAACAGAGGTGGACCGATACTTAATGGAGTCATGCGAGGACCCCACTGATTTGGAGTTTGATATATTGGTTTGGTGGAAGACTAACTCACCCAAGTATAAGATTTTATCTTTAATTGCACGAGATGTTTTAGCTATTCCCGTCTCTACGGTAGCTTCTGAATTTGCATTTAGTACCGGTGGTAGAATTCTTGATCCATTTCGGAGTTCTTTGTCTCCAAAGACCGTGGAGGCCCTCATTTGTGCACAAAATTGGATACGTACAAAGCCTCAAATTGATCTTCGTGCATCAATGGATGAAATTGAGGACGTTGAATCAGGTAATAATTTAATTAATGCTTATTCTGTTTGTTTAAGGTCAATTTATCTTAATTATTTTGTTTGATGACAAGTCATTGTTTAATTTGTTGTAGAGATTTTGGGTTCGTCCACCTCGACAGTTACGGGAGTCGGCTTTTAGTACTAATTGGAATCAGGTAATATTTTTATTTTTTAAAGTTTCTATTTTTCCATTACTATTCAATTACTAATGCCAATTTTTTGTTTGAATGCTTTATAGGAGTAAAGGCAACCTACTAATATTTGGGTACAAGCTTGGATCTTGGAAGTTTGGGGAAGATTATGTGAAGGCTTTTTTCTGCAGATTTTGGGAAGTTGAATGTCATGTGTTTTTTTTGTAGTAATTTAAACTTTTGGCCTACTATAATATTTGGGCTAACAAGCAAGTTTTGGTTGGATTATGTGAAGGCTTGTATGAAGTGTCTATTGTAATTTGTATTAATTTAAATGCTGTAATGGGAAGATTATGTGAGAAGGTTAATTTGTATTTGGTTCTTTTCTTTGGTTTAATGTATTTGTATTAAATTCTGGTTTATTATTTATTATCTGATTTAAAAAAATCAAGTTTATTATTTATTAAATTCTGGTTTATTTTATTATTTATTAACTGGAATTATAATTTATCAACTATGGAATGGATTGGATTGGATTGGATTGGATCCAAATCCAATCCAACTACGAAAAAATGGGACCCAAATCAGATAATCGAAACCGATTAAAAAAAACCGATCCAATCCAATTACAATTGGATTGGATTGGATTGGATTATAACTCAATATCGGTTTGGATTGGATTGCAAAATATAAAAACCGATTTTAATTGGATTGGATTCGGTTTGATCCAAATAGGTCGATTTCGAACCGATCCACACCCCTAGTAAAGAGCTCGAGGCTAATTTTAAAGCCGTGGACTCTGCTCGGATTTCATCTGACTTGGCTCTTGCTACTTCCAATAAGGAGAAGGATACGGTAGTCAAGGATCTGAAGGAGCTGAGGAAGGCCTACGACCTGGTTTGCTCGAGCAAACTTTCTGTTGTGGAGGATAACAGGGTGCTCTCTGAAGAGCTGAAGAAGAAGGAGTCTGAGGCTGTTACTGCCAAGGAGGACTCATACTTTTCCGGTTGGGATGTAGCATATGAGGATGCTGAAGTTCAGATTGGCTATATTAGTCTTCTGAACTTCAATAAAGGCTGGAACAAGGCTCTTTTGGCTGCTGGCATCGACATCGATTCTCCCTTATTTGACGAGCATGACCCAGGTCCGAAGCCAATCGTGGATGAAGTTCCTACCCCAACTGTTGAAGGCACTGATCCTGTTCCTCAAGCGACCCCTTCTGACGTTTCTCTGGTTATGGGGATAGAGATTACCCCTGCTGAGGGCGGTGATCCTGCTGATGTTGACTAGGGAAAGGGGCCATCGACCTCTGGGCCACCTGAAGTTGTCAACTAGTTATCTACTAGGATTGCTCTGTACTTTTGGTTTTTTCTGTTTGTAATTTTTTTCTTTACTGTTCGATGTAACTCCAATCCTTTATTAATGAAAAGGCTTCATTTTCTTCTCGCACTGATTTGTCTCCTTCTCTCCTTTATCTTTCTCTCGCTTGTAGTTAGTTGATGTGGATGATTACATTCCTGCTACTTCCCAATTGGGTAGGACCCTTGGTCCCAATGCGAGTCCTGAAGTTTGCCAGGCCTTCGTTAAGCTTTGCAAGTCCCTTAGATCTAGAAATCAGAAGTATAAGGATAAATCTGAACTTGTGGCCAAGCTGAAGGACATGTTCCAGGAGACGGAGGACATTGGTGCTTCAGTGCAAGAGGAGGTCAATGCGCTGAGAACAAAACTATTAGAGGCCTCCGAGATCAACCAAGTTGGGGAGGTTCTTCAGCAGGAGAATGAGGACCTGAGGAGAGAAGTCTTACGACTTAAGGAGCATGCGCCGAGCACTGTTCCAGCAGTATTACAAGGCTCCTCATCATTGCGAACTAGAGCTGGTCATAATGTTACTCCTCCTGTGTCGTGAGGTTCCACTCGCCCACCCGTTTCGCGAGCTGGTAGGAGCACCAGGAGCAGAAATAGGGAAGCGGAAGAACTTCGAGATAGGGAAATGGAAGAACTCCGCGGTGATGTTCAGCGAGCATATGTAATTACTGCTGGGATTCAAAGGGACGTTACTCGGTTGCGGCACTTGTTCAAGAAAGGTCCTCGGCAATCGTGGGCTGACGGTTATGACCAGGGTTGGTCGGATGCTCCAACAAGGCTGTCTGAGTTCGAGGAGCTTTCTTTTATCAGGGGGTGGCTAAGTGCCTTGAAGGAGCTGCAAGTCCCGAGGAACTCGATGCTATAGTATCTCCATGAGATGTCCCCCTCTACTCTGATGCCTAACCCCTTCCGGAGGGATGATCGATGGATCCCCATCGATGTTATTCCTCGGCAATTATTGGAGTCGTATGCGAATGAGGTTGTGGAAGAGTTAGCTCCTGCTCCCGATGACGTACGAAGAGCTCGAGTGGCTGATTATCTCGCTCAGAGACTTCCCCCCCATTGAGATTTTACCAGTTGTTATTTTTTATATTTTTGATAATGTAAATGCTCTGGGAGAGATCGCCGACTAAACATGTATTACCATTGTTGTAAGTATGATGAATTAATGAAAAGTTTGTGTTTTGGGCAATTTTGCCGACTAAACGTGTGCATCATACTCTTCACATTCTTGCTGCTTTATAATCTTTTTGTTTTGTCATGCAAGTGTCCCCCCAGTCCAATATAATACCAAGATACCATTGTGCTCCACTTTACCTTTTAGGTTGTGTCGTCACACTCTCTTAGGCCTAAGTGGGGCAATTGGCGAGGACACACCTGGTGTTGGATGTTTTCATCCGATCAGGATTTTACTCAATCGAAGTAGGTTTGATGACCAGTATAGAATTTGATCATATTGCCTAAGGATCCCCTGTAGGACTTCATGTATTGCCAGGGGCAATGCTAAGAGGTTCTTCGTGTTTCATGACAATGACCTGAGGAGGGGTATTCCCCTGCTATAGCATAGTGATCAATGTGCCTGTTACTTGGAAAAGATGTGCGATAAATGCAGCTGTTACTAATCAGAGTGTAACCAATTAAATAACTTTCATTAATAATAAGGGAAATGCACTTGTATAATAAAAGAATACAACATAAAGATCTAAAAAAAGAATCTCTTGAGATTAGCTGCGTTCCATGCTCGTGGTATTTCTCTGCCCTCCATCGTTTCCAAGTGATAGGCGCCCTGCAGGTCGTCTCTGGTTACTTTAAAGGGTCCTTCCCAATTGGGACCTAGCTTGCCGTCTGATGGTTTCACTGCACTGCCCAGACTTTCCTTAGAACATAGCCCCCAATTCGGAATGCCCTTGGGTTAACCCTTTTGTTGTAATGCCTCGCGAGCTGTTGCTGGTAGCTCGCTAGTTTCGCTAGGGCTAGCTCCCGGCGCTCGTCAGCTAGGTCGAGCTCAGCGAGTAATGCTACATCATTATGGTCTTGGTCAACAAGGTTGGACCTCATTGTCGGTAAACCTGCTTCGAGTGGGATGACTGCCTCCATGCCATATGTCAACGAAAATGGGGTTTTTCCTATTGCTCGTCGAGGAGTGGTCCGATATGCCCATAGGACGTGAGGTAGTTCATTTACCCATGCGCCTTTGGCTCGCTCCAATCGCTTCTTCAATCCATCGATAACGATTTTGTTGGAAGCCTCATCTTGGCCATTGCTCTGAGGGTAGGCCACCGAACCGAAGTGGTGTCTGATACCGTGTTCGTTACAGAAGTTCTGAAAGGAGCCACTTTCGAACTGTGTTCCATTATCGGTGATGATGGTTCTGGAGATTCCAAAATGAGTGATTATATTCCTCCATATGAACCTTATCATATCAGCATCTCGGATGTTCGTCAGGGGTTCTGCCTCGATCCATTTGGTGAAGTAGTCAGTCGCAACCAACAGATATTTGCGATTGTCGGCAGCGGTAGGCAGTGGTCCCACGAAGTCCATTCCCCATTGGGCGAAGGGTCATGGGCTGGACAGGGACTTTAGGTCGCTGGTGGGTTAGTGGGCCATAGGAGCGTGGAGTTGGCATTTCAGGCATTTGCGGACATACACTGCGGAGTCCTTTTGCATATATGGCCACCAATAGCCTTCCTTTATTGCTCGAAAGGCTAGAGACCTTCCTTCGATGTGGCTTCCACAGATTCCTTCGTGAAGCTCGCGTAACACTTGCTCGACATCCCCTGGGTGGACGCATCGGAGGTAGGGACCGGAGAAGGATTTCTTATACAAGTTGCCTTCTGAGGATAAGTGAAAGCGTGCAGCTTTGACTCTTATCTGGTGGGCGGTCTTCTTGTCATCCGGGAGCATTCCATTCTTTAAAAATTCTCTTAAGGGGTCCATCCAGTTAGGGGCTGACCCCACCTGGAGTACCTGCTACATGCTTGGTGGATTGCTGTCGATGCTCGGACAAGTGAGGAAGTCGATGGGGATGATTATTTTTAGGTCGGAGTCAACTGACGAACTAAGGGCTGCTAGGGCATCAGCATGACTGTTTTGCCCCCTGGAAAACTGCTGGACGTTGATCTCTTCAAAGTTTGACATCAGCTTTTTCACTAAGGCGAGGTAGGCTGCCATTCTTTCATTCTTTGCATTGTAATCTCCGCTTATCTGATTGGAGATCAATTGGGAGTCGCCGAATACCTGTAAATGTTTTACTCCCAAAGTATGCGCCTTTTGGAGGCCGGCTATTAGGGCTTCATACTCTGCTTCGTTGTTGGAGGCTGCAAATCCAAGCCTGATTCCTTGTTCAAGGATTATGTTCTCTGGAGTTATGAGGACAATGCCTACCCCTGCCCCCTTTGAATTGGAGGCTCCATCAACAAACAGTTTCCGGGTTTCCTTTTTTGCTGGGTTCTCCGTTTGCCTTGTTGGTTGGGGTTGGTCGGAGGGTCCTTCGCCCGTGAATTCGGCTATGAAATCAGCAAGGATCTAGCCCTTGATAGCTGTCCTTGGTTGAAATTGGATGTCAAATCGACCGAGCTCGACTGACCACTTGGACAGTCTGCCTGACAAATACGCTTTCCTTAAGACTGCCTTAAGGGGATGCGATGTAAGGACGATGATAGTATGAGCTTTGAAATAATGCTTCAGCTTCCTCGAGGCTATTACCAGCGTAAAGGCGAGCTTCTCCAATGGCAGGTACCTTTGCTCGGCGTCTAGTAAGGTCTTGTTCACGTAATAAACGGGGTGCTGTATTCCTGCAACCTCGCATATTAGCGCAGAGATGACAGTGTGACTGGATACGGAGAGGTACAGGTACAAAGAATCCGTTTGCTGTGGTATGACAAGCAGTGGTGGAGAGTTTAAGTAGGACTTGAGCTCGACCAATGCTCGCGAGCAATTTGGGCTCCACTCTATCATTTTGCTCCCCTTTAGAAGCTGGAAAAAAGGCTTTCACTTCTCGAAGGATTTGGAGATGAAGCGATTTAAGGCAGCGAGCATACCAGTGAGCTTCTGTACATCTCGGATTGTGCGAGGGGGTTGCACCCTGTTGATTGCATCGATCTGGTCTAGATTAGCCTCTATGCCTCTCTTACTGACCAAGTACCCAAGAAATTTTCCTGACTGGACACCTAAAGAACACTTGCTTGCATTAAGTTTCATTTGGTATTTCCTGAGAATTTCGAAGGTGTTTGACAGGTCTGAGAGGTGATTCTACCTCTTCTTGCTTTTAACGATCATGTCATCGATGTAGACCTCTATGGTGTCTCCCATATGATCCTTGAACATCTTGGTAACCAGCCGCTGATATGTTGCCCCTGCATTCTTGAGCCCAAAGGGCATAACTGTGTAACAGTATAACCCAACTGTAGTAATGAATGCTGTTTTGTCCTGGTCTGGGGCATATAAGAGGATTTGGTGATACCCTAAGTATGCGTCCAGGAAACTCATTCGCTCGTGAGCTGCGATGGGGTCTACTAGTTGGTCTATCTTCGGGAGGGGGAAACTATCTTTAGGGCATGCTTTGTTGAGGTCAGTGAAGTCGATGCAAACTCTTCACTTCCCATTGCTCTTCGGAACTACTACTGGGTTGGATAGCCACTTGGGGAATTGTACTTCCCGTATGGATCCTGCATCCAGCAGTTTTTCAACTTCTTTTTCGACCGCCTTAGCCTTCTCGAGTGCAGTTCGTCGTGCCTTCTGCGTGACTGGCTTGAAGGTGGGGTCGACGTGCAGTTGATGACAGACCATACTAGGATTGATTCCAGGTAACTCCTATGGTTCCCACGCGAAAACATCTATGTTGCGCCTCAGCAAGGTCGTCAGCTGCTTCTGTTCCTGGTTGGTAAGAGATGCCCCAATCAAGAAGACTCTGTTACTGTCACCATCTCCAGCCGTAACTTCTACAAGATCCTCGACGACCCGCTCGGAGGGGAGGAGTCTGGTATCCTCTACTCCAGGTCTCCCATAGTTTAATTATTATTTAGAAGGTGTCAGACCTTCTTCAATTTTCTCGCTGGGATTCTCGGACTTCTTCTCTGGCTTCGGACGGATGGCTGCTATGAAGCACCTTCTCGCCATTGCCTGATCACCGTGGATTTCCATTACTCCGCGTTCGGTCACGTAATTGAGTTTCTGATGGTAGGTTGAGGAGACTGCCTTCATCGCATGAAGCCATCCCCTGCCAAGGATGGCTTGGTATGGTGAGTCGATGTCAACTACCAAAAATTCGATCATCTTGGAGACGTTTCTAGCACGCACTGGTAGTACAATCTTTCCCAGGGGCATAGTTATTTTTCCAGCGAAGCCAACCAAAGGTACAGTAGCTTCCTTTAGGTCGGCGACGCTTAACTTCAATTTCCTGAATAGGTCGAGGTACATTACTTCGGACGAGCTCCCTTGATCGACGAGCAGCTTATCGACGTCAAAGTTGGCTATCCTGAGTGTAATGATCAGGGCATCATGATGTGGGGTCCTTACTCCCACCAGATCTTCATCCGTGAAGATAATATGCTTGTTATAGTTGACGTCCTCTGCTCGTCGATGCTTTCCTGACTGTGACTTTGCTGGATCAATTTGAAAAGCCTGCATTACTGCTGTAAGTTTCTTCATCTCCATTCGGGCTGAATTTCCTTGTATCTGCCTGGCATCAGATGCCCCGTGAATTACCACGAACTCATGTCCAGCGTCATTTTCCAGCACGTTGTCAGGTCTCGTCTCCCTATTGGCACCCACTTTCTCTACCTTCTTTTCCACAAACTCGTTCAAATGCCCAGACTGGGCCAACTCCTCGAGGTGAGACTTAAGAGCTTTGCAGTGCTCGGTCTTATGTCCTCCCTCTTTGTGAAAAGCGCATCTTAACGCATTGTTCCTCTTCGAGGGATCTCCTCCCATCTTCCCGGGCCATTTGATGAATAGCTCGTCTTTGATCTTCGCGAGAACTTTGTAAATTGGTTCTTTGAAGACGGTGTTGACCGCCTGGAATGCTTTCGACGCGTCATGGTTCCCTCCGTTCTTGGGGCCATTTCTGCCCCCGTTCTTTCCTCCTTTCTTCTGGTTCTCAGTTTTCTCACTTCCCTTGGTAGTGAGTTTAGCTCGACCGCTTTCTCCTGTGCTGAGGCAGGTTACGTCCTCCACCTTAGCGTACTTCTCGATGCGAGCCATTAGGTCGTCAATAGTTATAGCTTCCTTCTTTGTCAGGGACTAGTATAGAAGGGAGGAGCAGGGTAACCCGATTTTGAAAGAGGCCACTGCCACTTGTTCTGAGCAATCTTCGACCTCGTTGAATAACTCCCAGTACCTCTTCGCGTAGTCTCGGAGTGTCTCTTGAGGCGTTTTCTTCATTGTCAGCAAAGCATCTATCCTTTTGGGATAGGAGCTGCTAGTGATGAACCGAGCCGTAAAGAGCTTGACCAGGGATTTGAAACTTCTGATGGACCGGTGGGGGAGTCTTTCGAACCATTTCTGCACCACATCATGCAGGATCGAGGGAAAGATGCGGCACATCAGTGCATCTCTGTGATTCCAGAGGGTCATGGCCTGTCGGTATTGCCTGACGTGATCGATGGGATCAGTCTTACCGTCATAAATCTTGAACCTTGGAATGGCAAATTTCTTGGGGGCTTCTTCTTCTTCGATTTCCCTCGTGAAGGGTGACTTCATCTGGGTTTTGAGAGCTCGCCTTGCGAGTTCTCTGGTTGATCTTGTACCGTGGTGGGCAGGATGTTGGTCCATTTCCCTGCGGACCAGATTTCGTATGTTCTCGTCGCTGCGAGCAGGGCTCTGGTAACGGCGAGCTCTTCGCAGCTGCTCGTGGAGGTCGTCGTCTAATTCGTCTCCCTCGACCTTTTGAGATCCTCGCCTAGGGATCCTTCCTCGGCTGCGAGACTTGCTCGCCTGAGGGCTAGGAGTGCGATATGGACGTCTCCTGTTATCAGGACGAAGCTCCCTCTCCAGTCTTTCCAGTCTTCTTTTCAGGCGAGCATTCTCAGCCTCGTACCTGCGAGAAGAGTCCCTTTGCTCGTGGAGCCTTGCCTCGTATGCATCAATTAATCTGGATATCTGTGTAGACCTCGCTGGTCCCTGGCTTTCTTCTGAGGTTGGCCTTTCCAAGCGAGTCCTCTAATCTGAACGTCGAACTTCAGACCTGATTCTGCGAGGAGCAGGTGGTTCTTGAATATCCCCTGCCTGGGGGGCATTGCTGCTGTGACCAGACATTTTAAACTCCTTTCTTGGTGTGGGCTCTTCTCAGGGAAAGATGAACGTTTCCCACAGACGGCGCCAATTGTGGTGACAGTTATTATGCAACACAAATAGATAAAAGAAAGGCAATCACCAAGTAAGAAAAAGGAATGTAAAATGACAATCACACAACAAAGGATGTACGTGGTTCAGCAAAGAAGTGCCTACGTCCACGGTGGTGCAGTTGGTTATACTTCTATATACTCCGAGGAGTGATTACGGAGAATACAACCTATCCTTTTGCCCCGGACCTAGGGTTTAATATATACACATACATTTGGGTGAGTGGGGGTAATGGGTTCCCACACGTCTCCCATCTCTCCTATAACTTCCCTTTAGGGGAACGTGGGAAGAGACCGGATCAAAATAAGAGGTGGGGGGCCTGGACTTTGGGCCGTCAGAACTGGGCTACTCGTCCAGGCCCTTGGTCTTAATTCTGGGTACCCACAGTATACAAAAAGAAAATTATATATTTATATTTTCGTAAAAATTAGTATTGTTTAAAAAAATAATCTATATTTAAAAATTGTTTTTAAGATATATGTGTGTGCGTGTTTGTTTGTGATCTATTCTTTTTGTTTAATGTATGCAAATGTTATTGTTAAAGGTAAAGTTAATAAAATATTTAAAAGTATATAGTTTTGTTGCTTTAGATTGCCATTTAATATTAGTAATTGAACATGTAAAAATGTTTTGGTTATGTCTTGTATTTCAATTTTAACATTTAAATATATTAAAAATGCAACTCATTTGTTATCTGATTCTGAACCCATTTTGTTAACTGATAATTTCAGCATCACCTATTTTCCATCAGGAGAAGAATAGTTGCCCAAGTCTCTCTCATATCTTTCCTTGAAACCATTAGGCTCTCAATGCAGGCCGATAAAATTCTATCATTGAATTTCAACCTCGGTCCATCTTATGTCCGTATATAAATACACAGACACCAAAGTCGATTCATCATGAAATGGTGTCTGAATGGGAGTTAAGAATATGAGTTTGTGGATGATAATTGCTTTGACGAGATTTTCGATCGGTAGAGTCATGTAGAACTTTGTTTTATTCTTTTTGAATGTTTACAAAATATTTGTGGTTACAACTCAAAATGGGAGTTGAGAACAGTAGTTTATGGAAGAAAATTGCTTTGGCGAGATTTCCAATCGGTAGAATCATATAGCACTTTGTTTTATTTTTTATGAATGTTTACAAAATATTTGTGGTTACAATACAACTTCCTTCTCAAGTTACAGAGATTTTTTGGTATCCTTATTGCATGGTGATTGTGGGACCTTACAGATAATATATTCAATGTATGTGACAAAACTCAGTCCTTCCATATCAATTTTTCATTCCATCTAGAGAATGACAATATATATCTTAAAGTAATCATGCAATCATAGACAAATTATATTAAATTAGTAGAACAAAATGTTTGAAGTTTGTGAGATGCAAAAAATATTCAATAATATATGACTTTACGAAAATGTACAACTATTTAGGAAAGTAGTTTTTAAAATAATAGAGAATTAAAGTAATAATCATGTTTCTTTTTATATTTAAATTTTTAGGACAATGCTTTTCAAGATTATAAATCTAGTCCCTGTGGTACAATAACATTTATTTGTACAGTCCCTTTAGAGTTAGGAGTTCATTTTTTTAGTCCGCGACAGCGACACCATTTTTTATGGCGTTCTTAGTACAGGGACTAAATTTATAAAATTATTTGAAGTGTCCTATTTTTATACACTTTGAAAATTATAAGGATCTTTTCCCAAAATTCCCTTAAAATAATTGGTTTACAATAATATTGACAAGTGTCCATGCATCGCGCGAGTTGTATGCTAGTTTCAAATAAAGGAGACTTACAAATAAGTCTTGTTTACATGAAACATTTTTTAATAAGTCATATCACAACATTTTCTATATATATAGGACCTATTGGGAAAAATAAATAAATTCATGGGAGCTGATGAAGCAAAAAAAAAATGTTAGGCCCTATCGAACTACATGATTAGTAAACGGGACTAATTTGTAAAAAAACAAAAAATAATGTTGCACACACCGAAAACTAGTACCAATCGAACACATGTTGGTACAATACATGTAAAGCACATTCGATACCGAAACATATCCCTAAGATTTGATGTTGGTGATTACAAGGTAAAAATATTCATATAACAAAGAAATAAAACAGTTGCAGTTCCAAATACAAGATGAGAACATATTTAGTAGTAATATCCGCAAGTATATCATTTCCACGTGAAAAAGTTTCATACAAAATGTGGAACTCGCAGCTCGAAACATCATAGGGACTTTACATCATTTCATTTGATCTCCATACAAAAAAAAAAAGGAGTATGTATACGAGGACTCACAATTGAGAGTCGCTGACATGGCATTAATACAACGGTTGACAGAAAGTAGACGCACACACAAAACAATGCATTATTGTCACGTCCACGGATCCCATTTTTTAAGCCGTCCCCAAATCACTCAACAAATATGAAAATCATATACTATTCCATGCTAGAACAAAAAAAGCCGATCACCATTTCACCGAACTCAGGTACCATATGCTTTATTTACCTGATGAATGCTGATGGGGAGAAATTGATAACAGCAACCCAAAATGTGGATTCCGTTTTTTTTTTGAGTAATTCTACAGTGATCGAATTTTTAACAGAATTTTAATGGGCAAACTGACGTGGTGGAATTTTATTGATTGGTTTCTAAGTTCCACTGGCGTGGACCTCAAAAACCAACCAATAAAATCCCGTCACGTCAATTTGTCTATCAAAATTGGATAAAAAATTCGGGCACAATAGCATTTTTGTTTTTTTTTTGCGGGGGGAGGGGTGGGGTGGGGTATAGCCTCAACATTAACTGAGGCTTATGCATTATCTAGCCTTGAGGCTAGCCTCGAGGCTCTATAGCCATATTGCTGTAGTAGGTCTGAGGCGTAGGTTCTAGTGTGTCTTATGTTGATCTAGCCTCGCTATGTTAACTCATGGCCTCGCCTCGAGGTGGGGCCTGAGGTTATAGTCTCAAAAGCTATTTTGAACATTAAGGGAGGTATAAGTATTTATGGAACACCCCAAGATTAGAATGAGATGACCATCACTTATCACACAACTGTGTGGAAGTAAACATATCGAAAATAAAGGTATCCTCCACCAAAGAACATTGCAAAAACAACAGGATTGTTTACATTGTGAAATTGTAAACGGAGTTGGAAGAAGATGAGAAAATGATGACTTGAAAACAAAAACCCAACAAATTCTCACCTTCCTATCGATAATAAGATGCATAATTCACAAAATATAAAAGGGTTTGACACAGCATTTCTGCATCCATATAACTGACGGGAACTATCCCTTATTTGTAAACCACAATTTAGAAAGTAGAGATTTTTTGCTTGGTGGCAGGGGTGGGGGGTTCATCAGAAGGCATGGAAAATATCTCACCTGCATGCAAAATTATGGTATGGTAAATGCCATTGTTGGAAAATTGGAACTTAAATGGGTATTTAAAGCTGTCCAGATTTTTCTGGACATATTTTTGAGCAACTTTGAGCTCAAATTTAGGTGGGACCCACACTACGAAAATTGTGGGACCATATACGAACGCGTTCACCTCCGCAAGGAGATTAACGTAGTATATTCATATGTCCAATTTCAATAAGTTATGAATGATAATTATGTCCCCAAAGTGACTCACAAAGCAATGAAAGTTAATGAATTGGGTGTGTTTTAATTCTTGTCCCATATTGGAAGAGTAGTTAAATTTTGATGAGTTAATAACACCCCAAGTATGGACTAAGGCTTGGATGCCTTGGGGGTATCCCAACTCTTTGAAGGGGAGATGACCTAAGCTATGCTCGGGTTGACTTTCGGTCAAAAGTCCACACGCGCGCGTCCGTCCGGCCGGTTCAGGCTTGGGCTTGGGCTTATAAAAATTTTGGGCTTTAATTAATTAATTAGGGAATTAATTAATCTTATCAGTTAATTCCAAGAGTCAGCAGTTAACCAAATTAACTGTTTTGACAGTTAATTTCGGTTTTGACTGTTCCCAACAGTCAAGACATTTACTATAAATAAAATGTTTCCCCCTCAGTTTTAAACTACTGAAAAAATTCCGAAATTGCTACTGCATTATTTCCTCTGCCCAGAAAATTATTTTCTTCATTTCTGCATTGCATGTTCTTGGTTGTGTTGAGTACAAAACACAGAAATTGTGTTCGCTGGGATTAATCATTGTTGTGCTGCTTGATTAAATCCGAAAATCCGTTCTATCTTGGGAGGCAATTATTCATTAAACTCAAGCACGTTGGAGGAATAATTTTGTCTTAAGGAGACTGTTGAACAGGGCTCGGATTTCTTTCTAATTATTATTTCTGCAAATTCTAGTAAGTATTACATTTCTATAATTCTGTTTCAATTCTGTCATTATATTAATTGTTCATAATTCTGTACAATTGTTATTTATAAATAGTAGACATAACAATCTTAAGACAAAATTAATTTAGTTCTACTGTTTTTAGTGTACATAATTTTTTTATTACAGAAATTTATTTGTTGGAAATAAATCTGTTTTGACAGAAAAAAATTGAATTAATTTACTGATTTATTGTAGAAATTAGTAATACAGTTTTGATATAGAAATTAATTTCTATACTGTTTTTATATTCTGTTTTAGAAAATAAAATTTTATTTGTGTATTCTTGTTAAAATCTGTTTATCTAAATTTTTTTTTATCTTAAATTATAATTCTGTTTTGTACGGAATTCTTTTTATTATTAAAAATTAGTGTGACACAGATTTTATAATTTAATTCTGTTTTGTACGGAATTCTGTTTATATTACACTTTTATTCTGAATTATTATTTGAATTCTTTTGGAATTCATTTATTGTGAATTATATTTGGAGGAAATTGGTGCACAGAATTTTGTATTCTGTTTTGATTAATTCATTATATATGAATTTTATCATTGATAAAAATTCTGTTTTTGTAACAGAAATGGAATCACAAAGTACGAACAATACTCCTACGAAACTGATTGTCACCAACACAAATGTGACTGCACCCGTATCTATGCCACACGGGGAGAAACCGAAAAAGTTCATTGGGGCTGACTTCAAACATTGGCAAGGACAAATGTACTTCTATCTCACTACCTGCCAACTGGGCAGGTTTGTATATGAAGATTGCCCCTCTATTCAAGAGGGAGATGACGCTGAAAAGGTTGCTGCTGTCGATGCTTGGAAGCATTCGGACTACCTATGCCGAAATTATATTTTGGCCTACTTGGACAAGACTTTGTACCATGTCTATTGCACTATCCAAACTTCTAAGGAATTATGGAATTCTTTGGAAAAGAAGTATAAAACTGAAGATGCTGGGATGAAGAAATTTATCGTGGGGCGTTTTCTGGACTTCAAAATGGTTGATTCAAAATCTGTAATCTCGCAAGTGCAAGAACTCCAAGTAATCCTCCACGACATTCATGCTGAAGGAATGTCAATTAGTGAAACTTTCCAAGTTGCTGCAATTGTTGAAAAGTTGCCACCTTCTTGGACTTTGTTCAAAAACTATCTCAAGCACAAGCGTAAGGAGATGAATGTGGAGGAGTTGGTGGTCCGGCTAAGAATCGAAGAAGACAACCGTGAGTCTCAAAAGAAAAGTGGGAAGAATCCGATGGAAACAAAGGTCCATGTCGTTGAAGGTCCTAAAAAGAACAAACGAAAGTATGATGGGGAAGGCACTTCCAAACATAATAAGAAAAAGTTCAAAGGCAAATGCTACAATTGTGGTAAACCGGGACATCGCTCAAGTGAGTGTCGTAAGCCTAAGAAGCAAAATAAAAATAACTCTCAAGCAAATGTGACTGAGGGTGAGAATATCACCAATGATTTGGCGGATATGAATCTTTCTGCCGTCGTCTCTGAATGTAACTTGGTTGGAAATACCAAGGAATGGTGGGTGGACACTGGAGCCACACGACACATTTGTGCAAACAAATGGATGTTCTCCACCTATAAGCCTTTGGAAAATGAGGAGAACCTTTTTATGGGAAATTCTTCCACTTCTAAGGTGGTGGGACAAGGAAAGATTGCTTTGAAAATGACTTCTGGAAAGGAACTTACTCTCAACAATGTTCTTCACGTGCCTGATATCCGAAAGAATCTGATTTCTGGATCTCTCCTCACTAAGAATGGTTTCAAGCTTGTGTTTGTGTCTGATCGCTTTGTGTTGTCTAAAAATGACATGTATGTAGGAAAGGGCTACCTAAATGAGGGGCTCTTTAAATTGAATGTTCTTACTGTAACCCCTAAAACATCTGTTTCTATGAATGAAGTTGCTAGTTCTTCTTATTTGATTGAGTCATCTAATATTTGGCATGCTAGATTGGGACATGTTAATTTTGATACATTGCGTAGATTAATTAACTTGGAATTTTTGCCAAAATTCAATATTGATAAAAATCATAAATGTGAAATTTGTGTGGAATCTAAATTAGCTAGATTACCTTTCCATTCTATTGAAAGGATAACTGAACCTTTAGATTTAATTCACACCGATATTTGTGATTTAAAATTTGTTCAAACTAGAGGTGGGAAAAAGTATTTTATTACTTTTATTGACGATTGCACAAAATATTGCTATGTATATTTGTTACATAGTAAAGATGAGGCTATTAATGCATTTAAACAATATAAAAATGAAGTTGAGAATCAATTAAGCAAAACGATAAAGGCTATTAGAAGTGATAGAGGAGGTGAATATGAATATCCATTTGAGGAATTTTGTTCTGAAAATGGGATTATTCATCAAACAACCGCTCCTTATTCTCCTCAATCGAATGGTGTTGATGAACGCAAAAACCGTACTTTGAAAGAAATGATGAACTCAATGTTATTAAGTTCAGGAGCTCCACAAAATTTGTGGGGGGAAGCCTTACTTTCTGCTAATTACATTCTCAATAAAGTACCTCACAAAAAGACTCACAAGACACCTTATGAATTATGGAAAGGTCGAAGACCTTCCTATAAATATTTACGAGTGTGGGGGTGCTTAGCCAAAGTGATGGTTCCTAAACCTAAAAAGGTAAGAATAGGGCCAAAAACCGTGGATTGTGTATTCATCGGTTATGCTACTAATAGCAGTGCATATCGATTTCTAGTTTGTAAATCTGAGATTTCGGACATTCATGTAAATACGGTTATTGAATCGAGGGATGCTTCATTTTTTGAAAATGAATTCCCGTATAACATGACCCGAGAATCTGGTCCTCCTAAAAGGACAAATCAAGCTACTACAAGTGGTACTCATCAACCTATTGAATCAATAGAGGATGAACCAAGACGTAGTAAAAGAGCAAAAACCTCGACTTCTTTCGGTCCGGATTTTCTAACATATTTGTTAGAAAATGAACCTCAATCGTATAAAGAAGCTATATCCTTACCCGATGCTTCCAATTGGAAAGAAGCAATTAATAGTGAAATTGAATACATATTACAAAATCATACATGCGAACTAGTGGATCTTCCACCAGGTTCAAAACCGTTAGGTTATAAATGGATCTTCAAAAAGAAATTGAAGGCCGATGGATCAATTGATAAATATAAAGCTAGACTTGTAGCTAAAGGCTATAGGCAAAAGGAAGGGTTGGATTACTTCGACATATATTCACCGGTAACAAGGATAACGTCCATTCGGATGTTAATAGCAACAGCTGCTATTAATGGACTTGAAATACATCAAATGGATGTAAAAACTGCATTCTTAAACAGTGAACTAGACGAGGAAATTTATATGGAGCAACCTTAAGGGTTCAAAGCTCCCGGACAAGAAGGAAAAGTATGTAAGCTTGTTAAATCACTATATGGATTAAAACAAGCACCTAAACAATGGCATGAAAAATTTGATAATGCAATGTTATCAAATGGTTTCAAAATTAATGAATGCGATAAATGTGTTTACTTTAAATACATTCAAAATGGATATGTCATTGTATGCCTCTATGTTGATGATATGCTTATCATGGGTAGTAACTTGGAAATTGTCAAAACTACAAAACAAATGTTGAGTAGTAGATTTGACATGAAAGATATGGGAATCGCCGATTTTATATTAGGAATTAAAATTTCTAGAACATCGGATGGACTTATATTATCTCAATCTCATTACATTGAGAAAGTACTTGAAAAATTCAAGAAGTATGATATTAGTCCTACCAAGACACCTGTAGATGTAAATTTACATCTAGCAAGAAATAATGGTGAAAGCATATCTCAACTAGAATATTCTCGTATTATCGGCAGTTTAATGTATATCATGAACTGTACGCGACCGGACATAGCATACTCAATAAGTAAGCTAAGTCGATTTACGAGTAATCCAGGAAGAGATCACTGGAAAGCAATATTGAGAGTTTTGGGTTATTTAAAATATACTCAAAACTATGGATTGCATTACTCAAAATATCCAGCTGTTATTGAAGGTCATTGCGATGCAAATTGGATATCTGATACAAAAGACTCTAAGTCTACGAGTGGGTATGTGTTTACCCTCGGAGGTGCAGCCGTATCTTGGAAATCCTCAAAATAAACGTGCATTGCTAGATCGATAATGGAATCTGAATTCATTGCACTAGACAAAGCTGGAGAAGAAGCTGAATGGCTTCGAAATTTCTTAGAGGATGTTCCAAATTGGTCTAAACATGTGCCCGCAATATGTATACATTGCGATAGCCAATCAGCGATTGGAAGGGCACAAAATCACATGTATAACGGAAAGTCACGACATATTCGTCGTAGACACAATACCGTTAGACAACTTCTCTCAAACGGAATTATCACAATTGACTATGTAAAGTCAAAAGATAATATATCGGATCCACTAACGAAAGGTTTAAACCGAGAGCAAGTTGAAAGATCATCGAGAGGAATGGGTCTAAAGCCTATAAATAAATAAGAATCAATATAGTGGAAACCCAACCTACCTGACTGGAGATCCCAAGATCTAGGTTCAATGGGCAAACCGAACTACGTTGTATTCAGTAAGCACTGGAGGATATATCATCCTATCCATTCCAAAGATAAGACAGTGCATATCTGCCGCGAAATTAGGATAAGTTATGCTTTTAATGACATCTATATCTTAGTACGTCTAAGTGGGGTATTGTAGAATACTCTTTAAGGAAGTCACCTACGTAAGTAAGAAGGGGGCCACTTCTATGAGAATAATGAAAGGCATATTCTCTAAAATACTTGCGGAACCAAGTGGTGTTCACGGCCAAAATGAACACAAACGTGAGAACCAACTGTGTTGAAGAATTGTTGTGTGAATATTGTTGTCTAGTTTTACAAAAACGGTTGACGGTTCAAGGACGTGAAGTCTACTGATTAACCAAGTAAATCCGATAGTATATCACTAAGGAAAGTTCAAGGCCACTAGGCTACTTCTCCCGATGCAATAAGTCTTCAGTTTTACTCAACCTGTGTCTGCATCGGCATCAGCATCTGTTTTGTTTTATTTATAGCGATATATCATCCATGTGGGGGATTGTTGGAAAATTGGAACTTAAATGGGTATTTAAAGCTGTCCAGATTTTTCTGGACAGATTTTTGAGCAACTTTGAGCTCAAATTTAGGTGGGACTCACACTACAAATATTGTGGGACCATATACGAACGCGTTCACCTCCGCAAGGAGATTAACGTAGTATATTCATATGTCCAATTTCAATAAGTTATGAATGATAATTATGTCCCCAAAGTGACTCACAAAGCAATGAAAGTTAATGAATTGGGTGTGTTTTAACTCTTGTCCCACATTGGAAGAGTATTGGAATTTTGATGAGTTAATAACACCCCAAGTATGGACTAAGGCTTGGATGCCTTGGGGGTATCCCAACTCTTTGAAGGGGAGATGACCTAAGCTATGCTCGGGTTGACTTTCGGTCAAAAGTCCACAAGCGCGCGCGTCCGGCCGGCCGGCTCGGCTCGGCTCGGCTCGGGCTCGGGCTTATAAAAGAATTTTTGGGCCGAATCTAATTAACTTTCTGGGCTTTAATTAATTAATTACGGAATTAATTAATCTTATCAGTTAATTCCAAGAGTCAGCAGTTAACCAAATTAACTGTTTTGACAGTTAATTTCGGTTTTGACTGTTCCCAACAGTCAAGACATTTACTATAAATAAAATGTTTCCCCCTCAGTTTTAAACTACTGAAAAAATTCCGAAATTGCTACTGCATTATTTCCTCTGCCCAGAAAATTATTTTCTTCATTTCTGCATTGCATGTTCTTGGTTGTGTTGAGTACAAAACACAGAAATTGTGTTCGCTGGGATTAATCATTGCTGTGCTGCTTGATTAAATCCGAAAATCCGTTCTATCTTGGGAGGCAATTATTCATTAAACTCAAGCACGTTGGAGGAATAATTTTGTCTTAAGGAGACTGTTGAACAGGGCTCGGATTTCTTTCTAATTATTATTTCTGCAAATTCTAGTAAGTATTACATTTCTATAATTCTGTTTCAATTCTGTCATTATATTAATTGTTCATAATTCTGTACAATTGTTATTTATAAATAGTAGACATAACAGCCATTTCATTTGAAACTGAACAATTGTAAACCTTCCACCAACTGTATTACTGAAAAATGTCATAGATATTGGGAGTGACCTCCTGCACAATGAAGAAGTAATAATTACATAGTGTTCTAAAACTGATATTTCAGATGGGATGGAAAACATAGATGAGAAAGACCAGTAAACAAATCAAATCTGGGGAATGCAGTTGGATAAGGTCGCTTAGGGCCTTCATCCTCTTATGCAGCTCCATGTTCCTTCGAAACCAAAGATTATAGCTCAAAATCCTTGGAGCCTGTTTAGTGGTGAAAAAATCGGGGTGTTTTCTAGAAAATGTTTTCTGTGCGGGGAGAAAAATAGAGAATGTGTTCAAATAAGGTATTTTCTCAAATTGAAAAATATTTTTCTATTTTTCCTCAATGGAAAACATTTTTTTAATGTTTTCTATTTTTCTGTTTTAAAAGAGAAATCCATTTCTTTCATCTCATTTTAAAAGTGGGGATCATATATTTCATATGTCGATGGAGATCCATTTCTCTCACCACATTTCTATCATCTTTCATGTTTGTACCACATTTACACTCAGATTGTGGAAAAAAATTGTCACACCAAAAAAAAAATTGATAAAAAGTCTAGAAAATATAGAAAAAAAATCCAAAAAATGAATAAACCCCCCCAAAATAATGAAAAAAAATATAGAAAGTGAATAAAAAGTTAAAAATCCAAAAATAATGAAAAAAATCCAGAAAGTGAATAAAAACTAAAAAATAATGAAAACAATACAGAAAGTGAATAAAACCCCCAAAACAATGAGAGAAGAAAACCATAAAATGAATATAACCCCAAAATAATGAAAAAAATACAAAAAGTGAATAAACCCCCCAAAATAATGAAAAAATCCAGAAAATGAATAAAAACCCAAAAATAATGAATTTTTTTTCCAAAAAGTGAATAAAAACCCACAAATAATGAAAAAAATACAGAAAGTGAATAAAAACCCAAAAATAATGAAAAAATCCAGAAGGTGAATTGAAACCCAAGAAAACGAAAAAAAATTCAAAAAATGAATAAAATCCCAAATATAATGAGAAAAATCCAGAAAGTGAATAAAAACAAAAAATAATTAAAAAAAATCCAAAAGGTGAATAACCCCCCCCCCCCCCCCCCCCCCAAATTTAAAAAATATAGAAAGTGAATAAAACCCCAAAAATAATGAAAAAAATCCAGAAAATGAATTAAAACCCAAAAATAATGAAAAAAAATCCAGAAAGTGAATAAAAACCCAAAAATAATAAAAAAAATATAGAAAGTGAATAAAATCGCAAAAATAATGAAAAAAATCTAGAAAGTGGATGAAAAAGAAAATAAATATTGACCCTGGAATTAATTTAAGTAAACACCTAGAAATTTATTAAAGAGTAAGAAACTTATTTATTAAGAAAACAAATAACAAAAAATTAAAAATACGCGTAGAAAATTAAAAATAAATAAATAAAATGATAAAAAAATACATAAAATAAATATTAGTCCCAGAATTAATATAAAAAAACACTAAAAAATAAAAAACAAAAAGCTCGAGAAATGAAAAAAAGAAAGAGAAATCAATAAAAAACAAAAATAATGAAAAATTGCAGAAAATGAATGACAAAATAGAAAAAAAATATTATCCCTTTAATTAATTTTAAAAACACCCAGAAAGTTATTAAAAGGTCAGAAATTTACTAATTAAGTAAAAACTAAAAGAAAATAAAAAAGCGCTCAAAAAGTTAAGAAATGGAAATGATTAAATACCATAGAAAACATGTAAAAATGCAAATATTAGAAAAAATTAAAAAAATAAGAGAATTATTATAAAAAAAAATAGACCTGGCGATAGGGGGGATGAAACGGTTAGGGGTTGGGTGGGGGCGTGGTGGATTTGGTTTTTATTTCATTTTTTATTTTTTCTTAATACTCTTAGTACATTTTTTTTGTATTTTTTTTAAAAAATTCATTTTGGGGTTAATATTTAGTTTCTGTTTTGTTTTATTCATTTTCTGTATATTTTTATTTTTTGGATTTTTATTCATTTTTTGTGTTTTTCTTAATTTTTTGTTATTTTTATTGATTTTCTGGGATTTTTATTATTTTTCTGTTTTTTATATATATTTTCTAGTTTTTGAACAAAATTTTCGTTTTTGAATGTTAACATGTAAAAAATGATTTCATATTTTTAACGAATGAACGCGTTTTCTAGTTTTTCAAAATTTTTCACAGAAAATGAAAAGTAGAAATAGAGATGAAAACTAAAAACAAAAAACAGAAAAATGTTTTCTATAACTAAACAACCCCTCAATGTTTTCATATTTGTGCCTGAGGGGGTTTCATCTGCCACATATTTGTTTTCTTTATATGATGTGCTATCTGTAACTTATAAACAAAAGTACCTAAGGGTGTAACACAATCAATGGCATAAAATAAAACACTCAAACCAAGACCAAACTCTCTAAACAATATTTCATTGCATAAGAAGGAAGCTATTACAATCATAGTTGTTGAATCGTGAATCGAATCATAAATCGACAACCCTAATTGTGAATCGTAAATCGTGAAGTGAATCAAATATTAAGAATCGGTATAAAATGTTGAAAATATAGTAAAACATATATAAATGCATCGAATCATCATCTTCCCCTTGAAAGCATTCATCTTCAACATTAACTTCATTTTGAATGCTTTTTTTTAACATGCCATCTTTTCGACAAAAATAATTTTGAAAAAATGTTCTAACTTCCTCCAGACATTGATCACATACAATTGCGTCGTTATGTGTCTGGCAAAATGTTGTTTCATTCTAAACACAGCTCCTCATCTTTCACCTCGACAATAGTTGCATTTTCCTCCTTGACCTTATTACAATGAGCTCAAGTAGGATCATTATCTTTGGTACTCTTTTTCTTAACCATTTTGATGTCCAAATATCAGCAGTAACACCTACATAAAGATTAAACACAAAAGTATATTACCTCAAACGAATGATTACAAATGTATAAGTTATAAAAATACATATAGATTACCAACAAAGATATAATAATTCAATTCATAATAATAAATGGGTGCTGCTATTGCCGTTCCACTCAAATCTGGAGGCACTCCAAGTTCTAATATAATGACAAAAGTACCCTTATGATTTTTATGTTATTTTTTAAGAGTTTATTATTTAAAAACAAAAAGATATTACAAAGATCCAATTCTCTCTTTCATCTGTAATTATTTAATTAAAATATTTAATACCCCAATAGAAACTAAATGTAAATTACTTCCTTACAACATATGAAAATAATTATGAAGGTTAAATTTGAACCCATTTATTTTTATTTTTTTATCAAACACAAACATGACCTAATTAAAACGCGATACAACATAACATGACAAGAAATATTATTTTTTTAACCTAATACGAACATGACAAAACATGAAATAATACAAACAACACGACACGCGAAATCTCATTTTTCACCCAATCATAAACATGGTCAATTAAAACGAAGCACGACATATAAAAACGACACAACCCAACCCGACATGATTTTCTTTTTACACCAAACATGAACATGATCCGAATAAAAGTGACATGACACAACATGAAATATTATTTTGAAAGAGTGCGTGTGCGTTCAAATAAGAAAATTATTTAATTAAATCTCAGTTTTTCAATTAAATCCTAAAACATGCATCTAGGTGTGATTAGAAATAATATGATCATGCAAGAATATTTAATCACACACAAATGAGTAAAAATCCCCCAAAGGGGCAAAACCTTTTTATTTTCACTATAATTTATAAGATATGGTTACATGGATTACAATGAAAATAAGTGTGACACAGAAATACCCGCAGGTGTCGGTTCTGATGTCGTCGGCTGGAATTTCCCGCAAGAACTCCAGGTGACCAGCAATAAAGAAGAGAACGGCTTCTCCACAAATTCGTCGGCTGAAACTTTCCCTTTTCAGGAGGGTAGCAATGAAGAAGAGAGCGTCTTCTCCACAAGTATGAACAAAAGCAAAGCATTGTTCTTGGGTTTCAAAAGGATTCACAAAAGTATGAGAATGATGTGTAAATCAAAACATGAGTTTTGGAACTAAAAAATATGAAGACTTGAGCTAATAGAACTCTCAAAATCATATCTCTCCAAGTCTTGTAAAATAACTCCCCCGAAGTTGTTTTTTATAAGGAAACCAAAAAGAATTTTAAGTCATTGGGACTCTTGCCAGCGTCAGGTACCCCGAACCGGTTCGGCTTGTACCTCGAACCAGTTCACCCCCTGAACCGGTTCACTGTTCGGTTCGCAGAACTTCGCTGGTTTTGGGACTAAAATCACACAGCATTCTCTTTAAGGATTTTTCTCAAAATTTTTGTCATTTTCAAAAGGCCATAACTTCTTCACCGTAGCTCGAATTGAGGTGTCGTTTCTTCCAGTATCTTCGTGGAATCGAGATATTCAACTTTATAGTTGATCGGACCTACTGACGGTGGATGTAAAATTACTAAAATGCCCTTAAACTTTCCTATCTTGCCTTTCTTTCATTATTTTGACTTTTCTTGCGTACCACTTGCATAAAATTCCTAAAATCCTGGAACGTGAAGTCGTTGAGGCAGATGTGGAACACTTGATGGAGATGTTGAATGCTTGATTCTTAGAATTTGGATAGAAGTCATCATGTGATATAGTGAAGTGACGTGACTTTGTAGCGGCGTACGACATACACAAATGTAAGATATGGAACTTGAGAAAAATATCCTTACAAATCTCCCCGTATGTCTATGCCGGTACAAAATAAAAAATTCGAATTATTATCATTCAATTGACCTATATAAATCTACCCTCCCATGAACCCAAAACTAGAAAGATATAAATGAGTAAGTCTTCATCGTTTGTTCATCAAATCTTCAAAATCTCAAATCTTTTCTCATCAGGGTGTGCAATTCAGTGATCATCAATGTATTACCTACACACATGAGATAATGCAAATACCAAGTGACGTATCAAGTTTGAAATGAGATAAACACAGATACCAATGTATGGGAAAAGCATAAGTCAAATCTCAAAAACTCCCCCCAAATTCAAACTCCCCCATAAAATGATAAATAAAATGATAATTCTCACTCCCCTTTTTTATTATGTCCCCAAATAGACAAATGAGAAGAATAAATCAAACAAGTAAAGTTGGGTTATCACCGTATTCAAAACAATGCATCAATCAAATGGCAAACGTGCTCTGGCAAAGAGATGCTAAAAAAAATCTTCACAAACTATTTTTTGAATTTTTCATACAAAATAAGATACTAAAAATCACACCATGGATTTAAACAAAAACAACCAAGTCATGAAAATGGAATGTATGGGTGTGAACACATTTGATAGAAAAATCAACTCAATCAATCATATGTGCACGATGCATAATGTACTCCTAAGGAATGAACATCAAAAGTATCCTTAGGTGTAAAAATTATTGAATTTAGATGACATTGTCTTATGCAAATCAATAAATCAAAGTCAAAGTGATTTTCACACCAATAACGTCCAAAAATTTTTAGCGTTTTTTAAGATTTTTAAGGATGTGCAAACCCGTTATAAAATCTCCAACCAAACTCCCTCATATATATTTTCTTTTAGAGGTGTTAAACTAAATTCTCAACCAGAGAGCTACGATTATGAGTATACCTCAATGTTTCCACCAATGGATATCACTATCCCTTTCATCTTTGGTTACACCCCATCAATCCACCTCATGGATCGCTCCAACTAGCGTTTGTCTCATCTCCTACAAATCGTCAAAGAAGCTGAGACTCTCCGTCAAAGGAACATTCTAGTGGCCCTGCCAGAGTATACGTGGTCTTCTGTTATTGACAGTATTCGCTGTATGAATATTGGAGACAAGTCGGTCATTAAGGTGGCTAATCAGAATCCCAAGATTGTGGCGAAAAATAATCCGATTCAGGGGAGTAGCGTCAACCGGGTTTCCCTACCCAAGAGTATTTCGGTCTGGTCCTAAGGGTTCTTGAAGTCGGTTCAAATGGGTGGCATCATGGTCGACCCTGACCATATGCCAAATGGGCAATGACAAGTGATCCATTTTAAAGTATGCACCTATGTATGTATATTACAGGGGTCCAAAAATATTATGTATATTAAAAATATCAATTTTTAAAAGAAGTTTAATTTTTTAGAAGCCTATTTTTTTAACTACCCGAAAATAATTTGTACAAAGGATGATTCAACTACTCAAAGATCTCACCCAACTAAAATGGGCCCCTAAAAAGTAAGTTTAATTTGTTTTAGGGCATATTTTAGGTATTTAATATCTTTGTACAATATTTTTTTAATAGTGTCCTAAATTGATTTTCGCACGGGGCACTCCCAAACTTAGGACGGGCCCTGGTTGCCATACAAGAGTTTATTTCAAGAAACTATTAAAGTAACAAAATTTTCAGCATCATTTTTTTCTTTTTATTGTTTATTTGAATAATTTTTGTCAATGGTTGTATAATAGTAGATATATTTCCTCTAATTTGAATACTCGTAGACTAAACCCGACCAGATGAGTAATTAATAAAAAACTTGGACTAAATAATTCATATAAATGGTGTTTAACTGGTGGTATGACAAGTTATATGGATTTTACAGCAAAGGGTGTTAGTTCCAGGAGAAAATAAACAGGATGAGAAACCACTTGAATTACAGGTGTACAACCAGGGCATGTCCAAGACTGAGTTGTGCAATAAATGGCAGCAGGCAGGGGCCTGCCCATATGGTGACCACTGGCACTTTGCCCATGGCATCGAGGAGCTTCGCCCAGTTCTTCGCCACCCACGCTATAAGATCGAGGTTTTACTTTTGGGGATTGATATCATTATTCAATATTAAATGCCCTTAATATTATTGAGCTAATTGATTATAATTTGGCAGGTGCGCCACATGGTCCTTAATGGTGATCCATGTCCCCATGGCCATCGCTGCCACTTTCGTCATTCCCTCACAGAGGAGGAGAGGCTCATCGCCATAGCCAAGCTCAGATCACTCAATCTGGGTCGTTGATTTGATACATATAGTACTCAGCTGAAAGAATCAAAATGTTGGTGATGGTTAAGAAAAAGCATAATTTGATTCTGCGACAAACTTATGTTTGAAATAATAGTGATACTATAGTAAATGGAATAAAAAATGAGCAAACTTATGTTTGGAATAAAATTCATGCGTGAGCTACTTCATGGAATAAAATTCATACGTGGAGATCTTAACAACATTTGCAGTATAGGCCTTACGTTAAATGTGGGCATGAATTTGTTATATCACGGCAGTGTGTGTGCGCGAGCTAGCATTCTTGGCCTGCTGTAAAGTCTTTTTTGGTTACTAATAGTCTTAATTCAATTCTTCTTTCGGGGGCCTTATTATTGTCCAACAACACGAATACTTCGAAATGATAATGTTCTCTTTTCGATTCCAATAAGATAATGATGAATTTGAAATTCTGAATGCTATGGGTTAAAATACCTTTTGGCTCATGTTATTTCTTATTACATCAAAATTCATTATATAATTATGTCAATTGGAAACTGATGCAATTGGAATTTCTGAGCAGCGGGGGAGTACATAATGGTTTGTCACATGTTTGTTGAAATGTTAAATAGAATGATATTGGTTCTTGCAAGTCCTTTATGTCTACCTTATATAGATGAGTAATATTCCCTAAAGGATTTCTATTTACTACCACTCCGTTTATTGGACATTTTATTTACATAGTAATATTAGAAATAAGAGAGAAGAAAATTTAGATGCCATTTTCTTGAGGTTATGGTAAATATTAATTATTTAATTATTTAAACTATGTATTCAGCATAAAAAATTTTGTACATAAAATTATAAACTTTTCATCTTTTGTGCCGTTAGTTTTTGATTTAATTTTATTTGTCACGTTATACCGTTTTTTTAAGTAAATGATATTGATTACGATTCATTTACATTTAGTGTAAATATGATTGATAATTACAATTTAGCTATGTCTTGTTTGTAACCACTGGAACAAATTTTGATGATTTACGTTCACTGAAATTTGAACCATATTCAAAAAAAATTCTATAGTATATTTCTACATACTTTCACGGATCTACATATCGTTAAGTTGCTGATATTTACATCCATCACGAATGTTGAATTTAATTTACATATATAAGTATGTGAAAGTGAGAGTTTTTGGTTGATTTTATGCTATTTCAATAGTAATTACGATAAAATATTTTACCAACTTCTATTTTAAATATTCACACTTCTCCAATATATAAATTTTATAAATAAATATGTTACTATGTTAATCTCAGTACTATTATTATTAATTGTTTAATTATTTTTCAAGTGTTAAGATTCAATATTAAGCTCACTAGCATCTCTAGCTTATTCAGATGGCACTTCATTCATTCTCCGGATCCCGACCCATTTTTGAACTGTACTGAATTTCTCCCCTGATTCCCTTTGTACTAATAAAAAATGAGATTCTTGATGAATTCAAGTTTGAGGCTCCAACCATTACCAAAGTTATACCTATTCCGTTTAGTTTTTCATATTCTCATGTTTATTATGTAAATCCCGTACCAAATCAATTCTAACCTTCCTTCATATTTCTTTCATCTTTTCGGTTTAGACGAAATCTATACCTTCGTATACTTAATAATAAAAACTATGCCATATATTTTCATTATTTTTCAAGTGTTAAGATTCAATATTACGCTAAGTAGCAGCTCCAGTTAATTGAAAATCAACGCAGTGCAACGACCATTTCGCAATGTTCATCTGGAAATTCAGTCATCCATCGGATCCTGACACCGTATTGACCCGTAGGAAATATTTTCCCCGATTCCGCCTTCATAATGCCAAAAAATGAGTTTCTTGATGAATCCAAGTTTAATTCGCCAACCATTTCCAAATTTTAACCTGTTCCGTTCAGTACTTTAGTTTCTTATGTTGGTTATAATGAATTTCCCTTAGCAAATCAATTCCAACGATCCATCCAAACTAGAGATGGAGTTATATCTTCTTATACTTAATAATAAAATCATATGTCCATACAAACTAGAGATGAAATATATACCTTCATATACTTAATAATCAAATCCTATAACTTATTTTACATAATGATGATTCACTTATATTTTAACCACGGGCAAAGTGTTGTTCACACGCTTATTGCAAAAATGTTACCTTCTTAACCTCTGTCTTTCCTCACAGACCAGATTCGTGCTCTTTATATGGAAAGGTTATATGAAGGAAACTATCAACATGATCAGTATGTAGATTTTGATGACTACTTCATAATTGCAGTTCCCAGACGGTTGACTAACAAAATTAGCATTTTCCTCTCAGTCAAACTTCAGCATTTAAAATTGAAAATGATGTCAGGTACGACGTGACAAAGGCATGTCCATATCGTTTATGTTTTATAAGAGGTGCATTTTGCTGATTTAAAAGTCAACCTTTATTTCAGTTCACACGTACTGAATTATGTTGAATAATATCATAATTGCAACACTGAGTACAATCTAAGGACCAGAAAACATAGGTTGTGTGCTGACATACCTGTCCTTCAATGTGTTGGTTTACAATTTGTTAATAGATTTTTATCGTAGATGCATCGAACAATTATCCTTAACTGACATGAAGGCCTAAAATATGCAAAAGATTTATTATTTGTCCTTTCATGTTGAATAAAGGCCTAAAATATGCAAGAGATTTAACTTTGTTTTTTATATTAGGAAATTAGTCGGTTCATAATATTAATTTTCAACAGATTATGGACCAAGTTCCTTTTTTTATCTTGAACAGGGGACTACTCCTCGATACAGAGTTTCACAATCAATGTCCCAAGAGAAAGTTCATTTGATTTATGCCTTAAATTGTTTCTGAAATCCTTTCAAGATGGCGGTATCTTATAAATCATTTTGTAACTTGAAATTGTTCATCAATTTTCGTACCCTCTAAAAGTATTTCATGAAATATTTTTTACAATTCACGAAATTGGTAAATTATCGATTTGTCGTTAGTCATATGAAATTTAAGTTACTGAATAATATATTTCTTAGTATCAGCTTCCTCTGTGTCGTATTTTTTCTACAACGCCTTCCAAGTATTAGCATCCATAGGATGTTTAGAGTAGTAGTCGTATAAATCGTCATCCAAATTATTGAGAATCAGATTCTTGCACATGTAATCAGATTTAACTCACTTCTCAGCATTCATAGTCCCAACATCTGCCTCTTCTCTAGTTCCCTTAAGATTTAGTTCTTCTATAACGTAAGACACCTTGTTCATCTTAAGGTATAACAACATCTTGGCCTTCAAACACTTGAAGAATTATCATACAAATTTGAAGGGATTATTGTGGTTGTTTTTCAGAGGGATTTATTTTTGGTTCTATGGCTATGTAAATTTAAAGATTTTGAAAATGTGACCAATAAAATGGCTGAGGAATGAACTAGGTCAGTCCTTTAAGGTTATTTTATGCCTCGACAAAAAAAGACAATCCAATGCAGCGAGGAATGTTAAACCATAGGACACAACACCCCTTAAAAAAATTTCATCTCTTTGGTTTATGCATGAAACACTCATTAAGATGAAGGATATATATACACACACACACAAAAAAAATTGAACATTGAGCATAAATAAATGTTTAGGAAAAACAATAGGAAGATGCTTTTTTAAGAACACATCAAAATTAATAATCAATGAATATGATTAATTATTTAATTAAAAAATAATTAAATAGATTTTTTTCGTTTCAAACCATGGACTTGGAGTTCAATCCATACAAGTTCTCAAATGTGGGATACCCCATGGATCTCCAAACCCAAATGAAAATTTGGTCTATATTAACTCCATTATTTTCCTCCACTCTTCTGATTCTTTTGTCCTAAATGCCTTATTTTAAAATATTCATAAATGTGTGGTTCATATTATGGCTTTGATAAGTTTCACTATGTTAACGGTTCATTTTATGATCTATTGGGAATAATATTTATTATTTGTGATTGTGTCAAAACTTCTTTACTAAATATAATGTATCCCTATATTAATGGAAGAAAATAGTTGTGAAAAAAAATGATAATCTCTGCTATGTTGATAGGCATAAGAATGAATCTTAGTAATATTGGCAAAGACTTGCTCAAGTTTATTTTTCATGACTGGTAGATATTAGTTGGATGATAAATCATTTAAGTTGCAAATGATTCACTTTTTATTACATGATGTTGGTCAAAATGACTTGAAGACAATAATTTATCCATTATTACAAAAAAATCTTTAATTTAATCCTTCGTACCAACACAAGGAAGAAAACTTGTATGGAAAATATGTTACCTGACTTAAAGAAATATAAAAATATCAAATTTATGCATTTATTTTATTTTGTTCTCGTGCACCAACTAGACATTTGATATTTGTGGTGAATATCCAACTGACGCAACATTTCATTAATGGACATATTATATTCAAATTTTAATTTTAAGAAGACAACAATTTCATTTCTTTTGGAGAAGGAGAGGACCGTTCTTGTGTATTTTTTTTGTTACATTAAAAATAAAACAATATACAAATATTACATTTAATTCACCTTTTTATTTGCACTCCCATAACAGACCGTCTAATTGGTGCAGACAGATTTCATTGTCTTGTTTAAATTGGGATACCAATTTGACTATTAGTATGTTTTTATCTAGATAAACACAAATCTTAATTGCTATTAGAGTAGCGTAGAATTCCTGGATGGAGTTAAAGCCACTTTTTGTCTAGTGTAAAAGGTAATATTGTGATGATGATGATGATGATGTGTAATGGATAAGTAAATCATTGTATATGGATTATGTAGGTTCATGTGATGAATTAGTTAATTTTTTGTGATATGTGGATCATATTCTATGTTATGGGTGTGGTTATGATGAAATTATAGCAAGATTATATTATTTTTTAGCAAAGTCACTATTGAAATAAATCCATTATCCAATAAAATTTATAGTGACTTGTTTTGGACAATCAAGTTTGATTTTTCTTTGTAAAGTATGGCATTTGACTTGAGTGCACTATATTTAGTCACTAATTTAATATGTTTCATTTCAGTTATCACTAGTGGGAATTTTGTTAAATTTAGTAACTAAAAGTAATTAACAACATTGTGCATTTAATGATTTAACATTGACATTTAGACATCACATTGAGTGATCTAGTATAACTTTTTGACTTAGCACTTATTTATGCAATGCAATTTATTTCGTCATTTAAATTAAAGTTGGTTAATATGTTATGTTTCATGAATAAAATTTAATGCAATATATATTAATGTTGATGCGTACATCATGTATAATGATTTGAAACTTGTATAATGATCATTTTAAGAGGAAACAATAATAAATATGTTAGTCTATCTCATTATTTAATTTGACAAAATTTATTCATGAAAAGTCTGCAAACTTAAGAAAGGCGAACTTGGCCTACAAACGATGAACGTTGTGGATGCATGAATACACCTATATATTCTTAACAAGTGTTACATCCTCAATGAATTTGATAATATGATGAATAGTGTAATGTCCAGCGAAACAATAAATATTAATGAGTCATTAATAAGAGTGTAATGTAAAATATGCATTGTTGTAATGAATAAATTTATTTTTACAAGATTCTTACACTTCAATTAACAAGATCAAATATGCAGACAATCAAATTTTCATATTGAGCTTGTCCATGTAATTTTAAAATGCACTCCATCAACGATAACAAACCATCATACTGCAATTACAAAAATAGTCATCGGGTTTGATGATTGGAGATTCATAACCGAGCAATTTAACGATTCTTTTAAAGATGGTAGAATGCGATCATAAATTCCTATAAATTCATTGAAGACTTTGGTATAATCTCACTTTGATTGAGGAACTGAGTGTAACCAAAGACAAATGTGTCTTAGAATGGTAAAATGGAATGACTCCACAAGTAATACATTCAAATAAGGGAAAGTAACCTAATTAAATACTTAAGTCAATGACCTTTACAAGGTGCATACATGTTAAAACATTTTCAGGGAAAATATAATATGAGTGTCAAAACGTGGATTTAGTGTTAAGAATTATAAAAAAATATTCTATAGATTATAGAGCAATAACAAATATATTATTAAATGTCGAACTGATTAAGTAAAGAAACATGTAAAGTTTATTAATTAAATCTTTCATGTAAGATTGAAAAAAATAGTTTTCCTTCCATATTGACACATTTGTTGGGATAAGTAAACATTAATTTAGATGGGCATGGGTTTATGTGCTAAGGTCATTGTACTTTAATGGGAAAATAAAGCCTTTGATAGATTGGGGTTGAGAATAGATTTAGCAAATACAATTTAATATTAAAGAAAAATTCAAATTTGTGTTTGATATTGTAGGGGAATCATTTCCTTTTATAAAGTTATATTCTCAATGCATCAATCCATGAAAAGTTATTATTGGATATGAGAAAGGTCAAGAATCGTTGTATAAATTCTTATAATGCTAGGGGGTGTTAATCTAAGGCAATGATTTTTATCCAAAATTAGAACAATACATGATTCTTATCCAAAATAGGAACAGGCCCATTAAACGTATATTCACTCGTTCTATAAGTGCATTTAATATGTGTAATATATCTAATGTGTAATTATCTTGAGAAATGTATATACTTAACTAATTGAAGGTCAATTAATACTTAAGTACATTCATCATATTTTAAGGTTGGAAACTGATTAAGCGTGTATATGAATATTCAAAAGAAAGATAATGGATCAAAGACTCTAAAGTATAAATAAGTTGTTTAGTATCTTCATATGGTTACTAAGATAATACTAACAAACGACATAAACATTTAAAAATCATAGATATCTCTTAGACAAGATATACGATTCTTGATTCCCGTAATTCCGAGTGGATATGTTAGCACAACAGGATGTGAAAATTTCAAATAATCCTTTTAGAATTATTTGTACTAAATTAATTAAGGAATATGAAATCACTTCCTAATAAAACAACGTACCTTCAGGATATTCCTCGCTAACATCCTAATACCTATTGTTGCCATCAACAAATATTATTTAGAAAGGTAAAGAATAACATGGAAAGTCACGACTTATTAGCCATGATATAAGAACATAAAGAAATATATATCTTTATAGTGATAACATTTGGCCTAATAAGAAAATAGTGGATCCGCTAACGAGAGAGCAACGAAAGTTCACCAAAGACAAATGGGCTTAAGCCTATAAAATTACTTAAGAATGACATAATGGAAACTCAGCCTGAATGACTATATATCCTGAGAAATAGGTTCAATGGTATAAACTAATCAAGATTATGGTCATCCCCGATCCTCGCTGCGCGGGCGGGAGCACGAAGGAAAAGGATCCTCTGGTCATGCGCATCCCTCTTGGGAGCGCTTCGGTCGGCGTCATTTGAGATGAGGTATAAAAAATGTAGAGAGATTCAGGGTCGCCAGTATATTTTACTCAAAACAGACAAACGAAGAAGGGGAAGCCATCCCGAAGGATGGCATCCAAAGACATACTGGTGCATGTGAAACCAAAATGATTCGAGGAGGGTTCGGAGGTTAAGTTACGAAATGGGAAGGTGTTAGGCACCCATTCCGCCCTTTCGGTCTCTCATGGATATTTTCTATTTTCTTTTATTTTTCCCCGTGATATGTGTGCATGTGTATATATATAGTGGAGATAGGAATCCTCGACTTGTATCATGGAAGAGATAAAGCGAGTCATCCGTAGGAAGGTATAAGAATAATATTAGAAAATAAGATTTATGCAATTACCCTTACGTCGATCGTTATAATGGAACAATAACGCACATGGAGTAATACGTCATTAAGAAAAAGTATATAGAATATAAGAAAATTGGATTTAGAGAAGATATAAAATGAGAGGGAAAGTGACAATAGGACTCGAGTCTCGGGTTTTACCCTGAGACGCCTACATAGCCTATAAAGGCATCAAAGTCCACGTAGTTCGCATACAAAACGAGGGGTGGGGTTTATCCCATAAATCCAAATGGGTAATCTCTTATTTGTGAGTGTGTGTGTGTGTGTGTAGAAAAAGTGTTTTAGTTGTGAGAAAAGTGTGAGAAAAATATGAGAATCCCAATTTGGAATCTATGAGCAAACCCTCTTTTCTTGTTTTTTGGGTTTTATTTATATGAAAATAAGAGATGTGCAATAATACTAAATAAAAAGTATATTAGGATGTGTGAGATGAGATAATAAAAAGTGCTAAGTAATAAAATAATTTATTGCGAATTTAAGAGGATTTGAAGAGAAAGTTGGACCTTCTTGAAGATCATGAGCTTGATCTTGAATGTTGGATAGAAGCCCTTGAACTTGGATGATGATGGAGAGTGGCTAATTCACCAAGTTTGATGAAAAGGATGATGAAAAGGGGGAGTTAGAAAGGGATTTGGATGTGGAAATCGCGCTTCCTTTGAGAGAGGTTTTTGAGATTCGCTGAGAGCGATTGTTATCAGATTTGGGCTCCTCATGCAAATGAGGTGAAGGCCTCCTTTAATAGGCCCAGGTCATTGCCGATCGGCATAGAACTGATCCTACCTATCGACACTTGCCGATAGGTAGGGTCTGAAACCTGCCATTTGGCAGTGTGTTTCTGGCCTTTTCGGGAAATCGGCTAGCGAGGGAAAACCATTTGTAAGAATCATGCACGGGATAGACCATTGGAAAGGTAATTCAGATACCTTCAAAAGTCCTTTGGATCGCTCCCGGGTTTGGTAGTTGACTTTAGGTCAAATATGGCTCGGAAGCATTTGTCGATCCATTGGACGGGGAATCGTTCGGACACAAATGGATCGTTCATCCGCACGGTAAGTACAAATCACGCACGGGGCAGACCATTAGAAAGGGTATTCAATGCCCTTCGAGGGTTCATTCAGTCTTAGTCGAGATAAAGAGTTTGACTTTTTGGTCAAACTGAGCTGGGGAGTGCCCGATCACTTCTAGGTCAGTACTCGGGACATGACCTGGGTTTGTGGTGATGAAAGGAGGTACTAGGGACATAAGGAGAGTTGGGGGTAACAGAATGGGGTGTCTACAGGGCCCCTCGACGAGTGAGTTTGGAATAAATGATAATCGTCGAATAGACACCACGAGGGAGTATGATCGATTTAGAGGGTCGAGGCCGATTCTGAGGACCTAAGGAGTGTGCTGGGGATGAAATGATGATCAAAGGTTTAGGTCGATTCTGAGGACCTGAAGTGGTGTTGGGGGATGACTAATTATGCAGGTCAAAGCTGAATCTGCGGGCTTAGGGTGAAGATCTAATAATTGAGGTCAATTCTAACCTAAGAGTGGTGACGAACGAGGACCAGAGTCAATTCTGACCCAACTGAGGTGATTATCCAAGACCGAGGTCAATTCTGACCTAAGAGTGGTGACGACCGAGGATCGGGGTCAATTCTGACCCAACTCAGGTGACGATCCAAGACCGAGGTCAATTCTAATCTAAGAGTGGTGAAGACCGAGGACCGGGGTCAATTCTGACACAACTCAAGTGACGATCCAAGACCGAGGTCAATTCTGACCTAAGAGAGGTGAAGATCGAGGATCAGGGTCAATTCTGACCCAACTCAGGCGACGATCCCAGACCGAGGTCAATTGTTACCTAAGAGTGGTGACGACCGAGGACCGGGGTCAATTCTGAACCAACTCAGGTGACGATCCAAGACCGAGGTCAATTCTGACCTAAGAGTGATGACGACCGAGGACCGGGGTCAATTCTAACCCATCTCAGGTGACGATCCAAGACCAAGGTCAACTCTGACCTAAGAGTGGTGACGACCGAGGACCGGGGTCAATTCTGACCCAACTTAGGTGACGATCTAAGATCGAGGTCAATTTTGACCTAAGAGTGGCGACAACCGAGGATCGGGGTCAATTTTGACCCAACGCAGGTGACGATCCAAGACCGAGGTCAATTCTAACCTAAGAGTGGATAAAGATTGGATTTTGATTTCACTGGAGAAAGTGCCTTTTGATTTGAGCTGATAGCTGGGGAAGATTTTGTTTCTTTAGGAGACCTCGTGGGGGGGGGGGGGGGGGGGGGGAACAACCTATTTTGGTGCTGCAAAAACTCCGTTGGGGAAGTGATCAGGTGATCCTTAGAGATCCTTCGGTGCTTTGCCGAGAGGATATTCACTTGGTTTTTGAGGGTTTCGCTGGGAAAGAGGGGTTCCACTCGAGGCAATGCGAAATTTTCTTGGTAAAGATGTTCTGAATCCTTCCTGGGATTTTTAGGAATTTTCCAAGGATTTTTCGAGGTTTTCTGGAATTTTCGAGGAATTTCTATACAAAATTTAAGGGGGTGCTAGTCGGCATGGTATGAGGGGTGCCATTCGGCAGTGGCATAGACTTTTGGGCTACCTCGGGAAGGTAAGGAGTCAGTGCCGATCGGTATGGTGGGGGGAAGTTCCGATCGGCATGGCGCTTGGCATCCTATATAAAGGGGGTGAATACCTTCATTTTTTTCACAGCTTCTTTTCTTTCTCTCTTTCTACGATTCCTCTGCAAATCGTTCTAGCATTTCGATCTTTGAGAAATGGACGCTTTTGTGACCACTGTTGTCCATCAGGAGTGGTTGACCGTTGATGACTGGGCGAATATGGAGTGGAGGGACAGGGCGCCTCTTACTTTGGGGAGTGAGAACTCCTTTGATGCGTTAGAGCCTGTTGTAGATGAGCGAACCTTGTTGCGGGAGCCATCGTGTCATCTCTCTTCGAGAGTGAGTCCCGACGGTTATGTAAGTAACCTGACCTTTGGCATTCTTCTCTTTTTGGTGATTTTTCTTTCTTTATTGACTTTTGCTGAGACTTTTCCTTTTGCCAGTCTGATATTTCTTTAAAGAACATGCGCGCCCGCGGGACGACGGGGCTCAGGGTTGTCTGCGAGCATCTCCCACCTGTGGTGTGTTGGGTGGTATCATCAGCGGGTTTTGGGCGATTGACATCGGTGCTGGATGAGACGCCTCATTCGACAACGGTCCTGTGCGCTTTAGGAGAGAGGTGGTGGGATACTACCCACACCTTTCATTTTGGCTTTCGAGAGATGACTGTGACTTCGATAGACATGCAATAGCTGTTGGGACTGGATTATGATGGAGAGCAGACAGAGGTGGATCGCTCTTTACGGGTGAAACCGGAGGCAGTGCGTGCGGCACTTGGTGATGTAGGGAGGATGGTTTCTGGGGATTCTATCCGGCTGTCCCTGCTGAAGGATGTTCTGCTGAGCAGGGTGCTTGATGTGGAGGACGAGATGCAAGTGAGGCAGATGGCCCAGTTATTCATTTTGCTGGTGCTAAGAGGTTTCATGGTGGCGTCGAGCGGTGACGTTGTCCATTTTTTATTCTTGCCGTACTTGAGGATGTTTTCGAACATCCCTTTATATGATTGGGGGAGTCTGACTTTAGCGACCCTTTACTCTTCTCTGGATACATTCAGCCGGTGCTGCCAGCAGACCTTTACTAAGGCCACGTACATTCTTAAGGTATTATTTGGTTTGCGCATTTCCTTTCATGCATCTGTATTTTCCTTTCATGCATCCACATTTTCCTTTCATGCATGCATGATGCCCTGCCTTTCCCTCCTGCGAATTCGAGTCGAGCGGTGGGATCTTCCCACAGTGGCGGTGGTCCGATGGCATCTGCGATGGCGGCGACCTCGGAGGTTCCTTTTGTGAGGTTGCATACCCCCTCGTACAACATTCGGCGGGATGATGGAGGGATGGTGCCTATGTTACACCGTCCTCATGCGATGGATCCGAAGGAGTTGGGTTTGACAGAGGAGGTCCTCTGACCTGTGGTATACCACTCTGTTCCTCTCTTTCTTTTCTATTTTGGTCATCTCTGTTTTGATACTGATTTCGCCTTTTCTTGCAGCAAGTACGGGTGTCGACCACTTGGCTAAGGGACATCAGAGACTGGATATCTTCAGCGACCGCCCATATTCGAGATGCGGTTCCTGTTCCTTCTTGCTTGGTGACATCTGCCTCGTCCGAAGAGGACTCAGGCTCGATTAGTAGTGGTGCGTTATCTCGCCGTAGGGGAAGGAGATCACACCACAGGGGTGAAAGCTCTTGAGAGAGAGAGAGAGAGAGAATGTGGGTTTGGGCTGAGTCCCGTTGTTTTTGCTTTTTCTTTTTATTTCCTGCAAAAATGATGTAACACAGAAAATAGATATATTCAATGCAATGGAGTTTTTTTTATTATCTTTTATTAATGATGAATGCATGCACATGTGCTTTTTACTTTGCTATTGAGACCGTAAAAAGGAATATTTTTATTTATTTTATATTTTTTTAAGGAAAGTTTTTAATTAAAAAAGGGGAAATTAAAGGGATTTTGAAATTCTATTAAGAATATCAATTTATTTTTATTGAGTATTCTGATTTGACAAAAGAGGAAAAGAGGAAATTTCTACAGGGGGGGTTACCGATCGGCAAGCACCCTGACTTGCCTATCGACAGTTCAGTCCAGTCCCATCAATTCAAAGCTTTGATTGATACCCTCTTCAGCCTTTGGTACCTTGTGTGGTAGGATTCCCTCCGATTTCTGCAGGGATTATGTCTCTTGTGAGGGTTCTCAAGTATAAAAGGGGGTAGGGGTGGAGTGTTTTCATCACACCTTTGCATTCTTACTTACTTTCCCCCTATCTCTTGGCCTTGCAAGATGGCTCTCCCTGGTAGCATTGAGTTTGCCAACTACCTCGAAGCCTTGGAAGCAATGTGCTCTTATAACGTTGACTATGATGCTTTCAGCATGCGTCGAGTCTCCTTGTGGCGCAATCGGCCTATTGAATGGAACATGCTGATGGAGGCGGTACAATTCTGGTACCCTGAAGACCATGTATTCCGCTTTTATCCTACATACGAGGAGTTTTCTACCATGCTTGGTGTAAATCCCAGTGTTGCTGTAGCTTTGCCCGAATTTTACCATTCTCCCAGGGGTTTGTTGGCCGGGCTTCTTCATATTTCACCTTCGGTGGCCAGATCATTGGTTGCTGGAGGAATTTTCTCCCTCCTGGCGGTGTTGCAGTCCGTGCATTGGAAGTAGGTGATGCTGGCTATGCCAGAGCCATTGATTTGGGCCTGGTTTCAAAATTACTTCTGGTGACTGGGGAACTGCTGATGGACCCGTAACTTGAAGCCATTACTTCGTGGATGTCATACCGTCGCAATCCTACGGTGGTGATACTGGCAAAGGCCCTGAATGGCCTGGATGCCTAGAGAGAAGTTCGTTCTGACTTTTTGAGGGGTAGCCCCGTGATGCTGTTCATGTGGTTGTCTGAAAGATTTCACTTGGCAACTCCTCCAGAATATTCCTTATCGACCGTACCCAACTTCTTTTCACGCTGCTTCATCAGTGTTGGTCTGTATGTTAAGAACTGGGAGCATTATCTTGTGAAGCATGGGACTCGTGGTCTGTATTGGTCAGTGCCTTGGTGGGGGCAGTTACAGCCTGTTTTGGAGCTAGGAGAGTATTCATATGTGCGACTGGTTAGTCTCAGGCAAACCTCCTTTTATTTACCTTGGCAACTTCTGCGCCAATATGGCTGGGACCAGGTCCTGCCACCTCGGATCTTAAATTTCTTTCCAGTAGAAGATTTGACTGAGTGCCTACGTCTGTTGCTTGCATCTCTGTGGGAAAATCGGCGTCCATCGACCCGTCCCTCCCAGTCTGTCGAGAAAGTTTGGCATGTCCCCAAAGATTATATGAAGTGGTTGTGAAGGAAAGTAACCAGCAAGATGTTGGCAGTGGAGACTGGACAAAGATGGTTTATTTTATATAACACCATAGAAGGGGGTGTTGTGGTCTTTTTGAAGATGGTTCGAGCTTATCGTTCTATGGAGTGTCTACGGCACTCTATTCAGGTAGGGGAAACTTGAGGACCTCAGGATGTAGATGATGAGGGTGCAAGATTCTCTGGTAGTTGTGGGTAGGACTCTTGAAGAGTTTATTTGTGTAATAGATACGGGGATTTTATTTGGCTTTTTATGGTAGTAGGGGAAAGGGAGTTATTCATTCCTTTTCTTATGTAATCCGCGTTGTAATTTCTTATTAATGAAATAAATAAGTTTCTGATCATCCAACTGTGCCTTTCGATGAGTTTTATATTTTGAATTATCTATACTGATTGCTAAGGCATACATAATCCTTTTGTTCAAGTATTCTTTAGAATGAACCGCCGTTCTCGGAGGTAAGAAAAGAATGGCATTTTGTGAAAAAGAAAGGGCCGCACTCATGTGAGGTGTATGAGCTGCCTACGTACCTCTGTTTTTTTTTGAAAAAGTTTTTTTTATCTGTTTGAAAATAGTTTTTTTGTAGAGGATCAGGCCCACGTAGTTCTGGGTAGAGGGAAATAAAGAGTTTTTTTTAGAATAGAAGGGGGATGAGAAGAGTCGTAGCGTGCCGAGATTTTGGACTAGGGGTAGAATTTCTTGAGACGGTCCAGGTTGACTGGATGATCCATCTCTTCCCCATCTAGGTCAGTGAGCATGGCGGCACCACCAGATAAGATTTTTTTCACAATGTAGGGGCCGCTCCAATTGGGCTTGAATTTCCCTCTGGGGTCCCAGATGGCTTTTATTATCTCTTTGAGGGCTAAGTCCCCTTCCCGAACATCGCGGTCCTTGACTCTCTTATTGAATGATCGCGCTATTCGGTGATGGTACCCCTATATGTGGTAAAGAGCTTTTAATCTTATTTCATCTAGGAGGGCTAGCTCATTATGACGACTTTGGCACCAATCTTCTTCGTTAACTTTATTTTTGAGCATGATGCGTAGCGAGGGTATTTCCAGCTCCACAGGTAGGACTGCCTCCATGCCGTAGACCAAGGAGTAAGGGGTATCCCCAGTAGAGGTTGGGATTGAGGTTCGATAGCCCTAGAGGGCGAACGGGATTCGGTCGGCCCAATCCCTACAACTTTTGGTCATCTTGCTAATGATAGCTTTGAGGTTCTTATTGGCAGCTTCGACAGCACCATTGGTCTGAGGTCGGTAGGGAGAAGATTTGTGTCTCTGAATCCCGTACTCGTGGACTACTTCTGTGACTTCTGCTTTGAAATGCAACCCGTTATCTGACACTAGCTTGTGCGGGACCCCATATCGGTAGATAATATTCTTCTTGAAGAATTTAGCCACTTTCTTAGCGTTCAACACTGCATATGACTCAACTTCGACCCATTTGGTGAAGTAATCAATGGATACTAGGATGAATTCATATCCGTTTGAAGCCTTTGGTGTAACCTTCCCTATGATGTCGACACCCCAGGTGGAGAACGGCAAGGGAGAGGTCATGTTGTATAATTCTCGCGGAGGTAGGTGTTAAAGATTGGAGAATTATTAGCATATGAGGCATCTCCTGACATAGGCGGTGCAGTCTTGGGTCATGGTAGTCCAGTAGTAGCCCTGTCGGATGATCTTCTTGGTAAGCATGTGACCATTTATGTGGGGTCCGCATTCCCCTTTGTGGATTTTCTGCATTACCTTCTCAATCTCAGCCCCTGTGATACAGTGTAGATGAGTTCCATCGAAGTTCCTCTTGAGTAGAGCTTTATGACAGATGGTGTATTGGACATCCAGTCTTCGGAGGGTCATTCGATCTTTCTTGTTGGAACCCTCGGGATACCTACCATGTTTGAGAAGGCGCCAGATATCATAGTACCAACAATCGGCTAGTTCAGAATCTTCAGTGTAGACAAGCTCAATATGGTTGCAATGGGTCGGTGTGTCTTACTTTTGAACTAGGAAGGGGGTCATTATTATTCCCTCGGGCATGTCGACCATGGAGGACAAGGTGCCGAGTGCATCGTCTAGGTTATTCTTTGCTCGGGGTAGGTAATGGAAGGTGATATCTCAGAATTGGGAGGATAAATCTTCTAAGTGGGCATGGAAGGGTTGGAGCTTTTTGTCCTTGACTTTCCACTTTCTGAGCACTTGATCGATGATAAGGGCAGAATACCCATAGACATCAAGGTATTGAATACCTTTCTTGAGAGCAACTTTGAGACCTACGGTGCATGCCTCATATTCCGTCATGTTGTTGGTGCAAGGGAAATCCAATTTAATGGAGATAGGAGTGTGGGAGTCATCTGGGGCGATTAGAAGTATCCCAATGCCATATCCCATTTTGTTGGCAGCGCCGTCAAAGAACATTTTCCATCGAAGGCGGTCTTGAGTGATGTAGAGGATATTTTCATCTGGGAATTCAGAGATCCAGACATCTGCTTCTTCTACAGGGTAACCGGCGAGGTAGTCAGAGGTGGCTCTTCCTTAAACATCTTTCTGTGTGACGTACACGATATCGAACTTGGTTAGAGCATCAACCATCGAGCCATTCGACTGGATAAGGCGGTTTTATCAAGCAGGTATTTGATGGGGTCCATTCGGGATACAATTTTGATGGGGAAGGCGAGCATGTAGTGCCACAACTTTTGGGTGACCCAGATAAGTGCGACACACGCCTTTTCCAAAGTAGTGTAGTTGACCTCGTATCCGACCAATTTGTGACTAGCGTAGTGGATGGTTCTTTCTTTACGGGAGTCCTCAAGGTATTGGGCTAGCAAAGCCCTAGCGACAGTGTCGGTTGTGGTTAGGTCTAGGAGCAAAGGGACACCAGGCTGTGGTGGCATGAGCACTGGAGGTTGGGTCAGATATTGTTTTATTCGGTCAAAAGCTTCTTGTAAAGTCTCGTTCTAAACCTTCGTTGAATCCTTTCGGAGGATCTTGAAGATCGGTTCACAGATGGAGGTTAGCTGGCTGATGAACCGGCTGATATATTGCAAATTTCCAAGAAAACCTCGGACTTCTTTCTCTGTTCGGGGTAGTGGCATCTCAAGTATGGCCTTCATCTTTGCAGGATCTGCTTCTATCCCCTTCTCATTGACCATGAATCCAAATATTTTTCCATTTGTAACGCCGAAGACACATTTTTATGGATTGAGTCTAATATGATACCGCCGCAGTCGTTCGAAGAACTTTCGGAGAGCGGGAACATGACCTTCTCTAGTTTTGGACTTGATTATCATATCATCCATATAAACCTCGACTTCTTTGTGAATCAGATCGTTCAGGATGGTTGTGGAAGCCCTTTGGTAGGTAGCCCCAGCATTCTTGAGACCAAATGGCATAACGGTGTAGCAAAAGGTTCCCCTTGGGGTGATGAATGCAGTTTTTTCTTGGTGGTCGGGGTGCATCTTGATTTGGTTGTATCTATAAAACCTGTAGACGAATGACTTAAGAGCATGACTGGCTGTGTTATCCACGATCATGTCGATATTAGGTAGAGGATAATCATCCTTTGGAGAAGCTTTGTTTAAATCTCGGTAGTCTACACACATTCGCACCTTCCCTCCAGATTTCGGCACAAGTACTATATTAGCTAGCCATGTGGGATATTCGATCACTCGAATGAAGCCCACGTTTAACTGTTTGACCACCTCTTCTTTGACTTTGAGTGACCATTTGGTGCTAAGCTTTCTCAATTTTTGTTTAACTGACTTGTAATCTGGGAGAGTGGGAATCTCGTGCTGAGCTATTTCAGGATCAATGCTGGGCATATCATCATAGAACCACGCGAAGACATCCATGAACTCCTTCAACAATTCTTTGAGTTGTGCACGCTCATGCTCGTCAAGGCTGGCCCTTATCCTAAACTCGCGCAGTTGGCTACTAGAACTGAGATTAATAACAACTGTCTCTTCTTCATTTACTTGAACGCGGTTATATTGTTTATTGTTAACCTTATTTAGATCAGTTAAGAATTGTTCATTTGCAAAATCATCATCATCAAAAGTTTAATTAGAATCCAAGTAGATAATGTAAGGCACAACAAGATACTCAAAATCTTCGTTTATTTCATTGATAGGAAAAACAGCATTGAGAACCTTATCAAAAGAGGCCTCGATTACATTTGAACAATGATAGAAAACAGAAGAAGAAATAGGGTAAACATTCGGGTTAGGGGATATTTCAAGAGGTAGAATTGGCGCAGCATGCCAGTTGAGGAGGGGTGTATCAGCATCTTTAATCAGACGAGATGGATCCATTTATGTAGTGCCTGAATGAACCATGCAGATGTCAGCCCAATGTCTGTAAGTTGAAGTAATCTTCGGAATCAATTTCCTCAGTCTCTTTGCTATCTTTGATGAGCGATTGTACGCGGTGTTGGAAACTTTCGGCCCATGTGTAGCTGTCATGGAAAAAGATCTCCATTCCAAGCTTTATCTTCTTGTCCGTGTGGTCGTACCATGGTTCTGGAAAATCGCAAAAGGGGAAATCTTCGCCTTTTTTGATGAATCGTCCATTCAATGAGTCTCCTGAGATAGTTGGGATGTAGTCTAATCTTCTCTTTGGTTGAGACTGGTGGATCATTCTGAGCTCTCGTTCTGATGGTTGATACCCCATTCTACAAGGAGGGAAATCTTTCTTCAGTTCGATGGGCTCAAGTATCCCTTGTTGCCTTTGCCCTAGCCCTAGTCCGGACATAAAGTGCATGTTTCTGAACATCTGAATCACATTAACATTTCCATAAGGGTCTTATTCTAGACATACCCTTTCTTTGAAATCGTCCCCTGCCGGGAGTAGGAGTGGATCAACTCGAAATCCTGATAGGATCATATCATTTTACCCATGCTGTATCTCAAGAATTGGACTACTAGTGCTTGCACCCTCAACATTTTCGTCGTCGCCCAAAATGGTGATGACTCGCCCGTCAGCGAAGAACTTCAATTTCTGATGGAGTGAGGAAGACACACCCTTGATATTGTGGAGTCAGGGTCGTCTGAGCAACAGGTTGAAACAAGCTGGGATGTCTATGACTTGGAATTCAACGACAGGGTTTATAGGGCCAACCCCTATTACAAGTTTTATGGATCCCATTACCGCATAACGGGTATTATCGTAGGCACGTACATCGTCGTAGGTTGGAGCGAGGTCGCTTTCTTTCAAGCCTAAACACTTGAAGGTTCTCAGAGGGCAAACGTTCAAGGCGGATCCATTATCGACAAGGGAGAGTGGCACGGCCTTTTCCATAACTTCGACGGAGATGTTGAGTGCATGATTATGATTGACCCAATTCTGGGGATTTCTTCTTCAGAAAATGATAGCATTCGGGTAGAGTTCAAGGATCCGACCAGATTTACCACTTCTTCTGGTGAGGTAGAGGGAGGAACTGTGGGTCCAGTGAGAAATTTGATTAAAGCATTTCTGTGTAGCTGGGAAGACATGAAAAGTCCCCATAGAGTGATGTTAGCTTAATTTTTCTTCAGTTGATCGAGGATCTTGCTCTCCTCAATGGTCATCTCTGGCATAGGATGGTTTTCAACACCATTCCCTTTGTCATTCGCTGGTAGTGAGCTTGGAACCTGGTAATGTCTCCCAAATCTGGTCATGTGATTTACTGAAGAAGGAAATAACATGAATCCCATTTCCTCGTCAATCTTAGGTTGTTCTTCCACCCTATTTATTTCTTCTAGGAGTTCTTCAAATGATATCATCCCACATATGTCGGCTACTGGGCCTGATTTTTCTGAAGCTTGTTCTTCCCCCATCTGGTGGCAACAATTTTATCTTTCCATATAAAGTCAATGCATTCCACAACTTCAACGACTTCTTCATACATGTCCTCCCATTTTATGGGGATATGTGTGATCGAAGGGACCAAGCACCCTTGTAGCTTCAAAGTATCAAGTAACCCGGTGATACTACAAATGCTGTTGGTTTGTCCGAATAATTCTGTTATAATCTGGACAACATCATCTAGGCTGACTTCGTTAGTTGGTACCACCCACCTGTCTGAATCTCGAGCCCATTTTTGTGCTTCCAAGAACAGTGTACTGAACCTTTTGTAATCGATGACCACTAGTGAGGGAAATTTCAGCCTGAACTCTAGGAGTTTGTTCAACACTTCTGACAATTCCATACTTCCATTTTTCAGAACGGGTATGGTCAGCGATGTATGCTCTGGTAAGGAGTGACAGTGCCTGATCAGCGAGGCTCATAGGGTCTAGGAGGAAATATGGGCAAATTTGAAGAGGTTTAGGATAGTATATGGGTGTGATTTGAGTTGATGGATCGAAATCTGGGTTTTCTTCTAAGAAAAGGGCATTGGCATGATTTGGAAGTGGATTGTGAGTAGTGTTTAGCTTAAGATTGGCTGGTGCGACAATGGTACCCCGGTCAATGAGATCTTGGATTATGTTTTTAAGGTGAAAGAATTGGTCGGTGGTATGTCCGACAGTTTGGTGAAAGTCACAATGAGCATCGGCCTTGAAGTTTCTTTGGAGTGGATTTGGCAATGGACGTGGATCCAAGGGTTTGATGAGGTTTCGGCTTAACATGGCTTGGTAAACTTTGGAGAGGGGAGCATGGATCTTAGTGTATTCCCTTCGGATGGGGGAAGGGGGACTTTTTGGTGCCCACGATGTGGTTGGTTGAGAGATGTTGTTGATGGTTGAGACTGTAGCACTGGCAGGCTTGTCATACTTTCTAGGGGTGAACTCTCCGGACACCTTCTTTGGTTCAACCTCGGTTTTAACGAGTCTTTCCTTGATTTCTACTTCATCCTCTCTGAGAGATCAGAAGTGGGGATAGTATTGTCCTCCCATCATCGCTCGGACATGGGGCAAGAAGTTCTTCTTCACTATATTGACCCGTTCTTCCTCGAAGGGCCGATTGGACATGGTAGTTGCCTGCTCCCTCCCCCGGGTTATGAAGTTACTGACTGATTCTCTTATATTCTATTTGAGTAGCTCCAAATCACGATGGGTGACCTCAAGCTCTTCGTTGTATTTATATTGCGACATGAATTCTCAGGCTACATCCTCCCAGCTACGGATTCTGGATTCCTCAAGGGATAAAAACCATCGGAGGGCACTATCCTTCAAAGTTTGCTGAAATAATTGGGCCATCACTTCTTCAGAAGCCCCTAGTAGAGTCATGGAACGATGATAACTGCGAATGTTGATGTAAAAAATTAGATCATATCTAATTATTTAATCATAGGTAAAATTAAATGAGATAAAGAAATTTTAAAGTGGTTCATCCTTATAAGAATGTCCTATGTCCACTGTTTCTGTTATTGATGACTGGTTTGGGAATTCTCGATTACAAGTTTAGTCAAGAAATTCCTGTCCCCTTTACAATGAGGATGATACAATGTATTTATATCCCTTAGGCTGTACATGTGAAAGGGCAATACATAAATGCCCCTTAGGCGTATACATCTGCTTGATAATAATAAGCATTTAATGCACAGTCAATCTGTTGGTTATCCTGCTATTAATGCTTTGTTCTAGGTGCAGCTCGGACCGCCTAAGTAGATCGATACTCATAAGTTGCTCGGTGTAGTAAAGTTCCTCGGAAAGCTCTTGTTGGTCGGAGCGTCTGAGTTGATCGGGGAGGCAGAGTTTCTCGTCGCCAAAATGATTGTAAAAATGCTTGTAGATGCCACGTAGACTGACACATGTCTTCTTATGATTAATCCACGTCAGCAGGTTAAATTTGGTATCAACAGAAGCCCCCAATGTTTCACAGTTCGAGATTTGAGGAGTGTGGAACATTCTTTCTCGAACTATGGCGGTTTTAAATGATCATCCTGAAATTTAGGAGTACTTTCTTTTATATTTATTTCTTCTTCCAAATTCGTAGAATCAGGGTTTTTGAATTTTTATGACCGCTTCGATTCTGACGCCCTTTTTGTCTTTTTAGCCACCGGTAGCGTAACCGTCTCTTTTTGTAATCATTATCTTTACCCCTTCCCAAGGCAAGGTATTTAAGAGCTGCAGAAAATCCAATCGTCTTCTACTTTTTCAAATTTGTATCTTTGAGTTTTCCATTGTCTCTTTCTCTTGTGCGTTCATCCCTTTCATCGTTCGTTGTCAAGAGACTCATCATTTTCCTATAATATCTCCTTCTTTCTCTTTGATTTCCTGTATTCATCATGGTTTACCTTGAGAGTCGCTTTATAAATTTCGTTCTGATTTCTCTATTCCTTCTTGGGTTGTTCTGGAGGAACTTTTTGAACCTTCAGATTATTTCCGTTTGGTTGAGGGACATTGGTTCCCTAGTCTATTTGTGGCTGAATGCGGTTTTTCTTTTCCCCCAAACCCTTTATGTCTGGAATTCTGTCAATATTTTGACGTGGTTCCTGCAAGAATAGCCCCCAATACATGGAGAATAGTTAACGGAGTTCATAGATTAAATCAAATTCATGGAACTCGTATAGGAATTCCAAAAATTATGTTTTGTTAGAGATGGGCTGTTGGTGACAATACTTTTTACTTAAAAACTAGATTTTTAAATAGGGCTCTAGTAGTTAATCTCCTAGATGCCAATATGGATTACTTCGAGCACGGAGTTGTTATGAAAAATTGGCAACACCCTCCACTAACTGGAAACGATGTTTACCAGGGTCCTAGATGCCCTCCCTATGGCAATGGGATAGGTTGTTTTTGTTTTATTTTATTTTCAAAATTATGCTTCCTTTGTGTTTGATAAAATGTGTTACTGATGTTTTCATGTTCATTTTTTTGCAGTTGACAGCAAAAGAAAGTCTCCAAAAGAGACATAAGTTAACATAAAGCATTTAAAACTTATCTGGAGTTTGCATCAGACTGTTGCCGACGAGCATATTAAGTCAGCTTCGTATCTGTTGCAGTATAATAGTTACACCTCATCTTTCACTGCTCGTCCAGTGATAAGCGACGCAGAACCAATACCAGCTTCTATAAGTTCTTCCCCCGAGTCACATATTCCTTTGAGTGAAAGGATGAAGAGAAGAAGACCTCCCACCCTTTTCAAAAAATCTGCCTCTGCTGCCGGAGAGGCCAAGAAAAGTAAACATGATGTCCCAGAAGGGACAAAGAAAATTGATGCACCTCCTTCGGCTGCTACTGTGAAAGTTATCGAGAAGCCCCCAGTGGCCCCGAGCAAGGCTGATGCTCCAAGCGAGGTGATTGTCATCTCTACGACTAAACCTACATCTTTAGTCGAGTCTGTTGATGCTCCTCTGAGGAGGCTGAAGAAAAGCTCCTCGGTCAATTTGGCTGAATCCATCTCTCATCCCTCGAGTACTGGAAGTGGTGTTTCCACTTTTGTTGCCCCAAGCTCTGCCATGAGCTCGATGAAGACTTGGATCATTCCCGAGATCCAAGGTATTGAAGAAAATCTTTCTCGAGACATGGTCACCACATTAGCTGCTCGTCACATTGATTCTGTAAGTTTTATTGACTTAACTTCCATTTTTCCCTTGTTACATATGTGCCCTGACTTGATATTATTTTCTTTTCCCAGTTGGTGACTTGTTTTAATACAATTTTTAATAAAGATGAAGCTATTAAAGCTTCAAGCTCCTCGTCTGGTGTAGAGGAAGCTTTGTTGGGCCTGACCCAGTCTCTGAAGGACTCTCGTCAGAAATATGCTGATGATAAGACCACTTGGAAGAAGAAGCTCACTTCGACCGAGGAAGAGAAGGCTCAGGTTGTTGAGGTCTCTAAGGGGTTGGAGAAGAAAATAAAGGACTTGGAAGAGAAGAATAAAGAGCTCGACGAGAAGCTCAAAAATGCTGGGGAGCTTGGAAGTAAGCTCAAAACTGCTGAAGAAGAGTTGGGCCGACTTCGTGAAGTAGGTCATCAAAAGGAAGAAGTGGAGAATAAGCTGAAGGCTACCGAGGATCTTCTTTTCGAGATGCTTTCCTCAGAGAAGGCAAAAAGGAAGTTGGCTATAAAGAAGTCTTTCAGCGCTGGCTGGGATAAGGGGTGGAATAAAGGTCTGGCTGCCATGATGTCCCAAGTGGAATATGGTAGACTCAAGTATTTTAGCGATGGATGGGTCGCTGCTCTGCAAGAGATGAAGGTCGATGAAAATTCTGACCTGTTTCAGCGACACATCCCTGTCCCCCCTCCAACTCCTGAGGAAGAAGAACAGGACGAAGCTGCCTCTGAGGAGTCTTTTATGGTGATGGGAGATCAAACTCCTCATCCCCCAGCTATCCAGTCCACCAGCGAGCAACTTCAACCATCCGTTGTTTCAAACGAGCAACCTCCATCACTCCCTGATCAACCATCTGTACCATCTGAGCAACCTACCTCCTCGTCCCAGCCTCCCAAGAAAGTTTTAGGAGACAAGGAAAAGGTGTAGAGTTGTTCAGATTTTTCTCTCTGTTTATTTCTCTTTATCAAATGTAACCCTGAACTTTGTACTTCTCCTTTATGGTGAAATAAAATTCGAAGTTTTGATTATACATACTATTGATTCTCTTCTTCATGCTCTGTTTGCACTCTTATTGATTCTTGCTTTCTCTTCTTTTACTAGTTTATGGCCAGGATGGAGTTATTGTCTGCTCATGATACAAAATTGTTGAGGCAATGTAATGAGTACTTTACAGCTGGTCATACAGACATGAGTGCAGCACAAATCATTGATATCCTTGATGAAGGTGATTCAGAGCAAGCAATTGAAGCCTATCAGTATTTGAAGTGTCTGCTCGACGGTGCAGTGGCTAATAACGTAGCATACTACGATATGATTGAAGATCTCCAGGGCACTCTTGAAGAGCTTCAGCAACAATATAAGGAATCTACAACCCTTTTGCACGAGGGGTACGAGAAGAAGTATGAGCAACTGAATGCTGATAAGAGATACGATAAAATGTTTGCTGTTTATGAAGTGAGAGAGAGAACTTTGAAAACCGAGGTCGAGGAGCACAGGTAAATAGCTGAGCTGTTGGAGCAGGAAAAAAATAACTTGCAAAGAGAAGTCACCCAGTTGAAATATGCTACCTCTACCGCAAATGCTTTAGTCCCTGTGAACGATGAGGGATTTTCTTTCTTGGAGGTCGAAAATGCCAATCTTCGAGATGAATTAGAGACCTTGAAAAAAGTTGGTCCTTCTACCTCTGGTCGGGGACGAGCAAGAGATTCTCAGGGACGAGAAAGAGCTGCTCGGATTACTGTCGAGGAACAGAGAACTCAATCGGCTATGGATAATCAAGCCTTCCAACTGATGGCAAAGAACCAGGCATTGGCCGAGATGTCTAAGAAAATCCAAAATTTGGACGAGCATCTCTCTACACAGAAGTCTGCCTTGGAGAATAAGGAAATTTTTGCAAAAAGTCTTCACGAGCAGTTGGAAATATTAACTTATCAGTTTTACAAGCAACCCAGAGAATTCTGGATGGCTGGATACAATGAGGCTCTCTATTATTTGGATGATCGGATCCAAAATGCGTATAATGAGGGTTACAAACAAGGATGGTTGAATGCCTTGGGTGTACTGCAACTGGAACAGGGTCACTACCCGTGGGATTACCATAATCCTGGGTTGCTCGACCTACCAGTGCCACCATCTAGGCTCGACATGAGCTGGATCCCTGCTCGAGCCATCCCTCGGTGTTTGATTTCTAAATACCTTAATGATTACAATCTCCACTCCAATGCTGAGATATCTCGCCCCGAGCACCTACTTGATCGACCATCTGTGATGAACATCAGGATGCTGAGAGATCTTAATTTCATAAATTCCCCTTATGCTTTGGGTGATCCACCTGCTGGCGAGGAACCTGTTTCAAAAGAAGAGGGGAAAAAACCACTAGAATAGGAATCTTGATGTAATAATAAATTTATATTTCATTATTGATGTATGTTGCTTTACATTTAATGAAATAATTTTCTTTGCAAATCTTGATTGTCGTTGTCTTGTAATTGTGAAACACTTTACATTTGTGCATGTATATCTGTTACAAAGATAACAACATTGTGTTATTTATCGATCAACTTATTGTCGACTATCTTGAATTTGTGGTAATCATTTGACGACTAACCAAAATTGATGATATTTTGTTCTTCGACCAACTTATTGGTAATTTACGAGTATAAAAAATTTCTTCTTGATCACTTTCACATACTCATACTTTGTACTTTGTTTAAATAAAATGCTTCCGACCAACTGTAGTTAAACTGAGTTGGTGGATTTTTTCTTCCCGACCAACCTTAGTTGGCATTTTTGGGAATAGATTTACTTCCCAACCAACCTTAGTTGGCATTTTTGGGAATAGATTTACTTCCTAACCAACCTTAGTTGGTATTTTTAGGAATAGATTTACTTCCCGACCAATCTTAGTTGGTATTTTTGGAAATAGATTTACTTCCTAACCAACCTTAATTGGCATTTTTAGGAATAGATTTACTTCCCGACCAACCTTAGTTGGCATTTTTGGGAATAGATTTACTTCCTAACCAACCTTAGTTGGCATTTTTAGGAATAGATTTACTTCCTAACCAACCTTAAATGGAATTTTTAGGAATAGATTTACTTCCTAACCAACCTTAGTTGGCATTTTTAGGAATAGATTTACTTCCCGACCAACTTTAGTTGGCATTTTTGGGAATAGATTTACTTCCTAACCAACCTTAGTTGGCATTTTTAGGAATAGATTTACTTCCTAACCAACATTAGTTGGCATTTTTAGCAATAGATTTACTTCCTAACCAACCTTAGTTGGCATATTTAGGAATGGATTTACTTCCTAACCAACCTTAGTTGGCATTTTTAGGAATAGATTTACTTCCTAAGCAACATTAGTTGGCATTTTTAGGAATAAATTTACTTCCTAACCAACCTTAGTTGGCATTTTTAGGAATAGATTTCTGAGTAGTTTTAGTAGTACTTTTGCTGAGTGTGTAGCAGTAGTATTCCGCGAAAAAATTTCAATGAAAGGAGAGAATTGGGAAGAATGTTGTCACTTTATTCATACTGATGAAATTGCATTACATGAGAGTTTACATTACTGATAATATTTGCACAGGTGTTCTGCATTCCATGCATTCTTAAACTCCTCCCCCTCTAAAGTTTCTATTCTGTATGTCCCTGGTCGAACAACTTCCTTAACTCGGTAGGGTCCATGCCAGTTTGCTTCCAATTTGCTGTGTTTTGAATCACCTTTTTTTAGCACATAGTCTCCTTCTTTTAGGTTGCACTTCTTCACTCTCTTGTTGTAGAACAAAGTTGTTCGTTGCTGGTAAGCAGCATTTCTAATGGCTGCTTCTTCCCTAACCTCCTCGAGCATGTCCAAATCTAACCGTCTCATTAATTCCCTGACAGGGGAATTGAAATTCAGCACTCTGTGTGTCGGGAGACCCAACTCGGTAGGTATAACATCTTCACTTCCAAATGCTAGCATGTATGGAGATTTCCCTATTGCTGCTCGGGGAGTAGTTCGATAAGCCCACAATACAGAGTGCAGCTCGTTGATCTAGTTTGCTTTCGCGTCATTCAGTCTTTTCTTCAAGCCATTTAGCAGCGTTCTGTCTGTCACTTCAGTTTGTCCATTGCTTTGGGGATGGCCTGAAGCTGAGTGAATCTTAAGGATATTTGACTGATGACAGTAGGTCGCGAACTCCTCGTTGTGAAACTGAGTTCCATGGTCTGTGATGAAGGCATGATGAAGACCATATCGACAAATGATTTTATTCCAAATAAATTGGTACACCTTATCGTATGTCATTTCAATCAGAGGCTCAACCTCAACCCATTTAGTAAAGTAGTCGACAGCGACCACGAGATACTTAAATCTTCCCCTGGTCGTTGGCAGTGTCCCGACCAAGTCTATTACCCATATGGCAAATGACCAAGGGGAAGTAATAGGTGTCAATAATGCTTGGGGAGTTCTTTGGATGGAGGAGAAGCGTTGACACTTGTCACATTTCTTGGCATAGGCTATACAATCAGCCCTCATTATTGGCCAATAGTATCTTTGAGTCATCATTCTTTGCAAAAGTGTCCGACCTGCTACATGGGCTCCACAGGACCCTTCATGGACCTCTTCAATCAAATCTTTCACCTCGGTGGGATGCACATATCTTTGTAAACCTGCTATAATTTCTCGTCCGTATAGAATACCATTAGTCAGTTCATAACGAGCAACTTTAAACTTCAATTTCTTGGCTACAAGTTTGTCAGTTGGTAATTCCCCTTTCTTAATATATGTCCTGATGGGATCCATCCATGATGATCCTAAATTAAAGGTAATAAAGTTTATTATCAGATCTTCATCTATACTCCGACCAGCTAAAAATTCAATTGGGATTGTTCTTCGTAGCTCGATTTGAGTAGCTGATGCTAATCGAGCTAAAGCGTCTGCTCTCGTATTCTCCATTCTTGGTATTCTGACCAGCTTAATGGCAGCAAATTCCGACACCAGTTCCTTTGCCTTTGCATGATATCTGATCATTAATTCTCCTTTGGATGATTATACTCCCATCATTTGATTTATGATCAATTATGAGTCACTGAAGACAATAACTTGCTCTGTCGCCATGGTTTTTTCCAAACTAAGACCCGTAATCATGGCTTCATATTCGGCCTCATTATTCGAAGCTTTAAATTGGAAACGTAGGGTGTATTCCACGTCAACCTCGTCCGAACTGTTCAAAATAATCCCTGCCCCACAGCCCGTTGCGCAAGATGATCCATCGACATATAAACGCCATATAGGTAACTCGTCTTCAAATTTCTGATCTGACAAAGTTCCTCAGTGGAAAATTTGTTGCTTCCTTTCACCTTATCCTGATATTTCTTGCTGTTCGTCGATCATCTTTTCTTGCCCTTTTACCAACCTGAGTTGGTATGGGCTTAATTTTGATGATCCTGTAACATCCACAGGTTGATCAGTGAGCAACTTTTGCTCCTTAGAGGTATCAGGATAGGTGAACTCTGCTATAAAATCTGCTACTGCTTGCCCTTTAAGCGATGATCTAGGTTCATAAACTATATCGTATTCACCAAGTTCTATTGCCCAGTACATCAATCTCCCTGATTTTTCTAGTTTATGAAGGGCTTGCCTCAACGGCATATCAATATATACTATTATAGTATGAGCTTAGAAGTATGGCTTCATTCTTCGACTTGCCTCGATCAATGCTAGTCCCAATTTTTCCAGCTTTGGATATATGATCTCTGCTCCTCGGAAGGCCTTACTCGTGTAATAGATCGGTTTTTGCACTCCATTCTCCATTCTTATCAATGCCGAACTAACTGCATTCTCCGACACTGCAAGATACAAGTATATTTTTTCTCCCATCACTGGCCTGGACAACAATGGAGGTGCTCCCAAATATTTCTTAAAGTCTTGAAAAGCCTTCTCACATTCATCATTCCACTCAAAAGTCTTTCGCAGCGTTTTGAAGAATGGGAGACATCTATCAGTTGCTCGCGATACAAATCTGTTGAGTGCTGCTACTCCTCCTGTAAGACTTTGCACTTACTTCTTCGTCGTTGGAGATCGCAGCCCTAACAGAGCTTTGATCTTTTCAGGATTTGCTTCAATACCTCGTTGATTGACAATGTACCCGAAAAACATGCCTTCTCGTACTATGCACTTGGTCGGGTTCAACTTCATTTGATATTTATCCAATTGATCAAAGGTATGCCCTAAGTCAACTAGATGATCGATAGCTTTTTTGTTCTTTGTTAGCATATCGTCAACATAGACTTCCATATTGCAACTGATTTATTCTTCAAACACTTTGTTCATCAGTCGCTAATATGTTTCACCTGCATTTTTCAAACCAAAAGGCATAACATTATAACAATAAGTTCCCCTGGGGGTAATAAAAGAAGTACTCTCCCTGTCTTCAGGTTTCATTTTAATCTGGTTGTAACCAGAATAAGCATCCATGAAGCTCAGCAGCTCGTGTCCCGAGGTAGCATCCACTAGTTGATCAATTCGGGGCAACAGAAAGTGATCCTTTGGGAATGCTTTGTTGAGGTCGGTGAAGTCTACACACATCCTCCATTTGTTGTTCTTCTTCTTCACCATCACCACATTTGCTAACCAGTCTGGATATTTAACATCTTCAATAAAGAAAGCTTTCTGGAGCTTCTTGACTTCCTCCTGTATAGCTTGATTCTTCTCGGGACTGAATACTCTTCTTCTCTGCTTCACAAGCTTGATCTCCTTATTCACGTTGAGCTCGTGACATAAGAAATTTGGGTCTATCCCAGGCATATCCTCATGACTCCATGCAAAATTTTGTTTTCTACTTCTTAGGAAAGTTACCAATTCCTGTTTTAGTGAGGCCTCCAACGACGAACCTATTTGAGTTGTTCGTTCAGGGTGCTTGTCGTCCAGAATGATATTTTCAGTAGCTTCCACCACTTGACCCTTCACGAGTTGCGACTCATCTCTAGGATCCAATGTTTAAATTTCTACACCTTCATCCACTTGATAGGTAGTAGTCTTCTTCCTTTATTCCTCCATTTCCTCTTGCTCGGCAGATGAATAGTATCATTCCCGAGCTATTTTTTGATCACCCTTCACAACTCCTACTCTAAAAAATTTTGGAAATTTTAGGCATTGATGTATCGTAGATGGTACTGCTTCGAACTTCTTCAATCCTACTCTTCCCATGATGATATTATAGGCTGATTAAACATTCTTATCCATCACAAAGAAACGTATCCTTTCTGTTTGACAAGCAGGCCATGTACCAATGAATATATCCAACTTGATCGTCCCAAGTGGAAAAACCTTCTCGCCAGCAAAACCGAGGAGGGGTCTATGATAAGGCTCCAGTTGAGATAGGTTTAGATTTAAACCGTCGAAGCACGAGTAGAACATGATGTCTGCCGAGCTACCATTATCTACCAGTACTCTTGAAATCATCACTTCCTTCATCCTCATTTTGATCACCAATGGGCCATCATGAGGATATAAAACACCTGCGAGGTCATTCTTTGAGAAACCAATGGCCAATTTCTCTTTGTTTACCTTTCTCGGGCAATCCTCCTCTGCTAGATTTATTCGTTGAATGTATGAGCAAGCTTGAGACTCACAGAGGTAAGCTTTTCTCTCTGCAGTAGGGTCTCCTCCTCCTGCATCTCCACCTGTAATAACATTATAATCAAATGTCCCTAAACGTATTGAAAATACCTCACGATCTGGCTGCCTTGGTCTTTTGGGAAGGTTAGGGTCGTCTTCTGGATCTTCTTCGTGGTCTCTTTTCTTATTCTCTTCTGCTCGATGAGGAGATCTAGACCTCTCTCTTATTCGATCGTTGTTTCTTCTTTCAATTCTACGATCAACATACTTTTCCAGTTTTCCTCGTCTGATGAGTGTTTCGATCTCATTCTGAAGAGCTATGCAATTTTTGGTCATATGACCATGATCTTTCTAAAACTCATAATATTTCGCCTTATTCCTCCTGTCAGGGTTTGTCTTCATTTTCTCTGGCCATCTTAACTCCTCATTGTTCTTGATTTCTTCTAGAACGTGGTTGATGTCTTTCTTCAAAGGAGTATAATTATCAAATTTCTTCAATACTTCCCATGACAACCTTGTTCTTGATTGCTTGTCACCACCATTGTTCTTATGCTCTTTCTTCTTAGCTTTATCACCCTCCACCTTGGTTTCTTTGGCATCCATATTCTTCTTCGCAGCCATAGCCTCCTAGGCATTCATGATCTCGGCCGCTTTTCCCATCAGTTTTGACATTATTCTGGGTGGATCTTTGGCCAAAGTGTAGTACAACTTGTTGGGCAGCAGCCCACTCATCAAGGTGATAATCGTTGTCTTTTCCTCATAATCAATGACTTCGAGTTTCTCGTTATTAAAACGAGTTATATAATCTCTGGTACTCTCACCAGCTTTTTGTCTAACACTTAACAAATGCGCTACTCGTTTAACTGGCTTTTCCCCAAAATAGAAATTCCCAATGAATAACTCGGCCAGTTGAAAGAAAGTTAAAATCTTACCCCGAGGAAGATTATTGTACCATATTTAAGCAGATCTGGTAAGAGTTCCCGAGAATGCTCTGCATCTCATCTCATCTGGAATAGCATAGATGTTGGCTGCAGCTTGGTATTGTTCTATATGAAGGACATGGTCGGTCTTTCCATCATATTTGGGAGTCACAACAGGTGCTTTGAACTTTGATGGTGTGGGAAAATCCACAATGGCCTGGACAAAAGGTGTTTCTTGAACAAAAGTTCACTGTAGAGGGTTCTTGGCCTTATCCATTTCTCCTAATCTATCCTTTAGCCTCTGGATAGTGACTTTACACGCATCGTTTCCTTCCTCGGGCCTGTTGGTTCGAGCAACTGATCGCGCTGATGTGGATTCTAGGGATCTATCTTGACGAGCAGCTGGTCGCGACTGAGCAGATCCTTCCCTTAAGTCTGTTTGTCGCCAAAAGCTACTCGACGCAGCCTTAGGAGGACTTTTGTTCCTCCTAGGGCCCAATCGATCAAAAGGAGATACCTTGCTTAATCTTTCCAGCTCACTGGTACTTTCTGAAGAGAGAGTGACTTTTATTCAGTATCTGTGGCTCGTACAGATGAAGTTCTTCCTGGTTGATAAGAAAAATCATCAGATTCCTCAGTACGATATGAATCGGTATGCCTAGTACACGAAGAAAGTAAATGAGTATTTCTTCGAACACTTCGCTGTCCTGAATGAGTCGGTGCACCGCCATGAAGGGTTTGTATGAGTTATCGCATAGTTTCTTGCATGGCTGTCTGGCCCTGGGCCAGATTTGTCATTATTCCAGCCAGATCTGGAACGTTTGGCGGAGCAGATGGATTTGGGGGGTTTTCAGCATTTTGATTGTTGGGTTCTGGATTATCAGCCATTTGTGATGGATTATTTTTTATGAAAAACGATATTACCAGTCATTTACCACAGATGGCGCCAATCTGTTGATGTAAAAAATTAGATCATATCTAATTATTTATTCACAGATAAAATTAAACGAGACAAAGAAATTTTAAAGTGGTTCAGCCTTATAAGAATGGCCTACGTCCACTATTTCTGTTATTGATGTCTGGTTTGGGAATTCTCGATTACAAGTTTAGTCAAGAAATTTCGATCCCCTTTACAATGAGGATGATACAATGTATTTATAGCCCTTAGGCTGTACATGTGAAAGGGCAATACATAAATGTCCCGTAGGCGTATACATCTGCATGATAATAATAAGATTTTAATGCGCAGTCAATCTCTTGGTTATCCTGATATTAATGATTTGTTTGAGGTGCAGCTCGGACCGCCTAAGCTGCACGGATCGCCAAAGTAGATCGGTACTCATAAGTTGCTCGGCGCAGTAAAGTTCCTCGGAAAGCTCTTGTTGGTCGGAGCGTCTGAGTTGATCGGGGAGGCAGTGTTCCTCGTCGCCAAAATGATTGTAAAAATGCTTGTAGATGCCACGTAGACTGACATGTGTCTTCTTATGACTAATCCACATTAACAAGTTATATTTGGTATCAACAGCGAAGATGAACAATCGGGGGTCCACTCCCTCCGAACTTCTCGATATTTGGCATCTTGAACTTCTCGAGCAACCTCGCATTAGGATAAGGAGACATGTGGGTGTAGTCCATGTAATTCCCAGAGATCCTGACTTGGTAAAACTTCTTGGTGAGCATCTTGAGATCCTCTTTGACTTTATTCAACTCCTCCTCCTTCGAATTAATGACCAAAGGCAGTTAGCCATATGCTGGGCAATGTTTAGCATAGGAAGCTGGGCAGGCGGCGACCCATTAAAAGGAGGGGCACGTGGAGCATGCTGATATTCCTCGGGAACCCAGATAGGCTCGGGTGGACCCATAGCATGAGGGAATAGGACCTCAGGATCTTGAGGAATTGGAACTTTGTTTCGTTGCATCTCTCGAACCTCGGTTTGGAGGTTGATAATCTTGGACACGAGCTGAGCTAGGACTGTCATCAGATACGACTGTATGACTGGTGCTTGATCTGTATTCTCCAAGAAAAGTGAATGGATTTTGGACTCGAAAGAAGTAGTAGAGGAACGGACGAAACTCCGAGGTGATTTGACTAAAGACCTAAGTCAATAGGGAGCCAGGCTAAGGGCTTGCAATCGACCTGAGAAGGCGTAGGATGAGATTTATTTTTGAGAAAAAAGGAAAGAAAAAATTTTTCTTCTTTTTTTTTTATTTTTTGATAAAGAAAGGAGAAATATTTTTGGATTTTTGATAAAGAAGGGAGAAATGTTTTTGGATTTTTGATAAAGAAGGGAGAAATGTTTTTTGGAGATGGAACTCAGCATGATTATTTTCATTATTATGTTATCACTTGTATTTAATTCTTCTAAATGCGATGTCGGGCGGGATCTGAGCCTGAAAATGTGGGGTTTTTAATATATGCAAAGCTACGGTTTGGACTTGTAACCAGGCTCACGGACAGGGTCCAGTTTTAAAAATGCGCGAAAATTGGGTGGCAGATCAACCCGAAATTTCGACAGAGTTTCGGGTTGAAACTGGCAATCTAAAGTGCGTGTCCTAGGTTTGACACCTATATGCGGGTATGCAGTTGGTTGGGTGAATCGGCATGGGTTCCCCCCTTTAGCATAACTTCCATGATATACGTCTTGCTCTTGCGGGCAATTGGTACGTGTGTACAAGCCATTTGATACACCTGAGTGTATGTGAATTGCTTCACTATATACCTCATGGAGACGGTACGTGTGAGAGAAAATTTGATATACTCAGCGTACGTGAGCGAATTCCCTATGATATACCTCCCGTCATGACTTCGGTCAAGCGGTACGATGCGGGGGAACCGTTCGATATACATCGAAGGTACTTGGCCAATGGAAGGTGAGAGTCATATCGCTTAGGTTAATTGCGACCTGTCGGACCAGCGCCCATCACGAAGTGACCCTCCAGTTACTGGGTAAGATTTGGTCAATAACAATGGTCTTTGGTGATGTCGCGTGAATCATGCATGATTATGTTATTAGTATCTTATGATGAGAATGCCTTTCTTGATTATGCCAAACAGGGAGCAAAGTATAAGTACCAAAGGTACACCAAGTATGGATGGGTGATGCGTGCAACATGCGGATATATGTGATCCTAAGTGCACGTGTTGTGAAGTGTACATGGAGAATTTTCTACAATTGTGTGAACATAAGCATAAGCATGGGATACACATGAAAAAGGGGGAACATGCAGATATGGGGGGAAACATAAAAAAATATAGCATCCATGCAAATAGAGTCAAGCCCTCAAAATACACATATCCCCAGCAGATTCGCCACTGTGGCCATCCCTAATCCTCGTTGCGCAGGCGAGCGCAGAAGGGAAAGGATCCTCGGGTCCCACACATCCCTCTCGGGAGCGCTTTGGTCGGCGTCATTTGAGATGAGGTGTAAAAAATGTAGAGAGATTCAGAGTCGCCAGTCTATTTTACTCAAAATAGACAAAAGAAGAAGGGGAAGCCACCCCGAAGGATGGCATCCAAAGACATACTAGTGCATGCGAAACCAAAATGATTCGAGGAGGGTTCGGAGGCTAAGTTACGAAATGGGAAGGTGTTAGGTACCCATTCTGCCCTTTCGATCTCTCATGGATATTTGCTAGTTTCCTTTATTTTTCCTCGTGATATGTGTGCATGTGTATATATATAGTGGAGATAGGAATCCTCGACTTGTATCATGGAAGAGATAAAGCGAGTCATCCATAGGAAGGTATAAGAATAATATTAGAAAATAAGATTTACACGATTACCCTTACGTCGATCGGTATAATGGAACGATAACGCACATGGAGTAATACGTCACTAAGAACAAGTGTATAGAATATAAAAAAATTGGATTTAGAGAAGATGTAAAATGAGAGGGAAAGTGATAATAGGACTCGAGTCTCGGGTTTTACCCCGAGACGCCTATTTGGAATCTATGATAATCCCTATTTGGAATCTATGAACAAACCCTCTTTTCTTGTTTTTTGGGTTTTATTTATATGAAAATAAGAGATGTGTAATAATACTAAATAAAAAGTATATTAGGATGTGTGAGATGAGATAACAAAAAATTCTAAGTAATAAAACAATTTATTGCAAATTTAAGAGGATTTGAAGAGAAAGTTGGACCTTCTTGAAGATCATGAGCTTGATCTTGAATGTTGGAGAGCATCCCTTGCACTTGGATGATGATGGAGAGTGTCTAATTCACCAAGTTTGATGAAAAGGATGATGAAAAGGGGGAGTTAGAAAGGGATTTGGATGTGGAAATCGCGCTGCCTTCGAGAGAGGTTTTTGGGATTCGCTGAGAGCGGTTGTTATCAGATTTGGGCTCCTCCTACAAATGAGGTGAAGGCCTCCTTTTATAGGGCCAGGTCATTGCCTATCGGCATAGACCTGATCCTACCTATCGGCACCTGCCGATAGGCAGGGTCACATGTAATAGGATAAACTTTGTTTTTAATATATTCATATCTTAATCAGTGGGATCAAGTGGGGTATTAGCAGGACAATCTTAATGAAAACCACCTATCTAAAAGAGAAGAAGAGACTTTTATGAGAATGACGAAAGGATAAATTCTCTAACAAACTCATGAAACTAGTAGTTGTTCAAGGACAAAACAAGCATAACAAAGAGAACGAAGAATGTTCTTAGAAGGAATGTGTGAATTCTATTTTATTCGTTTACATGAAAGGTTTATCAATTCAAGAAATCTCATTTATTTAATGGCTAGTAAATTCGATAGTCTCTCACTAAGAAATATTCAAGGCCAAAGGCTATCTCTACTATTACAGTTATTTTTCACTAATATTATCTCTAATTTATGTTAATATTCATTTGATTCGTCACCCAAGTTTCATTCGTGCGGGAAATTGGTGGGAAAAAATAATGTTTTTACATATTTGAATATTGTGGTCAAATTAATTTTTGGTAAACTATGAGTGGTAATTAATGTGAGAGTATTTAGGTTATTTGCAATTAGCTTGATAATTAAAAATAATTAGGATTGTGATCATGCCAAGCAAGATTTAAGGTCTTGCCAACCGAGTATTTTAGTCTAGTGATGATTATTATGCGATTGTGTTGCGTTCACTTGCTTAATTAAGAGGACTTATACTTCCCTTAGGAAAGATTTTGATGTAAGTGCTAAGATGTGATAATTAACTATGACAAAAACAGTAAATTACATGTATTGAAAGAAATTAAAGCTTCGTAAATAAAGGAAAAGAAAATGTGATTATAGAAAATATTTACAAGAAAGTAAATTGCGAGTAAAGTAAAGAACTATTCTAAGCAAGAAAATAAACAACAATGAATGTAAAGGAAAGAAACTTTAAATAAACTTTGAAATAAAAACTTACAACTACCCTACAATATAGTTGCGGAAAGATAGAAACGTAATAAATAAAAAAAGAAAAGAAAATAGGAGGAAAAATTGGATAAAAGTAATGTAAATGCGTTATTGGTGAGGGAGTCATCTCTTCTTTATTGGGTTCATTGATTATTTATACTGTTTGTTGCCAATGCAATGTAATTGTTGTGTGGTTACTCACCCATTTGAGTTTATCCCTCTTTGGTACACTAATGCCTCGATTTGAATATGTTTATTTCCATTTTTTTGAATAGCACATCCCAATTTGTGACAAATGTCATGCATGCGTGCTTCCCACCTTTTTATATTTTTACATTATAATTATACTATTTTTGTAAGTTTAAATATTACGTGACAACACCCATTGGTTTATATTAATATTGTGTAAACATACCCCATGCACTAATTGATTTTTGGAGAAAATTAATTAGTGAAATGTTTGAGTTTATAGAAGTCATAATCCCACGTCGACCATCATTATGCTATGCATAGATATGTGCTGAGTGGATATAAGTTATCACTACTCTAAATCTGTAAGAACAATTTTTCTTGAATTATTCATAGCATAGCTTTAGGCTAGTTTAGCATATCCCATTACAAATCGCCACGCACCATTAAGACGAACTGAACTCAAACATCTCCAAGTTTGAAGACTTCTCGACATCCCAAAAGGTATAAAATAATTTAAAGTTTGAATTAATTCATGAAATGATGTTTGGGATGTTTAATTTTTATCAAAATATGAATATGACTGTTTTGGTTACGAAATATGTTTTTTAGAGACCTGTAGGCCGAGTTTAAAAAATAAAGTTTTTTTTATTGTTTTTATCGTTCAATTGACATAACAATGTCATTCAAATGACATCATATTGTCATTCAAACCACATACCTTTGTCGTTTTATCGACATCTCATGTCACTACTCACGACACCATCCAGTCGTTCAAATAACATGCAAAAATCGTTCGAATGACTCGTCGGCTTAAAGTTTTTATAAATACATATTTCATTGACAAAAACGTTTAATAATTTTGTCAAGTACATTTTTGCATATCTCCTGCAAAATTTATTCAAGTTTTGTGTTAAAAAAAACTCTGTTTTAATTCACCAAAAAAGCATCCTGCAATATTGTTCTTGTGAATTTAATTAGAACCCTAGAAAGTTTTGTATCTTTGTGTGCACCTTGGTGGAGAGGATCTCCATTGCTGACTTGTGATACCTACGGGGATTCACTACTAAAGACAAAGACTAAGGGTGACAGAGGGCTACGGTCCATGGTGGTTATTGAGGGAATCATTGATGATTTTAGGCTCCGGTCTATGTGGATTTTCTACGGAAGATTCATTGCAGATTTCTCTATGTAATTTTTAAGTTGCGATTTACGTTATATAGTGAAATAAAGGTTTTTACCCGAAAGGTTTTTTTTCCTGAAACTTGGCCTTGTCGTATTTGTGTGATTTGATTTATCTATTTTCTCACACATAGATGCATGTTTAGGATAAAAAGACAAAATCAATTCAAAATTCGCTTATGTATTTAAAATTGGTATTGCAATTTTTGTTTAAAACCACCTTTTTCAATTATATTGCACTCTCAAATTAGTATCAAAGCTTTAGCTCGAGATTTTTACCTCTACAAATTAGTATCAAAGCAGGTTGCACTAAGTTATTGTGTTTGATCCTGTTTACCTACTGTTTGGGTGGTTGTTTATTCATCTTTTTTTGTTTTATTTTTTGTCTCTCAGTGGATTCTCATTTGAATTTGAAGTTTTTCGAAAGAATTGAATTTCTTAAAAATCATTTTGAAAATATATTGAAACTCTTGCAAATGGTTCAAAATCAAAGAGATATCGTTCGTAAGAAGTTTGGTGCTTTATATGATGACTTTAAATATTTAAAGTGGCCAAAAAGGAGAGTGGTGTTAGAGTTCTTGTTTTAGAGAAAGAATTAAGGGATTTGAAAAATTCTAAGATTTGTGTTTGTGCTAAAGAGGATGAAAATATTTTGATAAATGATTTTAAAACACGTGAGAAGACTCTTAAGGATAAGTTTGCTTTTATTGAGGGAGTTCAAGATAACCTTCTAGGTATGATTGAAAATATGAAAAAAGAGTCCCTAAAATTGGAAGAGTCTAATTCTTTTCTTGAGTCTAAAAATTTGAAGTTAAAAGTTGATTTAAAAATTTTTAGTAGTTTTAATAGTGACGGTCATGGATCGTCTTGTTCTAACGCTACTAATGTTAAAGCCAAATCCATTGTTTGTTTTAGAGAGTCAACCAAAACCAAGGGCGTTAAAAAAGGTCAGCCCATAGGTAATATTCCTCAATTTTACACATGTTCATATTGTGGTAGGAAAGGTCACCTCGAGCATTTTTATTTTGATCTTGGAAGAGTTCTTAGAAAGTTTACGGATAGTGTCATGTAAGATCCCGTAACCCCTCAAGTTAGGTATACACTGGTATTTGTTAGAAAATATTTTTTGGAGATGCTAAATTTTAGATTCGTTGATTCTCACATGCTTGCACATGATGCATCACATGCTATTTTGTATCGTTGATTACATACATAGTTTGTTTGTCATGCGCTAGTTGTGCTTCATGATATATTTTTGATAGTGTTATGACATGTGTACTTTTTATATTATATTATTCTTTAATTAAGTCATATTGAAAAATACAAAAAGATTTTTCGTTTTATATATTTTTTTAAAAATACAAAAACATTTTATTTTTTTAAAATTTGAAAAATTCGAAAATATTTTCGGTTCGTTGTGTATTTTAGTTTTACACATTAGTGTGGTATATTGGTGTGTTTGAATACAATTCATTCCGCAGTTTTCATGTGACTAGGCAATTTGGTTATGTTAGATGCTTAGATTGTTCTTAATCATGTTTATAGAGTTGTTTCGAACTTGACTTTATTTTTGGATTCGATTTTGTATATGCATCCACATACACATGCACGAGCTTATTGAATTTTGACTTCATGATGTACATTTGAACTTGGTGAGATGTTCTCCTATCAATCTTTTCGTCTACATGTTTATTTGACTGTGAAGGATTTGTGCATATAAGAACCGTTGCCTGTGAGAAATTTTTTTAGTATTTAGAAAATGATGAGTGCATGGGAAAGGGTTGTGAGAGAATAATAATCACGTCGTGAAAGCCAACATTTGAAAAGTGCCCAAAAGAAAAAATTAAGGCAATAAAACATAAAATACGACAAATAGGGGCCAAATTTGTTTAGTTTGATATGTTCATTCAAAAGAAAAGAAAAAGAAATATTTTGAGAGAGTTTGGATGGAAATATCAACGGGTTTGCACAATGATAATGTATCTTTGTTAAGCTTATATTTTCATGACACTATTAATTAGAGAATCATTAATATTATAGGTTTGTGTGCATTGGGCTTGTTTTGTTCATTAAGTTCAACTTTAATTGTCAATTGAGGCTAAAGCTTAGTTTGATAAAGTTTTACGATCAATTAGAGCTTCTCGAACATACTTGAGTGTTTAGGTTATAATTCTTTGGTTTTTAGTTCACGCCCATTGATTCCATTCCACACGTTTGGACACATTGATAATATGCCAGTGTGTAAAGCTTATGTGTTTTGTGTCATATTTTATGACCATTTTACCTATATATGTGTGCCAAATTTTCTTTGATATATTTTGCATATATTATATATGGTATGTTTATTGTATTTGTGAAATTTGTATTTTTTTTTAAAATTAAAATTTCCAAATATAGTTGGTTATGTTTTCCTTTGAGATGATCATTACACATGCTTGATTTACATCTTTTGTGATGCTATCTTTTCTTCTTAGTGATGCATTCCACTTCATGTTCATTGTTTCTACTTCTTTGTCTATTTGTCTATTTTGGATCAAAACAAATGGAGATAGCAAATTAAAATGGAGTTTTTAATGAGTTTGAATTATGGGGGAGTATTTTTTTTATGAATTATATTTTGTTTCAAACTCGATGCGTCACGAGGGTATGTGTTTATTGTCTCATATGTGTAGGTACTTAAAGACGAATTGGATAACACATGGATGAAGATAAATTTTGGGAAGAAGAAGAAGTTTTTGAAGACAAAGAGACTTATGACGTTCCGATCTAGGATTGGGAAGGGTGTTAGTATCTTTGTAATAGGAGATTTTGATTTTAATTTGGTGTTCTGTCATTTTAGTTGCTTTGTAATGGAATAGCCGAAGGGGGAGATTTGTAAGAACAATTTTTTTAGGATTGTTCATAGCATATCTTTAGGCTAGTTTTGCGTATCGCGTTACAAATCGTCACACACCGTCAAGACGAACCGAACTCCAGCATCTCCAAGTTTGAAGACTTCTTGACATCCCAAAAGGTATAAAACAATTTAGAGTTTAAATTAATTCGTTAAATGATGTTTGGGATGTTTAATTTTTATGAAAAGACGAACATGATTGTTTTGATTTTGAAAATATGTTTTCTCGATACCTGTAGGCGGAGTTTAAAAAATAAAGTTTTTAACATTTCTGTCGTTCAAAGGACATCATATTATCGGTTAAACAATGTCTCGTGTCGCTACTAATGACATCATCCAGTCGTTCAAACGACATGCAGAAATCGTTCAAACGACCCACTGACTTAAAGTTTTTACAAATACCTGTTTCATTGACAAAACGTTTAAGAACTTTGTCAAGTAAGTTTCTGCATATTTGGTGAAACATTTCTTCAAGTTTTGTGTTAAAAAAACACTGTTTTAATTCACAAAAATTATCCTGCAATTTTGTTCTGGTGAATTAGTTTAGAACCCTAGAAAGTTTTGTATCTTTGCATACACCTTGGTGGAGAGGATCTCCATTGCTGACTTAAGATACCTACGGGGATTCACTGCTAAAGACGAAGGCTGAGGCTGACGAAGGGCTGCAGTCCATTATGGTTCTTAAGGGAATCATTGTTGATTTTAGGCTGCGGTTTATGTGGATTTTCTGCGGGAGATTCACTGCATATATCTCTATGTAATTTTGAAGCTGCGATTTACGTTATATAGTGAAATAAAGGTTTTTACTTGAAAGTTTTTTTTTCCTAAAACTTGGCATTGTCGTATTTGCATGATTTGATTTATCTGCTTTATCACACATAAATGCATGCTTAGGATAAAAAGATAAAATCAATTTAAAATTTGCTTTCGCATTTAAAATTGGCATTGCAATTTTTGGTTGAAATCACCCTTTGCAATTATTTTTCACTCTCAAATTGGTATCAGAGCTTTAGCTCAAGATTTTTACCTCTACAAATTAGTATCAGAGCAGGTTGAGCTAAGTTATTGTGTTTGATCTTGTTTACCTGCTATTTGGCTGGTTGTTTATCCATCTCAATTGTATTTTAGTTTTTATCTCTCGATGGATTCTCATTTGAATTTGAAGTTTGCCGAAATAATTGAATTTCTTGAAAATCGTTTGAAAAATATTTTGTAACTTTTGCAAGATATCGTTTGTGAGAAGTTTGGTGCTTTAAATGATGACTTTAAATCTTTAGAAGTGGCCAAAAAGGAGAGTGATGATAGAGTCCTTGTTTTAGAGAAAGAATTTTAGGACTTGAAAAATTCTAGGGTTTGTGTTTTTTTCCAAAGAGGATGAAAATATTTTAACAAATGATTTTAAGGCACGTGAGAAGACTCTTCGGGATAAGTTTTCTTTTATTAAGGGAAATCAAGATAACCTTCTAGGTATGATTGAAAATATGAATAAGGAGTCCCTAAAATTGGAATAGTCTAATTCTTTGCTGGAGTCTAAAATTTGGAAGTAAAAATTTAATTTAAAAGACTCGAGTAGTTTGAATAGTGATGGTAATGGATCATCTTGATCTAATGCTACGAATGTTAAAGCGATATCTATTGTTTATTTTAGAGGGTCAACTAAAACCAAGGTCATTAGAAAAGGCCAACCCATTGATAACATTCCTCCAGTTTACACATGTTCATATTGTGGTAGGAAAGGTAACCTTAGGAATTTTTATTTTGATCTTGGAAGAGGTCCTATGAAGTTTAAGGATAGTGTCCCATAGGTTCCCATAACCCTTCGAGGTAGGTATACACCTATTTGGGTTAGAAAATATTTTTTGGATTCTCTAAATGCTAGATTGGTTAATTCTCACATGCTTGCACATGATGCATCACATGTTATTTCATATCGTTGATTGCTTGCATGGTTTGTTTGTCATATGGTAGTTGTGCTTCATGATATATTTTTGCTAGTGCTATGACATGTATACTTTTCGTATTATATTTTTCTTTAATTGAGTCATATTGAAAAATACAAAAAGATTTTTGGTTTTATATATATTTTTAAAAATACTAAAATATTTTATTTTTTAAATTTTGAAAAATTCAAAAATATTTTTGGTTCGTTGCGTATTTTAGTTTTACACATTGATGTGGTATACTGGTGTGGTATACAAAAAGATTTCGTAATTTCCACGTGTATAGGACATTTGGTTATGACTTTAAATGCTTAGATTGTTCTTAACAATATTTATGGAGTTATTTCGAACTTGACTTGCTTTATGGATTCAACTTTGTATATGCCTCCACACACACATGCATGAGCTTATCGAATTTTGACTTTATGCTGAACATTTGAGCTTGGTGAGATGTTCTCCTATCAATCTTGTCGTCCACATGTTTATTTGACTATGGAGATTTGTGCATGTAAGAATCGTTTCCTGGGAGGAATTTATTGAGTATTTAAAAAATTATGAGTGCACGGGAAAGGGCTATGAGAGAATAATAATATCGTCGTGAAAGCCACCATTTGAAAAGTGCCCAAAAGAACAAATTAAGGCAATAAAAAGTAAAATATGCCAAATAGGGGCCATTCAAAAGAAAATAAAAAGAAATATTTTGAGGGGGTTTAGATGGAAATATCAATGGGTTTGCACAATGACAATATATCTAAATGAAGCTTATTTTTTGTGACGCTATTGATTTGTAGAATCATTAAAATTCTAGGCTTGTGTGCATTGTGCTTGTTTATTCATTAAGTTCAACTTTAATTGTCAATTGAGGCTAAAGCTTAGTTTGATAAATTTTTTAGATCAATTAGAACTTTTTGAACATATTTGAGTGTTTGGGTTATAATACTTTGGTTTCTAGTTCATGCCCATTCATTCCATTCCACGTGTTTGGACATATTGATACTATGCTAGTGTGTAAAGCTTATGTTTTTGTATCATGTTTTGTGACCGTTTATACATATATATGTGTACCAAATTTTCTTTGATATATTTTGCATATATTATATATGGTATATTTGTTAAATTTGCATTTTTTTTGAAAAATTAAAAATTTTCAAAAATAGTTGGTTGCGTTTGCCTTTGTGATGATCATTACACATGCTTGATTTACATCTTTTGTGATGATATATTTTCTTCGTCGTGATGCTTTGCACTTAATGTTTATTGTTGCTACTTCTTTGTCTATTTATCTATTTCAGATAAAAACAAAGGGGAGAGCAAATTAAAATGGTGTTTTTAATGAGTTTGAATTATGAGGGAGTATTTATTTATGAATTATATTTTTTTTCAAACTTGATACGTCACGAGGGTATATGTTTGTTGTCTCACGTGTGTAGGTACTTAAAGAGGAATTCGAGAACACGCGGATGAAGACAAATTTTGGGAAGAAGAAGAAGTGTTTGCAGACAAAGAGACTTATGCCATTCCGGTCTAGGGTTGGGAAGGGTGTTAGTATCTTTGTAATAGGAGATTTTGATTTGAATTTGATGTTCGGTCATTTTGTTTGTTTTGTATCGGAATAGCCAAAGGGGGATATTTGTAAGAACAATTTTTCTGGATTGTTCATAACATAAGTTTAGGCTAGTTTGGCGTATCCCATTACAAATCGTCACGCACCGTCAAGACGAACCGAACTCAAGCATCTCCAAGTTTGAAGACTTCCTGACATCCCAAAAGGTATAAAAAAAATTAGAGATTGAATTAAATCATAAAATTATGTTTGGGATGTTTAATTTTTATCAAAAGGCGAGCATGACTACATTGATTTCGAAAATATGTTTTCTCGATACCTGTAGGCGGAGTTTAAAAAATAATGTTTTTGACATTTTTTTCATACAAATGACATAACAATGTCGTTCAAATGACATCATATTGTCATTCAAATGACATACCTTTGTCACTCTAACGATATCTCATGTCGCTACTAACGACATCTTCTAGTCATCGAAACGACATGCAGAAATCGTTCAAACGACCCGCAAGCTTAATGTTTTTATAAATACCTGTTTTATTGATAAAACATTTAAGAATTTTGTCAAGTACGCTTATGCATATCTGTTGCAAAATTTCTTCAAGTTTTGTGTTAATAAATCACTATTTTAATTCACAAAAAATCATCCTGCAATATTATTCTTGTGAATTAGTTTAGAACCATAGAAAGTTTTGTATTTTTTCATAAACCTGTAATACCCCATATTTTGTGATATTTATTTATGGGATTAATTGAATTAAATGTGTATTAATTGGAAATTAATCCGGATTAAAATACTAGCGAGATGCGAGTTGGAATTTGATTATAATATGTATACATGAATATTGAACTATGAAACTTGTCGTGAGATTGAAATACGGCAATTTGGAAATTTTGTTGAGACGCGTGTGACAGTCGCGTCAGGAATATATTATTATTTAATTAAAAAGTGAATTTTTATTCCTATTAACCGTATGGTCATTTTGAGTGCGCCAACGCGTCCAGAAGGGTCGATATAGTCAGAAAACACTAGCCGGGGGTTTAGTTTGGGTCCCGGGGCATTTTTAGGCCATATCGGCAACGTATAAGGGTAGTTTGGTAATTTTGGATTTTTGGGAATTAAAACCCACGAAAATTAGGAATTAATATTAGATTTGGACTTTACCCACTAAACCCACTAATAACCTAAGGGGCTACGTAGGTTATTGAAATTAGTTCCAAAAGAGTTCCTAAGGCAAATCCTAGCCACCATTGTCACTTTGGAGAAGAAAGCTTGTAGAGAGAGAAGAGAGGAGAATTCTACAGAGAGAGAGAGAACCATTCATCAGATCGACATCAAAATTAGAGATATACATAAGGCAAGTGGTTTAATTTCGTTTATTACAAATAATGTTTCTTCCATGCGTAGGAAATTGACAGAATTTCATTGTTCTTGGAGAATGATAAAATCCCATTGAATTGGATGTAGAGATTTATAATTTTATGAGGAGATTGCATGTAGAACAATGTTAGGATGATTAGTCAGTGAAAAATACATCTTTTATACCATAAAAACGTATTTAATTATGCCCTTTGGTGACTTTAAAATTTTAGGGTTCATGTTCATATGATTTGGGGATATATGAAGGGATTTGATGATTCAATGATGTTTTGGAAGAATTGGCCCTATATAAACGTTAATATATGACCTAAGTATGTTTAGGATTGATTATAACCCATGTACAATTTTTGGTTTGATGTTTAGAGGAGATTAGAGGTGAAGAAAAGTTGGAAAAACGAGTTAAGGAAAATCTGGGCTCGAATCTGGCCACTCGTTAGAAGACCTGCCCAGGTCATTAGAACGAGCTCGTTCGAACGAGCTTCTAACGAGTTGACCTTTGAATTCTAACGAGGGTGATGTTCATTCGATGACTTTCGTTCGAACGAGATTTCGTTAGAAGGCCCACTTCGTTCGAACGGACTCTCGTTCGAACAGCCTCGTTCGAACGAGACTTCTAACGAGTTGACAGTTTAGGCTTTTTAGCCTGTTTTGATTTCGCGTGTCCCGTAACCTTATTTAATGGTAGATATAACCTTCCCTTGATGATAAATTGATATAGTAGGGACATTTGAGATATATAGAGGAGTAAAACCTAGAAGTGTGATTCAAACCAAATGGAAATTATGGATTAGGACGTGAGTGTCTATTACAACGTGAGAACAATTAATGGCTTGTATAATTGTATCAACCGGGAATATGTAAATTGTGTAATATTATACGTAGGTACGAGAATGAGAAGTGTACTACAAATAAATTATGGTGATTACTAAGATGTGTGCATACTTAGTATATGTATTGATTTTATGTGTATGACATACCTAACACACTTGCTATTACGGGAGGTTTACGTTCGCTTAGGGCCCTCTAATCCTTGTGTTGCCCGGATTTAGACTGGTACCTCGATGAACATAGGTCAGAGAAGGACTTATTGGGATGTTAATAAGTCTGCTGATCGTGGGAGCGCAGGTATGTGCGTGACCCATGTGATGTGACTGTGTTCGCCTCCATTGTTTGTGTTGTTGTTATCTGAGACAATTCCTGAGAGATTCGGAATGCGTGATCCTTATGTACGTGATGTACTGGGATGGATAGCAGAGTATGTGTGCACCGCATCTTAGTCTCGGGGTGCTTGTATTGTATATTTATGACGTGAATAATATACACTTAATTAATGGGAACTATCATTTTGGTATTGTGAATATAATTATGGTAATCTTTTGAGAAAACATAACGGGTTAACCGATAGTGAATTGTATTACTGAGTTTAAGTAAAACCCTCTATTTAATTTATAATGCTAGCATGTAATATGGGAATTGAGTAGTAAGGGGTAGAACTTATTACCGTTTGGGTAGACATGTATGTCTTTTAGATGGGTATGGTACGTTAGGAGTGCACATGTAGTCGAGAGGTGAGAATTTCATGAGAGTGCACGTCCTAACATGTATTTTGAATTTAATGTTTTAATGTTATTAAAACACTTGCTGTTTTTAAAATGATTTCCACTTTCGGGCTCTGACCCATTTGTTTTCAAATCTATTTTTGTAAAAAAACTATTTTAGGTGCCCAGCCATAAGGACACCATGCTTAGGATCCTCATTCAGGGACGAGCTGTAGCTGTTTGTGGAAGTTACAGGACTTTGATGGCAGACACTTCATCTATCTTGATTCCATATTCAACATTTATCAGTTGTAGGGAATGTTGCCCATTTCTAGTAGAGACATTTTCCTATTTCAGATTTTTCAGACTATTTGGCATGTAATTAATTCAGGGTACCTTGTTTCTTCATTTCAGTTGTGGGATTGTTGTGAGGAGTTTTTCCTCCGGATTTATTTATACTTGTTGGTTATTTCATTACTTTGTTATGGTGAATGGATAATGTTGTTCTTCCAGTATTCTTGTATTGCTTGTTAATCAGACTTAAATTAAAATTTGACATCTTACTTTTTAATACTAGGTGGTTAGTAATTATAAAACGTTTTCGACAGTGATGCTATTAACTGAGCCAACTTAGCATTTTGATTTAATTTAATAAAGGAGTAGCTACCCGTTATTTAATTAGTCGGGGTGTCACAGGTGGTATCAGAGCATCAGGTTATAGTAACCTTTAGGATCTGTACGGTTTATTATGTTTTCGCTGAGCTTTCTTTGATGTAGAGCCCTATATTTTAGGACTGTTGTATTCTTTTGTATATGCTACGTTCTTCAGCTATTTTGAGTTTATAACTGCAAACTTATAAACTTCATTCTTATTTCAGATACCTCCACGACGTGCACAACGGGTTCCCAGGGATGCAATGCCAGAACCACAGCCCTTCACCAGTTCAGGGCACGATGAATGCCGCCGAGGTTACAGCCATTGTGGCCCGAGCGGTAAATGCCGCACTAGCCGTAGTTCAGCATGCACCACCTCAGGCGCCAGTAGACGCGCCAGTTCAGGCACATGCATTCCCATCTTCTTGGGAACATGTACGTGATACTTTTTAGAAAGCACACCCTCCGGAGTTCGCAGGTAGCTCCGATGTGGTGTTTTCGAGTCAGTGGAGGAAGGACATTCAGCGGCACCTAAGGATGTATGAGTGCACCGATGTCCAGAAGCAGATACTAGCTACCTTTAAGCTAGTGGGGTCCGCACGGCAGTGGTGGGAGTCCATTACCACCGTGGAGGAGAGAGATACTCTCACTATCCAGGAATTTTGGGTGCGGTTCGACCGCAAGTACTTTCCGTCAGCTGTTCACACGGAGATGAGGAGGAAGTTGATGAGCCTCAAGCAGGAGGGTAAGACTGTGGCCGAGTATGAGGCCGAATTCACTGATCTTCTGAACATTGTTCTGGATGAGATACAGACAGAGGAGAAGAAGATACAGAAATTTACAGACGGGTTGACTTGGAGGATCCGTCAGCATTTGTTCGGGAACCTATCGTTGGCCACTTACTCTGATGTGGTTAACGCTGCATTGCTCCATTGCCAGGATCACCGCTTTCACATGGCTGAGGGAAAACGATCGGGAGAGTCCAGCCACCAAGGCAGGACTGGAGGACATAGTGCCAGTGGGGCACAATCTGTTCAGGGGCAGAGACAAGGCGACCAGGGTTCCCAGCAGGGGGATCACAAGAGGTTCAGATCAGGAAATTTCAGGCACGGGCAGGGAGGTTTCCAGCAGGACTATCAGGGTCCGAACGACCATCAGAACCAGCAGGGTCAGAATGGTCAACAGGAGTTTCAGCAGGGCCAGGTGAGGAACGGTAACGGCCACCAGGGCCGGGGGAAGCAGGGACAGAGAGGGGGGAACTTCCCGGGGAAGTGTTTCGTTTGTGTCAAGACTGGCCATAAATGCCAGGACTATCCTGATAGGGGCAGGGCCCCGCAGCAGCAGCAGGGTGCTCGACATGAGCCACATAGGCCACTTTTTCCACCTGCCCTCCCAGCTCCAGCCCAGGTGCCAGCTCTTCCATCCATTCCAGCAGTTCCTGTGCAGTAGGGGCAGTTACAATATGGACGTGTCTATAACGTCCACCAGGCATCAGCTCCACAGGCACCACCCGCGATTGAGGGTATGTTTCCTATCATGGTACTATGGGTCGGGTTTTGTTTGATACGGGGGCAACGCATTGTTTTATAGCTACACATTTTGCGAAAGCCTTAGGGTTGTTAGCCACAGCAGAGAGCACAGTGATGTGTGTAGACTCATCATTGGGGAGTGGGTCACTTATTTTCATTATATGCCGGAGAGTGGGGGTAGAGATTAGTAGTTTGGTATTACCTGCAGACATGTTGGTATTAGATATGCATGTGCACGATGTGATTATAGGTATGGATTGGCTCACGGATTATAGAGCTATGATTGATTGCTTCAGTGGGAGCATTGTTTTTGCCATTTGGGGGCAAGAGATGTTTGTAGTGGCGATGCCTCGCCCATAGGGAGGCTCGATCGCTCATTTGTATTACATCGAGGAGGATACCTCTAAGGAGGTTGTGATTCCCTTAGATTCGATTCCAGTTGTTAGGTAGTATTTCTATGTGTTTCAGGAGATACTAGGACTACCCCCCAGTCGAGAGATAGACTTTGTCATAGACTTATTTCCAGATACGAGACCTATAGCACGCGCACCATACCGTATGGCTCCGACAGAGATGCGAGAGTTACGGGATCAGATTGAGCAGTTGTTGGGTCGGGGTTTATTCGGAGGAGTACTTCGCCGTGGGGTGCCCTTGTGTTGTTCGTGAAGAAGAGAGATGGTTCACTGAGATTGTGTGTGGATTACCGACAGTTGAATAAGGTCACGATACGGAATAAGTATCCGTTGTCTCGAATCGATGACTTTTTCTACCAATTGAGAGGATCTTCTTTCTTCTCGAAGTTTGATTTGTGATCGGGATACCATCAGTCGCGTATCAGGGAGGAGGATGTCTCGAAGACTACGTTCTTAACGAGATATGGTTCTTACGAGTTTCGGGTTATGCCTTTTGGTTTGACCAACGCTCCAGCAGTGTTTATGGACTTGATGAATAGGGTGTTCAGAGAGTTCCTAGATCAGTTTGTCATTGTCTTCATTGATGATATTCTGGTTTACTCCCAGACAGAGGAGGAGCACGCCGAGCATTTGAGGCAAGTTTTGCAGACACTACGTCAGAACGAGCTGTATGCAAAATATGAGAAGTGCGGGTTTTGGCTGAAGGAGGTCCCGTTTTTAGGGCATATTATTTCTGACCGGGGAATATCTATTGATCCGGGGAAGGTATCCGCGGTGAGGGAGTGGGGACAGTCCACGACACCGACGGAGATCCGTAGTTTCTTGGTATTAGAAGGATACTACAGGAGGTTCATTCGGGGATTTTCGAAGATAGCGGGTAACACATAAGACTCGTAAGGGTGTGACATTTATCTGGAGTGATGCCTGTTAGTTGGAATTCGATGAGTTGAAGGATAAGTTGACCTCAGCACCTGTATTAGCATTGCTGACACCGGGAGTTGAGTATCTAGTCTACACCGATGCGTCCTTGTAAGGACTTGGAGGTGTCTTGCAGCAGGAGAGTCAGGACATAGCTTATGCTTCCCGTAAGCTAAAGCCTCATGAGAAGAATTACCCCACTCATGACTTGGAGTTGTCGGCAGTTGTATTTGCCCTTCGTATTTGGAGACATTACCTTTTGGGGGAAAAGTTTCGATTGTTCACGGACCACAAGTCCCTACAGTACCTATTCATGCAGAAGGAGTTGAATATGCGGCAGCGAAGATGGCTTGAGTTTGTGAAGGACTATCAGTTTGATATCCAGTATCACCCGGGGAAGGCTAACGTGGTAGCAGACGCGTTGAGCCGTAGGCCAGTAGATGAGGTGGCAGGGGTGTGGAAGGCCAAGTGGAAGGAGTTGGGACACCAGGATGCAGTGGCCCGATCGTTCATGTCTGTGATGACCGTTACACCGCAGATTGTCACGAAGGTAGTAAGGGCACAGGCAAATGACTCATTTTGCCAGGAGCAGATAGTCCGAATACTAGCAGAGGGAGCCGAGTCCTATACCGTTAGCTCAGATGGGGGATTACGCTTCAATGGGAGATTGGTAGTTCCGGAAGGGGAGGAATTGCGGCACGAGATGATGGCAGAGTCGCATGGCTCACGGTTCGTGGTACATCCCGGAGGGGACAAAATGTACCAAGACATGAGACGACAGTATTGGTGGAGCGGTATAAAGAGAGATATTACCGTGTTTATTTCTAGATGCGCCACTTATCAGCTAGTAAAAGTGGATCATCATAGACCGACAGGACTTCTACAGCCATTGGAGGTCCCGATGTGGATGTGGGAGAGCATATCCATGGATTTTATTATGGGGTTGCCTACGTCACAGAGGGGTCACGACTCCGTTTGGGTAATTGTGGACAGGTTGTCCAAAGTCGCTCATTTTCTACCCGTAAGGACAGACTACATTACGGGACAGTATTCCCAACTTTTTATCGCAGAGATAGTGAGACTTCACGGTGTGCCCCTAAACATCGTGTCTGACAGAGACAAGATATTTGTTTCACGGTTTTGGGAAAGTTTCCAGGAGGTCATGGGAACGGAATTGCGGTTGAGTACGACTTATCATCCGCAGACTGATGGGCAAACCGAGAGTACAAATCAGATGTTGGAGGACATGCTACGTATGTGCATCATTGACTTTGGGGTTGGATGGGAGCAGTATCTTCCACTGGTGGAGTTTGCTTACAACAACTCCTACCAGTTCACAATTGGCATGGATCCATTTGAGGCGTTGTACGGTAAACCTTGTCGTTCCCCATCATGTTGGTTGGAGGTGGGGGACAAAAAACTACTTGGGCCGGAAGTGATTCAGGATACTTCGGCGAGGATAGAATTGATACGGAGTCGCATTCGAGTAGCTCAGGATCGGCAGAAGAGTTATGCTGATGTGAAGAGGTTCTTCAGGGAGTTCCAAGTGGGGGACCAGGTTTTACTCAGAGTATCTCCTATGAAGGGGATTATGTGATTCGGGAAGAAGGGGAAGTTGGCACCGAGATATGTGGAGCTATTTCCTATTATTGAGCGGATTGGACCGGTTGCATATAGACTTGGGTTACCGGAGCATTTGCATCAGATTCATGAAGTTTTTCATATTTCCTCGCTAAGGAAATATCTTAGAGACGATTTGGCTCATTCTCATATTGCTTTGGAGGACATCGATCTCCAGCCTGATAGCTCCTACGAGGAGGGGCCGATTGCTATTTTGGACCGAAGTGAGCGGAAACTGCGGTCAAAGATAGTTCCGTTAGTGCGTGTTCAGTGGCGACATCATAATGTCGAGGAGTCCACATGGGAGCGCGAGGATGAGATGCGCGAACGTTATCCAGAGTTGTTCTTACCAGGTACTTTCTAGTTCCGAATTTCGGGACGAAATTCAATTATTAGGGGGAAGTATGTAATACCCCGTATTTTGTGATATTTATTTATGGGATTAATTGAATTAAATGTATATTAATTGGAAATTGATCTGGATTAAAATACTAGCGAGATGCGAGTTGGTATTTGATTATAATATGTATATATGGCTATATATGAATATTGAACTATGAAACTTGTCGTGAGATTGAAATACGGCAATTTGGAAATTTTGTTGAGACGCGTGTGACAGTCGCATCAGGAATATATTATTATTTAATTGAAAAGTGAATTTTTATTCCTATTAACCGTATGGTCGTTTTGAGTGCGCCAACGCGTCCGGAAGGGTCGATATAGTCAGAAAACACTAGCCGGGGGTTTAGTTTGGGTCCCAGGGCATTTTTAGGCCATACCGGCAACGTATAAGGGTAGTTTGGTAATTTGGGATTTTTAGGAATTAAAACCCACGAAAATTAGGAATTAATATCTGATTTGGACTTTACCCACTAAGCCCAGTAATAACCTAAGGGGATACAGAGGTTATTGAAATTAGTTCCAAAAGAGTTCCTAAGGCAAACCCTAGCCACCATTGTCACTTTGGAGAAGAAAGCTTGTAGAGAGAGAAGAGAGGAGAATTCTACAGAGAGAGAGAGAACCATTCATCAGATCGACATCAAAATCAGAGATATACATAAGGCAAGTGGTTTAATTTCGTTTATTACAAAGAATGTTTCTTCCATGCGTAGGAAATTGACAGAATTTCATTGTTCTTGGAGAATGATAAAAACCCATTGAATTGGATGTAGAGATTTATAATTTTATGAGGAGATTGCATGTAGAACAATGTTAGGATGATTAGTCAGTGAAAAATACATCTTTTATACCATAAAAAACGGATTTAATTATGCCCTTTTGGTGACTTTAAAATTTTAGGGTTCATGTTCATATGATTTGGGGATATATGAAGGGATTTGATGATACAATGATGTTTAGGAAGAATTGGCCCTATATAAACATTAATATATGACCTAAGTATGTTTAGGATTGATTATAACCCATGTACAATTGTTGGTTTGATGTTTAGAGGAGATTAGAGGTGAAGAAAAGTTGGAAAAACGAGTTAAGGAAAATCTGTGCTCGAATCTGGCCACTCGTTAGAAGACCTGCCCAGGTCGTTCGAATGAGCTCATTCGAACGAGCTTCTAACGAGTTGACCTTTGACTTCTAACGAGGGTGATGTTCGTTCGATGACTTTCGTTCGAACGAGATCTCGTTAGAAGTCCCACTTCGTTCGAACAGACTCTCGTTCGAACAGCCTCGTTCGAACGAGACTTCTAACGAGTTGACAGTTTAGGCTTTTTAGCCTGTTTTGATTTCGCGTGTCCCGTAACCTTATTTAATGGTAGAGATAACCTTCCCTTGATGATAAATTGATATAGTAGGGACATTTGAGATATATAGAGGAGTAAAACCTAGAAGTGTGATTCGAACCAAATGGAAATTATGGATTAGGACATGAGTGTCTATTACAACGTGAGAACAATTAATGGCTTGTATAATTGTATCAACCGGGAATATGTAAATTGTGTAATATTATACGTAGGTACGAGAATGAGAAGTGTACTACAAATAAATTATGGTGATTACTAAGATGTGTGCATACTTAGTATATGTATTGATTTTATGTGTATAACATACCTACCATACTTGTTATTACGGGAGGTTTACGTTCGCTTAGGGCCCTTTAATCCTTGTGTTGCCCGGATTTAGACTGGTACCTCGATGAACATAGGTCGGAGAAGGACTTATTGGGATGTTAATAAGTCTGCTGATCGTGGGAGCGCAGGTATGTGCGTGACCCATGTGATGTGACTGTGTTCGCCTCCATTGTTTGTGATGTTGTTATCTGAGACGATTCCTGAGAGATTTGGAATGCGTGATCCTTATGTACGTGATGTACCGGGATGGATAGCAGAGTATGTGTGCACCGCAGCTTAGTCTCGGGGTGCTTGTATTGTATATTTATGACGTGAATAATATACACTTAATTAATGGTAACTATCATTTTGGTATTGTGAATATAATTATGGTAATGTTTTGAGAAAACATAACGGGTTAACCGATAGTGAATTGTATTACTGAGTTTAAGTAAAAACCTCTATTTAATTTATAATGCTAGCGTGTAATATGGGAATTGAGTAGTAAGGGGTAGAACTTATTACAGCTTGGGTAGACATGTATGTCTTTTAGATGGGTATGGTACGTTAGGAGTGCACATGTAGTCGAGAGGTGATAATTTCATGAGAGTGCACGTCCTAACATGTATTTTGCATTTAATGTTTAAATGTTATTAAAACACTTGCTTTTTTTAAAATGATTTCCACTTTCGGGCTCTGACCCATTTGCTTTCAAATCTATTTTTGTAAAAAAAACATTTTAGGTGCCCAGCCACAAGGACACCATGCTTAGGATCCTCATTTAGGGACGAGCTGTAGCTGTTTGTGGAAGTTACAGGACTTTGATGGTAGACGCTTCATCTATCTTGATTCGATATTCAGCATTTATTAGTTGTAGGGCATGTTGCCCATTTCTAGTTGAGACATTTTCCTATTTCAGATTTTTCAGACTATTTGGCATGTAATTAATTCAGGGTACCTTGTTTCTTCATTTCAGTTTTGGGATTGTTGTGAGGAGTTTTTCCTCCGGATTTATTTATACTTGTTGGTTATTTCATTAATTCGTTATGGTGAATGGATAATGTTGTTCTTCCAGTATTCTTGTATTGCTTGTTAATCAGACTTAAATTAAAATTTGACATCTTACTTTTTAATACTAGGTGGTTAGTAATTATAAAACGTTTTCGACAGTGATGCTATTAACTGAGCCTACTTGGAATTTTGATTTAATTTAATAAAGGAGTAGCTACCTGGTATTTAATTAGTCGGGGTGTCACAAAACCTTAGTGGAAAGTATCTCCATTGTGACTTATGATACCTGTGGAGATTCACTGCTAAAGACGAAGGCGGAGGCTGATGGAGGACTGCGATCCTTTGGGGTTCTCGAGGTAATCATTGTTGAATTTAGGCCGCGATCTATGTGAATTTTCTGCGGGAGATTCATCGCAGATTTCTCTATGTAATTTATTAATTGCGATTTACGTTATATAGTGAAATAAAGGTTTTTACCTGAAACGTTTTTTTCCTAAAACTTAGCCTTGTCGTATTGGCATGATTTGATTTATATGTTTTATCACACATAAATGCATGTTTAGGATATAAAGATAAAAATGAATTAAAATTCGCTTCGACATTTAAAATTGGTTTTGCAATTTTCATTTGAAATCACCCTTTGCAATTATTTTTCACTTTCAAAATCAATAGTCCTTTTGTTAATCAACTCTAAGGGCTTCCATTTTCTCCATTTTATCTTCCTTATTTCTTATCCATGAATCCTCAAAGTAGTAATAGTGCTTGCCCTAAATGCCTTTGTGAATCTTATCCGAGAGATCCTTGCAGTGGTTCACACACTCTTGTCCATTATAATGATGATATATATGTTACCTCCATAGGTAGACCAAGACAGGATCATTTTTAGTATTCTCCCATTCCTCCTCTGGTTGTTTTGATTTTTTTTATCTTTCAGTATAGTGCTCAGGCATCATTAGCTGAGGAAGAGGAACAAATGCCTCAAGATATGATGGACCTTGGCCCCAATACCCCTGTTGAGTGGTTTGAATATGATCTAAACTATATCCTTTCCCATTCACCCATGTATGCGGTGTTTTTCCTACTAAATGTCTTGATAGTCTTACTTTATATACTACTTTGGGATGTGCATGGAAAGCTCCCATGAAGCAAATTTTTGATAAAATAGGTTGTGGTTTTGAGTCATCTGTTGTTCACCCCCATTTTCCACTTCATCGTCGAGCTCAAGTTGTTTTTCGCACTCTTACTTCTTATCCATGCAATGCTTATGCTTAGTCACGACCTACTCGACCCTATTAACTTATTTAAAGAAAGGAGCGGCTATATAAATCTTTTTTATGTTTATAGTTATTTTCCCCCGTATGAGAAAGCACATTTCCATTGTCATTACTTTATTCATGGCATTCATTAACACTTTTGTATAAGATCCACTATTCTTTTATTTTGGGTAGTTCCCATTTTGACATTATAGAGTTTCAAAGGTGTATTGTGGATACTCAATTTTCCAATGTTGTCTTTTCACAAATGGTCGTCTTCCCCTATAACCTGTCAAAAGATCCTTTCAAAGATTTGAAAAGGCTTGTCCAAGATGGCCTGGATATTGGCTATAACTTCATTTCACAAGTTTCTTCTGCTAATGATGTTGGTAGAGCCTTAGACATGGTCCAATGTTTTTTTCTCACCTCCTCCTAGATTTTATTGAGAGATCATGCCTTGAAAAATCTTCTTTGGTCCATTATGATTATGCAACACTTCGAAGACGCTATCTTCATCCCTCAAGCCCAAATTTCATTTTCCCTCAAGATCTATCCTTCTTTTGTTAGGAGATTGAGATAGTATGAGGCTAATTTTAAAGACCATGACTGTAGGATGGGTGTACAAGATTTTTTTTTACAAAAGCTAATTGTTCTTTGGTGGATTGAAAGGAATTTGTCTCCAATTACATTCATAAAAAAAGTGTTCTTGAAGAGCATTGACTTAATGATCTCTCTTATAGGGAAATAGTCCTTCGTTCTCAGGTACAATATACGGATGTAATGGGTCTTATTCGAATGCTGAGAGAGGGCCATCCCTTATTTTTAAAAATGTATAGAGAGCTTGAATTCTTAGATGTGAAGCAAAAATAAATTCTTTATATACGGAATACTTTCTAAAATCATGTCACTTATGTAGTTCCTTACTATTGTTCAGTCTGAAGGGGATCATATTCCTTCCTTGTTTTGTTCTTCCATCTTTTGTGAATTTCATTTTTTTCTACCAATCAATGGAAGAAATCTTTTATTTAAATGATTGTATATAGTTTATGTGGGGGATGATCCGAGAATCCCAAATAACTTGGGTTCAAATAGAAGTCAACCCGTAACAAATGGATAATGACCGCTACTTGAGATAGTCACAAAGATAAATGCCACCTGTGTGGATATCAGAGGAGATGCGCACAATCAAGTACCAATCATATTAATAGGAGAAAGAATTCCTACACATCACGCTCTCTTCCTTCTCTATAAATATAACCCCCACCCCAAGGAAAAGGGAATATGTAATTCTTGTTATCAAATAAAAAAAATCGTAATATGAAAAGTGAAAAAACCTATGGATGTAAATCATTACCGAAACACATAAATATATATCTTGTGAGATCATTTGTTTGTACTTGGCATTAGCTGTTTAGGATCATTGTTTGCGAAATAATTTCACTCAAAATTGGTGCCGTATGTGGAAAATGATTTTAATCCCCATAAATCAGTTAAAGTCGGTAAATCCCCACAATGAACCTCTCCCGGGCAATCAATATGGTGGATTTTTGACGCACAGAGTTAAGTCTGAAATCCCCCTCCCCCTCAGTCGCGTTATTGTCCCCAAGAGCAGCACTCTAAGTAAAGCAACAAGAAACCTAGATCCACTAAGATCTCACGGTTGATTGATACATATGAATAACAACTCTATCAGTAAGAGGATGCTATATGCCTCTAAATGGAGGAAAACACGCATCTCCAACGACACCTAGAGAGGATGGAGTTAGATCTTCATGGAGACAAGCCCAATCATCATGGTCGAACACATCTTCCGTAGGCGAGCAAAACCCACAGTCGAGGAAGGAGTTCACATCCTCACTATCAATAATCCAAGCACAAAGGTCATCCGATGAGGTGAAATAAGAAGAAGGACATCGTAGACACAATGTTCCCAGTCTTGTAAGGAAATAAATGGATCAATAACCTGCTAATCGTGGAGCTAGATCCACTAAGGAACTGGTTAGGAGGGCCCTCATCACTTAAATATAGTACCCTTTTTCAAGGGCGATTGAGGATTAAGAGCCCCCGAAGAAATTTGTAAGCCTAAGGTTTAAAATTTATGATGGAAAGTCTAACCCCATTGACCACGTGCGCTAGTACAAGAAGGTCGCGACGTTGTATAATTACAATAATGCCTTTATGTGCAACATATTCCCCTCCATCCCCGGGGATACCGTACATAAGTGGTAAAAAAGATTTCCACATAGGTCAGTTAATAATTTTAAACAACTCGTGGAATGCTTCACAACTCGTTTTACTACAAGCAATTCTCATCCAAAGAGAATGGATTCTCTCCTCACAATAAGGAAGAAATCCGAGGAAATATTGCAGGAGTATGCTGGACAGTACTGGGAAACCTACAACGAAGTCGAAGACTGCTCAGAGTAGGTTGCTATGGCCTTATTCAAGATAGGGCTACCCCGCAACTCTATATTGCATCAGTACTTAACCAAAAAGGTAGTTTACATCATCGATGACTTCATGTATCGTATTGAAAATTACGCCAAGGTAAAAGACTTAGTCACCTTCAATCAGGGAGACAACGAGCACACAAAGGCAAAAAAATTCAATGACAAAGAAAGCACTCCTAAGAAGGGGACAAGATGTATAACGAAGGGCTATGAGTGGAATAAGGCAGACTCGGCCATGGCTTTCCAAGAGATTAACATCATGTTCAAGTAACCAATTTACAAGATTCTAAGTAAAATTAAAGATCAATAATTCCTCAGGTCGTCGAAGCAGATGAGATACGATCCCAACAAGAGTAAAAATGAACTTATGTGCGCTTATCACAAGAGGAACATAAATAAAATAGAGAATAGTAAAGACTTCAAATCTCATATGGAAGAACTGGCCCAGGTTAGGTATCTAAATGACTACGTGGAGAAGAAAGGGGTAAGGTCTCCACTAACATTGACCGAAAGCCAGATAACGTCCTAGAGGATGAATTGGGATATGAATTCACTGTCATCCATGGTGCCTCAAGTTCCAAACATATCTATGGTGACATTGTTTGAATGTAGCTCAATAAAGTCACTATAGTAATGGAGGCCTTCCAAATTGATCCTGCCAAGATTTCAGCAGGCAAACACCGGTGCCCAAAAGATATAGATTACAACAAATACATAGTTTTTATAAAGGATGAATTTATCGTAATTAGGACTCCGCATCACGATGTGCTAGCAAACATCCTCAAGATTCCAAACTGGGACATGAATAAGTTGTTAGTAAATCAAGGAAGATCTTCAGAAGTTATGTAGTTAGAGTCGTTTAAAAAAATTGATCTTAAGATGGAAGACTTGAAAAAAGCGACCATTCCTCTGGTCGGCTTTGCTGGGAAAGAGACTATGCTATTGGGAAAGGTGGTCCTACCTACTAGGGTTAGAAACATCTCAAAGTTAATTGAGTTCTTGGTTATAAATATTGATTCTCCTTATAACTCTATCCTTAGAAGGGGACGACTACACTCCATGCAAGCCATCCTCTCCACTTATTACTAGAAACTCAAGTGCACCACGAATCATGGGATAATGGATATTAAGGGCAATCAGGTCATTGTTCGACAATACTTTATTATTGCCATCAGAACTAAGCAAGAAAAGAAAAAAGTAGAAATAGACTATACTCAAAGCATCCAAAGATGGACCAAATCGTCCAAATTAAAACTAAAGTATGATATTCCTAGAGTAGAGGAAATAAGGGTGGACCGAACACACAGGGTTATGGAGCCATTGCAAGATGTAGCTTTTGACAAGTCTCAGTCAGAGAGGAAGTTTATGATCAACATCACACTTTCCAAATAAGAAAGGGAAGAACTGATTTCTTTATTAACAAAAAATCATGACGTATACGCTTGGTATCCATATTACATTCATGAGATCGATCATGAAGTCATGTGCTACCAACTTCACATGGATCTGACTTATCCATCGATCACGTAGAAGGCTCGCCGAACTGCCCCCAAAAGCAAAGGCAGTAGAGGTATATGTAGGGAAACTTCTAGAGGCAAGGTCCATTAGAGAAGTTCAATTCCCAAAATTTCTATCAAATTCAATGGTAGTAAACAAGTTTAATGGGAGCTGGAGAGTGTGGATAGAATTTACCAACCTCAATAAAGCTTATACCAAAGATGGAATCCCTATACCAAAGATCGACTAGTTGGTCGACGCAACATCCAGTCACGAGTGAATGAGATTTTTGGATGCATATTCAGGATACCAACAAATCTCCTTGTTCGTCCTCAATTAAAGAAATACCTCATTCATTACCACTCTTGACATGTATAGTTACAAGGTCATGCCTTTTGGTCTCAAGAACGCAGAAGCTATGTACTAGCAACTCGTCGCCAAAATGTTCAAATAAGAACAACAGTTAGAGAACAGGATGGAGGTGTACATTAATGACATGATCATCAAGATCAAGAACAAATCCGACCACCTGAATGACTTGATAAAGACTTTTGAGATCCATATACACTATTGGATAAGCTCAACATGGCCAAATACTCCTCGAGGGTCAATCTAAAAAGTTCATTGGATACTTGGCCAATAAAAAAGGGATTGAGACCAATCCCAACCATATAGTGGAAATCAATAATATTCAGCCTCTAAGAAAGCTTTGTGAGATTCAAAAGTCAATGGGGATCCTGGTATCCCCTAATTGGTTCATCTATAAGTCATCCAAAAGGTGCCGACCATTCTTTCAACTATTAAAGAAGAAAAAATGCAGACTCACATGGAGAAATGAATTATCAAAGGCCCTTGATGAGATCAAATCCTATCTGAGCAAACCTCATTTACTTTCGATTCCTAATCCAAGAGATCCACTTTACCTCTATCTGGCGGTATTCGATCATGCTGTAAGTTCGACCTTGATGTGTAAGATGGAAAGCTATCAAGCCTCAATTTACACTTTCAACAAAATATTCCATGACATCGAGTGACACTACCTTCTAATTGAGAAATTATCTTATTATGTGGTCATTGAATCATGCAAATTGAAACTCTACTTTGAATCCCACTTAGTCATAAGTATCACCCCCTTCCTGCTCCAAACCATCCTTCGAAAAGACGACCTATCTGGACGATTGTCCAAATAATCTATTGAACTTAGAATATTTGATATACACTATCAACTAAAGACCACGATCAAAGGACTAGTTCTTTCAAACTCCATTGATGAATCCATAAGAATGGGATAACCCGACGACCAAGACATAGTCGATCAGTTAATGAGCTAGGAGCTTGAGCAATATAAAAAGTGGACTCTTTATATAGATAATGCATTTAACTCAAAGGGGACAAGAGTGGGACTTGTGCTTATTACTCCAGAGAAGACCATGATTAAGCAAGGAATTAGACTTGGCTTTAAAGCTTCTAATAATGTGGTCAAGTATGAAGCCCTTATCACTGGGTTACACAAAGCTTCCTTTTTTTTGCGCAATCCACCTTGACATATAATGTGATTCAAAACTAGTGTTCAATTAAGTAATAGGAGACTTCAACGCTAGAGATGATCGAATGTCAGCGTATCTGTAGTTTGCCCAAAACTTAATTACCAAGTTCAAGAAAGTCCATATTCAATAATTCCCTAGGAAAACAATAGCCATACTGATGCCTTAGTCGCTTTGGGGTCAGCAGTGGACTCTGATATTAGGAGAATCATTGATGTGGAGTTCCTTACATAGCCTAGTATTGCAAAGCCAGTAGTTTTACCTATCACCTTAGGGCAAACTCTATGCGAGGTAGTTTATGGGTCCCTACATCCAAAGTGTGCACCTAAGTGATGTTGACCAAGTTTTATACAAATTTTATGATGGAGTTTAGTAAAGCCACAATAAAGGAACATCTTTAGCGTTTAGAGTGATCATGGAAGGATATTGGTGGCTGTATATGCAAAAAGATACGATCTCTTACATCAGAAGGTGCGAGAAATGTTAAAAGTTCTCTCACATACTCCACCAGCTCGCCAACTATTTGAAGTCACTAATTAGTTATGGACACTCACTCAATAGGGTTTGGATATCATGGACCCACTACCCACATCACCATGAAATCACAAATATATCTTGGTCGGCATGGACTATTTCACAAATTGGATTAAGGCAGGGCCGTTAGCAAACATAAGAGATAATGATATGATCAGATTAATCTAAAGAAGCATCACGACTCTCTTTGGTGTACTAAGATCAATCATCACAGATAATTGAACGAAATTCGAAAGTAGGACATTCCAAAGCTTCTGGTATAGCCATAACATTAAGGACCACTTCAACTCGGTAGCCTACCCTCATAGCAATGGTCAAGCTAAGTCCTCCCACAAGACGGTGCTCGACGGTATGAAGAAAATACTAGAAAATGCAAAAGGATCTTGGGTAAATGAACTTCCCCACATCCTGTAGGCATATCAAACTATGCCTAGAAGATCAACCGGGGAGACACCATTTGCTTTGGCATATGGGATATAAGCAATTATTGATTTTCAAGCTGCATAAAGACTACCATTGATGATTAAGACTTAAAAGAAAATCATAATGATTGATCTCGACCTAGAAGATGAATGAGGGAATACACCTTAATTAAGTTAGCTTCCGACTGTAATACCCCATATTTTTATGGGTAATTAAATTACATGAGTAAATATAATTTAATAATTTGAGAATTTAAAGTATATAAGATGGACTGATTATATTTTATATCATAGTTGAATAACAGCGACCGGTGATATTATTTTATGCAAAAAACACGTGTGGATTTGTGTTAAGTTAAGACGTGAACTTTTGATAAGTGACTCGGATGGAGATTTCGATGCACGATTGGTCTCGAAAGGGTCGAGATAGTCAGAATAGAGTACCCGGATGTAGTGTTTGGGATCCAGGGGCTTTTTGGATCAGTAGGGACTCACATTTGTGTATACGAGTCAATTTTGGGTTTAATAAGGGATAAGTCTTCATTTCTCTCTTATAAGCCATGAGAAAAAGAGAGAAAGAGAAAGAACAGAAAGAAATAAGGAAGGAGGAAAGGGAGAAGAAGAGGAGGTTTCGTCCAAGCTCCGGGGGATTCCGGCATAAGATCATTGGATTTATCCAACCAGGTAAGTGTTTATCTTGCTTTAATTATTAAGTGTGTTTATTATTCATATTATAGTTGATGATGAAAACTATAAAATTTTGGGTTGGGATTCTTGGATTGAAAATGGGTTTTTGAGAATTGATTTCATATAAATTGTTGTGATATAAACTCTATATGAAATCTAGACTAAAATCCATGTTAATGGTGTAAATTATAGTGAGAAATTGGAAGAGTTACATAAATAAGAATTTAGGGCTTTTAAATTCTTAGAAATTGATGAATCCATTGAAATTAAATGTTGTTTTGGGTATAATTTAGTGTGTAGATGTATTATATATTATTGGGAATTGTTAGAAACCATGGAGATAAGGTTGTATGTATGTTGGGTGTGTATTTAGAGAAGAAGAAGCAGTTTTGGCGAAAGCATAAAATATGGACCGACCTAACCGATCCGTTTTTCTTGATAATCGATTTGGTCCGGTGACCGGACCAGTTCATTTTTAGAAGACACTGGATCAGTCCATCCATTAAAGGTTTCTGTTGAACTTTAGGAACCGGACTGGTTCGTTTTTCCTGGAAACCGGTTCGGTCCGGTTTTGTCAAAAAATTCAAAACGTTTTTTTGGCCTAAAAAGGATTATAAACAAATTCCTTTTGGAGAAAATGTTAAGGGATCCTAAATATAGTTTAAGGACCTCTAGGAGTTTAAATGAGGGATGAGTGACCCTTAGGATTTATGTAAATAAAATCTGGGAGGTGATTTGAAAGTTTGTTTTGGGGCGAGTGACACTCGGTAAATTAATTTGGCATATATATATATATATATATATATATATATATGCCAAATTAATTTACCGAGTGTCACTCGCCCTTGGAGAGAGAGAGAGAGAGAGAGAGAGAGAGAGAGAGAGAGAGAGAGAGAGAATTATTACGCGCGTAAGATATATATGCCGATTATATGAGAAATAATCCGAACGTGCGAGCAGGATGAATTTAGAATTTTAGTGAGTCGTGATAAGCTAATATTCGAAAGAAATAAAAGGTGAGACCCTATCATAGTGAGTGGATACTTATTGTATGAATACAAGTTATGTGTATACTTATAAATAAATACGAATTAGTATCTTTGAATTTAGGCTAATGCCAAATGTGATAGGCATGGATTACTAGATTGATGATATATATATATATATATATATATATATATATATATATATATATATATATATATATATATATATATATATATATGAGTATAGAGACAGTATATATATGATATGATAATGAATATATCTATGTGTGAATGATATAATTATGTGAAGCATACCCCCCTCTAGTGCTATCATGGGAAGTTGCGCGATGTGGGTGAATCATCTGGCTTAAGGAGCAGGTGAGTACATTCCCCAGGTGATAGTGTCCATTATTTATTTTGGTAATTTATTAGGGGTGAGACGTGGTGGGTATGTTTCATTCTCATTCCTATTGAGGAACTATGAACACTTCCCATACATTTGAGATTTGGGTTTCTTTACCATGGAGGAATGAGAGATTCTGACTGCTGGCTCCCGAATTTGGTAATGTGAGTTATGCCCGAAAGATGATAGCACTGTCGTAATTATATCCATGAGTTTTGACTCTAAGTGATGGATTTATATTTATATTGTGTGTGATGTATAAGTATTGATATACTTAACGTGTATGGCACGTCATATATATATATACGGACTAAAATAAGAAAAGAAATATGAGTAAATTTTCGATATCCAAGAGTATGAAATCTGGAATATAAAATGTAAAATACATATATAAATGTAAGAATATTATATACGAAATAATAACCCTAAAACGAGAGTGGGGTAATAACTAGTGAAGGTTATTTAAAATCAACGGTTATATAAGAAGCGATAAATTATATGGTATAATCTTGGGATAATGCTTAGAACATTTTAGATACGTGGGGTACTTGATATTGTATAGACTTTGGAGTTTTGAGGTGCTAGTTAGGCTGGGTAGCTAACTAAGGTGTTTTAAAATGCATGCGTTTGGTGTGCACTGTTAGATGAGAGGTAACGAGTTCTCATGTGAGTGCGATACCAATTTAAATATGAAGAGTATCACATTTTACATATTAAAGTAAACAAAACACTTGCTAAAACATTTTTAAAACCTCGGGCTCTGACCCGTATCTATTTTCTTTTTCTTCTTCTTTGTATACTTTTTATTTGTCCAGGACGTCTGGATGACTAATTCTTTCGAGTCAGACGTTGCTTCCGCAGCTATGGATATGGGCAGAAGGTTGTTTTAGACGCTTCCTTATTTGTGATATAGATAGGAGGTACTGTAGTAATAATTGGGCGTGTTGCCCAACTGATATTATTCATTTTTATTTACAGCGATTTTATTTTACGCGCATTAGATATGGTTATATATGTTTGCCGAGAGTTATCGATTATTTATTTATTCATTCCAATTGTTGATTTTATTTCTAGGTGAATGGTTTTAATTGTACTTTTAGTTTAAAAAGATTAGAAAGTTTAAAATTTGACGCCAGGCCTTATAGGTTATTAGTAATTAATTTGGTTTTTCGACAGTGATGCTGAGAATGAAACCACATGAGATTCCTGTTTAATTTGATATAGGACTTATCAACCGGTATTTTATTAGGCGGGGTGTCACACTGACCAACAACATTTGTCTCGGTGCAACAAAGGTTCTAACCCGAGAACATTTCAAATCGGGGATTACGTCATAAAAAAAGTGCTAGGCAACATTAAAAAACTTCAAACGGCAAGTTAAGACCCAACTGGGAAGGACCGTTTAAAATCATTAAAGATGATATATAAGGAGCCTAACATTTGGAAATAATGGAGGCCAAGGAGATCCCCAAGGGCCTATAATGCGGTCATTCTTAGGAAATTTTATTTCTAACAAGTTTGTTTCTCCAAGTTTATGTCTTAAAATTTTATGTTTTGTGTTTATGTTTCTCATAATGACTCAAGTTCATTAAATTATAAGTTTAACTAGTATAATTAACTTCATTATAGTATCATCATTGTTCCAAATGGCAAACCTAACTTTTTATTTCTTTTTAGATCATCAATATTTCCTATCATCACACCTGGTTAAATATTGGTCATTAAAATTAATATCTTAGTATGATTACACTTAGTCAGAATATCAATGTTAATGATTTTTGTCCTGAATAACACGAAAGAATTAAGAATTTACCAGTCAAGTAAAATACCTACATGGGATCCCTAGGAATAAGGCACCCCGATTTTGGTGGCTGAAAATCCTGAACGAGCGGATGGCCCTACAATCAGGTGTAGTTTTACCAAAGTTTGTTCTAGGCCTAAGGTGGTGTGATAACAAAGTATAAAAGGTAAGAAAAAAAATTAAAAACATTCTCATCATACAAAATGGGAAAATATAAAATGTTGAATTACACAATAGCCATCTTACAAAAAAAGAAGTATACATCGATAAAGTTTAAAAAAAACTTATACAATTGTTATCCACGGTGAGAAATCATCGTGGCTATAATAAACCTTTGGCTACCATCATGGTTTAGACTAAATTCATCATCACTATCATGGGTTGACAAATAATATTTCTCCAACTGAAGAGGAATAACATTAAGGGGGATGCAACTCTCATCACTTCTGAATGGGGGGTGATTTTAGGTAGGGAACTCCACTTGGTACCAATACCAAAGCTCGAAGTGCTTTGGAATCTTCATAACTGCTAAGGCATTGAGCCAACCATGCTTTTAAGCCACTCGCTGGGCTTCATCCAGCCTAAGAGGAGCGTCCATCCACCTCTCATCATAATTAGAGGCACAAACTTCATGAGGACCCTTCCTGTATTTTAACTTCATTATATGGCGACCAAGGCCCAATTTGATCACCTCATCTCTCCTCAAGTCCTCCTAAGCCTTTCTAAGTTTCTCTCTCAGAGAAATATTCTCATTCTTCAAGAGCTCCGCAACATCACCAACATCCTTATAATCCTCTAACTTTACAATCAAATGAGGTTGCTCGTTAAAACAACATATCATTTTTTCAGAGCTTTTAAAACATAGGTAAAAGCAAGGAGAGCTTGACTACTATCTCCCCGACAAAGTATTTCATTTAGGTCATCAATAAAAAGTAAGAACCGTGCAGTTATATTTCTAAGCTACAAGAATAAAAAAGGAAACTACTCATGAAAAAAAAATATGATTTTAGGCACTGAGAAATTTTCATTATACCAAAAATGGGGCAAAGCCCTTATAAACATTAAAAAATATGAAAGTACAAAGGTTTTAAGCTAAGTTAATCCTAACTAGCTTTGACCCTTTTTTTCCTTCACTTGCTCTTGAGCTTCTGGGGCTTTGCCTTGGTTAGCGCCAAACGATTCTTAATCGGAAGTAGCCTCTCCTTAACCACTTTCTTCCTCCCTTGATGGGGAGCTTGGATCATACTCCCTGTACAACTCAAAGTCTTAGGGGATATTAGTGTACGACCCCGTAATTTTGATAATATTTAAATTACACTGTCACAGTAATTTAATTAAATTAAAAAATAAACTGAAGTGAATAAATATTAATTAGCTATAAATGGATTAATATTTATCTGTTATTATATTTACTTATGTGATAAGTAAATGAACTTGCATTATTTTATAGTATCATAAGTGAGTTAAATCGACATTTGATAATATCTTATTCATGATGCATGTGTGGAGTCATGTTGGGAATAAGGTGGTAAATTAAGGATGGGTAACTTGGATGATGATTTCAAAAGCACGGTTGATCCAAAAATGGTCTAAATAGTCAAAATTAAGTACCCGGGGTAGTGTTTGGGTATCGAGGGCTTTTTAGACAAGTCAGGACTAGTATAAGGGTGTTTTGGTCTTTTTAATGAAACACGAAGAGGCAATTTCAGGATTGATATAATAAAATGAAGGGTTTAAGGGAAACAGACAATCACTTTACAAATACAAAAGGTTTCTTTGGTAAAACAAAATGTTAGAGAGAAAGTGAAGAGAAAATAGGAGAAAAACTTTTAAATATGGAATAATGGACACATATTTATTTATGCATTTTAATCACTAGTAAAATATTTTCAAAAGGTTTTGGGTTCTCACTCGTGTCAAAGTATTTTTAAAATCTTTTAGGTATTCATCCACAGGGACGTCAAGCATGACTATCACTTCCAGGTGATCGGATCTGCAACATTTGTAGGGTGTTGCAATGATTGTTTAGTCATTTTATACCTTTGATATTCTAGAAAGGATTCAGTCAGTTATTATCCGGGAATGTTTCCCAATATTCATTTTATTTCATTCCGTCTTATTGGATTGTAAATAAATGATTTATACGATTAATGTACTTTATTATATTTCAATATTCAGATGTGGTTATATGATTGTGGATTTAATTATTTATCTGGCATAGTTGATGGTGAATGGTTTTATTTATGTGAATTTAATTAAAGTTTAAAATTGACACATGACTTAATTAAATAATAGGTGGTTAGTAATAAATTGGATTTTCGACAGTGATGCTAAGAATGAGCCATTTGAGATTCCTATTTTATTTCAATAGAGGGCTGGCCACCCATTATTTTAATAAGCGGGGTGTCAAAATTGGTCTTGGCGGAGGTTATATCCCAGCCTTTCTTAACGTTTAACTTTTGAATTAAAATCATTTATTGTTTGTCCTAGGAAAAGGCCTCCACGTATCCATGGTCGAAGGCCTTATTCTTGGATGCTACAAGAACACGACCATGAACTTTGTTGGTATTATTCAACTCATCATGCCTGATTATCAGCTGATCGCTCTTATTATTCAACTTATTAAGATCCAAGTTGGTGGACTTCTTCGTGTCCTCGTATGCCCTCTTAGCTGTATCCGTAACATCCTTAGAATTTTCCAGCACCTTTGACAAGTTATTATTAGCCTTAGACTAGTTGGAACCTCTATTAAGTATGGTGACAAAATCTTCCACAAACTACAATGACAAAACCTTGTTAATTAATAAACAAAACAAAAAAGAAAAATCAAATCACTAAAAGTTGAAATTGCCAGATAAAATGCCTAAGCAGCCTGCAAAGAAAGATGATAATAAGTCATCATATTAACCTGCTCCCGATCAAGTGCGATCATATCCCCCTCAACAGAGCATGGGGTCAAAGATGGATACTTAGCCACAAACATGATTTGGTGGCCCTTCCTCAGGTTGAGCGAAATCACCCTTTTGGAAGAAATAATAATAGAGGAAGAGGGCGAAACATTATCCTTTTTACTCCTCTCTTGGTTAGGGGAGTCTGTCAAAGTGACGATCTCGGATGGGCCTTCGAACTCCTTCATTTTTGGATCTTTCACTTTTGGGGAAGTGAGAAGGTCAGATTCATCAGCAAGATTTATATTTCTCTTTATGGGGGTTAAACCTCCACCACACTGGTCGGTATGGAGTTCATGTTTAAGGTCTCAAAGGAAGACAAGATGGAGGACCTAGAAGTTACTCACTTGTAGAAGGGACTGGTATGTCAGGATTTGAATCCACAAGCCTAGATGTAAATTTAATTGAGGAGTTTTTGTACTCAAGAAGAAAGTATGCCGATATGGGATGCTCTACACCTAGAATAAGTGGTCTCCTCAGGTTCCAAACCTTCATCAGGTCGTATCGGTTGAAATGGAAAGGATTTTTCTTCTTTGAGCGATCAAGAGAAAATAAAAAATATCAATACCTACTTCAGTTAACAAAATAAAAATATAAAGAGAAAAGGAAAAATTGACCTATTTTGTCCCTCTTAGAGAGCATAAAAACTCTCCATATACTTCGACCTCAGGAATGGCTAATTTTAGTACCTCTTATTGGAATTTGGGAAATTGACAACCAAAACCTTATCTACCTTCCTCACCTTCAAATAAAGACATTACCGGTCGTCTGAGACCACGAATAACAATACTTAATCTTAGGGATCCCTATTTGGGTCTTATACAGTTAGTTGATCCTATGGACATTGTATATAATTCTCCAAGTGTGTGGGGCACACTGAGCAAGTACGACATTGAAATTTTGGCAAAACTCCAAAAACAACTAATTGGGGGGGGGGGGGGGGGGAGTTATACTACCTTTGGCCACCGATAGGGTGTGAATCTAGTAGCCACCCTCAACATGATAGCAATCCACTAAAATAATAGTTCTTTGTTTGATTACCTTAGGGGGATGGAGTATTTCTCCCTAAACTCCCTCAAAGTTCTCTCATTCACAAAGATAACCATTTTTTCTCAGAGACATCAACAAAATGAAGATATTCAAAGGAAACGTCACAGAAAAATGCAAAACGAAAAGGTAGCATATGAATAAAAGAAACCTATAAATGAAGTCTAAAGTCGGAGCCCAACTGCTTCAAATAGTTGAAATGATGCAATGAAATGGAGGTTCAAAATTTTTGTTATCTTGGATCAAAGTTCAAAACGTATTATAATGTGGAAACAAAGCCCAATGTTCATTAATTAAAAGTGGCGCTTCATTTCTTTTAAAAGGGGAACTTTTCTAGTGTACCCCCAACTAAATTGGGAAATTATGAGCCCACCCCTTAAGGACCTGATAAGAAGAAATACAGTCGACCACCTTGCAACTTCATCCTAAAGATCTTTCCAAGTAGGTTGTAATCACACACAACGGCTAACCATCTAGTCCGACAACCTTTCCAACCTCTCTACCCATTCAAGCTTTAAAGTTTTAGGGACAATTGTGACGGATGACCTGAGAAAATAACTCGAGTTCAAATAGAAATCGACCCATAGCAATTGGGTAAGGATTTTTACCCTAGATAGTCACAAAGAAAAATCCTACCTTCATGGATCTCGGAGGAGATGATCACAATCTTGTAGCAATTTTATCAGTAGGTGAAAGAATTCCTTCACCGCTCCATCTCTTCCTTCTCTATAAATATAACCCTCACTCCAAGGAAAAGGAGACATGTAATTCTTATTATCAAATCAAAAAAGCATAATTAGAATAATGAAACACCCCGTGGAAGAAGGCCATTGTTGAACCAAGTAAATATCTATGTTATGAGATCATTTGTTTTCTCCTTAGCATTAGCTGTTTAGGATCATTAGTGGTGAAATAATTGCACTCACAATTTCCTTTTGACTAAACCAATTGCATTGTCGATTTATGATTTAGAGAGGTATGATTGTGGGTAAGCAATTTTAATTCATTCTGACCTAATAATAATTTTCATTCGATTCGAACTTAGAACTTAATATAATATATTAGTTTAAGACTTTGAAAAGCCTAACACTATTAAAATTCAAGGTTGATTTACATGCGTGTCTTTTTATTAGCAACGGGTCCACCAAACATCATTGCACACGTAGAACCATCCAAATGATGACTTTTAGTTGCCAAAATGGATATCAATATAAATCTGGACAACGTCTGTGATTTTATTTTACCTAATGTGTTTAGCCTGTCTTGGGACTGTTACCATCTGATTTTTGAGTGTTTTGGTCATTAATGCACTGAAAACCATTCATGAGAAAATTTTGGAATCATATATCCACCAAAAGTGGTGCATGTATCTCCACTTCTCTATGACTCCACTTTTTGTATGAAACTTTTATGAAACCATGTGTCGTAGATCACTTGAATCATTTTGCATTTCAAACTGTGTTAACAAGCTATTTAAGCTTAGTTCTTTTTCACAGTTTCTTTTTACCATACACTTTTCCTTCTAGCAGACCCTTAACCTTTTAATGCATTTTTTATTTTCCCCAAAACCCTTCACCAATAATGGTGTCTAGTTCATCAGACGTTAATGGTTTTTAGCATTTAAAAGAGACTGTTAATAGGCTTTCTACCCATGATGGTATAGTTGTTGGTATGGACACCCCAATTTGCAACCGCAGTGCGGGTTATTTGACTCTGATCCTTAATGGAGCACCATTTTTATAAACCAGTAACTACACAAAGTCGTGGAGGACAAATTCCAAAAGACCCAACTTCGGTAAGGAAGGATCCCCAAATAAATCTAACTCAAGTCAGAGGCCTGAATAAAAGTCATAAAACTTAAGAATTATGTATTCAAATAGTAACTAAATAAGGATGGTGCTGAACTGGGATCCTTCTTGAATCTTATTAACATTATAGGGTTTGAGAAGCCACATGTGAAGTCCAATAGCACTCTGAGCAAGAATCATCCATGAATGCACCTTTAAGGGAAAATTCATAAATACAACTCTAAAAATTCAGATGATTTGAGAGCATAAAGAGGTAGATCATTGAATTACCTTCGCGTGGCTTCTGATGACACATCAAGCAATTCCAAACGAAAGAGATACTCCCATTTCCATTTAAGTGAGCGAGTTGGATGTCTTTCGGGAGAATACATTATCTTCAAGGGTATAATGGGAATATCATAAAGGCTCTGACAAACTGAGACTCTTCACAAGATATGTCAGACTCTAAATGAGAAATGTCTCGATTCAAACAACGTGTCAAACCGATGTCAAATGAAGATATATGAAGACTAAAAATCAACAAGTTAAAAGTCAACTCAATAATTCAAAGCCTTCATACCAAAGTCAAAGCCTCCATGCCTAAGTAAAAGACACCATGCCTAAGTAAGCAAACCAAAGCCTACAAATTTTCCTATAATAGGACCTCCCTCTCTTCAATTTTACTGATCAATTCACCTCCTCTATCTCTCTCTAGAAAATTAACATTTATTCTTTGTTTAATTAATCAATTAGTTAATTAGTATAATTAGTTTCATTAAATAATTAATTATTTCAATTGATTTATTAATTCAATAATTAGTTTAAATGCTTTATTAATTAGTTAATAGTTTAAATGTTTTATTAATTAATTAATATTATCACATCATGAGAGCGCTGACAGTTTGTGGATCCCCGATGATGCGGAAGCGTTGTAAAATAGGTGATGGTTCAACTTTCAAAAATAACAACAAGTTTTAATTTCTCAAAACAAATTAAAACAAAATTCAAGTCCTAGAATTTGCCTAAGTCATAATATTCAATTATCCAAAGTTAGGCGAAACCAAATTAATGCAAGTGACTTGAATTAAACAATTTTTACACAATATTTAAATACAGTCCAATTTAAATAAGTGTGATTGTTAAACCGAATTTTATCTTGAAATTAATCTAGCATGCGTTCTAAGTGATATAGAGCAAGATAAAATCAACAGTCACACTACACCGCGATGTAAGGAAAAACCCACTAACGGGAAAAAACCTCGGGACGGCCCTAGCCTCAAATCCACTAAAAACGGTATTACAAAATACAAGATAAAAGACTTACTTCCTAAACTCGAACCCTCTCAAGCCGTGATGCTTCTTCTTGTATCGACCTCCAATTAGCGGATAACCAACGGAGCTCCACAGCGGTCTCGGACTCCCACCGATCGGGCAATTAGGCACACCGTCACCCTAACATGGATCCTTTCTCCAAATGGGTAGAAATGAAACGAACTTCTCTTCAATTCGGTGTAGAGAAAAACCGGTGCCAAAACAATCTCCAATCAATTAATATTTATATAGAAACTTGGATAAACAATTGGGTGTAAACTAGAGTGTGTATAAAATTTTTCTTGAAAGAATTACACTCAAAACTTGAACATTTTCCTAAAACTATTTTTGTTCTCAAACTCTCTCTAGGAGATAAACTAAGTTGGAAAAGTTAGATTAGAAAATGTCATTCCCGCACATTATTAAGTCTGAAAAAGTTGGTTAAAAACCAAGTGGAGAAGTGGGGTAAAAACTGCCAAAAACTGCTCAAAACTGTTCCCGCTCTGGCGTCTCGTTCGAACGAACTTGACTCTCGTTCGAACGAGATTTCTAACGAGCGACCAACCTGGGCTCGTTAGAATCTCGTTAGATACCTCTTTAGAACGAAAAACTCGTTCGAACGACATATCGAACGACTGACCAGTTTAGGGTCGTTGGCAACCTCGTTCGAATGAAACTGGTTTGAACGACAAAACTCGTTCGAACGAAACCTGGTTCGAACGACAAAACTCGTTCGAACGACATTTCTAACGAATGACCAGAAAGATTAAAAAATTCGATTTTGGCCCAGAAACTTTTATATACTTATTTTAAAGTTCAAATTGATTCTTTCTGAAAATAAAATGCAGTTTTTATTAAACCTAACACCCATTAAACTTTGTTCCAAGCTCCTATATAAATATTATTACATTCATACCTTGGGAGCATGGAACCATAGTTGATGACGTAGAAACGAGGCACGCAAACCGGCATTTTGATGAAGCTTTAAAATACTTTGCCGTTACGTCTTCAACATACACTTCATAGGCTTGAGAATATTACAATTGAATACTATCCTATGAATAAAATGTTTTTGTCCGGAATTGAACCAAAACTATAAATGGACTCAATTAGAAATTTGTGTCCTTACAAATCTCCCCCTTTGGCTATTCCGGGACAAAAACCAAACAAAAATCCTAAAGAGCCGTCAAGCTCAACTAGACTCAAAACATAACCCACCCAAACTTGACTCAACCCAAGGATCAAACGCTTTGCCATAGAAAGATGCTGCTTTAGAATAATTCCTGCACACTTAAGCAAACTCATCAAATGCATAGGGAATATCAAAATATTAAATGCAAGTAATTAATTACTCCCCCTAAATTAATTCTCCCCTTTATCAAACACATGACCTACTTAGAAAGACGTCTCCCCCAAACTAGGATACGATAATAATAGGATTAGATACCATTTCTCCCCCTATCATCACTCTCCCCCTTTTTGTTCAGGAATAGACAAAGGTTAAAGAATCAAAACATGAAAGCATATTGAAGCTTAAAGTGATAATCATGAAAGCATACGGGCAACAAAAGCATAACTAATCCAAGATAGATACCAATAATGAAGTATAAGCATGGATGGACTAGAAATCATGGCAAAGACAAACAAATATCATATATATATGTGCTAAAAATATATCAATAGAGCACTTGCATATATATATATATAGATATAAACACACACATGACACAAAATACAATAAGTTTTCACACTCGTATGGCCAAAATGTGTCATATGGAAACGGAAGTGTAGGGGTGTGAACTAGCAACAATTAAATTTAGACCCAAACACTTAATAAACGTTCACGGAGTTCTCATTTGATTGCAAACTTCATCACATTTAAATATAACCTCATGTGACAATATAGATTGAACTCGATGAACAAACATACACAATGCATACAAGCCTAGCATATAAATGATTCTACAAACCAATAGAGTCATGACATGAAATACGCAACTAGGATAAACGGACATTGTGCAAACCGTTGACATATCATCCAATCTCCCTCAATTTGCATTTGTATTATTGTTGAATGAATATATCAATCAAACATAGGCCTTGGCAATTTATTTACTTTTTAATTCCATATTTTCTGTTTTTAGGCCTTGGACCACGTATTTCTTTTAGGTCCATTTAAAAACGGTGGCTTACTATTCGCAAAGGATCACTTAGTCCTTTCGGAGCCCTTCCCTGTGCACATTTATATTTATCATGTTTTCATTTTCGCACAAATCTCACATGCAACGGATTTTGACATGCACTAGTCCTCCTAAGTCACAAATATGTAGATGACAAGATTGGTAGGAGAACACTTCACAAAGCTCAAATATACATATGAAGTTAAAATTTCAAAAGATCTCGTGCATGTGTGAAATAGAGGCATATGAAAATAGAATCCATTTAATCAATACAAAATCCAACTACTCCAAAAAAAATGGTAAAGAACATTTTAAGGATTGATAATCTAAACCAAAAGTTCTAGCCACGTGGGAGCGTTAAAGGAGGGATTCAAACACAAGTATATGCCACATAAAGTGTGTCAAACAAAAATACACACAAAACAAAATCTTTTTGAGTTTTTGACAATATTTTTAATCAAAAATAAAGATATATACTCAAAAGACAAAAAAAAAATCATTTGTATTTTTCATTAAGCTTAAATGAAATAAATAAAAACACAAATGATAAACAAAAATCTTTTTATATTTTTCAGTTAAATTAAACACAAAATATAATACAAAAAGATAAACAAGTCATAATTTCTAGCATGTGATATGAAATAAGGAAATGACTAGAAAATGACTAAACAAGCATACATTTAACATGTGAATATAGCATGAAGTACAAAAGCTAAAGTATGCAAATAACACTAACACATTCAACCTTTAAATTTAGCAAGGGAGGTTTCATGTGATAGTAAATGAGAATCAACAAATCTTGTATCTAGCGCATTTAAGAGTGATTTCCTAACCCATATAGATTTATATTTAAAATGATGGGGATTAGCAAATAATGAAATGCTAGATAAAGATTTCTTTGGACTTCTTTTAAGATCAAAACAAAATGACCTAAGGTGACCTTTCCTACCATAATGCAAGCATGTGTAAACACGAGAAATGTTACCTAAGGTGTGACCCCTTTTAAAGTCCTTGGACAAAATTGACCCTCTAAAACAAACAATGGTTTTAGTTTTAGCAATGGAAGAATTTGAACATGATGTGCTAGAACCATTTAAACTACTACTAGAGTCTTGTAAATCATTTTTCAATTTTAAAATTTCGGACTCAAGTAATAAATTAGACTCCTCAAAATGATGGGACTCCTTCTTTAAATTTTCAATAATTCCTAGAAGGTTAAAACGCTCTCCCTCAATATGAGCAAACTTGTCCCTAAGAGTCTTTTCACGTTTTTCACTCTCTTTCTTGGACTTATCTAAAATATCAAAATTTGAATGTAAGTCCATGAGCTTTTCACGAAAAATATCTTTTTGAGATAAGGAGATTTGCAAAGACTCAATGTGAGCTTTAAAACAAGAATTTTCATTTTCAAGAAATTTAATTCTTTTTACAAATCTCAAATTTAATTCCTTTAAATTTTCGTTACATTTTTTAAGCCCATTTAATTCCTCTCGAAAATCAAAAATTTTATTTTCATTTAAATTGGACAAATTTTCATTAAGACGTCCCATCGAGAGATATAAAACAAAAATTGAGAGTGATAAAAATTGAACCACCTAAAAAGGTAAGGAAATACAAAAAGCCGAAAAACGGATCTTTAACGCGATAACTTAGCGCTCCGGCTCTGATACCAATTTGAGAGCGCTGACAGTTTGTGGATCCCCGATGATGCGGAAGCGTTGTAAAACATGTGATGGTTAAACTTTCAAAAATAACAACAAGTTTTAATTTCTCAAAACAAATTAAAACAAAATTCAAGTCCTAGAATTTGCCTAAGTCATAATATTCAATTATCCAAAGTTAGGCGAAACCAAATTAATGCAAGTGACTTGAATTAAACAAATTTTACCCAATATTTAAATACAGTCCAGTTTAAATAAGTGTGATTGTTAAACCGAATTTTATCTTGAAATTAATCTAGCATGCGTTCTAAGTGATATAGAGCAAGATAAAATCAACAGTCACACTACACCGCGATGTACGAGGAAAAACCCACTAACGGGAAAAAACCTCGGGACGGCCCTAGCCTCAAATCCACTAAAAACGGTATTACAAAATACAAGACAAAAGACTTACTTCCTAAACTCGAACCCTCTCAAGCCGTGATGCTTCTTCTTGTATCGACCTCCAATTAGCGGATAACCAACGGAGCTCCACAGCGGTCTCGGACTCCCACCGATCGGGCAATTAGGCACACCGTCACCCTAACATGGATACTTTCTCCAAATGGGTAGAAATGAAACGAACTTCTCTTCAATTCGGTGTAGAGAAAAACCGGTGCCAAAACAATCTCCAAGCAATTAATATTTATATAGAAACTTGGATAAACAATTGGGTGTAAACTAGAGTGTGTATGAAATTTTTCTTGAAAGAATTACACTCAAAACTTGAACATTTTCCTAAAACTATTTTTGTTCTCAAACTCTCTCTAGGAGATAAACTAAGTTGGAAAAGTTAGATTAGAAAATGTCATTCCCGCACATTATTAAGTCTGAAAAAGTTGGTTAAAAACCAAGTGGAGAAGTGGGGTAAAAACTGCCAAAAACTGCTCAAAACTGTTCCCGCTCTGGCGTCTCGTTCGAACAAACTTGACTCTCGTTCGAACGAGATTTCTAACGAGCGACCATCCTGGGCTCGTTAGAATCTCGTTAGATACCTCTTTAGAACGAAAAACTCGTTCGAACGACATATCGAACGACTGACCAGTTTAGGGTCGTTGGCAACCTCGTTAAAAACGAAACTGGTTCTAACGACAAAACTCGTTCGAACGAAACCTGGTTCGAACGACAAAACTCGTTCGAACGACATTTCTAACGAACGACCAGAAAGATTGAAAAATTCGATTTTGGCCCAGAAACTTTTATATACTTATTTTAAAGTTCAAATTGATTCTTTCTGAAAATAAAATGCAGTTTTTATTAAACCTAACACCCATTAAACTTTGTTCCAAGCTCCTATATAAATATAATTACATTCATACCTTGGGAGCATGGAACCATAGTTGATGACGTAGAAACGAGGCACGCAAATCGGCATTTTGATGAAGCTTTAAAATACTTTGCCACTACGTCTTCAACATACACTTCATAGGCTTGAGAATATTACAATTGAATACTATCCTATGAATAAAATGTTTTTGTCCGGAATTGGGCCAAAACTATAAATGGACTCAATTGGAAATTTGTGTCCTTACACATTAACAATTATCTTATCCCATTTATAAAATACCAACTCTCGAAACCCAAACCCAAAACACCAAAAGCAGAAGTATCGGGGCCAAAACCAAATTTTGCAAAACCCCCAGAGCCAAGTTAATCCATTCAAAATTCTCTTCCCAACATGCCTTCTAGATGGAGAAGTCGATCGGTTGTAGCCTCCCTAGGCAACAACTAATCGAATGAATGCAAAAATAGATTGGTTGTTTCCTTTAACATAAAGATCTCTGAATCTAATTCGATCTTATCCAACCAAATTCTCAGTCGTTGATCGATTGTTGCCTTGACTTAGATCCTTATAAATAGAGGTCCCCACAAAACTTTAAAATGACACCAAAATTGAGTATCAGCTCGATTTTATAACTTTCTCTTCTCCCCCGATATAGAAACCCAACGTTGATTCGGTTTAGCCTCCCTTTCCTCTTATTCGGAATAGAAACCCAACATTGTTTTGGTTTAGCCTTCCTTTTCCCTCCCTTCACTTTTGAAAAGTCTCGAGGGGTTCATACTTCTAAAAAATAATATTTTTGAAAGGAAAGTCTCACACTTCCGTGGAGTTGCTCAAAAAGTGCTTATTACTTCTAAAAACCCACCTCCAAAGTAAGAAAATAACGGCGTATCCCTTACAAAAATTCTAAAGGTATCGGCGATACCAATCAAACCCCTACCCATCCAAAAGGATATCTATCCCTCCCGGATACCTCAAAAAAGTGGGAACTTATCTCGAAGAAAAAAGTGGGTTTTCTTCGTAAGGGTAATGAAACTCTGCTCAATTTTCCTGGAAAAACACCCTTGTCCTATATACTGCAATAAATTATACATAGCTGTGTACTTGTTCTAACTCGATCCCTATTTAGGGGACTAATTATGCAATTTACAATGTTTATATATGTTTAAGCCTGATTTCTAATCCAACATCTCTACTTGTGTCCTGAATTAATATGCTCGTATGCTAGCATAATACAAATCAAATGACCTACTGCTTTAAAAATTCATAACAAGGAAACACACTTTTCAAAACAACTTCTCATGAAAGTTTAGTATCGTAGTCAGGAACTTTGCAAATACCAAAGTCTAAAATCCAGTTGCAGCTTACCACTAATCTGAGGAAATAAAGTTTGTCACTTCACAGTACCCCAAACATATGTTTCCTATTTCAAAATACTTTTTAAACATTAACATTTTATCAATGTATTATTTTGGGATACCAACGGATCTATCCAACACAATGAAAATACTACCTTAAAGACTAGGCTATATAAATTCAGCACTGATGTACCTTGTATACGTAGTCTCCAAAGCATGTCCTATGTACATATATACCCATTGGTGAACTAAGTTAGCTTTGATCCCAAGTCTCCTTGGATACGTAGGCACTATACTGAGCTAAACTTGTAAAGCCCAAGCCTTATAATATATCTCTCGACATATTATTCCCTAAGGATGACTCCATCCCTTGTCCTCTATCCCTATATATTATCCAACCCATGTATGAATTATTTTATCTTCGATCCCAAGTCTTCTTGGGTATATAGACGTTACGCTGAGATAAACTAGTAAAGATCAAAATCATAATACGTCTCTCGGTGTATGATTCCCTAGAGATGCCTCCATTTATAGTCCTCTACCCTTATATATTATCCAACCCCTTGGTTAGAACTATGTAGGATTTGATCCCAAGTCTCCTTGGGTACATAGGCGCAGTATCAAGTCTTTATCATGATCTCAAGCCTCGATAATATGTATTCTGATATATTGTCTTCACCAAGATGCATCCATATCCCATCTATATCCGTTTTATTACATACCACAAACGGGATAACAAAATATCTCAAGGTAGAATCTCCCATACATATCTCAACATACAAGCATATCAACACACATATAATTATTTGTAACCCAACTGAACTATGTAGGCTTTGATCCAAAGACCCCTTAAGTATGTAGGCACAACACCGAGTCTTTCTCATGAGCTCGAACCTGGATAACATATCCTTTGATATGTTGTCCCTATATATGCCTTTATCTCTCTCACACTTTCAAAATGAGACATCAGAATATCTCAAAACCAAGCTACCTCACACAACCATGTATGGAGTCATACACAATCATCATTGTGTACCTGCATCGATTGAGCTACGTTCGCATACTTCTCAGTCACACACTTTCCTATCTAAGCACTCATTTATATATCTGAGTAAGGAACTTTTATGTTAAAGTCTATAAAATTGTTCTAAAATAGCCAATTGGTAATCACTCAATGAACGGAATAATATAAAACACAATATTTAGGATACAGAACCAGTGGAGTACCTAATACTTTCCCCAATTGTAACCCGATTTTCGAACACATGCACAAGAATTTATGGTCAAACTTCAGACTCTAAAATTTTCTTTAGGATTAGCCTGAAAGGGCTAGTCCAAACCTTTTTATTTTTTTATATAAAAATAAACTAGCGAATCTTAACACACACTAAAAAATGAAGAACCTCTACATGGTGGCAAATTAGTTCCAGGGGCACGAGTCGGCATAATTGTGAGGTCTCCTCCCGAAGGAAACCCAAGCCGATTGAACCCGACCTTGAAGGGGATGCAGTAGAAGATGTAGGACAAGCACCCATACATTCTCTTGGACAAGACAAGTCGATAGGAGCACCGTGTATCCATCCCTCTCTCTACCCCTTTTCCCCTCATGGGGTACCGAAAGATCGAACGGGGCTCGTAACACCACAATAGTGACTCTGTTGGGGATAATTTCTCTTTTTTCTTGTAACATAATATTGTGCATCTTAGTTCGGCCCCACTAGCTATGACTCAATGGTGATACCACCGAAGGGAAATCCAGGGAATCGAACTATCTATATGCTTCTTTCCTACTAAGCTTAAATATTATTCTCCTACATGCCTACTTTATGTAAATTTAAGAACTATTTAGTGGCCTTAGTTTTAGAATCCTTAATAACATAGATACGTGCTTAAGTCCCCATATACAAGATTGTATATTTTACCAAACATATAGGTACACATGAAGGACTTCACAATAAAATTAAACATCAAAGTATGTAAAAATTAAAGAATATCTGTTTATATCACGCACTACATGGCCTTGATTTTCACATTGTTAAAGCCCTATACCCTCGAGGGCTCACATAAGTTGTTGTTCAAAGAAGTTTGTACTTTAGGAAGGTCACTTTATCCTAAGGGTAGTTCGTTCTTCTAAAAAGTCACCTCTCCCCAAAAGATAGGTTCATACTTTCAAGAAGTCACTTCCTCAGATAAAGCTCGTACTTTCAAAAGGTCACTTCCTCAAAAGTCTAGTCTCCAATAAGTGTCCTCAGTCTTTTCATCATCCCGTCTGGTATATCGAACAACTTCTCTCTTGATATTAAGGTCTCAGTGACAGGGAACATTTAAGGTTTGTTTAGTACTAGTGTATATTGAGTAAGCTTTCCCAGCTATTCAATACTAGGGTAAAATGGTTTTACACTTACCTTAAAGGTTGATTAATCTAAGCAGCCCGACATATCGTAATCCATGGCAATGAAAAGCGATCCTCCAATAATCGAGTCACATCACCATTTTTCATATAAAAAAAATCTCTAGGAACACACCCTATTGCACAAAAGGAATAAATACTTACAGGCATCGTCCTGACGAAATTTCTAAGATGACCGAAGGTTGGTCTAAATCCCTCAAATCCTAAGTTGAACATCTTCCCTAAGAAAGGAAGATAAACCGTATGAATCCGTAAGTCATTGCCAAAACAGAGTCACGTTATGTTGGATTGCTCTAAACCCATTTTATATTAGGAAAATAATGGACCCAAGTCTATTACTCCCTCACTCCTCATTCTAACAAAATGAGAGCTCGACTCTATATACCGAAATCTAATGGGACTCTATTCAGTTCTTTCCCTTTTAAGACACTACCAAACAAAAGAACTCAAAAAATAAATTATCGTCCAAATATTGTTAAGAATATATAAGCAAATTGCATTAAATTATTACATATGTGCGTCCTTTTATCTCTATGTAATTTCAATTTATCAGTCCTTATGTCTGTGAAAAACCTAAACAAAAGTGGCCCAAATTTTTTTGAGGAAATCATTATGTAAGGACATATTTTCCATTATTCGTACTTTACATAAAGTATGTCGTATACCGCTGCAACCTGTAGACACCTCACTCTGTTACCCCTAACTCTCCTTAGGTCCCTAGTGCCTCCACTCATCATCACGAACCCAGGTCACGTCCCGAGTACTGACCTGGAAGCCATCAGGCACCCCCAACTCAGTTTGACCCAAAAGTCAAACTCCTTGTCTCGACCGAGACTCAATGAATCTTCGAAGGGCACTGAATACCCTTTCCAACGGTCCACCCCGTGCGCGATTCTGACATACCATGCGGACGAACGATCCGTTTGCTTCTAAAACCCAACACAGAGGCCACCCGAGCGCTCTCGGGCTCTGTTGACCCAAGTCAACCATTCAACTCGATCGAGGCTAAATGAATCTTTTAAGGGCACTGAATACCCTTTCCAACGGTCCATACCGTATGCAATTCCGACTTTTCATGCGGACGAACGATCCGTTTGACTCCGGGAAGCCACCGAGCGCTTCCCGGGATCGATTGACCAAAGTCAACTCTCCAAACTGGGTCAAACTCTTTGGAATGTCAAATTAAATCTCCTCACCTTTCCAATGGTATGCCCCGTGCACGATTCGGACCTACCATGCGGACGAACGATCCGTTTGTGTCCATACGATTCCCCGTCCAATGGACCGACAAACGCTTCCGAGCCACATTTGACCCAAAGTTAACTCCCGAACTCTAGAGTAGTCCAAAGGACTTTCGAAGGTATCTGAATTAACTTCCAACGGTATACCCCGTGCGCGATTCTGACCAACGGTTTGCCCTCGGCGGCCAATTTTCCGAAAAAGCCTGAAACACACTGCCAAACGGCAGGTCCCAGAACCTGCCTATCGGCACCTTCCTACCGGCAGGCAGGAAGGGCACTAAGACGATCGGCAGTCCCCTAGGGATATAAAAGGAGGCCTTGGTCTCATTTGCATGTAGAGCCCACATCTGATAGAAATCTCTCTGAACGAATCCCAGAAACCTCTCTCGAAGGCAGCGTGATTTCAACTTCCAAATCCCCCTTTTACTTCCATTTTCCATCATCCTTTTCATCAAACTTGGCGTATTAAACACTATCCATCATTATCCAAGTGCAAGGGATTCTCTCCAACATCCAAGATCAAGCTCAAGATCTACAAGAAGGTCCAACTTTCTCAACTTTCTCTTGAATTCTCAATAACTTGTTTTTTATTACTTAGCACTCTTATCATCTCATCTCACACATCCTAATATACGTTTTATTTAGTATTATTGCACATCTATTATTTTCATATAAATAAAAACCCAAAAAACAAGAAAAAGAGGGTTTGCTCATAAATTCTAAATAGGGATTCTCACACTTTCTCCACACTTTTCTCACAACTAAAACACTTTTTCTACACACACACACACACACACACTTACAAATAAGAGATTTCTTCATTTTGGATTTATGGGTTAAAACCCACCCCTCACTTTACATGCGAACTACGTGGACTTTGATACCTTATAGTCTACGTAGGCGTCTTGGGGTAAAACCCGAGACTCGAGTCCTTTCTTTCACTTTTTCTCTCATTTTCTATTTTCTCTAAATCCATTTTTCTTACATTATTAGTCTTAATGACGTATTACTCCATGCGCGTTATCGTTCCCTTATAACGAGAAACGTAGGGGTGGCCGCGTAAATATTATTTTTCTAATATTACTTTTATATCTTCCTACGGATGATTCGCTTTATCTTTTCCATGATACAAGTCGAAGATTCCTACCTCCATTTTATATATATACACATGCACACATCTCACGGGGGGAAAATAAAGAAAAATAACAAATATCCATGAGAGACTGAAAGGGAGGAATGGGTGCCTAACACCTTTTCATTTTGTAACTAAGCCTCCAAACCCTTTCCGAATCATTTTGGTTTCGCACGCACCAGTATGTCTTTGGAAGCCATCCTTCGGGGTGTCTTCCTCTTTTTCTTTTGTCTGTTTTGAGTAAAATAAACTAGCGACTCTGAATCTCTCTACATTTTTCACACCTCACCAAATCGACGCCGGCCGAAGCGCTCTCCCTAGAGGGGACGCGCGGAACCCGAAGGATCCTTCCTCCCCCCGCGGTGGGGATCGGGGATGGCCACAGTGGCGACTCCGCTGGGGATTTTATTTATTTTGAAGGCTTGACTCTATTTACATGGGTGTTATATTTGTTTATGTTTCCCCCCACATCTGCATGTTCCCCTTTTTCATATGTATCCCATGCTTATGCTTATGTTCACACACTTGTAGAAAATTCTCCATGTACTCTTCACACCACGTGCACCTAGGATCACATGTATATCCCCATGTTGCACACATCACCCATCCATACTTGGTGTACCTTTTAAGGTACTTGTACTTTGTTCCTGATTTGGCATAATCAAAGAAAGGCATTCTCATCATAAGATACTATGAGAGAATCATGCATGATTCACACGACATCACCAAAGAGCATTTCTATTGACCAAATTTTACACAGTAACTGGAGGGTCACTTCGTGATGGGCCCTGGTCTGGCAGGTCGCAGTTAGCCTAAATGATATGACTCTCACCTTCCATTGGCCAAGTACCTTCGACGTATATCAAACAGTTCCCCCGCATCGTACCGCTTGAACGAATTCATGATGGGAGGTATATCGAAGGGAACTCGTTCGCGTACGCCGAGTATATCGAATTCTCTCTCACACGTACTGTCCCCACGAGGTATATGGTGAGGCAATTCACATACACTCGGGTATATCAAATGGCTTGTCCACACGTACCGATTGCCCGCAAGAGCAAGACGTATATCGTGGAAGCCACGGCAAAGTGGGGAACCCATGCCGATTCACCAAACCAACTGCATACCCGCATATAGGTGTCAAACCTAGGACACGCACTTTAGATTGCCGGTTTTAACCCGAAAATCTGCCAAAATTCCGGGTCGATCTTCTGCCCAATTTTTGTGCATTTTTAAAATGGGACTCTGTTCACGAGCCTTGTTACAAGTCCAAACCGTAGCTTTGCATATATTAAAAACCCCAGTTTTCCAGGCTCGGGTTCCGTTCGACATTGCATTTAGGAAAATTAAATACAAGTGAGAACATAATAATCATAATAATCATGCTGAGTTCCGTCTCCAAAAACATTTCTCCCTTCTTTATTAAAAATCCAAAAACATTTCTCCCTTCTTTATTAAAAATCCAAAAACATTTCTCCCTTTTTAATCAAGAGTCTAAAAAAAAATCTCTTCCCCTTTTCTCAAAAAATAAATCTCATCCTGTGCCTTCTCAGGTTGATCGCACGCCCTTGGCTTGGCTCCCTATTGGCTTAGGTCTTCAGTCAAATCACCCCAGAGTTTCGTCCGTTCCTCTCTTACTTCTTTCGAGTTCGAAATACATCCATCTTCCATGGAGAACGCATATCAAGCACCAGTCATACAACCGGACCTGTCGACAGTCCTAGCTCAGCTCGTGGCCAAGATTGACAACCTCCAAGCTGAGGTTCGAGAAATGCAACGAAACCAAATTCCTATTCCTCAAGAGCCCAAGGCCCTGTTCCCTCGTGCTATGGGTCCACCCGAGCCCATCTGGGTCCCAGAAGAATATCATCACACTCCGCGTGCCCCTCCTGCTAATGGGAAACTGCCTACCCAGGTTCTAATGCCAAACATTGCCCAGCCTATGGCTAACTTGCCTGTGGTTGCTGATCCAAAGGAGGAAGAGTTGAGCAAAGTCAAATAAGATCTTAAGATGCTCACCAAGAATTTTGACCAAGTCAGGATCTCTGGAAATTACATGGACTACACCCATATGTCTCCTTATCCTAAAGCAAGGTTACCCGAAAAGTTTAAGATTCCAAATATCAAGAAGTTTGGAGGGAGTGGTCCCCCGATTGTTCATCTTCCCAGTTATCATCGTTCCATGAATCTACTAGGGGCTTCAGAATAAGTGATGGCCTAATTGTTTCAGCAAACTTTGAAGGATAGTGCCCTCCGATGGTTTTTATCTCTTGAGGAATCCAGAATCCGTAGCTGGGAGGATGTAGCCCGAGAATTCATGTCGCAATACAAATACAACGAAGAGCTCGAGGTCACCCGCCGTGATTTAGAGTTGCTCAAACAAAACTCTGGAGAATCGGTCAGTAACTTCATATCCCGATGGAGGGAAAAGGCAGATACCATGACTAATCGACCATCTGAAGAAGAACAAGTCAACACAGTGAAGAATAATTTCTTGCCCCATGCCCGAACGACCATGGGAAGACATTACTACCCCCATTTTTGAGCTCTCAGAGAGGCAGGAGTAGAAATTGAGGAAAGTCTTGCCAAAATTGAGGTTGAACCCAAGAAGGTATCCGGACAGTTCACCACCAGAAAATATGACAAGCCTGTCAATGCCGTAATCCCAACCATCAACAACATCTCTCAACCAATCACATCATGGGCACCAGAAAGCCGCCCTGCTCCCGTCCGAAGGGAATACACTGAGCTTCATGCTCCCCTCTCCAAAGTTTACCAAGCCCTGTTAAGCCGAAAGCTTATAAAGCCCCTGGACCCACGTCCATTACCCAATCCACTTCCCAAAAATTTCTAGACCGATGCTCATTGCGCCTTCCACCGAACAGCTGGCCATACCACCGACCAATGCTTCCACCTTCGAAACATAATCCAAGATCTCATTGACCGGGGTACCATCGCCCCACCAGCCAATCCTAAGCAAAACACTACTCATAACCCACTCCCAAATCACACCAATGCCATATTCTTGGAAGACAATATGAATTTCGATCCATCAACTCAAATCACACCCCTATACCCTCCTAAACCTCTTCAAATTTTCCCATACTTCCTCTTACACCCTACTAGACCCGCTGATCAGGCACTGTCACTCCTTACCCGAGTGTGCATCACTGTTCGGACCTGTTCTGAAAGTGGAAGTATGGAATTGTCAGAGGTATTGAACCAACTCCTAGAGTTCGGGCTGAAATTGCCCTCACAGATGATTATCGACTGCCAGAGGTTCAGTACGGTGTTTTTGGAAGCGCGGAAATGGGACCGAGAATCAGATAGGTGGGTGGTACCAATCGACGAAGTATGCTTAGATGATGTTGTCCGGATCATGACAAAAGCATTCAGGAAAACTAACAACATTTGCAGTATCATCGAGTTATCTAATGTTTTGAAGCTGCAAGGGCACCTGGTCCCGTCACCCTTACACATCCCCACAGAATGGGAAGACCTATATGAAGAAGTCATTGAAGTCGTGGAATGAATTGACTTCACAGGGGAAAACAGAATTATTGCCAACGGATGGGGGGAAGAATTCAAAAATTCATGGCAAGAACCAGTTTCAGAAAGAGCTGGCCCAGTAGCTGACTTGTGTGAGATGATATCATTTGAATAACTCCTCGGAGAAATAGATAAGGTGCCAGATCTACCTGATATTGACGAGGAAACTATATTTAAGTTATTCCCTTCTTCAGTAAATCACATGACCAGATCTGGGAGACATTACCAAATTCCAAACTCACTACCACCAAATGACAAGAGGAAGGGAGTTAAAGACCTTCCTATGCCCGAAATGACCCTCGAGGAGAGAAAGATCCTCGATCAACTGAAGAAAACTCAAGCTAACATCACTCTATGGGGGATTTTTATGTCTTTTCAGCTGCACATAAATGCTTTAATCAAGTTGCTCACAGGACCCAGAGTTCCTCCTTCTACCACACCGGAAGAAGCGATGAATTTGGTCGGGTCCTTGAGCTCCACCCGAATGCTATCATTTTTTGAAGAGGAAATCCCCAAAATTGGGGCGAATCACAATCATGCACTCAACATCTCCATCGAAGTTATGGGGAAGGTGGTACCGCTTTTGCTCGTTGATAACGGATCCGCTTTGAATGTCTGCCCACTGAGAACCTTCAAATGTCTAGGCCTGAAATAAAATGACCTCGCTCCAACCTCCGCTGCTGTGCGCACCTATGATAATACCCTCCGTGAGGTGATGGGATCCATAAAACTTGTAATAGGGGCTGGTCCTCTAAACCCTGTCGTCGAATTCCAAGTCATCGATATCCCGGCCTGTTTCAACCTGTTGCTTGGACGACCCTGGCTCCACAGTATAAAGGGTGTCTCTTCCTCATTCCATCAAAAATTGAAGTTCTTTGCCGATGGGCGAGTCATCACCATCTTGGGTGACAACGGCAATGCCAAGGGTGCAAACACCATCAGTCCAATTCTTGAGATACAACATGGGTCAAATGATATGCTCCTATCAGGATTTCAAGTTGAGCCACCTCTACTCCTGGCAGGGGACGGTTTCAAAGAAAGGGTTTGTCCAGAATATGACCCTCATGGCAATATCAATGTGATTCAGATGTTCAGAAACATGCACTTCATGCCCGGACTGGGGCTAGGACAAAGGCAGCAGGGGATACTTGAGCCCATCAAACTGAAGAAATCTTTCCCTCCTTGCGGCTTGGGATATCAACCATCAGAACCAGAGCTCAGAATGATCCGCCAGACTCGATCAAAAAGAGGATTAAACTGTATCCGAACTATCTCAGGTGATTCCTTAAATGGACGATTCATCAAAGAGGGCGAGGATTTCCCCTTTTGCGGTTTTCCAGAACCATGGTACGACCACACAGACAAGAAAATAAAGCCTGGAATGGAGATCTTTTTCCAAGATAGCTACCCATGGGCCGAAAGTTCCCAACACCGCGTACAACCGCTTATCAAAGATACAGAAGAGACTAAAGAAAGTGACTTCGAATATTCCTTCAACCCGCAGACACTGGGGCTGGCTCTCTGCATGGTTCATTCAAGCACAACATCACTAGACCCATCCGTTATGATCAAAGCTGCTGATACACCTCTCCTCAACTGGCATGCTGCGCCAGTTCTACCTCTTGAAATCTCCCCCAACCCTAATGTTTACCCTATTTCTTCTATTATTGTCCATCCTTGCTCAAATGTAATCGAGACCTCTTTTGACGAGGTTCTCAATGCTGTTTTTCCTATCAATGAAATAAACGAAGATTTTGAGTATCTTGCTGTGCCTTACATTAATTGTTTAGATTCTAATCAAGATTTTGATGATGATGATTTTACAAATGAACAATTCTTAACTGATCTATGTAAGGTTAATAATAAAAAACATAATCGCATTCAAGTTAATGAAGAAGAAACTGTTGTTATTAATCTCGGTTCTAGTAGCCAACTACGCGAGATTAGGATAGGGGCCACCCTTGACAAGCATGAGCGCGCACAACTAAAAGAATTACTAAAGGAGTTCGTGGATGTCTTTGCATGGTCCTAAGATGACATGCCCGGTATTGACCCCGAAATAGCTCAACACGAGATCCCCACTCTCCCAGATGCCAAGACGGTTAAATAAAAATTAAGAAAACTCCTCACCGAATGGTCGCTTAAGGTCAAAGAAGAGGTCATCAAACAGTTAAACATGGGTTTCATTCGGGTGATTGAGTATCCTATATGGCTGGCCAACATTTTACCTGTGCCGAAATTAGGAGGGAAGGTTCGAATGTGTATAGATTACCGAGATTTAAACAAAGCTTATCCAAAAAATGATTATCCGCTACCCAATATCGACATGATTGTGAACAACACAACCAGTCATGCTCTCAAGTCATTCATCGACGGGTTTGACGGATACAACCAAATCAAGATGCACCCAAATCATCAAGAAAAAACTGCATTCATCACCCCATTGGGAACCTTTTGCTACACCGTTAATCCATTCGGTCTCAAGAATGCTTGGGCTACCTACCAAAGGGCCGCCACAACCATCCTGCACGATTTGATTCACAATGAGGTCAAGGTTTACGTGGATGATATGATTATTAAGTCCAAAACTAGAGATGGTCATGTTCCCGCTCTCCGGAAGTTCTTCGAACGACTGCGACAGTATCAGATGCGACTTAATCCACAGAAGTGCATCTTCGGCATTACAAAGGGAAAAATCTTAGGATTCATGGTCAGTGAGAAGGGGATAGAAGAAGATCCCGCCAAGCTGAAGGCCATACTTGAGATTCCACCTCCCCGAACAAAGAAGGAAGTCGGAGGTTTTCTTGGGAAATTGCAATATATCAGTCGGTTCATCAGCTAGCTAACCTTCATTTGCGAACCAATCTTCAAGCTCCTCCCAAAGGATTAAACCAAGGTTTGGAACGAGGCCTGCCAAGAAGCTTTTGATCTAATCAAACAATACCTGACCCAACCTCCAGTTCTCATGCCACCACGGCCTGGTCTCCCTTTGCTCTTATACCTAACCATAACCGACACTGCAGCCGGGGCTTTGCTAGCCCAGTACCTTGAAGAAAGAGTCGTCTATTATGCCAATCGCAAATTGGTCAGGTAGGAGGTCAACTACACTGCTTTAGAAAAGGCCTGTGTCGCGCTTGTCTGGGTCACCCAAAAGTTGCGACACTACATTCTCGCCTTTCCCATCAAACTTGTATCTCGAATGGATCCCATTAAATACCTTCTTGAGAAACCCGCCTTATCCAGTCGAATGGCCCGATGGTTGATGCTCCTAATCGAGTTCGATATTGTGTACGTCACACAGAAAGCTGTTAAAGGAATATCCATCTCTGACTACCTTGTTGATTACCCCATAGATGAAGAAGATGTCCGAATCTCTGAATTCTCAGATGAAGATATCCTCTACACCACTCATGACCGCCTTCGATGGAAAATGTTCTTTGATGGCACTGCCAACAAAAAGGGATATGGCATTGGGATACTCCTGATCGCCCCAGATGACTCCCACACTCCCATCGCCATTAAATTAGATTTCCCTTGCACATACAACATGATGGTATACGAGGCATGCACAGTGGGCCTCAAAGTCTCTCTCAAGAAAGGTATTCAATACCTTGATGTCTACGGGGATTCTGCCCTTATCATCGGTCAAGTGCTCGAAAAGTGGAAAGTCAAGGATGAAAATCTCCAACCCTTTCATGCACACTTAGAAGAGTTAGCCTCTCAATTCCGAGATATCACCTTCCATTACCTAACCCGAGCAAAGAATAACCTAGCCGATTCTCTCGCTACTTTGGATTCCATGGTCAGCATGCCCGAGGGAATAACAATGACCCCCTCCTAGTTCAAAAGCAAGACAAACCAACCCATTGCTACCACATTGAGCTTGCCACCTCAGAAGATCCTGAGCTAGTCAATTACTGTACTATGATATTTGGTGCCTCCTCCGGTACGGTAGGTATCCAAAGGGTTCTAACAAGAACGAACGAGCTACCCTCCGAAGGCTGGTCGCTCAGTACATCATCTGTCATAAAGCACTACTCAAGAGGAATTTTGATGTAACTCATTTGCACTGTATCGCAGGGGCTGACATTGAAAAGATAATGCAAAAAATCCACAGCGGGGAACGCGGGCCCCATGTAAACGGTCATATGCTTGCTAAGAAGATCATCCGACAAGGCTGCTACTGGACCACCATGGCCCGGGATTGCACTGCTTATGTTCGGAGATGCCCTAAATGCCAACTGTTCTCCAATCTTCAACACTTACCTCCGCGGGAATTATACAACATGACTTCTCCCTGGCCGTTCTCAAGCTGGGGTATCGACATCATAGGGAAGGTTACACCAAAAGCGTCAAATGGGCATGAGTTCATCGTGGTTGCCATCGATTACTTCACCAAATGGGTCGAAGCTGAGTCATACGTAGCATTAAATGCCAAGAAGGTGGCAAAATTCATCAAGAAAAATATCATTTGCCGATATGGGGTCCCGCATGAGCTGGTATCAGATAACGGGTTGCACTTCGAAGAAGAAGTCACCGAAGTAGTTAATGAGTAAGGGATTCAGAGACACAAATCTTCTCCCTATCGACCTCAGACCAATGGTGCTGTTGAAGCCGCCAACAAGAACCTCAAATCTATCATCATAAATATGACCGAAAGTTGTAGGGATTGGGCCGACCGGATCCCGTACGCCCTGTGGGGCTATCGAACCTCAATCTGAACCTTTACTGGGGCTACCCCTTACTCCCTAGTCTATGGCATGGAAGCAATCATACCCGTGGAGTTAGAAATACTCTCGCTACGCATCGTGCTCGAAGGCAAGGTTAGTGAAGAAGACTGGTGCCAAAGCCGTCTTGATGATCTATCCCTCCTAGATAAAAGAAGATTAAAAGCTCTTTACCACATATAAGGGTACCATCACCGAATAACACGATCATTCAAAAAGAGATTCAAGGACCGAGGTGTCCGAGAGGGAGACTTAGCCCTCAAAGAGATAATAGAACCTATCTGGGACCTCAAAGGGAAATTCAAGCCCAATTGGAGTGGCCCCTACATTGCGAAGAAAATCTTATCCGGCGGTGCCGCCATGCTCACTGACCTAGATGGGGAAGAGATGGCTCATCCAGTCAACCTGGACCGACTCAAGAAATTCTGCCCCTAGTCTGAAATCTCGGCGCGCTACGACTCTTCTCACCCCTTTTATTCTTAAAAGAAAAAAAAACTCTTCATTTCCCTCTACCCAGAACTACGTGGGTCTGATCCTCTACAAAAAAACTATTTTAAAAACATTTTCAAAAAAACCCAGAGGTACGTAGGCAACTCATGCACCTCACATGAGTGCGGCCCTTTATTTTTCACAAAAATATATTCCTTTCTTATCTCCGAGAACGGATGTTCATTCTAAACATCTACTTGAATAAAAAGATTATGTATGCCTTAGCGATTGGTATAGATAATTCAAATACAAAATTCATCGAAAGGCACAGCTGGATGATCAGAAACTTGTTTATTTCATTAATAAGAAACTACAGTACAGATTACATAAGAAAAAGGAACGGATAACTCCTTTCCCCCTACTACCATAAAAACCAGATAAAATCCCCCACGTCTGTTACATAAATAAACTCCCTAGGAGTCCTACCCATAGCTACCCGAAGAGCCTGATCCCTCATCATCTACATCCTGAGGACCCCAAGTTTCCCCTGCTTGAATAGAGTGCTGTAAACATTCCATCGATCGATGACCCTTAACCATCTTCAAAAAGACCACAACACCCCCTTCCATGGTGTTAGATAAAACAAACCATATTTGTCCGGTCTCCACTGCCAACATCTTGCTGACTACTTTCCTCCACAACCACTTCATATAATCTTTAGGGACATGCCAAACCTTCCCGACAGACTGAGAGGGACGGGTCGACGGACGCCAATTTTCCCACTGAGACCCAAGCAACAGAAGCAGGTGCTCAGTCAAATCTTCTACCGGAAAGAAATTTGAGGTCCGAGGGGGCACGGCCTGCGCCCAGCCAAATTGACGCAAAAGTTGCCAAGGGAAATAAAAAGAGGTTTGTCTGAGACCAACCAGCCGTACATATGAATACTCTCCTAGCTCTAGAATAGGCTGCAACTGTCCCCACCAAGGCACTGACCAATACAGCCCACGAGCCCCATGCTCCACAAGCCAATTCTCCCAGTTCTCAACATACAGGCCAACGCTGATGAAGTAGCATGAAAAGAAGTTGGGTACGGCCGATAAGGGATGCTCTGGAGGAGTCACCAAGCGGAATCTTTCAGACAACCACATGAACAACATCACGGGGCTACCCCTCAAAAATTCAGAACGGCCTTCTCTCCAGGCATTTAGGCCATTCAGGGTCTCCGCCAGTATCACCATCGCAGGATTGAGACGGTATGACATCCATGAGGTAATGGCTGCAAGTTACGGGTCCACTTGAAACTCCCCGGTCACCAGCAGTAATTTGGAAACCATACCCAGGACAACGGCTCCAGCATAGCCAGCATCACCTACTTCTTGCAAATGCACGGACTGCAGCACCACCGGGAGAGAAATCATCCCTCTAGCGACCAATAATCTAGCTGCCGAAGGTGAAATATGAAGTAGCCCGGCCAACAAATCCCTAGGAGAACGGGAAAATGCGGGTAAAGTCGCGATAACACAGGGATTCACGCCCAGTATGGTAAAAAATTCCTCATAGGTAGGACAAACTTCTTCCAACCCAAAGTGAAATACATGGTCTTCGGGATACCAAAATTGTACTGCCGCCACCAGTATATTCCACTCAAAAGGTCGATTACGCCACAAGGAGACTCGACGCATGTTGAAAGCATCATAGTCGATATTATAAGAGAACATAGCTTCCAAGTCTTCGAGGTAATTGACAAACTCAATGCTACCAGGGAGAGCCATCTCGCAAGACTAAAAGATGATAAGTGGGTATGTAAGAATGCAAAAGGTGTGAGGAAAACACTCCACCCTTCTCCCTTTTTATACTTAAAAATCCTCACAAGGGACATGATCCCTGCAGAAATTGAAAGTAATCCTACCCCACAAGGTACTAAAGGCTGAAGGGGTACCTTTCAAAGCTGTCAATTGATGGGACTAGACTGAACTGCCGATAGGCAGGCCAAGGTGCTTGCCGATCGGCAGCCCCCCATTTTTGGAAATTTCCTCCTTTCCTTCTTTGTCAAATCAGAAAACTCCATAAAAATAAATTGATATTCTTAAAAGAATTTTGGGAATCCTTTTTTCTCCTTATATAACTCCCCTTTTAGATAACTTTCCTTTGAAAAATTCCAAGAATAATCCTATTTTACGGTCTCAGTAACAAATTAAAAGGCGCGTGTGCATGCATTCATTCATCATTAAAATAAAAGATAGTCAAAAAACTACATTGCATTACATATATATATGTTTTCTATGTTACGTCATTTTGCAGGAAATAAAGAAAAAAGCCAAAAATAACGGGACTTTGTCCGAACCCACTCTCTCTCTCTCTCTCTCTCAAGAGCTTCCACCCCTGCGACGTGCTCTCTTACCCCTACGGCGAGACGACGTGCCCCCACTACCCGAGCCAGAGTCTTCCCCGGACGAGGCTGACGGCACCAAACAAGAAGGAACAGGGACAACATCCCGAATGTGGGCAGTCGCCGATGATATCCAATCCCTAATGTCTCTCAGCCAAGTGGTCGACACCCATATTTTCTGTAGGAAAAGGCAGAATCAGTATCAAGCAAAAGAAATCAAAAAAGAGAGGAAAAGTACCAAAAGGTTTACCGCAGGACGAAGGACGTCCTCTGTCAAGCCCAGCTCCTCTGGATCCATCGTAAGAGGACGATGCAGCATCGGCACTATCCCTCCATCAGCCCATCGGATGTTGTACGAATGAGTGTGCAGTCGAACAAAAGGGACCTCCGAGGTCGCCGCCATCGCAGGTGCCGATGGACCACCACCACTGTGGGAAGACCCCACCGCCCGACTCGAACTAGCAGGAGGAAAGGCAAAGCATCATGTATACTGGGCGCCATCAACCATCTCGTCATAAAGTCCATATAATCATACAGTGCGGCCATATCAGTATACAATGCATAGGATTCGCCAATCATCGTCGCGATCCTCTCATCCTCTAACAACTGTCGCTCCCGCCTCATAGACGTAGGAGGCTGCGCGGGAGGCACCACCACCTCCTCCTCAGCAATCTGACGAATCACCCTCTCCCCGAGGTACCAGGAATGGTCGAACTCATGCGCCAACAAGTGCCTCATCTGCGCATTCACCCCAGTCAGCCCCGTATCCTGAATGGCGGTCTCCCAAGGATAAAAGGTCACCTGAAAATCCCCAAGCAGACATAAGTCAATACAAGATCAGAAGGTGAAAAAAACCAAGACTGAAATGGAAAAAGTCTTACCCGACCACTGGTCAGGTCATTCAAGACCTGACGCACCGCCTCCAGGGAAAGAGATCCCTTCGACCGCCGGTTGGCCTTACGCCATCAGTACAGTTGCCAGAAGTCCCCAACAGTGTAATCCTTTAGAACAATCAGCGGGGTGTTGCACCCAATCACCTCATAAAACCTCGTCTGAATTCACAAGCAAAAAGAGACGCATAAAGAAAATGTGAATGCATGAAAAGAAAATGCACGAAGTAAAGGATACCTCCAGGAGATACATGGCTCCAGTAAAAGTGTGCCGGCAGCACCGACTAAATGCATCCAAAGAAGAGTAAAGGGCCGCCAAGGTCAGACTCCCCCAATCATAGAAAGGGATGTTTGAAAACATCCTCAAGTACTGCAGAAACCACAAATGGACGACATCGCCTCTCGACGCCACCTTGAAACCTCCCAGAACCAATAAGATGAACAATCGGGACATCTGCCTAACTTGCAGCCCGTCCTCCACATCAACCACCCTGCTCAGCAAAACATCCTTCAGCAAGGACAGCCGGATAGAATCCTCAGAGACTATCCTCCTCACATCACCGAGTGCCGCATACATCGCCTCCGGCCTCACCCGTAAAGATCGATCCACCTCTATCTGCTCCCTATCACAATCCAGCCCCAACAGTTGCTGCATATCTATGGGAGTCACCGTCATCTCCCCGAAGCCAAAATGAAAAGTGTGGGTAGTGTCCCACCATCTCTCCCCCAAGGCACACAAAACTGCTGTTGAACGAGGCGTCTCATCCAGCGCAGCTGCCAACCTCCCAAAACCCGCTGAAGATACCATCCAGCACACCACGGGTGGAAGATGCTCCCAAACATCCCTAAGCCCCGTCGTTCCACAGACATGCATGTTCTTCAAGGAAATATCCGACTGGCAAAAGGAAAAATTCAGTCAAAGGTCAAGAAAAAGGGAAAAATCACCCAAAAATGAAAGAATGTCAAAGGTCTGGTTACTTACATAACTACCGGGAATCACTCTCTAAGAGTGATGATACGACGGCTCCCGCAGCAAGGTCCGATCATCCACAACCGTCTCGAATGCATCAAAAGCATTCTTATTTCCCAAAGCTAGGGGCACCCTGTCCCTCCAATCCACATTCGCCCAGTCATCAACGGTCAACCACTCCCGGTGGACAGCGGTGCTCACAAAAGTGGCCATTTCTTGAAGATCAAAACGTTAGAACAATTCGCAGAGAGAAAGAAGGCAAGAGGCTGTGAAAAATGAAGGGGATTTGCCACCTTTATATAGGAGGCCAAACGCCATGCCTATCGGCACTTACCCCTGCCATACCGATCGGTACTATCTCCTCACCTTCCCGTGGCAGCCCAAAAGTCCGTGCCACTTCCGAATGGCACCTCTTAGTCTATGCTGACCGGCACCCCCCTTAAAATTTCGTGCAAAAAGTCCCACGAAGCCTCAAAAAATCCCCGAAAAATTCCTAAAAATCCCAGGAGGGATTTAAAACGTTTTTCATCCAGAAAATTTCGTACTCCTTCAGGCGACACGCCATTTTCTCCAAAGGAGCCCTCAAAATCCAAAGCGAATGACCTCTCGGGCAAGGCGCTCGGACCACCTAATCACCTCCTCATCAGACTTTATAAAAGGCCTCCCCGACCATCGGCTACCCGGTGCGATACATTATCACATGGTATTTTTCCCAGCAGAAATCAAAAGAACCACTCACCCCGAGCGATCTCTCCCAAAGGGCAATCCAAATTTTCCCCATCGCATTCATTGTTTCCCAGCGGAACCTCAAATCCAATTATTATCCCCCAAACGGAACCCCTCTTCCCCAACGGAATCCTCAAAAGCTAAGTGAAAACTTCTCCCAGCAAGGCTCCGAAAAATCCCTAAGGATCACATGATCACTTTCCCCAGCGAAATTCTCTCACAGCACCCAAAATAGGTTGTTCCCCCCTGCGAGGTCTCCTATAGAGCTTCCCCCAGCTATCAGCTCCCCAGCTCAAATCGAAATCACAAAGCTCTTTCTCCAGCATAATCAAAATAAAATCTTTATCTACTCTTGGGTCATAATTGACCCCGGTCTTGAATTGTCACCTTAGCTAGGTTAGAATTGACCTCGGTCCTCGGTCGTCACCACTCTTGGGTCAGAATTGATCTCGATCTTGGATCGTCACCTTAGTTAGGTCTGAATTGACCTCGGTCCTTGGTCGTCACCACTCTTGGGTCAGAATTGACCCCGGTCTTGGATCGTCACCTTAGTTAGGTCAGAATTGACCTCGGTCCTCGATCGTCACCACTCTTGGGTCAGAATTGACCTTGGTCTTGGATCGTCACCTTAATTAGGTCAGAATTGATCCCGATCTTCGGTTGCCACCACTCTTGGGTCATAATTGACCCCGCCCTTGGATCATCACCTTAGTTAGGTCAGAATTGACCTCGGTCCTTGGTCGTCACCACTCTTGGGTCAGAATTAACCTCGATCTTGGATCGTCACCTTAGCTAGGTCAGAATTGACCTCGGTCCTCGGTCGTCACCACTCTTGGGTCAGAATTGACCCCGATCTTGGATCGTCACCTTAGTTTGGTCAGAATTGACCTCGTTCCTCAGTCGTCACCACTCTTGGGTCAGAATTAGCCCCGGTCTTGGATCGTCACCTTAGCTAGGTCAGAATTGACCTCGGTCCTCGTTCGTCACCACTCTAAGGTCAAAATTGATTCCGGTCTTGGATCGTCACCTTAGCTAGGTCAGAATTGACCTCGATCCTCGATCGTCACCATTCTTGGGTCAGAATTGACCCCGTTCTTGGATCGTTACTTTAATTAGGTCAGAATTGACCTCGGTCCTCAGTCGTCACCACTCTTGGGTCAGAATTGACCCTGGTCTTTGATCGTCACCTTAGATAGGTCAGAATTGAACTCGGTCCTCGGTCGTCACCACTCTTGGGTCAGAATTGACCCCAATCTTGGATCGTCAACTAAATTAGGTCAGAATTGACCTCGATCCTCATTCGTCACCACTCTTGGGTCAGAATTGACCTCGATCCTCGGCCGTCACCACTCTTGGGTCAGAATTGACCCCGGTCTTGGATCGTCACCTTAGTTAGGTCAGAATTGACCTCGGTCCTCGGTCGTCACCACTCTTGTGTCAGAATTGACCCTGGTCTTGGATCGTCACCTTAGTTAGGTTAGAATTGACCTCGGTCCTCGATCGTCACCACTCTTGGGTCAGAATTGACCCCAGTCTTGGATCGTCACCTTAACTAGGTCAGAATTGACCTCGGTCCTCGGTCGTCACCACTCTTGGGTCAGAATTGACCCGGCCTTGGATCGTCACCTAAATCAGGTCAGAATCGACCTCAGTCCTCTATCGTCACCACTCTTAGGTCAGAACTGACCTCGACCCTCATAATTGTCCATCCTCATTTCCTTAGGTTCTTAGAACCGACCTCGATCCCCTGAATTGGTCACCCTCACTTCCTTAATCCCACAGATTCATCTTTGATCCACAGAATTGATCATCCCCAGTATACTTCTTAGGTCCTCGGAATCGACCTCGACCCTCTGAATCGGTCATACTCCCTCAAAGGCATCATGCGGTGTCTAATCGATGGCTATCATTTGTTCCAAACTCACCCATCGAGGGGCTCTGTAGACACCTCACTCTATTACCCCTAACTCTCCTTAGGTCCCTAGTGCCTCCACTCATCATCACGAACCCAAGTCACATCCCGAGTACTGACTTGGAAGCCATTGGGCACCCCCCGGCTCAGTTTGACCCAAAATTCAAACTCCTCATCTCAACCAAGACTCAATGAATATTTGAAGGGCACTGAATACCCTTTCCAACGGTCCACCCCGTGCACGATTCTGACTTACCATGCGGACGAACGATCCGTTTACGTCCGAACCTGACCCAAAGGCCACCGGGCGCTCCCGAGCTCTGTTGACCCAAGTCAAACCTTCAGCTCAACTAAGGCTGAATGAATCATCGAAGTGAACTGAATACCCTTTCCAACGGTCCATCCCGTGCATAATTCTGACTTTCCATGCGGACGAACGATCCGTTTGACTCCGGGAAGCCACTGAGCGCTTCTCGGGCCCGATTGACCAAAGTCAACTCTCCAAATCGGGTCAAACTCTTTGGAATGTCAAATTACATCTCATATCCTTTCCAACGGTATGCCTCGTGTGTGATTCAGACCTACCATGCGGACTAACGATCCGTTTGCGTCTGCACGATTCCCCGTCCAATGGACCGACAAACGCTTCCAAGCCACATTTGACCCAAATTCAACTACCGAACTTGGGAACAGTCCAAAGGAATTTCGAAGGTCTCTAAATTACCTTTCGAACGTTATTCCCCATGCACGATTCTGACCAATGGTTTGCCCTCGTCGGCCAATTTTCTGAAAAAGCCTGAAACACACTTCCAAAAGGCAGGTCCCAGAACCTGCCTATCGGCACCTTCCTGCCGGCAGTCAGGAAGGGATCTAAGCCGATCAACAGTCCCATGGGGATATAAAATGAGGCCTTGGCCTCATTTGCGAGGATATCCCACATCTGATAGAAATCTCTCTGAACGAATCCTATAAACCTCTCTCGAAGGCAGCGTGATTTCAACTTCCAAATCCCCATTTTACTTCCACTTTCCATCATCCTTTTCATCAAACTTGGTGAATTAATCACTCTCACTCATCATCCAAGTGCAAGGGCTTCTCTCCAACATCCAAGATCAAGCTCAAGATCTTCAAGAAGGTCCAACTTTCTCATCTTTCTCTTGAATTCTCTTAAATTCTCAATAACTTGTTTTTTATTACTTAACACTTTTATCATCTTATCTCACACATCCTAATATACGTTTTACTTAGTATTATTGCACATCTCTTATTTTCATATAAATAAAACCCCAAAAAATAAGAAAAATAGGGTTTGCTCATAAATTCTAAATAGGGATTCTCACACTTTCTCCACACTTTTCTCAAAACTAAAACACTTTTTCTACACACACACACACACACACACACTTACAAATAAGAGATTTCTTCATTTTGGATTTATGGGTTAAACCCCACTCCTCACTTTACATGCAAACTACGTGGACTTTGATGCCTTTGTAGGCTACGTAGGCGTCTCGGGGTAAACCCAAGACTCGAGTCCTTTCTTTCACTTTTCTCTCATTTTATATTTTCTCTAAATCCATTTTTCTTACATTATTAGTCTTAGTGACGTATTACAACATGTACGTTATCGTTCCCTTATAACGATCAACGTAGGGGTGGCCGCGTAAATCTTATTTTTCTAATATTACTTTTATATCATCCTACGGATGACTCGCTTTATCTTTTCCATGATACAAGTCGAAGATTCCTACCTCCATTCTATATATATATATATACACATGCACACATCTCACGGGGGAAACATAAAGGAAAATAGCAAATATGCATGAGAGACCGAAAGGGCGAAATGGGTGCCTAGCACCTTTCCATTTTGTAACTAAGCCTCCGAACCCTTTCCGAATCATTTTGGTTTCGCACGCACCAGTATGTCTTTGGAAGCCATCCTTCGGGGTGGCTTCCTCTTTTTCTTTTGTCTGTTTTGAGTAAATTAGACTGGCGACTCTAAATCTCTCTACATTTTTCACACCTCACCAAATCGATGCCGGTCGAAGCGCTCTCCTGAGAGGGGATGCGCGGGACCAGAAGGATCCTTCCTCCCTCTGCGACGGGGATCGGGGATGGCCACACAATCGTTGAAGAAGCTCACGATCATTCATTCATGAACACGGATCCAAATTTCAAGTATCTTCAACATTTGCAAGACATGAGGTACTATTTCATAGAATGTGTTTAAGTTTTGTAAAATCATTTACTTTAAGTGTTGGGATATTTTTAAAACAATCTTTTAACAAGTTGAGACATTTTTTCGAAGGCAAAATTAATTTTTCAAGACCTATAGGCGGAGTTTTAAAATAAAAAAAATTTGACGTTTCACTCATTCAAACGACAAGTGTATCTCGTTAGAACGACAGGAACAAGTCTCTCAAACGACTCATCTAATGACCTTAGATGTCATTTGAAAGGTCATTTGAAGGATAGTTTAAAGCTTGCTTTGAATGACACATACTATATTGGTTTTCATTTGGTTGTTACTTCTTGGATCTAACGACATGAGATGTTGTTCAAAGGACCTGCACATGTCATTCAAGTGACTAGAAAATGTCGTTCGAACGACCCGTCGACTCAAGGTTTTTATAAATACCTGCTTTGTAATTATGTTTCAAAGAAAGACTACAAGACTATGACGAAAAAAATTGCAATCTGCAGAATTTTTAGTCTTTACTTTTTAAGATTTTTTATGTTTTTAATTCACCCAAATCAATCCCTATCCTTTGTGAATCAATTTTTTGAACCCAAATACTTCTATTGAAGTTTGTTCTTGTAGAATGTCATATTTATTGCTGGATTGGTAGATCTTGAGGGAGTTGCTTGCCAACGATTGCGATCACTTGGGAAGCCTTTAGAGTGTCCCTTGGTTGAGATAGAGTTGCGGTTCTTGTGGGGTCTTGCGGGAGTCCATTGCTGATCTAGGTTGAGGTCTATGTGAGTTTGTTGTGTTGGATTCATTACAGATTTATGTAAGTGTGTAGTATGTTGCGATTTAAAAACATTTATAGAAATAAAGGTTTTGCCATTTCGGGGAATTTTTCCTGAAATTAGTGTGTCTAGTAATTTATGATTGTTTTTTATGGCATGCTTAATTTATTCACCTAGATACATGTTTTAGGGTTTAATTAATTTGGATAAAAAACTGGCATCTATTTGAATAAGTTTAACATTTGGAAATTTGCAAATAAAATTGATAATCGATATCGCACAACATTCTCATATTGGTATCAGAGCTGGTTGATTTGAGTTATCGAGTGATCCTTTTTTTGCAAAATTTTTGTGGTATCAGTTTTTGTTGAAAAATCTGACTTTGAAAAAAAATCGCAATTTTTCTAATGGATAACTTATATAATCGGATGCCCCGTCTTTGATGGCACTAATTGCGCCTATTGGAAAGTCCGCATGAAATATTCCTTAAAAGAAATTAATGAACATGTTTGGGTTGTTTATGAAAGAGGGTGGACTCCTCCCTTTGTCACCGTTAATAATGTGACAAATTTTAAACATGTGTCAGACTTTATTAAAGATGAATTTAAATAGAGCACATATAATTCTTGTAAGCTAAGTGCAATTTCTCGAGCCATCACAACCGACGAGTTCAAACACATCATGACATGTACCATGTCAAAGGAAGCATGGGTTGTTCTACAAATTACCCATGAAGTCACGAATGCAGTGAAAGAGTCCAAATTGCAAAATCTAACTACTCAATTTAAAATAATTTCCATGCTTGAATCTAAGTGTTTTGATGAGTTTTATGCACGTTTGTTTGATATTGTCAACACTAGTTTCAATCTTGATGAACATATTCCTGATGCACAAGTAGTTAAAAATATTTTGAGATTATTTCCTAAACGTTTTATCCCAAAACTCACGGTGTTTAATTCCTTAGTAAATTTGAGCAATCTTAAGTTAGAAGAACTGGTAGGAGACCTCTATACATATGAAATTGACATGTTTCCTGAAACTGTCAAGCCTAAGGATAGAGGGATATCACTTAAAGCCTAGTCTAGAAAAAGTGAGGAAGTTTCCAAGCGAGAGAAGAAAAATAAAGTGAAAGTTTGTGAGTCTGAGGGCGAATTTGATTTTTATGGCGTGGTCATGCTTGCTAAAAATTTGAAAAAATTCTCAAATTTTCTAAAGAAAGTTCTTCCAATAAAAAGATTTTTGATAAAAGGAAAAAGAAAGAAGAGGCCAACGAGAGCGTTGATAAAGAGAAAGAGGAAGAGGAGAGATGTTTTGATTGTGAGGGAAAAGGGTACAAAGCGTTTGAATGTCCCACTATGCCTAAGATAAAGGGTAAGAAAATTGCCATGCCAACCTCTCTTAGCGATAGTGACGAGGAAATGAATGATTCCGAGGATGAGTCATCACGTGGGGTGTGTGTGTAGCCTTTATGGAAAGTCACATGAGCACACTTAGTTTGTCCCATGACGATGAGTATACTTATGTACGTGAGACCCCCGATGATGATTTGAGTGTTTAAAGTGAGTTTGAGAGTGAGGTTGAAAGTGTGGGTAAAGTGAAATCCAAAGAGCATTTAGAGATTTATACGCTGATACCTTAAAGATGAAGAAGTTGAATAAGAAATATTTCTTACGGTGTTAGATTTAGAGAGAGAGAGAGAGATTTTGAGGGGATTTGAGACGTCGACGAGTTAACTCGAGAAGGTGAAGGTTAATTTGAGTGAGCAGTTGATCGTCATAGGTCGGGAAAAGAGTGAACTTGAAGCCCTTGTGGTCCAACTAGAGAGAGATCTTGAACAAGCCTGGGAGGCAAAGGTCACTATAGAGGATACATCAAAGAATATTGGAAAGATGCTCCTCAGTCCCGCTTTGGGTAGTGTTGAGAGATTAGGAATAGGTCATGACGGTGCGTCTACTTCCCATGTTGTATCCAAGCCAGTTCCAGAGTTTGTTATAGATCTTGATGTCTCTTAACCTAACCCACCTAGGCATTCCATTCGAGATAGGAGAGTGCATCCTAGACATTTTAAGAAAGATTTTCCTAGGCCTGTGCATGTTTTTTCCCATTGTAAGAAAAGAGGACACATTAGGGAATTCTGCTTTAAGTTGGGTAATGTGTCACATAGAGTTTTGCCACGTGTTCCCATACACCCACCCACACATGAGACTTAACCTGATCCAAGAGATTACGTGAGAGAGTTTTCACAGATTCGAGAGAAAGTTGAGTTTATAGTCAAAACTTCACATGATTTGATGGATGTTTTTCGTAGGATGCACCACCTTTGGAAAACTCCTCTGCACCTAGTGGTTGAGGTTGAGATTTGTTTGCTAGCATAGGATGACTTTCATCATGATATTTTATGCCTATTGCTAATGTGTACCACTTGTGTATTTATCTTTTTTGTTTTGATATATTTTTTGAAAACCCCCCAAAAAATTTGTTTTTGAAAATTTTTGGAAAAATGCAAAACGATTTTCTATTTTTTTGAGAAAAATTGAAAAAGACAAAAAGATTTTATTTTGATAAATTTTTTGGAAAAAGATTTTTGTATTTTATTTTAAACTGTTTATTGATGGACATTTAGGATGACCAAGTCACTACATCATTCCATATCCATATGACTATTCGATAGTATTTTGAGACAATACATCATTTCATCCTGTGCTTTATGATGTTTGGAGTCAATAAAATGAGATTTGAGATTTCTTTCTACATGTTTGACTCATGATTTCCTTTAGTGCACACTTGCACAAATTTTTTTGACTATTGTACTTGTCTATCACATGTTGGTCGAAGTGTTTCCATCTCTATCCTATATTTAAAAGGAACCATATGTGATAAAACTTGACTATTGAATATCCATATTCAATATTCATCGTGCACATTTGTTAGGTATGTGTGAGTTGATTTACCTATTTAAAATGTTCACAACCATTCATTCCGTTTCCACAATTTGGTTTTCTTAGTGTAAATTCATAGTGTGTGATTTTTTTGTAAATTTGATTTGTTGAAAAAATCAAGAAGAATTTGTGAATGCTTTCGAGCTTCTCCTTGCATGATCATAGTTGATTTATTCGTGATTATTTACTTATCGTTCCACTCCGTAATATTTTTTGGTTTATTCTTTTTCTTATCTATTTCGTACAAATAAAAAGTTAGAGAAGGAATTATGAATTATGGGGAAGTGAGATTTTGAATTGTGGGGGATATTTAAGATTTGATCTTTGATTTGATTTATGTTTATCTCATTTCATATTCGATTCGTCACTAAGGTATTTGTTTTTTTCTCATGTGTGTAGGTACATATTTTGAGGGTCATTATTTTGTACACCCTGGTGATGACAAAGAAACATTAGTGATTTGAAGATGTCAAAGTTGAAGATTTTTGAAGAATTTAAAGACTTGCATTATTAGTAACTTTTCTCTTTTGGGTTCATGAGAGGGTATTAGATTCGTATAGGATATTTTATTTGATAATTCTAATATTTTTAGTTTTTATCGGCATGGACATAGGGGGATATTTGTAAGGACATATTTTCCATTGGCCATACTTTTCGTAGAGTATGTCATAAACCGCTACAACCGTCGAATTTTCATTCATGAAGACGGATCTGAATTTCAAGTATCTTCAACATTTGTAAGACATGAGGTACAATTTCATAGAATATGTTTAAGTTTAATACAAATAATTCACTTTAAGGGTTGGGATATTTTCAAAATAATTTTTTAATAAGCTGAGACATTTTTTCTTAGGCAAAATTAATTTTCCAAGACGTGTAGGCGGAGTTTTAAAATAATTTTTTTTGAAATTTGAGTCGTTCAAACGACAAGTGTATGTCATTAGAACGATAGGCACAAGTCATTCAAATGACTCATCTAACGACTTTAGATGTCATTTGAAAGGTCGTTTTAAGGGTCGCTTGAAGCTTGCTTTGAACGACAACATATTGTTTTGGTTTTCATTTGGTCGTTCCTTCCTAGATCTAATGCCATGAGATGTCATTAAAATGACCTACATATGTCATTCAAATGACCTTCATATGTCGTTCGAATGACCCGTCGACATATTAAATGACCCGTCGACATAATGTATTTGGGTTCCACAATATTTTTTATGTTTTTGATTCACCAAAATCAATCCCAATCCTTTGTGAATAAATTTGTGGAACCCAAATACTTCTATTGAAGTTTGTTTTTGTGGAGTGCAATCTCTACTACTGGATTGGTATCTCTTGAGGGAGATGCTTACTAACGATTGTGATCACTTGGGAAGACTTGAGGGCGTTCCTTGCTGGAGACAGAGTTACAATTATTGTGGGGCCTTGCGGGAGTCCATTAGTGATCTAGGATGTGGTCTATGTGAGTTTACTGTGGTAGATTCATTGCAGATTTCTGTAAGTGTGTTGTACCTTGCGATTTGCAAACATTTATAGAAATAAAGGTGTTTCCCTTTCGGGGGATTTTTCCTGAAATTAGTGTGTCCAACAATTTGTGATTATTTTTTATGGCATGATTAATTTATTCACCTAGATGCATGTTTTAGAGTTTAATTAATTTGGATAAAAAACTGACACCTTATTAAATAAGTTTAACATTTGGAAATTTGCAAATTAAATTGATAATCGATATTGCACAGCATTCTCACATTACCACCAGAGAATTCCCACTTTCTTACCCTTGAAAAATGAGTTCACGCTTCGTTTGTCCTCTAGTTTTTTTCTGTGAGGAACCCACCCATGACTGTTACGTCGGAACTGTTTTGCATTCTATGTCTACCAAAGAAGATCAGGCCCCATACACAAGGAACCAGGTTTTTAAACAACTCGAGAACATCATTGCTTCTCAGAACAACGTGCAGTCAAAAATTAGGGAACCAGGCTAAAAACAAGTCCACCTGCAAGAGGACACTGCTACAATCGGAGCCGGAGAGAACATACTCCCTCCCCCATCCCCAATATTGATACACTGCCTGTGGAATCTTTCAAAGTAATACCAATTAACCTATAGTCCCAACACTGTCTCCCTTACTAACATTGGATCCCCTACTTCCACGTACCTTTTTGCCCCGCATGGATACTTTGATCCCTGCCACCAGTACCCCGAGTACACACACACTGCCTTATAATGCCCCCGTGATTTGACTCCATAGATCCCCACCAGCTAATGATGTATCCCTAATCCTCCCACGGGGCTACAAGAAACTGATGTCTCTTCCATAGGAGACACTTGCAGATCACGCCAACATGGCCAATAATTCTCACACTTGGATTTCAAATAAGATACCCACCTCACATCTCTTTGGGGATGGACCTATTGTCTCGCAATCATCCTTCGAGTCAATTTTTTTTACCTGAATTAAGCTTCTACATCTCTCCTCATACATCCTTTATGACACTCCGCCTATTCTAATAACGGGTGGTCAATCCTTTATTAAAATAAAACGGTAATCCAGTATGATTTAATTCTCAACATCACTATAGAAACAAGTAATATAATATAAAACAAATGAAACCATACATACAGTGAAGTGACATAATAACTAATAAGCATAAATATAAATAACGTTAATCGAATAAACCGTTGGTCATTAGATGTAATCATCCACGTAACTGAATAATGATAAGTAAAGAATATATTTGACATAAATAAAATCGTACCAACTATGGGCAACACACCCAAAAGGAAATACTGGAAATGAAACTGAATCCTATCTTGATAGCAATAAGTTGAAGCAACTACCATCAAATCTCACAGCGTCCATAGATATTGTTGTCAACGACATGAAAGAACTAACCCCATTGTCCCTCCTTCTTCTGCACACCTAGGGTTTTGAAAATAAAAATAGATTTCCCAGTGGGTCAAAGTTTAAAAACGTTTGAAAATATTTTGCAAGTATTTAAATGCTTTAAATGAAAACATACATTGTAATAATTTCATAATTAATCCACTTGTCGGACTCACATGAGACTTATCCTCACCTCTCATCTACATTGCACAACTAACACATTCATTTTATTATCCTAATTATACTATCTAGTCCAACTAGAACAGTAATCGGTATCAAATCCCATATCGCTAATACTCACCATTAGCTAAATGTATTATCCTTACTAGGTATACTTTCATAAACACTAACATAGCTACATGCGTGCGATAAATAGATACACATCATATAATAACATAGCTACACCCAGGCTATAAATAGATATATACAATCTCGTAAACTCTTACATATAAATCACCCTCTATATACGTATAAATCGCATCCCCAGAGCTCGACCTAGCTAATGCATCCCTCGTGTGCTATCAAGTTCCAGGTATACCACGTACCATAACTAGGCCATCGGATCAGAATCTCGCTACTGAACCCAAACGTAAATATAACCAAATAGAGGCGATCATAAACACACATAAGAGGCTCCCAGCCATACCACATCACACCCAATCGGTCTCCAAACCAACACCTATCATCACACATGAATAGTGGCCATGCAACAGTACTACGACCTGGAAAATCAATCCAACACCTACTAGTCAACACAAGGGTGGACTTCCCACAATGCACAACCTCTTAACGATAGCACTATTGAGTAGGTAAGTTCAACATAATTAAGAAACAATCACACACACACACACACACACACACATACACACACACACATATATATATATATATACAAGTAATCCCACCATACCTATATATGCAAAGTACTAACTACATATGGAAATCGCACAGCGTACTAGTATGCCAATTTCGAGTCCGGACCGACTTTATGATTATATATACATGTGTTCACTCACTTGAATTCTGATTCGTCTCATCCAAACCCAAAAAATTATTATCCTAACTCGCGTACCGACCCCTGATAATATTCCTCAGTAGTCCTAATCTACCCCAGAATCCCATACACCCATTTACATAGATCTAACGGGTCAAAACAGCATGTAAGAAAACTATGGACAGGCTAGCAAACTGAACCACTTCGCTTGACAGATCGAACCGATTCTCTTCCCCAATGAACCAGTTTGGTTAGCTGGGTTACCAATCGTCTTCTTCCTCAAGTTTTCACCTCTTAATCCCTCCAATGGAGGTCCCAAGCCTCCAAAAACCTTAAATTGATGTCCGCCATCAATATATAACCAACCCAGAATCATTCTAATACATAAATAAACCCGAATCCGTCATAAAAACACAAGGATTCATAAACATCAATTAGTTCTTACAATTCAGAATTAATCAAACCTTAAAATTTATTGATTTCTAACATCCTCTCAATATTATCACGATCATAATCATAAACCTAGATCAATATTTTGAATTTCTCATCTATTCATTATCAATCAGTATCAATTACGATCAGAGGTTATATATAACTTAAGTCTCTTCAATTAATTCCTAAAAGTTTTCGTCTTTTAAATCTCAAATTTGTTCCTGATTAATTATGAACGTAAGTAACCACATAAATTGTATTCTAAAGAAAGTAAACACTTGACTTTTGGATTTGAATCTGAAGTCTCGATTAGATGATTTGAATCCAAATATGTTCTTCCTCTCTTCTCCAAGGTTCTCTTCTCTCTATTCCTCTATTTTTCTCTTATCTTAATTTCTCCCTTAATTTCAATTATCCAGAGGAAAAAGTGAGGTTGTCATCCACCTCCCTAAACCTTAAATACTCCTTAATCACACTCTAATCCTGTTTTTAAGTGTGGCCCTAAGGGTAAAAAGACCCCCATATGGGCCTTATTACGTCTAAAAAAAATGAAACCCAACTATAACCCTCGGGTACCTATTCCGGACAATTTCGACCCATTTTAAAATACTAGTGGACTCAAAAAGACCATTCGAGTCACCCAACTAAAAATATTCCAACATATCCTTAACCAGGCTTGAACGTGTGTACAATACGCATCACCCATAAAATATATAAATCTGCTAGTGTAACTCTCTATCGGTATAATATAATAATCCGTTGCTTTTCACTCATAAACGATAATATAATAATTGGCATCTCTATTTATTTATCACACTCAATTAGATAATAATAATAATAATAATAATAATAATAATAATAATAATAATAATAATAATAATAATAATAATAATAATAATAATAATAATAATAATAATAATAATAATAATAATAATCATCATAAATACTTATCCTTATATCGTTAATTAATATTTATTGAAACCAATTTGATATCCCCAATTAAATTAATAATTAAAGAACAAGTGGAAATTAAATACTCATAAAAGTACGGGATATTACATCATTGTCCATAAGAGACTGTATTTCCAAGGCCCATATCACCTCTCCAGTTGATTACCACACACCCACATTCACGCAAGACCTACTATTCCTAATCCAAGTAAGAGACTTTTAAAGCCACCACCAATTAAATTGATGACTTTAATCCCCCCTAACCTGTAGAGCTTGTTATAATTAACATTACCAACAACTTCCAGGCTCACCTCTATTTAAGGATCCTTCTCCAATTTCGCATCCAACACACGTGGCTTTCCCTAAAGACCATGAACATCCAAGGGAATTCTCAGAACCATCACCCATATTAGGGCTTACCCTAAACCCATGTATGTCCTCAGTGGCTAATCAATCATTTTTGGTACATATATATATATATATATATATATATAAAGAGAGAGAGAGAGAGAGAGAGAGAGAGAGAGAGAGAGAAAAGAAGAAAAAGAAGAAGAAGAAGAAGAAGAAGAAGAAGAAGAAGAAGAAGAAGAAGAAGAAAGTGAAAAAAGAAAAAGAAAAATGGGATAAACGATCCCTTACAACATTTTGGAGTCAAATAAAATTTTGGGATAATCAATTCCATCCCCCTCAAAAATTCCCAATTACACCCTCTGTGTCAAAGTCGTGAAGCCACCACACAATGAGTAAATGCTCTACCTAGACCAAAAAAGGGTATTCTTACATTACCATCAAAGTTTTGAAAATAAAACTTACGCTCATTCAAAATGAAATTGGATCTGAGAAAATAACCCAATCCTCCTTACCCCCTCCTCGATGGAGCCACATGACCACCTAACAATATCCAAACTCCTTACCATCGAGGTTTCCCCGTTTAAATAAACCAGTAACTTCTTAAGACTATTCATTTGAAAACAAAGTCTCCCCATACCTCCTTAAGAGTCGGACTTCTCCGATTTTTATAAAGTTGCCTTTCCTCCATTCAATGTCATGATAAGTAGTGGCTATAAGCACTTAACACTGTATACTATGTGTGTTGAATTGAAAATTCAAAATAAATCAAACGAAGCAGCTAATAATTAGACTCTGTAGATTAACGATACTTAAAGTGCCCCCAAAAGCTTAAACAAAGATCAAAATGATTGTATAAATCATATCGAGAGCGATATAAGGACTAGTAACTTGGTAAACGTCGAATACAGTAAAATATATCTAAATGGGACCCTCCCCTCGGAGAATGTCTCTTTACCATAACCTTTAATGAAAAATCAACAACATGCCCAAGAGGATAGCCTAGTCCAAAAGGATAACCTATTCCCTCTCACACTTTCAGAGGAAATTTCACATCTAATAAAAGGGACCCTACATTCTGAACCAAAATAAACCATCCTGACTTACCTCGATGGATTCACATTCTCTCAAACCTATAACCTCGATCGTTAAAAAAAATTCATTATACCTGGCTATGTCCTAAACAAGAGTAGAAGTCAGTGTTAAAAAAAAGAGAAGAGAAAAAAAGGCAAAAGAGACACAAGAAAAGTGAGCCCAGATAATCCAAGATTCAAATTCCATAAAGATCACTAGTCGGGACAAATGAGAAGAACACAGATAATCCAGAAAGAGAAATGTTAAAACTATACACATTCCTAACCCATCATAAAAATGCCCACTTCCGCCACCAACCTTTCGCTTGAACTGAATAAAAATTTTTGAGCCCCACACTTTCATTCGACAAGACTACGTGGACTTGATTATTCGCTATATTTTTATCGTATAAATTCAAATACGGACACACCATTGTAATTGAATCGAGGATAAGTCGATAACATGAAATATCACTTTGGGCTTGATCCAACACCAAACACTAGATAGAAACCCCAACTAGGTTTACTAAAAAAGATGGTTATTGTGTCTTAATTGAAAAAGACTTTACATAGTTTAATGAATGACGATAAGTAATAAAAGTTACCCTAAAGTATTAGAACTTTGGGGGGTTCTTATTATTTAAAACATGACACAAAATTCGATACTCTAGGACCACAACTTATGGGGCCTAACGGTAAAACACATTACCCTCTCCTTAATTCCCACTACAAAAAGCCTGACACGACCCAAAACATCATACACTACCAATATTCAGTCAAGGTGCACTACAAGCCACCACACCATTGGAACTATTTTTGGCCTGATTCCCCTTCAAGGGATATAGAGGCAGTCGACTTAGAGGCTCGGTCATACTATAAAATATACCTTGCCATTTCTTCAAAGCCTTTTTAACCAAATAAAAACCTTGTGATCAAATCCATCATCCGAAGAATATTCAAATCCTAGGAAATTATTTCACATTAGAAAATGAGCTTAAGAAAAATCTTTCAAAATTATAACTTTGATATAAGAGTCTAGAAAGGTCTTCCGAGTTACACACCACTTTCAGGTACCATTCATCCTCTTGATCCATAATTTCGACCCAAAAATGAAAACTCGGTGTCAATTCTATATCACACGGGTGATTTTTATGTTAAAAAAAGGATCTACGACTCCCAATATAGAAATGAAAAAATAAAAAACTCTCGAAGAGAAATCATCTCAGGTCCGCCCAAAAGCTCCATGTACCTTATAAGCCCATTTACCTCCTGAGTAGCAACCACCTTCAATATTCCCTTTGTACAAACTACATCGCCTCCCCTATATATATATATATATATATATATATATATATATATATGTGTGTGTGTGTGTGTGTGTGTGTGTGTGCACACAACCAAAACAAAGCCTCACAGTGAGCACCTCCCCAAAGCCTCATACTTAACTCGAGAAAAATTTAAACAAAATCCTCAAACTCCTATGAGAAAAAATATCAAAAACCTCAGACACCGCCTGAGAGAACCACTAGAAAGCCTCACACTCCTTCAAGAGAACCTCTCTAAAGCTTCAAACACTACTTGAGAAAATGAAAACCTCACTAACCTGAGCACCCCACTCAAGACTCAGAAACTACCTGAGAAAACCTCTCTAAAGCCTCGGACTCCACCCAAGCAAACAACAACCTCACTACACTGAGCAAGTCACTGAAGCCTTAAACACCTCCTGAGAACCCCAATTAATCCTCATACACTGCCTTAGAAAACCACATTAAGCCTCATACTCCCCTGATTAACCCATAATAGACTCTAATTCCACTAGACAAAACAAAACTAAACCCTCGCCCCAGAAAAACCAAAGCAGTCATCTAACCCAATCGATCCCCTACTTGACCTTAACTAGGAAACCCTATGCTCTAAATTCCTTCAGTCCCTTATGGGACCTTAAATAGGAAGCATGGTTCTTCAAAAACAAACCTAGTCCCCGTAGTGACCTTAAATAGAAAGAGTTCAGAATGTTATAAAGCTTCGCTAGTACCAAAGTCTAAAATCACGATACCTTATATCCTTATGGAGCTCGCTCCCTTGTGGCATCTAAATCACTATACAATTACACATAAATTCCTAAACTTCGATCTAAAGCTAACTAATAAGGATAACCAGTTGTGAGGTGACCCATTAAATACGCACTCAAAGCCCCGTGTTTCCCTGTCTGGTCCCCGTAGCAACCTTAAATACAAAGAGGTCAGAATGTTATGAAGCTTTTTTATTTTCAAAGTCTATAATCAGGATACCCCAAACCCCTAGGGATCTCACTCCCTTATGGTGTCTAAATCACTATACAATCATAATTAAATTCCTACACCACAATCCCCAACTTAACAGGAAAGATAACAAGTTATGAGGTGATTCCACCCATTAAATAAGTACCCAAAGCCCCGTGTTTTCGCATCTGGTCCTCATAGCAACCTTAAATATAAATATGGTGGAATGTTATGAAGCTTTTCTACTACCAAAGTCTAAAATCAGGATACCTTAAACCCTTATGGAGCTCACTTTCTTGCGGTGTCTAAATCACTATATGATCACACTTAAAACCTACACCTCGATCCCCGCTAACCTGGAAGGATAACCAATTGTGACATGATCTTACCCATTAAAGATGCACTCGGAGCCCCGTGTTTCCCCGTATGGTCCTCGTAGCGACCTTAAATAGAAAGAGGTCAGAATGTTCTAAAGCATTGCTAATACTACAGTCTAAAATCATAATTCCCTATACCTCTATAGAGCCCACTCTTTTGTGCTATATAAATTTCTATACAATCACACTTAAATTCCTACACCTTAGTTCCCTAGATAACCAGGAAGTATAACTAGTTATGAGGTATCCTACCCACTAAAAATGCAGTCCAAGCCTCATGTTTCCCCATCTGGTCCCTATAGCAACCATAAATAAAAATAAGCCAAAATGTTAGAAGCTTTTCTTGTACCGAAATCTAGAACAAGGATGCCCTGTACCCCTACAGAGATCGCCCCCTCGCGGTGTATAATCATTATAAAAATCACACTTAAATTCCTACATCTTGGTCCCTATCTAACCAGGAAGGATAACCAGTTGTGAGGTGATACCACCCATTAAAGACACACTCGAAACCCTATGTTTCCCCGTCTCGTCTCTTAGAGACCTTAAATAAAAAGAGGTCGGAATGTTCTAAAGCTTTGATAGTACCAAGTTCTAAAATCAGGATAGCCTAAAACCCTACAGATCTCCCTCCCTCGTGGTGTCTAAATCACATACGATCATGTTTAATATCCTATGCCTCGGTCCCTAGATTATCAGGAAAGATAACCAGTTTTGAGGTGATCCCACCTATTAAAGATGTAATCGAAGTCCCACGTTTCCTTGTTAGGTACCCTTAGAGACTTAAATAGAAAGAGATTAGGATGGTTTGAAATTTTTCTACTACCAAAGTCTAAAATAAGGATGCCTTATACCCCTACAAAGCTCACTCCATTTTGGTGTCTAAATAACTACACAATCACACTTCATCTCCTACATCTCGATCCCTAGCTAACCAATAAAGATAACTAGTTGTGAGGTGATTCCACCCACTAAAGACACACTCAAAACCCTGTGTTTTCCCATATGGACCCTATAGCGACCTTCAATAGAAAGTGGTTGGAATGTTCTGAAGCTTAGCTAACACCAAAGTCTAAAATCAGGATACCCTATACCCTTACGGAGCTCACTCCCTCGCAGTGTCTAAATAATTATAAAAATCACACTTAATATCCTAAACCTTGGTCCCTAGCTAACCAAGAAGGATAACTAGTTGTGAGATGATCTCACCCACTAAAGATGCATTCAAATCCCTGGGTTTCCTCCTATAGTATCCGTCGAAACCTTAAATAAAAGAGGCTGGAATGTTTGATCACACTTAATCTCCTACACCTTAGTCCCCAGCTAACCAAGAAGGATAACCAGTTGTGAGGTCATCTCACCCACTAAAGATGCAATGGAAGCCCCGTATTGACCCATCTGGTCCCCATCGAGACCTTAATTAGAAAGATGTCAGAATGTTCTGAAGCTTTGATAATACTAAAGTCTAAAATTAAAATACCCTATACCCCTACGGATCTCACTCCCTAGCAATGTCTAAATCATTATACACGTCACACTTAAATTCCTACAACTCAGTCCCTAGATAACTAGGAAGGATAACAAGTTGTGAGGTGATCCCACCACTATGTATTCACTTAAAACCCCGTGTTTCCCCATCTGGTCCCCATAGTGACCTTAAATAGAAAGAGGTCGAAAAGCTTTGCTAATACAGAAGTCTAAAATCAGGATTCCCTATATCCCTGCAGAGCTCAATCCCTTGCGGTGTCTGAATCACATACAATTACATTTAATATCCTACATCTTGATCCTCAGCAAACCAAGAAAGATAACCAGTTATGCGGTGATCCCATCCACTAAAGATGCACACGAAGCCCCGTGTTTCCCCATCTAGCCCCCTTTGCGACCTTACATAGAAAGAGGTTAAAATGTTCTGATGTTTTACTAATATCAAAGTTTAAAATTTAAATACCATATACCCATACGGATCTTGCTCCCTTGCAGTGTCTAAATCACTATACGAATCACACTTAAATTCCTACACCTCGACCCCCAGCTAACCAGGCAGGATAACAAGTTGTAAGGTGATCCCACCCACTAAAGATGCATTTGTAGCCCCACGTTTACCCATCTGGTCCCCATAGTTACCTTAAATAGAAAAAGAGGTAAGAAGGTTCTGAAGCTTTTATAGTAACAAAGTCTAAAATCAGGATACCCTATACCCCTATGGATCTTGCTCCCTCGTTATGTCTAAATCACTATAGGATCACACTTAATTTCTTACACCTTAGTACCTACCTAACAAGGAAAGATAACCAGTTATGAGGTGATCCCGCCCACTAAATATGTACTCAAAGCCCCGCATTTCCATGCCTGGTCCCCTTGGCGACGTTAAATAAAAAGCAGTCAGAATTTTTTGAAATTTTGCTCGTACCTAAGTCTAAAATTTGGATACCCTATAATAGGGTTGTGCATCGGAATCGGCCAACCCAAATAACCAAACTGACCTTCATCGGTTGTTCAATTTTTTTCTCCATGGGTTGGTTTGGTTTAAAAAAATTGAGAACCAAAGTGTTCAGTTCAGTTATCGATTTTATACCTAAACTAGACCTAACCAAAATGAAAATCGAACCCATGGAACCAAATAGAGCTAGAGATCTGATCTAAGAACCGACCCTAAGGCTTTCTTGGATACTTTATAGTATATATTTGGTATTTTTATTTCCACTTGGAAAATGCTTCAATATTTATTTATATTTTATATTTTAGTTATGATGTAATGAAATTAGATAATTCGTTTTTGCCAAATTGTGTGCGTGATATTTTTTTAAATAAATTATTTGAGTGAAACAGGTTAATTGAATAAAATAAAGGAGTTTAATATTTGATGATTTAGTTCAGATATAATGACCATATATAATTAATATTTGCCAACTTCTAATTTTTTTTTTAGAAAATAATTTGAGTGAACTATTATTAATAACAAAAATAATGCAAACTCGTGACCAAGAATCGTGAATAGACCCAAACCAAATCGAGAACCAATGGTTTGGTTCAGTTCGGGTTAGGGTATCGGTTAGGTTATAGTTCCAAAACCATGGAAACAACCAACTTCGATTTTGGTTTTGGTTTCGTAGTGTAATCGACCTCCCCGATCCATATGTACCCCTACCATATACCCCATTGAAGCTCGCTCACTCGTGGTGTCCAAATCACCATACAAGCACACGTCGTCTCCTATGCCCTATTCCTCATAATCACCAAGAAGCTTACTTGATCATGAGGTAATTGGAAAAGAACATTCTAATCTCTAACACAACATAAAACACCCATCATCGGTCCTGCGCCACACCTTTAGCCTATCTTTTACCATAAGTCCCTATGCAATCTCAATAGAGACCTTTTGGGTATTGATGATACAATCATCCCCTTGTATAAATAACTCAAAAAATTACATCATTAAGAATCAATAGGGCCAACAATTTCGATGAAAAGTGCCTTCACGCATAAACTTTTAATCAGTCGCCTCTGTGGACACCCTGATTTATAATCTACGCGTGGGTTATTTGACCTGGATCCTTTCTTCATGTTTGCACGTGCACAATTTTCTAAGGATTTTTGTATTTTGGTGATGGAAATATTCTAATGCGGAAGTGTTATTATTACACTACACAACAACTATTATCTACACAAAAACAACAACAACGACAAATAAATCTAAACTAATGAAATGGATTTCTTTCTTTCTCTATCTATTATCAATTCTCAATATTCAATGTTAAGTACAAATGAGGGTCAAAAGGCCTATTTTTAGGAAGAGTTAGCTTGCTAACCAAGCTAATACCCCAAAAGACCAAAAAGACAATTAATTACTAAAAATGACTCATTAGTCCCGAACATGCTTGTAGACTAATTAAAACACTAAAATAAAGGAAAATGATAATAAACCCAAAACTAAAAATATAAAATAAAATATAGTCTTTTCCCAGAGGCACGACCACACACCACGTGTCACAATAAATCCCATACGCATCATTCGCCCCATCTTCGAAAAAGTATGTCCTCGAGATTGGAGGGTGACTTATCAATACCCAAATGTGCATAAGTCGCAAAAAGTGTTAGCTTCCAAAGTAAAACCCAAATCAAATTCAACATGCAAATGGACTGGTCAAACTTTTCTTATTACCATATGGAGCTTCAACAATAGGGCCTAATATACCCAAATCTCAACGATGCCCCCTACGAAATCCGAGCAACCAAAAAATGATGACTATATCCTCCTTCTGAACACCACAAGCAAATGGTTACAACTTGGATTGGTGGCCCCTTTAATTTGACCGGATGGCAACTCCGGCTATCGCACCTTTACGAGTACGATGGCAAAACAAGTTGATTGAAGACGGTGACATCCCAAAAATTCGAGCCTAAAAAGGAAAAATTGTAAAAACATTGATCCTAATTGGGTATATTTCTCATGAAAGTCATATGTTGTGTCAAAGATTGATCGGATTAGAGGTCAATAGGGAGGGTGAGATTTGCACAAAGTAGAGCAGGACCGTTTTGGGTCGAATTTGATATGGTTAGGAATTAATGAGCGAGGAAAAGTGAAATTAGGGTTAAAACGGGGTTGAGGATGTTTTGGGTTTTAAAAAGGAGGCTAAGGTTTTGTATTTAGGGTTTGAGGTAAAATATGGGTTTTTAGTGTAATAGGTAGTGGTTCAGGGGCTAAAAGATGGTACGACCCCTATCGGTAGAGGTGGCAGAGGTTTGATCTAAGCTATTGAGGACATGTGACTACCAGATCTGACTAGACTATTCATGGGTGTTGGTCAGAGGTTGGAAAGAGTTTTAATCTAATCCATGGACTCCATCGAAGGGGAAAAAGGTTGACTGGATTTATTCAGCAGTCAGCCAAGGTTTAGCAAGAGGTTCTGGTGCTGCAGGGGTATTTTTGGCCACAGGGTTTTGGCCGGAGTGGGTTATGGGTGATCGAGTAGTTTTTTTATAAGAGGGGGTCAAAGGAACTCATAGGGGTGATGGGAGTGATGGGGTGATTTGGCGATGGGGGAAGGGTAGAAAGAGGTGTCAGGGCAGGGGTAGGGGTTGTTTGGCAGGGTGGGGCTAGGGTTTCTTGGGTTTGGTGGGTTCTTGGGTAAGGTTTAAGGTTCTTGAGTTCTTTGGAATTAAGGTTTCAGTTTGGGGTTGGGGTTTATCGGTCTAGGATTTGGTTGAAAATAATTACGGAGATTCATGTAGACGGGGTGGTGGTTGTGTGGCGATAGGAGAGGGAGGTGGAGGAGAGTGGTAGTGGTGGTGGAGATGGAAGGTGGAGGTGGCTAAAAGTGTTGGTATCCTCCCATTTATCGATGATGGAATCTAGGGTTTCCATCCACCCAATTCATATTTGAACATTTATAAATCTTTCGATTGAAGGGTTACCGGAGTTGGAATCACAACTCGCAACCCGCTTCACGCACTCCGATGAACACCAAGAACAGACCTTGCTCTGATACCAATTTTATGTAAATCTTCAAATGCGAAAGAATTATTATTACACTACACAACAACTATTATATGCACAATAACAAGAATAACAAAAACAAATAAATCTCAACTAATGAATTGGGTTTCTTTCTTTCTCTCTCTATTCTCAATTATCAATATTCAAGGTTTAGTACAAATGAGGTCCCAAAGGCCTATTTATAGGAAGAGTTAGCTTGTTAACCAAGCTAATACCCAAAAAGACCAAAAAGGATAACTAATTACTAAAAATGACTCATTGGCACCAAACATGATTTTAGACTAATTAAAACGCTATAATAAAGGAAAATGACAATAAACCCTAAACTATAATAGAAAATAAAAGATAGTATTCTCCCGGAGGCACAACCACGCTTCACGTGTCGCTATAAATCCCATACACATCATTTGGGGTGTAGGATTTTTTTAAGGTCTTTAAGGTTTGTGGGGTAAGATTTTTCCAGACATAAGATTTAGTTTTTTTAGGATTAGGGTTTTCAGGGTATTTTATGTTTTAGGGTTTATGGTTATTATGGTTTATGATTTATGGCTTTTAAGGGTTACTTAGGGGTTTATGGTTTTATAGGGTTTAATGTTTAGCTTTCAGGATTTTGTTTAGGTTGTTTTGGGGGTGTTCATGGTCTAGGTAGGGGTTATGTTTTTTTAGAGTTTTAGATTTAGTATTTAGTGTTTATACTTTGATAAACAAGGGATTCAAGTGTACTTTTTTTTAATTGGGTTTACTTTTATCTTTTTCAATATTATTACATTTGAATAAGGTTTAATATGTATAATGTAAAAAAGATGATTAGACACTGTCATATAGGTGAAATGGCATGTACTAGTATGGGAATTATGTTTAATAGTGATGAATGTCATTAAATGATATGAACATTGCATGTGATTTGAAGAAAGTGAATTATGGAAAATTAATATTATGTTTACTTGAAGTCCGCAGTAACCTACAAATTATAGCTAGAATAAGCTTATAGATTATGATTTTATACTATTATTTTTAAGTCAATGATTGTTCTTGTCAAAATAATGGATCTACTAGTGTAAATCATGCCATCAAAGCTATACTCAATAGTTAAAAGTATAAAATAAGATAAAAAAAAGATTAAGATAGATAAACATGAGATTTAGAGTGGTTTGGCCATGAAAAAGGTCCTGTGTCAACTATGGAGCTTGATTCTCATTATAATTATACATTTTATACAAGTTGGGAGCCTTAGAAGCGTACAAGAGTGAATAAGAATGCTAAATTTAATGACATACTTACTGTTGTGCAGTTGAGGTCGAGGCCTTTTAGTGCAATGCACTGGGAGGCCGCGGCTATGCTGACCTTGGGTTTCTAGATTAGGTGACCGAAGTGAGGACTCTGATGTAGAGAGATATTGGGGAGAATTTTGCAATGCTTCGCTACTGAGATTGTGCTTTCCAAATGTGAGGTGAGCACCTCTATTTATACGATTTATCTTGGAGCTTCGCATGCTCGGTCCATGTGAATTGTGGATAAGGATGATAAGAAGGAATTTTTATAGAAGGTGGATTATCACAGTCCTTGGCTGACGTGTAAGGGTACGTGTTCCTTCTTGTTAATGTCATGCTGAGGTGTAGAATCTTCCTTCTATGAGCTACCAAGCCATGGTGTTATGAGTTATGGGACAAGTCGAGTGGTATAGGTTGTGGCCTTGTTGACATGCCTATTCCTTTTGTTAGTCCTTAAGTATATATTCATATGTTTCTATGGGATTCCATGCGATGTGTCTCTTGGTTATGGGATGAAATATTTTGGGCACAATAGAAGTCCCCCCAAGCTCCAGTGTTAAAAGTGAAGTGATTTAATGTTGGGGATTCTTATCCCGTCCGCCGACATGTGTCTTGATGTCGAGGCCTTTATTTGAGTCATTTCAAATTCTGATATCTTTCATCTTCCATGATCTTTTATATAAAGGATTAAGGGTCCTGGCCTCATTATTTGTGTCAAACCTAGAGATAAAAAGAGGCTAAGGAAATTTTTGCCAGACTTTCGATACTCTTTTCTGTAACCTCTACTTCTGCATTCAAAGTTGTTTTTTGTTCATTTTCTTTCTATTTTTTGTATGATTCTTCTTCTTTTTACATTTACTATCATTTCACTTCACTAATTTTAAATATATCCCTTGAACTCATGTCGATCGGTGTGGAGATTATCAACTAGGGTTTTTATTCTTAAGTTTTCTAAACCTTTAATCGTAACACAATCGCAATTCCCCCTCTCGAATTGAATCATGATTTATACTGAACTTCAATCAAAATATGAACTAAACTGAGGCTGTAAACCATTATTACCTAAATTATAATACCTAATCTCAAGGTCTTTTTAGGTCACGAATACCTGGTTTGCATTTTTAGGCTTGAAAATGGTGTTTTTCAAAGGATTTAGGGTCAGTTTTGGTCAAGAACACGAAGTGATGTTCCTAGTGTGTTCTTGAGCAAGAAGGGTTTAGAGATTTTAATCATCCCCAACCTTGGAAAAATGAATTTAGGTATTTATCAGTTTGGCCGCAGCCTTTGACCAATGATCGTGGACTTTGTTCATTTTGGCTGCCTTAGGTTTCTCTATAACTTTGTCACGGACTTTTGGTTGATTCTTGTAATAATGCATTTTACTTTGCTACATATTTAACTCTGGTCGTACTTTGTCCATTTTGTCCATGGCACGTTCCTAGACTGGTTTTTACGTAAATTATTGCGGACCTTTCCAGACCTTTCACTCCTTGAATTGACCTCTTACGTCGTGGACTTATGGATAGTTTTCTTGATCCTTTGGATTTAGAGTTGCGGTCCTTGAGCAGGTTCTTGACATTTTAAAAATAAGAGTTTGTGACCTTAGATGTTTTTGAGTCTTGTTGCGACCATTCTTATTTGGCTGCAGATTTTGCCCAGAGCTTACACCTTTTTATCGGGTCATTATATTAGGATTTATTTGTGTTTATGTCCCGGCCTATTGAATGAGGTCGTAGTCTTTAAGGGTTCTTATGTATCTTCCTTGTATTTCCCAATTCTTTGCTCATAATGGTTATGGTCCTCTAACTATGGAGCTCTTCTTTGATTTTATAAATACATGTCGCGACCTTATGAATTAGAACACCTAGGAGTACTTGGAAAGTTTCTGAGAGAAGAACCTTGGGGTACCTCCTCAAACCATGCTACATATCAAACCCCTTCAAACTGCCAAATCTTGTAAAGTATTAGAGTGCCCAAATTGTGTACATATTGTCACTTTTTTCGTGGCCTCTATTGATTTTAGGTACTCCATGGAGAATGTTGAAACCAGTTATGGGCACAAGGAGCATATAGGCTCAACGAACAACCAAGTACCAATGAGGTCAAATCCAATAGATGAGTCCGCAGTCTCAAGAGGAAAAGATCAAAACACCATGAAAGTAATGAATAATGAAGTCGGACCTACCCATCACGGTAATGAAATATAGCAGACTCCCATGTCTCTTAATTATCCATGTGACATGAATGAGGAATGGTTGGCCCATTTATTCGCAACCTGTGAATATCTAAAAGGAACCAAATGTACTGTGCCTTCCATGAATCAACATGCATGCTCCGTGATCCCTAATGATGGAGCTTGTTTTCCTTTTCATTCCTTTGTACTCGAACTTAGATTCCCACTACCAGTCCCTATGAGGAAAATCCTAAAGGCGACACTATGCCATATATCGAGAATGGTCACGAGAGGTTGGTTAGGAATTTAAATCATGACCAAGGTGCTCACAGTGAAAATCCGTACTAAGGGTGAAGGTGACCTAGACAAGGTATTGGTCACGATTCCAAATGGTGGCCACAATAGTCATGGATCTAGATTGTGACCCCACCATAACCCTTCAGTCAAGAAATTTGGCGCTATTTTTGTCAAGTAGAGGGTCACGATTTTAGACTGTGAAAACCCGTGACCACCCTTAGTGTATTATAGTCATGGTTATTAACCGTGATCCCTAACGGTGATGACACTTTAATTTTATTTGGTAAGGGACCAAAGTTCATGATTGGACTGTGATAAAATTATTGGTGACTACAAGGGTCATGACATCAGATTGTGACCATTGAGGGGGACCCATGATAGTTTAAATGGTTACAAGATTGGTCATGGATTGAGATCGCAACCATTTATCAACTATAAATTAAACCACTTAGGGTTTCCTTTCATTTCCTGATATTTATCTCTCTCCATTTACTTTATGCACATACCGATGCTCGTCTCTCTCTCTCACACACACACACTATGAGTTTGTGTGTGAGTGTGGTTTTTTTGTATATATATATATATATATATGTGTGTGTGTGTGTGTGCGCGCGCGCGCGCGCGTGTACGTGTGTGTGTATGTGTTTATGTATATGTGTGTGCGTGCGCGCGTGTGTGTATAATAAAATTGGGTGTATATATGAAATTTGGGTTAACCCTTAAAATTAGACCCATTTAGTTATAGAAATGTGAAATTGTAATCGAAATTGGGCATATACATGAAATTGGACCCATTTGGTTGCATAAATATGAAATTGATTGCAATTGGGTATATACATGAAACTTAACGCTTTGGTTGTGTAAATGTGAAATTGATATTGATATTGAAATGGGTATATACATGAAATTTGACCCATTTTATTTAACCCATTGATGTAATTTGATATGGATAGCATAGTTTCACGTGTATGATTATTATGTGCCTTAGAATAGTAACTTTGTAATTAATTACACCCTTGATGAGATATGTTAGATTTTAGAGAAGGAATTGGATGATTAGGAATATGCATATACTCATTGACATATATACATATACATACAAAATCCTACACATTTATACACACATACTCACACGCGCACAAATATATAAACATACTTGCACACGTATAACAAATGAATTCCTATATATACATAAAGTCCCTCATATACTCCCCCCCCCCCCCCCCCACACACACACACATATATATATATATATATATATATATATATATATATATATATATATATATATATATATATATATATATATATATATATATATATATTACACAATCGCACATATATAAATACATCGTTAGGGAGCGGGACTCTCAATTATGACCAAATTAGTTACGATTATGATCTATGACCAAAACTGTGACCATTTAAATCGCATTTATATATGGTCGTTGTTTAAAACCATAACCATATATTAATGAAATTTTATTAGTCATAGTTTTGGTCACGCCTGAGAACCGTAACCAATTTGGTCACAACTGAGAGTCACTGTTTGATACCATAACAAACATCATCACGGCAGGAATCACGGTTTTGATCTGTGACCACATAGTCATGATCCTCATCCATGAGCAAGCACTAATGTTGATATCCTCCAAAAAACAACAACCCCATATTATGGTCACGATTTTGTACCGTGACCCCCCATATGGTCACCCTTAAAATGGTCATGGATCAAAACCATGAGGCCTTTGTCATGGTGCGAAACTGTGACCATTCTCGGCATATGGCTTAGTGTGTAAACTTAGCTTCGGCCCGGCTTGATCCCAGTGTGTGGAGGTCTATCTCAGCCTCCTTTGTCATCTGAAGTTAATTAAGTACATCACAGCTCTAGAGTCATTAGACTTCTATAGGAAAAAGTGGACATGGAGAAGTACCCCGGTTAATACTATATGTATGGCTATGTGGAGTGCTAGAAAGTACCTCCTATCTATACACCTTCTAGTACCCAAAACTCGAAAGTCCAGTATTTATTCATCTCTGAGGATAACTGGGAAATGTAATCCGCGAAGACTGAATGAGAGAAGTAATATGGAATCCTGCGAGCTTGGGGATGTCCCCCTTAAGAAGGTAGAACCATCTTCACAATTTGGTGGTGAACTTGATGCAACATGTTTGAATGAATTCTAACTTGACTTTGTTTTTGTAGTCCATGTAGGCTTGGACCTAATTACTCATCAAAGGAATATAATAGAAATAACAGTCCTTATTCCTGATAATAAAAAAGACTTTACTTCCTTGGTCACATTACAAGCCTTGTATAGACTTGGCTAATATCCATTCCATATTGCACCCATAAGGCCATCTCTAAAAGGTAACAATGAAACTGAGGATTTTATTTTAGTACCTTACGAACTATTTTGTCTTAAATGTGTCCTTTAAATTTTAGGGGCTTTTTGCTAATGTTGACTTAGTGTATATACCTTTGCGAATGGTAAGCTTGTGATGGAAATAAATAAAGACCTGCTTATTTCCATACTTAATGAGGTTGCAGAGAATTCCTAAGGCTTGAATTAATTCCCATGGAAGACTAGGGGTAAAAAGAGAAAAAGGGTCGCAGACAAAACTACTGCTCCTAATACTGAAGGCCCAACTACTGCGGCAGGTGATTCAAACATACCACAGGCCGATGATGCAATACCCGTGCACTAAATTTTATATCCTTCCTTGTAAAAGTTATATTTACGACTGTATGTTGAAATTTAACCATCATCACAGCCTTCGTGCTGTTTAAAGTTTAATTATAGAGAATCAGAGGTTGTTCAAATGAGGTTGTTTGAATGAGGTTTGAATGAGACTTCAGATGATTTAATTTTGATTCATTTCCCTTATGCACTGACATCTCGTTATAACACCTCGTTGGTCATGTCGTTCGAACGAGGGAGCAGTCACGTTCGAATGAGATGAAGGATCCTTTGAACGAACGAACCTGAGATTTCAAATCGAGTTACGCTTGTGTGTTGTTGCATTTTGGTCCATTGGGTTGATGACGTGTCAACTTCTGGTGATCCTAGATAATCAAAACTTGTTTGGCATGTGTGAGGGGAGTTTTTAAATGGTTTTATGGGTCATTGTGGGGCTATAAGAAGAGATGGTGAGGGTGAGTTTCCCCTACCATTTTCTTCATCATATTTCCTCTATCTCTCTATAAGTTTGAATAACCCATCTTCTTCCCCAAGCTCTTTTCCTCGTAACCACACCTTGCCACCACCTTCAAATACTATAATACACCATTTAGAAAGCCTTGTCTACCATCTTTAATATTTTATCAAGGAAGAAAGTGGGTGGAACTAAGATTATAGGATGGATTCTTGGATCTACTTGAAGAGCTTTTAGAGTCTTGGGGCTAGGAACTTCCATAACTATTTCTTCTCTTGGTCTCTTCTTAAAACTTGAGGTAGGGTTTTCCTCTTCGAAAGTTTCAAGGTTTTCTAGCTATGAAAAACATTTAGGATGAATACTATATAATATTTAATGCCTAAAATGAAGTTATTTGATGAAAATATTATAGTCTTGAAAAAATGGATTTTTAAGCAAGACAAAACCCTAGAAGGGCCTTTTATAAAGATATGGAATTTTACCTTGAAAATGAAAGAAAGCATGTGCACTACACCAAAACTGGCGATTGGTCACGGCCAAAATCCCTGACCAAACCTGTGGGTCGCGGACTTGGGCCGTGACCATTTCGGGCGTGACCATTTTCGTGGGTCGCGGCCCAAGTCCGTGACCAAAAAATGGTCACGGCGAGAGGGGTCACGGCAGATGGTCGCGGACTTAGGCCGTGACCCATGCCGTGATGGGTCGCGGCTCTAATCCGTGACCCATAACCGTGACAAATTGGTCGCGGCCAAAGTCCGCGACCCATGTGCGTGACAAAAAAAAATTAAAAAAATTGGTCACGGTCCTTGTCCATGACCCACGACCGTGACAAATTTGTCGCGGACTTTGGCCGCGACCCATGTGTGTGACAAAAAAAAATTAAAAAAAATTGGTCGCGGCCCTAGTCCGCGACCCATTACCGTGACAAAAAATAAAAAAAATGGTCGCGGACTTTGGCCGCGACCATTTTTAAGCGCGACAAAAAAAAGTAAAAATGGTCATGGACAAAGTCCATGACCATATTTATCTGTAATTTAAAAAAAATGTATTTTTTTTTGCCCAATCCTAAAATTGGGGTTCCTGTGAGTGCATCATCGGTTGCTACGAGGTGTTACAAATATTTATTATAGGCAAAACAATAAAAAAAAATCACAAATTGCGAATTGAGAATGTTGTTAATAAACAAATATATATACAAACATAAAAATATTACACGTCTTAATAATTCACAGACCAAAAAAAAATTGGGCAGAGTTTCCTCTATTTTCTTGACATTCCAAAACCTGTAAATGAAAAACCTGCTTATTATAAAGCCCGCACGGCTATAAAATTCAACAATCAAATTATAAAAGCCCGCACGGCCATAAAACTAAACAATAAAAGCCTGCACGGCTATAACACATAAAAAACATTATCCTGAATGTCCACAACATATAAATAATCATCATGTTGTAAAACATTGCCTCCTTCATTTGATCCACGCGCAAAAATCCTACAAATGATAGGATACAAAAAATAAAAGTATCAGTAACCAAGTAATTTTACAAAAAAATTAATTAAGCTGAAAAATTGCATATATGAGTTAAAATTATCAGTAACCAAGTAGAAATATAAAAATTAAGTGTGGAAATAAGCAAATTATCATCGTACTCTCAAACCGGGACACCCGCGGCTGCGGGGTCAGTTCCTACGAGTTACGTTGGTCCCGTGGGAGGTGTTGGTGCCACCCACGGGGTCGTTCGGGGGCTGTTTCGAGTTCTCACCCTCTAACGCCATGTTTTTAAGCCTAAGTGTGGAAATAAGCAAATTACCGTCGTACTCTCAAACCGGGACACCCGCGGCTGCGGCGTCCATTCCCACGAGTTACGTTGGTCCCGTGGGAGGTGTTAGTGCCACCCACGGGGCCGTTCGGGGGCTGTTTCGAGTTTTCACCCTCTAACGCCATGTTAAGCCTAAGTGTAGAAATAAGCAAATTATCGTCGTACTCTCAAACCGGGGCACCCGCGGCTGCGGGGTCAGTTCCTACGAGTTACGTTGGTCCCGTGGGAGGTGTTGGTTCCACCCACGGGGCCGTTCGGGGGCTGTTTCGAGTTCTCACCCTCTAACGCCATGTTTTTAAGCCTAAGTGTGGAAATAAGCAAATTACCGTCGTACTCTCAAACCGGGACACCCGCGGCTGCGGGGTCCGTTCCCACGAGTTACGTTGGTCCCGTGGGAGGTGTTGGTGCCACCCACGGGGCCGTTCGGGGGCTGTTTCGCGTTCTCACCCTCTAACGCCATGTTTTTAAGCCTAAGTGTGGAAATAAGCAAATTATCATCGTACTCTCAAACCGGGACACCCGCGGCTGCGGGGTCAGTTCCTACGAGTTACGTTGGTCCCGTGGGAGGTGTTGGTGCCACCCACGGGGCCGTTCGGGGGCTGTTTCGAGTTCTCACCCTCTAACGCCATGTTTTTAAGCCTAAGTGTGGAAATAAGCAAATTACCGTCGTACTCTCAAACCGGGACACCCGCGGCTGCGGCGTCCGTTCCCACGAGTTACGTTGGTCCCGTGGGAGGTGTTAGTGCCACCCACGGGGCCGTTCGGGGGCTGTTTCGAGTTTTCACCCTCTAACGCCATGTTAAGCCTAAGTGTAGAAATAAGAAAATTACCGTCGTACTCTCAAACCGGGACACCCGCGGCTGCGGGGTCAGTTCCTACGAGTTACGTTGGTCCCGTGGGAGGTGTTGGTGCCACCCACGGGGCCGTTCGGGGGTTGTTTCGCGTTCTCACCCTCTAACGCCATGTTTTTAAGCCTAAGTGTGGAAATAAGCAAAATTACCGTCGTACTCTCAAACCGGGACACCCGCGGCTGCGGGGTCAGTTCCCACGAGTTACGTTGGTCCCGTGGGAGGTGTTGGTGCCACCCACGGGGCCGTTCGGGGGCTGTTTCGAGTTCTCACCCTCTAACGCCATGTTTTTAAGCCTAAGTGTGGAAATAAGCAAATTACCGTCGTACTCTCAAACCGGGACACCCGCGGCTGCGGGGTCCGTTCCCACGAGTTACGTTGGTCCCGTGGGAGGTGTTAGTGCCACCCACGGGGCCGTTCGGGGGCTGTTTCGAGTTTTCACCCTCTAACGCCATGTTAAGCCTAAGTGTAGAAATAAGCAAATTACCGTCGTACTCTCAAACCGGGACACCCGCGGCTGCGGGGTCAGTTCCTACGAGTTACGTTGGTCCCGTGGGAGGTGTTGGTGCCACCCACGGGGCCGTTCGGGGGCTTTTTCGAGTTCTCACCCTCTAACGCCATGTTTTTAAGCCTAAGTGTGGAAATAAGAAAATTACCGTCGTACTCTCAAACCGGGACACCCGCGGCTGCGGGGTCCGTTCCCACGAGTTACGTTGGTCCCGTGGGAGGTGTTGGTGCCACCCACGGGGCCGTTCGGGGGCTGTTTCGCGTTCTCACCCTCTAACGCCATATTTTTAAGCCTAAGTGTGGAAATAAGCAAATTATCATCGTACTCTCAAACCGGGACACCCGCGGCTGCGGGGTCAGTTCCTACGAGTTACGTTGGTCCCGTGGGAGGTGTTGGTGCCACCCACGGGGCCGTTCGGGGGCTGTTTCGAGTTCTCACCCTCTAACGCCATGTTTTTAAGCCTAAGTGTGGAAATAAGCAAATTACCGTCGTACTCTCAAACCGGGACACCCGCGGCTGCGGCGTCCGTTCCCACGAGTTACGTTGGTCCCGTGGGAGGTGTTAGTGCCACCCACGGGGCCGTTCGGGGGCTGTTTCGAGTTTTCACCCTCTAACGCCATGTTAAGCCTAAGTGTAGAAATAAGAAAATTACCGTCGTACTCTCAAACCGGGACACCCGCGGCTGCGGGGTCAGTTCCTACGAGTTACGTTGGTCCCGTGGGAGGTGTTGGTGCCACCCACGGGGCCGTTCGGGGGTTGTTTCGCGTTCTCACCCTCTAACGCCATGTTTTTAAGCCTAAGTGTGGAAATAAGAAAATTACCGTCGTACTCTCAAACCGGGACACCCGCGGCTGCGGGGTCAGTTCCCACGAGTTACGTTGGTCCCGTGGGAGGTGTTGGTGCCACCCACGGGGCCGTTCGGGGGCTGTTTCGAGTTCTCACCCTCTAACGCCATGTTTTTAAGCCTAAGTGTGGAAATAAGCAAATTACCGTCGTACTCTCAAACCGGGACACCCGCGGCTGCGGGGTCCGTTCCCACGAGTTACGTTGGTCCCGTGGGAGGTGTTAGTGCCACCCACGGGGCCGTTCGGGGGCTGTTTCGAGTTTTCACCCTCTAACGCCATGTTAAGCCTAAGTGTAGAAATAAGCAAATTACCGTCGTACTCTCAAACCGGGACACCCGCGGCTGCGGGGTCAGTTCCTACGAGTTACGTTGGTCCCGTGGGAGGTGTTGGTGCCACCCACGGGGCCGTTCGGGGGCTTTTTCGAGTTCTCACCCTCTAACGCCATGTTTTTAAGCCTAAGTGTGGAAATAAGAAAATTACCGTCGTACTCTCAAACCGGGACACCCGCGGCTGCGGGGTCCGTTCCCACGAGTTACGTTGGTCCCGTGGGAGGTGTTGGTGCCACCCACGGGGCCGTTCGGGGGCTGTTTCGCGTTCTCACCCTCTAACGCCATATTTTTAAGCCTAAGTGTGGAAATAAGCAAATTATCATCGTACTCTCAAACCGGGACACCCGCGGCTGCGGGGTCAGTTCCTACGAGTTACGTTGGTCCCGTGGGAGGTGTTGGTGCCACCCACGGGGCCGTTCGGGGGCTGTTTCGAGTTCTCACCCTCTAACGCCATGTTTTTAAGCCTAAGTGTGGAAATAAGCAAATTACCGTCGTACTCTCAAACCGGGACACCCGCGGCTGCGGCGTCCGTTCCCACGAGTTACGTTGGTCCCGTGGGAGGTGTTAGTGCCACCCACGGGGCCGTTCGGGGGCTGTTTCGAGTTTTCACCCTCTAACGCCATGTTAAGCCTAAGTGTAGAAATAAGCAAATTACCGTCGTACTCTCAAACCGGGACACCCGCGGCTGCGGGGTCAGTTCCTACGAGTTACGTTGGTCCCGTGGGAGGTGTTGGTGCCACCCACGGGGCCGTTCGGGGGCTGTTTCGAGTTCTCACCCTCTAACGCCATGTTTTTAAGCCTAAGTGTGGAAATAAGCAAATTACCGTCGTACTCTCAAACCGGGACACCCGCGGCTGCGGGGTCCGTTCCCACGAGTTACGTTGGTCCCGTGGGAGGTGTTGGTGCCACCCACGGGGCCGTTCGGGGGCTGTTTCGAGTTCTCACCCTCTAATGCCATGTTTTTAAGCCTAAGTGTGGAAATAAGCAAATTACCGTCGTACTCTCAAACCGGGACACCCGCGGCTGCGGGGTCCGTTCCCACGAGTTACGTTGGTCCCGTGGGAGGTGTTGGTGCCACCCACGGGGCCGTTCGGGGGCTGTTTCGCGTTCTCACCCTCTAACGCCATGTTTTTAAGCCTAAGTGTGGAAATAAGCAAATTATCATCGTACTCTCAAACCGGGACACCCGCGGCTGCGGGGTCAGTTCCTACGAGTTACGTTGGTCCCGTGGGAGGTGTTGGTCCCACCCACGGGGCCGTTCGGGGGCTGTTTCGAGTTCTCACCCTCTAACGCCATGTTTTTAAGCCTAAGTGTGGAAATAAGCAAATTACCGTCGTACTCTCAAACCGGGACACCCGCGGCTGCGGCGTCCGTTCCCACGAGTTACGTTGGTCCCGTGGGAGGTGTTAGTGCCACCCACGGGGCCGTTCGGGGGCTGTTTCGAGTTTTCACCCTCTAACGCCATGTTAAGCCTAAGTGTAGAAATAAGCAAATTACCGTCGTACTCTCAAACCGGGACACCCGCGGCTGCGGGGTCAGTTCCTACGAGTTACGTTGGTCCCGTGGGAGGTGTTGGTGCCACCCACGGGGCCGTTCGGGGGCTGTTTCGAGTTCTCACCCTCTAACGCCATGTTTTTAAGCCTAAGTGTGGAAATAAGCAAATTACCGTATGGTAGGATAATTGTCTGGTAACATGTTCTCTTTTGGGAGAATTTCTTTAACCCACTTAAGAATTCCGGTTACGCTGTTTCCAGACAAACCAAATTGACTCTTCAAATTATGCAAACCAATCATTGCATATAATACCGAGTGATCTTCATCGCAATCTTTATACAACGGTCTAGTCGCATCTGCTTTCAACCGTATGTATTCCCGATCTCCTAGTAGTTCAGCATCAATTTGTTCATTTACTTGGTCATAATGCACATTATTTGTATCCATAGGTTGGTGGTTTTGTTGGTTGTGGAGTCCGTAAGCATCATCAATTAAGTCGGTCAATGGACGATGTGTTGGTGAATCATGTACCACTTCTACTCCTTGAGGTTCCGTTACACGGTCGGCTCCCGGTAATTCTTCTGGAACATAAGGTACAACTTTTTCACCATGGTATGTCCATATTATATAGTCTTGACAGATTCCCCACTTTAGTAAATGCAACTCAACAACTTCCAATGACTTATATTTTCCGTTAATACAATGAGTGCACGGACACGGAATCTTCTCACTTTTAAGATTTTTGGAAGCATATTTAACAAATTCATAAACGCCCTTTACATGATTAATTGATATCCGGTTAGTCTCTCCCATCCACTCTTTGTATTGTGGGAAATCCATGTAATAATCTTCAAATTTCAGTCCTGTGGTAATAGGTTAAAAAATATTATTACAACTGAAACAGAAAGAATATTCTTACGAATGAAACAAAAAAAATATCATTCCATACGAAACAAAACCAATATTCTTACAACTGAAACAAAACCAATATTCTTACAACTGAAGCAAAACCAATATTCTTACAACTAAAACAAAAAAAAATTATTACAACTGAAACGAAAGAAAATATTATTAAACCTTGGCCAACAGATAAAGTGGCCAAGTAATAAAAGATTTTGCATAATTCCTCAATTCCATCCCATCCCCGCTGTTAACGTACACAGGTACATCTCCGCAGCCGTTGTATATTTCATCGACCATTATTTTAGCCTCACCCTTCTCCAAAGGTCGGCGATGTACTAGAGTCCCCCTTTCCCTGGAGATGAGTATGCACACGCCAACAAACCTCGAATTGCTCATGTCCTTGATATAGTACTCTTCGCCATAGTCACCGTGAGCTGTTGACGATGATCCGAGCCCCGTGATTGGAGGATGAGGCATTTGAGAGGGGAATGTTGGAGGGGAAGGATGTGTGAAATCTTGAGGAGGCATTGGGGGCCTATAACTTTCAATAAGATTCACAAGTTTCCCAATTTGATTGTTCAATAATCCCAGGGAATTTTTAAGGTCATGGACATCCCCATCGGTCTTCTGTTGGTGCTCCTTTTGGGATGAGATATAATTCTTGACCGAAGATAGCTCGTCCACAAGAGGTGCAATGTGTTGAAGTTTTGTTTTTGGCATATGTGAGCCAACGCCTCTCGTCCTCCCCCTTTTGTCCTTTCCAAAGGTCTTAGTCAGGGCATCATTTTCAAGGTCAAAGTCATCAGTAGGGCACGAATCTGATTGACTGCTGATGGCCTCTATTGATTCCAGTGTCTTAGCCAACTGCAGGGGGAATTTATTATCTTTGTCCCGTCGAGCATGAAGGAATAAGTTGGATCGATTTGGGTTTTTACCGGCATCTGGACCATCTTTTGTCCTACTCTCCCATTCATTCTTCAAATCCTCATATGATTTGGATCCCAGCCTATGGATATCAGTTTTTTGTGCCCTATTTTTTTTGTTTTGCTCCCTCTGGACCAACTTGTTTTCCTTCGCCTCATTCTCCAAAAACTTATTCCACTGATCCACCGGCATTTCAACATTGGGAGGCACTTTCTCTTTCAAAGCCAAAATATCGGAGCTCGCTACCTCTTTCGGGAAATGTTTCTTCCGAAGGTTTCTCCTGTATGTCCTCAATCCTTCAGCAACCCGAGATAGAACCTTATTCTTGGAACGGTCAGGAAATGAGAAATGCTTGCAAAGTTGGTTATATATGTCATCTTTGACAGATTGATCAACAAGGTTCCAATTATCTGGTCCACCGACTCCCACGTTCATTTTTCCCAGCGACAAACACCGGGCTTTAAAGTTCAGCACGTCACTCCTATCACCCATCGGGTTATTCCCCAGAAGGGAGAATCCAATAGGCTTCTTTTCATTTGAGCGGGAGGCATCATGAGTGTTGGATTGGGGCGTTAAAGCAACGGGAGTGCCGGATTGGGGTGTAGGAGCACTTGGGGTTGGACTTGGTGAGGAGTGAACCATTGGTGGAGTTGTGAATTGCTCAGCCATTGGTGTTGAGAATTCGGGTTCTGCAGAAGATGGTGAACCTCGTTGTGGTGTCACATCGGCACTTGGTACCCTAGGGTTGTTTCCTCTCGACATTATCTACAAAAATTAAAAAATATGAGTGACTAAATAATTATAGTAATATGAAATTATAACTAATTAATCAAGCTTAATTAGTTTTAGATATATAAATAGATAGATAGATACCTTTTCAAAGTAAGACTTTAGAATAAGTTCAATGTGTCTGATCTCCATCCATTCGGTATTAGTTTTTAAGAACCTATAAATTTTTGCACGTGGCCAACTAGAAGGAAGGGTATCTATGATTGATGTGTAGATGTCAGTGACATGAACTCGGAATCCCCTATTTCTCAACTTGTTGGCAAGATTCAATTTTACGTGCATGTGGCGCGAGACATCACAGTCTATGTCAATGCTCTCTGTACGCAGTTGTATCCATAACGGGTGGATTTTTTTTTCCGCCTTCTCCAACAACGTAACCAAGGTCAGGGCTATGTCGGGATTATGTGTGTGAAATATATTTTGTATAACGTCATCCCAGTTTTCTGGTAGAGAAAATAGAATACGATCGAACAAGTAATCTTGCTGGATATCAAATCCATGATTTATAAGGTAGTTAAATTGTTCGATCTTTTTATTTCCGTACCTATAAATAGGAGTACCCTCTATATGACGCACGCTAATAAAAGAGTTATGTGTGCGGTCTAATTGCAACCTGTCCCACTCTTGTTGACAGTATTTATCACCGTGCCTCATTTTTCCTGAGAAAAGTAGTATCCAACAAATTTTATAACATATACATTTATCGACACTAGTATCAATTCAATAAATTCAACATAGTATCCAACACGACATGCATATAACCCCCAATATAGTATGATGGCACGCATATAACCCCCTATAAAATCCCACGAGGTAGATGTAATTTTTTTTTTTACTTATTAAGAATCCATTTAATAATATTTTGTCAAAAAAAATATAATGTCTAGGGTTATATTTTGAATAATATTTTGTCAAAAAAAAAAATCCCAATACAATGTCTAGGGTTTATTGAAATAAAATGTCTAGGGTTTATTGAAATAAAATACAATTTGTTTGTAGTTACACACATAAACACACATACACACATACATATAAACATAAATCTATACATACACACACATATATACAAATCTATACATACACACACACATATAAACATAAATCTATACATACACACACATATATACAAATCTATACATACACACACATAAATCTATACATACACACACATATACACACATATACTAACACAATGAGAATCGAAATGCACGAGAATCGAAATGAGGGATGGAAATCGCACAAATAAACACACAATACCTTTCTGAGCCGAAATCTCAAGGATGGAAATCGCACAAATCGCCTAGGGCTTTAGACACTGACCTCGATCGACAGAAATGAAATGAGGGAGGCGCGATTCTTTTTTTTAAGGACTGAACCTGGTCACGGCCAACCACCGTGACCCACCATGCGCGACCCTTAAATGAAACTCAACTGCTGCTCGATTGAACCTCGTCACGGCCCAGAGCCGTGACCCCCAGTGCGCAACCTGCAAACCATCACCACCACTGCTCGAATGAGGGATGGTCACGGTCTAAAGCCGTGACCCATACAAGGAAATGGTCACGGCCCTCAGCCGTGACCCGTGACCCCCATTGCGCAACCTGCAAACCATCACCACCACTGCTCGAATGAAGGATGGTCACGGCCTAAAGCCGTGACCCATACCCAGAAATGGTCAGGGTCTTCGGCCGTGACCCTAAATGTGTGTGTTATTTACTTCGTCGTGCCTTTGGTCACGGACTTGGGCCGTGACCCCATCCGCGACCAGTTTGGAGGGAATTTTGGCGCGAATTTGGCGCCAAGATGGTCACGGCCTGGTCACGGCTCAAGTCCGTGACCCACAGTGGTCAGGGACTTGGGCCGTGACCACTTTCAAAGCATCCATGGTCTAGTGTGATAATAAATATGGTCATGCCCAAAACAGCCTTGGTCATGGCCCAAGTCCGCGACCAACGGGTCGCGGACTTGGGCCGTGACCAACTCGGCGTGACCATTCCCAGGATTTGGTGTAGTGGTGAAATATACAAACTCGTGATTATTGCCTTGTCTAAGTTCATTTTGAGGAATTTCTAGGCTTAAAATCCTCCTTCATATATGTATAATCATGTAATAAAATTGATAATGGTGTTTTGGACTTGATTAATCATTTATAATGGATTTTGTAAAGAAATGAGCAAATGAAGAAAAACAACCCTAATATGTATTAAATATTGTTAGAATGAGTAAAAATGATGTTTGGTGTCACATGTGGTAACAGGGATAAGTTATGGACATTTGGTTAAAAATGGTCTTGAATGTTTAAATGTATTTTATGTGGCAAAATATAAAATTATAATATGATTTTTGACATAAAGTTATAAAAATAATGTTTTGGAAGAAAAAAGTTGAAATTTAGTGCCAAAACAAAATTAAATATGTTTTTCACAAGATTATGATAAAGATGGTAAAATGATGATTTTGACAAACTTGAGGGTCCTAGTGGTTGGACCTCCTCTTTAGACTTATCGGTCAATTTTTGGTGAAAAATGAATAAAGTGAATAAATAGCACGATGATAAAGTGAACGAATGGTTAAAACCGTAGAATGAGAAAAATGGTAAAATGATTAAATAATGTGGACATTAGTTAAAGTGTTAACACGCATTAAATTGGACTCGGGTGACATCATGATAATTAAGGAGGGCTCGGATCCCGCGATGAAAAATGAAAATTGCAGGACGGAGCATATGGTAGCATATCCGGTAGTGTGGAGCTCATTAAAGTATACGGTTATTAGAAGATTCCTAGAAAAGATGATGGAAAAGGAAAATCATAATGATTGTGCTCAAAAATGAATAAGTAAGACAACCTAATGAAATATGATGAAAGGAGATTAAAGGATAAAATGTTATTAATTAGTCTCTATATCTGACAAAGGGTGGTGCAAAACGGTTAAAAGTGTGAGTATGATCTCATCGCTTGAGTGCATTGCATAGTAGTTGCATTATTACTAGATAAATTGTTAAAACGTTTTTGAATTTGATAAAAATACACGTTATATGTATAATATTTTGTAGAAAACATATATCTTAGTATTACCCACTCCGCTGAGCATTTTCTCACCCCTGATTTTAATGTTACAACCCCTACCCCCACCCCAGGTACTTCGAGTAGGGACGCCGGAAGGCCCCAAAGGGCAATCAGCGTCGCTAGTGTGCTCTGTAATTTTATTTAAATCATCTTTTGAAATATTGATAATTCAGGACTTGAAACACTTTTATTCAGGCCTTTGGACATGATTTGTAATAATACAGGGATGGATTTCCTAGTTAGTTAGTAAAGTAGATTTAATCGAATCTTTATAAATAAATCTTGTAAATTCACCTAATCACTTAAAGTGGACACCATGTTTCCTACTTAAAAATGGTAAAATAATATTCAATAAATGGTAAAATTTAAGAATTCTTCTTAAATAATTAAATTGGACTTTCCCTCTCCCCCTTTAACTCCTTGACTTGGTGCAGGTTGACCCAACGGTGACCCAAAATTGGGTCGGGGCGTTATAGACGATGTCGCGTACGATGCTGTTGATGCAATCTTAACTTCTCCCAATAATGTTACGGAGAAATATTATAGGCCATGGCCGTCTGCACATATTATGCTAAGTGAGACACCTTCATTGCCTAGTCCTCTAACCAATGCCAATTCCAGTATCACTACTCCGACCAGTAAGGTTATGTTGTCACAGTCAAGGCCAAAGGTTAGGCCAATTGATAAAGAGTCTCACTATGACACTGAGGAGATCACGATCTGAGTAATGAAGAAATTTCAAAATCTTCTAATCTTATATGCCTGGTGGAAGAAGATGCCGATGACTTGGGGAGCTACCAATTCCAGTGCCTTATTCGGGTAAGCACATATGTCAGTGGTCTTTTTACTTTGAGTTTGTTTACTTTTACCAATTTTATCTATTTTTATTTCAGTCCGTTGAGGTTGCAATGATCTAAAGGGAAAAGTATGATGTCTATTCTTAGTACCTGGCCACCGAGTCTAAATAAAAATTTGAGATAGAATCTATCAAGAAGTCCTCTTTTGAAGTCAGGAGAAGTCTGCTACTGTTTCCTTTAAATCTAAAAGTTTTGATGCCACGAGTAAGGTGGAGGATGCTGAGAAAGAAAAAGATAAAGCCGAATAAAACTTTAAACATGTCGTAGACTCCTTTAAGGTATTCGAGGCTACATGTATTGAAGTTTCTAGATAGACTGCGACTAATTAAGAGAAGTTTTCTAATATTGAGACCAAAATTTCCTTCTTAACACAAAGCTATGTCGTGGCCATGCAAAAACAAATGGTAGATGATCATGCCACAGACCTGAGGAAGGTTGTTAAATATGTCTTGTACTCTTTCAAGACTTTGAATGATTTTTGTCTTAGTCAAAACAAGGCCTATATTTATGGTTAGAAAGAAATGAGGCATATAGTTGCCACAACTTTATGAGGCCAAGGATGCTATATTTGCGTGGAAGTTATATGATGTCGAGCACACCTAATGTGAGGTTGAGTTGAAGGAAGATGAAGAGCAATGCGAGAAGGAAAGGAGGCGTCAGCTGCAACTCTGGAGGCTAGGGAGGTAGATACAAGTGTTGATGATGATGAAGAGTATGAAGAAGAGGAAGCCGACTCTTAGTTAGTCTCTGCAGACTTTTGTCTTATTTTTTATCATACTTGCAATTTTTTTATCTTGTCTATAATGAATAATTTCTATTCTACATAAATTGAAATTCTTTGATGAGGGCAATTTACTTCTGATTCCGTGGCTCCATCTATTCTTGTATGAATGTACTTCCCTTTCTTTACTTTTTGTTTGTTCTTTATCGTAGTGTAGCGAATTCATGTGTATCTCAGAACTTTGTTTTGTACTGAATTTGCTTAGCTTTACTTGTATTGCTTGTTTAAAATAATCGCGATTGTTAATAAATAGCTACTTTCCATATTGTCCGCGGATTTTTTCAACTTGTAATTAATTTTATTTTAATAATGGCCATAACCTCTTGGATGAAAAGCATGCACTTCAAATTATAGATTTGTTATTATAGCTTTTCTTGACTTGTATCTACCATAGTCTGATCATGATCTTGTTAGTGAGACCATTCGTGGTCATGGACTTAGTGATAGCTCATGCCCAAAGGCTTTGAATGAAACTCCATGGTCGTTGGGGTATTAGAAGTCCACCAAGGCCTTAGGCATGGAATTTCACCATGATAGGTTGCGGACTTTCTCTGTGGTCTTCTTTTCCATGATCTTTCATTTGTACCATGGTCTTACATCATTTGTTGTTTGTTTCTCCATTGGAAATAGTTCTCTGCCAGTGATGTTTAGGTCCCACTTTTTTTATAAGTGAGGGTGTGCTATACTGGAGCTTCCTTGAGTCTCTAGTGAAAAAGACTCACTCTTATCAGGGTACTGCAGTGTTGGAGGTTCCATTAAGACCCACTAGCATAGAGTTCTTGTCCTTCGGATCTCCATTGGGACTGAGTCTGATCCTTTTGACCAGAGTCTTATTCTTACGACTTAGGATTTATTAGTTGAGATGAAGTTGGATTCGTCTCTTAGCTCCTAGGTTTTTGGGCACCACTACCTTTGTGAACTTATAGGGTCCTATGCCATTTTTGGCCATTGTCTTCTCTTGTGATTTGGTAGTCCACGGCCTTTATAGATGTCTTGAGGTGTGTGATTGGTGGAAGATTTTCATAAAACATGTTGAGAAATATTTTAAAGGAATTCAGTCAAATTATTAACTTTTCATTGATATTAATTTTAAGAAGTACATAATTTGCTTTTATGGCATTACTATGGCCTTGTAATAATTATAACAGTGCAAAGTTAACAAAATCTACCTATACATATAACTATATTTATATGTTCTTAACTTCTTAGATCATGGTCATGACCTGTTCATCTCCTCAGCTATTTATGTGCTCAGTTGAAGATCGTGGCCTGAGTGAACCATTTTGGTATCCCTTATCTGAATAACCTCTCAACTTAGTTCTTCAGGCTAAGAAAGTCATTGTCCATGTGGCCATGATCATTATGGTATTCACACTACTTGCCCTCGTCTCACATGCCAGCAGGAGTTTTTTACTTCTCTGGCCATTTGACGAAGTTTTCTTCCTTAATGCTGTGAAAAATGGCCTCCAACTCACAGTTGAGTGGAGTGAAATATTTATACGGGTTCTCTAGATGAGCATCTTGCTTCCTCATCTCTGTCTCTGCCTCTCCTTTGAGGCCTCGAACTTTATCTTTTTCTCTTTAATGTCCTCGACCTTTATTATGTTGGTGAAGGATGTGAACTCTAGAATTAGGATTATTTAGACGAGGATATTGACCTGGCCGAGGAGAGTCGAATGTCCTTCGTAGAGGTGGTTAATTCATGCCACGAGGTGCATTATATCTTATGTTTGTTGGTTTCTTGAACTTCCCTCCATGTTGTCTTCTCTTTAAATGGTTAGTTCCTATATAATAATTTATTTTCTCTTAGATGATCAAAATATAATGATAAACCCAAGAGTCATAAAGAAACCAGAATAATGTACTGAGCAAATATTAACAATGGGATGATGCATGTCCTAATAAGGTTGCAGCCTTCAAGCCAAAAGTTCTCAAGTCATGGTTGTTTTCATTCATATAGTGTTTTCCACTATGATTGACATTGTGGCAATCCGGATATTCCTCTAGCACGGGCTGGCACCAAAATGGGAGTGAGAAAAAATGGAGAAATCTCTCTCTCGACGTGTGTGGGGATTTAAGGATAGAAATACTCTTTTCCCCACTCGCGCAATCTTCGCGGGATTCCACGGATATAAATTGGTCTCGCCAAAGGGTAGGAAAATGTATAAAATGGAGTCGCCATCCTATTTTGCTTAAAATATGCAAAATAATTTTGCGGTCCCTAAAAGAATGGAATCAAAAGACAAATTGATGCATACGAAACCAAATGTATTGAGGGTCTGGGGAGTAAGTTATTGAATTGGAAGGTGTTATCACCCATTCCGCCCTTTCGGTCTCTTGTGGGCTATAATAAAGTTCTCATTTTTCTCCAAGATGTGACTCATGTGCACAATGTGTGCGATATGGAAATAAATGAGGAAAATGAATCATCCTACTCATGTCATGGGAAGGACGGAGAGGAGTCATCCTAAGGAGTATATGAAAGAAATAGCATAATGAAAGATATGGTGTAAGCATGTATTAATATGCACAATAATACTAAATATGAAATATAAACAAAGTAACACAATGAACAAAATAGGAATCAAATTCTGATAATGACTTGGGATGCCTATGTAGCCATAATAGGCATATAAGTCCATGTAGTTCGATATATCACAAGGGTGAGGTTTAACCCCAAGACCCAAATTTAGGACTCCTCTTTAATTGTTTTTGAAGAAATGTGCTTAAGTGTAAAAGTGTAGAAAAGTGAGGAAATCCTAACTTTTGAGTTTGAAAATATATTATGTGAATACATACAATAAAAAGGATGTAAATTGACGTGAGATAATGGATTGAGTCTAAAAGATATCAAAAATTGAAACAAATTTAGTAAACAACACTAAATAAATGAATTAGAAAAGAGTAGAAGCAGACCTCCTAGAAGATTTTGCTACTAATTTTTGAAGGAGAATAAGCTGATTTTATGGTGGTATGATGATGAAATGGGGTTGAATTAAGTGGCAAAAGGTGGTATGAAAGTGAGGTAAAAAATGAAAGAAATGTAAGAAATTTGGATTTTTTTAATTGGGGCGCACTAATTTTGAGGGAATGTTAAGATTGTTGAAAAGGCGTCCTTGGGAATGAGGTCATGGCCTCCTTAAATAGTTAAAAATTAGGGTTAGAGGGGGTTATGATCAGCATAGGCCCTCGCTTGCTTATCATCATACCCCTAGCTTGCTGGCAAAGTAAAGTACACCCCTTCCTATAGGCAGGGGCTCTTGGGTGCCTATAGGAAATACAAAAAGGAAATTTTTCAAAAAATAGGCATAAAATGAAAATTTTAAGTTCGATTCATGCATGGCTAGGACAATTGGAAAGGATATTCATAGTCTTATAAAAATCTATAGTCCACTCCCACGTTCGAGAGTTGACTAAAGTCAAATGGGGCTCGAAAACACTTGATGGCATCTAGACATGGGTTCTTACGGTAAAAAGGCATTATGCGTGAGTTGTGAGGCCTATTCCCACATGGTATGGACTGTTGGAAAGGGTATTAAGATCCTATGAGAGTGCAATAAGATTCTCTCAGGTTGGCGGGCCGACCAAAGTAAAACTGGGCTCCGGAGCGCTCAACGGCCTCAAGATTAGGGTTAGAGTAAAAAGGTGAGTATGCGCGAGTCGTGAGGCCAATTAATTCATAATAGGACTATTGGAAAGGTTATTAGAAAACCTATAAGAATGCACTGAGATTCACTTAGGTTGGAGAGTTGACCAAAGTCAAACGAGTGTCGAGAGTGCCAGGTGGCCTCTAGATCAGGGTTTGGGATAGAACCTAGGGAGAAATGTTTTGAAACTAAGCATGTCTTTAGAGGGTAATAGGATGGGGTGTCTATAGATCCCATCAATAGGCGAGCTTGGAATAAGGGAAGGTCGTAAAAAAATATACACCTTATTGACGTTTAAAAGTTTTAGATGGTCGAGGTTTCTACTAAGGGTTTGAAGGTGACTAATTTAAAGGGTTGAGGTAGATTTCATGGACTTGGGTTTATAGACTTGAGATGACCGATTCAGAGGGTAAAAGTCAATTTTGGGGACCTATGTCAATTCTGTGAACCTAAAGAGTTTAATTGTTCAATTTAGAGAGTCGAGGTCACTTTTGTGGACCTAGTCAATTCCACAAACCTAAATAGTTGAGATGACCAGTTCAGAGGGTCGAGGTCGATTATGTGGACCTAGGTATTTGAAGCGATCGACTCAGAGAGTCGAGGTCAATTATGCGAACATAAAGAGTTGAAATGACTAATTCAGAGTGTCGAGGTCTATTTTGTGGATCTAAAAAGTTTAGATGACTAATTCAGAGGGTCGAGGTTGATTTTACAAACCTAGTTCAATTATGTGGATCTAAATAGTTGAGATGACTGATTTAGAGAGTTGAGATCTCTTTTGCGGGCCTAAAGAGTTGAGATGATTGATTCAGAGGGTTGAGGTTGATTATGTGGACCTAAGGATTTGAGGTGATCGATTCATAGGGTCGAGGTCAATTCTATGAACCTAAGTAGATTATGTTGACCTAAGGAGTTGAGAGGATCGATTAAGAGGTTCAATGTCAATCATGTGGACCTAGGTCAATTCTATGGACCGAAAGAATTATTATGATCAATTCAGAGGGACGAGGTCAATTCTGAAGACCTAGGAATTTGAGGTGATCTATTTAGAGGATCGAAGTCGATTATGTGGACCTAAAGAGTTTTATCGATGGAGGATGCTCTTTAATTCTGATTCAGGTGGGGAGGGTGTTGGTGTCGTGAGTGCTAGCGAACTTTGATTTTAGTCCCACTAGGGAGTACGCTGATGATGAGGAGTAGCGATGATGTCCATTTTTGGTTCTTTACTTTCGAGATTTTCGCGTAGATCCTTCGTTGTGACTAGGGGATCTTGGCATTGGCGATGTTAGTGACTTTTCTTTGTATCTAAAATAAGACTCAAAAGTCTAAAATGTTGTATTTTTTATTATCTTGATTTAGTGGCTTACTATACATGTACTTTAATTTTCGAGCTGAGGTTTATTTTTTTTTAAACGTAGGAAAATGTATTTTTTAGAATTTTTTGAATCGATTTTTGCCATATTTGAATAGAGGCTTGGTTACAAAGAGATTACTTTTGAGGGGACTTATTTTGAAATAAAAAGGGTTAGAAGAGAAAATGAGGGCTTCCCAAAATAGGGTGTGACTAGCATATCCCCTGACCTACTTATCGGCTTGTTAGCTCAGGGACATTGCTTTTTAATCTTTTTAGCGCTCTTTTTTCATTCTTGGTAATTGGATTTTTCCAGAACCATAGCTAGTTTGGTTGGTCTTATGGATGAGGAGATAGAAAGCTTGATGTCAAGTGGATCTAGTCGCATTGATAATGGCTTCACTAGTACTATGGCCCTGGGGTTGATTGCTAGGCTTCTTTTAGTGACTGTGATATGAAGTTAGACCCTCAGGTGGCTACGATAGTGTTGTGGATGTCTCATCATTATAATCCGATAGATAAAGACTCTGAATGGGCTAGATGACTGGAAAGAAGGTCGGGTTAATTTTTTGTGGGGGAGGCCTGTGACGCTGTTCATGTGGTTGTTTAAGACACTATGCCTGGAATCCCCTCCTGAGTACCATCTAACGGGAATTCCTAACGGACATCGTATCTTGTTGAAACGAGATAAGATCTTGCTCGAACGACACCGTTTATCGTTCGAATGAGCTGTTTAATTCTAACACGTCACCGCCTTAAATATTATTATATAAAAGGCGTCAGACTTTGTTATTTCGTGTGGAGAAAACACGGGTTTTAACATATTACAATTTTAGTGTTTTTTGATTTATTCTCCATCTTTTTTAGGGTTCAAAACTTTGTTTTTACAATTCACAAATCCCAGACTTTTTGTGTGAGTTATTTGTGGAACCCAAAGCATAGTTTTGCTGTTGAATCTAGGTACCTTGGAAAAGTACTGGGCTGACCATAGGTGCCACTTGTGGGAGGTACTGTGCTGATTGACTGCGTGTCCTAGGGAGTGTTGTGGGGTTCCTGGGCTAACGACTACGAACCGACACCTGCGGGTATTTCGTAAGTTTGTAATTTGATTGTAAATAGTTCCTTTACAAATTATAGTGGAAATACAAGGTTTTTCCCTGCGAAGATTTTTTTCTTGAAATCTGTATTTGTCAGCTTATTCATTGCTTGATTTAATCTGAGATTTGAATTGACACATAGATGCATGATTAGGGTCTTTTCAAATTGGTATTTAGTTTGAGCAATTTTAGACATCCAATTAAACAAGTTTAAGTTGGAAATTGCGAATATCTTTGAATCACTATCACATACGACATCTTTTCAAATTGGTGTTAGAGGCTATTGCACTAATTTGCTATGTAGATCCTGTAGTGCAATTTTTTCTGTAGTTATTTGCGTTCCTCTCCTGATTTGTTTTCTCGATGGATTGGAATACTGTTAATATTATTAGTCGTGATGAGTTTGATAAAGTTCACGACCGTGCGGAAAAATTAACTCTATTGAATTTGAAACTTTGCAAAAGAATTAAAATTTTGGAAGAAGAAAACTATCTTTTTAAAAATAAGTTTGAATATTTATAAATGTTTCAAACTCAAAGAGATATTTGTCGTGAACACTCCTAGTTTTAGAAAAATAATTGGAGGACTTAAAAAATTTTAGGGTTCCTGTTTGTGTCATTGAGGATAAAAAATTAATCGATGATTTTATACCACATGAAGAGACTCTTAGGGATAAATTTCTTTTAATTGAGGATGAGAAAAATAAAATATTAAGTTTAATTGATAATTTTAAAAAGAAATCCCTATCTTTGGAAGTCTGATTCTTTGCTTGAATCTAATATTTTGAAGTTGAAAAAATGATTTAAACGATTCAAGTAGGTTTAATAGTGATTGTAATGGCTCGTTATGTTCTAATGCTTCCGTTGCTAAAGCCCAAACCATTATTTATTTTAGAGGGTCAACTATTCCTAAGCATGTTAGAAAAGGTCAACCCAAATGTGTCGTTCCACCCGTTTACATTTGTTCACATTGTGGTAGAAAAGGATACCTTAGGAATTTCTATTTTGATCTTTGAAGAGGTCCTAGGAATTCTATGTCTAGTATTTTTTTGGTTCCCAAAAACTCGTGTCGACGTGTCACATCTGTTTGGGTTAGGAAATCACTTTTGGATATGCTACACTTTAGATGTTTTGAGACTCACATGCTTGCACATGATTCATCACTTGCTATTTCATATCATTGATTGCTTGCATGATTTTTGGCATACACTAGTTGTGGTTTCATGATATATATTTTCTAGTGTGTTGACATGTACTTTTTGTATTGGATTTTGTGTGAAAAATTTTGAAAAAGTCAAAAAGATTTTATTTTGATAAAAATTTTAAAAAATCCAAAAAGAGTTTTGTATTTTTTTTGCACATTATATGAATTGACATTTAGGATGACCAAGTCACAAGATCATGCCATATCCATATGACTATTTGATAGCGTTTTGAGACAATATGTTATGGCATTCATGTGCTTTATTGTGTTTGGATTCATTAAGATGTAATTAAGTGTTATTACCTACATGATTGACTCATTATTTATTTTGATGCACACGAGCACGAATTTGTTTTAATATTGTTCTTGTCTAATCACACGTTGGTTATATGTTTTCATCTCAATTATGTCTATTAAAACGAACCAAATGCGATAAAATAAGATAATAAAAGGTGTGCATGTTTTAAACCGTTTGCCATGAGTTTCTGTGAATTTTAAAAATGGTGAAGGGCTATGAAAGGTTCACATATATCCTTTGTGATTAAACCATTATTTAATTGGACCTAAAAATTGAGATATTTTAATTATCCAGGGTCCAAAAAGGTTTAAAAGAGCCCGAAAAAATTTAAACGCAATAAAAAGAAATTAATTGCAAAAAGGGGCCATTAGGTTTATTCATAAATTCTCCAATGTTTGAGACCTCAAAAAGAAAATATATATGAGGGAGTTTGGTTCGAGAATTAAAACGGCTTTGCACGTCCTTAAAAAGTCTTGAAAAAGCGTTGAAAAGTTTTTAGACTTTCATTTGTAGATTTTGATTTAAGACGATGTCATCAAAATTCAACACTTTTACACGTAAGGATGATTTTCATGCTCATTCGTTAGGAATACACAATATGCATCGTGCACATATGACGTGATTGAGTTTTATTTCCTATCTAATTTATTCACACCCATTCATACCATTTCCACGATTTGGTTATCTTAGTATGAATTCATGGTGTGAGTTTGTAACACTTTTGTATAAAAAAATTGAAAAATCAAAAATAGTTTGTGAAGTTTTTTTGAGCATATCCGGCATTGAGCACATATGTGTGATTTGTTTGGCTTGTTTACAGTGACACCCCAATTTGATTTATTTGGTTTATTCTTTTTCTTGTCCATTTCGGACAAATAAAAAAGGGGAGAATGAATAATGATATTATGGGGGAGTTTAAGTATGGGGGAGATTTGATTATGCTTACATGTTTTATGTTTTTATCATTTCAAACTCGATACATCACGAGGTTTTTATTTTGTCTCATGTGTGTAGGTACAATTGAAGATTTTTGGATTGCACACCCTCATGATGACAAAGAATGTTTGAAGTTTGTTGAAGATTGAAAATTTTTAAATACTTGTCATTTACCTATTCAGTTTGGGTTCATGGATTTGTATAGGTCATATTTTGATTGATAATTCGGATATTTTTATTTTGTACTGGCATAGACATAGGGTGAGATTTGTAAGGAAATTTTTGCCCGTTATCAATTTATATGTCGTATACCGCTGCACCGTCTAAGAAGTTCAAGATCACATTCATATCAAGACATATCCGAATAATCAAGGTTCATCGTCAAATAATCTCCGTAAGGTTAATTTTATTAAGGTTACGTTTTAGAGTACCTTAATAATGCACTTAGAGTAATGGTATTTTTTTTCATAAAATATTTTCTAAGTGCTGGAGCAGAGCTTTAAATGTTTTTATTAATTTTTTTTTGAATTCGTTATATCTAAAGATTTTGTTTCGGACTCCTTTCTGTAGAAAAATCATTACTGATTTAAAAAAATCAAAAAAATAAGAAACTGCGGCCACACGTTTGTATCAAAATTATCTACAAAGATGGCCTAAAATCTCATTTGATAGATCGTTCGAACGACATCAAATCTCGTTCAAACGAAATGGGATCTCATTCGAACGACGCACCGACTTAGATTTTCTATATAAGCGCGTTAAACAAGGCGTATTTCTTGAAGAAGTCCCAGCGTTTTACAGAACAGAAAAACTGAGATTCGCATAATCCTTTTGGCTTCTTCCATCAGGGTTTAATTCCTTTTTTCTTTTTCAATTCACAAATTCCAATATCTTTATGTGAATTGTTTTGGAACCCAAAGAACATACTTTGCTATTGTTCATCCTTTGTGGGGAGATCTCTACAACCAAGAGCTGCGTACTATTGTGGAGTGAGTCACTACGAAGTTTATGACTGCGTGTCATTGAGGATCTTCTGCATGTTAATTCTATGTTTAAGATTGTGTGTCTAGACTGCGTGTCCTTGTGGTATAGCTGCGTGTGAACCATTGCTGATTTCTAGCCGATGCTTTAAAGGTTTAACGAAGATACCGTGCGTTACACTTGTGCGCGATTATCAGGTTGTATGTAAGTCAATGGTCTTGTAAACTGGTATTTCATACGAGCTTTACAATAGGCATAATTGGACCTATACAAAATAGGCATTCGAGTATATAAGTTCTCGTTTTGAAACATTGTGACAAACTTTCAAAAATCAGATTTTTTCAAACACAAATCAATATCACACAAGTTTGCCGAAAATAGAAATACGCGATAAATTAGTGTAACCTTCTCTGATACGAATTTGAGAATACAAAATATTAATTGCCTCTATGGTTTTCAGAAATTCCCTAATTTTAAACCAATTTTAGTTCATCCCTAAAATATGCAACTACGTGTTAAAACAAATCAAGTAAGCATGCGACACAATATTCAGGAAAAATCCCCGAAGGGCAAAACCTTTATTTCTGAAACTTTGACAAGTTTACAAGACCATTGACTTACATACAACCTGATAATCTCCCACAAGTGTAACGCACAGTGTCTTCATCAAACCTTCAAAGCATCGGTTAGAAATCAGCAATGGTTCACACGCAGCTATACCACAAGGACACGCATTCCAGACTCGTAGTCTTCAATAAAGAATTAACATGCAGAAGATGATCAATGACACGCGGTCATAAACTTCATAGAGACTCACTCCACAATATCACGCAGCTCTCGGTTGTAGAGATCTCCCAAAGTTCTAGAAATAAAGGTTTTGCCCTTCGAGGATTTTTCCTGAATTTTGTGTCACATGCTTACTTGATTTGTTTTGACACGTAGTTGCATATTTTAGGGATGAACTAAAATTAGTTTAAAATTAGGGAATTTGTAAAAACCACAGAGGTAATTAATATTTTGCATTCTCAATTACCAGTATGTGCAGTTCGTTGACCTTCGCCAGACCTTTTTCTATTTTCCATGGTGGTACTGCGCCAAGTGGGATGGGAGAAGATCATTTTTACCTAAATAATCAACTTCTTTCTCATGGAGAACTGGGATGAGTCACTGAGAATGATCTTGAGGACCTTGTGTTAGCACCGTTAACTATCTACCCATTCATCTCAATCTGTTGGGGAGGCGGGATTCATATTTGGAGATTATTTGGAGTGGATGTGGAAGCGGATGTTCATGAAGATCTGTGTTGAGGAGACTGGATAAAGGTGGCTTGTGATGTTTGACATTTTCGAAGAATGTGTCGTGGTTTCATCTAAGATGATTAAGGCATATCACTGCATGGAGAGAATACGGAATCGTAACCAGGATTGGAATTCTTAAGGTCCTTCGGAGACAAAAAACAACAATGAGGTGGGTCTGTCTGATAGTTGAAAGTCAGTTTTGAATATGAGGAAGGTATTGGTAATATGTGGTTTTGTTGTATAGGTTAGGTTTGAGGTGTTTGGTTTGTGAAGCTTGTAAGAGTGTTGATTGTTTTTCATTCTTATTGCTAATGTTCCATGTTCTTGTCATATTTTGTTTTTTAATAAATTATAATGATGATTTCGATGCATTTTGTCGTGACTTTAATGAATTCTTTTTGTTTGAATTATTTATACCGATATCTAAGGCATACATAATTCTTTTGTTCTTTTAAATGACGAGGGATACTATCATTATAGGAGGGAGAAAAGAGTAGCATTTTCTAAAAGAGAAAGGACCGTGACCATAGGTGCCTTAAGGGCTGACTATGTACCTCTGTGGGGGTTTAAAAATTGTGAGCTTATTTTTTTTTAAAGTCAATTTTTGAAAATATTAGGTCCTACGTATTTCTGAGTAGAGATGAAGGAGAGATTTCTTTTACAGAATAGCAGGGAGGTGAGAAGAGTCGTATCGTAACTAGAGTTCAAACTATGGGTAAAATTTCTTAAGACAGTCCAAATTGGATGGTGCACCATTTCCTCTCTATCGAGGTCTACAAGCATAGCGGTTCCACCTGACATGATATTCTTTACGATATAGGGGCTGCACTAGTTGGTCTTGAACTTTCCTCACGGATCCCATTCATATTTCATTATTTCCTTGAGGGCACAATCTCCTTCTTAGACACCGTGGCCCTTAATCTTTTTATTAAATGATCGTACGAGACAGATATGGTACCCTTGTATATGATATAAGGAATTTAACCTCTTATCATCTAAGAGCACAAGTTCATGATAGGTTTTGCTGCCAATCTTCTTCATTGACTTGACTTTCGATCACAACCTGTAGGGAAGGTATTTCAAGCTCGATAGGTAGGAATGCATTAATGCCATATACCAAAGATTATGGAGTAGCCTCAGTGGGTGTTATGATAGAGGTATGGTAAACCCAGAGGGGGTATGGCATCCGATCGACCCAGCCTCTCCAACTTTCAATCATCTTGCTAATGATGGTCTTGAGGCTTTTGATAGCCGCTTCGATAGCCCCATTGGTTTGTGATCGGTAAGGGGAGGATTATGATTTTGGATTATGTACTCATCAACTAGTTCTGTGACTTCAGCTTTAAAATGGAACCCGTTGTCTGATACTAGCTCATGAGGAACTTCCTAGAGGCAGATGATGTTCTTTTGAATAAATTTAGCTATTTCTTTGCATTCAACACCGTATATGACTCGTTATTGACCCATTTCATAAAGTAGTCAATGGCAACCAGGATAAATTCATGCCCGTTTAATTCCTTAGGAGTGACTTTCTCGATAATGTCTATGCCCCAGGTGGAGAAGCACCAGGGAGATGTAATGTTATACTACTCTCGAGGAGGAAAGTGTTGAAGGTTGGAAAACCATTAGCATTTAAGGCATTTTTTAACGTGAGCAGCACTGTCTTAAACTATGGTGATTCGGTAATATCCTTGACGGATAATCTTCTTGGCAAGAATATGTCCATTCATGTGGGGTCCACATTACCTACTATGGATTTTTTATATCATGTCTTTGATCCCAGCCCCTGTTATGCAAATGGGTTCCAATGAAATTCCTTTTAAAGAGTACATTATCGCAAATGATATACTGAGAAACCAACATGTGAAGGGTTGCACAATCTTTTTTTTCAGCATCTCTAGGTTACTTACCATGCTTAAGGAGGTGCCAAATGTCATAATACCATAGTTACTATGTCTGAATCTTCTTCTGTAAAGAGCATAATATGGTAGCAGTGGGTGGGTGTTGCCTATTTCTTGACTGTAAAGGGGGCCATTGTTATCCCCTCAAACATGTCGACCATGAAGGCTAAGCTTTCCAGTGCGTCGGCTAGGTTGTACCTTGAATTAAGAAGGTAGTGTAAGGTGACATATTCAAACTAAGAAGCAAGCTCGTCGAGGTGAGTATGGAAGGGTACAAGCTTCTCATCATTGATTTTCATTTTTTGAGGATTTTCCCCACAATGAGAGATGAATCTCAAAAGACATCAATGCGCTTGATTCCTAATTTGAGGGAGATCTTTAGCCCTATGGTGCATGCCTCATATTTCATCGTGTTGTTGGTGAAAAGGAAGTAAAATTTGATGGCAATGGAAGTATGAGAATCATCGAGGATGATCAAAAGTATCCTAATATTGAGATCCTCGTCAAAGAACATCTGACATCTGAGATCCTCGTGAGAGGTGTGGAGAATGTCTTCATCTAGGAATTTAGTAATCCAAACCTCAGTTCCTTCCAAGGGATTATCAATAAGGTAATAAAAAATGCCTCTTCCTTTCATAGACTTCTACATGGCATATGTGATGTCAAATTCAACCAGTGAGATATGCGGCTAGAATGGGCAGGTTTTTCTAATAAGTAGTTCATTGTATCTAGTCGGGACACCAATTTAATAGGGAATTCAAGCATATAGTATCGGATCTTCTACATTACCCAGACTAAGGTGACACATGCCTTTTCCAATGCAATGTAGTTTACCTCATACCTAACTAGCTTTAGACTAACGTAATAGTAATAGATGGCTCTCTCTTTGCGAGATTCTTCGATGTATTAGGATAGTATAACCACTGTTGCGGTGTCTATGATAGTGAGATATAAGAGGAGGGGGATACTTTACTATGGAGTCATGAGCACTGGAAGTTGGGTGAGTTAATGTTTGATCTGATCGAAGGCTTCCTGACATACCTAGTCCCAGACTTTAGTTGAGTCCTTCCGAAAAATATTGAAAATGGCCTCGTAGATAAAGGCCAATTGACTAATGAACCAACTGATGTATTGGAGCATACCCTATAATCCACGAACTTCTTTCTCAGTTCGAGTAGGTGGCATCTCAAGTATTACTTTTAGCTTGGCAGGGTCTGCCTCGGTCCTTTTTTTGCTGACCATGAACCCAAGAAGTTTACCCTTGCGACACCAAAGATGCATTTATAGGGGTTGATTTGCACCTAGTATTGTTGCAACCACTCGAAGAATTTTCTCAGGGCAGGAATGTGACCTTCTCGGGTCTTGGGCTTGTTGATCATGTCATCATCATAAACTTCGACCTCCTTTTGGATAAGGTCATGTAGAATGGTTGTATCGAATTTTTATTAGTTTGCCCCAGCATTCTTGAGACTCAAAGGCGTGGCGGTATAACAAGAAGTTCCTTAGGGGGTGATGAAGGTGGTCTTTTCCTGATGGTTGGGATGCATCTTAATCTGATTGTACCTGGCGAAACCATCAAAAAATTACTTGAGGGAATGACTAGCAGCGTTGTCGATGTTAGGTAGAGGATAATTATCCGTCGAGGATGCCTTGTGTAAATCTAAATAGTTGACGCACATGCGAACTTTTCCTCCCAATTTCGGCATGGGGACTATGTTTGCAAGCTATGTAGGATATTCGACCATGAGAATGAGGCCTACGTTTAATTATTTCACCACTTCATCTTTGACTTTGAGGGACCACTTTGTCCGCATCTTTCTCAATTTTTGCCTGACAAGTTTGCTTTCTGGGAAGGTAGGGATCTTGGGTTGTGATATTTCTGGGTCAATACCAAGAATGTCTTCGTAAGACCATGCGAAGTTGTCTACAAACTCTTTCAAAATATCTTCGAATTGCGGCCTCTCATTCTCGTTAAGGTTGGACCATACTAATCTCGTGCGGATTTCTATGAGAACTGTGATTGATAACAATAGTCTCTTCATTATTAGTTTGAAGGAAATTATGTTGTTTAGTTTTTTCCTTATTGCTATCAGTTAAGAATTGTTCATTTATTAAATTATCTTCATTAATAGTTTGATTAGCATCAAGGCAATTAATATAAGGCATAACAAGATACTCAAAATTATCATTTATTTCATTGCAAATATTTTTAGGAAATAAAGCAGTGAGAACCTCAACAAAGGAGGCCTCGTTCACAATTACATCAAAAGTTAAAGAAAAATCTGTGGGTTCAGGAGTATATTAGAGGAGATGAACAACGGGGTTTAGGTGGACTTCTGCAGGCTTAACAGGGATAGCATGTCAGTTGAGGAGTGGTGCATTAATAATGGTGATATTCTTGGATGGGTCAAACGGCTCGACTTCCAGGTGGATCATGCAGAGATATAGACCTAGTGTATTCAAGTCAATTCGCTCATCGGTATCATTGACCTCAAAATTCTCGGTGCTTTCCACAGCTCTAATAGTCAAAGGTTCCACCTCAGGCTTCTTTCCTTCATCCCAAGTGACTTCATCTTCGAAGAAGATCTCCATTATGGGTTTCATTTTTTTCTCCACAGGGTTCGGGGAATTTGTAAAAAGGGAAGCCTCCAACTTTTGGTTCATTGATTGAGTTATTAAAGTCGTCAGCCCATCCGGTGGCAACGATGTCATCTTTCCAAGAAAAGTCATTGCATTCCACAACCTCCTTGGCTTTGTCATATTATTCTTCCCATTCAGCAAAGGAGTGTTGGGAGGAAGGGACTAAACGCCCTTAGGGTTTCAAAATCAAGACAACTCGGAGACACAGCATACTTCTCATTCCATAACAAATACAACAGATATAACCTGCACAATCTCATCTAAACTGAACTCTTTTGCGGGTACAAACCATTCATCGAATTGTCAAGCCAACTTATGGGCTTCCATGAACAAGGCACCGATGTTGTTCATTCTTGAGGGAAATTTTAGCCCAAATTTCTTAAGCTAATTTAAAATCGTAGGCAGTTTTATGCCTCCCCTTCTGAATGGATACAAACAGAAGAATAGGACCTGGTAAGGAGTTTTAGAGCTTGGTCGGTAGGATTCTCGAGATGTAGGAGAAAGGAAGGACAGACTTTGAGGGGTTTAAGATAGGAATACATGTGGGCGTAGTCAATATAGTTCACTGAGATCTTAACCTGGGGTAACACCCCGTGACTTTTTAGCCGTAAAAATTTTTGTTAAACTAAATTTTTCAGAAAAATAATTTTTGGAATTTATTTAATTTTGGTATGTAAAAATGTTCGTTTTTATATGTAAAAATAAGTTTTGAGTGGAATTTAAATTAAGATTAAAATTTGGAAATTATAACTTTTTATATAAAAATCGGGAGAGTATCAGACCTAAGGAGGATCAGAAATTTGACTTCTAGATCTCCAAAACGTGATGTAGACGAACTTAACGATATCCGATCAATTTGATTTTTCTTACACGACTTTGTCTCGCCATCAGTTAGAACATATCCAAAATTCAAGGAAATTCGACGGTCCAAACTCTAAAACGTAATACAGACGACCTTAACGACATCCAATCGAGCTGATTTTTTGGCAACAACTTCGGCTCGCCCTCAACTACAACATATCAAAATTTCAGCGAATTTCGACAGACCGATCATCCGAAATGTATTTTTGTGTGTTTGTGTTTGATTAGGACTCTTTCTTTGAATCCTTTATATAATGGATGGGTTTAGAGTTTTTAAAACACTTTTAACCCTTCTCAAAAAGCAATATCCTCCCAAACTATTGTCTCCTCTCATCTACAAAATTTAAACCCGATTTAAATCAAGTTTTAACCCATGTTTTGAAGATCTAAACCAAATTTTCTCAAGAACATACAAGAACGGGTCTTTACTATTTTCGCAAGAGGAACGCATCCATGTAATTACATTTTCAAGATGACTTATTTACATGCATGAATACTTCTATTGTTCACCTTTAGTATTATGCATTTTAAATGTTGCCTAAACACTAATAATCATTATTTTCTTAAAATAAATTAGAGATGCTAATTAGGGAAAGTGAAACTAAAGTTGGGGTTGTTTTTATTCCAATCGTTAATACGAATTAAGATTCAAAACTCTCACATGCTTAGATTAGAGGTTGGTATTACACTAGAATTGTGGGGTGTTTCGCATTTTAATATTAAAAATACGAATTAGTAATAATGTTTCGATTATGTGTAGAGTGTAGATGAATTCATATATGTAAAATATTGTGAATATGCATGTTAAAATGATATATTGTATTAACCGATAGCAATTATCACGTGAACAAAAATCTGGGAAATTTGGTAAATTGTGTGACTTTTAACATACTTGTTTAATTATATAAAAATTAAACGGACGTATGTTAATTGGATTGGAATATTGGAATTTAATTGTAAGAACTGTGTTACAATTGGAAAAGTATTCCTTATGTGATCGTTAATTGTGTTAATCTTCGACACCACAGGGATGACGGGATTATTGGGGTAGCTATACTTTCATCTTATTTTAGGTTGCTTTATAGGTATGGGACTAGTAGGTGGGTCTTTGTTGTTGTTAACTCTATCTAGGTATGGTACTAGTGAGTGTAGAATTTTTACGACTGAGTATTTCCAGGGTGGGGATAAGTAGTTCACTTTTCTGTTGTTCCGTTAGCCTAGGTGCGAGACTAGGTGGTAATTGTCGGTAGGTATTCTTTCTAAATAATAGGCTAGGATCTACTTGTGTTTTGGAGACGATGGGTGGTTTGAGGATTTATGCTCAATTAAAGGGTGGGGCTAATAGAAAATAATGAGAACTTGAGAAAATTGAGAATTAATGCCTAAGATAATAAAAGAGTATCAAAATGAATTTTCATCGCGAGTATGTGCAGGGTTATAAGGGGAGAACTGGTTATAGCGACATGGGTGTGTGTTGGCATCACGAGTATGTGCAAGGCAAATAAAATTGGGCTAACTGATTATAGTGATGTGTCGTGTGTGGAACCTCACGAGTATGTACAGTGCTAACGAAATTGGGCGAATTAACTATAGTGAGGGGAATGTGTGTATGGTGTAGAACTTAAGCGTGTTGGGAGTATGTGCAGGACACGTAATAGGGTAAACTGGCTATACTGGTGTCGCACTAATAAAACTGATTACATTAATTAAATTAATAATTGTGAATGTATAATGGGATGTTGTAATATCATAATTGAACTTGAACATTAGGGTGGCTTAGTTAGGTTGGTAGATAGTCGTAGTTTATTGTTGCTCGCGTGTTAATATATATCTTGTTTAATTTAAATACTATATTACGATATTGATTATGTAAAATGCTACTGTCTGGGTTTACAGACCCTAATTGGGAGTAGTAGCTAGTATTCATGAGGTGGTCTCTGACCCATTGCATTGACTAATATTTCAGGTATAGTGCTAGAGTAGCTGTACATGATGGATAAGAGATTTTTGGAGTGCAGCTGGAGATTTATTTTAATTCTTTATAAATTTATATTTATTTCATTTCGTCGTTTATTCATGAGATAGTTATTTATGGATTTTGGTGGGCCATTTAGGTCCACAGTTGTTTATGGTTTTTAGTCAGAATTTATAGTTGGATTATTTGTTTAGATTTTTATTCCATTGTTTGGAGTTGGACTTTATTTTGGAGTTAGCATGGTGATGGATTTTATTTGCGTGGATGTTATATTCATTGGATTTATTCAAATTATATATTATGGAATAAGTTTTTATCGTCTCATATTTCTGTCACTTACTAAAAATGGTATTTTATTTAATGACTCCCAGCGTAGTTTAGCATAGGCCGATGCCAGAATGCATGGGGTGTTACACTGGTCGAACCTTTTAGACAATAATAAAAGGTCTTCTTTGACCTTGCTCAATTATTAGGATCAATTGGCGCTGGTAGATTACCTCCTGGATGGACAAGATTCGGTATAGATAGTTGAACTGGCGACGGCCCATTGGCCGATGGGGAATGTGGGACATGTTGTTACTCTTCTAGAACCCGCACTAGTTTTGGAGTTGGAGGACCTATAGAATGGGGGAGAGGATTATGGGTTCGATAGCCTCATGAGTCTGAACTCGATGTCGTTTTATTTTTAAACTTCTGCCAAAAGGTTGTCGATCGTGGCACTGGGCAAGGACTTCCATCAGATCTGGATGGGCATTTTCAGTCTGGTCAATGTTGTCCATGAACAACCTTCGAAGGGATTGCTCGAATTCTGTAGAAGCAACAGAGAACATAGTGGAGCTTCGGGGTGTCTTGATAGAAAACCTAAGACAAGCCAAAATTAGGGTATGCAATCTCACGTGAGAGGAAAAAAATGATTTTTGCATTAATTTTAAGGCAAAAAGGAATATTTCTAATATATACATCTTTTTCTTTTTTATTTGAAAAAGAGAGAAATGTTTTTGGTGTTTTTTAAAAGGGGAAAAGGGAAGATCCTCAGCATAGTTATTATTATTAGGTTCCACTTGAATTATGTTCTGCTTAGGGTGCAAGTGAAATGTCGGACAAGACCCGTGTGAAAAAAATTGGGTACGCGATGAAAAACATAGTTTGACCTTTTTTCATTCTTCCGGACATAGTCCCGTATTAAAAACAGATGAAATAGGGCAGAATTTCGGATGGTAAGGCGACCCGGAATTTTGATAGAGTTTTTCATTTGAACTGAAAGACTAGGTATGAGCGTCCTAGGGCATGGGTTAGTGGAAAGGTTCCCCACTTGGGAATGACTTCTATGATATACCTATTGACTTTAAGGGCAGTCATTCATCGGTACATGTAGAAAATCCATATGATATACCTGAGTGTACTTAAATTTTCTCACAATATACCTCGTGGAGGCAGTACGTGTGAGAAAAAATATGATATACTCGTTATACCTCCCATTGTGAGTTTGTTCAAGCGGTACGATGCGGGGGAACCTTTCGATATAAGTCGAAGGTACTAGGCTAATGGAAGGTGGGAATCATAGCTCTTAGGTTAATCGCATCCTGCAGGACTGTACCCATCACGAAGTGACCCCCAGTACAGGATCAAATTTTGGTCAACATTGTAGTGCTCAAGTGAGGTAGTGTTTAAGAATGCATGGGTCTTAATTAGCATTTTATGGAAAGTTTTATATATGCTAAGAAATAAATACTACCACTATGAGGGAAAACATAAAATATACAAGTAGCATCGGAAGTAAAACTAGAGAATATGTGCATAAAATATGGAGTCTATACAAAGCATGATGGCATATAAAAAGTGTGAGGCATGTGAATATACACAAGTCAATTGGAAATATCTACAAAGTGAGAGTGTCTTGTGAATATGAGTGGGTGAAAGTGTGTGCTGGTGAGACTAAGCATGAATATCAACAAGGGGTGTGTGAAACATGTGAGTAAGTGTAAAGCTCTTTACGAGTGAGAAGAATGTGAGAGTGTGTGATAATGTGACTAAGGATGGATATCTACAAGTGGTGTGGATCACATGGCATCGTCAGTAAGTGGAGTGAAACATGGTGACTGTATACAAATGAGTAAAGCATAAAGCATGTGATAGGAAGATGGTATATACATGTGAAGAGAAAAAAAGCATAGTATAGAGAGGGATATAAACATCATGATATGAACAAAGCATATATACAATATGTAAGAATGAGAGTAAGAAGAATATATAAGTAGAGTTATAAAAGAAACAAAATCCATGTGAAGAAGAGTCTATTCATCTAAAAAATAGTCCTCAGTGGAGTCGCTACTATAGCCATTCGAAGATTCCTCTGATGCATGTGGGTACCGAAATGGGAGAGAGAGAAAATACAAAAATATCTCTCTCTCAGCATTTGTGGGGATTCGAGGATTGGAATCCTCTTTCCTCCACTCTTGCAGTCTTTACGAGCTACCACATATATAAATTGGTCGTCGTCAAAGGGGAGGAAAATGTAGAAAATGGAGTCTCCAGCCTATTTTGCTCAAAACAAGCAAAAGAATGTAGTTGTCTCAGAAAGAACGACATCAAAAGACAGAATAATGCATACAAAACGAAATATATCGAGGGTTCGGGGACTAAGTTAAGGAATGGAAAGGTCTTAGGCACCCATTCAGGCCTTCCGGTCTCTCATGGGATATAATAATGTTCTCCCTTTTCTCCAAGATGTGACTTATGTGTACAATATGTGCGATGTGGAAATAAATAAGTAAAACTAATCAACCTACTCGTGCCATGGGAAGGAGGGAGAGGAGTCATCCTAAGGAGTATTTGAATGAAAGAGAATAATGGAAAATATGGTGTTAGTGTCCATCGAATCAAAATTCACTATGATAAAGTGAACGTGCATATCAGGTGAGAATACTAACATGTAGGCATGTGAATACATATGAGAAAGTGAACATCCATGGTGTTAGTGTCCACCGAATCAAGGGTCACTATGAGGAAATCCTACTTTTGGAGGTAGACCCTCATTTTTATCTTTTTTAATTTTATGAAAATATATTATGTGAATACTAGTAATTAAAAAGGACGTTAATTGATGTTAGATAATGGAGTAAGAATAAAAGATATCTAAAATTTAAATAAAGTAAATAAACAACAATAAATAAATGAATTAGAAAATAGTAGGACTAGCCCGCCTAAAAGATTTTTTATTGATTTTTGAAGTACAATAGGTTGATTTTATGATGGTAAGATGATTGTAAAATGGGGATGAGGTAAGTGAAAAAAGGTAGTATGAAAGTGAGGTAAGATAATTGAAAGCAATGTTGGAAATTTAGATCTTTTGGAATGATGGAGCATTGATTTTGAGGGAATGTTCTGATTGCTGAAAAGGGGTCCTTGCAAATGAGGTCATGCTCTCCTTAAATAGTAAAAAATTAGGGTTTCAGGGGGTACCGATCGGAATAGGTCTTAGCCTGCTTATCGACATACCCCTCACTTGCGAGCAAAGTAAAATACCCCCTGCCTATAGGTAGGGGGTCTAGGGTGCCTATAGGTAATTCGAAAAAGACTTTTCCAAAAAAAGGATAAAATCCAAATCGTAAGTCCTAATAGTGCACGGCTAGTACCGTTAAAAAGGGAATTCAGAGCCCTATGAAAATCTATTGGGACACTCCTGAATTCGAGAGCTAACTAAATTTGAATAGGTCTCGAAAGCTCCCTATGGTCTCTAAACATGGGTTCTCCGAGTAAAAAGGTAAGTACACATGAACCGTGAGGCCAATCTATGCATGGTCTGAATTGTTAGAAAAGGTATTTAGAGGCTTATGATATTAAAATGATCTTGGCTCAGGTTGGAGAGTTGACCAAAGTCAAACAGGGATCGAGAGTGCCTGGTGGCCTCTAGATCAAGGTTTGGAGTAAAAAGGTGAGTACGCGCAAACCGTGAAGTTGATTTGCGCATGGTATGGACCGTTAAAAAAGGTATTCGGAGCCGTATAAGAGTGCAATGAGATTTTCTAGGGTTAGAGAGTTGACCAAAGTTAAACACGTATCAGGAGCGCCTGATGGCCTCTAGATTAGGGTTTGGGGGTAGGACCTATGGAGAAGTGATACCAACCTAAGGAGGTGTCTAAAGGGTACTAGGAGGGTTGTCTACAGATGTTATTGAACACGATTTTCTCGTATGATGATTTGAAAAATAAATTTCCTTGGAAGAATGGTAATTCGATAACATAAAAATTAGTAAATAGTTTCAACCTATATCAGGTAATTTCAATAATCCTTAAGGCCTAAGCCCTTTTTGGATTTTACCCACTGAATCATCGTTTGCTAATTACAAGACCTAACCTTAGGCAATTTAACCCGTCTCAAGAATCGTGAAAACATGCTATGGTTTTTTTTGGCATTTTGCGACATCTTCGATCTAAATGAAATGAAATTCTTTTATTAAAATGCTAAATCCGGCAAAAAAAGTACATGCTTTGGTTAATCTATGACAATGAGGTTGCGACATGTAACATGATAACATGAAAAGCCACGAATCTTTATGTGTTATGAGGGAAGAATGTAAATTCTAATCCAAATCTAGCCTATATATGGTTTTCGTCCCTAACATTTAGCCAAAGGTCCTTAGGAGTGTTAACTAGAGGCATAATAAGTCCTTATGTACAAATAAACATAATGTCAGCAATAATTACCTAGTACATATGCCAAAATATGGCTAAAATTCCCAAAAATGTAAAGAAACTAGAAAATATTATCATTCCTAGTTCCCAGCCCTTATAAGGTTGTGGGTAGTTAAACAATTCAGGAAGATTTGAAAATGAGAAAATCCTTGGGGAGTATGAATCTACCCAGGAACCCTCAAAATAGGCTTGGGAAAACACATTTGAGTGTGGGTCTATCCACAAACATTTCAAATATAACTTGTAGATCTAGAGATCCATGTTGATAAAAAATAAGGCATATACGACCTAATTTGTGGAAAACTTGATAGTACCAAATATGGTACCACCAAGTAAATGAGTAAGAGATCAACCAGAAGAACCTCAAGTGTACAACAATGGTGAAATCAAAATAATATAAATTAAGCAAGAGGTGAGGCAAAGTGGAGAAAGATATAAATATAAGTGGTCCAGCCTATTTAGACCTACCCCATTGTGTAGGTGAGTGAATGTTTACTAACAAACTAGGATCTAATGGCCTTGGACTACAATGCACTCAATTTTCTCTCTCTATTGCAAGTTTAACAGAGTTTTTCTAGGGTTTCGAATTAAGGATCCTTCTCAAGATAGAAGGAGACTAATATATATAGTACTGGGGTGGCGAAGTGTGCACACTGATAGTACAAATATAGCACCCTGCCGCGGAATGTATTCTTCTCCAGTTCGCAGGCATAGGTCATACAGGCCGCGGCCAAACCTCACTCAGGGCGCGGCCAGAAATCACTTAGCACGGCATCCCTTCAGGACTAGATGGCACAGGGTGCAACCCTATCCATTGTAAGTCGTGGAGCTCCACCGTATGGTGCGCGGCACCCCTTCATCCATTGCAGGCCGCACCCCCTTCATCCACAACTGCTGTAGACTTGGTATACGCCACGTGCTTAGGGCATGTGACTCAACACATTTCCTCATAAATAGAAGACCACACCTAGAAGGAGGAGGACCCCGATCGATTCCATACCCATCCGGGGTAGGCTTTATAGTACAGATTCTCTCTACACAACCTCAACCTACCTCTTGGAGACACAAATCTGCATCAAAGCCACCTCCCGGGCTCATCGGAATCTCCAATACTGCCATGTACTCTCCTTTATTCTCGTACTTATATGCCTATTTAGGCACGATTATACTGTACAACACAACGTATATAATGAGAATGGGGCAACACAGTGGACGTAGGCCTATTTTTAAAGGCTAAACCACTCTATATCTTGTCTTCTCTCTATTTGCTTACTTTACTTGTTTAACACACACTTTACTCTTGACTTGCTGGTATGATAAAGCCTTATGGACGATTTCTCGTATCATCAGTTTGGCACCCTCTATGGGAAACGAGATATTTCAATCTTATTTCTCTACATATATGAGTTCTTAAACACCTTATTCGATCCCTGAGGGTCCTATGGATCATCTTCTCACGAGTCGGTTACGAGTTATTGGGCTTCTCTTTACATAAGCCCCCTTAAACGGGTATTTCATATTTCTAGATCTGTCTTTGGATCTCCATTTGATGGCTTTGGATCTATTTTACATACCCCTGTAATATCATTCCATCTAGATAGTGCTGAAAGGTATGGAGGTCTTTAGTCCCGAAAAGATGGATGATTAGGGAAGGGCTATATTTCCTCCCATTTCTGTTGCCATATACCTATGATCTAGGGGTTATCATTGAAATTGTGCCATATTGCGCAAGAGAATTCTCTCATCAATGGACCCTAGTAGGTTTTCTTCAAGTGTTGGGGGAGAAAATGCCAGTTCGCGTCTTGGGATCTCTCCGTGGCCTAGCCAGGGGCGCGGCTTGTAAGTTCAACAGCCTCTCGTGTCGCGACCCCTACTAGTGCGGACCTATTACAACGGTTTAAAATCACCGTGGGAAGGACTTAAGTGGCCTTCGGGTCGACCTTGGTGAATAACATTAAAGGGCTGCGGCAGTGCACTTGTGTGTCATACTTGTCGCGGGCTCCTCAGCATATCATGGAGCAGTTCAACCCCTCCCAAATAATCATGTGATCAATCACTTCTGTTAGTTTTGTCTCAGATTCTATATACTTTATGAAGACTAACAAAAGCAGAAATAGAAGGAGAATCCAGCCAGAGCGCAGAAGTCAAGGATGAGATTGTGCAACTGTACAATCACCTTAATCACCTCTATGATAGCCATGCCTCACTTCAGACCAAGGTCAATTATCTAACTTAGAGGGTGCTAATGCTAGAGGCTGCGGCCTCTCAAAATATAGGCGTGGGTTCGGAGGAAAAAGCTTTGTCTGCCGCGAAAGTTAAAGAAGCCGCGGAATCAACTGGCGGGAAGTCAGAAAATGAGAGTAGAGAAATCAGAGAAAAAAATGGGCGTCTATACGCCGTTGATTTCCCCGATTGAAGAGATCTTTGAGTTCATCAAAGAGGAGAAGCTTTTGAGGTGGTCAGAAAAGCTGAGAGCTCCACCCCACAAGAGGAACAAAGTTTCCTGGTGCAAATTCCATCAGGACCATGGCCATGACACAGAGCGATGCTATGCTCTGAAAGATGAAGTTGAAAGGCTAGTTGGACAAGGGATGCTACAGCAATTCCTGAAAAATGCATAAAGGACCCAGCCAAACCTGACAGAGGCTGCATGTCGCACCTCATCCTTAGTCTTTTCAATTTCAACTATTTCTGTTTATGTTTTATGTAGCTCATTAGAGCCTTAATACTCAAGACTTTATGTTTTATTAACAAAGTCATTAGCTGAAGCGTACATACATAAGTATATGAATTATCAAGTTTTGCCATATCTGATATCTCTCTTGGTTTCATAATCTGTTATCTCACAAAAAGACCTTTTGTCTCAAACAGATTCCATAGGAAGAATAATAAAATTATCTCGAAGGATTATCTTACTTTGGGATGCACTTTTGGAGGGATTGCAACTTTAATCAGCTCAGAAGTTCCCCTCGCAAGTGCAACTACATCTTATCTTCTGATGATCATATTCACGAAAGCATCTGAGAATTCAAGGAGCTCTTATTAGCCACGGGCACTTACAATGCCCGTTCTCAACTTTATGTATATCGTAATTAGATGCGAGGGTCTATAATGCTCGCTCTTAGCTATCGGGATGCATCAACGAGCCGGGAGGCTTATAATAACTAGCCAGGGATGGCTTTATATATATCAGCAGCTGTGGGTAGCTTAATAGCATAACCCAGCCTAGAGAGGCTTGATAGTGTCTCACATATTAGCTGTGGGTGGCTTAATAACATAACCCAGCCTGGAGAGGCTTGATAGTGTCTCGCATATTAGCTGTGGGTAGCTTAATAACATAACCCAGCCTGGAGAGGCTTGATAGTGTCTCGCATATTAGCTGTGGGTGGCTTAATAACATAACCCAGCCTGGAGAGGCTTGATAGTGTCTCCATATTAGGGTTTGGCAACATGACCCAGCCTAAAAAGACTTGGAAATACCAACGTATGTCTATAGAGGCACATTGTTCAGATGAAACAGAAACGTGTCGCATCCCACTGATACAGTTGCAGAGCTCTAGGAGCCATTCATTCATAAAAGTGCTGAGGCACTAACATCTTGAAGCATGAAAAAAATACAACTGACACAAGATAAACTATGGAGGAGAATAAATTGTACCAAGACTAAGAAAAAGCTTTCTCTACATGTTCCATCTTGGTTATGGGATGACAAAAGATAAACGGTTCAGATAACCAGGTGCAATGAAAGTAGCTGGGGATCCATGCAATCAGCAAACCCGCCTTGAAATCATGTCCGCGGTATAATAAAGGGTCGCGGCATAAGAAAGGGCCGCGGCTTGCACACAGCTGCCTTGTGACGCAGCAGTCGATGTCCTTCGGGAGTAACATGGCACCATTTATGTGGGCGCGAACAATGACAAATAATCATACTACGAAGAAATGGATCTCCATCCGCGGACTTAAAATGTTGTGTCTATCGGGACACGGATGCATTTTTAAATATGAGGCAGTTACAATCAACCATTCATTATAGCAAGCAATGTAAAACATGCAATGTAAAAGAGCAAGGAATATCAAGTACTCAATCGTAGTGGTAAAAATATGGCCGCAGCCTTTATATTAGTAGTCAAGATTACAGAATGAAGGCCGCAGCCACAACAGAAAATTGGATTACAAAAAGGAGGGACGCAACCCTATATTAATGATGCAATAAAAATTAAGAGTTTAAGAGGCTGCGTCATCAGCCTCTTCTTCGCTTGTGGCAGTCTCTGTCTCTCCGTCCGCAGCCGTTGCCTCTGCCTCAGCCCTGAGCCTTGCTCTCTCTTCTGCCGCGACCTTAAGTTCAGCGATGCACTCTTGATGTTCGGCATCGCTTAACTTCCAGGCAAGAACCTCCTCTTTGGCCTCATAGAACCTATTAATAAATCTTTGCCGCAGCTCCTGGTAGCCGCGGATGTATGCCCTATTATTGATAAGGAAGAAGTCCTTGGAGCCTTTGAATGACTCCACGGCATGATCTATGGCTAGTTGAAGGGCGTCACCATGATTAACCTCCAACCTTTGTATTGCCGCGGCATGATCTTCATCTTTTTTAGCTGACTTGGCTTCCAACTCTTTATATTTCTGCTGGAGTAGGGCGAGCTTGGCAAATGAAGTCTCCGTGACACGAGCGGCTTCGACAGCCTGGGCCTGGGAGGATTTCAGGGATTCCGCTACTTGCTTAAAATTTTCCTCCGCTTCCTCCCTCGCCTTGGTTGCTTTGTCAAGGTCCATGTGGGCTGCCTGGAGAGCCGCAGCAGCAGACTTCTGCCCTGCCTCAAAAGAAGAAGTTCGTGCAGCTTGCAAGTCCGCGGCATGGGCACTCTTCTCGGCCTCCTTCAACCTGTACAAGGCCTCGTACTTCCTTTTCTGGACCACAATCATATCCGGGGCCTGAAATAAAAGACATTAGAAAAAATATGGAAAAATATAAGATGCAAAAGTTAAAGAATGACAACTGGTACGTACCCTCAGAAGGCTATGGAGGCCACAATCCTCCAGATCGTTATGATCTTCTCCCACGATCCTGTCAAGGTCTGCGGCATCCAAGGATCTTTTCATTCTCCGCGCAACGTTTACGGTAGTGTCCCAAGAAGAATTTGGGTCAGCCTGCCTTAATTGAGGCCTTGGTCTACCATCAGGCCCAGACTCTCCGCGGAATTGAGGAGGTGGAAAGTTCGCGTTAACCGCCACAACAGTTGGCGGTGGAGGAGAGGATGATTGAAGGGTCACATCGGTTGACATCAAGCCCACCGCGGCCAGGTTTTCCCATATGTCATCATCAAAATGGTCATGCGGAAGGTTCTCATTAACCATTTGATCCGCGACAGGTGTTGTAGTTTTTTCGACAGGAGCCACGACAAGCGCAGCATTATTTTCTCTGGAGGGAGCCGCGGCAGGTCTCTTGGCCTTGGACCTCTTCCTCTTCCTGCTCCACGCAGTATTATTTAGGACGACTGCGTCCTCATCCATCTCCGCTAGATGCGCCGCTAGCAGTTCCCTGTCAACTTCTTCACCTGAAAGGAATAGCATGAGTTTAAGAGAATAAATGACCACGGAGTAAAAATTATGGCGCAGTTAATTAACTTCCGCGCCCATTTGTCGAGGAATGGATTTGTTTGGGAAAATCCCGCATCAAATATGGTTGCCGACGTTACAAGTGTGCCGAACTTCTTGTGTTCAGCAGGAACTTCCACGGCCTCGACAAATCTTTTTTCCTGCCACTTGTTTAAGTGTAGATTGTCAAGGGCTGCAGAAAGAAAAGACGATTCAAAGGTTAGTGGAAGTTATGCATATTTGTGAAATAAAAGGACGCGGATACAGTCTTATTAACTAATTTTGATGGAGACCCCCACTGCCGCGGCATTCTATATGTCTTTTCTCTTTCATTCTCCTCGGGGTGCATCTCCCAGACTTCGCCGGAGATGTAGAAATATTTTCCCTTCCAGTTCTTCACACTGGTCGGTCTCCCAGTGTAAAGGGTCTCTTCCCTGCCGCAGCTTGAGAGGTAGTAGTAGCCCGCGAACTTCACTGAGTTCTCCTTTGGGCGGTAGAAGTGAAAGAACTCCGCGGGATTGATGTCCTTTTTGAACAAATTCTCCCAGAGGATAACTGCAGTGAGAATGGCTTTCTAGCCATTAGGGTCCAATTGTGCGGGGGCCAGGTTCATTGCCAGAAAAAGGCGATGGATAGGAACTGGAACAGGAAGCCGCAGCCCGTAAATGAAGGCGTGCAGAGGGAAGAAAATTCCATCATCAGATAGAACCGTGCACGGTCTTTGGTTCGCGGCAGGGGCTGAGCACGTCAAATTTTCTAGAAATTCGAAGGCCTCAGCCACCTGCTCAACCCAATCTTGGGTCATCGAGCCGCGGATATCAAGCACGGCCAAGGGTCTCTCATCCCTCCCAGATATACCTCCTGGGTTATTTCTAGCAGCCGTGGCACTATCTCCTACACCCATTGGATGAGTAATTGAGTTGGCTTCCTCTTCCATCGGCGGAGATTGGAAATGCTTCCCAGATGCGGAGTCCGCGGAGTCTGAGTCGAGTATCACGCAGTTTGGGCAATCTTTTAGTTTGCAAGGCCCTATTGATCTTAGAGGGGGAATGAAAGTAAGCTCGGGGGGAGAGGTCCCAAAATTCATTGCCCAAAAGCTTTCCAGGAACTCGTCTGGGTCAAAGCCCATATGGCCGCAACAGTACCTGAAAAGCTGAGTTCGCAGTTAGGCGCCGCAGCCAGTATGGTTTGTAAGACTTCAAGAAGCCGCAGAAGGGTATTTTTAAGTATTAAAAATGTCTTTGGAATTATTTCCCTAACACAGTTATCAAGGTGCAAACTCTCTTACTTATGGGATCGTACTGTCCCAACTAGCCGCGGCCATCTCCATATCAGCAAAGGAACATAGGTTGCCGCGGTAATAAGATAGAATTGCTTTAAGGCATTCCTGGCCATGGCCATTCCTAAATTTTCAGAGTCAATTCGATGTGCTCTAGTAGAAATTACAGTTATTTAACATGGATATGTCTTGGGTTCATGGAAGTTTGGAGGCTGTTCAAAACTACAAGGGTGGTGATTTGATGCCGTGGATGATAATTTGAGGGACCGCGGCCATTTGTCACGGTATGGCACAGATGGATTGTAACAGTTCACGGGAATGGTTATTGAAATCCTATCACGCCATGAAATCTATCCTAAATAGTTGATTATCTAAATTCTAATCTTTTTTAGTATCAAACTCACAGAATACGTAGAGTTCGATTATGAACACCAAGAACAGTTGTATGTATTTCATATGTAGCATATGTGAGAAAGGGAAAAACGAACAAACAAAACCCTAGATTTCTAGCAAATGAACCAGAAAAAGCGAAATCATATCAAAAGGGAAGAAAACTGTAAATGGCTTTTACGAAAGTATGGTGGTTGAAAAATCACCTGGAAACGAAGAAACTTGCAATGACCAGCTACAGACCGCCTTGAACTACCACACATCGCCTCGAAAGGTTTTCGGAATATGCAAGAAAGAAAGTGCAGAGTTTCTCTCTCGATGTGCTCTCAAAATTTTTGGAAACGTAATGAAGTCCGCGACCAGAAACAATTTATATAAGGGAGCGCTGAAGACGAATCGTCGCTTTGGAAGCACCACGGCACCTAGACTACTTAGTCGCAGTCCTAATTGATCTCCCTTGGCACTACGGCTTGGGGGCTTATTGATAGTACAAATATAGCACCCTGCCGTGGAATGTATTCTTATCCAGTTCGCAGGCATAGGTCATATAGGCCGCGGCCAAACCTCACTCAGGGCGCGGCCAGAACTCACTTGGCATGGCATCCCTTCAGGACTAGATGGCACAGGGTGGTGCAGCCCTATCCATTGTAGGCCACGGAGCTCCACCGTATGGTGCGCGGCACCCCTTTATCCATTGAAGGCCACACCCCCTTCATTCACAACTGCTGCAGACTTGGTATACGCCACGTGCTCAGGGCATGTGACTCAACACATTTCCTCATAAATAAAAGACCACATCTAGAAGGAGGAGGACCCCGATCGATTCCATACCCATCCGGGGTAGGCTTTACAGTACATATTCTCTCTACACAACCTCAACCTACCTCTTGGAGACACAAATCTGCATCACAGCCACCTCCCGGGCTCACCGGAATCTCCAATACTGCCATGTACTCTCCTTTATTCTCGTACTTGTACGCCTCTTTAGGCATGATTATACTGTACAACACAACATATATAATGAGAATGGGGCAACACAGTGGACGTAGGCCCATTTTTAAAGGATGAACCACTCTATATCTTGTCTTCTCTCTATTTGCTTACTTTACTTGTTTAACACACACTTTACTCTTGACTTGCTGGTATAAGAATGCCTTATGGCCGATTTCTCGTATCATCACACACCAAGCATGTAATAGGCGTATACAACATGAAGTAGCCAATATATTGCAGCCATCTATCACTAATGCATACAATTCATGATGGAGAAATATTCCCTCACTTATGAGGAAGATCTGGTTATAACGGTTTTGTGCACATGGGATTTGCAACACATGCTCACCCTTCAATGCGTTCCCTAATTCATGCTCTTTGCCAGCTGTAAACCATCAGTCATCGAGGATAGGACAAGGCTGAGTTATCGAATATAATCCTCTAACGATATGATGACTATCGTGCTGACTATCTTCAATTGGCCCTCGCCTTCCAAGGGATGGACAAGGCCGAGGATATCTGAGTCACAAGACTGCTAATGTTGATGTTGTGAGATGTTTCCTAAGATGAAGATGATTACTTTTATGAAGAGCTTCAGGATGAAGATGAGGCACTTAGAGTAGGGCCCAAGATCGAGTCATTACTTCCTTTGACTAACCACCTAGCAATGGTCGGCCTTAGCCACAGAGCTCCAGTCCCTAAACGAAGGTATAGTTGGTATATCACTCACCCCTTATCCCTTAGTCTTTAATGTCAATGGAAGTCTGAGGGATAAAACATATGTGGGCAAATGTTGATGAGACGTCCTTTCACATGTCAGGTCTAGTGCATTGAATGAAGACCTCGAGTGACACTTAGCAGCCACTTTATGGAATGTCATGTTGTCCCAGTATGATGGTTATAAGTGTGCCATAGGGTATTATTTCCTAATCATGATCGCATTGGAAGTTGTGCAAAATTATTACAAGTATTTAAATGATTTTAAAAATCATTTTCTCTTTCCACTTCATCTTTTTTGTGCTAGATACTTTCTCTCTCTAACAGAGTTCGCCTTCTTCCTTATATTATTATCGTTTGAGATTTTTTGGGTTGGCATTTAGGGGTTTTCTGCATAATCCCTCCTCAGGTACCTTTCTTCTTCCTTATCCTAATCATTTCTTCATTGTTTAGCCATTTACGCCTTTTGCATTCATTTTTCGGCGAGCTTCATTTTTTCGGTAGCCCTTACTAGTGGTTCTCTGACTTTGCACATCCTTAGTAAATCTTGAATCAACCATTGGTAGATCTCCAGTGTAATTCTGATGAAGGGCTTCTTGATTTTTCTTTGTGTAAAATGATCAATTTCCTCGCTTTGATCTTTTAGTTAACCATAGTCAAACTCCAACTTATTTGTACCTTTTTGTAGGTACCTCCTTCACCTTTTAGGACCATGAGAGTAGCCGGACAAAGACCAATTATAAATAAGAGGTGTTTGGTACAAATTATGGGGTGATCTAAATGATAGTTAAAATCAAGGATCTGACCCAGTCTATCCCCGAAAATCTCGGAGGAGATATTCAGGGGATAGTGGGCTAACCTGGTGGTTATCAACGCCCCTCTCTCTTTTACGAAATATAGTGTACCCCTGTCACAGGGCAAAGGGCATACAAAAAAAATTCTCTTGAGAGATATTCAATATAACAGTAGACCTCTCCGTGAACGTAAGCAGTTACCCGAACAAAGTACATCTTTGTATTGTGTGATTGCAATATTTATTGTTCTTTTTTTCCTGATGATTGTCTTTCATTATTATTTGTGCTGAGATTTTTGTCACCACAATTGGCGTTGTCTATGGGAAACGGTTGTTTCTCCTTTAAGAAAGACCTTCACCAGCAAGAACCTACAATGTCTGATCACCGCAGTAATGCCCCTTAAGCAGAGGATATTCAAGAGCAGCCTATCCTTCCTAGGGTAAGGTTCAAAATCCGCCATTTAAACTCGAGGCTCCTCCGAGAGAGGATGATCTTCGAAGAAATCCAGGGGCCAATTTGGTCCACACAGATTTCCAAGCTTATAGATGCCTACGAGGCTAGGCTCCAAGAACAGGAAGAGGCTAGTCAAAAGCAGGAAGCTGAAAATGCTCGCCTCAAAAGGCGATTGGAAAAGATGGAAAGGGACCTCCATCGTAACACGAGGCAACGCCATAATCATACTCCTAGCCCTTAGGTGATCAAATCTCGCAGTTGAGGAAGGATCCTAGGGTGTGGGTCATAAAAATATGAGAGACACAGGTCGAATGTTGACCAGTTCGAGCAGCAACAACCAGCTCACTGCTACAGGAGACCTGGCCGAAGGAACGATAATGTACGGAACTTGGTCCGAAGAGAAATGGACCAACACCCAGCTCATTAGGGTGCCAGATCAACAAGAGAGCTGGCCAGGTGAGCTCTCAGAACTCAGATGAAGTCCCTTTTTTCAAGGGAGATTGAGGAAGAAGAAGTCTCGAAGAAGTTCACGGTGCCCAGGTTCAAAATTTATGATGGTAAGACTGATCCCATCAACTATATCAGACAATATAGGCATGCCATAACCCTATGGAACCATAACGATGCACTCATGTGCCAAATCTTCCCGTCAAGCCTGCACGATGTTACCCAAAAATGGTTCGAGAATCTCCCTCATAGATCCATCAGGAACTCCAAATCCCCTGCCGAGCTGTCACAGCTCACTTCATTACAAGAAACTATCTTCCTAAGAGGATGGACGCTTTGCTGATAATAAAGAAAAAACCTCAAGAGAACCTTACAGACAACGCGAAGAGATACTAGGAGGTGTTCAACGAAGTCGAGGATTGCTTAAAGAAGGTCATTGTACCATCCTTCAATATTGGTTTGCCTTACTCATGCCTCCTATACCAGTACATCACTAAGAAGGAGGCACGACCATTGACGACTTAATGGCTTGTATTGAGAAATATGCCAAAGTCGAAGATGTGGCCCATTCTAGTACGGGAGAAAATGGTTGCACCAAGATTACCGGTAAGGGGGCGAGAAGACTGAGACTCAAAGGAAAGGGAATAAGAACGAGGGCAAAGGTGGCCCAAAAAATGGGAACAAAGGCATTCCAAATCGTGAATAAAGTCTTCAAAGAACCGATCTATAAGATCCATGTGAAAATTAAAGACGAACCATTCATTAAGTGGCCTAAGAAGATGGGTGGAGACCCCTCCAAGCAGAATAACGCATTGAGATGGGCATTTCACAAGGAAGGCGGGCATAAAATCGAGCACCGCAAAGCTCTCAAGTCCCACCACAAAGAGCTAGCTCAAGCTGGACACTTAAATAAATTCATAGAGAAGAAAACAGTGAAGGTAGCTGCAAATAGAAATAAAAAGCCCAATAATATTCTCAAAGAGGATATCGGCCACGAGTTCGCGGTAATTCATGGGACGTCCGACCTCAAGCAGATTCAAGGGAAAACAACTCGAATGGAAGTGAATAAGCTTACAATAATAATGCAATATTTTTAGATTGATCCAGCCAAAACCCAAGATGAGAAGTGTCGACATCCGGAGGAAGTCAAATACCACAAGCATATCGTGTTCACAGATGAGGATTTGGTGGGAGTGAGAACTCCACATCATGATGCGTTGGTCATTACACTCAGGATATATAACTACGACATCAACAGGTTACTCATTGACCGAGGCAGATCATCTGAAATACTGTACCTCAAGTTGTTCAGAAAGCTAAAGTTAAACATTGCCGACCTAAGATAGGTCGTTGTTCCTTTGCACTACACCAAATCTGCATTATTGTCACGATCATTGAATGACCGTGACAATTCGGTGCGAGACAACTTTTTTTGTCACGGACGTGTCACGGTCATTGACCGTGACAAGTTCGTTAGAATTGTCACAATCGTGCCACGGGCCATGACCGTGACAAGTTTAGTCACGGTTCATAACCATGACAAAGCCTTGACCCTTTTTAAAAACATTATCACGGTAATTGACCGTGATAAGTCCGTGACAATATTATTTGTCAAGGACTTGTCACAGTCAATGACCTTGACAATTCTAGGCAGAATTGAAAAAATATCTGTTGGGCAGTATGGCCACTGCCACTGTCCAGCAGTATATTTGTACCTGTTATAGCAACGTTGTACCTGTTTAAACATCATATATCCAAACAAACTAAAGATATTGCAAATATATATTCAAAATAGAAACAATATACATGACGATATAATCCAAATATAATTAAAATGTACCAACTTAAAAATAATGTCACTACATGTCTGGGGTAAATGTAAGGAGGTCAGTAGGCCACATGATATACGAATTGACACACCCACTAATATACATCGTGCCGCATGGTTCGCGCAACCACAATAGGGAGTTCTCCTTACCGAGTATCACATGCGTGACGAGCACTTTGGACTCGATCTCTTGAAGCGCACATCCATGAACTATTCCACCCTGGACGATATTCGGGTCCCTCAACCCCCACCCTATCCGCTGGCCATCAAATACGTCCAATATGAACACGATCGGCCAACTAATTGTCGACATCGGTCTGGGGAAGGGAGCCAAATAAGGAAGTGGATCATCGAAGTACGCACGTGTCGGTGATGAAGCAGCGAGGTCCACATCCTCGTTATCCTACGTCTAGTTCTCCTGCACCTCCTCGGCCTCCACCTCCACCGCCTTCTCCTTACCTTTCCCCTTACGGTCTCCGCCCAACGTACGCTTCATGAATGAGTACATAACTTGGACCGTAGCCTCCAAATGGGACAGCTTCGCGTCATGTGAATCCACCGTTCGAGCCAACCCGGAGTCGCTCGTCTCCAATCCGATGATCCTAGATTTGGCCACCCGCGAGCTCACCCCCTTGTCCTCCCCTAACGATTAGAGCCAAGCACTTGGCTGAGTGCGTCCGTGGACAAAGACACCTTGTCGGCATCAAACTGCGACTCATGCACTTCCTTAAGCTTTGCCTGAAATGACAAAAAGCACATGATTAGTAAAATAAGTAAACTAAAAAATTATAACGTAATTAACAAAAATTAAACTGTCGGATTACTTACAATCGTGGCCGCGACGATCGGGGACACACCCTTATCCTTCCCCTTCTTTGTCCGAAGAGACACATAAGTATCGACCCTATGTGGCTTACCCCCCGGGCCACTCCCTACCCCCTGAATTAAAATAAAGTAAAATTATTATCGGCCCCGCAAAGTAAAATAATGAAGAATAATATATTTCTGTAGTTATAGAAAAATTAAATCTTACCTTCATCCTATGCTCCACCTCGGCATAAGTCGTCCGGCCGGAGTAGTGCACGTCCGTCTTTTTTGCCCGATTTTCCCTCCCCGATTGGCGAGATGCCAATTGTCGATCCTCGATCTCATTGTCAATGAACTTTTGCCATTGTGCCAATGAGATCGGCTCCTTGGGCGGGACGGATCCACGCCATTGGAGAATGGACTCTCGTATTTTCCCAAAGTATTGTGTCCGCATACTTTTCTTCCACGTCTTGTGTTGCTCCCTCAACTTCTCCAAGACGGAATCGCGTAGCTTTGGATCCAAGTTGAATTATTCCTGTCCAACAAATACAATGTTAGTTGCGAATAAATATAAATATAAATATAAATATAAATATAAATATAAATATAAATATAAAATGAAATTGAAATCGAAATCGAAATCGAAATTGAAATTGAAATTGAAATTGAAATTGAAATTGAAATTGGAATTGAAATTGAAATTGAAATTGAAATTGAAATTGAAATTGAAATATTCATATAAATATAAATATATTACATGTAGTGCCGCCCAAACACCTAACTTGAGCTCATATGGCACCTCCTTCTAACTCATAAACCCCGGGCCGATGACCGTCTTTAGCAGCTCGAGGGATCTCGCTAATAGCTCCGATTTGTTATCGATGGTAATCCCAAATTTTCCATATTTGGGGAGCCTAGGGGCCGAGGATCCCTCGTCGCCTCTGATACCACCGAGCACAGACGACATTATCATAAACAGCATCATCATCTTCGCCTTAATACCTGAAGGAGACATTTGCTATAAAAAAATGTTATTAGTACAGATAAAAAAAATGTTATTAGTACACATAGACACACACCCCTACCCCACCCCCACCACACACACACACACATACACGTACACCCCCCACCACCCCACCACCCTCCCCCCACCACACCCCCTGCCCCTCTCCCCTACCACACACCACCACACACATATACACATACACACATAAATATGTCTAAATTAGTTGAAAACATCTAACATGGAATAAATGTAAAGCATGGAATTATTATTATATATATTATATATGCACGGAATAGATGTAAAGCATGTAAAGCATGGAATTATTAGTACACATAGACACACACACCTACCCCACCCCCCATCCCTTCCCCCACCCCCTCCCCCCCTCCCCCCACCCCCACCACACACACACACACGTACACGTACACCCCCCCCACCCCTTCCCCCACCCCCTCCCCCCTCACCCCACCCCCACCACACACACGCACACGTACACCCCCCCCCCCCCCAACCACCACACCCCCTGCCCCCTCCCCCACCACACACATATACACATACACACATAAATATGTCTAAATTAGTTGAAAACATCTAACGTGGAATAGATGTAAAGCATGGAATTATTATTATATATATTATATATGCCAGAATAGATGTAAAGCATGGAATAGATGTTATATATTATGTCCGTTCGAATGCCTCAAAATGAAAAAATTTAAAATTATTTTTATAACTTGTTCCTAGATCCCAATACTTCAAAAGGTTTTTAAAACACATTTTATGAAAACATTCTCTCAATTTAAAAAACATCTTAGTGTGTGCAATTAGCCAATATTATATCAAACTTTTCGAAAGGATATATCAATCTTTAGTCCTTAAGGTTCATCTGATCTAAACTATAGATTGTGTCTCACTCATAACGAACCAAGTCTATTTAACTTGATAGACTCAAACGTTTTGATACATGAGAGATCCAATTTATATATAATACAAATGTTTACATTTTCAGTAAGACTTTTGCCAACATTTAGTGAGCAATAATGGTTCTTTCGCTTTTGTTTGTTAAATGCTAATCTACTAAGAATTTGGCGACATCCACGATGAAAAAAATTGGTAGGAGAAAAATGCTACCAATTTAATGTTTTAATGGTGAAGGAAAGTTCAAAATAACCTGCATTATTAAAAAATAAATATCTTTCAACAGAAAGAATGCATTGATTTCTTTAACACCAAGAATAAAAATTCTAGAATCACTTAGAAATAAAATCACAACGAATTATTTTTTATCTTTAACCATAGTCAAAATATCGTAATCTTCCCTTTGAAATTAAAATTAGACACAAATTAATCTAAATTAGCAACAACATATTAACATGTGAATTGTCTAATTCTTATGAAAATGAGTTAATCTTTATATACATAATCATCAATATTAATCTAAATTAGCTTATACTCATACAAGGCTAATATTATATACATTATCATCAATGTTTTGCCTATAATATAACAATCCCCTATTTTCCACATACTCACCCACCACATACACACACACACACACACACACACACACATACATATATATATATATACACACACACACACATATATATACACACAAACATATATATAAATGGAAGAGAGAGAAAAATTAACCTGAAACTAGAGAGAGAGAGAGAGAGAGAGAGAGAGAGAGAGAGAGAGAGAGAGAGAGCGTAGAGAGAGAGAGTTGTAAAAAGGAGGAAACGGCGGGGGGGGGAAGAAGGGGAAAGGGTTTTTGCTGAAGAAGTTGTCACGGTCGTGTCAAGGTCCTTGACCGTGACAATTATTTAAAGAATTGTCATAGTCATTGACCGTGGCAAGTCCGTGATAAGTAAATTTGTCACGAACTTGTCACGGTCAATGACCGTGACAATTCTTTATCAAAGTCCTATCAAGGTCAATGAACGTGACACAAAATGCGTGTTTTTTATCACGGTCAATGACCTTGACAAGGGTGGCCGGCTGAAAGGTGACAATTTTGTCATTTTGGTGTAGTGTTGGTTGGCTTCGCTGGAAAGATAACCATCCCCTTGGGAAAGATTGTCCTTCCGGTGAGGGAAGGAAACATCTCGAAGATGATTGAATTTCTTGTGATTGATATTAATTCACCTTACCAGGCCATCGTCGACAGAGGATGGTTGCACGCGATGAAGGTTATCTCATTGACCTATCATCAGAAGTTGAAATGTGTGACAGAACGAGGAGTAATTGAAATTCATGAAGATCAAGTAATGGCAAGAAAGTTCCTCATAACGGACATACACCCCAAACAATAGAAGAAAGTGGAGGAGGCGAGAAATAAAGATGAAGAACAGGAGAGGTTGATGCCCTCCAAATAGAAGTTAAGATATGGCAGACCAAGAGTGGAGGAGACCTGGCTCCTCCCCTCTGAGCGGGTCGTCGAGGACCTAGAAGAAGTCACAGCCGAGAGTGGCTTAACTAAAAAAAAAAAATTATTGGAACCTCCATTACTGATTGCTAGAAGAAGGAATTGGTCACCCTCCATCGGACAAATTTGTACATTTTTGCATGGGAGTCCTACGAGCTGCCCGGAATCAATCCCAGCATTACTTGCCACCGATTACTCGTGGATCTAGCCTTCAAGATAGTTATACAGGAGGCTCGCTGAACAGCTTCAGAGAAGGCCAAAGAAGTCGAGAAGTTATTGAATGTAGGGTCCATACGGGAAGTTCAGTTCCCCAAATGGCTATCCAACCCGGTGGTAGTCCCTAAGAGCAACGGGAAGTGGAGAGTTTGTATCGACTTCACCAATCTCAATAGGGCTTGCCTCAAGGACAGTTTCCCCTTTCCAAAAATTGACCAGCTGGTGGATGCCACACCCGCTCATGAGAGAATGAGTTTCTTAGACGCATATTCTGGATATCACCATATCCTTCTGCTCGAGCCGTATCAAGATAAGACCGCCTTCATTACCACTGTTGGATTATTTTGTTACGAAGTTTTGCCTTTCGAACTTAAGAACGCATGAGAAACTTATCAACAGTTAGTTACCAAGATGTTTAAAGATGAAATGGGAGACACCATGGAAATGTATATCGATGATATGCTCATCAAGAGTAAGCTCAAAGATGACCACCTCTCCGACCTAGCAAGGACATTTGAAATCCTCAAGAAGTACCGAATGAAACTTAATGCAAGTAAGTGTTCTTTCGGCGTCCAGTCAGAAAAATTCCTTGGATACTTACTCAACGAGAGAGGTATAGAGGCTAATCCTAACCAAATCGATGCTATCAACAGGGTGCAGTCCCCTCGAACTATGAGATATATACATAATCTCACATGAATGCTTGCTGCCCTAAATCGATTCATCTCTAAATCTTCAGAAAAATTCCGCCATTCTTCCAGCTGCTGAAGAAAACTAAGAGCATGGTGTGGAACGAGGGTTGCTCGAGGGCCTTAGAAGAGATTAAATCCTACCTCGGTTATCCCCCTTTGCTCGTAATTTAGAAAATGATCCCTAATATCTCTACCTTGCAGTATCAGATCATGCTGTGAGCTCCGCCTTGATATGTGAGAAAGAGGGGAGCCAACATTCGGTCTATTATGCAAGCAAGACTCTCTTAGATGTCGAGCAGCGGTACCTACCATTGGAGAATCTCACCTTTGCACTGGTGGTAGCCTCGAGAAAACTGAAGAACTATCTTGAGGCCCACTTCATCTTCGTAGTTACTTCGCACCCCCTCAAAGTTGTACTAAGGAAATTATACCTCTTAGGCCGACTGTCAAAATGGTCAATCGAGATCGAAAGATTTGACATTCCTTTTCAACCAAGGACTGCTATCAAGGAGAAGTTCCTCGTCGATTTCATTGCCAAGTTCACAGGAGAACAACTATGTGATCATCTCGAGACCAATCATCCAAGAGAAGTCCCACAAGAAATAGGCATTTGGAAGTTGTATGTTGATGGAGCCTCCAATTTTAGGGGGCATGTGTAGGAATAGTGCTAGTTACCCCCGAGAACACAGTGCTCGAGAAAGGAATCGGGCTTGGATTTGAAGCCTCCAATAATGAGGTAGAGTACGAGGCGCTGATCGTGGATCTACAGAAGGCACAGTTGCTTAGAGCAAGGCATCTTTAAGTTTCGGCGATTCACAACTGGTATCCAACTAAATAAATGGAGATTTCATTGCAAACGATGAAAGGATGGCAGCATACCTCACCACTGTGAAGGAATTAATGGTCAACTTCGATCGCGTTAGTGTTTAGAAATTCCCCAAGGGATAAAACAGCGATGTCGATGCACTAGCAGCTTTAAGCTCAGTAATTGACTCTGACTTGAGGAGAACAATTCAAATTGATTTCCTTGCACATCCGACCATCAACCAAAGAACCGAATCGCCAAACCTCGAGTATTTTCTCCATATAGAGAAAGCTCCCAGTAGGATGGACCCCATAGTAGATTACTTGAAAAGTGACGTACTACCAAGTGATAAGAAGATCACCAATCAGATAAGTTCCAAAGCTATCCGCTTTCACTTATCTCCTTAGGACAAATATATAAAAGATCCTTCATGGTACCATACCTCCAGTGTGTTCATTTATAAAACGTCGAGCAATTCATACACTAGATGCATGGGGGAATTTATAAAAGTCATGCGAAAGGAAGGTCGCTTACCTTTTGAGCAATTAAGGAAGGATACTGGTGGCCATACATGCCGAAAGACGCTGGAGTCTATGTCCAAAAATGCAAAAAGTGCCAAATGTACTCACCCATGGTCCACCAACCAGCAAACGATATGAAATCTCTTACCAGCCCGTGGCCTTTTACCCAGTGGGGTCTAGACATCGTAGGACCTCTGCCCACTACAGCCAGCAATCAAAAATATCCGTTGGTTGCCACATATTACTTCACCAAATGGATAGAGGTAGAACCACTAGTGAACATTCGAGATGCAGATATGATGAGGTTCATATGGAGAAATATCATTACTCGCTTCGGGATACCCAGAACAATCATCACTGATAATGGAACCCAGTTCAAGAGTGGCCTTTTCCAAAGCTTTTACAGCAACTATGGAATTAGGCACCACTTCATCTCTGTGGCATACCCTCAGAGCAACGGTCAAGTCGAGTCTTCCAACAAAATAGTGATCGATGGACTAAATAAGCGCCTAGAGCAAGCCAAGGGTGCATGGGTAAACGAACTACCCCATATCCTCTGGGCCTATCGCACCACGCCGAGGCGAGCAACTGGAGAGACACCATTTGCACTCATATATGAAATGGAGGCAATTATTCCATTGGAAGTTGGTCTCCCTACCATGAGGTCCATGCTGATCGAATAGGTCCAGAACGATGGAGTGTTGCTCGTTGAACTTGACTTTGTCGATGAACGGGGAGAATTAGCTCTGGTAAAACTGGCTTCCTACCAGCAATAGCTAGCCAAACAATATAATCAAAAATTCAATCCAAGGACATTTCAAGTTGGAGACTATGTCCTACGAAAAGTCCTTGGCAGCGCTGTGAAGCTATCAGACGATAAGTTAGGGCCAAACTGGGAGGGACCATGCAAGGTGATAAGGGACGACCTATAAGGATCCTATCACTTGGAAACACTGGAGGGAATGGAGATACCAAGAGCTTGGAATGCGGCCAACCTGAAGAAATTCTACTTCTAGATCTCTCTATTTATGCACAATTACGGCAAATTGCAGATTTTTATTTTACAACTTAATGTTGCTCTCTGTTCCTAACTCTGATTAATAAAACTCTATTAGCCTTGGCATTCTACGAGTATTGTTTTTCTCAGATATATTTTAGTATATGCATCCTTTCCAAAGTTACAGGCTTCACTCTTAATATGCGTAAGTAAGATCATAGGTTAGTTACAATGAGTTGGTCAACTTAACGATCCTATATGTAGCCCCCAATCATTGCACCACATTGGGCAAGCATTAGCGGGGTTGACATATAATAACCCTCCTCATCCCTTTGTTACTGACATGATTGGCCTCCCAGTTTTCCCCCGATAATAAATAAATCCCTACAGGGGATCCTTAGGCAATTTGTCCAATCTAGGTTGATCACCAACACAGTTTGGTTCAAAAACTCTACTCGAATGGATTGCCCATTTACCAGGTATATCCTCGCCATTTCCCTACTTAGGCCTGTGGCAGTGTGACGACACAGCCTGAAAGGCAAAGTGAGGCAGAATGGTATAACTGAAGTGTACTGGACTAGAGGGATATTCATTTGATAATTAGCTCTATTTAACTCATACTTAGTCGACTAGAAGATAACTAGAGATAAGGCGAGTAAAGCCGAAAATGAAGTAACACACGTTTAGTCGGAAATTTCCCAAAACATAAATATTTCATTACACCACTAAATGTACAAACAGTTACATGTACCAAAATAAATCAAATCCTAAAGAGGACCAGGTCACTGGGGAAGGTAATCAGCTACCCGCGCTCTTTGATCATCATCTGGGTGAGGGATAAATTCCTCCTCGACATTGTCCGAGCTCATCTCCAGTAGCTATCTGGGGATTGTGTCTATCGGGATCTAGCGATCATCTCATCTGAATGGGTTTGGGACCAAGGATGAGGGTGTAATATCGTGCCTGTACCAAAGGACGGAGTTCCTATGCACTTGTAATTCCCGAAGGGCACTTAGCCACCATATTATGAAGTTTATCTCCTCGACCTCCTTCAACTTTATGGGAGCATCTATCCAACCTTGGTTGTAACCATCTGCCCACTCATGTCAAGGGCAATTTTTGAATAAATGCCTAGTCTGGTGATATCCCTCTGTAACCCGGCAACAATCACATAAGCCCGATGCACATCTCCTTTTAGTTCGGCCATCTCCCTCTGAGAACTGCCAACGTTAGCTCCAGATCACGGCCTCATTGATGATGAAGAGCCTCCAATAATTAACGGGGCAATACTCTACGAATTCTCCCTTAAGCGGGAAATCTCCCTCTTCAAGGCATCATTTTCCTGCTAAAGCATCTCGCCAACCAAGTTAATTTCAGATGCCTCTAAGAGCTTCGCCTTAAGAGTATTCACCTCTTCTTGAACTGATGCGCCAATCTCTCTCATCTCCTCACGTCTATCTTTTAACTTGTCAACCATCTCGGACTGGTCTTTGTAGTCCTGGTTCCTTGATCTGAGAGACTTGCCGATTTTTACAAAGGCACGACGAACTTGATCTCTCACGTTGGTACTAAGAATTTGGCCCAAGCGAGAGGTAGAAGGAATAGACTCGTCAAGGTCAATAAAATACAAATCATAAAGTCACGAAGAGTAAAAATATCAGCACATGCAAAAATCTAAAATTTCTTCATTTCATTAAGATCGACACAAGTCGGGTATAAGTATATTAATCAGAAAGAAGAAAAGATGAGAACACAAAAATATAAGGGAAATCCTAGGAGACTAGTTGGCAACCTCGACCTGCTCAGAGGAGGCCGACTCTTTTCCTTTGTCAGTAGCGGTCTCACTCATCCCCGTTCCACCTATACCTCCCTCAGCCGGAGTAAGGCCCACTCTTTGATCAATAGAAGCATCAACAGCAACGGGGCCCTCACCAATTTGAGCAACTGGAACCCCTTCATCAGCAACAGGAGTAAGCAGATCTTCTATAACTGGCTTGGGACCTGGGTCATGCTCGTTGAAGAGTGGGGAATCAATAGCTACCCTGGAAGTAAGCAGATCCCTGTTCCAACCTTTTTTAAAGTTGGACGAGCTGATGTAACCAATTTGAACTTCAGTGTCCTCGTACACCGCCGCCCATCCATCATTGTAAGAGCTCTCCTTGATGGAGGAGGCTTCGAACTTCAGCTTTCCCACCTCCTCAACGAGCACCTTGTTCTCTTCGATAACCGCCAGCTTGCTCATCACAACTAGAACATAAGACTCCCACAACCCCCGAAGCTCCTTGGTTGCTCCTTCCCTCGCTTTATCATAAGAGGCCTTAGCCTCTATAAGGGCACGCTCAAAATACTCCTGAGCCTCACTGGCAGATTTTAAGCTCGCCTCGAGCTCAGAATTCCTCTTCGCTAGCCCGTCGCAGTTGCGATCAAGAACGATGTAGTCGGATAAAAACTACAGAAAGAGGTAGAATATGAGTAAAAATAATGTAAGAGGAACTACAACAAACAGAGGAAAGAATGAATAGATTTAGCAACGCAAGTCCCTGACTTGCCTTCAGGGCTAACTAGTCAGGTTCCATTTTTTATAACTGCTCACGGTCCATTGCCAGAACTGCTCTCTCGAGTATCGCAGAAGCGAGCTGAGGGGTTAAAGCCCCAGAGGCCCCCTCAGTTGGGACAGATACAGGACCAAAACAGCATGTGCCTTTTTGTCCTTGCCTCCTCTCTTCCTCTCTCTCCTTCTCAACCTCCTTTATCTTTCTCTTTTCTTCTCTTTTTCTCTCATTCTCTCTCCTTAACTCATCGTCTTTCTTCTTCCTCTCTTTTTTGTGTGCTGTGGTCTAGGAACCACTAGTAGTATCCCAGACCCAAGCTTCTGCATCTTTAGCCTACACGACAGTAGAATATCATCATCATCATCTATGATTAAATTTTTCCTCCTTGGGGGAGCCATGTCCTCCTTGCTCAAGATCTCCGAACCTGATTCTGAGCTGGAAGTTCCCTCAACTGACTTTCCACCACCTGAACCCTCCTCGTTGGATTATTCCTCACTAGATCCTACCTCACCACCACCTCTAACGGCACTGAACTCTGAACTTCTCTCCTCTTCTTCGTCTAGGTCGATAGATTTAAGAGAACCTTCTTCCTCCTATTCTTCCTTTGAGATGTCAAGATGAGGAATAGATTCAACCGAACGGGTGATGAAGCTGGAGGTAATGTTCTTATATTCTAATAAGAAGGAATCCAACCTCGGATGTTTACCTTCTGCAATGGATTCTATTATGTTCCATGCCTTAATGAGCTCAGCAGCACAGATCTCTTGGAGAGCAGGCTTCTGGTTCTTAGACTTCGTTCTAATGGAAAAAAGGAAAACATTAAAGGAAGAACACATTATAGCCATAATGAAAAGACAAAGAGATTGAGAAACAACCTGTATATTCCTCCCCATAGGTAGGAATTTGAGGTCTCATTTACCTCGCACCTCCTACCTAAGGAGAGAACTTCTAGTTCCTAGCGATGAATCCTTGAGTCCAATAATGTTTATAGGAATCAGGTAGATTAACTACCAACACCCTTTTCCTGACTCCTCTCTTTCAAATAAAGAAGACCAGAAATAGTATGAGAAAATGAGTAACAAAAATAAATTTCAACCAAGCCTAATTTAGTTCCATAGAGTTGGTTTATTCTATGAACACCATTGACAATATTCCAGACGTTTGGAGACCATTGGTCTAGGATTATATCGAAATATTGGAAGAAATGTAAGAAGATACGGTTTGGGGGGAAAGTTAAACCCCCTGGGACAGCAAAAGAATGCGAATCAAGTGCCCATCCTCAACATCTCGAATGTTATGAGGAATAGGGGCACACTCAATATCCACCAAGTTAGGGATATTATAGCATTTCCTAAATTCAGCCAGAGACTTGTTGTCTATCTTCCCCATAAACAAACCCTAATCACAGTTGAAAAGAAAGAAAGGTGGAAAAAAAGAGAATTGGAAACTTACACAGCAAAGGTCAGTCAGAGACGATGCAAGGCGACAGGTAAATGAAGATGAGGAATGGAAACTAGCTTGAAGACGATGAAGAACAAGCCTAAGAATAAGAAGAAGCTTGGAAGAGCAAGCAACGATTTGAGATTGAAAGAGTTTGAAGCGACGTCGGCAATCTCCCAACTCAACAGTTTAAACCTTCCAATGATAATGCACTCTGATCGAAGAAGATTTTCAACCTAAATCTTCTGTAAAGAGATGTTTTGCACCCCAAGTTTCTTATGATTCACATCAATGCCATCTGGAAGGAACCGGAGAAATTGTTTAAATTTTTTTAGCCCGAGTTGTGAGCCTAAAAATTTTAGGGGCAATTGTAGGTACCTCCTTCGCCTTTTAGGCCCATAAGAGTAGCTGGACAAAGCCCAATTAAAAATAAGAGGTGTTTGGCCCAAATTATGGGGTGCTCTAAATAATAGTTAGAATAAAGGATCTGACCCAGTCTATACCTAAAACTCTCGAAGGAGATATTTAGGGGATAGTGGGCTAATGTGGTGGTTATCAATGCCCCTCTCTCTTTTACGGAATATATATTGTAACCCTGGACTAGGGAAAAGGGCATATAAAAAAACTTCTCTTGAGAGATACTCAATATAACAGTAGACCTCTCTGTGGACGTAGGCAGTTAGACGAACCACACACATCTTTGTGTTGTGTGATTGCGATCTTTGTTGTTCTTCTATTCCTGGTGATTACCTTTCATTATTATTTGTTCTGAGATTTTTGTCACCACACTTTTTATCCTTTAATTAATTAAGTTGAATTTTGGCCTTTTGGATGTTAAAGACCATCTACGAATTAGCAGAGCAATATCCCATACTTAGTCAGAGATACTTCTTGGAGATTCGTAGGATTGAGGAAGAAGACGAGGATCAACGGCTGACCGTACTCGTCCCATCATTCCCATTCCTTTGAAGACCATTATACCCTCATCGGTTGAGGTTAGTAGGAATAAAATGACTAACTCATCCTCATCTCCAGCCGAGGGCAAGGACTCATTTGAATAGGCCATGAGAGTACCACCTACACATCATGTGGGATCTGATATAGCCAAGAGCATGTCTTGGACTTTATTTTCCAGTCAAGTCGAGTCTTCTGATCAGGATAACTCTTCCATCCAAGTCATCTCAGTCCTTATTGAGCCAACTTTCAATGTTTCCATTCCTTCGATTGTCATTCCTCTCGCAGTTATGACTAAGAGTGACTTTTAAGAGAGTTTTCTAGATGAGGATTCGACTGCTGGAGCTCTTGCTGAGGATGAGGACTCAGAGGCTGAGGAACTAGTAAATTATTCTTACGCCGAGACCTTTCAATCCACTGTCAAAGAGTCTGGCATGATGCCTTGGAGGCACTTGCATGGTATTAAGTCTAACATCACTATGCATATCCTAGACGAGGATGAGAGAGTATACGATGGCCGAGAAGTTGAAGTTATTATTTATGACCGGATGTTTAGGGTCGGCATCAAATTTCCTTTCCACCCTTCAGTTCGATCCATTCTGTTTAGCTTAGGATTTTCTCCATCTCAATTAGTGCCCAATTATTAGCGAATTACACTCTACTACATCTCCCTATGGATGAACAAGTATACGGACAACGTTTCAGTCAAAATATTCAAAGCTTGTTATAATGTCTCGTCCTCAAGGACTCGGCCCAACTATTACCACCTAGGGGTAAGAAAACATGAAAAGAAAATCATTCAGGTCACCCAAGCATCCAACAATTACTGGAAGCCGAGATTTTTCTTCATTTTTGGGGCCTGGAAATTTTTTACAAATGCCGATCCATCTGAGGAAGAGCTGAGAGTTCCCTGCGATTAGGCAAACCCCTCCATGTTGGCCTATCTTTATCCTGGATACAGTGTTGCCTACCAAGAGAGGGTTAAATATCTAAAGAGTTAAGGGAAGGAAGGTGCCCTCCCTAATTTTGAAGATATGATGTCTCTTGAATTTCTAAAGGAGGATAGTCTGGGGGTTAACCCCTAGACGAGTTGTGTGAGTTACTTAACTTTATTATTCAAAAGTTTTTCCTCGTCTTTTATTTTTACGACTGATCATTTTTATTTCTCCTTTCCAAATCATCCTACCCATATCTCTGACCTTTGGAATAAGATAGCCACTAGCCTCAAAAAAGTCTTGAAGAAGAGAGGTAAGCAGCCTTTGAAGAAGTCTACTGCTGGAGGGCTGGCCCAACCTCAAGTTGATCACAAGAGAAAATAATCTACCCTTCCCTCTGATCCTCGTCACCATTGCGAGATGAGGTCAAGAGTGAACCTACCTCCTCAAATCATCCCAAGTTCATCTGGGCCTGGTTTGTCTTCAGGGGACTCTTTTGAAAGCTTCTGGGTAGTCAACCTAGCACAGCTTGAGGCCTACCCCGACTCGATTCTTCCATCTGTGCTGAGGTCAAAGGCTACTTTACTTACTCTCCCTTATAAGGGAGATTATGAATTCTTAGGGAAGATGCCTCTCTTGAAGACCTAGGACTTCGATTTTCATCATCTAGCACGAGTATCAGCCTTATAGTTAATTTGAATCTCATCTCATTCAATCTTTTGCCTCATCTTTTTTTATCTCTGTGTATACATAACTTTTATAGTCTGTGAGCGCCCTCACCTCTATAAATAAATGGGCTACTTAGAATTTATCAAAACTTCAAGAGGGTGAGAAATCCCTTCAAGACAAGGCCAATCTTAAGAAAGAGCTAAGGGAGACCCAGAAGGCTCCCTGGATCAGGCTAAGATGGATTATGCTAACGATCTAAAGGCTAAAGACGGAGAGCTGACTGTTCAAGCTGCAAAATACGCCAATGACCTTATTGCTGTCATGCAGAAGTTTAAGGACAAGGATCTTATGGATGGGGTCATCTAGAAAATAATGGACGAGGCCCTCTCTCTCAAGTTTAGAAAAAACATTAAAGATGATGCCATTGAGGCCTACAAAGCATCTGATAAATTTGGTAGCTTTGGAATGGAGTACTTTGAAAGGGGCATCAAGACGGCCTGACAGTGGGTCACCATAAATTTTGTTGATGTCATCTCGTCTATCAGCATCGAATTGGAAGCTCCCAATATGGAGGATCCCTTCAGGGCTTAAACTTTGGAATATATTAAGTTCATGCCCTCATCCGAGGAAGATGAACTAATATCCAATATTCCAGTTGAGGCCAACAACACCACTACTTCTATCGGATATGCTCATGCTGAGGTTGGTGGTACCAATGAACCAGTTGTCAATGAACCAGCTGTACAGGGTGGTCGTTTATAGTTGAGACCCTCGTTTTTTAATCCATCTTTGTTATGAACATTTGTTCTTTTGTAATGTTAACACTCGTATTATTATATTAATGTAGATCCATTTTTCACAGTCTTATATCGTACTTGTTGATTTACTTTTCTTGTATGGATGTTGTGTAGTGGATTTGCCTAGTTTCTTTCCCGTCTCAGATTGAATGTTTGAATTCTCCCTTATCTTAATTTATAACTTTACTCTTATTTATGGCCGAGAGCTCAATTAACCACAATTAATCAATAATTGAATGAGTTTTAAATATGAATTCACCAAAGTAGTGGTGTTTAATGGCAAGTCCCCTCTCGTCATTTTGAGAGTGTATGGATGAGTGACGCTTCGTCTACACTGTCGTCTCGGCTGAGAGAGTTTTTCAACAAGTTAATGATGTTGAGACAAACCATTCAAAGTGTGTGGATCCCCGAATTTTAATTGGATTTTAATTTTCTCAATTAAAATAAAATTACAATTTTCTTTTATATAGAACACGAGATGCGGAAGCGTTAAGATGGTTCAACACAAGTATTAATTGATTTAATCAATTAATTCATTAAAGTTAATTTCACTTAAACCAAGATAATTCAACTCAAGCCCTAGAATTTGCCTAAGTCATAATAATCAATATTCCAATGTTAGGTCAAACCAATTTTAGTGAAAAACTTGAATTAAATAAACTTTACCCGATATTTACTTTAGCACCAAATTAAATCAAGTATGATTAATTTAAACCAAATTTTATCGTGAATTATCCTAAGCATGCATTCTAAATTATTTATGCAAGATAAAATAAATCAATCACACTACGCCGCGATGTACGAGGAAAAACCCAAGATGGGAAACAACCTCGGACGTCCCTAGCCACAAATCCACTAGATACGGAATTACACGTATAAGATAGAAAGGCTTACAACCCACGACTCGATCCCTCTCAAGCCTCGACGCTTCTTCTTGTAGACACCTCTTCCTAGCGGATAACCTTGGAACTCCACTGCGGTCTCGGAATCCACCGATAGGACTTTATATGGTCACCATCACCCGTACATGGAGCCTTTCTCCAAGTGGATCGATTAATGCAAACTTCTCTTCAATTCGGTGTAGAGAAAACCGGTGCCAAACTCCAAGCAAGATGTATGTATATGAGAACTTGGAATAAACTTATTTGGGTGTAAACACTAGAGTGATGAATATTTTTCTCTAAAAATCTCACTCAAAACATGAACATTTTCCTTAAACAATTTTGCTCTTAAACTCTCTCTAAGAGATGAAAATGGAATGGAAAAGTTTTGGAAAAGTTAAGTTGGAAAATGTTCTTCCCGCACATGATAAAGTCTGAAAAAGTTGGTTAAAAACTAAGTGGGGAAGTGGGTGAAAAAACTGCCAAAAACTGTTCCCGCCTGGCATCTCGTTCGAACGACATTTCGTTTAAACGACATTCTCGTTCGAACGAGTCTTCTAACGAAGCTCCAGTATGGACTCGTTAGAAACTCGTTGGAAATCTCGTTAGAACGCTAATCTCGTTCGAACGACATTTCGAACGAAGGTCCAGTATGCCTTAATGGGAAGTCGTTGGCAAACTCGTTCGAACGACATCTAGTTCGAATGACAATCTCGTTCGAACAACATATCGAACGAACTTCCAGAATTTTGAAAAATTCGATTTTAGCCCAGAAAACTTTATAAACTTATTTTAAAGTTCTAATTAATTCTTTCTAAAAATAAAACACAGTTTTTATTAAACCTAATCACCCAATAAACCTTGTTCCAAGCACCTATATATATAATATTACATTCATACCTTGGGAGCATGGAACCATAGTTGATGACGTAGAAACGAGGCACGTAAACCGGCATATTGATGAAGCTTTATACTCTTTGCCGCTACATCTTCAACAAACACTTCATAGGCTTGAGAATATTACAATTAAATACACTCCTATGAATAAATTTTTTTGTCCGGAATTGAGCCAAAACTATATATAGACTCAATTGGAAATTTGTGTCCTTACAAATCTCCCCCTTTGGCTATTCCGGGACAAAAACCAAAAAAAAATCCTAAAGGGACGTCAAGCTCTACTAAACTCAAAACATAACCCACCCAAACTTGACTCAACCCAAGGATTAAACGCTTTGCCATTGAAAGATGCCGCTTTATAAGAATTCCTGCACACTTGAGCAAACTCATCAAATGCATAGGGAATATCAAATGTAATATTACAATTTTTAATATCAAGATATTAAATGCAATTAATTAATTACTCCCCCTAAATTAATTCTCCCCTTTATCAAACAAATGACATACTTAGAAAGACGTCTCCCCCTAAGATAAATCTCCCCCAAACTAAGATACGATAATAATAGGATTAGATACCATTTCTCCCCCTATCATTCTCCCCATTTTTGTTCAAGAATAGACAAAGGCTAAAGAATCAAAGTAGGAACTTATCTCCCCCAAATGGGATAACAAGCTAAAACATGTAATGGTGCATATAGTGATTGTAACAACCCGCGTAATTTTTGGGATATTTTCGAAATAAAGAGAAAAAAATAAATTTTGAGATAAAATTATTTTTATTGCTCAAATATGTTGGTTATTATTTTTAAAGGTGAGAAATTCAAACGGTTTCGGAATTGGAATTAAAATGGAGTTTTAATTGAATTTTTATTATATTGAAGAGTCCTCAAAACATAAAACTCTCTAAGAGTCCGCAAAACATAAAACCCTCTATCAAGAAAAAAATATTTAAAATATTGAACGGTTCGATCGAGCTGAATTTTTTTCTGTAGGTTCTTCTCGTCTTCAGCTAATTCTCTGTAAAATTTCATCCAATTCCAACGGTCCGATCGTCCGGAATAAAAATTTTAGTGTTTGTATCTGATTAGAACTCTTTTCTTAATCAAACTTTTAATCCTTTATATATCAACAAATTCGTGGATGGACTTTTCAAATAACTTTTTCTCAAACTTTTCAACCAGAAGAGCTATTTAAAATTACTCCCTTTTATATACAAACCATAGCCCCAAACTTATTCAAGATTTCAACCTTAGGTTAGAAGGCTTATTTGGTGTTTTCTCGAGTTTTGGGCTAGAACAAGATTTGATTATTTTTGCGAGAGGAACGTGATGGTGTGAATAGATTTTGAGACTGAACTTATGTGATGATTCATGTTGGTTCTTTTGTTGGTTTAAGGTATGGGGTTTTACACAATACGCTTCTTAATCTCGCGAGTGTTATTCCGGTTGTTTTCTTGTGATTATTGACTCTTATTCGAACGGATAAATTCATTGGAATCTGGAAATTTTTGTTGGAATCTAATTTTGATTCATGTGGTATTATTATTGTGTTGAGCTTGCTGTCATGAGATTTTAATATGTCACCGAGGTTGGGCACCCACCAATATTCCTTTTCCGGATATGCTAAAAAAAATGCATAGGCGCGGTACGGTGGTGAGGCCTGGTGACCCGGTTAATGTGTTGTTGAGAAATTATAGTGATATGATTGCTTATGAGATTCGCATTTGATTTGAATATTCGTATTCGTATTGTGACGTTTCATTCAATGCTAACATATTTGTTGAGCATCTTTCATGTCGTATTGTTTACTTCCCCATATTTTCTTTTAGTGGCAGGTCAGCGGGGATTTTGGGGCGCTATGGAGATTGATTTTTAGCTAGGATTATTTTGGGAAGATTTTTAATACAAGAGAGAAGACTTGTATTTATTTATTTTGATGTATAGAGCATTGGAGATTCATTTTAGTATCGAGATAGATAGTTGTTTTAATTCGAGAGACTTGTTTTAATTGAAGAGAGTTGAGATTAGTTGTTTTTCTTGTTTTATTGTGGGAATTAGATGCTCTATACCTTGTTATATTGTGGATTTGTTCAGTTTTATCGACAGTAGCGCTCCGTTCGCTCTCCCCGGGCGGGCGGGGTGTTACAGTGATGAGAACGTTAAAGCATATGGGCAACAAAAGCAAGGCAAAGGAAAAAACACAATATCATATATATATATGCACTATAAATATATCAAGAATGCACATGCACAGATGTATAGATATAAACACACACATGACACAAAATACAATAAGTTTGCACACTCGTATGGCAAAAATGTGTCATATGGAAACGGAAGTGTAGGGGTGTGAACTAGTAACGATTAAATTTAGACCCAAACACTTAATAAACATTCACGGAGTTCTCATTTGATTGCAAACTTCATCACATTTAAATATAACATCATGTGACAATATAGATTGAACTCAATGAACAAACATACACAATGCATACAAGCCTAGCATATTGATGATTCTACAAACCAATAGAGTCATGACATGAAATACGCAACTAGGATAACCGGACATTGTGCAAACCGTTGATATACCATCCAATCTCCCTCATTAAGCATTTATGTTTATTTTGAATGAATATATCAATCAAACATAGGCCTTGGCAATTATTTTTCTTTTAATGCCATATTTTCTGTTTTTAGGCCTTTGGACCACGTATTTCTTTTAGGTCCATTTCAAACGGTGGCTTACAATCGCAAAGGATCACTTAGTCCTTTCGAAGACCTTCCCCGTGCATATTTATATTTATCATATTTTCGTTTTTCACACAAATCTCACATGCAACGGATTTTGACATGCACTAGTCCTCCTAAGTCACAAATATGTAGATGACAAGATTGGAAGGAGAACACCTCACATAGCTCAAATATACATATGAAGTTAAAATTTTAAAAGAGCTCGTGCATGTGTGAATAGAGGCATATAAAAATAGAATCCATTTAACCAATACAAAATCCAACTACTCCATAAAAATATGGTAAATAACATTTTAAGGATTGACAATCTAAACCAAAAGTTCTAGCCACGTGGGAGCGAAAATATGGAATTCAAACACAAGTATATGCCACTTAAAGTGTGTCAAACCAAAATATACACAACAAAAATCTTTTTGAGTTTTTGACATTTTTAACCAAAAATAAAAAAATATATACTCAAAAGACAAACACAAATCATTTGAATTTTTTATTAAGTTTAAATTTCCAAGAGATAAAATCCAAATGATAAACAAAAATATTTTTGTATTTTTCATTTAATGCAAACAAAATGAAGGAAATATAATACAAAAGATAAACAAAAATCATAATTCTAGCATGTGATAAGCATGGAGCATAGACTTGAAATTGATTAAACAAGCATACATTTAGCATGTGAATATAGCATGAAGTACAAACGCTAAAGTATGCAAACACTAACACATTCATCCTTTAGATTTAGCAAGGGAGGAAGCATGTGAAAGTAAATGAGAATCAAAAACCCTATTTTGCAAGGCAACCAAGTCGGATTTCCTAACCCAAATTAATGAAGAATGACTATCTTGGGGTGTTGGAACTTTAACTACGGTGGTTACTTTACTATGGGATTTTCTAGGAATTCGTTTAAGATCAAAACAAAATTTCTTAAGATGACCTTTTCGACCATAATGAGTACAAGTAAAAGCATGTCGAAAAGATTTACCTAAGGAGTGATCTTTAAATGCATTCCTAGTAGATTCTCCTAAAACATTGGTTTTGGCATTATGAGTAAATTCATTACAAGTATTGAATCCTAAATCACAAGTGTCATTTTTAATTTGGACCGTTCCTAAGATTTTATCTTGTTTTTCCGAACAACACTCCAAATCAAATTTGACATTACTAGAGGCTTTTAATTTATTTTGCAATTCTAAAATGTTAGACTCTAATAAAACATTTCGCTCTTCAAAAGCAAGAAGCTCCTTTTTCAAGGATTCCATTAAACCCCTAAGGCTATCTCTTTCGCCTTCTACATATTCAAGATTCTCTTGAAGAGTCCTCTCACGTGTCCTAAGGTCTTCTATTAAAGCATTTTCATCAACGACCTTGACACTCTCTCTTAAACTAGCTTCTAACTTCAAATTATATCTTTTTAATTTAATAGATTCTTTATAAAGTTCTTGAAAAGCATTTTGAAGTTCACTCACATTAACCTCTTCTTCATTTTCACTCTATCTTTCTTCTCCACTCTCACTATCATCAAAAACAATATAATCATAAACAATGACCTTAGAAGTGTCATGTGATAACATTTCATCAATCGATGAGTTCTCACTATCACTCACATGACTAGCCATAAAAGCCATAAAATTTTTCTTAGTGGGGGAATCGGGTCCCTCTTCCTTATCACTATCACTAAGGGTCGCATTATATGCAATGGGGCATTTACCGTCTTTCCTTAGTTTAGTGGGGCACTCATAGGCCCTATGGCCATAACCTTCACAATCAAAACACTTATTAGACTCGTCCCTATCTAAATTTTCATTACTAGGTTTAGGGATCTTTTCGACTTTAGGGATCTTCTCGTCTTTAGAAATCTTCTCGCCTTTGTCATGCTTAGAAGATTTAAATTTCTTAAAATCATTTTTAAATTTATCTTTGTTTATTTTAAGAAATTTTCTAAATTTACGAGCAAACAAAGCCATGTCTTCCGAGTCACTATCACTCTCGCTCTCTACTACTTGTTTGACCTCTTTTCGGGCTTTTAAAGCAACACCCTTTGTGATTTTCTTTTCAGTTTTAGAGGGAAACATATCTAGTTCATAGGTTTGTAAATCACCTACAAGCTCTTCTAATTTCGTAGAGGCTAAAGTGGGTAAAAAATTTAAAACGATCACTTTTGGAATAAATCTATCGGGTAGGGACCTTAAAATTTTCTTTACAACACGGTCGTCAGGTATTTTCTCTCCCAAATTAAATGATGAATTAATAATATCAGAAAGTCTAGCATAAAATTCATCAAAAGTTTCTTTTTCATTCATTTTGATAGTTTCAAATTGAGTGGTGAGGTTTTGGAGTTTTGAAGCTTTAGAGACACTAGTTCCTTCATGAGTTAGTTGTAAAATATCCCAAGCTTCTTTAGCGGTTTCACACATCATAATACGTCGGAATTCATCCGGTGTGACAGCGCTAAACAAGGCATTCAAACCACGAGAATTAAAATTAGAAAGTTTAAACTCATTTTCAGTCCATCTATCGGCGGGTTTGGGAACACGTTCATTTTCTACTAAATAAGTTGATGGGGACCACCCATTAACAACAGACATCCAAACTCTCTCGTCGATAGATTTTAGTGCCGATTTCATTCGCGTTTTCCAATACGCGTAGTTTGAACCATCGAAAATAGGAAATTTTGAAAATGGGGAAAATTCCATTTTAGCCAAAAATTATTTAAAGGATCTTAACGAAATAATTTATCGTTTTTGGCTCTGATACCAATTTGAAAGTGTGTGGATCCCCGAATTTTAATTGGATTTCAATTTTCTCAATTAAAATAAAATTATAATTTCCTTTTATATAGAACACGAGATGCGGAAGCGTTAGGATGGTTCAACACAAGTATTAATTGATTTAATCAATTAATTCATTAAAGTTAATTTCACTTAAACCAAGATAATTCAACTCAAGCCCTAGAATTTGCCTAAGTCATAATTATCAATATTCCAACGTTAGGTCAAACCAATTTTAGTGCAAGACTTGAATTAAATAAACTTTACCCGATATTTACTTTAGCACCAAATTAAATCAAGTATGATTAATTTAAACCAAATTTTATCTTGAATTATCCTAAGCATGCATTCTAAATTATTTATGCAAGATAAAATAAATCAATCACACTACGCCGCGATGTACGAGGAAAAACCCAAGACGGGAAATAACATCGGACGGCCCTAGCCACAAATCCACTAGATACGGAACTACAAGTACAAGACAGAAAGGCTTACAACGCACGACTCTATCCCTCTCAAGCCTCGACGCTTCTTCTTGTAGACACCTCTTCCTAGCGGATAACCTTGGAACTCCACCGCGGTCTCGGAATCCACCGATAGGACTTTATATGGTCACCGTCACCCGTACATTGAGCCTTTCTCCAAGTGGGTGGATTAATGCAAACTTCTCTTCAATTCGGTGTAGAGAAAACCGGTGCCAAACTCCAAGCAAGATGTATGTATATGAGAACTTGGAATAAACTTATTTGGGTGTAAACACTAGAGTGATGAATATTTTTCTCTAAACATCTCACTCAAAACATGAACATTTTCCTTAAACAATTTTTCTCTCAAACTCTCTCTAAGAGATGAAAATGAAATGGAAAAGTTTTGGAAAAGTTAAGTTGGAAAATGTTCTTCCCGCACATGATAAAGTCTAAAAAAGTTGGTTAAAAACTAAGTGGGGAAGTGCGTGAAAAAACTGCTCAAAACTGCCAAAAACTGTTCCCGCCTGGCATCTCGTTCGAACGACATTTTGTTCGAACGAGTCTTCTAACGAAGCTCCAGTATAGACTCGTTAGAAACTCGTTGGAAATCTCGTTAGAACGACAATCTCGTTCGAACGACATTTCGAACGAATGTCCAAAATGCCTTAGTGGGAAGTCATTGGCAAACTCGTTCGAATGACATCTAGTTCGAACGACAATCTCGTTCGAACGACATATCGAACGAACTTCCAGAATTTTGGAAAATTCAATTTTAGCCCAGAAAACTTTATAAACTTATTTTAAAGTTCTAATTAATTCTTTCTGAAAATAAAACACAGTTTTTATTAAACCTAATCACCCAATAAATCTTGTTCCAAGCTCCTATATATATAATATTGCATTCATACCTTGGGAGCATGGAACCATAGTTGATGACGTAGAAACGAGGCACGCAAATCGGCATATTGATGAAGCTTTATACTCTTTTCTGCTACGTCTTCAACAAACACTTCATAGGCTTGAGAATATTACAATTAAATACACTCATATGAATAAATGTTTTTGTCTGGAATTGAGCCAAAACTATATATGGACTCAATTGGAAATTTGTGTCCTTACAACCATAATTAAATGATTTTTATAATTTGAATTCACCAGATTATGGTGTTTAATCATAAGTCCTCTCTCGTCGTTTTGAGAGTGTATGGACGAGTGATGCCTTGTCCTACACTATCGTCTCGACCGAGAGAGTTTTTCACTAAGTTAATGATGTTGATAAAAACCATAATTAAATGATTTTTGTAATTTGAATTCACCAGATTGTGGTGTTTAATCACAAGTCCCCTCTCGTCTTTTTGAGAGTGTATGGACGAGTGATGCCTAGTCCTGCACTGTCATCTCAAGGGAGAGAGTTTTTTCACCAAGTTAATGATGTTGAGATAAGCCCTCTCGGCGTTATTGAGAATCCATGGACGAGGTCAGCCCCGTCCAGATTGTCATGTCACTAAGAGTGAGTTAATGTTACTTCACTGCATTGAGTGATGTTCTATATCTTAAGACGAGTTGAAACATACAATTATTCATACAACAAGAGTAGGAGAGAGCATTTATAATTTTTCATTCATTACTTTTTTCTTGTACAATGATACAATGATCAAAGAAAACTTTTACAATGTCCTATTAATAGTATTTCTTTAAATCATCAGCATTCCAAGGGTTGACGAACGACTCTCCCTCTAAATTCTCGAGCCTATACATGCCAGGAACCACCTCATCTGTAACTTTGTAGGGGCCAAGCCAGTTAGGATGAAGCTTATTCAATTTTTTCCAAGCTTTCTTCGAAACAAAGTCTCCAATGGCTAACGGCCTAGCTTTCACCCTTTTGTTGTATAATTTGGCAATTATCTGCTGATAAGCGATCTGCCTAACCTCTGTGTCCTCTCTTCTTTCTTCAATAAGGTCCAGATCCAACCTCCACTCTTCATCATTTTCTTATGGTATGTATGTCTAAATTCTATGGCTTGGTATGCCAATTTTCTATAGGGATCAATGTCTTTAAGCCATAGGCAAGCATAAAAAAGGTCTCTACAGTTAAATTTTTCTCGGTCTTCCTGTAGGCCCGTGGGACAGTATGTACTTCTTCTGACCAAAGACCCTTGGCGTTTTCTAATTTCTTCTTGATCCTGTCCAATATGGTTTTGTTAGTCACTTCCATCTGGCCATTTTCTTGAGGTTGACCTGAAGCTGAATAAAACTGCTTGATGTCGACCCTCTTACAATAAGCCTCCAAAGATGAGTTTTTGGATTGTTTTCTGTTATTTGAGATCAGGGTATGAGGTAGACCACACCTACAATAATGTTCCTCAAAATAAATTTGAAGGTCTTTATCTCAGTAATGGTTAGCATTTCCTCTGCCCCAACCCAATTAGTGAAGTAATTGATTGCCACAATGGGAATACCTGTAGCTACTTGTTTCTTTGGGAAAGGGTCCTACCAGATCAATCCCCCAAATAGCAAATGGCTAAGGAGAGGTGATAGACGACAGAGGCTGATGAGGGATACTAGCATATCTTTGACATTTGTCACACCTCTTCACATAATTGCATGCACCCCTGGACAAAGTCGGCCACCAATACCCCTGTGTGACCACCCTCATTTCCAATAATCTGCCTCACATATGAATGGAGCAAGATCTCTCATGTATATCTTTCAGGATGTACTCCACCTTTATTGGATGAACACATCGGAGAAAAGGGAGGAGGAATCCTTTCTTGTATAAAACATCACCAATGACTCAGAAATTAGTTGTTTTATACCTCAGCTTCTTCCTCTCCAACTTTGAGTCTGGTAGTTCATTATCCCTTATATATCGGATAAAAAGGTCTATCCAAGATTAACCTATCTCAAGGTTTTAGTGAAACTCAACCGTGTTGTCTTCTTCTTCAATGCCCGGTCAGTGTAGGATCTCAATTGGTACTGACCTTTTAATTTTTGTCCTAGTTGATGATGCTAGTCTTTCCAGTTCATTAGTTCAATCATTGTCTAGCCGAGAGATCCTTTTCAGTTTCACCTCCCTGAAGTTTTTCAATGCTTCTTTACTCTAGCCAGTATCTAGCTATCCTCTCATATTTTTCTTCATATACTCCTAGAATTTAATTCACTACCAGCCTAGAGTCACTGTGAACCAGTAACTGGATGACATTAAGTGCCTTAGCGAGGGAGAGACCTGCTAGGAGCACTTCGTACTCGGATTCATTATTGTATGCGTTAAATTTGAATCTCAAATCATACTCTATATCAGTTTCGTATAGAGCTTACATTATCAAGTCAACTACACTCATACTTCATAAGAAGAACCGTCAATAAAGAGGCTCCACAGTGTACCTTTTTCAAAGAAGTTGCCTTCTTCCAAGGCTCCATTCTTAAACATAAATTTTTTTCTTCATTCTTGGCCACCACTGTCCTGGTCATACTCGTCTCAGCTTCAGTCGGGTAAGGACTTGATCTTTCTGGATCACTTGCCAACTCTTCAAACTCTTTAGCGTTGGACTCGTCCTATGTGAACTTGATTACAAAATCAGCTAAAGCTTCGTCGTTGATGGTTGTTCTTGACTGGTAGACAATGTCGTATTCTCCCAACTCTATCGACCAGGCTATCAACTTACCCGAATTCTCAAGTTTATGGAAGACCTATTTGAGAGGAGAATCAGTGAGGACGATCATTATGTGGGCCTGGAAGTATGGCTTCATCATTCTGGATGCATGTATGAGAGCATAAGCCAATTTTTTCCATTTTTAAATACCTCTATTCTTCCCCTTGAAGAGCATTGATGTTGAAATAGACTGGCTTCTAGATACCCTCATTATCTCTCACATTAGCTGCATTGATGGCCAACGCAGTCACGGCCAGGTACAAATATAACTTTTCCCCTTAAACAGGTCATGATAATAAAAGTGGGGAGCCCAGGTAAGTCTTCAGCTCTTGAAAGGCCCTCTCACACTCCTTGTTCCACTCAAAGCCTTTTCTCAACTCATTGAAGAAAATCAGACACTTGTCTGTAGAACTGGATACGAACCAATTCAGTGCTGCAACTCGTCCAGCCAGCTTATGGACATCTTTTATGGTCTTAGGAGTCTTCATCTCTACCAAAGCTTTAATTTTTTCTTAGTAGGCCTCTATCCCCCATTAATTGACAATAAAACCCAAAAACTTATCTGCTCAACACTGAAGACACACTTTGCAGGATTAAGCTTCATCTTACATTCGTCCATCATGTTGAAAGTGCACTCCAGGTCAGCCATGTGAGACTCATCCCTGAGGCTCTTGGTAAGAATATCATCGATACAAACCTCCATGGTTTTTCCTATTTGATCCTAGAATATCTTGTTCACCAACCTCTGATAGGTTGCCCCGACATTCTTCAAATCGAAGGGAATGACCTTATAGCAATATGTACCTTCGTTCGATATGAATAAGGTCTTTTCAGCATCAGTTGGGTCCATGAATATCTGATTATAGCCTGAGTAGGCATCCATAAAACTCATCAGTTCATGCCTATCCATGGCATCAACCATCTGATCTAGTCTCAGTAGGGGGGAGCTGTCTTTGGGGCATACTTTTTTCATATCTGTGAAGTCAATACACATCCTCCACTTGCCATTGGCATTTGTCATAATGACAACATTCTCTAACCACTATGGGTAGATAACCTCTCTGATGAAGTTAGCTCTCTCTAACTTCTTCAACTCATCTCTTATCACTTTGTATTTCTCCCTAGAATAGATCCTCCGCCTCTGTCTAACTGGTTTTTATCCCTCGTCTATGTTCAATCTGTGGCAGAGGACCTCTTAATCAATTCTTGGTATATTTTCATGACTCAAAGCAAAAATTCTTTATCTCTCCCTCAAGACTTTAGTAGACTCTTTTTTTTATCTCTTTCTTCAGGTTTTTACCAATCTCGACGATTTTTTCTAGCTCATCATCATTGAGGATAATGGATTCTACCTCCTTGGAGGCTTCACCCTTTTTTATCTTCGTTTCGTCTCTAGGGTCGAGCGTGTCTATATTATTAGTGGTGGCCTACTTATGCGCCTCTCTTTCCTCGGCCTAATTAAAATAGCATTCGCGTGCCTCAACCTAGTCACCTTGAACGTCCCCTACTCCATAAGGAGCCGAGAATTTTATCATTTGGTGAACTGTTGAGAGCACGGACTCAAACTCTTTGAGGGATAATATTCCCATAATTATGTTATAAGCTCAATAGACGTTCTCATCCATCACAAAGAAATTGATCTTCTTTGTGAGACATCTTGGCCAAGTCTCCCCCATGCTGACGTCCATTTCATAAATTCCCAAAGGATGTACTTTCTCTCCACTAAATCCAATGAGGGGTTTATGATATGGGACGAGCCTCTTCTTACTTAATCCCAAGCCAATGAAATAATCCCAGAACATTACATCGATCGAACTGCCACCGTCAACTAGTATCCTAGGGACCTCATACCCATATACTCTCGTAGTGATTACTAAATGGTCATCATGTGGGGCCAAAATCCCCTTGAAGTCCAATAGCAAGAAGCCTATAACCAAGGTTTGCATGTCAAACTTCTTCCACTTATTCGACTTCGAATCAATAGCGGTCGAGTTCACTACCTTTGGCTTGGGAAGAGCCTTGGCTTCTGTAACATGGGCTTTACAGTCGGTTATCTATTTACCACCATCATCCAAACCGCCACATATTATTTTCACACCTAGAGAAATACAATGTAGCCGACCCTTGAAATCAATTTTCTTTGGTGGGAGGTTAGGGTTGACCTTCTCATCATCATTAGATGCATCGTTATCCTTATTCATAGGATCATCAGGTTTACAACTGTCGTCTCTTCTCTTCTGGGTGTCATCTCGGCCACCTCTCTTATCCACATGCTTTCGAAGTTTCCCTTATTTCAACATCATTTCTATTTCATCTTTCAGTGAGAAGCATCTATCAGTGGTATGGCCATGGTCTTGGTGGAATTCACACAATTTACCTTTATCCCTCTTGTGAGGAGGGGCTTTGAGCTTCTATGGACATCTCAAGAACTTATTATTAATGATATCATTCAGGATCATTTTTGGGGTGGCAATAAGTGGGGTATAGTCAGTGAACTTGTCGTCCGCCGACCTCTTCTTATCTTATTTGCCTTTAAATTTTTAGCACTTGCACCCACTAGCTCCATTTTCGTCTTCACCTTTGGTCTCCCTGGCCTCCTCGGTGTTCATGACTTTCTCGTCCATAGCCAGGAGTTCTTTCATGGACTTAGGAGGGTCCTCGGCCAGCTTCCACAAAAGCTTTCCTTTCTGTAATCCTCACATCAGAGCAGTCATTGTAATATTCTCATAATAGTCTTCCACCTCTAGTTTCTCTTTATTGAAGCGGGAAATGTAGTCCCATAGAGATTCTCTCTTCCCTTGCTTTATGTACAGCAAGTGGGTGGTTTTCTTTCTCAATTTAACCCCAAAATAAAAGTTTGGAATGATCCTTTCTGCCAGTTGTTTGAAGTATTCAATTGATTTTCTAAGGATAGAGATATACTAGGCATGTGCTACTCCAGTGAGGCTGCTGGAGAAATCCCTGCACCTCATCTCACGGGATACCGAAAAAAGGTCTGTAGTAGACTGATACATCTCAACATGGTGGACATGATAAGAACTCCTATCATACCTCGATTTTACCATCGACGTCTTAAACTTAGTTATGGTTGGGTTACTTATAATTCTAGAAATAAATGGCGACCCTTCCATACAACCCCTCTGCAGAGGGTATCGACTCTCCAGTAAGTCTCCAATCTTTCCCTCTGGCCTCTGAATAGAGTTGTTCCATGTTTTTTTAGCAACAACAACTATGGTAATATCTCCCTCAGCCAGAGCAGCATTGTCGTCGGCCCCTTCCCTCTCGGCCTGACGTTGGATGGATTCTCGGCCGAGCGTTCTCTAACGGCTACTGAATTCACTTTGCTCCTCGTCTCGACTAGGGGGGATTGTCCATCAGCACACCTGATAAAAGAGGAATTTTTTTCCGGTGTCACATCACTGACGCCGATCATTTATTATATTTATCTCACCAAATCAAAATAAAAACTTAAACTGTGACAACACTCTTTTAATGGAGTATAGCAGCCAATCTGGGTATCTAAAATCCGCAGAGACAAGTTGCTATAATTATATTGGTTTAATACTTCTAAAATAAAAGTGTCAAAGGTGATTATAAAAAAAAAGAAAAAGATAATCTAGGCATGTGTATTTTAACTAAGATTAACAAAAGGAATGAAAACTATAGGTCGCGACAGATATACCTCACCCCGAGTTAGTTGGTATAAATTCTTACATGGGTTCACAAGTTATTAAGATTAAGTCTCATATCAACAATTAATAAAATCTAGAGTCTCCACCCCCTAAATTCTCATAAAAGTTAATGTGATTTTGGCATCTACAAATGCCCGAAAATTACACATGCAAGGTTGTAAATATGGAGCATTCATGATATACCCCGTTAAATCTTCTAAGTATAATGACTAGGACAAACCAATCAAAATAAACTCATGAAAACCCATCACCATAGCAAAGCAACCAAATCAACCCTAGGTGAGTTTAATCCAACACAACCTAATTTAAATTAGCCACTAAGCATGATGAAATACATAAATAAACTAAGTTAAGACAACTAATTAATTACAGCTAACAAGAATTAAATACACTGCAACACTTAACTAGGCAAGAAATTAAATACATAAAAGAAAATAAAGCATAAAATGGAGGCAGAAGATGAATAGTAGAAATATTACAATAATGGGTATTAAATAACAAGAAATAGAGGAGAGGGGCTCGACAAATAATTCCCAAATGTTTTAACCCTAGGTGCTAAACTAAAAATGAGAGAAAAATAAGATCCCTTCACAAATAAAATAAAAGTTGCTTTATATAGTAAATTAGACAAAACAATAAAAAGAAAAAGAAAAGAGGGAGAAGCAGATCGTAGAACAAAACAGAGGCCCGGTCGACCAGGGTGGTGATTGGTCGATCGCTAGTAGCACTTCAACCCACTACCTTCGAACCACAGCAAAATGGGAAAACCCAGTCAATCGATGGGGTAGGGTCGATCAACCGTCGAATGCAGACCTGCTCACCTGTTTGCAGCCAAAGACAAAGCCTCCAAATGGTTTTAGCCACCCGAGCTTTGTCGTGTTTTACCATGCTCAAAAGCTTCATGGATATAGCCAAGACCATCACAAATTGTGATAGACCTACTCAATTTGTTCAAGGACCCAAGACTCGAGAAAAAACGTGTTTGGGTAAAGACCACCACAAATGTCTTCGGCCTGTTTGTTGCAATTTGAGAACCAGGACTTATTGGACATTTATTAAATTATTTTGTAAAATGGTTTCCTTATAATTCCTCCTCCGCTCAAAGGCCCGTACAATCTTCATTTGCATTCTGATTCCCGGATCGTTCACGACCATGGTAATCTTGTCCTGAGAGCTTCAACTTTCGTTAAGACTTTGGGAAAAAATCCCAAAGTGTGAAATGAAGATAATGCCCCTGAACATGCGATAGTCAACGAAACTTTATCGGATTGCACCCAAACTTCATACTAACCACCTCAATACCTACAAACACTTAATAAAACCTCAAATAACATGTTATCATATAAAAATAGGTTTTCTAGTTATCAAGCATAATTGTAGGAATTAAAATACCAGAGGTGGCTAAAATGCATAAGTATATAGGGTAATAAGTGCCATGATTCGAGACGAATCACACCCCCTAACTTACACATTGCTAGTCTCTAGTAATTAAATTCAAAGCAAGAAGAACTATAAGAAAACCACAAGACATGAGATATATACAAAAGTGATAAAAGACACTTTCACGGGCGAACCATTGCATTTAGCATATGCAATAAGCCGTTAAACCCATAGATTACCTTAGTGGACGAGTGTCATCTCGTGAGGGTTTCGAGCGATGAAACCCACAAACATCATATGTTTTCCTCAAAATGTATGCCCAATCACATACGACAAGCTCAATAATAATGAAAAAGATTTCAACCATGATATTAGCAAAGTGGATGAATTCACAGAAAAATTCATATTATTAACATTACATAATGAACTTCGTTGAATTGAAATCTTAAAATGTGGGAGTGGAGCGAGCACATGCAAAGTATGATTTGTCAAAAACTTTTATAAACCGAATAATAAATATTAAAGCGTGCATAAAAGTCAATCATCACCGGGCATTACACTCAACAAATGAAACCACTAATGAATGGGAGGTAATACACGGTACGCGCGGGCATAAAGAGTAAATGTAAATGAAAACAAGGCCGCGCACCTGTCACTAAAGAAGAACGCAATATAAAAAATGAAAAACATGTAATATCAATTAATGATACCGCTCATTAAAGGAGGAAAAATGTATTTTCACAGATTATGAAAACTATTCAAACTTTTGAATTGAATCACCCTTGGATCACATAGGACTTTATAGGGTTGTAATGTAGGTTAGGCTCGGGTTAGGAAACGAAGTAAAATTTTACAGATTCAAAGTGTTCAGAGATGAAAACTCGGGATAATGGAAAATTTGGGCAAATGCAAAATTGGAATATGATTCCATAATAATCATTAAATATAACAATGGAGAGAGTAAACAAAGCTTATTGAACACTATACACAACATATACAAATTTCTCTTTCTTTTCTTTTCTTTTATTTTCTACTTTCTCTTTTTCTTCCCTTTTTCACTTCTTTCTTTTCTTTACTTTTCTCACTCTCACATGCTTAATTGCAACCACATAATGCGAACATTATTCAATCCCAAGTATCATTCCAAACAGAGGTACGGAAGGTGATATATATGGTTTATAACTCTAACGTGGAGTTGGTTATGGGATTGGGTATTATGAAACTAAAGGCTATATTAAGGCTCAAAGGGGTTGACGAGGGAAAACATATAAGGTGAGTTCAAGGTAAATATATGTGATATAACAAAGATGTCCTCTGATGATTTCTTAAAGTTTACGCAATTCTTGAGTCAAAACAAACTTTGGAAATCATGCCCAAGTAACACATTTCAAGTATGAACTCAATTAATTAACGATAAATGAAAGATAGTGGGATTACCAACGACTGCGACGTTTTCAAAGAGGAAAAAGAAGTGTATAGCACTCACAAATGAAAAAAATCCCAAATCTCACTAGGTGTAAGTATATACAATGCAATAAAATATTATCGAGTTATAGAAATCTTAAACCAAATAAGTAAAGCAAGAAAAGTGCATGTGCTTATGGCATTAAAATTTGATTCATGAAGTTATTAATAATATTAATAATTGAAGACTAAAGTCTAATAACTTATAAAATCAAGAACATGCATCCTTGAGTTGTCTATTGGATCGGGAAATTATTGAAATTTATCATCGAAAACAAAGGAAAAATGACCAGCAAAGGAGAAAAAAGAAAGAAAATCTTTTTGAAATTTTTATTTTTTTACAAGAAAAGCATGCTTGAGAAGAACATATAATCAAATCAAAGAAACTAGCAATGACTGGATAGAATATCCCACACCCCCTAACTTAAAACCTGACAGTGTCCTCAACGTGAATTAAGTACCAAGTTAAAGAGAGGACAAGAGAGATATTACCCAAAATGGAGCGATCTCATGAAAGTACAAGTTCAATAATTCTACAAAACATATTAGAACCAAGCATAGCAAAAAAAATAACAAAAACTTAACAAACTACAGTAGACAATAAGTAAGAGAAAAGAAAAAAAGGAAAATAAAAACTAACTATTTACAACCTACAATTTTAACTTCTAACTAACTATACACTAGAAGTTGAAATTTTTTAGGGTCACCCAAAATACGATTTGACCTTGGAGGATCAATGGAGGACCCTCCCTTTCATGCATACCTTCCAAAAAATAGGAATTTCGTTCAAACAACGGAAGGCATGTGTAAGGCGGAAGAAATGAACCATCCCCAATTAAAAAATTTGGATGGATGATGGGGAATTTCGATAAAACGGGTGACAAATTAACATGAGGGCCAAAACAAAGAATTTTCTCCCAAATATTTTTCAATTGGAATGGGAGGTGGCGCACATGGAGGCAAATATGCCTTCAAGGAAGGCAACTCAATCGAGTACTCCTAATCGATGAAAAGTTTTAACACTTTAAAGTTTGGAACCGATTCATCGAGTACTAGCATCGGTTCAACAATATAGAATAAAGATGGGGACGAAAGAAATTCAAACTCAAGTGATGAGTCATCATTGCTTGAAGATTGAGTTTCAAAGGAAATAAGATCATTTTTAATGAAATATTCTTCTTTGGGGGCCAAAGAAGAAATTATTTCATTGCAAATGGATACTACATCCATTTCTTTCTCATTTTCATTATCTATTATACCATGGGCCAAGTCAAGAATGGTTTATTACAAAGTAGGCACAAAGTCCTCATTTGGTACAAAACATTCCTCGACTTCAAAAGTCTCGAAAGAAAAATCGTTGTTGGATTCAAATAATAAATCCAACTCGTGCTCCCAACAATCATTTTCTTCCTGATAATGATTTCTAAGTTTTTCATTTTCAAGCATGCACAAGCCCTCGCCGAAAGTCATAGGTCGAGGTGCGGATTCTTGCAAATGAAAATTTTGAAAATAATCCTCGGAACTACTATCAAAATCATTATTATAAATCTATTGCAATTCGTTTAAAAATTATTATCATAAGGATTTTGAGACCTACTATCGGAATAATCAATCTCAAAATTTTCGTAATCCATAACTTGACTTTGTTAATACTCACCCAAAGACATTTTAGATGTATCAATTTTTTAGGTTTGTAAGTATTGACCAAAAGTCATAGGTGTAGTGAAATTTTTAGAATTATCATTACGATTATCGAAAAATTGGAATAAGACAAGCTTACCCCTAAAAAGGCTCGAGATGGCAAATTACAAAAAGTGATGTGTGGTCAAAAAATTTCAGCGTTTCTTGGAGCTCAAATGTAGAAGTCCTACTAAAATTGTTAATAAAAAAAACAAATAGAAAGGGAAAAAAATACTACGAAATAATAAATCTATTAAATTCTAAAAAAAAAACTAGTCCCCGGCAACGGCGCCATTTTGATAAGAGAGGGATTTTGTCGCGGTGTCGCGTCATCAACGCCGACTGTTTGTTATATTCGGCTCACCAACTCAATACAAAAACCTAAACTATGACTACACTCTTTTAAGGGAGTATAGCGGCCAGTCCGGGTATCGAAAATCCACATAGACAAGTTGCTAGAATTATATTGGTTTAATACTTCTAAAATAAAAGTTTAAAAGGTGATTTTAACAAAAACAAAAAGATAATTTAGGCATGTGTATTTTAACTAAGATTAAAAAAAGGAATAAAAACTATACGTCGCGACAGATATACCTCATCCCGAGTTAATTGGTATAAATGCTTACATGGGTTCACAAGTTATAAAGATTGAGTCTCATTCCCTAGGTGATTTCAATCCAACACAACCTAATTTAGATTTGCCACTAAGAATAATGAACTACATATATAAACTGAGTAAGACAACTAATTAATTGAATCTAACAAGAATTAAATAAACTACAACACTTAACTAGGCAAGAAATTAAATACATAAAGGAAAAAAAACATAAAATAGACAAAGAAGAAGATTAATAGTAGAAAGCTTGCAATAATGGGTATTACACAACAAGAAATGGAGGAGAGGGGAGGATCCACAAATAATCCCCAAATGTTCTAAACCTCGGTGCAAAACTAAAAATAATAGAAAAAGAAGATCCCTTTACAAATAAAACAAAAGTTACTTTATATAGTAAATTAGAAAAAATAATAAAAAGAAAAGGGGAGAAGCAGATCGTCGAAAAAAATAGAGGCCCGGTCGACCGGGGGTGGTGATCGATCGACCGTTGGTAGCACTTAAAACCCACTGCCTCTGAACCACGGGAAAATGGGAAAACCCGGTCGACTGGTGGGTCAGGTTCAATCGACCGGAGATTGCAGACATGTTCACCTCTTCGCAACCAAAGGCGAAGCCTCCAAATGGTTTTAGCCAAGACCCGAGCTTTATCGTGTGTTACCATGATCAAAGCTTCATGGATATGGCCAAGATCATCACAAATCGTGATAGACCTGCTCAATTTGTGCGAGCACCCAAGACCCAGCAAAACGTGTTTGGGTAAAGAGCACCACAAATGTCTTTGACTTGTTTGCTGCAATTTGAGACCCAAGACCTATTGGTCATTTATTAAATTGTTTTGTAAAATGGTTTCCTTATAATTCCTCCTCTGCTCAAAGGCCCGTAAAATATTCGTTTGGATTATAATTTGTGCACCGTTCACAACCACGCGAAACTTGGAACAAGAGCTTCAACTTCCGTGAAGACTTTGGGAAAATATCCTAAAGTTTGGAATGACGATAATGCCCCTGAATGTGCGATAGTCAACGAAACTTTATCGGATTGCACCCAAACTTCAAACTAAGCACCTTAATACCTACAAACACTCAATAAAACCTAAAATAACATATTAGCATATAAAACAGAGGTTGTCAGGTTATCAAGCATAATTATAGGAATTAGAGTACCCGAGTGGGTTAAAATGCATAAGTATAGAGGGTAATAAGTGCCATGATTCGGGATGAATCAACACCCTTCGTTTCTTTTGGATCTTACCCTGTTGTGAGACCTGGACAATCGGTCTCGTAGGTCACCAACGGGGCTGAGTACGTCAAAGGTGAAACCCCTATTAAGCCTATAAAATACTGAAGGACTAGACTGTAATACCCCGTATTTTTGGCGATATTTATTTTTGGGATTAATTAATTAAATGAGAATTAATTGGGAATTAATCCGGATAAAATACTAGCGAGATGTGAGTTGGTATTTGACTATATTGAGTATATATGATGATAATTGAATATTGAATTATGAAATTTGTCGTGAGATTGATATACGGCAATTTGGACATTTTATTGGGACGCGGGTGACAGTCGCGTCAGGATATAATTATTTTATTTATAAAAGTGAAATTTAAATTCTATTAACTGTATGGTCATTTTGAGTGCGCCAACGCATCCGGAAGGGTCGAGATAGTCAGAAAACACTAGCCGGGGGTTTAGTTTGGGTCCCGGGGCATTTTTAGGCCATACCGGCAACATAAAGGGTATTTTGGTAATTTTGTATTTTTGGAGATTAAAAGTGACGAAAATTAGGAGTCTTTATCTGATTGGGAATTGACCCACTAAACCCATTAACAACCCATATTAACCTAAAAGGCTACGTAGGTTATTAGAATTAGGTTTTCCAAAATTTCCCAACGCAAACCCTAGCCACCATAGCCACCTTTAGAGAAGAAAGCTTGGAGAGAGAGAGATAGAAGGGAATTCTGCAGAAAGGGAGAGAGAACTTCAGCAAATCGTCATCAAAATCAGAGATTGAATCAAGGCAAGTGGTTTAATTTACATTTTTATGCAGTAAATGCTTCTTCCCTGCTTAGACAATTCAATAATCATAATTAATTGGGAGATAAATGAAAACCCATAAAATTGGAGTTGTTAGTTTAATTTTGGATATAGGTTTGCATGTAGAAATGTTACTGGAAGATTGAATTAAGAGAATTACTACCTTATGTGATACAAAAACGAATTTATTTCTGGGAATTGACGATTTAAAAGTCTAGGGTTTGTGTTCTTGAAATTTGGGGGAAAAGTGTAGAGATTTGTAAATTGATTGATGTTAGGACGATTTAAACCTATAAAACAGGTAAATATATGACCTTGATATGTTTAGGGATGATTAGAGACCTAAAAACATTGTTGGGATGAATTTTGGTTGAGATTTGAGGTATAGAAATTGGTGAAAAACGAAAGTAGAAATTCTGGTCACGAAACTGGTCGTTCGTTAGAAGGCCTCCCCAGGTCGTTCGAACGAGCTTCTAACGAGTTGACCAGTTGCTTCTAACGAGGGGAAATTTCATTCGATACCTTCGTTCGAACGAGTTTCGTTCGATACCTTCGTTCGAACAAGATGTCATTAGAAGGTACAGTTCGTTCGAACGAACTAAATCTCGTTCGAACAGCCTCGTTCGAACGAGACTTCTAACGAACTGGCAGTTTAGGCCTTTTTGGCCTGTTTTGATTTTGGGAGTCCCGTAAACTTGTTCGAGGATAGAGATAACATTCCTTTGATGAGGTATTGGTATACTTGGGACAATTGGGATATAATGAGGAGTAAATTATAGAATCAAATAGACATTATGAGCTGAGATGTGAGTGCCTACTACGACGTGAGAATAAATTATGGCGCGTATAAATATGGACCGGGATTATATAAGTTATATATATATTAAGTTGGTACGAGAATGCGATATGTACTACAATTAAACTAAGGTGATTACTAAGATGTGTGTTACTTAGTATTGGTATATGATTTGTGTGTATGACATACCTACCATACTTGCTATCACGGGAGGTTTGCGTTCGCTTAGGACCCTCTAATCCTTGTGTGCCTACGGGGGGGATTTAGACTGGTACCTCGAGAACATAGGTCAGAGAAGGACTTATTGGGATGTTAATAAGTCTGCTGATCGTGGGAGCGTAGGTATGTGCGTGACCCATGTGATGTGACTGTGTTCGCCTCCACTGTTTGTGATTTGTGTTATCTGAACTATTCCTGAGAGATTCGGAATACGTGATTCCTTATGTACATGATGTACCGGGATGGATAGCAGAGTATGTGTGCACCGCAGCTTAGTCTCGGGGTGCTTATATTGTATATTTATGTTGTGGAAAATATACACTTAGTAAAATGAGAACTTTCATATGGTATTGTGTGTATAACTATGGAATAACATAAAAGGGATAATCTATAACGAGTTGTATTACTTTTATATGAGAACCTGAATTTACGTTAAGCCCCTATTTAATTGAGATCGTTATAATGTTAATGGGAACCGAGTAATAAGGGTAGAACCTATGACAGTCTAGCTAGATATGATATCACTTAGCTAGTGGTTTGTGTCATTTTAGATGGGTACTTACGTTAGTAGTGCACAGTTAGACGAGAGGTGAGAATTTCATGTGAGTGCACGTCCTAACATGTACTTTACATTTAATGTTTTAAATGTTTTTAAAGCACTTACAGGTTTTTAAAATATCTCCACATTCGGGCTCTGACCCGTTTGCTTTCAAATCTATTTTCTTGTAAAACCATTTTTAGGTGCCCAGCCAGAAGGACACCACGCATAGGATTCTCATTCCGATAACGAGCTGTAGCTGTTTGTTGAAGTTACAGGGATTTGCTTTTAGACGCTTCTATCATTTGGATTCCATGTTCAGTATTCCTCAGTTGTAGGGCATGTTGCCCAAATTCTATTAGAGACATTTCCATTTCAGTTTTTCAGACTTTGGCATGTATTAATTCAGTATTCAGTATTTCGTTACTTATTTCAGTTGTGGGATTTGTTGTGAGGAGTTTTCCTCCGGATTTATTTATATCATGTGATGGTTATTCTATTTATTCGTTATGGTGAATGGTGATATTATTCTTGCTTTAAATCTTTTACTGCATGTTAATCAGACATAAATTAAAATTTGACAACTTACTTTTTAAATACTAGGTGGTTAGTAATTATAAAATGTTTTCGACAGTGATGCTATTAACTGAGCCAACTTGGCATTTTGATTTAATTTAATAAAGGAGTAGCTACCCGGTATTTAATTAGTCGGGGTGTCACAGGTGGTATCAGAGCATCAGATTCTAGTGTCCTTTAGGATCTGTACGGCTATTATGTTTCCGCTAAGTTTTCTTTGATATAGAGCCCTATATTTTAGTACTGTTGTACTCTTTTTGTGTATGCTTCGTTCTTCAGCTATTTTAAGTTTATAAACTGTGAACTTATAAACTTTATTCTTATCTCAGATGCCTCCACGACGTGCACGACGAGTTCCCAGGGATGCAACGCCCGAACCCCAGCCCGCTACAGTTCAGGGCATGATGAACGCCGCTGAGGTTGCAGCCATTGTAGCCCAAGCGGTAAATGCCGCAATTGCCGTAGTTCAGCAGGCACCACCTCAGGCGCCGGTTGCCGCGCCAGTACAGGCAAATGCATTCCCGTCTGCTTGGGAACGTGTACGTGACGCTTTTCTGAAAGCTCATCCGCCAGAGTTTGCAGGTAGCTCAGATGTGGTAGTCTCGAGCCAAAGGAGGAAGGATATGCAGAGGCACTTGAGGATGTATGAGTGCACGGATGTTCAGAAGCAGGTGCTAGCTACTTTCAAGCTAGTTGGATCTGCACTCCAGTGGTGGGAGTCTATTACCACCGTGGAGGAGAGGGATACTCTCACTATTCAGGACTTTTGGGTGCGGTTCGACCGCAAGTACTTTCCATCAGCTGTTCACACGGAAATGAGGAGGAAATTGATGAGTCTGAAGCAGGAGGGTAAGACTGTGGCCGAGTATGAGGCCGAGTTTCACGAATCTGTTAAATATCATTCCGGATGAGATACCGACCGAGTTTCATAGACGGGTTGACATGGAGGATCCGTCAGCATCTGTTAGGGAACCTTTCGTTGGCCACTTATTCTGATGTGGTTAACTCTGCTTTGTTACACTGCCAGGATCACCGCTTTCATATGGCTGAGGGCAAGAGATCGGGAGAGTCTAGCCATCAGGGCAGGACTGGAGGACATGGTGCCGGTGGGGCACAATCTGTTCAGGGGCAGAGACAGGGTGAGCAGGGTTCCCAGCAGGGGGATCAGAAGAGGTTCAGGTCAGGGAATTACCGGCACGGACAGTGAGGTTTTTGTCAGGGCCATCAGGGTCCAAACGTCCATCAGGGCCAACAGGGTCAGAATGGGCAGCAGTTTCAGCAGGGCCAGCAGGGCCAAGGGAGGAACGGTAACGGCCACCAGGGCCGGGGACAGCAGGGGCAGAGAGGGGGAAACTTCCCAGGAAAGTGTTATGTTTGTGGCAAGACTGGCCATAAACGACAGGATTGTCCTGATAGGGGCAGGGCCCCACAGCAGCAGCAGCAGGGTGCTCGCCAGGAGCCGCAGAGGCCTATGTTTCCCGCCGCTCTCCCCGCACCACCATATATGGAAGCATTGCCACCCATTCCAGCAGTTCCAGTTCAGCAGGGGCAGCTACAGTATGGACGTGTCTATAACGTCCACCAGGCAGCAGTTCCACAGGCACCGCCCGCGATTGAGGGTACGTTTCCTATCCATGGCACTATGGGTCGGGTATTGTTTGATACGGGGGCTACACATTATTTTATAGCTACACATTTCGCGAAGGCTTTAGGGTTGTTAGCCACAGCGGAGAGCACAGTGACGTGTGTCGACTCACCATTGGGGAATGGGTCACTTATATTCTTTATATGCCGGGGAGTGGGGGTAGATATTGGTGGTTTGGTATTACCTGCACACATGTTGGTATTAGATATGCATGTGCACGATGTGATTATCGGTATGGATTGGCTCGTAGCTTATAGGGCCATGATTGATTGCTTCAGCGGGAGCATTATTTTTTCCATTCCGGGGCAAGAGATGTTTGTAATGGCGATGCCTCGCCAAGAGGGAGGTTCGACCGCTCATCTGTATTACATAGAGGAGGATACCTCTAAGGAGGTTGTGATTCCTTTAGATTCGATCCCAGTTGTCAGGGAGTATTCGGATGTGTTTCGGGAGATACCAGGCCTACCCCCCAGTCGAGAGATAGACTTTGTTATAGACCTATTGCCAGATACGAGACCTATAGCACGCGCACCGTACCGTATGGCTCCGGAAGAGATGCGAGAGCTACGACATCAGATAGAGCAGCTGTTAGGTCAGGGCTTTATTCGCAGGAGTACCTCACCTTGGGGCGCTCCAGTTTTGTTTGTGAAGAAGAGGGACAGTTCACTAAGATTGTGTGTGGACTACCAGGAGTTGAACAAGGTCACAATACGGAATAAGTATCCATTGCCTCGAATCGATGACCTATTTGACCAGTTGAGAGGAGCTTCTTTCTTCTCGAAGATTGGTTTGAGATCGCGATACCATCAGTTGCGTATCAGGGAGGAGGATGTCTCGAAGACTGCGTTCTTAACGAGATATGGATCTTACGAGTTTCGGGTTATGCCTTTTGGTTTGACCAACGCTCCAGCGGTGTTTATGGACTTGATGAATAGGGTGTTCAGAGAGTTCCTCGATCAGTTTGTCATTGTCTTCATTGATGATATTCTGGTTTACTCCCAGACAGAGGAGGAGCACGCCGAGCATTTGAGGCAGGTTTGGCAGACGCTGCGTCAGAACGAGCTGTATGCAAAATTTGAGAAGTGCGGGTTTTGGTTGAAGGAGGTCCAATTTTTGGGACACATTATTTCCGACCGGGGGATATCTGTTGATCCGGGGAAGGTATCCGCGGTGAGGGAGTGGGGACAGCCCACGACACCGACTGAGATTTGTAGTTTCTTGGGCCTAGCAGGATACTACAGGAGGTTCATTCGGGGATTTTCGAAGATAGCGGGTCCTTTGACACATCTAACTCGTAAAGGTGTGCCGTTCATTTGGAGTGATGCCTGTCACTTGGCATTTGATGAGTTAAAGGACAAGTTAACCTCAGCACCTGTGTTAGCATTGCCGAGACCGGGAGTTGAGTATTTGGTTTACACCGATGCGTCTTTGCAAGGACTTGGATGTGTATTGCAGCAGGAGAGACAGGCCATAGCTTATGCTTCCCGTAAGCTTAAGCCTCACGAGAAGAATTACCCCACGCATGATTTGGAGTTGGCGGCAGTGGTATTTGCCCTACGGATTTGGAGACACTATCTTTTGGGGGAGAAGTTCCAATTATTCACGGACCACAAGTCCCTACAGTACCTGTTCACGCAGAAGGAGTTGAACATGCGGCAAAGGAGGTGGCTTGAGTTTGTGAAGCACTACCAGTTCGATATCCAGTATCACCCGGGTAAGGCTAACGTGGTAGCAGACGCGTTGAGCCGTAGGCCAGCAGATGAGGTGGCAGAGGTGTGGAAGGCAAAGTGGAGGAGTTGGGACACCAGGATGTAGTGGCCCGATCTTTCATGTCTGTGATGACCGTTACACCGCAGATTGTCATGAAGGTAGTACGGGCACAGGCTAATGACTCGTTCTGTCAGGAACAGATAGTTCGATTACTAGCAGAGGGAGCCGAGTCCTATACCGTTAGCTCAGACGGGGGATTACGCTTCAATGGTAGATTGGTGGTTCCGGAAGGGGAGGAATTGCGACACGAGGTGATGGCAGAGTCTCACGGTTCGCGGTACATCCCGGAGGGGACAAAATGTACCAAGACATGAGACGCCAGTATTGATGGAGCGGTATGAAGAGAGATATCGTTGTGTTTGTTTCGAAATGCGCCACTGGTCAACTAGTAAAAGTGGATCATCAGAGACCGACAGGACTTCTACAGCCGTTGGAGGTTCCGAGGTGGATGTGGGAGAGCATATCCATGGGCTTTATCACGGGGTTGCCTAAGTCGCAGAGGGGTCACGACTCCGTTTGGGTAATTGTGGACAGGTTGTCCAAAGTCGCTAACTTTTTACCCGTAAGGACTGACTACACTACGGGACAGTATGCCTAGCTCTTCATTTCAGAGATTGTGAGACTTCACGGTGTGCCCCTAAATATCGTGTCTGACAGAGACAAGATATTTGTTTCGCAGTTTTGGGAGAGTTTTCAGGAGGCCATGGGCACGGAATTGCGGTTGAGTACGGCTTATCATCCGCAGACCGATGGGCAGACCGAGCGCACAAATCAGATGTTGGAGGACATGCTACGCATGTGCATTATTGACTTTGGGGGTGGATGGGAGCAGTACCTTCCACTGGTGGAGTTTGCTTACAATAACTCCTATCAGTTCACTATTGGCATGGCTCCGTTTGAGGCGTTGTACAGTAGACCTTGTCGTTCCCCAGCATGTTGGTTGGAGGTGGGGGACAACAAACTACTTGGGCCGGAAGTGATTCAGGATACTTCGGCAAGGATTGAGTTGATTCGGAGTCGCATTCGGGTAGCTCAAGACCGGCAAAAGAATTATGTTGATGCGAAGAGATCTTTCAGGGAGTTCCAAGTGGGGGACCAGGTTTTGCTCAGAGTATCTCCTATGAAGTGGATTATGCGTTTCGGGAAGAAGGGGAAGTTGGCACCGAGGTATGTGGGGCCGTTTCCTATTATTGAGCGGATTGGACCAGTTGCGTATAGACTCGGGTTACCGGAGCATTTACACCGGATCCACGATTTGTTTCATATTTCCTCGCTAAGGAAATATCTCAGGGACGATTTGGCTCATTCTCACATCGCTTTGGAGGAGATTGATCTACAGCCTGATAGCTCCTACGAGGAGGGGCCGATTGCTATTTTGGACCGAAGTGAGAGGAAGTTGCGGTCAAAGATAGTTTCGTTAGTGCGTGTTCAGTGGAAACATCACAATGTCGAGGAGTCCACATGGGAACGCGAGGATGAGATACGCGAGCGTTATCCAGAGTTGTTTTTATCAGGAACTTTCTAGTTTCGAATTTCGGGACGAAATTCTGTTATTAGGGGGGAAGTATGTAATACCCCGTATTTTTGGCGATATTTATTTTTGGGATTAATTAATTAAATGAGAATTAATTGGGAATTAATCCGGATAAAATACTAGCGAGATGTGAGTTGGTATTTGACTATATTGAGTATATATGATGATAATTGAATATTGAATTATGAAATTTGTCATGAGATTGATATACGGCAATTTGGACATTTTATTGGGACGCGGGTGACAATCGCGTCAGGATATAATTATTTTATTTATAAAAGTGAAATTTAAATTCTATTAACCGTATGGTCATTTTGAGTGCGCCAACGCGTCCGGAAGGGTCGAGATAGTCAGAAAACACTAGCCGGGGGTTTAGTTTGGGTCCCGGGGCATTTTTAGGCCATACCGGCAACATAAAGGGTATTTTGGTAATTTTGTATTTTTGGAGATTAAAAGTGACGAAAATTAGGAGTCTTTATCTGATTGGGAATTGACCCACTAAACCCATTAACAACCCATATTAACCTAAAAGGCTACGTAGGTTATTAGAATTAGGTTTTCCAAAATTTCCCAAAGCAAACCCTAGCCACCTTTGGAGAAGAAAGCTTGGAGAGAGAGAGATAGAAGGGAATTCTGCAGAAAGGGAGAGAGAACTTCAGCAAATCGTCATCAAAATCAGAGATTGAATCAAGGCAAGTGGTTTAATTTACATTTTTATGGAGTAAATGCTTCTTCCATGCTTAGACAATTCAATAATCATAATTAATTGGGAGATAAATGAAAACCCATAAAATTGGAGTTGTTAGTTTAATTTTGGATATAGGTTTGCATGTAGAAATGTTACTGGAAGATTGAATTAAGAGAATTACTACCTTATGTGATACAAAAACGGATTTATTTCTGGGAATTGATGATTTAAAAGTCTAGGGTTTATGTTCTTGAAATTTGGGGGAAAAGTGTAGAGATTTGTAAATTGATTGATGTTAGGATGATTTAAACCTAGAAAACACATTAATATGTGACCTTGATATGTTTAGGGATGATTAGAGACCTAAAAACATTGTTGGGACGAATTTTGGTTGAGATTTGAGGTATAGAAATTGGTGAAAAACGAAAGTAGAAATTCTGGGCACGAAACTGGTCGTTCGTTAGAAGGCCTCCCCAGGTCGTTCGAACGAGCTTCTAACGAGTTGACCAGTTTCTTCTAACGAGGGGAAATTTCGTTCGATAACTTCGTTCGAACGAGATGTCGTTAGAAGGTACAGTTCGTTCGAACGAACTGAATCTCGTTCGAACAAGACTTCTAACGAGCTGGCAGTTTAGGCCTTTTTGGCCTGTTTTGATTTTGGGAGTCCCGTAAACTTGTTCGAGGATAGAGATAACATTCCTTTGATGAGGTATTGGTATACTTGGGACATTTGGGATATAATGAGGAGTAAATTATAATTGTGGAACGAATCAAATAAACATTATGAGCTGAGACGTGAGTGCCTACTACGACGTGAGAATAAATTATGGCGCGTATAAATATGGACCGGGATTATATAAGTTATATATATATATTAAGTTGGTACGATAATGCGATATGTACTACAATTAAACTAAGGTGGTTACTAAGATGTGTGTTACTTAGTATTGGTATATGATTTGTGTGTATGACATACCTACCATACTTGCTATCACGGGAGGTTTGCGTTCGCTTAAGACCCTCTAATCCTTGTGTCACTACGGGGGGGATTTAGACTGGTACCTCGAGAACATAGGTCAGAGAAGGACTTATTGGGAGGTTAATAAGTCTGCTGATCGTGGGAGCGTAGGTATGTGCGTGACCCATGTGATGTGACTGTGTTCGCCCCCACTGTTTGTGATTTGTGTTATCTGAACTATTCCTGAGAGATTCGGAATACGTGATTCCTTATGTACATGATGTACCGGGATGGATAGCAGAGTATGTGTGCACCGCAGCTTAGTCTCGGGGTGCTTATATTGTACATTTATGTTGTGGAAAATATACACTTAGTAAAATGAGAACTTTCATACGGTATTGTGTGTATAACTATGGAATAACATAAAAGGGATAATCTATAACGAGTTGTATTACTTTTATATGAGAACCTGAATTTACGTTAAGCCCCTATTTAATTGAGATCGTTATAATGTTAATGGGAACCAAGTAATAAGGGTAGAAACTATGACAGTCTAGCTAGATATGATGTCACTTAGCTAGTGGTTTGTGTCATTTTAGATGGGTACTTACGTTAGGAGTGCACAGTTAGACGAGAGGTGAGAATTTCATGTGAGTGCACGTCCTAACATGTACTTTGCATTTAATGTTTTAAATGTTTTTAAAGCACTTGAAGGTTTTTAAAATATCTCCACATTCGAGCTCTGACCCGTTTGCTTTCAAATCTATTTTCTTATAAAACCATTTTTAGGTGCCCAGCCACAAGGACACCACGCATAGGATTCTCATTCCGATAACGAGCTGTAGCTGTTTGTGGGAGTTACAGGGATTTGCTTTTAGACGCTTCCATCATTTGGATTCCATGTTCAGTATTCCTCAGTTGTAGGGCATGTTGCCCAAATTCTATTAGAGACATTTCCATTTCAGTTTTTCAGACTTTGGCATGTATTAATTCAGTATTCAGTATTTCGTTACTTATTTCAGTTGTGGGATTTGTTGTGAGGAGTTTTCCTCCAGATTTATTTATATCATGTGATGGTTATTCTATTTATTCGTTATGGTGAATGGTGATATTATTCTTGCTTTAAATCTTTTACTGCATGTTAATCAGACTTAAATTAAAATTTGACAACTTACTTTTTAAATACTAGGTGGTTAGTAATTATAAAATGTTTTCGACAGTGATGCTATTAACTGAGCCAACTTGGCATTTTGATTTAATTTAATAAAGGAGTAGCTATCCGGTATTTAATTAGTCGGGGTGTCACATAGACTATCCTTCTCGGCTTGGTCTTGTAGTGTTTCCCCTGCTAGCTTGAATAGGTCGCACAATATCTCCTGAAATCTCGTATGGTTCCCAGCACTCTGCGTTATCATCGTTCTCATTTTTTCACATTCTTGACCTTGCCTCCCCGGGCATAGATGCCTAGGGTTAGCAACGTCTATTCGCCTCTGTTACGCCGGTGCATCCTTCTATGGGGCTAAGGGTGGTCCCCTTGTTGCCTGATGTAAGCCCTCCCTGGCGGCCGGAGTTATCATCTCCGTCGTCGCGCCAGTGGGCCTTGCCAAGAAATTCTGGTTGAAGGTAGCCAGCTGCTTCTGCATCTTAAATTGACTGGCTGCCAATGAAAAGTGCAGATGATGATATTTGATTAAGGGTGAAAAGTGGCACGTGTCAAACGTCGCTCACCGCCTCAATACAAAAACCTAAACTTATGACTACACTCAATGGGTGAGTATAGAGGCCAAGTCCGGGTATCAAAAAATCAACAGAGACGAGTTGCTAGAATTTATAGGATTTAATATTCCTAAATAAAAGTGTAAAAGATAAATATGAACAAAAAGCAAAAGATCTAAAACGGGAAATATTAATCTAGGAGAGTGTATTTAAAGTTAGACTAAAAAACGAGTAAAAACTATAGGTTGCGTCGAATATCCCTCACCCGAGTTAATTAGTATAAAATTCTTACGTGGGTGGACGAGTTATTACAAATGTCTCTCGTTTCGACAGTTAAATGAACCAAGGGTTGTCACGCTCCCAAATACGCATAAAAGCCTAATACGATTTTGGCGTCAACAAATACCCCGAAATTATGCACGCAAGGTCGTAAGAACGGAACACACATGATATGCCCCGTCAAATCCCCTAGGCGTAATAACTAGGACAACGCACTCGAAATAGACCCGTAAACTCCATCACCAAAGCAAAGAAACATGTCAACCCGGAATGAATTCAATTCAACATAACCTAGACTAAATTAGCTAGAAACCATAATAAAAATGCAATAAAGAAACGCGCTAAATAAACGCAATAAAACTACACTATAAAGCACGGAAAGAAGGCACGTAGACCTAATTATGAAAGCATGTAAATTAACTATAAAGTAAGAATTAAGGAAATACAAACTATATGAAATGGAGAGGATGATGAATAGTTCACTTACAAGCCCAAATGGGTGTCAAACCAAGAAGAAATCAAGAAGAACTCTCCAAAAACCCTCAAACCGTAAGCTATTCTAACCTAAAACGAATTGTATCAAAATAGAAAACCAAAATTGGTTTATATAGTAAGTTGAATAAAAATAGAAAAGAAAAGGCAAAATATCTGCAGAAAACAGGGGATGGATCGATCGATCCCTTTTATCGATCGATGGTTGAAAATCATGCCCAATGTCTCAGCTCGAAGGCAAAAACTGAAGGATCGATCAAGCAGGGCCGCTTCAAGCTGCTTGCTGTTTTGGTTTGAATGGATTTCTCTTCCGCTAAAAACCTCGTAACTTCTTCGTTAGGGATCAGATTCGCGCACTGTTCCCCACCACGCGAAGCTTGCGAGGAGGGATACAACTTTCGTGAAGATGTTGGGCCACTGCCCAAGCTGTGAAATGACCAAAATGCCCTTAAACGTGCAAATGCGTACGAAAAATAGTCGGAATGTGTCCATACTTCACACTTAGCATCCAAATACCTATAAAAGCTCAATTAACCCTTGCAAAACATGTTAACATAGAAATTCGAGGTTGTCTGGTTAATGAGCATAAATGTAGGGAATAAGATACCCGAGGGGACTAAAATGCGTAGGTTTGAGGGATGAAATACACAATATTTGTGTCGTATCACACCCCCTAACTTACACATGTGACACCCCGACTAATTAAATACCGGGTAGCTACTCCTTTATTAAATTAAATCAAAATGCCAAGTTGTCTCAGTTACTAGCATCACTGTCGAAAACATTTTATTATTACTAACCACCTAGTATTTAAAAAGTAAGTTGTCAAATTTTAATTAAAGTCTGATTAACATGCAGTAAAAGATTTAAAGCAAGAATAATATCACCATTCACCATAACGAATAAATAGAATAACCATCACGTGCTATAAATAAATCCGGAGGAAAAACTCCTCACAACAAATCCCACAACTGAAATAAGTAAGAAATACTGAATACTGAATTAATACATGCCAAAGTCTGATAAACTGAAATGGAAAGGTCTCTAATAGAATTTGGGCAACATGCCCTACAACTGAGGAATACTAAACATGGAATCCAAATGATAGAAGCATCTAAAAGCAAATCCCTGTAACTTCCACAAACAGCTACAGCTCGTCATCGGAATGAGAATCCTATGCGTGCTGTCCTGGTGGCTGGGCACCTAAAATTGTTTTACAAGAAAATAGATTTGAAAGCAAACGGGTCAGAACCCGAATGTGGAGATATTTTATAAACCTGCAAGTGCTTTAAACACTACACCAAAACTGGCGATTGGTCACGGCCAAAATCCCTGACCAAACCTGTGGGTCGCGGACTTGGGCCGTGACCATTTCGGGCGTGACCATTTTCGTGGGTCGCGGCCCAAGTCCGTGACCAAAAAATGGTCACGGCCGAGAGGGGTCACGGCAGATGGTCGCGGACTTAGGCCGTGACCCATGCCGTGATGGGTCGCGGCTCTAATCCGTGACCCATAACCGTGACAAATTGGTCGCGGCCAAAGTCCGCGACCCACGTGCGTGACAAAAAAAAATTAAAAAAATTGGTCGCGGCCCTTGTCCAGGACCCACAACCGTGACAAATTGGTCGCGGCCAAAGTCCGCGACCCATGTGCGTGACAAAAAAAAATTAAAAAAATTGGTCACGGTCCTTGTCCATGACCCACGACCGTGACAAATTGGTCGCGGACTTTGGCCGCGACCCATGTGTGTGACAAAAAAAATTTAAAAAAAATTGGTCGCGGCCCTAGTCCGCGACCCATTACCGTGACAAAAAATAAAAAAAATGGTCGCGGACTTTGGCCGCGACCATTTTTAAGCGCGACAAAAAAAAGTAAAAATGGTCATGGACAAAGTCCATGACCATATTTATCTGTAATTTAAAAAAAATGTATTTTTTTTTTGCCCAATCCTAAAATTGGGGTTCCTGTGAGTGCATCATCGGTTGCTACGAGGTGTTACAAATATTTATTATAGGCAAAACAATAAAAAAAAATCACAAATTGCGAATTGAGAATGTTGTTAATAAACAAATATATATACAAACATAAAAATATTACACGTCTTAATAATTCACAGACCAAAAAAAAATTGGGCAGAGTTTCCTCTATTTTCTTGACATTCCAAAACCTGTAAATGAAAAACCTGCTTATTATAAAGCCCGCACGGCTATAAAATTCAACAATCAAATTATAAAAGCCCGCACGGCCATAAAACTAAACAATAAAAGCCTGCACGGCTATAACACATAAAAAACATTATCCTGAATGTCCACAACATATAAATAATCATCATGTTGTAAAACATTGCCTCCTTCATTTGATCCACGCGCAAAAATCCTACAAATGATAGGATACAAAAAATAAAAGTATCAGTAACCAAGTAATTTTACAAAAAAATTAATCAAGCTGAAAAATTGCATATATGAGTTAAAATTATCAGTAACCAAGTATAAATATAAAAATTAAGTGTGGAAATAAGAAAATTACTGCCGTACTCTCAAACCGGGAGACCCGCGGCTGCGGGGTCCGTTCCCACGAGTTACGTTGGTCCCGTGGGAGGTGTTGGTGCCACCCACGGGGCCGTTCGGGGCTGTTTCGAGTTTTCACCCTCTAACGCCATGTTAAGCCTGAGTGTAGAAATAAGCAAATTACCGTCGTACTCTCAAACCGGGACACCCGCGGCTGTGGGGTCAGTTCCCACGAGTTACGTTGGTCCCGTGGGAGGTGTTGGTGCCACCCACGGGGCCGTTCGGGGGCTGTTTCGAGTTATCACCCTCTAACGCCATGTTTTTAAGCCTAAGTGTGGAAATAAGCAAATTATCAGCGTACTCTCAAACCAGGACACCCGCGGCTGCGGGGTCAGTTCCGACGAGTTACGTTGGTCCCGTGGGAGGTGTTGGTGCCACCCACGGGGCCGTTCGGAGGCTGTTTCGAGTTCTCACCCTCTAACGCCATGTTTTTAAGCCTAAGTGTGGAAATAAGCAAATTACCGTCGTACTCTCAAACCGGGAGACCCGCGGCTGCGGGGTCCGTTCCCACGAGTTACGTTGGTCCCGTGGGAGGTGTTGGTGCCACCCACGGGGCTGTTCGGGGGCTGTTTCGAGTTCTCACCCTCTAACGCCATGTTTTTAAGCCTAAGTGTGGAAATAAGCAAATTACCGTCGTACTCTCAAACCGGGACACCCGCGGCTGCGGGGTCCGTTCCCACGAGTTACGTTGGTCCCGTGGGAGGTGTTGGTGCCACCCACGGGGCCGTTCGGGGGCTGTTTCGCGTTCTCACCCTCTAACGCCATGTTTTTAAGCCTAAGTGTAGAAATAAGCAAATTACCGTCGTACTCTCAAACCGGGACACCCGCGGCTGCGGGGTCAGTTCCTACGAGTTACGTTGGTCCCGTGGGAGGTGTTGGTGCCACCCACGGGGCCGTTCGGGGGCTGTTTCGAGTTCTCACCCTCTAACGCCATGTTTTTAAGCCTAAGTGTGGAAATAAGCAAATTACCGTCGTACTCTCAAACCGGGACACCCGCGGCTGCGGGGTCCGTTCCCACGAGTTACGTTGGTCCCGTGGGAGGTGTTGGTGCCACCCACGGGGCCGTTCGGAGGCTGTTTCGAGTTCTCACCCTCTAACGCCATGTTTTTAAGCCTAAGTGTGGAAATAAGCAAATTACCGTCGTACTCTCAAACCGGGAGACCCGCGGCTGCGGGGTCCGTTCCCACGAGTTACGTTGGTCCCGTGGGAGGTGTTGGTGCCACCCACGGGGCCGTTCGGGGGCTGTTTCGAGTTCTCACCCTCTAACGCCATGTTTTTAAGCCTAAGTGTGGAAATAAGCAAATTACCGTCGTACTCTCAAACCGGGACACCCGCGGCTGCGGGGCCCGTTCCCACGAGTTACGTTGGTCCCGTGGGAGGTGTTAGTGCCACCCACGGGGCCGTTCGGGGGATGTTTCGAGTTCTCACCCTCTAACGCCATGTTTTTAAGCCTAAGTGTGGAAATAAGCAAATTACCGTCGTACTCTCAAACCGGGAGACCCGCGGCTGCGGGGTTCGTTCCCACGAGTTACGTTGGTCCCGTGGGAGGTGTTGGTGCCACCCACGGGGCCGTTCGGGGGATGTTTCGAGTTCTCACCCTCTAACGCCATGTTTTTAAGCCTAAGTGTGGAAATAAGCAAATTACCGTCGTACTCTCAAACCGGGACACCCGCGGCTGCGGGGTCAGTTCCCACGAGTTACGTTGGTCCCGTGGGAGGTGTTGGTGCCACCCACGGGGCCGTTCGGGGGCTGTTTCGCGTTCTCACCCTCTAACGCCATGTTTTTAAGCCTAAGTGTGGAAATAAGCAAATTATCATCGTACTCTCAAACCGGGACACCCGCGGCTAAGGGGTCAGTTCCTACGAGTTACGTTGGTCCCGTGGGAGGTGTTGGTGCCACCCACGGGGCCGTTCGGGGGCTGTTTCGAGTTCTCACCCTCTAACGCCATGTTTTTAAGCCTAAGTGTGGAAATAAGCAAATTACCGTCGTACTCTCAAACCGGGACACCCGCGGCTGCGGGGTCAGTTCCCACGAGTTACGTTGGTCCCGTGGGAGGTGTTAGTGCCACCCACGGAGCCGTTCGGAGGCTGTTTCGAGTTCTCACCCTCTAACGCCATGTTTTTAAGCCTAAGTGTGGAAATAAGCAAATTATCATCGTACTCTCAAACCGGGACACCCGCGGCTGCGGGGTCAGTTCCTACGAGTTACGTTGGTCCCGTGGGAGGTGTTGGTGCCACCCACGGGGCCGTTCGGGGGCTGTTTCGAGTTGTCACCCTCTAACGCCATGTTAAGCCTGAGTGTAAAAATAAGCAAATTACCGTCGTACTCTCAAACCGGGACACCCGCGGCTGCGGGGTCAGTTCCCACGAGTTACGTTGGTCCCGTGGGAGGTGTTGGTGCCACCCACGGGGCCGTTCGGAGGCTGTTTCGAGTTCTCACCCTCTAACGCCATGTTTTTAAGCCTAAGTGTGGAAATAAGCAAATTACCGTCGTACTCTCAAACCGGGAGACCCGCGGCTGCGAGGTCCGTTCCCACGAGTTACGTTGGTCCCGTGGGAGGTGTTGGTGCCACCCATGGGGCCGTTCGGGGGCTGTTTCGAGTTCTCACCCTCTAACGCCATGTTTTTAAGCCTAAGTGTGGAAATAAGCAAATTACCGTCGTACTCTCAAACCGGGACACCCGCGGCTGCGGGGTCCGTTCCCACGAGTTACGTTGGTCCCGTGGGAGGTGTTAGTGCCACCCACGGGGCCGTTCGGGGGCTGTTTCGAGTTCTCACCCTCTAACGCCATGTTTTTAAGCCTAAGTGTGAAAATAAGCAAATTACCGTTGTACTCTCAAACTGGGAGACCCGCGGCTGCGGGGTCAGTTCCCACGAGTTACGTTGGTCCCGTGGGAGGTGTTGGTGCCACCCACGGGGCCGTTCGGGGGCTGTTTCGCGTTCTCACCCTCTAACGCCATGTTTTTAAGCCTAAGTGTGGAAATAAGCAAATTATCATCGTACTCTCAAACCGGGACACCCGCGGCTGCGGGGTCAGTTCCGACGAGTTACGTTGGTCCCGTGGGAGGTGTTGGTGCCACCCACGGGGCCGTTCGGAGGCTGTTTCGAGTTCTCACCCTCTAACGCCATGTTTTTAAGCCTAAGTGTGGAAATAAGCAAATTACCGTCGTACTCTCAAACCGGGACACCCGCGGCTGCGGGGTCAGTTTCTACGAGTTACGTTGGTCCCGTGGGAGGTGTTGGTGCCACCCACGGGGCCGTTCGGGGGCTGTTTCGAGTTCTCACCCTCTAACGCCATGTTTTTAAGCCTAAGTGTGGAAATAAGCAAATTACCGTCGTACTCTCAAACCGGGACACCCGCGGCTGCGGGGTCCGTTCCCACGAGTTACGTTGGTCCCGTGGGAGGTGTTGGTGCCACCCACGGGGCCGTTCGGAAGCTGTTTCGAGTTCTCACCCTCTAACGCCATGTTTTTAAGCCTAACTGTGGAAATAAGCAAATTACCGTCGTACTCTCAAACCGGGAGACCCGCGGCTGCGGGGTCCATTCCCACGAGTTACGTTGGTCCCGTGGGAGGTGTTGGTGCCACCCACGGGGCCGTTCGGGGGCTGTTTCGAGTTCTCACCCTCTAACGCCATGTTTTTAAGCCTAAGTGTGGAAATAAGCATATTACCGTCGTACTCTCAAACCGGGACACCCGCGGCTGCGGGGTCCGTTCCCACGAGTTACGTTGGTCCCGTGGGAGGTGTTAGTGCCACCCACGGGGCCGTTCGGGGGCTGTTTCGAGTTTTCACCCTCTAACGCCATGTTAAGCCTAAGTGTAGAAATAAGAAAATTACCGTCGTACTCTCAAACCGGGACACCCGCGGCTGCGGGGTCAGTTCCTACGAGTTACGTTGGTCCCGTGGGAGGTGTTGGTGCCACCCACGGGGCCGTTCGGGGGCTGTTTCGAGTTCTCACCCTCTAACGCCATGTTTTTAAGCCTAAGTGTGGAAATAAGCAAATTACCGTCGTACTCTCAAACCGGGACACCCGCGGCTGCGGGGTCCGTTCCCACGAGTTACGTTGGTCCCGTGGGAGGTGTTGGTGCCACCCACGGGGCCGTTCGGGGGCTGTTTCGCGTTCTCACCCTCTAACGCCATGTTTTTAAGCCTAAGTGTGGAAATAAGCAAATTATCATCGTACTCTCAAACCGGGACACCCGCGGCTAAGGGGTCAGTTCCTACGAGTTACGTTGGTCCCGTGGGAGGTGTTGGTGCCACCCACGGGGCCGTTCGGGGGCTGTTTCGAGTTCTCACCCTCTAACGCCATGTTTTTAAGCCTAAGTGTGGAAATAAGCAAATTACCGTCGTACTCTCAAACCGGGACACCCGCGGCTGCGGGGTCAGTTCCCACGAGTTACGTTGGTCCCGTGGGAGGTGTTAGTGCCACCCACGGGGCCGTTTGGAGGCTGTTTCGAGTTCTCACCCTCTAACGCCATGTTTTTAAGCCTAAGTGTGGAAATAAGCAAATTATCATCGTACTCTCAAACCGGGACACCCGCGGCTGCGGGGTCAGTTCCTACGAGTTACGTTGGTCCCGTGGGAGGTGTTGGTGCCACCCACGGGGCCGTTCGGGGGCTGTTTCGAGTTGTCACCCTCTAACGCCATGTTAATCCTGAGTGTAGAAATAAGCAAATTACCGTCGTACTCTCAAACCGGGACACCCGCGGCTGCGGGGTCAGTTCCCACGAGTTACGTTGGTCCCGTGGGAGGTGTTGGTGCCACCCACGGGGCCGTTCGGAGGCTGTTTCGAGTTCTCACCCTCTAACGCCATGTTTTTAAGCCTAAGTGTGGAAATAAGCAAATTACCGTCGTACTCTCAAACCGGGAGACCCGCGTCTGCGGGGTCCGTTCCCACGAGTTACGTTGGTCCCGTGGGAGGTGTTAGTGCCACCCACGGGGCTGTTGGGGGGCTGTTTCGAGTATTCACCCTCTAACGCCATGTTAAGCCTAAGTGTAGAAATAAGCAAATTACCGTCGTACTCTCAAACCGGGACACCCGCGGCTGCGGGGTCAATTCCTACGAGTTACGTTGGTCCCGTGGGAGGTGTTGGTGCCACCCACGGGGCCGTTCGGGGGCTGTTTCGAGTTCTCACCCTCTAACGCCATGTTTTTAAGCCTAAGTGTGGAAATAAGCAAATTACCGTCGTACTCTCAAACCGGGACACCCGCGGCTGCGGGGTCCGTTCCCACGAGTTATGTTGGTCCCGTGGGAGGTGTTGGTGCCACCCACGGGGCCGTTCGGGGGCTGTTTCGCGTTCTCACCCTCTAACGCCATGTTTTTAAGCCTAAGTGTGGAAATAAGCAAATTATCATCGTACTCTCAAACCGGGACACCCGCGGCTGCGGGGTCAGTTCCTACGAGTTACGTTGGTCCCGTGGGAGGTGTTGGTGCCACCCACGGGGCCGTTCGGGGGATGTTTCGAGTTCTCACCCTCTAACGCCATGTTTTTAAGCCTAAGTGTGGAAATAAGCAAATTACCGTCGTACTCTCAAACCGGGACACCCGCGGCTGCGGCGTCCGTTCCCACGAGTTACGTTGGTCCCGTGGGAGGTGTTAGTGCCACCCACGGGGCCGTTCGGGGGCTGTTTCGAGTTTTCACCCTCTAACGCCATGTTAAGCCTAAGTGTAGAAATAAGCAAATTACCGTCGTACTCTCAAACCGGGACACCTGCGGCTGCGGGGTCAGTTCCTACGAGTTACGTTGGTCCCGTGGGAGGTGTTGGTGCCACCCACGGGGCCGTTCGGGGGCTGTTTCGAGTTCTCACCCTCTAACGCCATGTTTTTAAGCCTAAGTGTGGAAATAAGCAAATTACCGTCGTACTCTCAAACCGGGACACCCGCGGCTGCGGGGTCCGTTCCCACGAGTTACGTTGGTCCCGTGGGAGGTGTTGGTGCCACCCACGGGGCCGTTCGGGGACTGTTTCGAGTTCTCACCCTCTAACGCCATGTTTTTAAGCCTAAGTGTGGAAATAAGCAAATTATCATCGTACTCTCAAACCGGGACACCCGCGGCTGCGGGGTCAGTTCCTACGAGTTACGTTGGTCCCGTGGGAGGTGTTGGTGCCACCCACGGGGCCGTTCGGAGGCTGTTTCGAGTTCTCACCCTCTAACGCCATGTTTTTAAGCCTAAGTGTGGAAATAAGCAAATTATCATCGTACTCTCAAACCGGGACACCCGCGGCTGCGGGGTCAGTTCCTACGAGTTACGTTGGTCCCGTGGGAGGTGTTGGTGCCACCCACGGGGCCGTTCGGGGGCTGTTTCGAGTTTTCACCCTCTAACGCCAAGTTAAGCCTAAGTGTAGAAATAAGCAAATTACCGTCGTACTCTCAAACCGGGACACCCGCGGCTGCGGGGTCAGTTCCCACGAGTTACGTTGGTCCCGTGGGAGGTGTTGGTGCCACCCACGGGGCCGTTCGGGGGCTGTTTCGAGTTCTCACCCTCTAACGCCATGTTTTTAAGCCTAAGTGTGGAAATACGCAAATTAACGTCGTATTCTTAAACCGGGAGACCCGCGGCTGCGGGGTCGGTTCCTACGAGTTACGTTGGTCCCGTGGGAGGTGTTGGTGCCACCCACGGGGCCGTTCGGGGGCTATTTCAAGGTGGTTTAGGGTTGCGAGGTTAATGGCTGTAACGAGGGGTTGGGGATGTACATCGGTTCGAGGATTTGGGGTAAAAGTGGTGCGGGTAAATGATAAGGGTGGGTGAAATGGGGTGGAAGGATGGAAATAGGAGGTCGGGTGGGGGTTTGAAGTAGGTATGAAACCCGTAAAAGGATGTGGATCATTTTGGGGGTCGGGTTCGTGAAATGAGGTGGACCCCTAAAAAGAATTAGCGGGATTGGGGGTTGTGTAGTGCAGGGGCTGAATTGGGCTAGGTTGAGGGACGGGAGTTTGTGGATGAGAGGTGTGAACGAGATGGTTAGGGTCTGGGGCAGATCTGCCGGAATATGGGTATTTTTCGGGGACATGAAGGTAGGGGCTGCCATTGGAAGAAGGCCGGGGAGCTGCGAAGGGGTCGGAAGTGGTTGGGGGGATTTCGGGAGGCTGTCCTGGGTCAGATGCAGGCTGGGGGGTTATTTTTTTGGGCTCGGGAGGTGCGTCGGCAGGGGTAAGGTGGGCGCAAGTTTCAGGCGATGGAGGGAGGGTGGGTGCGAAGGCGGTCAGGTCAGGGTGTTTGCATAGGGGGGCGGTTACGGCAGCAGGTGGGCTGGGGTGGGCAGCATATATATGCAGCAGTTGGCATATATATGCATATTTATGCAGTGCTGCATATATATGCATATATATATGCATATATATGCAGCACTGCATATATATGCATATATATGCACTGCATATATATGCATATATATGCAGCAGTTATATGGCTGCATATATATGCACTTCCTCCTTTTTCAACAGTCCACACAAGCACACGCACGCACACACTCACACGCGCACACAAACACACGCACGCACGCACGCACGCAATCCCCACCTTTGCCATGCCCTGCATTTTACTCCCGAAAAAAATTATGTAATAGCCTCACATCCCATGTCAGAAAATTTTGGTAGAGGGGCTGCCAGGATAAAAATGGTATATACTGGATTAGTTGGGATACGGTAGTTTTTCCCAAGGTGGAGGGGGGGGTGGGATTTAGAGATTTCAAAAGTTTTAACCGAGGTTTGCTTGCAAACATGTGCTGGAGAATTATGAAAAACCTTAATTCCTTGTGTTCTAAAATCCTCAAAAATATTTACTTCCCTAATTGTTTGTTCTTAGAAGCAAAAACGGGCCACAGACCATCTAAGGTGTGGAGCAGTCTTATGGAAGGCAATGATCTTCTTTAATCAGGTCTAAGATGGCGTATTGGCAATGGTGAGTGCGTGAACATCTGGGTGGACGTGTGAGTCCCCACAATTCCCAACGGAAAAATCTCCTCCCGTAGGGCCAGGAGATGGAATCTATCAAACACATCTCGTTTCGATGCAAAGTGGCTTAAAAAATCTGGAGCTTGTGTGGACTGTTGAAAAAGGAGGAAGTGCTTCAAATTATTTTGGATTTTATCACCAATATGCACACACTCACACGCGCACACAAACACACGCACGCACGCACGCACACTCTCACTACATATATGCATATGCATATATGCATACATGCCGCGTCCCCTCCCCCCTTCCCCACTCACACACACACACACACACACACAAACACACACACACACACACACACACACGCACACACACACGCGCGCGCCCCCTGCCCGTCCCCTCCCCCCTTCCCACTCACACACGCGCACACACACACGCACACACGCGCCCCCTGCCCATCCCCTCCCCCCTTTCCCACTCACACGCGCACACACACAAACATGCACACACGCACACACACAAGCCGGGAGCGCCGTGACTACACGGTCGGTTCCTACGACTTACATTGGTCCCGTGCGAGATGTTCGTGACTCTTGCGGGACCGTTTTGTGGGTGTTTTACGTTTTCACCGTTCGATGGCTATTTTAAGGCTGTTTTACGTGTTCAAAAGTTATCCAAACCCAAAATAATTAAAAAATTGAATCAATGCATATTTAACCTTAAAATAAAGTTCATCATAGGTCTATCCATTACCTGGATATTTTGTTACACCCAACGCCAATCAGAACCTTCTCTATGCCAGCAGCGATGCAATTTCAGATTATGTTTGATAGTAGTTCGACCCCAACATCAATGTATCCTATGACAGTGAAAAAATAATGAATTTTTTGCAAACAGTTATGTTCAATTAAAAAAATGGTAGAACCAAAAAATAGCGGGACATTACACTTAAAAGTAGATGAAATTCATAAATTAGTGTAAAGTGCTAATACAATGTCAATATCATAATAGGATACAAATAAGATTGATGAGGATAAAATAATATTTTGATACTCAATCTTCCTCTAAATCAACTAAAAGATCCTTCAAATTAGGGTTGTCATCAAGAGCTGACTGGAACTCTTTTGGAGCCTTTAATGCGTCTACTTCAGTAGTCATACCCTTTGGTGCATGCACAACAATAGACCAATTGCCATCGTTTATGCACTTCGAGTAGAATACCTTCTTTACATTCTGAAAGGCACAAATAAAAGGCTCGTCGACTATGCGGTCTTTAGTCTTCAGCTTTGATAAATCTACCATAATAAGTTTGGAGTCGGGATCAACTTTGCAAGCATTCGTTGTATCCTCCACCTTTACCCAATCACAATAGAATACGGTTTCTGTGAAATCCAAGTAATCAAGTTCTAGGATTTGTTGAATTATCCCATAATAGGTTAGCACCGTATTCTTTGGATTTTTATCACTTTTGCTAGCGATACAGTGGTCAAGGCAGAAATTGATATTCCACTGTTTTGCGTCAAAATCTTTTCCTCATATGGATATGAAATGAAATCAAAACCGTTGGTGCGGAATTTCTTAAACTCTTTTGCACGAAAACTAGGACCTTTTGCTAGGCGTGCAAGTCTGGAAGAGACATCACCTCTTTTTAGAAGCTTCATTTATTAATGAATTTGTATTAGGGCATGTTTTTACCACACATGAATAAATAACCGCACACATAAGATGTGAAAAGTACCTCTTTTGACACCCATGCCCTAAAGTCAGTTGTCGTCCAATTTCTCCTTTGATTTTGGATAATTTCGTTCTCGTACTTCCTACCGAAAAATTATAGAGTTTAGATCATAAAATAAAAAATACATATAATCAAAGAAGAAGAATTCAGTAGATACTCACTCTCTCCAGTCTTGGACTTCATCTTGCGATTCGAAGACATGACGAGTTGCTTGCTCGTATTGTAGGTTTGTGAGTTTCACCTCTTTAGGGTTCCCAAACGATAATTCGTCCTCAAACTCGTCAGGTTCCTCTATCACTCGTTCTCCACGAGGATTAAACCTCCTCACCTCTTGTTCTGGCATATGTTCCCTAGCGTATAGCGATGATTCCACCGTTACGTATTCTTCAGCAATTGACCCTCCAATATACCGTGTATTCTTTACATAATCTTTGAAGGTTTTCATCAAGCGCTCAAAAGGATACATCCAACGATACCTCACGGGACCACATAATAAAGCTTCATCGCATAAATGCACAAGCAGGTGGATACTGATATCGAAGAATGACGGAGGAAAATATTTCTCTAACACACAAACTGCCTCGGCTAAAGTTGATTTCGCAGCTTTAATGTGTCTTCTGTTTACCACTTTTGCACAAAGTAGGGTAAAACACAAACTGATTTGCATAATTGCCCGACGGAGATCTTTGTGTTCAGAGAAGCAATGCCGAAATAACAATGGGATTAATTGGATGATTACGTGCCAGTCGTGAAACTTGCACTGTTTCAAGTCATTTGCTTGGTAGTTTACTACCCTACGTAAATTACCAGAATAACCGGTTGGAGTCTTCAAGTTGAACAACGTGTCTAAGAGGATCTTCTTCTCACTAGTAGTCAAAGTGAAAGCAGTGGGGGGGATAGAAATTCTTCTTGTCGTTGGATCATTTTTTAACCACAGTCTCTTCTTTATTTTCATATCCTGTAGATCTCGGCGGGCACGCTCTCCATCTTTGGAATGAGATCCACCCAGACATGTTCCTATCAAATGTTCTGCAACATTCTTCTCTGTGTGCATCACATCAATTATATGCCTTACACGATGATCTTTCCAATACGGCAAATCAAAAAATATTGATCGCCTGGACCATGGCTTCGCTTTACTAGGGTCGTTCGGATCCTCCCTAGCTTTACGCTTCAGGTTTACAAACTGGGGGTGTTTGCCTACATACCTATTCCCCGCAGTCGCAGCCACCGCCTTCTCCTCAATTTGCTGACCAGAAAGTCGACTAGGTGTCGTTCTTCGCTCATGACCGACAGGCAAAAAGTTAGACTTGTCGTTCCTAAAAGGGTGACTGGTCGGCAGAAATCTACGATGACCCGTGTAACTCAACTTACCACTATGTTTTAACCAACAGGCTTCAGTTTCCTCCCCACATATGGGACATCCATAATAACCATGAACATTACAACCGGACAAGGTCCCATAAGCAGGAAGATCGTGGATCGCCCACATCACCATTGCTTTAAGTGTGAACTCTTCACCCTTATGAGAATCGAACGCCGTCACGCCTTTATCCCACAACTCTTTAAGTTCTTCGATTAATGGTGCTAAGAATATATCAATATCATCACTGGGAGCCTTAGGCCCGGGTATCAACAGAGATAACAATGTGAACTCCTTTCTCATGCATAACGTCGGAGGAAGACTTAAAGGCGCCATAAGAACTGGCCAATAACTCTGACTAGTACTTAAATTACCGAAAGGGTTAAACCCATCGGTTGAGATTGCAAGACGAACGTTGCGCGGTTCCTTTGCAAATTCATGGTGTTGTGCATTTGAAATTTGCCAGATGAGTGAATCAACCGGATGACGCATCAAATTCCCACCCACCTCGCATCGAGCATGCCATGTCATGGCCTCTGCTATCCACGGTACAGTAAAAAAACGTTTTAACCGTGGCCCAAGTGGAAAATACTTCAAAACCTTTTGTGGGACTTGCGAGCACTTGCGATTTTTTGCATGTTTGTCATTTCCATTCTCACAAACCATATATCTAGGCTCACTGCATACAGGACATTCATCCTTCTCTTCGTGCTCATTCCGGTACAATATGCAATCATACTTGCAAGCATGAATAGATTTGTATTTCAAACCTAAACCCTTCAAACTCTTCTTCATGGTAGGATAATTGTCTGGTAACATGTTCTCTTTTGGGAGAATTTCTTTAACCCACTTAAGAATTCCGGTTACGCTGTTTCCAGACAAACCAAATTGACTCTTCAAATTATGCAAACCAATCATTACATATAATACCGAGTGATCTTCATCGCAATCTTTATACAACGGTCTAGCCGCATCTGCTTTCAACCGTATGTATTCCCGATCTCCTAGTAGTTCAGCATCAATTTGTTCATTTACTTGGTCATAATGCACATTATTTGTATCCATAGGTTGGTGGTTTTGTTGGTTGTGGAGTCCGTAAGCATCATCAATTAAGTCGGTCAATGGACGATGTGTTGGTGAATCATGTACCACTTCTACTCCTTGAGGTTCCGTTACACGGTCGGCTCCCGGTAATTCTTCTGGAACATAAGGTACAACTTTTTCACCATGGTATGTCCATATTATATAGTCTTGACAGATTCCCCACTTTAGTAAATGCAACTCAACAACTTCCAATGACTTATATTTTCCGTTAATACAATGAGTGCACGGACACGGAATCTTCTCACTTTTAAGATTTTTGGAAGCATATTTAACAAATTCATAAACGCCCTTTACATGATTAATTGATATCCGGTTAGTCTCTCCCATCCACTCTTTGTATTGTGGGAAATCCATGTAATAATCTTCAAATTTCAGTCCTGTGGTAATAGGTTAAAAAATATTATTACAACTGAAACAGAAAGAATATTCTTACGACTGAAACAAAAAAAATATCATTCCATACGAAACAAAACCAATATTCTTACAACTGAAACAAAACCAATATTCTTACAACTGAAGCAAAACCAATATTCTTACAACTAAAACAAAAAAAAATTATTACAACTGAAACGAAAGAAAATATTATTAAACCTTGGCCAACAGATAAAGTGGCCAAGTAATAAAAGATTTTGCATAATTCCTCAATTCCATCCCATCCCCGCTGTTAACGTACACAGGTACATCTCCGCAGCCGTTGTATATTTCATCGACCATTATTTTAGCCTCACCCTTCTCCAAAGGTCGGCGATGTACTAGAGTCCCCCTTTCCCTGGAGATGAGTATGCACACGCCAACAAACCTCGAATTGCTCATGTCCTTGATATAGTACTCTTCGCCATAGTCACCGTGAGCTGTTGACGATGATCCGAGCCCCGTGATTGGAGGATGAGGCATTTGAGAGGGGAATGTTGGAGGGGAAGGATGTGTGAAATCTTGAGGAGGCATTGGGGGCCTATAACTTTCAATAAGATTCACAAGTTTCCCAATTTGATTGTTCAATAATCCCAGGGAATTTTTAAGGTCATGGACATCCCCATCGGTCTTCTGTTGGTGCTCCTTTTGGGATGAGATATAATTCTTGACCGAAGATAGCTCGTCCACAAGAGGTGCAATGTGTTGAAGTTTTGTTTTTGGCATATGTGAGCCAACGCCTCTCGTCCTCCCCCTTTTGTCCTTTCCAAAGGTCTTAGTCAGGGCATCATTTTCAAGGTCAAAGTCATCAGTAGGGCACGAATCTGATTGACTGCTGATGGCCTCTATTGATTCCAGTGTCTTAGCCAACTGCAGGCGGAATTTATTATCTTTGTCCCGTCGAGCATGAAGGAATAAGTTGGATCGATTTGGGTTTTTACCGGCATCTGGACCATCTTTTGTCCTACTCTCCCATTCATTCTTCAAATCCTCATATGATTTGGATCCCAGCCTATGGATATCAGTTTTTTGTGCCCTATTTTTTTTGTTTTGCTCCCTCTGGACCAACTTGTTTTCCTTCGCCTCATTCTCCAAAAACTTATTCCACTGATCCACCGGCATTTCAACATTGGGAGGCACTTTCTCTTTCAAAGCCAAAATATCGGAGCTCGCTGTCTCTTTCGGGAAATGTTTCTTCCGAAGGTTTCTCCTGTATGTCCTCAATCCTTCAGCAACCCGAGATAGAACCTTATTCTTGGAACGGTCAGGAAATGTGAAATGCTTGCAAAGTTGGTTATATATGTCATCTTTGACAGATTGATCAACAAGGTTCCAATTATCTGGTCCACCGACTCCCACGTTCATTTTTTCCAGCGACAAACACCGGGCTTTAAAGTTCAGCACGTCACTCCTATCACCCATCGGGTTATTCCCGAGAAGGGAGAATCCAATAGGCTTCTTTTCATTTGAGCGGGAGGCATCATGAGTGTTGGATTGGGGCATTAAAGCAACGGGAGTGCCGGATTGGGGTGTAGGAGCACTTGGGGTTGGACTTGGTGAGGAGTGAACCATTGGTGGAGTTGTGAATTGCTCAGCCATTGGTGTTGAGAATTCGGGTTCTGCAGAAGATGGTGAACCTCGTTGTGGTGTCACATCGGCACTTGGTACCCTAGGGTTGTTTCCTCTCGACATTATCTACAAAAATTAAAAAATATGAGTGACTAAATAATTATAGTAATATGAAATTATAACTAATTAATCAAGCTTAATTAGTTTTAGATATATAAATAGATAGATAGATACCTTTTCAAAGTAATACTTTAGAATAAGTTCAATGTGTCTGATCTCCATCCATTCGGTATTAGTTTTTAAGAACCTATAAATTTTTGCACGTGGCCAACTAGAAGGAAGGGTATCTATGATTGATGTGTAGATGTCAGTGACATGAACTCGGAATCCCCTATTTCTCAACTTGTTGGCAAGATTCAATTTTACGTGCATGTGGCGCGAGACATCACAGTCTATGTCAATGCTCTCTGTACGCAGTTGTATCCATAACGGGTGGATTTTTTTTTCCGCCTTCTCCAACAACGTAACCAAGGTCAGGGCTATGTCGGGATTATGTGTGTGAAATATATTTTGTATAACGTCATCCCAGTTTTCTGGTAGAGAAAATAGAATACGATCGAACAAGTAATCTTGCTGGATATCAAATCCATGATTTATAAGGTAGTTAAATTGTTCGATCTTTTTATTTCCGTACCTATAAATAGGAGTACCCTCTATATGACGCACGCTAATAAAAGAGTTATGTGTGCGGTCTAATTGCAACCTGTCCCACTCTTGTTGACAGTATTTATCACCGTGCCTCATTTTTCCTGAGAAAAGTAGTATCCAACAAATTTTATAACATATACATTTATCGACACTAGTATCAATTCAATAAATTCAACATAGTATCCAACACGACATGCATATAACCCCCAATATAGTATGATGGCACGCATATAACCCCCTATAAAATCCCACGAGGTAGATGTAATTTTTTTTTTTACTTATTAAGAATCCATTTAATAATATTTTGTCAAAAAAAATATAATGTCTAGGGTTATATTTTGAATAATATTTTGTCAAAAAAAAAAATCCCAATACAATGTCTAGGGTTTATTGAAATAAAATGTCTAGGGTTTATTGAAATAAAATACAATTTGTTTGTAGTTACACACATAAACACACATACACACATACATATAAACATAAATCTATACATACACACACATATATACAAATCTATACATACACACACACATATAAACATAAATCTATACATACACACACATATATACAAATCTATACATACACACACATAAATCTATACATACACACACATATACACACATATACTAACACAATGAGAATCGAAATGCACGAGAATCGAAATGAGGGATGGAAATCGCACAAATAAACACACAATACCTTTCTGAGCCGAAATCTCAAGGATGGAAATCGCACAAATCGCCTAGGGCTTTAGACACTGACCTCGATCGACAGAAATGAAATGAGGGAGGCGCGATTCTTTTTTTTAAGGACTGAACCTGGTCACGGCCAACCACCGTGACCCACCATGCGCGACCCTTAAATGAAACTCAACTGCTCGATTGAACCTAGTCACGGCCCAGAGCCGTGACCCCCAGTGCGCAACCTGCAAACCATCACCACCACTGCTCAAATGAGGGATGGTCACGGTCTAAAGCCGTGACCCATACAAGGAAATGGTCACGGCCCTCAGCCGTGACCCGTGACCCCCAGTGCGCAACCTGCAAACCATCACCACCACTGCTCGAATGAAGGATGGTCACGGCCTACAGCCGTGACCCATACCCAGAAATGGTCAGGGCCTTCAGCCGTGACCCTAAATGTGTGTTATTTACTTCGTCATGCCTTTGGTCACGGACTTGGGCCGTGACCCCATCCGCGACCAGTTTGGAGGGAATTTTGGCGCGAATTCGGCGCCAAGATGGTCACGGCCTGGTCACGGCTCAAGTCCGTGACCCACAGTGGTCAGGGACTTGGGCCGTGACCACTTTCAAAGCATCCATGGTCTAGTGTGATAATAAATATGGTCACGCCCAAAACAGCCTTGGTCAGGGCCCAAGTCCGCGACCAACGGGTCGCGGACTTGGGCCGTGACCAACTCGGCGTGACCATTCGCAGGATTTGGTGTAGTGAAAAACATTTAAAACATTAAATGCAAAGTACATGTTAGGACGTGCACTCACATGAAATTCTCACCTCTCGTCTAACTGTGCACTCCTAACGTAAGTACCCATCTAAAATGACACAAACCACTAGCTAAGTGACATCATATCTAGCTAGACTGTCATAGGTTCTACCCTTATTACTCGGTTCCCATTAACATAATAACGATCTCAATAAAATAGGGGCTTAACGTGAATTCAGGTTCTCATATAAAAGTAATACAACTCGTTATAGATTATCCCTTTTATGTTATTCCATAGTTATACACATAATACCATATGAAAGTTCTCATTTTACTAGGTGTATATTTTCCACAACATAAATATACAATATAAGCACCCCGAGACTAAGCTGCGGTGCACACATACTCTGCTATCCATCCCGGTACATCACGTACATAAGGAATCACGTATTCGAATTCTCTCAGGAATAGCTCAGATAACACAAATCACAAACAGTGGAGGCGAACACAGTCACATCACATGGGTCACGCACATACCTACGCTCCCACGATCAGTAGACTTATTAACATCCCAATAAGTCCTTCTCTGACCTATGTTCTCGAGATACCAATCTAAATCCCCCCCGTAGGCACACAAGGATTAGAGGGTCCTAAGCGAACGCAAACCTACCATGATAGCAAGTATGGTAGGTATGTCATACACACAAATCATATACTAATACTAAGTAAACACGCATCTTAGTAACCACCGTAGTTTAATTGTAGTACATATCGCATTCTCGTACCAACTTAATATATATACAACTTATATAATCCCGGTCCATATTTATACGCGCCATAATTTATTCTTACGTCATAGTAGGCACTCACGTCTCAGCTCATAATGTCTATTTTCTTCGATCCACACTTATAAGATTTTCTCCTCATAATAACCCAAATGTTCCAAATCTACCAATACATCATCAAAGGAATGTTATCTCTTTCCTCGAACAAGTTTACGGGACTCCCAAAATCAAAACAGGCCAAAAAGGCCTAAACTTCCAGCATATTAGAAGTCTCGTTCGAACGAGGCTGTTCGAACGAGATTCAGTTCGTTCGAACGAACTGTACCTTCTAACGACATCTCGTTCGAACGAAGGTATCGAACGAAACTCATTCGAACGAAAGTATCGAACGAAATTTCCCCTCGTTAGAAGCTCGTTCGAACGAGCTCGTTCGAACGACCTGGGGAGGCCTTCTAACGAACGACCAGTTTCGTGCCCAGAATTTCTACTTTCGTTTTTCACCAATTTCTACACCTCAAATCTCAACCAAAATTCGTCCCAACAATGTTTTAAGGTCTCTAATCATTCCTAAACATATTGAAGTCACATACTAACGTGTTTTAAGGAATTAATTCATCCTCAACATCATTAAATCATCAAGTCTCATCATTTTTCCCCAAATTCTCAAGAACATAAACCCTAGAATTTTAAATCTTCAAATCCCTGAAATAAATCCGTTTTTGTATCACATAAATTAGTAATTCTCTTAATTCGATCTTCCAATAACATTTATACATGCAAACCTATCTCCAAAATTAAACTAACAACTCCAATTTTATGGGTTTTCATTTATCTCCCAATTAATTATGATTATTGAATTGTCTAAGCCTGGAAGAAGCATTTACTGCATAAAAATGTAAATTAAACCACTTGCCTTGATTCAATCTCTGATTTTGATGACGATTTGAAGAAGTTCCCTCTCTCTTTCTGCAGAATTCCCTTCTATCTCTCTCTCTCCAAGCTTTCTTCTCCAATGGCTATGGTGGCTAGGGTTTTGTTTTGGAAAAATTTTGGAAACCTAATCTAATAACCCCCGTAGCTTATTGGGTCAATAAGGGTTGGTTAGTGGGTTTAGTGGGTCAAATCCACATCAGATATAATTTACTAATTTTTGTCACTTTTAATTTCCAAAAATACAAAATTACCAAAATACCCTTTATGTTGCCGGTATGGCCTAAAATTACCCCGGGACCCAAACTAAACCCCCGGCTAGTGTTTTCTGACTATCTCGACCCTTTCGGACTCGTTGGCGCACTCAAAACGATCATACGGTTAATAGAATTTAAATTTATTTTTATAATTAAAATAATTATATCCTGACGCGACTGTCACACGCGTCCCAATAAAATGTCCAAATTGTCGTATATCAATCTCACGACAAATTTCATAATTCAATATTCAATTATCAACATATATACTCAATATAGTCAAATACCAACTCACATCTCGCTAGTATTTTATTCGGATTAATTTCCAATTAATTCTCATTTAATTAATTAATCCTAAAAATGAATATCGCCAAAAATACGGGGTATTACAACACATTGCAAGTCCCTAGCAATGAAATATGATACAACAAGAACTACAATCAAACCAAAAGCAGGGTACAAATACAAAAGTATGGTATAAAAGTATAAGGCCACTTTTTTGGCAATTCATTTGCATTTAGCGTGTGTAATAAGCTATTAAACCCCTAGGTTACCCTAGTGGACGAGTGTCGTCTCGTGAGGGTTTTTCGGGATGATACCCCTAAACATCACATGGTTTCCTCAAAATATGCCCAAACCAACATGCGACAAGCCCAACAATAGTGAACAAGATTTCATACACAGTATTAGCATAATGAACGAATTCAAACAAAAGTCCGAATCATTGACATTATAGATTGCACCTCATACAATCGAAACCTTAAAATGTGGGAGGGGAGCGAGCACATGCAAAGTGTGATTTGGCAAACACTTAAATAAATCGAATACTAAATCAAGCAAGCATATATTCAATCCTCACGGGCATTACACTCATCAAGTGAATTCACTCAAAACAGGGAGTTAACACAGGGGACATGCGGGCATAAAGAGTAAATGTAAATGGAAACTAGGCCACACACATGTCACAAATGAAGAACTCAATATATAAAATGAAAAACTGTAATCTCAATAAAAGATACCGCACATTAAAAGAGGCAAAATGTATTTCCACAGATTATCAAAACTATTTAAACCTTTAAATTATCTCAACCTAAGATCACATAGGACTTGTATAGGGTTGTAATGTAGGCTAGGCTAGGGTACGAAATGAAAGGAATGTATATATGAATTCAAAGTGTTCGGAATGAAAACTCGAGATGATGGGAAGAATGCGGGCACTATCAAATTAAAAAAAAAAGTTCTAAATAAGCATTGGATATATCATTTGGAGAGCAATCAAATATTATTGAACTATATACAACATTTACAACTTTCTCTTTCTTTTCTTCTCTTCTTTTTCTCATTTTTCTCTTTTGTTTTCTTTTGCTTTCTTCTTTTTCTTTACTTTTCACACTCTCACATGCCTAAATTGCAACTGCAACACAACATCATTCAATCCCATGTAACATTCCAAACAAAGGTATGGAAGGTATATGTATGGTTCTAACTCCAATTTGGAATTGGTTATGGGATTTGGGTTATCAAATGAAGGGCTATATTAAATCTCAAAGGTGTTAACGAGGGTAAACGTATAAGGGTGAGGTCAAGCCTAATATGGGTGATATACCAAGGAATGACTATGATCATTTCATAAATTTTACGCAATTTTCGAGTCAAAAAAATACATGAAAATCATGATCAAGTAACACATTTCAAGAATGAACTCAATTAATGAACGATCAAATGAAAGAATAGAGAGATTACCAACGAATTCAACGTTTTCAAAGAGGAAATAATAGTGTATACACTCACAAATGACGAAAGGTACAAATCTTACTCGGTGTAAGTGTATACAATGCAATAAAAGGTTATCAGGTTATAAAAATCTTAAACCAAATCAATATAACAAGAAAAGTGCATGTGCTCATGGGATTAAAGTTTAATTAATGAAGTTATTCATAATATCAATAATTAGGACTAAAGTCTAATAACTTCTAAAATCGAGAACATGCATCGTTGAGTTGTCTATTGGATCGGGCAATTATTGAAATTTATCATCAAAAACAAAGGCAAAAGTCCCAACAAAGGAGAAAAAAGAAAGAAAATATTTTTAAAATTTTTAATTTTTCTAAGAAAAGCATACCAAGTAACTAACATGTGAGCAAAAACATGGACTAAATAAAGAAATGGATAGAATATCCCACACCCCCTAACTTAAAACTTGACATTGTCCTCAATGTGAATTAAGAACCAAGTTAAAGAGAGGAAAAGAGCGATATTACCCAAAAGTGGAGCGATCCCCATAAGAACAAGTCTAAAGAATCTACAAACCAAGTTAGTACCGAGCATAGCAAAACAATTAACAAAAAGTTAACTAATTACACTAGAATAAATTAAAAAGGAAAGAAGAAATAAAAAGAAAGAAAGAATAAAAAGCTAACTATATATACCCTACTATTTAGGCTTCACACTAACTATACACTAGAAGTCTAAATAGTTGAGGGTCCACCACGAAAATTATTTGACTTTGGAGGGTGACCGGTGTACCCTCACACTCAAGCATGCCTTCCGAAAAATATGAATTTCGTTTGAACAACGAACGGAAGAAAGGAACCATCGTCAATTAAAAGTTTTGGAGGGACGATGGGGGATTTGGATTGAACGGTTGACAAAAATATGTGGGGACCGAGAAAAGCAGAATATCCTCCCAAAGATTTTGAAATCGGAATGGGAGGGGGCACACACAAAGGAAAAGATGCGATCGTGAAAGGCGACTCGAGCAAGTCCTCCTCATCGGCGAAAAGGTTTAAAACATTAAAGTTTGAAACCGAATCATCGGGTACTTGTGACGGTGTGATAACAGAAAATGAAAATGGGGAGGAAAGAAATTCAAACTCATGAGATGAATCATCATCGCATAAAGATTGAGTTTCGATGGAAATAAAATCATTTTCAATGAAATGTTCTTCTTTGGAGGCCAAAGAAGAAATCATTTCATTGAAAATAGATATTACATCATTTTAATCCTCACTTTCAATATCTATTACGCAATGGGTAAAGTCGAGAATGGTTTGTTCCAAATAGGCACAAATTCCTCATTTAGTTCAAAACATTCCTCGACTTCAAAAGTCTCGGAAGAAAAATTGTCGTCGGATTCGAATAATATATCCAACTTATGTTCCCACAAACGATTTTCTTCCCGATAACGATTTTCAATTTTCTCATTTTCAAGCATACGCAAGCCCTCACCGAATGTCATAGGTCGAGGAGCGGATTCTTGAAAATGGGAATTTTGAAAATTATCATCGCACTTAAACTTAAACTCATTAATATTGGAATTTTGAAAACTATTGCAATTAGTTTCAAAATTCCTATTATAAGGAGGTAAATGCCCAAAATCATTATCATCCTCCTCAAAATACACGCACTCCAAAGCTTGACTTTTGTAATACTCGCCCAAAGTCATTTTAGATGTTGCAATTTTTTGGGATTCTAAGTATTCACCAAAAGTCATAGGTTTGAGAGGATTTTGAGAATTATCATAATGATTACCGAAATAATTGGAATAAGAACTGCTTATCCCAAAAATGGCACGAAGTGGCGAATTCCACAAAGTAGATGCGCGCGCGATGAATTTAAGCGTTTCTTAGCGCTCAAATGTAGAAGTCCTACAAAAATGTTTGCCAAAAAAATACAAATAGAAAGAAAATACTATGAAATACTAAATAAAATAAATTCTAAAACAAACTCATCCCCAGCAACGGCGCCATTTTGATCAAGGGTGAAACGTGGCGCGTGTCAAACGTCGATCGTTATTTTCTATTCACCGCCTCAATTCAAAAACCTAAACTTACGACTACACTCAACGGGTGAGTATAGCGGCTAAGTTCGGGTATCGAAAACTCCACAGAGATGAGTTGCTAGAATTTATAGGATTTAATATTCCTAAATAAAAGTGTAAAAGATAAATATGAACAAAGAGGAAAAGATGCAAAAAAGGAAATATTAATCTAGGCGAGTGTATTTAAAGTTAGACTAAAAGGCGAGTGAAACTATAGGTTGCGTCGAATATCCCTCACCCGAGTTAATTACTATAAAATGGTTACATGGGTCGACGAGTTATTACAAATGCGTCTCATTTCGACAGTTAATTGAACCAAGGGTTGTCACGCCCCTAAATCTGCATAAAAGACTAATACGATTTTCGCGTCAACAAATACCCCGAAAATTATGCATGCAAGGTCGTAAGCATGAAGTATACATGATATGCCTCGTCAAATCCCCTAGGCGTAATAACTAAGACAACGCACCCGAAATAGACCCGTAAACTTCATCACCAATGCAAAGCAACATGTCAACCCGGAATGAATTCAATCCGACATAAACTAGACTAAATTAGCTAGAAAGCATGATAAAATTGCGATAAATAAACGAGGTAAATAAACGCAATAAAACTACACTAGAAAGCACGGAAAGAAAGCACGTAGACCTAATTATGAAAGCATGTAAATTAACTACAAAGCAAGAATTAAGGAGATACAAACTATATTAAATGGAGAGGATGATGAATAGTTCACTTACAAGCCCAAATGGGTGTCAAACCAAGAAGAAATGAAGAAGAACTCTCCAAAAACCCTCAAACCCTAAGCTATTCTAACCTAAAACGAATTGTATCAAAATAGAAAACCAAAATTGGTTTATATAGTAAGTGGAATAAAAATAGAAAAGAAAAGAAAACGCAAAGTATCTGCAGAAAATAAGGGATCGATCGACCGATCCCTTTGATCAATCGATCGATGGTTGAAAATCATGTCCACCATCTCACCTCGAAGGCAAACACTGAAGGATCGATCGATCAAGCAGGTCTGCTTCAAGCAGCTTGCTGTTTTGGTTTGAATGGATTTCTCTTCGTCAAAAAATCCCGTAGCTTCTTCGTTAGGGACCGGATTCGCGCAACGTTTGCCGCCACGTGAAGCTTGCGAGGAGGGATACAACTTTCGTGACGATGTTGGGCCAGGTTCCCAAGCTTTTAAATGAATAAAATGCCCTTGAACGTGCGATTGCGTACGGAAAATAGCCGAAATGCGTCCGAACTTCACACTTAGCATCCAAATACCTATAAAAACTCAATTAACCACTGCAAAACACGTTAACATAGAAATCCGAGGTTGTCTGGTTAACTAGCATAAATATAGGGAATAAGATACCTGAGGGGGATAAAATGCATAGGTTTGAGGGATGAAATACGCAATATTTGCATTGTATCAATATTGCTTCCTAGAAACGGTGCCAAAATGATAGTGCCAAATATAGTACCACCATGTAAATGAGTAAGAACTCAACCATAAAAACCTCAAGTGTGCAACAATGGATAATTCACGATAATATAAATAAAGCAGGAGGTGAGGCAAAGATGAGAAAGATAACAATATAAGTGGTTCAGCCTATCTAGGCCTCTTCACTATGCAGGTGAGTGAATGTTTACTATAAAACTAGGCTCTAATGGCCTTGGACTATAATGCACTCAACTTTCTCTCTCTACTGCAAGTTTAATAGAGTTTTTCTAGGGTTTAAAATTAAGGATCCTTCTCTAGGTAGAAGGAGACTAATATATATTGTACTGGGGTGGTGCAGTGTGCACCCTAAGCATGTAATAGGCATATACAACATGAAGTAGCCAATATATTGCAACCACCTATCACCAATGCATGCAAGTCATGATGGAGAAATATTCCCTCATGTGTGAGAAAGATTTGGTTATAAAGTTTTTATGCATGTGGCATTTGCGACCCACGCGTCCCCTTCCACACGTTCCCTAATCCACATGCTCTGCCAGCTGTTAGCCATCGGTCACCGATGCTAGGATGAGGCTGAGCTGTCAAATAAAATCCTATGACGATATGATGACTATTGTGCTGATTATCTTCGGACGGCCCTCATCTTCCAAGGGATGGATGAAGCCGAGGATATCTGAGTCACAAGACTGCTAATGTTGATGTTGTGAAATGTATCCTGAGATAAAGAGGAGTCCTTTTATGAAGATCTTGAAGTCGACAATGAGGAACTTAGAGTATGTCCCAAGGCCAAGTCATAACTTCCTTTGACTAACCACTTGACACTGGTAGGCCTTAGCCGAGGAGGTCTAGTCCTGAAATGAGGTTATACTTAGTATATCGAAACTCGATAGAACACCTCGTTTTCCACAGACGGTACCATACTGTTATTGTCAAAAAATAGATCTACTAGTGTAAACCATGCCATCAAAGTTATAATATTCGAAGTATAATTTGGAAAAAAGAGAGATTAAGGGAGATAAACGCGAGATTTAGAGTGGTTAGGCCATGAAAATGGTTCTACATCCATTATGGAGCTTAATTCTCATTATACCTTAAAATTTTATACAAGTTGGGATCCTTAAAGGCATACAAGAGTGAAGAAGAAGGCTAAATACAATGACATACTTGTTACTGTGCAATTGAGGCGAGGGACTTTTATTATAATTCACTAAGAGTCCATAACTATATTGACCTGGGGCTGTCGAAGTAGGTGGTCAGAGTGACGACTCTGATGTAGAGAGATATTGGGTATAATTGGGCAGAGCTTCGCTACCCAGGATGCGCTAGCCAAATGCGAAGTGATCACCTTTATTTACAAGAGTAAATTTGGTGCCTCGCATGCTCTACCCACGTGATTTGTGGATAAGGATGACAAGAAGGAAACTATCATAAAGGTGGACAGCCGACAGTCCTTGGCTGAGGTGTAAGGGTCTACAGCCTTTCTTATCAGTATCATGTTAAGGTGTAAAGTCCACGACTTGTGAGGTACCAGGTCATCGCCTTATGAGATAAGTAGTTATATTTTAGGCACGATAATTATGTTTATACTGAATTCGAATTTGATACTTATTAAAAAGATCATTTTACAGATTTGAGATTCGATTGAATTTAGTTGATTTTATATTGAATAAGAAATAAACGTAGTTTAGATCTAGTTGTGTTATTTTGGTGAAATATCATAGTGAAGAAATATATAATTTCAAAAAATATATTTTAGGGTTTTGGTATGATTTTATCAATCCTAATGTAAAGAACATGAATAAGACGACAAAAGGGTTAGTTAGGTGTTTTGAAATGAAAACGTTTCGGTGGACGCGTGTTTTCATTCGCATGAGACGTAAGCATTTCTTTATTTACTTATGGATGTAAACAACAAAAATATATAAAATATATATCAAAGCATCCAAGATCCTTTTATTAAATACATAATAAATCCATTACAAAAAGCATATTTTTTCATACATAGCCCTAGCCCGTCTATGTCAATCCATCATGCATCTATGGTGTAAATTCTTTTTATTCCTTGTTTGATCATCTTGAAATGTAATTTTTTTATTTTGGGTGTTTTTATTTACACCCATCTTATCTTTTTTACTCCAATTACATTCTTTAATGCATACAAGTTTAATTATATACAAATACCATTCCATTTTAACCACCTCGTTTAATACAAATTGTGTGTAAAAGTATCTCCAATCTAAATGTCTATGTTTTTCTTATGTGGAAGTGTAATAATAAGTTGCGAATATTATGTGAACAAAAAATTAGTTTACACAATATCCATTAAAATCATTTCTCCACGAAAATGTCTCAAACTCATCTTGTATCAAATGTGGATCGAAATAGAACATTCATATTTACATTGTAGAAGGGAGTTTTGATTTAATGCCTATAGATCCTATGTGGCATTCCAAAACAGATTATCTATATCTAAAGGATCTCTTTTATATTGTGGATAATAATTATTGCCACATCACTTTCACATTTGTTGTAGATGGTTATAGTGGAGAAACTTTTTATTCTCATTGTGTATGAATCATATGTGTCAATTCACATTCTTTATTCTCTAAGTAGTATTTCAACAAAGTTGAAGATCAACAAAAGTTGAGAGTTCTATTAGAGTTGAGAGTTCCAACCTTAGTACCCTGATTCGCCACCTAACCTTAGTGCCCTAATTTGCAGTGTCGAACCCTTAAGTCGTGGATTTATTAGTTCGATTTAATACCCACATCATTAATTCATCTAACGAACTGATAATAAATGCCCTCGGTATGATCCCAAAACATTGGTTCAATAATATTTTTAAACTACAAAGCCCCTAAAGTTGGCCCTCGTTGGAACCAAAGCTAGTAATATCTTTATAGTTAGATAATTACACATGGATCTACACTCTTTTTTTATGTGATACATTTGAGTGTATAATGAAGATTTGAGGTGACTATGAAAACGATGTGAGAGTTTTTTTTTATACCAACTAAGAGGGGGTTATCATGGAAATTATATGAATTTTTTTGGTTTGGAAAATTTAAGAATTTCACTTTTATACTTCAGTTGATTCTATATTTTATTTCTAAGTTACATGTAGAAGTTGCGTCCTCAATTCCTACTAATTGAAATTTTGACACTTTTAGGCACTTGTATCGCACACTCACCACACATTGTTCACTTAGGTTCCAACAAATGTTTAATTCATGACTTCTCATAAAAATTGTGTAAAATTTTCTAAGGCCGCTACTATTTACATCCAAGATTTTACTCTATAATACCCACAATTAAAAATAACTCACTCACACCATACTAGAACTATTCCTTGCTTACTTTTACCACCCTATGGCACCCACATATTTTAAGTTTAATTTTTTTATGTTTCAACTATTTTATTTCTCTCTAAAACCATTTACCATCAAACAACATAATTATCACCACATGTACCACATAACATTACATCCTTCACTAACACAACAATCGGTTTTGTGTGTGTGTGTGTGTGTGTGTGTCAAAGTTTCTCTCACATAAAAACCCTAAGAAACATTTTTATTTAAGTTTCAACCCATAAACAACTTAAAATAAAATACATAATAATATATGATTCGAAACATAGTTAAAATCTTGACATTTCTGAATCATGTAACTCCATTACTCCAATCCGAAATTTCCCTCCAAAATTTGGAGCTTGAACCCAAAACAATTTCCCCACATTAGGGGCCTTGACCCCGAATGGGTGAAATTCTAAAAAATGACCTGACTAAACCTGCTCGGGGCATGGCCCCCAAAACTTTGCCTCAAACTTGGGGCTTTTACTTATGAATTGTGCCCCAAATTTTGGGCTTGGATCTCGAGTATGTAAAACTTTGATTTTTATCAAAACTTGGGTCTTGAACACCAAATTTTGTCATCATTCTCAAGGTTTCCGGAGTGACCTTATTGGTTTTCGGACTTGCAACTTTTTTCCCTTGATTTGTTAAGTGTTATTTGGATCATATAAGAGTATTTACTTTATTTTAAGTTGGTTATCGGTTGAATATATAGAAAATATATTTATTTGGGGAAATTTTTTATTACAAATATATACTTAGTCATAACTAGTTTTTTTCTGTGTTTAACATTGTCTTTTCATTTCACATCGTACGATATGCGTGTTTCCTTTATGATCATTTGTCTCAAAATAAAGGCGATAAGTTGTTTTATATTATGAACCTTACCTTTGTCTTGTAACACCCCGTGTTTTTTAAACACAAAATCTTTGTTAAATTAAATTTCGAAAAAAATAAATTGGTATCTATTTAATTTGGGTATATAAAAAGGTTGGTATTTATATATAAAATTAAGGTTTTAAGTGTAATATAAATCGGGATTAAAATATATAAATTATAACTTTTTGTATAAAAATTGGGGGAGGATTCGACTTTAGGAGAAAAATAAATAAAATATTAAATCGTACAATCAAGTTGAAATTTTTTTAGCAGCTTTGTCTCGCCTTTAGCTACAACATGTTAAAATTTCAGCAAATTCCAACGGTCCGATCATCCGAAATATTTTTTTTAGTGTTTGTATTTGATTAGGACTCAAATTATTTTTAGTATATAAACATAAAGTGACGGGCTTAGGATTTTTGAAACACAATTTAGCCTTCTCAAAAATCAATAATCTCCCATAATTTCATTCTCTCTCATCTACAAAACCCAAATCCCATTAAACATAACTTTTAACCCAAGTTTTGAAGATCTAAATCAAGTTTTCTCAAGATTGTCCAAGAACGTGTCTTCATTATTTTCTCGAGAGGAATGCAACCGTATAATTAGATTCTTCAAAACACTTCTTTACAAGCATGAATACTTTCATTCTCTCTCTTTAGTATTATGCGTTTTAAATATCGCCTAAACATAAATTTACATGTTTTTCTTAAAATAAATTGTTAATTAATTAGGAAAAGTGAAATCTAATTTGGGACTATTTTGCCAAAAATATTAGTATCAATTAAGACTTTTAACCCTTGTGTGCTTAGGGTAGAGGTTGGATTTTGGGTAATATGGGGGTAGGTCTGCATGTAGAAATCATAGAAATTTTATTTAAATGAAAACGGGACTTGTGCAATCATATGAAATTATATAGGTATGATCAAAGTAAATTTGTTATTGTGTGCTCCATAAACTCGTATGATGTTGGAATTATAATTGTTGAATAATACAAATAGTCTTAATCACAAAGATGGATGGAACGGAATAAATTAAAGTTAATTGTGATCGCATGAGATATTGGTGTAATTATTGATAAATTGAATTGTACGGCATATTATTTTTAATTATATTGATCATTGAGGGGACGGAGGGCTTTTGGGTAGTATGCTCTCACCTTAATGTTAGGAATATTTGCTAGGAATGGGACTAGTGGGTATGCCTTAGTTGTGGTTAACACTTTCTAGGTATGGGACTAGTTAATGTAGATGTTTACGAATGGGACATTCCGGGGTGGGGCTGATTTTTGTGTCGTTCCGTTGATTCGATGGTTTAGACGCGAGACTAGAAGAAAATTAATGATAGAAATTCATCATATAACATAAGGTAGGATGTGGTTGTATTTTGGGGACCTCTAGGTATGGGACTAGGGGTAGGTTCGAGCCATTGCGACGTGGGGGTGTCTTGGCGTCATTAATAAGTGCAAGACTGATAGAATACGTGTTGGTTGGCTATTATGACGTGTCGTGCATGGAACCTCGTCAATAAGTGCATTGTTAACAAAATTGGACCGACTGGCTATAGCGAGGGGAATGTATGCGGTGTAAAACTTCATACGGGCTCGAATAAGAGCGGGACATACAGTAGGGTCGGGTGGCTATGACGGCACTGGTATAATAATAATAATGTGACAAATCCATTTTAAAAAATATGGTGACTTTAGATTAATTACCGGATTATGATAACATAAGTTGGACTTAAACTTTAGGGTGGCATAATTACGAGATTAGGTGTTCGCAGTTTATTTTACTCGCATGTTAATAATTATCACGTTTAATTTAAAATATTCTATTGTGGTGTTTATTATGTATAATGATATTGTCTGTTTTCACGAACCCTAATTGGGGAGAATAGATTGTATTCATGCGATGGGCTCTGACCCATTGCATTGACTAACATTTCAGGTTTAGCGCTGGAGCAGCTGCATAGGAATGATTGGAGATATTTTGGAGGTGCAGTTGGAGACTTATTTATTTTATAAGTGTTAGTTGTTTAGGATTTTCTTTCTGTTCCGTCACATTATTATGAGATTTTTATTACAGATTTGGTGGGCCAATCGGTTCCACAGTTGTTTAGGGTTTATTCAGATATTTAGAGTTTGATCATTTTATTCGAGTTTGTATTTATTTGGAGTTGGATTATTTTGGAGATTAAAATGGTGATGGATTTTAATATTGAATGGACGATTATATTTATTGGATTAATCTGATCATTATCTTGTGGAATAAATTTATACAAGTCTCATATCTGTCAAATGCTAAGAATGATTACTTAGTGACGCCCGACGCGGTTTGGCGGCGGCGGCTGGCCACCTCACTTGCCAGATTGCCCAGGGTGTTACAAATGTAATCAGATCATGGTCTTAGATCTCGCAGGGTGTGAGTCCATTTAGCTTTCGTGAATTGATCTTTGATCCCCTTTGTTGATTCGTACTCCTTAAGGTATTAGGGTTAGCATACGTGTTAGTTGTATTTCTTGGATATAGGGAGTTTTGTGTTAAGGACATAGTAGACATTGAGGTTAGAACTAGTAATCTTAATGTGAAGATACTTAGAAGTGATTTTGGTAGACGAGATTTATTTTGGATATCATTAGTGCAGATGTTAGGTATCCCTAGTAACAATTTCGTGATATAATTTGATTTGAGTACTTCAGTGTTCGATGACTTTTGGAAAGAGAATGGAGTGGTGAGACGTTGGAGAGAGTAGTACATCATTATTTTCATAGATATATTTATATAGAGAGCATATATATGTTGTATTTTGTTCACGAGGAAAGTGTGTGTGGGGTTGGGTATATGGGCGCCCGATCATGGCATCCTATGGGTAGGCTTATGTGAGCCTTCTTTTATTTTTGCGTTTTTACCCTTAGTCGAATTTCAAGGACGAATTCCAGTTCTAGTGGGAAAGTATGTACCCCCCCCCCCCCCCCCCCCCCGTGTTTTTTAAACATAAAATATTTGTTAAATTAAATTTCTAAAAAATAAATTGGAATCTATTTAATTCTGGAATGTAAAAAGGTTGGTATTTATATATAAAAATAAGGTTTTAAGTGGAAGTTAAATCGAGATTAAAATTTGGAAATTATAACTTTTTGTATAAAAATCGGGGGAGGATCCGACTTTAGGAAAAAATAAAAATAAATATTCGACCGTTCGGTCGAGTTGAATTATTTTTAGCAGTTTCGTCTCGCTTTCAGCTACAAAATAACGGTCCAATCCCCCGGAATATTTTTTTTAGTGTTTGTGTTTGATTAGTACTCAAATTATTTTTGGTATATAAATATAAAGTGACGGGTTTAGGACTTTTAAAATACATTTTAGCCTTCTCAAAAATCAATAGCCTCCCATAATTTCCTTCTCTCTCATCTACAAAACCTAAACCCCATTGAACATAACTTTTAACCCAAGTTTTGAAGATCTAAATCAAGTTTTCTCAAGATCGTCCATGAATGCGTCTTTATTGTTTTCTCGAGAAGAACGTAATCGTGCAAATGGATTTTTCAAAAGACTTATTTACAGTCATGAATACTTCTATTCTTTCTCTTTAGTATTATGCGTTTCAAATATCGCCTAAACATAAATTTACATGTTTTTCTTAAAATAAATTAGCAACCTTAATTAGGGAAAGTGAAATCTAATTTGGAATGTTTTTTTGAAAAATCTTAATATGAATTAAGACTTGTAGCCCTTGTGTGATTAGGGTAAAGGTTGGATTTTTACGTAATATGGGGGTAGGTTTGCATGTAAAAACCATAGAAATTTTATTTAAATGAAAACAGGACTTGTGCAATCATATGAAATTATGTAAGTATGATCAAAGTAAATTTATTATTGTGTGCTCCATAAACTCACATTATATTGGGATTATAATTCTTGAATAAAATAAATGGTGTTAATCACAAAGATGGATTGAACGAAATAAATTAAAGTTAATTGTGACCGCATGAGAAATTGGTGTAATTGTTGATAAATTGAATTGTACAGCATATTGTTTTTAATTATATTGATAATTGCAGGGGCGACGGGATTTTGGGTAGTTTGCTCTCAACTTAATGTTAGGAATACTTGCTAGGTATGGAACTAGTGGGTATGCCTTAGTTGTGGTTAACACTTTCTAGGTATGTGACTAGTTAGTGTAGATGTTTACAGATAGGACATTCTGGGGTGGGGTAAATTTTTGTGTCGTTCTGTTGATTCAATGATCTAGATGCGAGACTAGAAGAAAATTAATGACAGAAATTCATCCTATAATATAGGGTAGGACGTGCTTATATTTTGGAGACATCTAGGTATGGTACTAAGGGTATGTTCGAGGATTATGCTCTATAATAGGGTGGGTGATTTTAAAATAATGGGAAATTGAGAATTAATGCCTAAGAAAATAAATGAGTATGAAAATGAATTGGAGTGCAGGACTGACAGAATACGGGTTGGATGGCTATTGCGACGTGGGAGTGTGTTGGAGTCATTAATAAGTGCAGGACTAATAGAATACGAGCTGGTTGGATATTACGACGTGTCGTGCATGGAACCTTATCTATAAGTGCAGGGTTAACCAAATTGGACTGGTTGGTTATAGCGAGGGGAATGTATGTGGCGTAAAACTTTAGGCGGGCCCAAATAAGTGCAATACATACAGTAGGATCGGCTGAATATGACGGCACCGGTATAATAATAATAATAATAATAATAATAATAATAATAATAATAATAATAATAATAATAATAATAATAATAATAATCATAATAATAATAATAATAATAATAATAATAATGTGACAAATTAATTTAAATAAATATGGTTACTTTAGAGTAATTATATGATTGTGATATCATAAGTTGGACTTAAATTTTGGGGTGGCATAATTACAGTATTAGATGTTCGCAGTTTATTTTACTCGCACATTAATAACTATCGCGTTTAATTTAAAATATTATATTATGGTGTTTATTAGGTATAATGATATTATCTGGGTTCATGGAACCTAATTGGAGAGAGTATCTTGTATTCATGTGGTGGGCTCTGATTCATTGCGCTGACTAACATTTCAGGTTTAGCTCCGGAGTAACTGTATAGGAATGATTGGAGATATTTTGGAGGTGCAGCTGGAAACTCATTTATTTTATATGCGTTAGTTGATTAGGATTTACTTTCCATTCCGTCACATTATTATGAGACTTCTATTATGGATTTGGTGGGCCAATCGGTTCCACAGCTGTTTACAGTTTATTCCATATTTACAAATGGATCATTTTATTCGAGTTTATATTTATTTGAAGTTGGATTAGCATGGTGATGGATTTTAATATCGCATGGATGATTATATTTATTGGATTAATCTGATTATTATCTTGTCGAATAAATTTTTATATGTCTCATATCTGTCACATGCTAAGAATGATTACTTATTTAGTGACGCCCGGCGTAGTTTGGTGGTGGCGTCTGGCCACCTCGCTTGCCAAATCGCGCGGGGTGTTACATCTCTATTCCCAAACAAAAAGGGGGAGATGTCTAACTTATGGGGGAGAAGTATTCTCCAAAGGGGAGACGTTTAACAAAAGGATAGAATTGGTTCTTTTCATATGCAAATTATATATGCCTTATTCTCTTTGCATTTGAAAGGTGTATTGAGTGTGCAGGTTTTACCAACGATACAACAAAGTTTCACAAGAGCAAAACTGTCAAGTGTCAGTTTGTGCTTTTTCCATTTGAAGTTGGAGATTGAGTGTTATAGAGCTTGATGGTCTAGTAGTTTTTATTTTTTGTTTTGTCCTAGAATTTCCAAATGGGAAGATTTGTATGGACAAATTTTACAATGTGTCAAGTTTTTAAGATGTTTAATGTAAATTTATAAGATTGGTCGTATTCCGCTTGGACAAACCTACTTGAATCATAGGTTAGAATTGTGTTCATTTTTCCTTCAAGCTAATAATGCATGTTGAAGACACGTAGCAGCTGAGTTAAAGCGACAATAAATCATGTCAAGTTTTGTCTTCATTATCGGGATCTCTAAAAAGGTACAAAATTATATTATATTGATTCCTGATTTCATGTTTCGGTGTTCATGTTTATTGAGGTATTTGTTCGAAAATGGATTTTCAAAAAAAATATTTTTTTAATTTTCTTTCAAAAGAGTTTTGAACTCATTCAAATAAGTTTGTGAACTTCATTCAAACGACCTTCAAATGACCAGTTTATGCCTAGATAGAGAGTTTCATGCGAAGCTCGCTGGAAGCTCATTCAAACAAGAATTGGGATTTCGTTCGAACGACTTGAGTGTTCGTTCGAATGAGGTACCCAATGTCGTTTAAACTAGTTAACATTTTTGTTTGAACGACTTGTCTTGGGATTTCGGTTGCCATCTTTTATTGTTTACTATAAATTGAGGGGACAACAAAGTTATTTTCTAGAGAGGTGTTTGGAAAACAGTTTTTGTAGACAAAAAAAAGCCTTTTCAACCCTAGTTTACACCCTATGTTTCAGATCCAAGAATCTACATGATATATTAGTTTGAGATCTCAAGTTTCTTGCACCAAGAAGAAGTTCACTATTTATTATACACAAATTTGTTTCGCTCAGTGGATTTTATGTTTGTTGCGGTGACGGTTTTGTAGCCAAGATCACAGAACATCGAGACGTGTGAGGCAAACTCATTATGGCGATTATGGGAGGAGTCATGCGATATTGTTATGAAGATGGTTAAAGTAGTGAAGATTCCACCAAGGTTCAACGGCGTCAAGTCAAGTGGAGTAAGTTTGTTTATCACTGTTATATAAATCCTATAACATACTGAATTTGTGTAGACTAGGTGGTTCGAGATTTTTCCCATTGTGAGTTTCCCTCATACATCGCGACATTATGAAATTGGCCTTTATTTTATTCTTTCAAATCACCTAAATGCATTCTTAGGGTAAGATAATATTGGTTAATAGTTTACATAACGTTTGTTTAAAAGGTGTTTGATCAAAAATTGGATTAATTGTTCATTCGGTGAATTAAACAGCAATTAAAATTGGTGCTTGGCAATCCATACCTTATTAGCACTTACTAGCAGATTCAAAAAATTGGTATAAGACTACGTTACACTAAGCTATCGTGTTTATCCTATTTTAGTGTGTTTGCGGGTTTTTAGATGGATTTTAACCATGAGGAAAGTTCCATTACCCAACCTCCCAAGTTTGATGGGTCAAACTATCCCTATTGTAAGGCGCAAATAAAATTTTTCTTAAAATCTATCGATGAGAATGCATGAACTCCGTAGAGCAAGGGTGGTCTCCACCCACTAAAGGTAGTTTACCTAAAGCATACTCCCTTGGGACAACGGCTAAAATGAATGCCTCAATGTTTAATTCCAAGGGTATTAACGTGAATTTTTATGATGTCACAACGGAAGAGTTTAGATGTATTATGACTTGTGAGAGCGCTAAAGATGCTTGGAAAATTTAAAACCCATACACAAGGGCACTGACACAGTTAAGGTTTACAAGTTATAAAACATGGTAAATAAATTTGAAACTATTAAAATTTAAGAGCATGAGTCATTTGATGAGTTTTATGCCAAATTTTTGGATATTGTTAACTCCCTGTTTAACTTAAGTGAGCCTATCCGTGTATTAAGAGTGGTGATAAAAATCTTAAGGTCCTTGCCTGAAAGATTTAATGCCAAGGTCACAGTCCTAGATTATCTTAGCGATGTTGATACAATGCGAGTTCAAGAACTTGTCGATGATCTCCAAACATATGAGATGAACATGTGTCATACCAAGAAAGAAAAGAGTGTAGATATGAAAACATGTAAGGAGGATGTGTCAGATTCGGATAGCGAGGGTGATTTAGATTCGGAAGAGATTTCTAAGTTTTCTAGGAAATTCACAAAGTTTCTTAATCTTAGAGAAGATAAGAATCTTGGAAAGAAATCCAAGAACTTAAATGACCATAATACGAAGAAGAGGGATAACCCTAAGAATATAGAAGATCGGGATAAGTGCTACAAGTGCCAAAGGTTTGGGCATCATGCGTGAGAGTGTCCCACTAGACTAAGAAAAGAAGATAAGAAGACCAAAGCTTACAATATAACCCTTAGTGATAATGAGTGAGAAGAGGAATCAAATTCTCTCGTAGAGTGCAACTTCATTGCTTTCAGGGATAGTGATGTGAGTTTAAATCAAAAAGTCTTTCGACATTAAAGATAATCATATACATGACGGTTCTAATGTCTGGTCTTGTAATTCCTGAGATAGTTGTGATAGAGAGGAAGAAAAAGAGGAGGAGGGTGAACTTCAAGTAGCCTTTCACAAGTTGTACATGGATTTGTAAAAATTAAACAGGGAGAACTTGAAGTTAGAGTCTAAGTTGAAAGAGAGTTCCATAGGAAATAATTATGCTAAATTGATTCAGGATTTAAGGGAACATGATAAGAATCTTAGGGAGAAGCTCGAATATATTGAGGAGGAGAGAAATAATCTTTGTGGATTCTTTGGAAATTTAAAGAATGAGTATCTAAAGTTTGATGAGTCTAAACTTTTACTTGAGCTTAGGATTGTGGAATTAGAAGAGATATTCAGAGACTCAAGTTGTCTCAAATTTGATTTGGAATCTAGGTTGGAGAAATTAGATAAGATTTTAGGCATTGTCCAAATAAAAAATGGTGATATTTGAATTGGTTGTAATTATCTGAATGATTTCACTCCTAAAGATAAGACCGAGATTTTGTCTGAGTCAACCATTGCTAAGGACGTTGAAAAAAGGTCAACTCAAAGGTCGTATTACTCCTGTTTACACTGGCACACATTATGGTAGGAAGGGTCACCTTTAGAAGTTATGTTATGATCTTAGAAAAGGATCTAAGAAGTCTAAGTCTTGTGTCAACATGGTTCTCAAATTCCAAGGCGTTAAATTTTTTAAATTTTCATCTATTTGGGTTAGAAAATTTGATTTTGAGGCATTGAATGTTAGACTTGTTGATTTTCGCATGCTTTCACATGATTCTTCATATGCTATATCTTATGAGTGATTGTGTTTGCATATTTTCCATACACTAGTTTTTGCTTCATGATATATGCTTTGACTAGTGGTATGATGTTTGTGTCTTTTGTATTTTGATTCTTCATTTTTTTGAGTCTATATGGAAAAATAAAAATATATTTTATTTGTCTTTTGAATCGTTTTAGAAATTGTTTAAAAATTCAAAAGGATTTTATTTTGTTTTATGTTAGTTTTACACATTTTGTGTGGCATATTGGTGTGTTTGAATCATATTCATTCCATGTTTTACATCTGGCTAGAACATTAAAGTATAGTTGACAATGCTTTGCATTGCTTCTTAACCATGTCTGGCATGAGGTTGTTAGAATTTGGTTTGCTTAATGGAATCATCTAATTATATGCATCCGCACACACTTTCACGAGCTCCTTTAGATTATAACTTTTTATGTTGCATGAGCTTAGTGAGGTGTTCTCCTATCAATCTTTTCATATACATATCTATATATCTTGAGGATTCATGCATGTAAGAAGCTTTCAGTGAGTTTTCTCTTAGGATTGGAAAAATAAGATAGTGCATTAGAAAGAGCTACGAATGGAGTAAATCTCATTTGCATGAAAAGCCACCATTGACAAGAGCCTTAGGGAAAAAAAAAGAATAGATTTGTCAACGCCAATGTTTAAATATTGATCATTAAATGTGATATCTTCAAAAAGACAAAAAATTGAATATGTTTATTTTTTATGGTGTTAAAAGTTGAATATCAATGGTTTTGCACAATGATTCCTAGTTCATCATTAATGTTTGGCGCTATTGATTTGAGAATCATCAATATTTTATAGGCGTGTGTGCATTTAGTTTATTTTTCCATTTTGAGTTCACATTATTTGTCACATGAGGTTAAATTTAAGTATGATACATTAATTCTATCACATAGAACTCCTTGGACTATCTTTAGTGGTTGGGACTTATTTTTTATTTTCTAGTTCACGCCCCTTCACTTCGTAACACATTTTATTTAGACACATTTATCTCATATGAGTATGGAAAGGTATATTTTTGTGTGTCTTTTGTGGTGTTCAGACCTATATATATATATATAGTTTTGAGTCTTTGCATTACATTTAATCCATGTTTGCAACATATGTTTACATTGGTATCATATGCTTCAAATTTGTATCACATTAGTATCATATGTTTCATCGTTTGGATAATTTATTCTTGTATTGTCATGTATTTATCCTTGTCATTTGACTTCACATCGCATGATGTACTTGTTTCCTTTATGATCATTTGTGTCCCACTAAGGGGGAGAAGTTGTTTCATATTATGTACCATACTTTTGTCTATTCCCGAACAAAAAGGGGGAGAAGTCTAACCTGGGGGGAAAGTATTTTGAAAAGGGGAGATGTTTAACAAAAGGGGATGATAGTTTTTTTTCATATGTGGATTATATATTTCTTATTCTCTTTGCATTTGAAAGGTGTGATAAGTGTGCAGGTTTTACTAACTATGCAATAAAGTTTACAAAAGCAAAGATACACAAGATATAGAGTCTATCAAGTGTAAGCTTTTAATTTTTCTTTTTAGGGTTGGGGATTGATTCTTATAGATCTTGACAGCATAGTAGTAGTTTTGTTTTTTATTCTATCCTAAAATTGCCAAATGGAGAGATTTGTAAGGACAAATTTCACAACCTATCAAGTTTGTAAGATGTTCGTTCTAAATCTGTAAGATTGGATTTATTTCATTTGGACAAAACTACTTGAGTCATAGGTTAGGACTGCGTTCAGTTCGTCCTTCAAGCATATGATTCGTGTTGAAGACACGTAACAGTCGAGTTAAAGTGACAATAAATCATGTCGAGTTTCGTCTTCATCTTCGGGATCTCTAAAAAGGTATAGAATTATATTATATTAATCCCTGGTTTTCATGTTACGGTGTTTAAGTTTATTAAGGGATTTTTTCGAAAATGGATTTTCAAGAAAAATATTTTTTTTCATTTCGTTCAAACGAGTTTTGAACTCGTTAAAACGAGTTTGGGCACTTCGTTCAAACGAGAAGTTTATGCCTATACAGAAAGTTTCGTGTGAAGCTCGCTGGAAGCTCATTCAAACGATAATTTGGATGTTATTCGAACGAATTGAGTTTCCATTCGGAGAGTGGTTTCGAAAACAAGATGTCCTTGGAATGCGTGCCCGGTCTTTTACCTATTTTCCTATAAATTAAGGGCACAACAAAGTTATTTTCAGGAGAAGGATTTCAAAAATAATTTTTATAAACAAAAGCCTCTTAAACCCTAGCTTACACCCTATGATTGAGATCCAAAAATTTACATTTGTTTGAGAATCTACACTCTATTACCAAGATGTATAATTAGGGCAAGATAAAATTGCTTAATATTTTACACAACGTTTGTTTAAAAGGTGCTTTATTAAAAATTGGATTAATTGCTCATTCAGTGAATTAATTAGAAATTAAAATTGGTATTTAACAATCCACACCTTATTAACACTTACTAACATGTTTCTCATATTTTTTTTTCCTCAATAAGTTCGATTTACACATGTAGAATATCCAGTACATGCTTACAAATAGTACCTATTGGATCCAAAATCATGTTTCATAGGACTTGTTGGCTCAAACAAAATACGGTAGGACCTATTTGACTACATACTTATTAAACAGGACTAATTGTTAAAAAAAAACAAAAAAATAATGTGAGACCCAATAAATTATTATACCTAAACTATTTAATAATTATGTATATATAAATAATATATATTACTAAATATGTATGTATGTGTGTGTGTATATATATATATATATTGATGAATTATTTTAAATAGAAAAACAAATTATTTTGAGTTGATTCTTTTTACTATTTTAAAAAAAATAGTCAATATTGATCCTTTTTTTTCAAAAGTTAGCGGGGTTTAGTGTAGAAAATGAAAGTATGGGCGGTGAAGTGAAAATAAGGGTAAAATACGAGGGGGCGGAGTGTATTTAGCTCATTTTTATATATGCTTTCCTATATTTTTTCCGTGTTAAACAAACACACAAGAAAATAAATTTCTTTTTCCTTTATTTCACTTTTTCTATAAATCATTTTCTTGCTTAACTTCCGTGATAATCAAACGTAGCCTAAGGGTGTATTTAATTGTCAGAAAAGGAAAGGAAGAGTGGAAGAATTTTTTCCAAGGAAAAACTTTCTCACATAACACATCCTATCAAAAATACAAGAATTTTCAAAAATATTAAAGGAAAATTGGGTATATTACTATGTAAATTATTTGTCATATTATTATTATAATTATTGTTAATATTTGGGTCGGGTTTCAGACACCTGAACCCGTGATCTAGTCACATGTGTGGTAGATCCTAGTTCATTAAGGATTAATAATATTATTATATGAATATTAGTTAATTATCCTATTTATTGGGTAGAGAGATAGAGACCGAGTTGGTTTGGGTAAATTAACGAATATGATAGAGATGGGGGACGCATATTGCTATATAACAACCCTCTCCCTTTCTCTTTAAGAAAACTCACTCTCCCCAAAAAAAACACCTCCCACAACCTGCTCTCTCTGTCTCTCTCCATCCTCTTCTTGGTTCATCACTTTGCTGCCTTGGATTTGTGTATGTGAAGACGAAGGGAAAACTCTAATAGCTAACTTATTGAAATTCTGGAGTATTCATTACATAGACGAGAGGATTTCTTTGGACTCGAAACATATGCAAGAACTTTCGGATCGTAACAACAAGCTTCCAACAATCCGTTCATTATTCCACATTCGGAAAGAACGAAACTTTTTATGTGCTACATGTTTTTATATTAACATTGTTCTCATAGCTACTTTGCTTATTGATTTGCCAGTTGATTGCATATTTGTTATTTTCAGGTAAATCGCTTATGAACCCGTAAATTCTATTTTTTCGAAGTTCTCGGAAAATTATGAGATAGATATATGTTATTCTTCATGATGCCACGATTTCAAGCAGGCGCTGAGAGAGCGATCGGGCTGAAAACTCAGGTTAGGTGCTTGGTACCGACTAAACTTGGATCCGTATGGCGTTCTTTTATTTTGTATAATGACATACTCATTTTATGGAATAAAGTCATAACATATATTTCATATTGTATGTGCTTTATCTACCGAGAATGAGAGCGATGAATGAATCCCTGCTTTGTCGCTATGTGAGGCACTTGGATCATTATGATCCTATTTATGCCTTTTATTGACCTGAGACTATGTCATAAAGAGGATACTCGGTGATTTCACTTTAGCATGTTTACCTAGGGCGATGGATGATACTGTCTAAGGGGCATGCCTAGGAAAGCAAATGTGTATAATGGGATTGACATGCGGATTCGGGGAAGATTATTTGATGATACACCATGTTAGTGTCACGCATAGCTTGAGAGGCTTTATCGTATTTGGTGTGCAATTGAAGTCATGAGTGCATTACATATTTGGGGTGTATCATTGCTTCTATGAGGGATTAAGAGTGATGCATCCGGTGTAGTAAAACCGTCTGAGGCATATACAAGATCCTTTAGACTGATGTGTTTTTGTTTGTTAGGTGATGACTTAACGACTACGCTCCCGAGATTGTATGTTCTTCTCGTGAGGTCGCACATCACATTTCCTATATGAGGAGATGAATGATTGAGATTTTGAGAGACTTTCGAATTATCTCGTCCTATGTAGGTGAGTGGGAGATGTTAATATTTGGGTTGGGTTTCGAATACCTGGACTCATGATCCGCCCACATGGGTGGTGGATCCTAGTCCATTTAGAACTAGTAATATTATTGATAAATATTAGTAAATTATTATATTTATTGGAGAGAGGGAGAGACCTAGTTGGTTTGGGTAAATCAACAAATGGGATGGAGATAAGGGACCCATATTGTTATATAACAACCCTCTGTCTTTCTCTTTAAACAAACAAAAAAAATGCACGGCTCCCCCCCCCCCCCCCCCCCCCCCCCCTCACACACACACACACCCACAACGAAAAAAACACCTCCCACAACTTACTCTCTCTCTTTCTCCATCCTCTCTCTTGGTTCATCACTTTGCTTCCTTGAATTTGTGTATGCGAAGACGAAGGAAAAAATCTAATAGCCGGCCCAACAACATTCATGAGTATTCGGTACATACACGGGAGTTCTTTGGACTCGAAGCATACGCGGGAACTTTTGACTCGGGAACTTTCAACTCATAACAACAAACTTCCAATGATCTGTAATACCTCGTAATTTCATAATAAAAGATTACGACTTAAATAAATTAAATAATTTCGGATTAATTTTCGGAATAAATTAAATCAGACGGATTTGAATTTAAATGGGTAAGATTTAAATTGAAAATAAATATTTATTCATGATTATATAACTATAAGACTCAATTTGGCATAACGAGATCACCAGTGAAAGATAAATCACACGTTAACAAAGTCACGGGTGCGTGTCGTTTAAATACAATAAAAATGTCAAGCAGAATGAAAATATTTGGGAGGCATTTTGGGAATCCTTATGGACTCGTTTAAATGTTTTAAACTTTAAAAATGGCCCTGTGGCATAGGTATATAAGTTGGGAGACTTTTGGGCTAGTGTGGGTTTGGATTCGGGCCCATTTGAGGGTCCAAAAATGAGATAATATGCCTAACTCGGGAATTGGAATCAATATAAGATTAGGATCAAAACTAATAACTCCCCACTACTAATCAAAACATAATCCTAGAAGCCCCACTTCAAGAGAGAATAGAACAAAGGCCTAAGAGGAGGAAGAACAAAGAATTCAAGGAAGAAATCACCCATCACCATAACCAGGCAAGAATCTTCTAGCTTAATTTATGTATTCAATGTAGATGTTGATTCATCATAGTAAATAACCTATAATTTTTGGGATTTCTTAGGGTGAAATTGATGATTAAAAATAATAGAAATTAATCTCATGCATGTAGAAAGGCTAATTGGATGTAGACAAATAAACCTAGAAATTAGGGTGATTGAAATTGAATCGAATGATTAGAACTCATGCGCTAGGAAATTCTTATTTTTGTTGGGAATCTTGATGTATATGTAGAGGGTTTGAATTCGTGATTGAAGAACTGATATTGTAGAGAATTACCCCCATATATCATGTTGAAGTATGATTTGGATCTAGGTAGATTAATCGTAGGAATTCTGGATTAGAACCATTATAATTGATGTGAATTTTGGGACTTAAAACTCCTTATACATGTTAAATTATGTCATTTAAATACTCCAAGATGGAGTACCAAGCCTTAGGAACTTATAGGTATGCTCATTGAAGTAAATTAATCATGGGAGGAAACCCTGAGAGAAAGAATAGAATTTGCGAAGTTGGAAAAACGAAACAGATATAGGCTTTTGTCTAGGTCTGAATCGATTCAGCCTTGGAGTGAATCGATTCGGCCAAGGACCAAATCGATTGGGCTTTGGGGGCAGGCCAAGTTCGGGCCAAGGAAACGTCAGGGCTGATTTTAGTAACCTATGTGAGTTGATAAAATCATGTTTGGGCATATGAGGATTTTATTTAAAATGTCAGAGTATCACAATTTTAAATAAAGGGCTACACTGACTAGTTAATTAAATAGTCTTATGAAAAATTAAGGGAATTAATAATAAACTAGAGGTTTGATTATTAATTATGGTAAACCGTTTCGGGGAAACCTTAGGTAATTATAGGGTAGTAACCTATATTTATTATATGGGAATAATAATTTATGTTTATGTGTATTTGTGTAGACATACCAATGTTCGTGGACGGTCCTATCGGCTTGGGGTTTCGTGTGTTTGGACTGCATAGCACACGTCGGCATAGATGGGCTAAACGATGTGGTCATTTAGGTACTACGTAGGAGCGCCATCATTTTGAGGTAGGTGTTAATGTTAGTAGCCTTTGTCACCGTTGGATATGGGCTGTAAACTGGTATACTGCGTAGGGACAACCCCCAACTTATGTGTGTTTTGTGATGTCCGCTTTGGATAAGAGTTCCCTCCTAACTTATCGATAGAGCACGAACGAGACACTATGGGTAGATGCCTGAAGTGTCACCTATATGAAAGGACATATATTTAAGTATATTGATTGAATCAAATAAATTTAATTGTCTAAGAATGTAGACAATAATTTACAGACCCTTATGTTATGCAAAAATTAAATAAATGTTGTGTCACATTTATATGTAAGAAGACTGATATAATTTGGGGCATAAATGAGATGAGTGTAGACAAATACGTCTCAGTATGCTAGATACACTTAATGTTTCCTACATTTAAACTATCTTTGTCACTATCAACTATTTCTTGAGAAATATCATATTTTAACTGAGAGGTAAGATGTTTATTGTATGTGAATGACGATGGAAGTTTTCTTACTTTGAATCAACAATACTATTGCATTTTAAATTAAATAAGTTGATTCTTGAAACTCTAGGGTGCTGACCAAAAATATAAATCCCCCCCCCCCCCCCCCCCCCGGTTATTCAGACAGGGATAGCAAGACTGAAGGAATATCAGACTTGCTATCAAGAGTTGTTCCTCAAAGATCCATTGATTCTAGATTAGGTTTCTACTTTTCTTTCCAGTCATTATTTATTTTGGATTACTGTAAGGGAACAAGCCCGGAGTTATTTTTATTTATGAGTTGAGACAGAATTTCATTCATGTTGATTTTTATTTTGTTGGATGTGGGTGTTGGTTTCGTATATTATTCACTGTTATTTAGTTCAATTTTAATTCAAATGCGATTTATTTATGCATTGTTATTATAGTCGGTGCTAAGAATGATATAAATTGCATAACAAGCCCCATCTTCAGCGTATCGTGTCTGGCCAGCCTTTATGTGAGAATATTGGGGTTGTTGCAGTTGGTATCAAAGCACGGTTATAATGTCCTTAGGATTTGTGTTTGAGCTCGTTACATTCTGTGTTGCGTCCTTTGATGTAGAGCCCTATGATTAGGAATCATTGTATTCTTTGTGAGTCATTGCTACCCGTTCGGGCAAGGGGTAAGTTTTGGATAGAGAGTGGGTCACTTGCTAGAATTGCGAGAAGTTCAGGCAATTTGGTGCCTAGAAATTTAAAGGGAAACATTTAGAGAAATCGAGGAATGTGATACTGCACAATATAATTAATTAGTAATTTTGTTTTGGGGGAAGTCCGAAGGGAATTTTTCCCACACATTTTTTCCTTCAAATCAAAAATGAAGAACAAGGTAGAGAAGAGATCTAACTTTTTCGACGACGTGCCAACATGGCAAGATCGGTGATAGCATTTATTAAAGGACCCAACAATTTGAGGAGTTCCAAGTGGGTAGTCTATATAGAGGATATAAATGTTTCGATGGTCGGAATAAGTAGGGCCGGTAAGGCCAGGACCCACAGCGAGAGGGGCATCGGGTTACAAAGGAAGTTATTTGCGGAAAAAGGGACTAGTGATAGTATCAGGGATAAAGGATGAGTTTTCCTCCTACTTTGGAGTATATAGGATATGTTTTGTTTGATATGTGGATTAAATGTTCATTCGGGTTTTGTTAGTACATTGGAGAAGATGGACTTCATATTTGGGATAGTGTTTTACATTGGTTCATCGTGGGTGAGAAGGGAAAATCTTAGGTTGGTAAGTAGATGTATAGAAATACCAACTGGGAGGCTTATGCTTATTTTAGGCGTAATTGTTAAGCTATGTCGTAGTAACAAAATTATCCAGCGATGAAACCTTCCTATTTGTGTTATGAGTATGCAAAGCGAAAAGAATTTTTATTTTATAAATATTTAGTTCCTTTGGGAGTATTAGGACTAGTGGTAGTCCCGATTACATGATGAGGTGTACGATTATATTTAATGTTATTATAATGATGATGTCATTGGAAATGGATAGTGATAGTCTTTACTGGAATGACTAGGCCTGGAAGCCATATAAATTGATTAAACACATGAACAGACTTAAGTCCTGGACCGACATATCTCAATAACCAACAAAGCTATGTAGTAGTGTATTGGGAGGGTTCCTTGTTTGGATTTCGCTTACGAGGCATCCCACGCACGAAAGTAGCAAATGTCGAAAGTTGAGAGATGTTGGATTATAGGACATTTTTGTTATTATTCTTGGTATTATCACATTGGTATATTATCCGGTATTAGTGTTCAACGTCACTGTGGGAAATATTAAAGGAATTGTGACGTCTTGAGTCTAAATATGATTAAATAGACGACAGCAGGGTCTGGGGAGCCTTATAAAATAATCAAGCACATTATAGACTTGGGTCATGGACTGACAGATCTCAACGACCGATAACTCTATGCAGTAGTGTATCGGGAGGGTTCCTTATTTGGATTTCGCTCGCGAGACGTCCCACACATGAAAGTAGGAAATGTTGTGAGCTGAGAGGTGTTAGACCCTAGGACATTTTGGATTATTGTTCTTGGTATAATTAAACGGGTAATGTATCGGGACTTAGTGTATCCCTTATGAGATGAGACCTCAGTTGGCAATGGGCACAAATCAAAATTTACATGACTATTGCACACATTTATTTTCATTTCTACTTTCTTTTTAGTCTTGGGTCGATGGATCTCAATAACTAACTAAGCTGCATAGTAGTGTATCGGAAGGGATCCTTGTTTGAATTTCGCTTGCAAGACGTCCCACGCACAAAATTGGCAAAAGTCAGGAGTTGAGAAAAGTCGAATACCAAGGCGATTATTCTTTTTCATGTACGTATGTGGTGGTATACTTGATGTGTGGATACGTTTGGTATGAATTGTACAAATTAGATGTATATGTATCATTCATCGTTGTTAGTGTTATGTATGTGTACATCTAATGTGGAATATATGAACACACCAGTGATGTTATGGTAGGCATGGGGGAGCCTTTTCTTTTACCTCGTGGGACATGGGTATGGGCTGACGTGGATAAAAATATAAGGTTAAGCTTCAGCGAATTTCGAGGACGAAATTCTGTTATAAGGGGAGGAGAATGTAATGCCCTATGATTTCATAATAAAATATTACGACTTAAATGAATTAAATAATTTTGGATTAATTTTGGGAAAAAATTAAATCATACGGATTTAAATTTAAATGGGTAAGATTTAAATTGGAAATAAATATTTATTAGACTCAATTTGGCATAACGAGATCATCAGTGAAAGATAAATCACACGTTAACACAATCATGGGTGTGTGTCATTTAAATACAATAAAAATGTCTAAGTAGAATGAAAATATTTGGGACGCGTTTTGGGAATCCTTATGGACTCGTTTAGATATTTTAAACCTTTAAGCATAGCCCCGGAGCATAGGTATATAAGTTGAGAGACTTTTGCGCTAGTCTGGGTTTGGATTCAGGCTCATTTGATGGTCCAAAAATGGGATAATATGCCTAACTCGGGAATTGGGATCAATATAAGATTAGGAGCAAAACAAATAACTCCCCACTACTAATCAAAATATAACCCTAGCAGCCCTACTTCAAGAGAGAATGGAACAAAGGGCCTAAGGGGAGGAAAAACAAAGAATTCAAGGAAGAAATCACCCATCACCATAACCAGGCAAGAATCGTCTTGTTTAATTTATGTATTCAATGTAGAGGTTGATTCATCGTAGCAAATGACCTATAATTTCTTAGAGTGAAATTGATGATTAAGAAGGATAGAAATTAATCTCATGCATGTAGAAAGGCTAATTAGATGTAGACAAATAAACCCAGAAATTAGGGTGATTGAAATTCAATTGAATGATTAGAACTCATGCGATAGGAAATTCTTATTTTTGTCGGGAATCTTGATGTATATGTAGAGGGTTTGAATTCATGATTGAAGGACTGGTATTGTAGAGAATTACTCCATGTATCATGTTGAAGTATGACTTGGATCTAGGTAGATTAATCGTAGGAATTCTGGATTAGAACCATTATAATTGTTGTGAATTTTGGGACTTAAAACTCCTTATACATATTAAATTATGCCATTTAAATCTTCCACAATGGAGTACCAAGCCTTAGGAACCTATAGGTATGCTCATTGAAGTAAATTAATCATGGAAGGAAACCTGGAGAGAGAATAGAATTTGCAAAGTTGGAAAAATGAAACAGATATGGGCTTATGTCCAGGTCCGAATCGATTCGGCATTTGAGCGAATCGATTCAGCTTTGGGGACAGGTCAAGTTCGGGTCGAGGAAACGTCGGGGCTGCTTTTAGTAACCTACGCGAGTTGATAAAACAATGTTTGGGCATACGCGGATTTTATTAAAAGTATGCTACATGTTTATGTGCTACATCTTTTTATATTAACAATTATAATTGGTGGTGATATTACTAGTAGTATTATTACTAATACTGTTAAAATTTCTAGTTGTAACCATTCAAAATGATACACTATATATTGAATTTTACAAATTAAATGCTATTTCTAATTTCATTTCATGTTATGTAATGTTGTTATATGGATGAACGAAGAAAAAGTTTAATTTCATGGTCGTTAAACACGACAATGTACGAAGAAAAAGTTTGCAATTGTTCCTTCGGCACCACTTAAACTAGTATATATATATATATATATAAGCAATACTTGAGTGAAAAACAATAATTAAGAAAGTTTTTTCAGTCGTCGGTCAAATAATGAAAATATTGGTATCAGACCCGTAGCATAGATGTAGGAGGGAGGGTAGCTTTCCTTATATATATATATTGAAATGCAGTGGTGTTCTACAAGCGTACGCACAGGGGTGGAGCTATATGGAGGCTGGGGTGGGCAAGTGCCTCACCCCAAATTTTGAAAATTAAATTCTTACTCCTAAATTTTTTGAAAACTAGGTAGAATGCCCACATAAATGTTTAATAATCGACTAAAGTTCTTATATATTTTCGCGGAGAATTTATTAGTCACTCTCAACATTTACTTAAGAAATAATTTGTGGGTAACACGTCAAATGTAAAACATAAAAATAGCCCTAAAATACAAACTATAAATTAAATATTTGTAAAGCGTGGGGCTACCTCCCCTGAACCCCGTTGACAGTTTGAGCCCCACCCAAAAAAATTCCTAACTCCGCCACTGCACATTGCATATATCTCTTTGATTCATTTCTACTTACTTTCAATTATTTTATTTTTTGTCTCATATCTCTTCTATAAGGATGACTCGTAGCAACTCAAGTCTGGTAAACGTGGCCTCCATGTGGACACTCTTTTAGTTGGTATAAGAGGAATATTTGTTTTGTAACGCAATTTTTTCAATGGTCAGTTGCTCATCAAATTCAGTTGTTGACTTATTTTATTCCATTTTTTACTGTTGTTTAAATTTTGTTTGAAGTAGTTTTGACCTCCGTTGTACAAAATGTGAGGTGAAGTAGAAGGAAAACTGACAGAGAACTGTTTGAAATACTTCGTAATCTTTCTAAAAGCATTATAGTGTTTGGAAAAAAAAGACAATTAGGTTGTTTTTTATAACACTAATTTTCCATGAACAATACAATATTTTTCCATCTTTTCAATGTTTGGTAAACAAAATTTTCCATGGAATTGATTTCCTTAAAACAACTCACATTATCACTTTTTCCATAAAAATGTAGAATTAAAAAACCTCCTTCCACATTGTTATTCATTTTCCAGGGAAAAAAATTATCACGCCAAAAACATTGATAAAAAATTCAGAAAATGAGTAAAAATCCAAAAATAATGAAAAAATTTCAGAATGTGAATAAAAACCCATAAATAATAATAATAAAAATCCAAAAAGTGAATAAAAATCTAAAAATAATGAAAAAATACAGAAAGTGAATAAAATCCCAAAATAATGAAAAAAATTCAGAAAATGAATAACCTCCCCAAAGAATTGAAAAAAATCCAGAAAGTGAATAATAACCTAAAAAAATTGAAAAAAAATCCAAAAAATGAATAAAACCCCAAAAATAATTTTTTAAAAAATCAGAAAGTGAATAAAACCACCAAAAACAATGAAAAAAATACAGAAAGTGAATAAAATCCCAAAAAATGAGAAAAATATCCATAAAATGAATAAAATCCAAAAATAATGAAAAGCATCCAGAAAGTGAATAAAACCCCCAAAATAATGAAAAAAATCCAGAAACTGAATAAAAATCCAAAAATAATGAAAAAAAATACAGATAGTGAATAAACCCCCCCAAAAAATGAAAAAAATCCAGAAAGTGAATAAAAACTCAAAAATAATGAAAAAATTCTAGAAAGTGAATAAAACCCCCAAAATAATGAAAAAAAATCATAAAGTGAATAAAAATCCCAAAATTCAAAACCTGAATAAAAGACCAAAAAATGAAAGAAATTCTAGAAAGTGAATAAAAACCCAAAAATATTGAAAAAAATTTCTAAAAAGTGAATAAATCCCCAAAAATAATTTTTTTTAAAAATTCAAAATGTGAAATAAAATAATGAAAAAATTCCAAAAAGTGAATAAAGCCCCAAAAATAATGAAAAAAATCTAGAAAGTGAATAAACCCCCAAAATAATGAAAAAATACAGAAAGTGAATAAACTCCTAAAAATAATGAAAAAAATCCAGAAAGTGAATAAATCGCCAAAAAATAATGAAAAATTACAGAAAGTGAATAAAAGCCCAAAATAATGAAAAAAATACAGAAAGTGAATTAAAAACGCCCAAAATTTTATTAAAAAGTCTGAAACTTATTAATTTAGAAAACAAATAACAGAAAATGAAAAAAATACATAAATAAATATTAGTCCCGGAATTTATTTTAAAAAACACCAGAAAATAAAAAAAAAATGAGAAAAAAAAAGAGAGAAATCAATAAAAACACAAAAATAATGAAAAAAAATACAAAAAATGAATAGAAATAGAAAAAAAATATTAACCCCTGAATTAATTTTAAAAAACACCCAGAATTTTATTAAAAAGTCAGAAATTTATTAATTCAAAAAAATAAGGAAAATAAAAAAGCGCTCAAAAAATTTAAAAAATGGAAATGAATAAATACCCTAGAAATCTAATAAAAATGCAAAAAAAAAAAAAAAAAGACCTGCCGACATGGGGGACAAAACAGTTGGGGGTGGGGGTGGGGGCGCTTGGATTTGGTGTTTATTCATTTTTTATTTTTTCTTAATACTCCGAATACATTTTTTTCGTTTTTTATATTTAATAGCGGGTTAATATTTATTTTCTCGTTTTTTATTCATTTTTTGTGTTTTTTTTTAAATGGTTATTTTTTTATTAATATTCTGAAATTTTTATTAATTTTCTGCTATTTTTATTAATTTTCTGGGATTTTTATTAATTTTTTATTTTTTATATATATTTTCTACTTTTTTCATGAAAAATATTGGAAAGCAAATACACAAAAAATGAAAAATAGAAGATTTTCCACCTGGAAAATAATTGTAATCAAACAACACCAACAAAATTTTTCCATGGAAATCGACTCTTATGAGTTATTTTCCATCTTATTTATCAAACACACCCTTAATGTTTAGCCCCTAGAAGCTAGCATTTTTCACTTGGCCCACTTTATTTTTTTATGTTCCTAAATGTCCCTTGCCTATTTGTTTGAGAAATTTTTCCTCAAGTTTAAACAAGATAAAAGGAAAAAAAGAGCGTTTGTGAGTGTTCTATTTAGTAATGGACTTTTTTGAACAAAATAAAATATCTTGGTGGACCAAGCATTTAGTAAAAAATGTTAAGGGACTTATCGTCAAATGGTCCAAAAAAATGCAAGACAAATATATGTTGTGTTAATATATAAGCGGTGTATTAAGTATCTCCCAATATTTGGAGTGGGGGAAAAGTAATCACAGTAGTTACTTTAATTCACTTTGTCTAATTAAAATATCAAAACACTTCAATATTGCACGCGCATCGCGTGTGCCTTAACGCTACTTATATAAATGTGACATCACAATTATTCAGGTAATCTCACATGCCCAGCCAATACTTTGACACATTCAATAGCACAAATTCTTTGTTGAAGGTTCCATGATTAAGTGTTGTTGTGGAGGAAAGAGAGGATTAAGCGATTAACCTGGTCAGGGAATTGCTCCTGAACAAAATGGGTTCCCTCAGCCAAGTATGTTATCTCCAAGTTAGGGACAAAAAATTTGACCCGTTCGCTCTTCAAATATTCCTCCATTCCAGGAAATTTGAACACATAATCCTTCTCACCCATGATGAACAAGGCTGGAGCTTCTACTTTTGGATCAGGAGCATTCTCAGCCGAATTGGACTTTGCAGGCAATGATCTACAAAATAAACATTTAATCAATAAGTTTACTATCAGTTACTAATGTTCTAAGCAAAACTATCTTCTTACCTACTAGGATAGTTAGTTTGTGCACCAAAAACTTAACAAAATTTGTAGCTTACTTTTGTAAAGCAATGGTTAAATGCATAATCCATCAAACTTCTGTAACGATCATTTTCCCATCCTCAATATATCCAACTATGATCAACTATATTGAGAGGAAAAAAAATTGAGGTGAAATAGTGTTTGGAAATATACTATGAGACAACAATCATGTTTGTAGGCTGGTAATTGCTATCATTGTGTGAAATGGATGGTGGGATGTAACTATATACGAAAAAGTCTGTATGATGTGTCGCAAAATATTATCTTAGATTGCAAATAACTGCGCATACACACATGCATATGGTCAAAGACTTATATATAGGATCTGTTCCATTACCTGTAGGGAACTTGCAATGCAGTTTCGAATCCGGATTTCTCGTACAAAGCCCCATAAACTGCAAAATCTTCCTCCGTTAACCAAGAGGGCAGGGGAGTAGATGGTTCCACCAAGTCCATGATCTCTTGATTTTCACCCGCTATGGGTATCTCACTTTTGGAGAAGAGGATATAGATGTTCCTCACAACAGTCTTGGCATCAAGCCGACCAAAATCCGCTTCAGCTCGTCCAGGTTCCTTGAATTAATATTACAAAAATGAGTTAAAAGAAAGTAAATACATTTTTTTTTTTTGAACAAGAAAACAGAGAAAATTACTACGCACCCGCCACCTGGAAATATAGAAGCCTTCAGGAAGGGCTTTATGATGTGCGGGGGGATCTGGGGGCATGAATGGCACACCTAATGTTACAACTCCTAAGATCCTCTCTGGGAAGAGAAGGGCAAATTGATAAGCAACCATAGCTCCAAAATCTTTACCAATGACAAAAACCTGTGTATAATGAGAGAACAAGGACCTCTTTAAACCAAAAGCCACAATCGCTCGTAGAAAAAAATTGAATCACACCACCAACCATTGAGAGATAATTCACCCAGTTATGTAAATTAATAATCACAGAGAACCATTTTGGACATGCGCGAACAGCTCAAAGCCCTTCTTAACTTTGCAAATAATAGTTACTTGAGATACTTTCAGTTTCAACAACTAAAGTTACCCTAGTGAAAGTCACCTTGTGTATAATGTTTGGCATCAAAGAAACAATAGATTGTTTTAGATGTGAGGTGAAGGGAAAGGAAGATATAATGAATAGGTGTTGGCAATTATAAAGAAGAAAGATGGTTTGCAGAGTGAAGAAAACTAAAGATACCCCCTCAAATAGGTGTTTACTTCCCCTTCTCTTAAATTTATCAAATGGACCCCTCCCTCGGTCAAATTCTTCAAGATGAATGAAGTGGGGGAAGTGTTAATTGAAAGGGGGAGATCAGGGTGTCTTTCTTCAAACAAAGGCTCCTTTCCCCCTAGGAAAACGTAGAAAGTTATGAGGAATTTAAATGCTCAGCTGTCAGGATTTGGCATGTTCGTGTTACCTTCTTATTGTCTATAATCAGTGCAGAAGGTCTCTAGTGGGATATTCCTCTTATTGGCAAGAAGAGCAAGATCTCATTGAGTTTGACATCAGAGGAAGGGTAGATGGAGATGCTGCTGCTTATTGTAGGTTTTCTTTGTTTTTGTTGGTGAACTCTCCTTTGTTGTGGCTTCTGTTTTAAGCCTAGAGGCTGCTTGTGTAGTTCTTCCGAGGGTCAATGGATGGAACTTGTTCTTGTGAGACCATTCCAACCAATTGACTCTTTTGTAACGTTAATTATTGTTTTCGAAGCCGGTTTTTTTTTTTTTCAGTTTTAGCCGGTGGGCCACTCCTTGTGTACAGTTATATTTTATATGTATCTAGTTCCAGGGTCTGCCTAACAATTTGTTTCGGCAAAAAAAAAAAAAAAACTGTAAGAGAGGATGAATGGGACGATAGACATGTAATATTAAAATTAAAAATCTTAGCACTAAAATTTACCTGTTTTGCATTTTTTATTTGTTGGAATATCTGGCTTTTTATGTGTTATTTAATTCCTAGCTTTTAGGATCAAGATAATTTTCAGGAATTTTATTTATTTATTTTATCTTTATCTTTATCTTTTAGTTTCCTGGTGTGATGAGAACTTTTGCATTGTTTACTTGCAATGTAGGCTTTTTGTTTGTTTGCTTTTATGGTCGCCGTATTTGTGTAATGGTATTGGTCTGAGGGGATATCTTTTGATATGCTGGAGCTTTGCTTTTGCTACGCCGTAGTTGATGTCTTTTTTCGTAGTTGATGTCCGGTGAACACTGGTTTAATTGGGTTGACAAAATCTTATTTTTGGTCAACTTTGGCTTCAATTTAATATGGGACCCAGACGACTTTCGAGACAGTTCCAAATTGTAGCTCGTTCGCCTCAGCGAGGAGTATAACGTGGTATGTACAAAACCATAAATTCCGGAATGAGAAATTATTATCCAAAATACCTACTTATAAACATGGAATTTGGTTGAAGTGTAATGAAAAGTAAAGTCTCACATAGATAAAATCTGAGATATAGGTACAATATATAATTACCTAATTTGGCTTACGAGTTTAGTGCCCTTAAGGTATCCCAACTCTTTGAAGGAGAGAAAACCTACATGGGATTGGATTGACTTCTAAATCCACACTCGCAGTCCGGCTCGGGCATGAGAAGTGGGCCGTGGGTTTGGGCTTTTGGCATTGGCTTAGCCTAAGTACTAACTTTTTGGGCCAAATTCTATTTGGCTTTTTATACTTACTCTAGCTCGAATTAAGAGTCCTTATCAATTTTTTTTATAAATTAAGGATACATTCAATCAATGGTCAAAACAACACTAGTTCATTAGCGTTGAATTTGGTTCGTTGATTATGTCTAAAAAACGAAAGTGAACTATTAATTTGGGATGGCCCAAAAAGGAATAGTGGACTCTTAGTTTGGGACAATGTGAGTCTTTTGTTGTGCGTACAATTAATCACAATAAAGTATTTTCAGAAAGCAGAGAATAAAAGAATACAATAAACGCTCACAACACAAAGATTTAAATGGTTCAGCAAATGCGTACGTCCACAGAGAGGGTTCTCAGTTCTTATTAATTTCTTAGAAGGTTCGAAATTACATCCTCCTTTACCCAGAGGTAGGGTTGTATATATAGCAATGAAAAGTAGTTGAATTGTATAAGAAACTCTCCTAGCACTCTACTGGCTCGTGTGGTGACTCATATTCATCTCGTCCAAGATTGTAGATAACCAATTAAGCCTGTGAATATTCATGTGATAAGCATTTGTGTTTATCCACGTGACACTAAACTTGACTTAAGGCAGCGTGTTAGGCCTGCTCGAATCACCAGAAATTGGGCTTCTATAGTTTGGGCCTCACAATTGACCCTAAAATTCTTTACCAAAATTTGGCCAAAGTTGGGCCAAATAATTTTAAATCCTTTGCAAGTTCAAAATTTGAACCAAATAATGTTGGAATTCCTTGGTCGGACACGATTGTGATTAATCAAAGCCGGCAGGAGTACGCTGGTCTTTATTGAAAATTTGAACCGCCAAATATTAATCTTAAGCTTTGATCCATATGATTTATCTGCACACAGTTCGAACATCATTCATCTCCAAATCCTGTATCTGTCATTTTGCTTCTCAGCTCTGCTCAAAAAGACATCTGAAGCTCTTGTTTTCATTTGCTTGCTCTGTAAGTCTCTAGCTTCCTCTCGCTATTCTTATTTTTTCATCTTCATAGCTCTCTTTTGCTGCACATTTCTGCTATTTCTCCATCTCTGTTAAAATTGGTCCTCGTTCGTCATGAAAAAAACATAGATGACTTTAGGAAGACCTATTCCATTCTTTCATGGGCCACCATTAAGTGTGTCCCTCCGTCCAAAAACCCTATAGCGGTTGATAGGGGTCATTGGATCCACACACTCGTTGTGGCTAAAAGGAGGGTTAATGTAATACCCCGCCCTAAATATTTTATTTGATCCCCGTATAAAAATTGCGATAAAATGAAAAATATGGAGGCTTTTGATGATTTTGAATAGGTTGTACTCCTATTTAAACAAATTTGGGGACTTGAGAATAATTATAGAAAAAAAAGGGAATTATTAAAAGTTACGTTATGAGGTACAAATTACAAATTTAGGGATTTGTGAGTAACAAGTAGATTACAAAAAAAAATAACTAAATTATTTTCGTCATTTATTATTTGTTCAAAGGACTATTGTTATGTAGGAGAAAAAGATATAGAGGTATAAATTAGTTAAACAATATATGCAATTATGAGGCTTCAGAAACATTTGGGAAAGTAAGACCCTAGAGTCGAGATGGGCCACGGGCGAATGGGACCCGAGCAAAGATGTCGTCCCAGCAGTCGCTCAAACAGCCACGATAGTCGTTGAGCAAGTGACACCAGAAAAGGGGTTATCTCTCTTACGCGACTCAGAAAGTGTCTCTAATGTGCGTTCACTCTAGGCTCAAGTGCAACCCTGTCGCGTTAGTAATAAACCCGGTAAGTCGGGATCGTATCCATAGGGAAATAGGACAATGAAATTGCAACGACGTTGGATAGACAAGGAAATCCCAACTCTGACTTAAGGGGAAAGAAAAATGATTTGGTTTGTGGAATGATTACACTAGATGCAATTATGAAATTATGAAAGAGAATTACCTAAAAAACGGATGAAAACTGATTTAAAACTTTAAACTATATGATGAGAAAAACAGGACGGGAACACAATCCCCCAACCCTAGTGTATTGATGATATTAAACTAATCGTAAATTTAAATGATTAATTAGACCCAGAATTTAGTACTCCCAAGCATTACGTATATGAGGTTCAAGCCCGCATCATACTTAATCTGAGGACGAGTAAATCGGTATTTCACTGTTACACTCGAATTGTACTCTAAAGCATCCCGGTTACTCAGAAGCAAACGAGATCTAAAGATCTACAATTGTCGTATTTCTATGCAATACGGTCATAATCAAACCTTTAAATTTAGAGGATTAATTTTATGTACATACAACTATCACATCAGGTAGGGTTCATGCATCCCGACCTTGAATATCTAGCCGAACATATGAAAATTTGAAAACAACATGATATGAAGGAATGCAAACATTTTTATTGAGTAATGAAGATGAAGAAAGATGAAATTATAAGTGAACAAACAACTAGAACAAAGATTGAAACAGAAATTGGAATACTTGTACTTGTATTGCAACTTGAAAATAACTAGGGTTTGTTGTTCTTCTCCTTCTAAATGAATTACGAAGCTTCCTTCAGGAATTCGAAGCCCCCTCCTACGTTTGGGAGGAGTTTACTATTTATTAACTACGAAAAAACAGAGTTTGAACCAACTAGGACTCTATTTTTACAAGTGGATAAATACGAAAATTCGATAACAGAACCGATCCGAGTAACTGGTTCGGTTCGGTTCAATCTTTTTGTAGCCTTTACAGAAAACTCTTCGAACATGGGATCGGTTCGTTATTTGCCAGCTTCGGTTCGGTTCCATCTTTTCATCCCTTCACAGGAAGTTCATCCAAGGTGGATTCGGTTCGTTTTTCCCTTGATTCGGTTCGGTTCGTTTTTCCTTCCCTTACAGAAGCTTTGCCCATGAGGGATTTGGTTCGCTATTCCTCCCTAGGGTTCGGTTCCCTTCTGTCAGTCTTTGCAGAAACCTTGTTTTCTTGTGTTTCCTTGGAGCTTTTGGTATGGAACTTAGTTTATACACCGAATACCTGCAAAATAGATGACGAACACACGAAACTCAACGCACTCATTAGAAACTTGCCATTATCAAAGATATGATATAATCCACTTGAATTACATTGCACGCAGCGATAAAACCTTCTAAATTACGGGAATAAATGGGAAGAATTTATGCCTAATCACTCTCCCCTCACTGTTCAGATTTCTTCCCTCTGTTCGCTAGCTCGACCCTCTGATTGCCAACCCGTTCCATGTCAGCTTGGAGCCTGACTTCTCAGGTAAGGTACCAAATTCGTGAGTTTGTAGTGTTGCAAATGGCATGGGTCAGGTGCCTTTGTCGTGGTATAAAAACGAGGAACAAAGACACCTATATTAGCACACTTCGACTTTGACTTTTATACTGGTACAATCTCATAGGATTGGGTCACGGGTTTTAGACTAGAGAGAGGGGGGCACCCAATGCATCTGACCCCTCAAACGCTATCGTCTTCTCAGCCATGGGATTGTTTAAATGATATCTCTGAGGTATTGGTCTTATAACAGAGTGCGAGGATGTGGGACGTGATATTAACTGCAGTAGGTTTGTCATATATGGTTGTCGTCCCCTTATTGGTTGCGTGAGTCTTAGCAACTTGGTTGAATTAATTATTTAGGTTAAATGGCATATTGACTTCGTACGAAACAAAGGAAGAGGTCGCAGACCTCAAATATTGTTGTCATCCCTCATTGGTTGCTCAACAAGTCTTAAGACAGAACCTCTGCAAATAACAAGTTTATGTGGATGTTTCGGGTATAATGACCCTTGGATCATTGTAGAATAGGCTTGCTGTCAATTTAGGAGATGTTTTATACCTGATATAGAAGGATTTTGTAAAAATAAGGTTTCTTGAATTGAACAATTCGACAGATGGGTTTCTTTGGTTCTGTGTATAGGAAAGAGACGTGAGCTAATTTAATAGTATGCTGCCATATCAACAGTTGAGACTAAATGAGGGATAAGGGCCCTTGTTTGTATATAAGAGAGAGGGGGGTTATCAGGCACTTGACATTTTTTGTATCCCCTCTATTTACTCCGCCTCCTCCATATTTATTCTCAAGTGTAGAAAATACACTCACCAGATATCTAATCCTTCTCACTGTGATGATATAACTACGAAACCTATGAGGTGTTGTTGGTGTTTTGATGAGTTACTGGAGACATTTAGAAGAAAATAAACATATAATGACGGAACTTTTCTTGGAGCTTTGTGTGACTCCCTTTAAGGCCACCTTTGGAGGTGGGGGAGTCACCCATCTTCTTCGAAACCACCAGCATTTCAGTGTGTTTGAGGTGGGATAATCTACTCTTATATTTGAGACTTTATTTGATGTATATTGTAGTCTTATTACTGCTGAGTATTAGGAGTAGGTTCCCTATGAACAAATGATAAGTTTTTAGTAAAAGTCACAAGTGTACATTTTTATGGTTGATAAAAATGTAGGAAGTTATTATCTGTGTAGTTTTCCCTAATAATCAGGAAATATGGGACATTTTTATAGAACAAAAATGCAAGAAACATATTATTTGTGTGATTTCTGGTAAAAAGAAATATGGGACATTTTTATAGAACAAAAATGCTAGAAAGTAGTATTGGTGTATAATCCTAGTAAAAAGGTATGATGAACATTTTTATAAAATAAAAATGTGGAAAATATTAATGTTGTTAAATATTTATGAAATAAATATTTCTAAGTTGTTTTCAAAATGGGATAATTATGAATAAATGTCATGTTCAAATTCAAGGAAGTTACGAATGTCTCACTTATTTGAAAAATATGTTTGTTTTGAAAGGTATAAAATTCTAGAAGGAAATACGTGCTTAATCTATTGATGGGATCCTAGCATTTATAGTACGTCCTCTATACATATAAACTCGTAGTATTTTATGAATAAATATGTGAGCGGGTTTAGAAGAGGTCTTATTGGATTTAAACATAAAGTAAGACAAAGACGTTATTTCCAGTAATGAAATTGTTCACTTGACAAGTATGAAAGTCTAGTAAAAGCGTGATGTTAAACAAGTGTTAAAACGGCTGAAGCGTCAAAATGTTAATTTGGAAACTTAATGAATGTTTTTGAGAAATGACACGTGATAAAGAATTAAATTGCTAGTGTTGGTAAATAATGGATAAATTGGAACTTACCTAAAGTTGAACACTTTATAGGATAAAAAATGTTAGTGAACGTTATTATACTAGTATGGGTGAAAGTGACTTAAGGCCTAGAATGTGAATAATTTTTGGTATAAAATACGTGTGTAAATTAAGGGCTTAAAGAGAAAGTAATAATTTTCCAAGTATAATGGGAAATGGACGGTTAAGTCCAAGGCTTTGGCTTCGGCCCGAAATGCAAATTAAGGTAAACATTATGAAAATGTTGAATACATTGCAAGATAATGATATTGGATGATGCCGGGTTAAATAATTAAGCAGGGCCCAAACCAACTGCAGTTTACTTGGCGCTCGGTGCCGGACGGTGAAATTCTATGAAACCGTGGGTGTGCGTGTGTTGTGGTGAGTGTGTGTTGGCGGAATCCCTAAAGATAATGCTAAGTAATGAATTGAATATTCATGAAAGGGGGCATAAATGAATGGCATTAATTCATTGATTTACTATTAAATATTTAATATTCATGTGGCAAAATGGGGTGGTTTAATAAGACCATATACTGATGTTTAAGCTACCTAATGAAGTTTGAATCATAATGAACACAAGTGTGTGTTGTATAAATCTTTCAAAGGAAATGAGCATTTTCTAAACACGGTGTGTGTGCATTGAAAGCAAGTCTTAAGCAATGATTAATAACTTGGCATGAGTCGATGAACGTTGGGTAATAAATGTTTGAAAGTAAGTGGAAGATTTTTCCTGACAACCGTTAGTTGTTTAATTGAGTGAGTTAAGGGAAGAATATGCTAGTTCTAAGTCTAAAATACAAAATGATTGTAAACACGAGGATAAACGGTATCAGAGAATGTTTTCGAAATAAAACGGCATAATGTGTTAGGACGTGTGCTTTCCAATAATACGTATGTAAGTACATACGTGTTATCACATGCATGTAGTGTACCGTGTGAGTATTTATTTCTGTTGTTCGTTTCTATATTGCATTTGTATAGAATCCCACTGAGCATTCGGCTCACACCCCTCTTTTGTAGCACTCGGCTCACATCCCTCGTTTCTATATTGCATTTGTATAGAATCCCACTTCGTTCAATATTTCCCAGTAGCGCTTAGCATACACCTATATGGTCTCCTGTAGCTTTTTCCTCATCGTGAGCAAAGAATCCATCCTCTTTGGATGTGAGCTGCTAGTTATGAAGCGAGTTGTGAAGGCCTCAGCGAGGGACTTGAAGCTCTTCACCGACCTAAAGGGCAGCCTCTCAAACCACTTCTGAGCGACATCTCCTAAATTGGATGGGAATATGCGATACATAAAAGCGTCGTTATAATACCACAGAGTCATAGCTTGCCTATATTGGCGAACATGATCTATGGGATTTGCCTTGCCATTATAGATTTTGAGCCTTAGGGCTGCAAATTTCTTCGAGGGCTTCTCCTCCTCAATGGCCCTTGAGAAAGAAGACTTTATCTGTGTGATAAGAGTCATTTTAGTTAGCTCTTTTGTAGATCGGGCTCCTCGGTGCGCTGGGTGTTGGTACATCTCCTTCCAGACCAAATTCCTTATATCGTTCATATGGCACTCTTCATCCAGATGTCGTCTCACCGGGTGAATTCTGCGCTCTGAACAGCACTGGACGAGCCTAGTACTCCTTCCTCAACTGCGAGTTTTGCTTGTCTGAAGGCTAAGAATCCGACCACAGTGTTTATGGTTCTCCTGACGAATCTCCATCTTCTCCAATCGTCGCTGGAGGTGTGCATTTTCCTCCATTTGGAGGCGAGTTGCCTCTTCTTGCTGTTGGAGTCTTGCATCATATGCGTCGACCAGCCGTGAGATCTGTGTTGATCTAGGTTGCTCGTGGCTTTGCTCGGAGAGCTGCTCCTCCGGGCGAAATCTTTGATTCCCATCATGGCGAACCTCAGATCTGATCTTGAGTGGAGCTAAGTCAGCTCGCACGTTACCAAGGGTGCACCGTTTGGGTGGTGAGACAATTGTGTTTATTCTTTCGTTAGGGTTGCTTTCATAGAAAAGAAGATCGGTTCCCACAGACAGCGCCAATTGTGAGTGCAATTAATCACAATAAAGTATTTCCAAAACGCAGCGAATAAAAGAATACAAAAAATGCTCACAACACAAAGATACGTGATTTGGCAACTGCCTACGTCCACGGAGAGGATTCTCAATTCTTATTAATTTTTCAGAAGGTTCGAAATTACATCCCCCTTTACCTTAAAGTGAGAGTTGTATACATAGCAATGAAAAGTAGTTGAGTTGTATAAGGAACTATCCTAACTCTCTATTGGCTCATGTAGTCACACCTGTTTATCTCGTTTGAGATTGTAGGTGACCAATTAAACCTGTGAATATCCATGAAATAAGCATTTGTATTTATCCACGTGACACTAAACTTGACTTGGGGCAGCATGTTGGGCCAGCTCGGATCGCCAAAAATTGGGCCTTTATGGTTTAAGCCCCACAATTACGTTTTTTGTTAGTTTATTTTGTCCAAACGTTGTGAGTTACAAACATTTTAACCACTACTAACTGTCATTTAGAAAACTATAAATTAGCCCTTCCATTCGTTTTTCAGTTTATGTTTTTTGAAACATATTTTTGTCCGAGTCAGTCCATTCACTCATAAAAAAGGAGAGTTCCTCCATTATTGGTTCACATGTTTCTTGCAATTTGAAGTGCTGTTATTGCAAGAAGTTGATTGTTGAATCATGGGAGACAACTGCCATTGGGACACTTTGTTCTTAAGAACAAAGTGTTAAACACTTACCTCAATTGTTTCAATCTCTATCCAGTGTATTTCAGATTTATTATATTCATGATTTTGTCTAATTTCTGTAATTAATAAAATTATTTTCGATAACAGTTTAGGTCGGCGGATGTAGAGTCAGTGAAGCCTAATATTTGAAGATGATGAGTTGTTGTGAATGAATGGGCAAGAAGTCTTTAATCTGGCCTAGTTTGCTATTTATTGTGAAAATCCCTTAAGCATCCCCTCAAGTCCAGTCCTTACCTTACTAAACGTGTCTGGCCCATTAATCTCATTATTAATCTGAGTCTATTTTCATTGACCCAACTATGCTTAATCTGATTTGATCAATCCCAATTCCAACTCGGGCATGTTGCATGTACGCACTGATTGGATCAACCACTGTTGTTAAAGTCACGCCTAAGCTCCAGGCACACCTAGGCGCAAAATCGGCATCTTCTCTCATGGCTCCTTTCATTAGGCGCGCACCTAGGCTCCAAGCGCAAGATGTGTCTTCGGTGCACCTCTTTAAATTTTTTTGGTTAACGTCCCAATATAACAATTGACCAATTAATACCCTAATTTTACATAATTTTTAATAGAATATGAAAGATTAAACGCTTCTCCACTCCAAAACTAACCAAAGTAAGTCTTGATACGTAATAAAACTTTATCTTCCTCACTAGTCCCTACTTAGGCAAAAGAAAAAATATATGTTGATTTTTTCCCCTTTTTGTTTTACCATAATCTTCCTCCGAATCTAAATTTATAAATAAACACGTACGTACCTTAGAAATGGAGAGGGCATCGAGGACAGCAGCGAGGTCGGTAACAAGGTGGGAGAAGTTAGTGTTTCGGGGTTGGGGTGGTGGGTCGGATAGTCCGTAACCTCTATAATCAGGCGCGATGGCTCGAAACCCAGCTTTAGCGACGGCAACCATCTGGTACCGCCAAGTGTACCATATCTCCGGAAACCCGTGCAAGAAAACTACGACAGAAGAAGACCCACTACCCGTCTCTGCTATGTGAAGCTTTAGGCCCTCAACTTCTATGTACTTGTGCTCTATTTCTTCCATCAAGTAGTTTCAATGTTTTCGTTTCTTCAGTGTTGTGTTTTCATCTTTATATGCCTGATGGAGACCGGAGAGATAATGCGACGGATAATTCTAGGAAGAGCGGTAATTGCACGTATCAATACATTAAAAATTTGTACTAATGCTTCACCAAATTAGGTAGCTTAGTAAAAGTGTTTCCTTAAAAGATCAATGATAGAAAGACCCACAAAACCAATCACAGCTTCATTTAATATGAATATTTATGAAATGCATACCAATCGGCACGTGGGCGCAATAAATGTGGACCTTACAATGTTATGACAAATTTAGATATATACTATAACTAGTTGAAAACTCGCACGATGCACAAATTATATGTTAGCATTGAAAAAATAGGCGATGAATTGCAAATATGTAAAAGATCCTAATCAAAAATAGAAAATTGATTAACTCCCCCTTTTCTCATCTAAAATACAATAGTTATTAAAAAAACTATAAAATTACAACTAAAATCATATAGTGACAATGGGTAGAAATATATGAAAGGCCATTACACTATCCTAAATGGTTATAAATAAAAAAAACATATAGTCTTACTCTTCATTGTAACAACCCGCTTAATTAAATACCGAGTGGTCAATCATTTACCCAATTAACTCGAATTATTCAGTTGGTCCATTCTTAGCATCACTATCGTAAAACAATTTTATTTCTTTATTAACCACCTAGTAATCAATTAAGCTAGTGTTAAAATTTTTTGTAATTTTTTTTGTAATTTTTTGTTAATATTGTTTGCATTTTCATTTTCTTTCATCCCCTGCCTTAATTTACCCTAAATCCAAATGAAATCAAGTTAAAATGGGTTTGATGTGGAAACGAGTTTAGTTTTCGTGTGTTCTTGAGTCTTTTTATGTACAATCTTGAATGTAAGATGTTGAATCCCATCTATGCTTGAACTAATTATTACCCAATAAGACTTAAATCATTTGAAAACCTTCAATCCCATAATTTTTGCTCGATTTTCGAATTTTGATTTTTATCTTTAGGGTTTTTGGAGTTTTGGAATGAAAATCTGGATTTCATGTATTTTGCTGGACGTTGTGATTATCTTATTCTTTTTCCCTATGTTTTTTCTCCTGATTTTTGCCAACACATGACTTACCTGAGATATGTTAGTTCTGATTTCACCATTCAAGCTCTCTATTAAATCAATTAGTTTTCGGTGGTTTGGGGTGTGATGTGTTGGAGGGAGAGAGAGTAAAAATGTCATGAAATGAAATACGACATAACTTTTGTTAAAGAATAATCAATATTTTTTATATGTATTTTTTAAATCTTAACATTTTTTTTCTTTATATATATATTTAAAGAGGAGATTACTGAATTCAGTGGGTTTCAATTGTTACTGCATAACATACATCTGCAACAAATGGTATATTTTAGTTGTGGGTGTGGCCACTGTTGAAGAATAGAAACCATTATCCCAATATAAAGGTTTTTAATTTGTTGTACAAATTTTCTGGTCAACACATGTCATTCTTCTTCTAGCAATGCACTTTATGAGTTCATAGACTAAATCGTGATTATCTATTTTGCCTTCTAATCAAAACAAAAACAAGACAGATCATGAGCTGAATACACCGTGCCCCACTCACGAGCTCTTCAAATTATGGTTTATATTAGGGAAAGATATTATATCTATTCCCCACCTTCCTGCTTCATAGGGAAAGCAGTAGTATGGAATAATTCCTTTTGTAATAAAACTATCTGTTGTGGTGAGTATAGTTGAACATATTAGTTTCATTCGTATTTTAATTTATTCTTTGTTTATTATACGTTTGATATGGGTTCTTCACATAAACTATTTGTCGAAATGTCATCTAATATACTACTTATGTAAGGCGTGGTTCCCCAACTAGACAGAGAGACAAGTTTGGGTTTTCTTAAGAGTGCCCGTTCAACTTTATGGATACAAAGAGGTTAGTGTTATAATTCAATGTCGAGAGTTGGAGGGTGGCATCAATATTATGTACTGAGAGAGAATATTCTGTGTAATATCTCTGTACGCACTGGGTTATTTTGGAGGTTTAAAAATGGTTTCTTCAGTCTCATTGACTATGTGTTCATTTTGTTAGGGCAATGGATGGTCAAGATGGAGTTATGATAGTGAGAAGTATAATGGAAGGAATATATACAAGTGTACCATTCCTGTTAGTTAAGTAGTGTCAAATTCCTTTGATTATTGAATTTACTAATATAAATCAATGTGTATGTACATTCTATTTAACAGTATGATCAATTAGATTTAAAATATGGAACGATTCAAAGTAATTGCTAAAAGATATAATTTACATATTATGAATGGAATGTTTAAGTGATTGGGTAAAATTCTCTTATACTTTTTCTTTGACCTACTGAAATAAATTCTAAAAGGAAACTAGCCGTGAGGTAATGAAAAAATTAAATCTTATTGAATAATATTAAACAATAATATTTCTACTTTTTATGAACAAAGAATACGAGTATTGCTTTACTGACTTTTTATGTATTTTTTCTAGGTTGAAGCCATAAAGAAAATTGCTGATTATGTTGCTCAATTGAGAAGGGTTGGCAAAGGACATGGTATGAATTATATCTCAAAGTCACTCTCTACTATAATCTTTCTTTCTGTTTAGACTTTGATGTTCCTATAATGACTTAGTTGAACTGTTGGCAGTTTGAAAAAGATGTTGGCATTGTATCATTGTTTAAACCATAATCATTTAGTCAAAAGCCACATAATAATATATTTTTATTTGTAAAAAATGAATTAGGACCTAAGAAAAAGTCTATGTCGATTCATAATTTTGGTTTAAATACAAATACCCATACCTAAATATGGGGAATACAAATGGTCTGAAATTTGAAATTTCATTGTTCTTCAAGAAACAACTCCCATGAGAACACATGTAATCAAAAATGACAACTACATGACCCTAAATGTGAATCATGAACTGAAAAAAAACATATTTTACTTTTTATTGCTTTAATGAATTTTTAAGTATTTTTTCTAGGTTGAAGCCATTAAGAAAATTGCAGATTATGTTGCTCAATTGAGAAGGGTTGGCAAAGGACATGGTATGAATTATATCTCAAAGTCACCCTCTACTATAATATTTCTTTATGTTTTGACTCTTCTACTGCTATAATGACTTAGTTAATCAAGATAAAGAATTATCTGTAGTTGTGTGGCACTTTGATCAGGTCTCAAGAGTTCTTCGTTTCACTTTTATCTTTCCATCTACCTATTCCCTTTACTTTTCCATTTCTCTCTTAAACCTGATCTCATATATTCTCCCCATCTTCCCCCTCAATTCTTTAATCGCCACTCTATGTTCGTGATTAATCTTTGTAAATTTGAGGATCAGAATAACAAAACCGAGTCTTTGGGTTCAATAGTCCATACTTGGTTCATAGTCGTTTTTAACTCACGGAGTCATCTCAGACTAATGAAATAGTTTTCTCCATCAGTTAATAATTCTCATAACGATTTTGAACACTCAATGTGGCTTACTCAACTAAAGAGAAGTCATCCTTAACACTGCAATTAGGCAAAAAACTAATTTTATTTCAGATCACTTCTAAAGCCCATCTTATTCACAAATTAAATTAGCAACTCTCGATTTGGTGAAGCTCGGTTTGATTTAACAAGTTTACCCAATCCAAAGAATCAGTTTAAGAATTGCAAACCATTTCACGCGATTTTGCTCTTTTTATGAAAAAAAACCTACCATCAGTTCAGTCGAACCTGAGTTGATATCGGGTCTTCGCAATTGAAATAAAATTCTCCAAGACATGAGATGATGTAGAATCGAGATCGTAAAAATTAATAGGAACCATGTTAATTGAAATATTTATGAAGATCGGTTGTAGGTGATTGGAGGCCACGTGTCCGGAGTACCCCCATTTTTTTTATTATATGCCCCTCTTTCTTTCCTTTTTAATCCCCCTTACCTTACCAGTTTTGACAATATTTTGATTCTGTAAAGTCATTTTACTTTTTTAATTTTCAAAATTTCGTTAAATGAAAACTTTTGATTGAGATCAATCCATTGATAGGAAGTTTTGACCAAACCTTCAAGTATCTATGTAGTGGTAACAGTTAATTTTGTTTCCTAAGTTATGTTTATTTGTAAAATTTAATGTTGCAAAATAGTTTAGCCTATTGCCAATCTATCATCTATCATCTATTTTCTATTATCTATTATATTCTTTATATACTCTAAATTGCAATACAAGACTTAAATGTTCTATTTTTTAAGGTGTCAACATGCCAAATCAAGTCTTTAATTTTTATCTTTAAAGTAGAAATTGTGAGCTAGCTTATAAGCTATTCACGTGCCATTTTGTTAAAACTCTATTGTTTAATATGAAATTTATTTATTTTAGAAGAGAAAACGTTCGTGTCTCTCCCAGATCTGCTACTTTTTCATTATACATTTCATTTTCATTAGGTGATTTTCATTATGAAGATTCTTTGTTTTCACTGTTCCCCATGTTTGCAGTTTGAAATTTAAATGTTGGCCACCAATGTGTCCCCACGCGACTCTGCATGTCCATTTTTTTAAATAAAGAAATATGCATTGTCCATTTTGCCTGTTCCAGTGTGTTAGTGGAGTGTTCGATTCCAACACGCGTGGGACTCTTACTCGAGAATGCTGGAAATGAGGCATACATTAAATACTATAATGGGGGCTATGTGGGTCATCTTCGGTATTATTTCGTTCAACTATTCCAACAAATTCTTTAGAAATCATACAGTAGCACTTGGACTGATAAAAGTTTGAAACAAGATGGGAGGGTTCAACGATCAGATTCTTAATCTGTACCGCATTTTGATATATACGAAAATCTATCTCTTTTTCCAAATCCGAATTTCAATATATAAATCAAATAAGGGGGACTTTCCCCTTTTCCAACTCCGTCATATAACACATCTACCATTAAATAATAATAATAATAATAATAATAATAATAATAATAATAATAATAATAATAATAATAATAATAATAATTAATCAGTTCTTCCGTGATATGTGATATGTTACGCATGTGTTCTTTACCCCATTATATTTTTGCATCATGCAATTTTCTTTCAATACCAAAAAGTTTGTTATGTCATTCCTTTAGTGCTTCAGCATTCACATTGTGAAGTGGATATTCTGCCTAACTGCAATATCATTGAACTTTGGAACTTTTGATGACATTACAATATATATTTTAAATTGGGTAATTAACAATGGGAACTTGACTCATCGAAAAAGGGCACGTCTTCTACCAGATGTGCAAAGTGATGAATGCAACATTCATGCCCTCAATGTGGTAACGCGAAAGCTGAGTTCGGAGGTACAATTTTTTTTGTGAACAAACTGATTTTTTCTTCACTTCAAGTTAAATCTAAGACTAATAAGCTAACTCCCATATCTACTTATGTTAGGATTAGGGCTGACAATTTTTGACACGATAACACGTTTATGGTAATGACCCGAACATGATACAGTTAGCTTGTATAGATTTAAGATTACCTAAAACATATAATAAAATCAAAATCATCACGATCCGAAATTGACACGACTAACCCGAATTGCCACCCATAGTTAGGATATGGTTGGGACTTGATGGGTTAAATTACAATTGTTTGAATTTTTTATGGGACTTTGTTTGTTTGATGAACTGTTTGATTTATAACTGAAAAATCATGTGTTTGTTGTTACATTTTGGCTATCTCACCGATTTTATCCTTTTCATGCCTGTATATCTGATATACAGTATCTCCAAGCTTTATGTGCATTTTGGGTATCACTGGAAGAATGTTTGGTTTGCATTTAATCCGCTCCTATCGCTTTAGCTTCATTATGATAAAACATGGCTTTTACGTCTATTTGACCGAAGGTGAGCAGAGAGAGGGTGAGAAGCCATGATTATTAAGGAGTCGGAAGAAATAGAAAGAGAAGTAAAGGAGATTTAGAGAACAATCAATGATGCAATCATCTCTACTTTGCTCTATTGTTATTGCCACAAGGCGATTTAAGAGCGTTAATGATAAGAATAACATTAAGCTTCCGCCTCAATTCCAAGAACCATATATGGTATTTCTGACCATTATAAATTTTTGCAAAGATATATGCTTTTATTGTTCCATCCATTTCTTCCATATAATTTTGAAGATTCATGATTTATACTATGTCATTTTATATAACATTGCATCTGCTCGATATATGCATATGCTTAGTTGCTAGATCCTGGAAGGAGAAATTTCTAACATATGAATATGCTAATTTTTTTTGTCAAAAGTTTGAAAATTAGGATGTCCACCGGTAAACACCTTCTCACCACCGAAAGAAAACAAATCCAATCCGCCATGACTCCGTATAACTACCATTTTACTGCTCAATTACGTCCCCTCTTTAGATTCGGGTCGCGTCGGGTTCCTCAGCTCTTATTGAATACATAAATTTGCTTCCAATTAAGGCAAGTGGCAATAATGGTTTTTATTGGTTTGGTTTTGATTTGATTTGAATAAACCTGTTTGTGTGTAGGCTCATATGGATGCGGAAATAGGGAAAGTGCTTAATTTGGTATTTGTTTGGGCGGATTATCTGTCTTGAACAATGAGGATTGATAAGAGAGTTATGGGCCCTCTATTAAAGCTAAAGACGGTAGTAATAAGGTTGCCCAAGCCTTTCTATATACTCCCTTTTTTGTTTGAAATTTTGTAATCGAAGTTTTAATTAATGAAAATAAGTCTTTTCCTTCAACTTTATAGTGTACATTTTCATCATAATGCTTTTCGGTTGTACTTATTATTTGATAATAAGAATTTTTTTATTTGTTTTAAAATATCATGAGTTTTATATAAAAACCTTTCTTGAATTCAATTATACGTTAACGTAAATGAACCATAACTATGTAGCCCTATTCCTAATAGATTGACCCCAAAATAGCATATCCAAATTATAAAAAATCCTATAGACGCCACAATTGGGTTCTTTTGTCAAAGCACTGTACTCTTTTTTCAAAGTAATCGATAACTAGAACATAGTAGGCCAAGGGTCACCGAACCTCAAATAATGAAGTGGAACCATGGTTACGGTCCTTAGAATTCCTAAAAAATGCGATATTCAAGGTTATTGGACCTTAGAAATTATTAGGGGTGGCAATCTGTGCTTTTGGGCCGTGTTTTGGGTCGATACGACATGACACGACAAGTATTTTTCGAGCACGAACACGACACGAATAACACGATTTCTTAAATTTCGGATTAAATTAAGCATAAATAGACACGATAATCTGAATAAAAACACGGTTAACACGACAAGACACGATAACACAAATAACATGACTCATAAACACAACACGATACGACTTCGTGCCAAAAAACTCCCAACACGTACATGATATATCGTGTCAATTTTGAGTCACTTTAATGTAGTTCCGTGTTGTATTTTCGTGTCGTTTCTAAAACTGTCACCCCTAGAAATTATGATGTTGGGAATTAAATATTTATAAATTTACAAAATAACATTGAAGCTATTATCTGTGAACCTTGGATTTGTTTAGGACTAAATACGATGGTCTAAGGCGATTAGTCCCTAAGCCTTTTCATAGTTAAATAATACTTGGTCATTGAAAATTCTAGCGTTTTTGTAAAATTTATTGTCTTTGGACAGTGTTGTGCTTGTTTATTATGTTCTGGGGGAGATTTTGGGGGGCATGTGTGAATCCGAGGTTAAGGAATTTCATATTTACTAAAGGGGGCGGTTGTTTTGGGGGACATGTGTATCAGAGGCTGAGGAATTGAAGAGATTTCTGGGGGAATGTGTGAATATATCATTTGATAACCCTTATGGTGACAACAATTTTTGATCATATTATCCTTTTCACATTCCGGTTACAATTTTCCACAGCAATTCTCGATCTTCGAGGATGATGTTTGGCCAAGACTTTTCTTTGCAATTTCTAGATTATTTATAGATTCTCATTGTTTATTTCTTTTTTTTTTTGTATGTAATGTCACATATGATGTGTCTGGTAAAATGCTACAAAGATGGAGAAGTTTTTGAATTGCTATGATTACTGATATGATAAAATGGCAAAGATAAACTTCTCCTCATCATTATTCTTCAGCGTTTATTTTTGTTGTTTTTAAGGCATTTATTATTTATAAGTTTAAATATGATATTTTGAAATGAAAAATGTATTATTTTTGTTTCATCTGAACTAATCAGAGTGTAATATGTCCCAATTAGTGTACAAACTGAATAAGTTGGTGTCCTTTTTAGGAAATTTTTCTGATGTCTTCATAAACATCATTTTTAATATCTTACGATGGTTGAAGTCCAAATGTCATTTAAGAGACAACTCTCTCTTTATTATAAATGCATCCACCTAACAACCCCCATGCATAGATAAAAAAATCACACGTTAAAAAAAATCCCTTTTTTATATAAGTTGTTTCTTTTCAAAGTTGTTCTTATATGAAAAAAAAAATTAAAAAACTAAAAAACATTTTTTATTTTTTTTTATATTTAAAAACATTAAAAAACATAAAAATAGTTATTTTTAATTTTTTTATATAAATCGATATATATATATATATATATAAATATAAACTCTTCCAATATTACTATTTCTCGGGATAAAGTTACGTGAATTCTACTTCCAATATTACTATTTCTCGGGATTGGAAGAGTTTATATATATATATATATATATATATATATATACTAGTGTGTACCTGTGCCGATGGCACGGTTATTAAAATGTCTCAAATATTTTAAACCTTTAATAAGTTAACATGTGGATATTAGTTATAAGTTCTCCATATTCAATTTCAATCATTCGATCGGAAAGACCAAAAATCCTAGTAGGCAATGGATGCAAATACAATACTTTAATGAATTGTACATTTTCACACGTTCTTGATTTTTCTTAAAATAGTTCGTCACCCATAAGAAATCACTGGCAATATTTTAAAATATTTACATCTCCACACAAGCAATATTGATAAACAACACTTTCCCCGTTTCAAATTAAGTCTTGTATTTATATTTTTTTTCAATTCCAACCTATTTTGAAAATCATTTAACTAAATTCATAAACCAATATATTTTCTTCATTGACCATTTATTACGTTAAAAAATCACATTTTATTTTGACACCACATGCATGTCTCCTCCTCGTTGAAGGGATCATAATTTATTGTCGTATTCTTAGCTAAATCTAAACATATTTTTTGTAAATAATTAAGAAAAGCATTTAGATGTCAAGTCAATTTAATAACAGTATGAAAAAAATAAAAACAGCAGAAATAAAGTAAAGATATAAAAAGATGGCGTCGAAGAAGCAAAAAAAAATAACAATGCTCGTAGTGGCAACTGAATATCAATTTGCATAAATAAAAATGGCTCAATATTTTAGAAATACATTTCCCAATTATTAATAATAAATCTTTTTCAGATTTCAGTTAGCGATAATTATTTGTTTTTATATCTAGGGTAAATTTTTTTTATGGTTCCAAACCCAAAACATCTCTTAAGAGGGAACCTTAGAAATTGAAACACCAAAACTATAAGGTTTTTTTATGGTTTGAAACCCGAAATCGAGAAAAAATAAAGGCAAGAGGGAGAGAGAAGTGCCTTCTAGAGTTCCATACATTCAACAAAATAAGTAGATAGTTTGTAGCCCCGATCTAAAATATTTCGGAACTTAGATGTAAAACTTAGATCTAAATATGTTTTTCTTTCTTTTCTTTCATGTTTACTGAGGTGCATAATAACATCTAGCTGAAGGTCTTTGTTTAGGATCAGTAGGAAGCCTTGCTTGTTATATCGTGATACAATTGTTTGAAGAAGTTATTAGTAGCTATTGTTCTGAACCGATTTGCATAAGCAACTCTCCATATTTACTTCTTATTAAAAAAAAATGAGAAAAATGCAGGCTGTGAACCTTTGTAACATTTCCTCTTGAATATGAAAAGGAATCAAAGGTTTTATCGAGACTAAAAGCTCATGTTTAAAAAAAAACTTAAAACCCACCACATTTCAGGTACAAATTTACTTCTGAAACTGTAGCATAAAAAAAATAAAGATTAAAATCCCTATCATAGCTTCCAGTCATCTTCTTAACGATTCCGTTGATACGAACGCCTGAAACAGTAGCATAAAGAAAAATAAAGATTCAAATATTATATATAAACAACGAAAAAATAAAGATAATAAGAAATTAAAAGGTTTCAAAAAAGTACCCAATAAAAACTAAATCTAGCAGAAAACAAATAAGAACAGCTATGTCAATAATTCTCTAATTTTAATCTCACCGGCTCTGTCCGAGATAGTGCAAGTGCAGGTTCTTTTCATTCATTTGGATGTCTGATCGCTGAGATTAGAATCCTTGGTCACTCATCTGTCACTAAAAAAAGCACAGACAACAAAAACATTTAAAGAACACCCACTAAAATCCATACGCACCCATGTTTTTAGAGGGAGGGTCCTAGATAAGAAAGCATCCCTGTTTCATAGTCAAAATTTGAATAGCACGGACGTTTACCCCATTTAAACGTGTTTGCAAACAACCCCAAACAAAAAGAACACATGAAAACCCCAAACAAAACGAACACCGAAAAAAACACAAACGTGAGTGGATTTGGAAATTCAACATGTACTATTCACATTATTGCATACAATATTATAATAATACAAAATCACAAACCAATATCTTATACCTCAATTATCACAACACATCACATATACTGGAAAACTGGGTGCATTATTTCGAGCCACGCAAAATATCAGAAAGTACGGTACATATACTCGTACAATATCGTAAGACATAACTGTTTTTGCTACCTACTTTCGGCTGATGGGATGGACAAAATAGAATTATAAAAATTATCATCAAAGCTATCATTTAATGATGACGCCCAACTCCCGTGTACACTCCCCACATTTTCGGCAAAGTAAAAAAAAATGTTGTCGGCATAATTAAAAGGAAAAAAATCCGAAGAAAATTTAATGGAAGGATCGCTCGTCTTATACAACACACGAAATATGAAATTACAAAATACATCTCGGTACAAAACATGGAAGTTTCCTCTCCGATCAGAGGTCTTGTTAGTCCATAATAATGGAAGTCAAAAACTAATCAGAGGTCTTGTTGGTCCATAATTATGAAAAGTCAAAAAAATTGAGAAAACTCAAAAATAATTTCACACACATCATATATAAATTTGAATAAAAAAGTTCAGAACATAATAAAAGTACCTTGATTTGCCAATCTTATCATTTCCTAAACACTCTAGGATATCAAAAACCCCAAAAATGCCATCGTAGAAATATCCAAAAATCGAAACCCAAAAGAGACGATGGTGTTAAACAACAGTAGTATTTGCTCACCTACATACCCATACCCAGCTGACTAAGAAACCCAAATACATCTATATTTTGAACAAAATACCAAGTTAAACAACTTCGTACCAGAGAACAATTGCTTCTTCAGAATGACCAACTTCGTAACAGTAAAGGTAGAGCAACGAACCCAGGAACCCATTACTTCCTATTCATGTTCCTAAAAAACAAAAGCAGAACATTTTGTTTGTTAGATCAGCAAAATCAAATAAAGAACCATATACACACATTTATAAACTAAAAAAATTTGAACAAAATACCTATTGAAACAACTTCGTACCAGATAACAATTTCTTCTTCAGAAAGACCAACTTCGTAACAGCAAAAGTAGAGCAACTAACCAAGGAACCAATTTCTTCCTATACATGTTCGTAAGAAACAAAAGCAGAAAAAAAACCCGCAAAATCGAAAACCAAGAGAAGAGAAAGTGTTGAGAGAGAGACAGAAAAATACCAAGGATTGGGGGCTTGCCAGGAAAGAAAAATACTGTGGCAAAAGTAGAGCAACCTCCAAATCTGGGAAAAAACAGATCAAACAAAGTTGTGGAAAAAATAGTTCCATTTATGTTTCCAAAGGAATGGGTTGTTAGTAGATCTGCGACTTACGAAAACTAATCTAGATTACCTCTGACGCGGTATGGGTATGAGAGAACACGCAGACTCTCATCATAATCGCAAGAGCTTCTACATCTGCCATCGTCGGCTGCCACAGTAGAATTATGTTAAGATTGCCCTCAACGTTCAAAGTTCGAAACTGTGAAATCATATTCACAACGTTACCTCATAGATGATCTGCTCCACAGTTGATCAAAATACCTCGAGATCTCCCGTGTGAAACCAAAATCTTTCAGATCGGAGAGAAGTGATACCTCATGCATAACTCTCCTCTTTTCATTTCAATTGCAGAGTTTAAAAAAGAGAGAACATTTTTCTCTCGAGCCTTGTGCTCGGTTAAGGTGCAGGATAGAGGTGTACCTCTTTGACCAAATTATCTTCCCAATTTCAAACGATTCAGGACCGTTAGATTCAATTTGGTAAGATTTAATCTCCATCGTCAATTGATAAACACCAAACTCATCAACTTTCGATCCGAGCCATCAGTTGGGAAGGATAAAAAGTCCATTCTCCTTTATTATATATATATATATATATATATATAATAAAGGAGAAGGGGTTTTGCCACGTCATATAACTTGGGATACAAAACCTATATAAACAGGTTTTGTATCTATATATTTAATGGTTGAGGGTTGAGTCACGTGGACCTGATTAATACTTGACATCACGGGTCTCACCCATGCTTCCCCTGCACAAGGCTCAAGAAAAAATGGATGACAGACAATTGATGGAACCTCCATCTACCTCAACTACCCCCTTTACCCCCCTCTCTCTATCTCTCTCAGACCGTTCTCTTTCTACGAGCTCCTCAAACACAAATGTTTCCTTTTACGATCTCCACCAAGCTAGATCTCTCTACATCCTTTTTTTTGGAACTCTAATATGGTTTTTGTTTTAATTTTGCTGATCTCGACATTTTTTTGTAGATCTCGACTATTTTTGGTTCGGTTCCAATGTTTGTACAGGTACAACATATTTTCAATCTGAAAACTTCATTCTCTGTTGTTCATTTGATTTTCATGTATAGCAGAAATGTAAATGGGTTTTCAGGAGGCAGCAGGTTTAGGTAATCTATTTCAACCACGAAACAAAGGGAGCAAGGTGGTTTGGGTTTTCATGGAGGCAGCAACTTTTATGCGACTGTGTATATACATGTTTTTTTAGAAACCCATTTCAATCAAAGTCATACAGATCTACTGATTAAATTAATAGCTTAACTATATCATATTGTCATGTAGTGAATTTAAAGAGAACACAAAAAGGAGGAGTCAACCATAGTAAGAAGAAAGAGGAGATGGGATTTCGGCTTGGACTCCCTTGATCTAGGTAAGACTCGCTGACCTGCCATGGTGATTTTGGATGACGCATCTGAGTGAAGAAAAAACCAAACGTTCACTTCTGCTAAGACGCTAGGCTGTGGCCATTTTCTCCTTCATTTTTACGTTAGTTTCACCTTTTTATGGGGTTTTCTTTTAGTCTTAGGGTTTGTATGAATTTTTATTGGAGGCTTTGTATGAAAAGGAGCACCAGTTTGTCGATTTTTCCATGTTTATGGTTTAATCTGGTTCAGATTTGATCTCTGGTTTGAGCGATGATGGCTGGTGATGAGTCTGTCAATTGTTATGTTGCATTTTTTTAGTTGGGTTCAAAATAATGGCTACCGTAAGCTTGATACGGGTTCAAAACCGTGGCTACTGTAATAATGGCTACTTGATTTTTTTATATTAATTGGATTCAAAACCAAGCATAAATCTGATCATGGTGAATATCTCTGTTCATGACTATCGTAGCAGTTTTGGGTGTAGGCAAAGTGGGTTTGACTGGAGGCAAAGTGGGTTTCAACACCTTCTTTTTCTGCCACTCCATTCATTTTTTCAAATAATTTTTGTGTATAGATGCAATCAGGTCAGGTATGGTGGTTCCGTGTATCGTATGCGGGTCAGGTACGGTGGCTTGATTTTTGGGTTGTAGCAATAAGTAGAAAGTGTTGTATTAGAGAACTACTTGATCTTAAACTTATTTTCTCTCTTTATAATTATTAATTAAAATGTTAATCATCTCTCTGTTTGTGGTTGTTACATGGTTGCCACTGTTAAATGGTTGTATAAATGGTTGCTGCAGTTAAATGTTCTTTGTGTTTGTATGTGCTTTGTGTGTTTGGGAGGTTTTCAATTTATTCTTCTTGCTATTATTTTTGTTTCTCATTATTCATAACAGATCTGAATTTGCAGGGTTTTTAAATTTCTTATGGAGTAACTGATTTTTTTATGAAATAAGATATTTTTTTCTATTCTTCCTACTGTTAACTGATTCGTAAATGTGATCTGGGTTTGAAGGACTGGGTTAGGAGCTTGAGTTTTTTGGTTTGGTTCATAGTCGTTTACAAAATTTTAAATGTTAATTATCTCTTTGTTCATGGTTGCTACTGTTAAATGGTTGTTTACAGTCCATAAGATATTTTCTTATGGACTAGGTTTACTTAAATTTTTAATGGTACGCCAACAACATGATGACCTTTGGGTTTAAGGCGTCAGATACACCAAGTGTTATTATGTGTGTATGAAGGGGAAATTTTCAAAAGATCTTTTAAAGCAAGATAAAGTATGTAATCAAATTGGTTACATGGACTCAACAATTTAATAATGCTTTGTGTTTTGTAAAAAACATAGCAAAATGTTTTTTTTAATATAACTGAGTTGTTAATATTCAATTGATTTATTATTTAAAAAGTATAATTAATAAATGTATTTTTTTTCATTTTGAAATTTAATTTAATCTGAAACATTAATAAAAATTTACATGGTTTCTTATTTTGATACAATTTCGCGTTAGATAATCTTGGAAAAACAATAGTAATGTGCCAAATTCGAAAACATTTTGAGTTTTTACTCTATACTTCTGTAAAATGGATAAAAAAAAGTGAACAAAAAATGGAAAACTCCATTTTTCTGAACAAATGCATCGTATTGAAATCGTAATCATATCGTAAGTGTATCATGAGATGACCAATCGTATTTATATTTCCATTATTGGCGACATGGGATTCATCATAATGTTTTACTTTTTTCAATTTAAGTAATTATTAGTTCTTAACTAATTACAAATTATGTTCCTTAATAATTGGCCCCTGGGTAAGCTTACTCTTTAGTAGCACTGATATAAGTTTGTTCCAAATATTTCTATCTTTAATTTTTATTTTTATACTTATACGTAAAATAATTGACTTGACATGAAATATTTTTATTTTTATACAATTAAAATGTCACTTGACATTCAATCTTTGTTTCTAATATGAACATGTACATGATTCTTAGTTTTATTCTTTTACTAAGAACCAACATATCCCTATTAAGTCATGATAAAAATATTTTTTATTTTCACACCATAACCGATTCAAATAAAAATAAAATGACACATAATTTTATGTGTTTATGTTCGTATTCTGTAAGACATATTATTTTTATCATCAAACATGTTATTCTGCTTATTGTTTTTATTTTGATATTAATGATATTATTTTGTAATTTTAAATGTCATTTTTTTTTTGTTTAAAATTACTTAGGGTCCCACATATTAACTTATAACATCGTGTCAGTTCATATCATGTTATCGCGCATGTCTTATTTTTTCAGAAATATTTATTATTACGAAATATCTGGAAAGTTTTTACAACCGTGCCATCGGCACGGGTACATCCTAGTATATATATATATATAGGGAGAGGTTCACAAGTGGACCAAAAGAATGGACTTTTTAATGGACCTTAACAAAAAACACATTAATTTTAATTCCTATAGTGTAATTGGTCCGCGCCAGCGGCACCCGAGACCACACCTTCACCCCACTACCCCCCCCCCCCCCCCCCCCACCGCCCCCCCACCCCCCCAACCACCGCCATCACCATAGCAGCCCTTGTGGCAGCCCTTATGACAGCAGGGCTGCCATGGGGGCGGGGGTGGGAGGGTGGGGGGTGGGGTGGGGTGGGTGGGGGGCGTGTGGGGGGTGGGGGATCGATCGACACGCGTATTTGGTGCCGCTGGCGCGGACCAATTACACTATAGGAATTATAATTAATTTGTTATTATGTGTTTTTTGTTAAGGTCCATTAAAAAGTCCATTCTTTTGGTCCACTTGTGAACCTCTCCCTATATATATATAAACTCTTCCATTATTGGAATTCACGCAACTTTATCCCGATAAATAGTAATATTGAAAGTAGAAGTGATATCTTAGATTTAATTGTGTGCATTGTTTTTTAATTATTTATCAAAATATAATCAAATATAAATAATTATAAAATATATACAACCAATAATCTTTGAAAATAATTGAATTACAAATCTTTTTATATTTTAAGATGGTAAAAAAAGAGTGAAGAATAGTTTCCTGATAATGACATCATTTTTCTATTTCTTATACATTTAGATCCACATAATCTTTGTTTTGTGTATTTGAGTATAAGTTTAAGAAATAGAAAATGTTTTGATCTAGTAATAAATTGCACAACTTCATTAACTATTTTTTTTTTTCAAAATCTATATTGTGCTATTTCAATGACCACTTTTTTCGATGAGTTCATAACAATCACATATTCATCATTTTCTTTACTTGAATTCATATTTTCAGTTTATTTGTTGAATCATTGCCACATTTGAAAAATGAGTGTGTACTAGGTAGTGTGGGTAAAAGTGAATAAATATGTGAAAATTGTGAAAAATGGTAAAAAAAAATGGTGAAAAGTGATGAATAAATATTACGAAATCACTTTTTCTTATTTGTAATTGGTCTTTTATATGGGTCGGTTAATGTTGTGTATTTTGATTTCATGAGTAACCTCTCTTTAGGACCGGTGAGAGTATAGTTGTCAAAATTAAATATCATTTTTTTATCTATTTTCAATTTCAAGTTTATGGAGGTTGTATATTTTCTTCATATTTTTTTAATTATCTTTCTTTATATTTTTTATCATATTCTTTTATGTTCGAGAATTCGAGTGAAAAAATGACTGACTTAGCTTTTTGGCAGTAGATAAACAATAGAAGTCCAATACAAAATATATAATAGGAGAGGGCACAAAACAATGAAAATATATACTTATAATTTTTAAAATAAAAGTAAATAATTTTTCGTATGATTATGTTTTTGTATAGGTATCGTTTTTTAATAGTGTTTGATGCTACAATATATGATAAGAACATTTAGATACAAGTACAACACATAATTTTAATAAGAAAACGATACATAAAATAGGACACGATTAACTCAATTGATAGATTTTTACTCCAAATTTAATATGATAATGCAAAAAACCTTAGTACAAATACAAATAATACGATACGATAACACGTGTTATAATTTTGACACAAACACGATATGATACAATTTTATGCCAAAAAATACCCACACGAATACGATTCTATCAATACATATTTTTCTAATTTCGAATATGTTCAGCACATTGCGTCTCGCATGAGCATCGTGCGGGTTTACACCTAGTTTATAATATAAACCTTTCCATGTCATCACAACTTAATTAATGTAACTGGAATAAACTTCCCAGTTTCAAACATCTCAATACAATAAACCAAATAAAATCAAATGTATCCAAAATCGACATAAATAGAACCACTAACTGAGATAGAATAAATATGACAAGAATCCTCTAGCAACGTGCCCTATAAGAAATGACTACATAGTACATGAATCAATAAAATGACGCGTCTAATGCAAAGTCCACAACTCCAAAGCATCCATAGCACTTAAATTTTCGATCCTCTATGATGGGCGTCCCAGTGGCTGGACACCAAATATAGTATATATAAGAGGGAAGAGAATATGCAAGAGAAACGGATCAGAGCCGGATTGTAAAAGATTTTAAAAACAACAAATGAATAAATGCTACAATTATCAATTATTATATACGTGTTAGATCCTCAGACTCTCTCTTGAGATTCTCACCTCTCATCTAGTGTGCACGCCTAACGTATCTCCAAATTATTCTAGTTAATATTCCCACTTTCACTAGATTATATCACTGTGCCAACTATCCATAACCCTTATCTTTCCCACGTATTTTCTTCACAACACATGTAATAAATATATATTAGTTCAATTCTTAGTATAATTAAGTGTTCTCATACTTAATTAATTTCAGATTTCACTATATTTTATGTCTACTTAGTTCACATAATAGATAATACCACAACTATATATATACATTCTCTCTATTATATATATACAGTACTGCACCCCGAGACTCAGTTGTGGTACATGCATACTCTGCTATCTAGTCCCAGTATATCTCGTCACTATATAAATGACTATTGGTTCGGTATATCCCTCGAACCACAAATATCAAAATATAAGCATTGAAGGCGAACATAGTCCTAAGCCTTTGGGCTACACACCCAAATGACCGTTCAATACCATTGTTTTCGCTAATGGCAATCCAACCTAAGTCATATATTCTGTGGCAACAACTCAAAAATCCCCCATAAGGCTCATTAGGATATGACAACCCTCAACGCGCAAACCTCCCGTCGATAGAAAGTAGGCTAAGTATGTCATACTCATAAATCATCAAACAATAGGTATATACTTAACCTATATAATAATAGGTACACACTCGTCCTATGTCTCATATTAGGAATTCATCATACCCCAAGTTCCCGTTGTATTTCTCGAATACTGCCCGTACTTATTAATTACGATTTATTCTCATTATCATATTATTTTATGTAGTTATCACTCACATAATTCCTTTCTTAATTCTATATATAATTTTCCAACATTAACCCAAATCTTTCACTCTTTTTAATGTCCAAATATTCAGAACTTACCATGGGCCAAAATACAAATGTCCAAACATTTCTGGGCTAAAATTGAAATTCTAAAATTTCATCAGAAGTCCCTGAATTCTCGTTCAAATGACATCTCATCTCATTCGAGCCATCCTAGTAACCTCCTCCAGTTCGATTATTATTCTTAACTTGACTTATTATTATAAAAACTACTCACTATCTAATGAAAGACGATTGATTATCTACCCAAGAAGATAGAGAGTTACACATACGAGAAAAGGTCACAAATAGAGTTGAACCAAGTAACATTGCAAAGGCATAATGATAGTAGCCTTATATGGTCTCAAACAAGAAAGAAAATCCCTATATATCTTATTAGTCAAGCCTAAAGGCCATGCAATCTTTCGAAAACGCTAACGAGCAAGAAATATTTGATTAGTAAGTGCGCTAATGCCCTATCTATAATAAGGGGCTTTCGCACAGCCTATGGTAGTAAGGGGCTTCTTACCCTTTATTGAGAACTACTAAAGTTTCGCGCAAGTTGTCATTGCTTGTTGCTTTCGAGCCGGAGCTTGCTGGGTAGTGAAGTGGTCCGTGAACATTTCCCACCAAAAGATCAATCCAATAATATCACTCGCTGGTAAATAGCGCAATACTTCTTCGTGAGTCTCCGCTATTTGAATATGGAACATCATAACAACGAATAGGAATGAAACGACTATAGCTCCTATATGAACTACTGGGAAGATCATAGCGAAGAAGTCGAGACCTAACAAAAGAAGTAAACCTGAAGTGTTACGAAAGACTGGGATGGGAAACGAAACGGATATTGTATCTCGTTCGAACGATATCTCATCTCATTCGAACGACTTCCCAGTTTGTTCGAACCACGTCTCAGCAGTTCGTCCCCAACAACTGTCTTCTGTGTTTTTCTCCAAATTCTTTCACCCAAACCCATATGGAATATATCATAACAAAACCCCAATATCCCCACATCATTTATACATGTTTATGGGTGATTATGACACATAGAAAACATATAATTCCTTAATTTCAAGAAGTTTTTTTTTATCTAAATCAATAGAATCCTCAAATTCTATATTCACCATTTATGTTCTTCATAAAATCCAGAATATAATTTCGTGATTTACAATTTAAATCATCAATTTGACAACCTCAACATGTGGATTTCTCAACTACATACAATACCAATCCCATTAATTAATTTATCCATCATTTCATGCGCAATTTTCATAAGTTTCATGGGTATTTATGAATCATAATCTAACATGGATAATATAAGCACCAATTAGAGCAAGAATTACACTTGCCTTAAGGTGCAGGTCTGATCCTTTGAAGAAGATATGTGCAGGATGTCCCCTCCTCTTTTTCGGTCACTTTTTCGGTGTTGGTGCAAGGTGGTTGTCCCTTGATTTTCTCTTAAAAACTCTTCCTCTTCTTGGAAAAACTTCTCACTTTCCTCAAAGGCCTTTCCTTTGTTTTGGGGTGAATGAACCTAAGTTCTCTAATCTCTTCACTTATATAATAAAACCCAATTTTCGGCGTTACTATTCACATCCCAAATAAAATGACCAAAATACCCCTTGGGGTGTCCTTTCGGTTCACAATTGACTCGAGACCTAAATCAAACCCCCGAGTAGACTTTTCTGCCTATTTCGACCCTTTCGGACTCAATGGTGCACTCAAAATGACCATTTGGATAACAGGGAAGTAATTTACTTTTCATTCATTAAAACTAGTCCCGACATGACTCCTACACGCGTCCCGACTTAATTTCCGTAATTCGAATATTATTCACTCGCGACCATATAATCATATATTACTTTTGATCACTAAGTAATATTCAATATCAATCACATATTACTTTATTCTCTAGTAATATTCAATCTGGATTAATTCCAATTATTATTCATAATTAATTTCAATTAATCCCCATTTTATTTTTAATTAATCTCATATTAAAAGTCATTAAAATTACGAGGGATTACATTCTTAAAGATGAAGAAATAAACCCGCTAATGAGAAATTAAAAAATAAAAAATGTAAATAAAATAGGTTTGTCATGGCCACAAAAATTAAACTAAAACAAATATATAACGTAATATAACTTAGCCAAACTCTAGCAATATAGCAATCACTAAGCAATTCCAAAGCAAGGAAAAAAATGACACAGTATTATTCAAAATGTATATTGATGCATATCTATTGAGTAAAAAACTGAAAAATATTGGAAATAGTGTATATTTGTTAATATAAATAAATATATCATCAATTAAAATTTATGCGAAAATAGTCAAACCTAATTTTAATTTTTATAAAAGTAAACAACAATTTAAAGGAATGATGATTAAAAGATACCCAAACAAAATTATAATAAGGAATCTAACCTATTCATTCATGTTTACAATTAAAATACAATAATTCAAATCTACAACAACAAAAAATTTAGTAAAAAATTTGGTACCACAGTGCTGGTAATACAAAGCAAGAAAACTTATTTTTCATTGAGATATGCATTTGAAAATATTTCCTGATTTATATTTTGTTTCGAAATATATATGTTGCATTTTGAGGATCATTTTTATTCTATGAGATGTTACACATCTATTACTCTGTTATGTATAATTTCCATATTCGGGTGTTTATGTCAACCCCTTGCTGGAATTCAACCATCTAGGTTATGAACCCATCCATTTGCACTATGCATGTCAGTACGATTGATTTAATTTCGCTCATTTTAAAAACATCTCCCACTAAATCTCTAAAATATGAATAAACACTACAAAATACAATGAAGCTTAGTTGTTTGAATAGTCTTTTGGGACTGCATACATTCAAATATCCTTTCATTTTCATTTATGATTACAGCATTGTGACTGAGAAGCAAACCAACCAAATGGTTATTAACCGTTTGTTTTACAAGAAAATCACAAGAAAGACGAAGGCGATGCAATGCAAGGGCCAATTTCAGTTCCCCATTTATAACCACTTAGATTCTAAACGCAAAAACTACAACTATACATCAAAAACCCAAAATAGGCCTTTTGGGTTTTATCATAAAGTTTGTCCACGTCAGGTTGCGCGTACCTCGACTAATCTTCATTCGCGGTTCGTGACTTCCGCTGGCCAAACATGATTTTGATTTACACTCTCTTTCGCATCATTGGTCTCTCTCTGTGATTTCCTAGAATCCGACATCATTTTGTCAACCCTATCCGACACCTCCCTAAATCATCACTCCGTTTTCACCGACCTAATCCGATAACTCCTACCCATGGTAAAATTTTTTGGAGCTCCGGGGAGTTGTTTTGTCCGTTTGAAGATGGGAATAAGATTTTCTCCAAATTATTTTTTAGCCCAAAGAAACTTGCTCTAATGGTGCCTGTGGAGAGAGAGAGCAGGAGAAGAAATGAACAAAGAGGAGAAAAAAAGATAGTTATAGGAGAAAAGTGTTTTGAGAAAAAAATTAACTTGAGAGTCCATGGATCTCAACAGAGATTTCCCTCTTTGTAAATCACATATTTATCCTATGTTTGTACGTGTTTTTGATTTGGAAGATTTATTATTTGGTCTTTTGGAATGTTGCAACAACTATTATTTGTTAAAAACACACATGACTTAATCTGAATTTCGGATGTTTGAAATTGGTGACGAAAGGGATTGGGTTGTCAAGAATATTTTTGGTGGGTTTTTCATTCCGAGATGGCCGCCGACCACTGGTACTTGGTTGATTAGGCTACTTGATGTTGTTTAAATACATGTGAGGATCTTGATGGGGGAAACAAACAGTTAGAATATGAAACGATTGAGATGGGTCAAATAGGGGATGGGGGTCATTGCACAACTGGGGAAAAAATTGGTGAGAGAAGGGCGCTGACTAATTAGGAGATAAAGGGGGGAGAGAGAGTATTCGTTTAGAGCATCCGTAGTGGTGATATTAACGTCCAACATAATTTGTAATTTTGCAAACTCGTATACCTGCCGTGGTGAGTTGAATGCAACAAATTCCGTAGCAGAAATGTTAGTCGTTTTGTAAAGTTACCATTTGACTACTGAATTTGTAAATACTTTCTACGAACTTTATTTGTTCGTAGGAATTCCTACGAACAAATAAAGTTCGTAACAAATGTAAGTAATAATTTTTTATTATATTAGTGGGTTCCTACGAATAATATTTGTTCGTAATAATTTCCTACGAACAAATATTGTTCGTAAGAAGTGTATTTGTAGTTCCTACGAACTAAAGTAGTCCGTAGGAAATCTTTATCACCTAACCTTTCTCAACTTACTCATCACCACTGTTAAACCACTCACTCACGAAAGGTATCATCAGCGTTTTAATCTGTAAATTTGCCTCTTGAGAGCATCCACCATTGTGGATGCTCTTAGAAACAGAGTAATGAAAAATGACGGGCCACGTGGCATTCAGTGGGAGTTGAAGAACTGATTTTAGGGTAGAGCATTTTAGATCATTATTTGAGAGACATAAGGTTTTTTCTTTGCGTGTTCTCTTTAGTGTTGCTTTGTAGTGTTAGTTCCTGTGCGAGAGCCAAATGCTGGATTAATAAATTGGCTAAAATGACACACCTTGTTGCCTTTTGACTTTGCCAAATTAAAAAAAGGAAACCCAACACAACTAAACATTTTCTCTCTCACTTGTCCACCAAACTACATTTTCCCAATACCAAAACCCACGCAGCTGACATAAGACAATTTACTTATAATCCAAATGCAACACTCTGTTTTTTTGTTAGAATTCTTACCATCTTTTTGGTATTTGGGGAGATATAGTTTGGAGTAGGCTTATCAATGGGTCAGGGTCGGGTCGGATTTAGGGAGATCCAGATCCGTGTAATCGGGTCTTCATCGGGTTCGGGTCCGGGTTCGAGTCTTCATCGGGTCTACAATATTGGATCCAGACTCGGATCCGTTCGGGTCTTCGGGCTCGAGTCTGGCCAAATATATACATTTATTTTATATTATCCCCCTTCTTTATTTTTTAATCTTAAATTAAAATATTTATAATGTATTATAGAATATTATTAGTATAAATAAAACATATATTATTTATATTTATTATATACATAAATATATATTTATATATATATATATATATATATATATATATATATATATATATATATATATATATATATATATATATATTATTTACATGTTATATTGATAAGATATATTTATAAATATATATAAATTTATAGTATATGTATATATATTTAAAAAATAATAGTGTACAATTCGGGTCGGGTCTTCGGGTCCGGGTCTTGTATAAGATCCAGACCCTACCCGTTTAATAAACGGGTCTTCGGGTCTCGGGTCCAAAAAAATATGCTCAGACCCTATTATACGGATCGGGTTCGGGTCGAGTCCGGGTCCAGACTCGACCCATTAACAGGCCTAGTTTGATGTACAGTGAGAGAGAAAGGGTCTAGTTGAGTCACTCAACACACAGCAAGGGGTGTCGTTTTTAGCCAATTCATTAATACCTTATTTGTCTCTCGCACAAGAGATCTTTATAGGAAAATTTTAGGATGACTTTGAATTGAGATTCAAAATTGGGACTCTAGCTGACATAACGTATTATCATAAGTTGATATTTTACGAACGTGAATCTGCGCCAACAACAATAACCAATCGTGACACATCATGTCAGCAAGTCACGATTTTTTAATCCTAATTTTGAGTCGCCGTAGAAGGATCCGATATTTATATGTCCGGTGGAGGGATCATGCGAGTCACATAATTTGGTACCTTTATAAAAAACATAGGCCGGGCTAGCACATAACTCGCTTGGTTCCCAATAAAGTTGATGGAATATGTGACCATCCTGAATCAAGAATGCGCGCCACTTCCTCTCTCCTCTGCATCCCGAAGGGGATTGAAAGGTCTCACGCCCTACTTAAGAACGCTTCAGCCGTCGTAGGTGTGGGGTAAATGTAAAGAGATGGATTCACCAGCCTATTTTGCACAAAATAGGCAGAAGAACAAGTCTTCGCCTCGAGAAAGCATCATCGAAGACAAACTGATGCATACAAAACCAATAGTTCGAACATTCGGGGGCCAAGTTACTGAATGGGAAGGTGTTAGGCACTCATCCCGCCCTTTCGGTCTCTCATGGGATTATGTTATTATTATTTTTTTTCTCCGTAAAGAGTGTGTGCATGTATATATAATGGATATTGGAATCATTTAACTCATACCATGAAAAAGATAGAGTGAGGTCATCCATAGGAATATTCCCAAAATAATATATAGAAAATATGATTTGTGCGTTTATCGTGATATTGATCGTTACAATGAAACGGTAATACGTGTTTGATGAAACGCTAACAAACATAATATATATGCAGATGCAAAGAGGTTATACATGTGGAAATGGGGGATTTAGGAAAATTGGAGGATTTAGAAAAATTGGAAATTTTAGAAAAAGTTAAAAATTGGAATCATGTTTTAATTTGAAATACCTACGTTGCCTATAAAGGCATCAGAGTCCACATAGTTCGCATGCGGTGTCAAGGTGAGGTTTATCCCATAGATTCGAAGGGGATTTTATTATAGGTGTGTGTGTAGAAAAATGTGTTTTAGTTTTGAAAAGTGTGATGGATAATCCTGTTAAGAATTTATAGGTGTAACCCTCTTTTTATTTATTTATTTTTTTTATAGAAAATAAGGTATTTGCAATATACTAATAAAAATGCAGATATTAATGTGTATGAACTAAAGAAAGAACTATATTATGAATCTAATGTAATTTATGAAAATAAGAAATTTAAAGAGAGGGAGAAGAATTTGGATCTTCTTTGAAGCTTGATCTTTGATCTTAGATGAACTCCCTTGAACCTGAGATAAATATTAGATGAGAGAGAATGCGATTTTTCCAATTTGGGTATGAAAATGGTGGGAATGTAAGCTTGAATGGAACTTCACATGGAGGAACTTCACTGATTTCGAGAGAATGTTGCTGAGATCACTGATGCTGATGGATATGAGGTGTCCTGGAAGTGAGGTCATGCCCTCTATTTATAGGGTAGGGGGATGCCAAACAGCATGACCCTAGCCCTGCCCATCAGTAGGTGACCCTTAACACACTGACGATAGGCAGGGGAATGGACCTACCAATTGGTAGTCATATGCAGATTATTTTGAAAAAATGGTTGTAGCACGCAATTCGTTGATCCAAATCGCGCACGAGGAATACCGTTATAAAGGTAATTCAGAGACCTTTGAGAATCCTTAGATCACTCCTGGGTCCGGGAGTTGACTTTGGGTCTAATGTGGCTCGAAAGCGCACGTCGATCCTTTGGACGAGAGATAGTCGGACGAAAACAGATCGTTCATTCGCATGGTAAGTCAGAATTGCGCACGGGGCAGATCATTGGAAAGGTTAGGAGATGTACTTAAACTTTTCAAAAAGTTTCGCTCAGTTCAAAAAGTTGACCTTGGTCAATCGGGGCCCAGAAGCACCCGATGACCTCTTAGAGTAAAACGGATCGTTCGTCCGTACCGTAAGTCAAAATCATGAATAGCGCAGACCATTAGAAAGGGTATTCGGTGCCCTTCGGAGATTCATTCAATCTTGTTCGAGCTGAAGAGTTGACCTTGGTCAAACGGAGCCCGAGATCGCCCGGTGGCCTTCGAATCAGTTTTCGGAAGGAAACGGGGTTATGCCATTTTACGCACGGGGTGGACTGTTAAAAAGGGATTTTCATGCCCTTCGAAGATTCAAAGAGCTTTTGCTCTGACGATGAAGTTGATTGGGGTCAAGTTGGGGCCCGGGAGTGCCCGATGGCCTCCAAATTGATTTTTGGTAATAAAATGGGTTGTTCATCCAAACCGTTATGCTGATTCGCGCATGGGACGGACTATTGGAAATGGCATTCAATTACCTTTGAAGATTCAAAGAGCTTTTACTCTGACGATAGAGTTGATCGGAGTCAAACGGGGCCCGGGAGCGCCCGATGGCCTCTAGATCGATATTCGGAGTATGACTTAGGGTTTGTAGTGAAATGGGCAGGTGCTAGGGACCTAAGGAGAAACTTAGGGGGTACTAAAATTTGGCGTCTACAAAATATGAAGTTCAAGATTACATTTTTTAGTTGAAAGTTAAGTTATATGAAAATGTAGATCACAATGAAATTAGATTATCAAATTTGTGGAAAAGTATATGGGATTTAAAATTTTCCACGGAAATCTTTAAAAATATTTTTTCTAAAGATGAGAAATTCCACATATAAAATTATGAAGGTTTCCTTCAAACCCTATATAGTCTTCATACTATTCCTAAGCTTTCCATCCATATTCTACCTCTCAGCCTTGATGTGTTCTGCATCAAGGAGGCAAGTTCTTCTTCTTATTTTTTTTGGTATTACTCAAGTTCTTCTCATGACTACTTTTGAAATAAATTTGCATGTCAAGCAATCATACCTTGTAGGTCCCGAATTTAATTTAAACAAAAACTTTTGCTTGAGCGGAATTATGTTAAGGATGAATAAAAACCAATTTTTTCTTTTTGAAAAACTCTTTTCAATTTTCTAAACCACACCAAGCTGTGACACAATTTAACTTAACCAAATTTTATCTTGTTTAACCCTAAGCATGCAACTAGTGATTAAACCAAGTAAAATAAATTAAAGCAATGCTCACAACGCCAATATACGAGGAAAACCACAAATGGGAAAAACCTTGGGCAGCCCAGGCCAGACAATCACTATGACAATGGCTTTACAAAGTTAGACGGTAGTCTTATACAACGACTCGATCCACCCACGAGACTTGACGCTCCTCTAATCTTCTACCAATCTTCACTGTGCCCACGCAGAAAGTAACCTTCTTCTACGATGCTCATCCACAACCGTCGCCTCCACGAATACCTTGGTATCCACCGATACGGCCTTATGTCATTTACGATATTGAACATGAAAGTAACCTTCTTCACTTCTCCACCGCAAAACCAGTAATGTTCAAGTGTTGAACAATCCCAACTTGGTGCAACAAAGATCACATAAACATATGGTAATGATAACTCAGATCTTTGTAAACTCTAAGGATGAGTTTAAGCTTTAAATCCTTAGAAAACTGTTGCAGAAAAATGTATTGTTTGAAAACTAATTTCGTTCTGCACACAACTCTAGGAAAATTGGAACACGCCTATTTATAATTATTTTAAGGCGGTGGCTTCTCATTCGAGCGAGATACTATATCGTTTCTAACGACATTAGCTCTTGTTCGAACGACATCGTATGTCTTTTGAACGGCGTCGCCCAGATTAGAGTCCAAACAAAATCAATCTCTAATCTGTCCTTATCAGCTCTAAATGAAGTGTAAACAAGTAAAACACTTATAAACCATTTTAAAAATATTTTCTTTACAAAATAACATCCTTATATTTTATAAAATTAAATTTTGAGTTTCATTAACATTATGCATTCATACCCGAGTGATCTCGGAATGCAATTAAACTTTGAAGATGAGAAATTCACAACAATCAAACTTCGACATAATTAATTCCTTGAAGCTTTGCCACAACGTCTTCAATTAATCTTCTACACGTCATAGTCTATGTGGGATCGTAAAAATAAAAATCTACATATGACTCAAACGTGTTTTGTTCCGAGAATAAGTCAAAAATACATAAGACTCAATTGGAAATTTGGTCATTACAAATCTCCCCCTTTGACTATTCCAGGACAAAACGAAGAGTGAAATGCCTAAGTCGGACCGTCAAGCTGTATGACGCCTAAATCCCATCCCATAAAAACCCAAAAATAAAATTTCATCATCGGTACAGGATAAGACTCATAAACAATGGACCAGCAAGCATGAAATTGTCTCTGAATGTCTGAATGTGATGTAGACTTGAAATATCGAATCTCTTTAAGCATACCTATACACATGAAATAGAAAAATACGCAGTGAAGTATGGAGGGACAAATGATATAAATCAATATGAAAACTCAAATTCGAATCATTTGTTATGTGAGTAAATATGAAAACACTTTGTGTAAACATGATACCAATATGTACAATTGTCAGAAACTAATAAATCAGGATATCAAGTTCAATACACCAAAAACTCACAAAAAATCCCCTTACATCCCAAACATCTCTCCCCCTTTTTGTCTTGAATAGACAATTCGGTTAAAGATAAACTCATCTAGCACAATATAATACCAATTTGATCAAATCAACTTGAATAATTACTAGATAAACAGGAAACAAGCCAGCTAAATATGATCAATCAATGTCAAATCAATAGCTAGCAAAACAGAGAATCACATAAAAAATATATCAAATCCAAGCAGGTGTGATTAAACTAACCAATGCAGTAAAAGATCAAATCTCTAAAAGAAGACTGCATAAATAATATGTCCAGAAATAACCCAGTACAAAAACATAAATAATATGCAGCAGGTTACTGAAACAGGAAGTCAACCAAAAAAGTCAAACTGGTCGTTCGAATGAGCCAGGGACGTCACTTTAATGACAAGCTACGTCACTGGAATGAAAATTGATGTCGCTAGAACGACAACATCAAACTTTCACAGTTTCCCCCAGAATATTAAACAGTGTTTGCCCAGTGAAAAAATTTCCTGAAAACTCTAACTGGAAGGGGATCAAAACTGCGAAACAGTAGCTAAACTTAGAAAACTCAAAATAAATAAATATGAGTAACATGCTAACATAGTATTGATGTGCTCAAACATGAAACATGGAATGTGTGGGCGTGAACTACAACAAACGAATCACAATTCCAACACATCGAAATGATCAAGAAGCTCTAATTGATAGTAATTAATCATCAAACTTTATCTAAGACAAATATCACAATTAAAGAATGAGCTTAATGAACTAAACAAACATCATGCACACGAATCCGGAATTTTGACGATTCTACAAATAATAGCGCCATAACACGATTTTCAACGTTAGGATTCTTTGTGCAAACCCGTTTAAATTTTTAATCCATCCAAATTATCTCAAATATATCATATTTTTATTTTGAATGAACTAAACTAATTTGGCCCATTTTGGCATATGATTCCTTTTATTGCATTTTAATTTTTTCAGGCTCTTTTAAACGGTGGCTTTCACGATGAGTTAATTTTATACTCTCGCAGCCCTTTCCCATGAACACTCATCTTTTTATTGAAAATAAGGTATGTTCAATATACTAATAAAATTAATGTAGATATTAATGTGTATGAACTAAAGTAAAAACTAGATTATGCATCTAATGTAATTTATGCAAATAAGAAATTTAAAGAGAGGGGGAAGGATTTGGACGTTCTTTGAAGCTTGATATTTGATCTTGGATAAACTACCTTGAAGGTGAGATGAATATTAGATGAGAGAGAATGTGATTTTACCAAATTGGGTATGAAAAGGTTGGGAATGTAAGCTTGCATGGAACTTCACATGGAGGAACTTCGCTGATTTCGAGAGAATGTTGTTGACATCACTGATGCTGATGGATATGAGGTGTCTTGGAAGTGAGGTCATGCCCTCTATTTATAGGGTATGGGGTGTAGAATGGCATGGCCCTATACCTGCCCATCGGCAGGTGACCCTTGACACACTGTCGATAGGCAAGGTAATGGACATGCCAATTGGTAGTCTCGTACAGATTTTTTCAAAAAAATGATTATAGAACGCAATTCGTTAATCCAAATCACGAACGGGGCATACCATTATAAAGGTAATTCATAAACCTTCAAGAATATTTGTACCGCTACGGGTTCGGGAGTTAACTTTGGGTCAAATGTGACTCAAAAGCGCACATTGGTCCTTTGGACGGGAGATCATCGGACGAAATCGGATCGTTCGTCCGCATGGTAGGTCGGAATCACACATGGGGCAGATAATTGTACTTCGACATTCCAAAGATATCCCGGTGGCCTTTAGATTGGTATTCGGAGTATGACCTAGGGTTTGTAGTGAAATGGGGAGATGCTAGGGACCTAAAGAGAGCCTTAGGGGTTCCTAGAGTGTGGTGTCTACAGATCCCCTCGTTGGGTGAGCTTGGAACAAGTGAAAGCCATCGAATAAACACCACATGATTTTTGAAAAGAGGTGGATTCTATAGACCTAATGGATAAGGATAACTAGTTCAGGGGTCGAGGTCGATTATGAGGACCTAATTTGATGCTGAGGATGGACAATTATAAGGCCCTAAAGGATGTGACGACTGAGGTCGAAGGTAGGGAGCGACCAATTCTGTCGGTCGAGGTCAATTCTGAGGACCTAAGTTATAGCGACCAATTTTACGAGCGAAGCCAATTTTGAGGGCTTAAGTAGAAGTGACCAGTTCTGCAGGTCAAAGCTAATTCTACGGGATTAAGATAGAGGTGACCAATTCTGAGGGTCAAAGCTAATCCTGCGGGCTTAAGTAGAGGTGACCAATTCTGCAGGCCAAAGCCAATTCTGAGGGTCGAAGCCAATTCTGTGGGCTTAAGTAGAGATGATCAATTATGTGGGTCAAAGTCAATTTTGAGGGCTTAAGTAAAAGCGACCAATTCTGAGGGTTGAAGTCAATTCTAAGGGCTTAAGTAGAGATGACCAATTCCAAGGGTCAAAGCTAATTCTGCTTGCTTAAGATAGAGGTGACCAATTCTGAGGGTCAAAACCAATTCTAAGGGCTTAAGTAGAGATGCCCAATTCTGCAGGTCAAAACCAATTATGAGGGCTTAAGTAGAAGCGACCAATTCTGAGTGTCGAAGCAAATTCTGAGGGTTTAAGTTTTCTTGAGAAAATTTTGAAACTCCACTAGGGATATGTATCTTGTGGTTCCATTGGGGATATAAGTGTGGTAAATAAAAATTCTTAGTGAAAAAGGTTCTAAAATTCAATTGGTATTTTAAGGAATTTTTTAAGAATTTTTCGGGATTTTCTGACATTTTTTGTACAAAATTTTAGAGAGGATGCTAACCAGAATGGTTTAAAGGGTGCCAAATGGCAATGGCATTGTCTTTTGGGGTACCTTGAGCAGGTGGAGGGACAGTGTCGATCGGTGGCTGGTAGGGAGATGTCGATCGACATGCTTCTTAGCCTCTTATAAAAAGGGGGCGGGTTCTCCTCATTTTTCATAGCTTTCTAACTTGCCTTCTTCTGCAATTACCTTCTGTGAAGCATTTAGCATTCCAAAATCAAGAGATGGAAGATTTCTCAAGTAGAGCAACACTCATAGTGTGGCTCAATGTTAATGATTGGGCAAACTTGGAATGGAGGGCTAGGGTTCCCTTTGCAATGGGCAACAAAAATTCCTTCGACTCATTCGAGACTGTGGGGGATGAGCGGACCCTCTTGCGTGAGCCATCGCGTCATCGTTCTTCTAGGGTGGTGAACCCTGGCGACTATGTAAGTATTGATGACCTTCGGTATTCTTTTCTTTTTCTTGGTGGTATTTCCCTTTTTCTTGAATTTTGATAAGGGTTTTTTCTTTTTGCTTTTGACAGTCTGATCTCTCTATGTCGACTCTGTGTGCTCGAGGGACGATGAGGCTTAGAGACGTTTAGGACACCTTTCATTGGTAGTGCATTGGGTGGTGTCATCAGTCGGTTTTTAGAGACTGGCATCTGTGTTGGATGAGACACCTTGTGACTGTTCTTTGTGCTCTAGGGGAGAGGTGGTAGGACACCACCCACACCTTTTATTTTGGCTTTGGGAAGATACTGGTGTGTCTGATAGATGTGCAATAACTACTAGGGTTGGACTGTGGGGGGTGAAAATTGAGGTGGATAGTACTTTAAGGGTGACGCCAGAGGCGGTGACAGGGCCGTTAGGTGATGTGGAGAGGGTAGTCTCTGGGGACTCTCTTTGTTTGTCTCTTCTGAGAGAGTTATTACCGAGTTGGAAGATTGATGAGGAGGATGGGTTTCAAGTGTGGTAGATGTTCCGTTTGTTTATTCTGTTGGTGTTAGGAGGTTTCTTGGTGGCGATGAGTGGCAATGTCGTCCACTTGTAGTTTTTGCCTTTTCTGAGGGTGTTTTCGAACGTCCCTCTTTATAACTGGGGGAGCCTGACCTTGGAGACCCTTTATTCTTCTCTTGATGACAAACTTTTACTGGAGCCGCATATCACCTGGAGGTATTCTTTATTTTGCGCATTTTCCATTATGCATTCGCATTTTTCCTTTATGCGTTTTATTCTTGATTTCTTGATTGCTGACCTTTTGCCCTTTGCAGATGTGGTTCTATGAGGTGATTGGGTTCAATACCCAATTTATAGCTTTGAAGGAAGAGTCTGTTGGGGACTTCTATCAGATGTACCAGTGGCGGAAGTATAACCGACATTCGAAGAAGTCTCTCTCTTTGGAGGTGGTGCGTCAGGTCTTGAACGGCCTGACGAGTGAGCGGGTAACTCTTCCTTCTTCTTCTGAGATAATTTTTCCTTTATGATATTTTATGATATTGATCTTCATCTACTCTTGGTGGGGAATTTGTAGGTGACCTTATATCCCTGTGGGACGGCTATTCGGCATATGGGGTTGACTGGGGGATGCGCAAATGCGGCGTTTGCTGGCGCATGAGTTTGGCTACTCCTGGTACCTCAGGGAGAGAGTAGTCTGACAGTTTATGGAGGATGAGGTTACGATGCCACTGGCAAGGCCCTTGGTGTATATAAGGCGAGTGCGGGAGATGGCAGATGGTGGGTGAGCCTTACTCGTCTTATACTGACACGGTGGCGGCGTATGATTACTTGGACTTTATGTCAAGGTTGTTGATTACGCCCAACATATATGACGTGATGACCCTCCTCTAGGCAGGTTTGAGTTGGTCGGTGGGATCTTCCCATAGCGCAAGTGGTGCGTCGGCATCGGTGGCGGCGATGACCTCGGAGGTTTCTTTTGTGCGGTTGGGCCCTCTTTATTATAACATTTGGTGCGCTGATGGAAGGTTGGTGCGTTTGTTGTACCATCCTAATACGATGGATCTAGAGGAGCTGGGTTTGACTGAAGAAGTCCTTGAGCCACCAGTATATTTTTCATCTCTTTGACTTTTTAATTTTTTGATTTCTTCCTTTGCTTCAGATTGACTGATTTGCTATTTTTTATTCCTCTTTGCAGCATATCCGGGTGTCCACCATTTGGCTGAAGGATGTTCGGGATTGGGTATCTTCGGCGATCGCCCACATTCGGGATGTAATTCCAGTTCCTTCTTGTCTGGTGTCATCTGCCTCATCTGAGGAAGGGTCTGACTCGAGGAGTGGGGGTACGTCGTCTCATCGTTGGGGGAAGAGAGAGCATAATAGGGAAGAAGGTTCCTAGAGGGAAAGAGAGCGAGGTTGTAGGTGAAGAAAGAGAGAAAATGTATGTGGGTGATAGAAAGAGAAAGAAAAATGTAGGAGGGTTCAGGCTGAGTCCTTTTATATTTTCTTTATTTCCTACAAAACAGATGTAACACAGTTATATCTATGCAAATAAAATGAAGTTTTTGTTGATTTTTTATTTTTAATGACTTAATGCACGTGCTCTTTCTGTTGAGATCGTAAAAAGGATTACAAATAAGTTGAAAGAGAATTTATTTCAAAGATAAGACAAGCATAAAGAGAAGAAAATTCGAAATTATTTAAGAATCGAAATTATTTTTTATTGAGTTTCTTATTTTTGATAAAAAAGGAAAAAGAGAAGTTTTCAAAAATAGGGGGTTGCCGATCGGTATGACCCCTGTCCTGCCTATCAGCATGTCAGTCTAGTCCAATCAATCCAAGGATTTGATTGCACTTTCTAAAATTAGTTATTACTTGGTGGAATCAGTTCTTCTTCAATTTCTGCAGGGTTCCTTATCTTTGTATGGGTGGAACATTTTCTTCACACCTCCGCATTCTTTTCCTTTTGCATGCTTCTTTACTTTCTTTGCGAAATGACTCTCCCTAGTAGTGTTGAGTTTTCTAAATACCTCGAAACCTTGGAAGCGTTGTGCTCCTACAATGTGGACTACGACGCTTTCAATATGTGTCGAGTCTCTTTATGGCATAATTGACCCATAGTGTGGAACATGCTGATTGCAGCGATTAGGTTCTGGTTCCCAGTGGACCATGTTTTTCATTTTGGGTTGGACAAGGTTTATCCGACCTATGAAGAGTTCTCTGCCGTGTTGGGGATAAGTCCCAACGTTGCGGCAACTATGCCTGAATTTTCTCGGTCCCCTAAGGATCAGGCCCCACATAGTTCTGAGTAGATGGAAATGAAGAATTATTTTTTAGAATAGAAAGGAGATGAGAACAGTCGTGACGTGCTGATATTTCAGACTAGGGGTAAAATTTATTGAGACGATCCATGCTGACTGGACAGTCCATCTCTTCTTCATCAAGGTCAGTGAGCATAGCGATGTTGCCTGACAGATATTTTTTACGATGTAGGGGCCACTCTAATTGGGTTTGAATTTCCTTCCGGGGTCCCAGATGGGCTCTACAATTTCTTTAAGGGCTAAATACCCTTCTCGGATACCACGTTACTTGACTCTCTTATTGAATGATTGCGCTATCCGGTGATAGTACCCTTGTATGTGAAATAGAACCTTCAGTTTCCTTTTGTCCAAAAGTGACAACTTGTCAAGACGGTTCTGATGCCAGTCTTCCTCGCTGACTTTTCTTTTAAGCATGATGCGTAGTAAAGGAATTTTTATCTCCACAGGTAGGACTGCTTCCATGACATAAACTAGAGAGTAAGGGGTAGCCCCAGGAGATGTTCGAACTGAAGTGTGGTAGCCCCAAAGGGCATAAGTGATCCGGTCGGCCCAATCTGGGCAACTCTCAATCATCTTACTGATGATGGCTTTGAGGTTCTTATTAGCGGCTTCAATAACTCCATTAGTTTTAGGTCGGTAGGGAGAAGATTTGTGTCTCTGAATCCCGTACTCGTCGACCACTTTTGTGACTTCTCCTTTGAAATGCAACCCGTTATCAAAAACCATCTCATGCGGGACCCCATATCGATAAATGATACTTTTATTAATAAACTTGGCCACCTTCTTGGCATTGAGAATTGAGTATGACTCGACTTCGACCCATTTAGTGAAGTAGTCAATGGCAACTAGGATGAACTCATGCATGTTGGAGGGTTTGGGTGTAACCTTCCCTATGATATCAATGCCCCATGTGGAGAACAGCCAGGGAGAAGTCATGTTGTATAATTTCCGTGGAGGCAGGTATTGTAGGTTATAAAATTATTCGCATTTGAGACATCTCCGAACGTAAGTGGTGCAATCCTGAACCATGGTAGTCCAGTAATAACCCTGTCGGATGATTTTCTTGGCGAGTATATGACCATTCATGTGGGGTTCGAACTCCTCGTTATGTATTTTTTGCATCATCTCTTTAATGTCAGCCCCTGAGATACAGTGAAAATGGGTTCCATCGAAGTTTCGCTTGAACAGTGCTTTATCGCAAATAATGTACCGGGTAGCCAGTCTACAGAGGTTTGCTCGATCTTTCTTATCAGAACCTTAGGGATACCTACCATGCTTGAGAAGGTGCCAAATATAATAGTACCAACAATCGGTTATGTCAGGGTCTTCTTCTATGATGAGTTCAATGTAGTAGCAGTGGGTTGGTTTATCTTTCTTTTGGACTAGGAAATGAGCCATTGTTATTCCTTCGGGCATGTCAATCTTAGAGGCTATGGTAGCCAGGGCATCGCATCGATTGTTCTTTACTCGGGGCAAGTAGTGGAAGGTAATTTCTTATAAATTAGGAAGCTCGCTCTTCTAGGTGGTCATGAAAGGGTCAGAGTTTCTCGTCCTTGACTTTCCATCTTCTGAGTACTTGACCGATGATGAGGGCTAAATCCCCATAGACATTTAAGTATTGAATTCCTTTATCGAGAGAAACTTTGAGGCCTACCATGCATGTCTCGTATTCATTCATGTTATTGGTGTAAGGAAAATCCAGTTTAATGGCAATGGGAATGTGAGAGTCATCAGGGGAAATTATGAGGATCCTAATGCCATACCATTTCTTGTTGGTGGCACCGTCAAATAACATTTTCCATCGAAGGTATTCTTGGGAGGTATAAAGGATATTCTCATCTAGGAATTTGGAAATCTAGACATCGTCTTCTTCCATAGGGTAGTTGGCGAGGTAGTCAGAGATGGCTCTTCCTTTCATGGATTTTTATGTGATATACACGACATCGAACTCGGCTAAAAGCATCAACCATCAGGACATTGGGCTGGATAGGGAAGGTTTTTTGAGTAGGTACTTGATAAGATCCACCCGGGATACAAGTTTGATCGGAAAGGCGGGCATATAGTGCCGTAATTTTTGGGTGACCCAGACAAGGGCTACACATGCTTTTTTCCAAGGCTTTGTAGTTATCTTCGTATCCATCCAACTTGTAACTAACATAGTAGATGGCTCTCTCTTTGCGGGTTTCTTCAAGGTATTGGGCTAGTAAAGTTCCAGCTGCTGTATCTTTTACGGTTAAGTATAGGAGTAGGGGAAGATCAGGTTGCGGTGGCATGAGCACCGAAGGTTGGGTTAGGAATCGTTTGATTCGATCAAAGGCTTCTTAGAAAGCTTCACTCCAGACCTTGGTGGGATCCTTTTAGTGTAGTTTCAAAATGGGCTCATAAATAGAAGCCATCTGGCTGATGAATCGACTGATATATTGTAACTTTCCAAGGAATCCTAAGGCTTCCTTCTCCGTTCGAGGCGGTGGCATCTAGGGTATGTCTTTCAGCTTGGATAAATCTGCTTCTATCCCTTTCTCACTAACCATGAATCCCAAGTACTTTCCTATGGTAACGCCGAAGGCACATTTCTGCGGGATATGCCGCATTTGATATTATCGTAGTCACTCGAAGAACTTTCGAAGATAGATAACATGATCCTCACTAGTCTTAGACTTGATAATCATATCATCTATATAGACCTCGACTTCCTTGTGTATCAGATCATGCAAGATGGTTGTGACAACCCTCTGGTAGGCAACCCAAATAGTTTTTAGACCAAATGGCATAACAGTGTAGCAAAAGGTTCCCCAACGGGTGATGAATGAGATTTTATCTTGATGATCTGGGTGTATCTTGATCTGATTGTATCCGACAAACCCATCGACGAATGACTTAAGAGTATGACTGGTTTTGTTATCCACAATCATGTCGATATTGGGTAGCATGTAATCATCCTTTAGAGAATCTTTGTTTAAGTATTAGTAGTCGACACACAAGTGAACCTTCCCTTCTGATTTCGGTATGGGTACGTTATTATCTAGCCATGTGGGATATTTGGTCACATGAATAAAACCCACGTTTAACTGCTTGACCACTTCTTCCTCAGTCTTGAGCGACTATTTAGTGCGGAGGTTTCGTAGTTTCTATTTGACCAGTTTGCATTCAGAGAGAGTAGGAATCTCGTGTTGAGTTATATCGAGATCAATGCTGGGCATATCATCGTAAGACCATGCAAAGACATCCAAAAATTCCTTCAATGGTTCCTCTAGTTACACACGCTTATGCTCACCAAGGGTGGCCCTATCCTAGTCTTGCGCAGTTGGCTACTAGAATCGAGATTAATAACAATAGTTTCATCTTCATTAACTTGAATGTGGTTATGTTGTTTGTTATTAACCTTATTAAGATCAGTTGAGAATCGTCCATTTGCAAAATCATCATCATTAAGAGTTTGATTAGAATTAAGACAATTAATGTAATGCATAACAAGATACTCAAAATCTTTGTTTATTTCATTGATAGGGAAAATATCATTGAGAACCTCATCAAAGGAGGTCGCGATTATCAAAGTAGGGAGGAACAACAAGACAAAGGGAAAGGGGATAAACATCAGGGTTAGGTTTAATTACAATAGGTGGAACATGTGCATCATGCCAAGTTTAGGAGAGGTATATTTACAGTTTTGATCAGACGGGATGAATCCAATGATGTAGCCCCTGAGTGGACCATACAAAGTGTCTGCCCCAGTGTCTGAAAGTTAAAAGAATCCTCGGAGTCACTTCCCTTTGAATCTACGATATCAGCTATGGTCTCTTCGATGAGTGGTTGCACATGATGCTGAGAACTATCTCCCCATGAATAGCTATCTTGGAAAAAGATCTCCATTCCAGGTTTAATATTCTTATCCATATGATCATACCACGGTTCATAGAAGCCAATGAAGGGGAAATATTCACCATCTCAGATGAATCTTCTGTTCAAGGAATCTCCTGAGACACTCCTGGCACTTTCTCGCCTTCTCTTCAGTCGGATCATTCTGAGCTCTTTTGCTAACCACTGATAGCCCAGGCCATAAGGGGAAAAACCATTTTTTAACATAATGGGTTTAAGTATCCCTTGTTGTCGTCATCCTATCCCTAATCTGGGCATGAAGTGCATGTTCTTGAACATCTGGATCACATTGACGTTACCATGAGGGTTATACTCCGGATAAACCCTATCTTTGAAATCATCCCTTCATGGGAGTAGAAGTTTTCAACTCGTAAGCCTAACAGAAGTATATCATTTACCCCGTGTTGTATATCAAGTACTATATTATCGGTGCTTGCATTTTTGGCATTATCATTATCGCCCAAGATGGTGATGACCTTCCCATTGGCGAAGAACTTTAGTTTCTGATGGAGGGAAGAAGACACACCCTTAATGATGTGGAGCTATAGTCATCCAAGTAACAAATTAAAACAAAATGGGATATCAATGACTTGGAATTCAACAATAGGATTTATAGAGCCAACACCTATTGCAAGATTTATGTATCCCATCACTTTTCAACGAGTATTATCATAGGCACGTATAGCAGCAAAGGTTGGAGCAAGGTCGCTCACTTTTAATCCCAAATAATTGAGGGTCCTTAATGGATAGACATTTAGAGTTGATCCATTATCGACAAGAGAGAGCGGGACAGTCTTTCCCATGACTTCGAGGGAGATATTGAGAGTTTAGTTGTGGTTTGTCCCAATCTTGGGAATTTCTTCTTCGGATAAGGAGAGCATTCTAGTAGATGTTAGAGATCCAAATAGATTCACTACTTCTTCTGGAATAGTAGAAGGAGGAACTATGGGTCCTGTGAGTAACTTGATCAAGGCATTTCTATGTAGCTGGGAGGACATAAAGAGTACCCACAAAGTGATGTTAGCTTGGGTCTTTTTCAACTGATCGAGGGTTTTTCTCTCCTCGAGGGTCATTTCGGGTATATGAAGATTCTCAACACCTTTTCCTTTATCGCTTGTTAATGGTGGCAGGTAGTGCCTCCCTGACCTGGTCACATGGTTCACATAAAAGGGGAAAAATAGAAACCCTGTTTCCTCATCGATCTTAGTTTGTTCAGCCACATTATTGATTTCTCCTAGCACCTATTCAAATGATATCATCCAACATATGTTGATTATTGGGCTAGTTTTTTTTAGACCTTGATCTTTATCTGAAGCATCGAATTTTTCCCCTCATCCGGTGGTATCGACATCATCTTTTCATGAAAAGTTAATACGCTCCACAACCTCAACGGCTTCTTCGTATAAATCCTCCCATTCGGCGGGGAGATGTAGAAATGAAGGGAACAGACGCCCTTGTAGTTTCAAAGCATCATGTAGCTCGAATATATTACAAGTTTCAATGGTCTATCGGAATAAGTCTGCCATGATATAAACCACATCATCTAAACTGACTTCATCAGTTGGTATTAGGCCTGTAAATGGATCGGATTCAGACCGGATCAAGCAAATCTAAATCCGAATCCATTTGCGTTAAACGGATTCGGATCCGATCTGATTATCCGACGGATTATCTGTTAGGGTTCCGAATCCGATTTGTTAAGAATTCGGTAATTCGATCCGTTTATCCAATCCGATCCGATTATTTATTTATTTATTTTAATTATGATTTTCATTAAAAAAATGTAATTTAAAGTTAAAATTACATTTGCAACATTTTTTATTTCATCTCTTATTTCAGAATGATAGTTCCAAATCCAAATAATGATATTTTCGAATCTAATTTTTATTTTCATCTCTTATTTCATAAATTTAATTTGCAAATGTTTCCAAGATAAAAGTCCAACATTTATTCTTAGATAAAAAGTCCATCATTTAAAATCAAGCTAACACCAAGATAAAAGTCCACCATTCAAATATTAAACACACCATCCATCACAAATAAACCCAAGATCAAATCCAATAACATTCAAAATCCAAAAATTACAAACATCACTTGGATAAAAATTCAAAATCAAACTACAAAATCACATCTTCACTTCAACCTTCTATTTCAAAGCCACCCTGAAAAACAAAAGAAAATAATGGACATTTATCCTTCAAATATAAATACAAACATTGTAAGATAACGTATGTTAAAAAATAAAAGAAAATAATGAACTTACTTGGTGATTATCTTCTTTTATGCTACCGCTGAAACAAACCTTATGATTCTTAAACAGCTGAAACAAATATTATAAAGATTTAGATATTTGAAGAAAAGAAAAAAACATAAAAATAATGACAAATTAAATAACTACTTACTTGACATTTTTTGTGATTTTATCCAATCTTTAGTGGTAACTAAAACTTCAATAATCTCGGGAAGCAAAGATGCACGTGTCTCGTCAATAACTCTACCTCAAATACTAAAGGCAGACTCAGAGGGAACTGTAGTTGTCGGGACAGCTAAAATATCACGTGCAATTTGTGTCAAGGTAGGATGCTTACCACTACACATTTGCCACCTCGTCAAAATGTTAAAATGTTCTTTTGTTTGGTAAACAGGTTCTTCCAAGTATTGATCCACCTCAGTTTTTTAAAAATCATTAACATTGGCGGATTGATTATACCAAGTACCAAAATACGCATCCTCATCAATCACACTAAGACCCCTCGTGTGAGATGTACTACTCTCAATTACATCCATCACATCTCGAGCCCCCATTGAACCCACACCAAAAGAATTATCATCCCCATACTCCAAATACAAATCCATAAAAGCACTATGCACTCTCCCCACATAAATACTAGCACGAACACCATAGATTTTATTATAATAGAACTCAACATACACCATCTTACACCTCAGATTAAGCACAACGGCAATAGCCAACACTAAATGACATTCATCCCAATATTTTTTAAACTTTTCCCTCATTGGGATAGACATAAAATGAAGGCACTCACGCTCACTTTCCTCCAAACTCATCAATATTAATTGAATTTTACAAACATAAAAAAGAAAGCATTTGCAGTCAGAAAATTTGTACCACTAAAATGGCGTGTAGCATCATAGAATTTTTTCAAACAACCGCCAACCAATTTTGCCACCCCCACTCCTCTTCGGATGGACAATGTTTGTAATTTTTATCAATTTGTGCCAAGCGAGTAAAATCTTCTTGTAAATCTAAAGCCATTTCAAGCATTAAGTACGTGGAGTTTCAACGATTAAGTACATCCATAGGAACTTGTTTTTTACTCCTTATCTTGCTTTGATTGCATGCAACATTAAATTTTTGTTTTCCATATGGTGAATTGTGCAAATATCTAATAGTGTCTCTAATGCTAAGAATAAGACCCCCAATCATGTGGGTATTCAATACACCTATAGTTAAGGATTTTATTTTGTAAAACCCATTTATCATCAATGTAGTGCACCGTCAACCAACAATAGATAATGTTTCGATGGTCGAAAGTCCATAAATCCATAGTCAATGTTACTTTAGATGACTGACTTTCCAAAACATTGTAAAGTTTAATCTTTTCTTCTCCATGCAACTCCATAATATCATACCTAATGGTGTTTCTTGACACTAATTTAAATTGAGGAATCAGACCATTACAAAACTTCTCAAAAAATTCATGCTCCATCATGTTAAATGCATAATTATGTTTCACTATCATTATAGGGAAGTCCCTCCTATTTTTTTTTCCTGATCAAACTTAAAGGTTTCAATATTTATGGTGTCATCTGTAATTTTTTTTAGAAGTTTTTATCATTGGTTGAGAAATGTCAGTTTGAGAACCCGTACACCTAGTTATATGGGACCTAAGGTGACTAGTACCTTTACTACTATCCCCAACAAATATTCTTTTGGAATTACCACATTTTTCCTTGTCTTCGCCTTTAGCATCTTAAATTTAACAAAAACAGTCCATACCGATGATGTACAACGCCTAGTCCTCTTTGATGGTCCTTGCTCATCGTCGTGTTGTTGGCTATCAACGTCGATAAAATCATTTCCACCCACACCGCTCGAATTTTGACAAGGATCCAATGAAGACATACCTACCAAACAAAATAGTAAATAACATTAATTTGGGACTGGAAAAACATTAATTCAATACATAAACAACAAGCAACACATTAACATTGATTGAAAAAAAATTCAGACTGAAAAAAATTTCAGCCAAGCAGTTACACTCAACACTCTACATTAATTTCAGACAGAAAAAAATTTGTGAGCAACATGAGGATCTAGAAAGATTAATCTAGAAACATTCAAACATTCAAATCTAGAAACCTTCAAACATTCAAACATTAATCTCAAACATTCAAATCTAGAAACCTTGAAACATTCAAATTCTCTAAACAGAAAACATTAATGCATAGAAGAAAAAAAAGACCATACCTGCTTTGCGGCGACGGACCGATCGGAGGCCTAAATCGAATGAGTGTGGGAGAGGAGCGTGCGAGATGAGAGAGAGGAGGGGAGCAGGAGATCGAATCTGATGAGGGAGGAGAGGAGGAAGTGTGAGAGGGCATCGCTCTGTGTGAGTAGATTTAAGTGAGAGAGCTTTATATTTAGGTTTAGGTTTCTAGTGTGTGCGTGTGGTCTTTTAGTGTGTTTGCCCTTGTCGTGTGCATGTGTTTTGTGTGGTTTCTTTTAGTGTGTGTGCGTGTTTTTTTTGTTATATAATATTATAATTAATTAATATAATATATATTTAAAATATTAGTAAACACTACACCAAATCTGCCGAATTGTCACGGTCATTGACCTTGACAACTTTAGCTTATCAAGGTCAATGATCGTGATAATTCTGGGCGAGATAAATTTTTTTGTCACGGTCATTGACTGTGACAAGTTCATTAGAATTATCACGGTCGTGTCACGGTCTTTGACCGCGACAAGATTTGTCACAGTCAAGAACGGTGACAAGCCCGTGACATTCTTTAAAAAATTATCACGTTCATTGACCGTGACAAGTCCTTGTCAAGTTTCTTTGTCAAGGACTTGTCACGGTCAATGACCGTGACAATTCTGGGCAAAATTGAAAAAACTTCTGCTGGGCAGTATGGCCACTGCCACTGCCCATCAGTATATTTGTACCTATTATAGCAATGTTGTAACTGTTCAAACATCATATATCCAAATAAAATAGAGATAATGCAAATATACATTCAAAATAGAGAGAATATGCATCACCATATAATCCAAATATAATTCAAATGTAATAATTTAAAACAATTCAATTCAAACTTAAATCAGTGCCACTAGATATCTGGGGTGTGGTTAACGCTGAGGAGGTGAGTAGGCCACACAATATACGAATTAACATATCCACTAATATACGCCATGCCGTATTGTTCGCGCAACCACAATTGGGAATTCTCCTTCCCGGACATCACATGCGTGACGAGCACCCTGGACTCGATGTCTTGAAGCTCACGTCCATGAACTAGTGCACCCTGGACTATATTCGGGTCCCTCAGCCCACGCCCTATCCTCCGGCCATCAAATATTTCCATTATAAACACCCTCGGCCAACCAAGTGTGGACATCAGTCTGTTGAAGGGAACCAAATAGGGAAGTGGATCATCAAAGTCTGCACGTGTTGGTGATAAAGCAACGAGGTCCACATCCTCATCCTCGTCCTCCCACACCTCCTCCCGCACCGCCTTCTCCTTCCCTCTACCCTTACGGTTTCCTCCCAACGAACACTTCACGAATGAGAACATATCCTGGATCGTCGCCTCCAAACGGGACAGCTTCGCGTCATGTGAATCCACCGTTCGAGCCAACCCAGTGTTGCTCGTCTCCAATCTGATGATCCTAAATTTGTCCACCTACGAGATCACCCCCTTGTCCTCCCCTTGCGACCAGAGCCAAGCACTTGGCTGAGTGCGTCTGTGGATAAAGATGCCTTATCGGCATCAGATTGTGACCCATGCACTTCCTTAAGCTTTGCCTGAAACGATAAAAAGCACATGATTAGTAAAATAAGTAAATTAAAAAATTATAACGTAATTAACAAAAAGTAAACTGTCGGATTACTTACAATCGTGGCCGTGATGCTTGGGGACACCTCATTTTCCTTCCCTTTCTTCGTCCGAAGAGCCACATGAGTATCGAGCCTATGTGGCCTACCCCCAGGGCCACTCCGTGTCCCCTGAAATAAAATAAAGAAAAATTAGTATCGGCCCCGCAAAGTAAAATAATGCAGAATAATATATTTTATGTAGTTATAGAAAAATTAAATCTTACCATCATCCTATTCTCCACCTCGGCGTAAGACGTCCGGCCGGAGTAGTGCACATACTTATTTTTTGCTCGGTTTTCCCTTCTCGATTGGCGAGATGCCAATTGTCGCTTCCCGATCTCATTGTTAATGAACCTTTGTCATTGTGCCAATGAGATCGGCTCGTTCGACCGGACGGATTCACGCCTTTGGATAATGGACTCTCGTGTCTTCCCAAAGTACCGGGTCAGTATATTTTTCTTCCACATCTTGTGTTGCTCCCTCAACTGCTCCAAGACGGAATCACGTAGCTTTGGATCCAGGTTGAATTATTCCTGTCCAACAAATACAATGTTAGTTGCAAATAAATTTAAATATAAATATAAAATGAAATTGAAATTGAAATCGAAATTGAAATATTCATATAAATATAAATATAAATATAAATATAAATATAAATATAAATATAAATATAAATATAAATATAAATATATTACCTGTTGTTGATGTAAAAAACTAGATTATATCTAATTAATTAATCAGAGATAAAAATGGAATAAGTAAGACAAAGGATTTTTAAAGTGGTCCAGCCTTATGAAAATGGCCTACGTCCACTGTTTTTGTATTGCTGACTGTTTGCCTCGAATCCCGATAATTGATTTACCAAGAGATCCAAAGTCCCCTTCTTATGAGGAGGTTACAATGTATTTATAGCCTTGAGGCTGTACATGTGAAAAGATAATGCGTTGTTATCTAGTAGACATATACTTCTGTATGATAATAATGTGCATTTAATGCGTAGTCGCCTTTTGATTCTCTTGATTTAGATGCTCTGCACGCTAAGTAGCTCGAACCGCTAAAGTTGCTCGGAGCGCCTGAGTAGCTCGATGACAGTGTGTTGTTCGTTGAAAGTATTTGTATTTTCCACGTAGGTTGACACGTGTCTTCAAGTGATTGGTCCATGTCAGCAGACTAAATTTGGTATCAACAGAAGACCCCAATGTTTCACAGTTGTGGTTGAAGAAGAGTGTGGAACATTTCGCTTGAAAACTGCTTAGATTACTGGTCTTCATGGATTTTAGGAATATTTTCATTGTATATAATTCCTTTTTGAGCACCTAATATCAAACTTCATAAATATTTTGAATTTTCATGATCACTTCGATATTGGTGCCCCCCCTTTTTTTTCTTTTAGCCGCCGGAAACGCAAACGTCTTCCCTTGTAATTATTATTTTTCTTTATTCCCTAGGTAAAGTATTTAAGTGCGACAGAAATCCCATCGTCTTCTACTTTTCAAATCTGTATTTCTGAACTCTTCATTTTCTCTCTATCTCGTGCCTTCATTCTTTCCATCATTCATTGTCAACCGATCTCTATTTCTTCTGTAAGATTTTCTTCCTTCTTCTTTATTTACTTTATTCGTCATGGTTTATCTTATTAAATCGTTGGATAAATTTCGGTCTTATTTTTCAATCCCTTTGTGGGTTATTTTGGAAGAACTTCCCTGTCCTTCTGATTTATTTTCTTTGGCTGAGGGACACTGGTTCCCAAATCTTTTTGTAGATGAGTGTGGCTTTTCATTCCCGTCAAATCCCCTGTGTTTGGAGTTTTGCCAATATTTCGATATTGTACCTGCAAGAGTAGCTCCAAATACATGGTGGGTAGTTAATGGCGTACATAGGTTGAATCAACTTCATGGAACTCATTTGGGAATTCCAAAAATTATGTATTGCTATAGATGGGTTACCAGTGACACTACTTTCTATTTAAAAACTAGGTTTTCGAATAGAGCTTTAGTTGTCAATCTTACCGATGCCAATAGGGAATACTTTGATCATGGGGTTGTGATGAAAAATTGGCAACACCCTCCATTAAATGGAAATGATGTGTACCAAGGTCCTAGGTGTCCGTTTTATGGCAATGAGATGGGTTGTTTTCATTTTTGAAATCTTGTTTTCTTTGTATTCGATGAAATGCATCACTGACATTAATTTTGTTTGTTACAGTTGATAGTAAAAGGAAGCCCCCAAAAGAGATTAACGTTAACAGAAAACATTTAAAACTTATCTGGGGCTTACACCAATCAGATGTCGGAGAGCATGTGAGGTATGCTTCATATTTGTTGAGATACAGAAGCTCCACTTCATCTTTCATTACTCGTCCTGTGGTGGTTGATCACCAATGGGTCATCATGAGGATATAGTACACCTGCCAGGTCGTTCTTAGAAAAAACGATGACCAGTTTGTCCCTATTCACCTTTCTTGGGCGATTATCTTCAGCCAAGTTTATTCGCTGTATGTAAGAGCAAGCTTGGGCCTCATTAAGGTAAGATTTCCTCTCCGCAGTCAGATTTCCACCTCCTGCATCTCCACCTGTAATGACATTACATTCAAATAACCCAAAATGGATTGAAAATACCTCGCGCTTTGGCTGTCTTGGTCTTTTGGGGAGGTCGGGATCATCTTCGTGATCTCTCTTCTTGTCTTCTTTTTCTTGACGAGGAGATTTAGATCTTTGCCTTCCTCTGTTGCTGGTTTTTCCACCATTTTGGTGATTAACGTACTTAGCCAGTTTTCCTCGCCTGATGAGTGCTTTGATCTCATTCTAGAGAGCTATGCAATGTTTGGTCGTGTGACCATGGTCTTTGTGGAACTCGCAATATTTGGACTTGTCCCTTTTGTCAGGATCTGCCTTCATTTTATCTGGCCAGATTAGCTCCTCGCTGTTCTTGATCTCTTCTAGAATGTGATTTATATCTACCTTCAAGGGAGTATAATTTCCATATTTCCTCATCTGCTCCAGCGCTTGTTTACCTTTCGGCTGCTTATTGCCACCATTATTCTTTTGATCCTTCTTCTCAGTTTTAATAGCCTCAACTTTGGTCTCCTTAGTGTCTGTATTCTTCTTCGCTGCCATGGCTTCCTCAGCTTTCATGATCTTGGCTGCCTTTTCCATTAGTTCTGCCATGGTCTTAGGCGGATCTTTGGCCAAATTATAGTACAACTTATTGGGTAATAGTCCACTCATCAGAGCAATACTTATTGTTTTCTCCTCGTAATCAATTACCTCAAGTTTCTCGTTATTGAAGCGAGTAATATAGTTCCTGGTACTTTCTTCTGTCTTCTGTCTAACACTCAGTAAGTATGCTACTCTTTTAACTGGTTTCGCTCTAAAACAGAAATTCCTTATGAAAAGCTCTGCCAATTGAAGGAAAGTTGCAATCTTCCCTCGAGGGAGGTTGTTGTACCATATTTGAGTTGACCCGATGAGAGTTCTAAAAAACGCCCAGCATCTCATCTCATTTGGAAATGCATAGATATCGGCAGCAGCTTGGTACTGCTCTATATGAAGGATGAGATCAGTTTTTTCCATCATATTTAGGTGTCACCATAGAAGCTTTGAATTTTGATGGTGTGGGAAAATCCACAATTGCCTGCACGAACAGTGTCCCTTGGACAAAAGTTCTTTGTAGAGGATTCTTGGCCTTAGCCATTTCCCCTAACCTATCTTCCAACCTTTGAATAGAACCTTTCCATGCATCGTTTCCCACCTCGGTCCTATTTGTTCGAGCGACTGATCGCATTAAGTTTTCCTCTTGGGACCTTTCATTACGAGCTGTTGGGTGTGATTGGGCAGAGCCTTCCCTTAAATTGGGTGGATGTTGAGAGTTGTTCGACGCGATCCTAGGAGGGTTTCTATTCCTCTTGGGGCCCAATAGATCAAAAGGAGAGATTCTACTCAACCTTTTTAGAGCACGGTCCATTCTGGAGTTAGAGTGACATTCCGTTGAGAATCTGTAGCTCGTACTGATGAAGTACGATCGGGTTGATACGAAGGATCACTAGACCTTTCAGTATGATATGAATCAGTACGTCTAGATTGAGAGACCTCTGGGAACAGTGTTCGTCTAGTCCTTGAGGATGGTAGATGGGTATTTCTTTGAATGCTTCGTTGTCCTGATTGGGCAAGAACTCCATCTTAAACAGTTTGAATAAGCTGACGCATGGTTTCTTGCATGGCTGTTTGCCCTTGGGCTAAATTAGCCATTATGCCAGCCAGATCTTGAATATTTGGTGGAGTAGAGGGGTTTAGAGGGAGCCCAGTGTTTGGCTCACTGGATTCTGGAATCTCATCCATAAATGATGAGTTATTTGGTGAAAAATGTTAAGTACAGTCGTTTCCCACAGACGGCGCCAACTTGCTGATGTAAAAAACTAGATTCTATCCAATTAATTAATCATAGATAAAAATGGAATAAGTAAGACAAATGATTTTTAAAGTGGTTCAGCCTTATGAAAATGGCCTACGTCCACTGTTTTTGTATTGCTGACTGTTTGCCTTGAATCTCGATAATCGATTTACCAAGAGATCCAAAGGCCCCTTCTTATGAGGAGGTTACAATGTATTTATAGCCTTGAGGGTGTACATGTGAAAAGATAATGCGCTGTTATCTAGTAGACATATACATCTGTACGATAATAATGCGCATTTAATGCGTAGTCGCCTTTTGATTCTCTTGATTTAGATGCTCTGCACGCTAAGTAGCTCGGACCTCTTAAGTTGCTTGGAGCGCCTGAGTATCTCGGAGCGACTGAGTAGCTCGGTGACAGTATGCTGTTCGTTGAAAGTATTTGTATTTGCCACATAGGTTGACACGTGTCTTGAAGTGATTGGTCCATGTTAGCAGACTAAATTTGGTATCAACACCTGTAGTGCCACCCAAACAGGTAACTTGAGCTCATATGGCACCTCCTTCCAACTAATGTACCCCGGGCCAATGATCGTCTTTACCAGCTCGAGGGATCTCGCTAATAGCCCCGACTTGTTCTTGATGGGCATCCCCAATTTGCCTTATTTGGGGAGACTAAGGGCCGAGGAGCCCTTGTCGCCTCCGCTACCACCAAGCCCAGATGACATCATCATAACCAACATGATCATCCTCGCCTTAATACCTGAAGGAGACATTTGCTGTAAAAAAATGTTATTAGTACACATCAAAATGAATTAAAAGAAGACATGCAAATATGTACAATTACTACAAATAAAAATGAATTGTTACTGTTAAACACCTCAATTCTGAATTCCAAAACAACAGCATCTAGCTCATAATATGTACAAGAGTGAAACATCCCCACCCCCACCCCTACTGCCCACACACACGCACACTACACAAGAGTGAAAATGATAAAAGTGAAAATCAATTAAAAGCATTAAAAATAGATGTTTCGGTACGAATTGGAATATTTATCACAAATTGAAAAATTATTTGAAATTCGGGTTATCATAAAAAATGGATTGATATTCGGTAGGAGCAGCCAAGTCATCCACACTACTATTTAGACGATTTGGTGCGTGTTGGACAATTGACCACGGCTCGTTGTTGATATACTCCAAGTAAAATACTTGGTTAATCTTTTGAAATTCACAAACAAACGGCTCATCGCTCTCGTAGTCGTTGCTCTTCAACTTGGACAAGTCAACCATGATCAAATTGGTGACAGGATCAACTTTACAAGCATTTTTATCCTCAACTCTTACCCAGTCACAGTAAAATACAACCTCTTTGAAGCTTATATAATCCAATTCAAATATATTTCGGACTACACCATAGTAAGTCATTTCAGCTTCAACGAGGTTTTTATCTTTTGTGCTCGCTAGAAAGAAAGTAAGAGCCTTGTATGAAATGCTCGAGTTCTGTACGTTTGTACTTTCCCCGTTCACTTTAGCACCGAAAATGTAACCATTCAATCAATACTTTTTGTACGTTTGTGCCACGAGCAAGGGTCCAATGGCTAGACGAGCAAGCCTTGATGTCGCATCACCCGTCTTTAAGAGCTGAGAATATAGATAAATTAATTATATTAGTGGTAAAATTTGAGTGTAATGTAACGCTATATAACGACCATTTTCATTATAATTACCTCTTGTGTCAACTACAACCTAAATTCGCTATCTGATTATACCATTATTTTTTGTCTTTTATTGTTCTCAGAGGCTTCATATTTGTTGCATATTATAAAATAAATCATGTATAAAATAATCTAAAATAATGTTAAACATTATAATAATCGAAACTTACCTTTTCCATTCTTCGACAACTTCATGTGTGTCAAATAGATAACGGGCTACTTGTTCATGTTGCAAAATCGTTAATTTCACTCGTTTTCCCATCACTTGACCACCATAATCGACGAACTCATCAGTGTCATCATCGCTAGTCGAGTCAGGCATATATTCCCGAGTATATATTAATGACCCCACGGTGATTATTCCTCTGCAATTGATCCTACAATGTATCGCGTATTCTTGACGTAATCTTTAAAAACTTTCATTAATCTTTCAAATGGATACATCCACCGATATCTAAATGGACCACAAAGAAGTGCCTCGTCGCCTAGGTGTACCAACAAATGAACACTTATGTCAAAGAATGCTGGGGGAAAGTACTTCTCCAATACACAAATCGCTTCGATCACCGCCAATTTTGCGGCCACTACGTGTTCTCGATTGACTACCTTCTCACACAAGAGTGAGAAGCTAATACTAATTTGCATAATAGCCCTCCGCAAATCCTTGTGCTTGTATAAATAGTGCTTAAACAATAGAGGAACCAATTACATCATCACATGCCAATCGTGTGACTTACACTTATGAAAATCATGAGTAGCATAATTCACAATCCTTTGCAAGTTGGACGAAAAAGTAGATGGGCCCTTCAAATTATATATTGTGTCTAAAAGCACCTTCTTTTCCCCACTCGTCAAAGTAAATGCACCAGGGGGAATTATTGTCCTTCCCTTACCATCTTCTTTCAACCATAGTTGTGGCTTAAGTTTCAACGATTTAAGGTCTTTTCGTGCATTTTCTCCATCCTTCGAATGACCCCCCCCAAGGCAAGTGCCCACAATATGTTCAGCGAAGTTCTTCTCTGCATGCATCACATCCAATACATGGCGCACCAGGTTATTCTTCCAATAAAGCAAGTCAAATAAAATTGACCTCCTAGACCATGCCTTTCTTGTCTCAGTTTCATTCTCAGTTGGGGTCTTCTTATGCTTGACGTTCTTAAATTTAGGATTCTTATCTGGCATATTAGGGCCACATTCAGAATATTTACTTTTAATTTCTGAACCCGAAAGTTGTCTCGGCGGTAGCCTATGTTCAACCTCGCCCAATAAAAAATTGGAACCTTTCTCAGGTCTGAAACTATGAGCCGGGGGTAAAAACCTCCGGTGGCAATGGTATACATTTTTTGAGCTAAAGGATAGACGAAGAGATTCAGTCTCCTCTTCACAAATAGGACACCCCAAATAACCATGTACTACAAAACTGGATAATGTCCCATAAGCTGGAAAATCATGAATTGCCCACACCAACATAGCTTTCAGCGTAAAATCTTCTTTTCTAAAAGAGTCAAATGATTGCACACCCTCCTCCCACAACTCATTTAATTCTTCTACCAAAGGAGCTAGGTAGACGTCGATGTCATCACTTGGTGCCTTTGGCCCAGGTATCAACAAAGCCATCATAAAAAATTCAGGTCTCATACACTGTGAAGGAGTGAGGTTGAGTGGGGCTAGGATCACTGGGCATACTCTCTTATTGGTGCTTAGATTTCCAAATGTATTGAAACCATTTGTTGATATAGTCAAACGAATGTTGCATTGTTCTCGAGCAAAATCGGGATACTCATAATTCATCCTCCTCCAGGCAGTAGAATCAATAGGATGACGCATGATATTACCCCCTACTTCTGCCCTAGCATGCCAAGTCATTGCCTCTGCTATCCATGGTACAGTGAAAAATTGCTTTAATCTAGGTCCAACGGGAAAATATTTCAATACTAGAAATTTCTATTTCCTCCATCTCCTCTAAATGCTGAGTGGTCCTATCCCATTCAAGACCACATTTTTCTGTAATATACTTAACAGCTCATGCACATTGTTACAATTTGAAAAAAATTCGGCAGCATATCTCTGTAGTTCTCCAAGTACACGACGTAGATTGGCAAGTGTGAGTGTTATTTCAATTGATCAATTAAAATAACAGTCACACTTGTCAATCTAGTATGTACCCATAGAACATTAGGATATGACTGCAGAACTTCCTCCAAAAGTAGCAACTTTAAGCCACTAAGAATATTATACAAAAATTATGCAGTCCCAAACTGTCAAAACCGGACAATTCGAGAGATCTCATTACAGGGGTAATGACTCTCGAATGGGTCTAAGGGCTATTAAATGCGTACGCATAAGAACTAGAATGCTAGTATCTATGCGCACTATATGTAATTTCAAGTATGTTTCATTTAATTATCATACTATATATATATTGTTCGATATACAATGTAATTTTTAAAAAAAGTTGAAAAATTCCACCCCAATATGGACAATAATCCAGTGGTCATGCCACTTTTAAAATTAACCAACCCAACATCGATCCACTATAATCCAACAACAATATCAACAACAAATGTGTATCCCGTACTCCTTCTAATTCATCTACTCAATTAATTATTCTCATCAATCAAACTAACAATTAAAGTGTACAATTATTAATTTACTAATTTACAATGAGGGGCAATCCTACTTTCATAATTAATCATATATTAATTTACTAATTTATAATGAGGGACAATCAATCAATTCGTTTACAAGGGATATTACGCACAAACACGCACACTACACACACATATACACACACGCGCACATACACACACACACACACACACACACACGCAGCCCCCACCCCTACCACACCACCCACCCACCCATCCCTGCCCCCTCCCCCTGCCCTCCCTCCCCACCCCCACCCACTACACACATGCACACGCACACACATCACACACACACACAAACAGTCCCCCCACCCTTCCCCACCCCCTACCCTCACCCTGCCCCACCCCCACCCACCACACACGCACACACACATACACACACTCACACTCACACACGCACAACCCCCCCACCTTACCCCTACCCCCACCCCTACCCACCCCCACCCACCACACACGCATACACACACACGCACATATATACATACACACACATCTATAAATGGAAGAGAGAGAGAGAGAGAGAAAGTAACCTGAAAGTAGAGAGAGAGAGAGAGCAGCGTAGAGAGAGAGAGAGAAAAAAGGAGGGAAGAAACGACGAGGGAAAAAAGAAGGGGAAAGGATTTTTTTATTGCGACATTTGTCACGGTCGTTTCACGGTCATTGACCGTGACAACATTATAAATATTATCACGATCATTGACCGTGACAATCCTTTGTCACGGCTATATCACGGTCAATGACCGTGACATAAAATGCATGTTTGTTGTCACGGTCATTTACCGTGACAAGGCTAAGCGCTGAAAGGGTGCCAATTTACCCATTTTGGTGTAGTGAAATACAATATATATTAATTAAAAACATTATATATATATATATATATATATATATATATATATATATATATATATTTTGTAAATATTAATCGAATGGAATTATTAACGAATCGGATCATATGAATCCAAATCCGCTTCATTTAATAAACGGATAATCGGGTAATCGGGTTTTTGGCTTGATCCAAATCCGTATAAATGGATCGAATTCGGATAAAATCCCATCCATTGACAGGCTTAGTTGGTATCACCCAATTGTTTGACTCTCGAGCCCATTTTCGAGCTTCTAAGAATAATACACTGAATCTCTAGCAGTCAATAGTCATCTGGGAGGGCAGTTTTAGCCCAAACTCTAGGAGTTGGTTCAACACTTCTGATAATTCCATATCTTTACCTCCAGAAAGGAACTAGTAAACTGAGGGCAGTGTATTCCTTTCGGACTGGGTTAGGGTGGCTTTCTGGTTCCCATAAAGTGGCAGGCTGAGAGATGTTGTTGATGGTTGAGACTGCGGTACTAGTAGGCTTTTCAAACTTTCTTGGACCGAACTGTCCAGATTCTTTCTTCGGTTCGACTTCTGTCTTGGCAAGACCTTTTTCAATCTCCACTCCTGCTTCTCGGAGGGCTAAAAAATGAGGGTAATACTGTCCTCCCATCGTCACTCGGACATGGGGTAAAAATTTCTTCTTTACGATACTGACTTGCTCCTCTTCGAAATGTCGATCGGTCATGGTGGTTGCTTTGTCTTTCCACCTTGCTATGAAGTTACTGACATATTCCACAAGATTATTTTTTAGCAACTCTAAATCATGATGAGTAACCTCTAACTCTTCGTTGTACTTGTACTGCGACATGAACTCGCAGGCAACATCCTCCTAACTGCAAATCCTGGACTCCTCGAGTGATAAGAACCAACGAAGAGCGATATCCTTCAAAGTTCGCTGGAAAATTGGGCTATTATTTCCTCGAAAGCACCTAGGAGAGTCATGGCTCGGTAATAACTGCGGAGACGAACAATCAGAGGTCCACTATCCTCAAATTTCTCGATGTTGGGCATCTTGAACTTTTTCGGAAGCCTTATTTTAGGATAGGGAGATATGTGGGTGTAGTCCATGTAGTACCCAGAGATTCTAACTTTGTCGAACTTCTTAGTCAACATCTTGAGGTCCTTCTTGACCTTGTTTAACTCTTTCTCCCTTGGATCAACAATCATTGGTAAGTTATCCCTTGGTTGGTCAAGATTAGGCATAAGGAGCTGGGCTAGCGGTGGTCCATTAATAGGAGGGACACGTGGAGCATGTTGATATTCCTAGGGAACCCAAATTGGCTCGAGTGCGGGCAAACCCATAATGCGAGGGAAGAAGACCTCGGGCTCTTGCAGAACAGGGACCCAGTTTCACTGCATCTGATGAACCTCAATTTGATGGTTATCAATCTTGGCAGTGAGCTGGGCTGGAACCCTCATCAAATCCGATTGCACATTTGGTACTGGATCTGTTCTCCATGGAAAGCGGATGAATTTTGGACTCGACAGAAGTAGCGAAGGAATTGACAGAGCTGCTAGGAGGTTCGACTGAAGACCGAAGCCAATAGGGAGCCAGGCCAAGGGTATGCGATCGACCAGAGGAGGAGAAAAAATATGAATTTATTTTTTTGAAAGGGAGGAAAAAATTGTTATTTTTTTTTAAAAGTAAAGAAAATATTTTTGACATTTTTTTTGGAAAAGACGAGGACAAAATGTTTTTGGGTAAAAGGGAGGAAAAATATTTTTGGTATAAGGAAAGGAAAAATATTTTTGACACTTTTTGGAAAGGAAAGAAGGAAAAGACGAGAGACGAGTCTCAGCATGATTATTATTATGTTTATTATCTTCTCACTTATATTAGGTTTATCTAAATGCAAAAAGAAATACCGGATGGGACCCGAGCCTGGGAAAATTAGATTTTGAAAAATATGTAAAAACTATGGTTAGACTTATTACCAAGCTCATGGGCAGGGTCCCATTATAAAAATTATGCAAAATTTGGGCGGCATGCCGATCCATCATTTCGGTAGAGTTTCGGGTACAAATCGGCGTATGAGTGCCCTAGGTTGGACACCTATATGAGGGTATGCAGTTGTTGGGTTAATTAAAAGGTATTCCCCCCTTTAGCAGGACTTCCACGATATACATATTGCTTTTGAGGGCAATTGGTACGTGTGGACAAGACATTTGATATACCCGAGTGTACGTGAATTGCCTCATTATATACCTCATGGGGATAGTACGTATAAGAGAAAATTCGATATACTCGACATACGTGAATGAGTTTCCTGCGATATACCTCCCGTCATGACTTCAGTCAAGCGGTAAGATACGGAGGGAAAAGTTCGATATACGTCGAAGGTACTTGGTTAATGGATGGTGAGAGTCATATCACTTAGTCTAACTGTGACCTGTCGAACCAGCGGCCATCATGAAGCGACCCCCAGTTACGGGATAAATTTTGGTCAATAGGAATGCTCCTTGGTGATGTAGTGTGCAAAATGTCCTTGATTTGTACATTATGGAGAGAGTATCTTTATCAATTAGCATCATGCCTAGCTGGGGATAATGAACAAGTATAAAAAATAATTTTATACTAAGCATGGATTATGTGAGAACGATTGATGTGTATCTATCTACAAGTGTGTGCGATAGTGAACATAAGAATGGATCAACTACAAGTGGTGTGTGATAAGTGTGAGTAAGCATGGATATATACAAAAGTGTGATAAGTGGACGTGTGTGTTAGTGACACCTAAGCATGGATTTCTAAGTGGTGTGTGTAATATGTGGACATAAGTGATCCTAGGTGCACGTGGTGTGAAGTGTACATGGGGAATTTCTACATGTGTGTGAGTGAGTAGTGATATAAGCTTTAGGTATATATGTACAAGAAATAATAGAGGAGAAAAGGGGTACATACAAATAGGTGCATAAGCACACAAGAAAATAAAATTCCCATGTAAACAAAGTCTATCCCTCTTATGAAATAAAGTCCCCAGTGGAGTAGCAACTGTGTCCATCCTGAATCAAGTATGCACTCCACTTCCTCTGCCTCCCTAAGGGGGATGGGGAAGGAAGGGGAATTGAAAGGTCTCACGCCCTACTTAAGAACGCTTTGACTGTCGTCGGTGTGGGGTAAATGTAAAGAAATGGAGTCGCCAGCCTATTTTTCACAAAACGGACAAAAGAACATGACACCACCTCGAGAGAGCGCCATCGAAGACAAACTGATGCATACGAAACCAATAGTTTGAAGGTTTGGGGGCTAAGTTACGGAATGGGAAGGTGTTAGTCACCCGTCCCGCCCTTTCGATCTTTCACGAGCTTGTGTTATTATTTTCATTTATTTCTTCGTGAAGTGTGTGTGCATGTATATATAGTGGAGATTGGAATCATTCAACTCATACCATGGAAAAAAAAGAGTGAGGTCATCCATAGGAATGTTCCCAAAATAATATATAGAAAATATGATTTATGCGTTTATCGCGATATTAATCGTTATGATGAAACGATAATTGGGAAGTTGGAAAATTGGGAAGTTAGAAAATTGAAAAATTGGACTCGAGTCTCGGGATTTAATCATAAATGTATACGTAGCCTATAAAGGCATCAAAGTCCACAAAGTTCGGAGGCTGTGTGAGGGTGGAGTTTATCTCATAGATTGGAACGAGATTTTACTGTAGGCGTGTCTATAGAAAAATGTGCTTTAGTTTTGAAAAAGTATGATGGATAATCCCGTTCAAAATTTATAGGTGTAACCCTCTTTTTATTTATTTTTTTTATAGAAAATAAGGTATGTGCAATATATTAATAAAAATGCAGATATTAATGTGTATGAACTAAAGTAAGAACTAGATTATAAATCTAATGTAATTTATGCAAACAAGAAATTTAAAAAGAGGGGGAAGGATTTGGACCTTCTTTGAAGCTTCATCTTGGATGAACTCCCTTGAACGTGAGATAAAACATTGATGAGAGAGAATGTGATTTTGCCAAATTGGGTATGAAAAGGATGGGAATGTAAGCTTGAATGGAACTTCATATGGAGGAACTTCGTTGATTTTGAGAGAATGTTGTTGAGATCACTGATGCTGATGGATATGAGGTGTCCTGGAAGTGAGGTCATGCACTCTATTTATAGGATAGGGAGATGTCGAACGATATGGCCTTAGACTTTCCAATTGGAAAGTGACCCTTGACACACTGTCGATAAGCAGGGGAATGGGCCTACCTTGGTAGTATCGTGCATATTTTTATGGAAAAATGGTTGTAGAACGCAATCCATTTATCCAAATCGCGCACGGGGCATACCATTATAAAGGTAATTCAAAGACCTTTAAGAATCCTTTGGACCGCTCCCAGGTCAAGGAGTTGACTTTGGGTTATGTGGCTCGAAAGTGCATGTCGGTCCTTTGGATAAGAGATTATCGGACGAAAACGGATCGGTCGTCTGCATGGTAGGTCAGAATCGCGGACGGGGCAGATAGGTTAGGAGATGTACTTCGACATTCCAAAGAGTTTCGCTCAGTTTAAAAAGTTAACCTTGGTTAACTGGGGGCCATAAGAACCTTATGACCTCTCATAGTAAAATAAATCATTCGTCCGTATCGTAAGTCAAAATCGTGCACGACACAGACCGTCAGAAAGGGTATGATTCGGCACGAATATTGTATTTTTCACCCCCTATACTTATGCATTTTAGCCCCCTTAGGTATCTTAATTCCTATAGTTATGCTAATTAACTAGACAACCACCGCTTTATATGGTTACATGCTATATGAGGTATAATTGAACTTTTATAGGTATTAAAGTGCTTAGTGTGAGTTTGGTCGCTTTCTGAAAAAGTTTCATTAAAGATTGCAGTTTTGGGGGCATTTTAGTAATTTGAGCATTTGGATTTTAATCCCTATCTCTTCACCGAAGTTGAATCCCTTTGATTTCTCTTCGTATGGACGTCGACGGTGCATGATTTCAATGTATAATGAGGGAGTTATGCCATTTTTAGATGGTTTTATCTTCAAAATCACACTCAATCTCACATTAAAGGGCATTTTAGTCATTTCATAATTTAGTTTTTGGCCTAATATCTCTTGTATATTGTATCCATCTGATTTATCTCCGCGTAGCCTCCGACCGTGCCTAATTCTGAGTTATAACGAAGAAGTTACGATATTTTTCGTAAAGTTGGACAAAGCTCAGAATTCATGACTGTCAGGTACGAATCGATTCACACCTATGCGAATCGATTCAGGTGAAAGTCCACAAATTTCATTTTATAAGTTGGTTTTTGGTTAGGTATATATATATATATATATGTAAACATTCTATTAAGTTGGGACTTCATTTTTTTACACTTCTAGGGTTAGAACTTTGGGGATTTTATGGAGCTTTCCCCTCTCCTGCCTTGGTTTGGGGTTGTGCCCATTTTTTTTATGAAAGTTTACTATTCATCATCTTCCTTATTGTTTTAGGTTATTGTTTATGCTTATTTCCATTGATGTCTTTCATTTTCTTGCCTAGATAATTAGTTTTAGTTTCTTCATTTATTGTTTCCATTAGTTTAATTTTTGTTTAAATAGTTTAATTCATGTCTAGTCTGTATACGGGTTGGGGTTGCATTTCCGCCATTGTTGGGCGTCAAGCTTCGAAAGTTATTTTTTTGGGAAAATTGCATTTAATTGAAACCTCACGTATTAAAGTCGGATTATTATGCATTAAACTTTCTTTGTCATGCAACATTAGTGTTTATAGCGATAATCCGAATTTAAGACGCGTGTGATCATTTTTTATTTAATATTCTATCACTCATTTTTGGGTTAAAATCCCTTCATGTGTGATGTTTATGCTTAACTAAAAAATTTTTGTTAAATGTTTTTGAACCGAAATTCTAATTTCGTGTGTTTAGCCCATGGCGGGGATGCAATCCCGACTATCGTTTTAATTAGTTGCAATTTAGTTTTAACTTCTTATTTTTTCCTTTTTACCATTTCCAACCTATCATATTTTACACTTTTATTCTTGAAGTTTTAAAGTAATTAAAATCTAAATTCAATCACTCCCTGTGGATTTCTTACGATACACGACTTACCGCTGTGCTTGCTTGTCAAGTGTAGTTGTAGTTTAGGTTTTTTGCATTGAATCGCCGAACTGATAACAATGATTTGCGTATTACACGACGCACGATTTGCGCCTCATCAGGGTATTCAGTGCCCTTCAGAGATTCATTTAGTCTTGTTCGAGCTGAAGAGTTGACCTTGGTCAAACAGAGCCCGGGATCGTCCGGTGGCCTCCGAATCAGTTTTCGGAGGGAAATGGGGTTATGCCATTTTACGCATGGGGTGGACCGTTGAAAATGGGTTTTTATGCCCTTCGAATATTCAAAGAGCTTTCGTTCTGACGATGACGTTGATTGGGGTCAAGTCGAGGCCTGGGAGTGCTCGGTGGCTTCCAGATTGATTTTTGGTAATAAATGGTTTGTTCATCCAAACCGTTATGTCAATTCGCGCACGGGACGGACTACTGGAAATGAAATTTAGGGCCCTTTGAAGATTCACAGAGGTTTCACTCTGACGATAGAGTTGACCGGAGTCAAACGGGACTCGATGTAACACCCCGTGTTTTATTAATTAATGATTTTAATTAATTTGGAGAAAAATAAAATATTTGGATTTAATTATTTTTAACAATCAAATATGCTGGTTTTAATATTTGAAGAGTAGAATTTCAAGCGGAATTAAAATGGATTTTTAATTGAATTTTTATTATATAGAAGACTCCTCGAAACATAAAACTCTCTAAGAGTCCTCAAAACATAAAACTCTCTAAGAGTTCTCAAAACATAAAACTCTCTACAAAAAAATATATATAAAAATATTCGACCGTTCGATCGAGCTAAATTTTTTTGTACAACTTCCTCTCATCTTTAGCTACTATGCCTCTAAATTTCAATCAATTCCAACGATCCGATCGTCCGGAATATTTTTTTTAGTGTTTGTATCTGATTATAATTCTTTTCTTAATCAAACTCTTAATCCTTTATATATCACAACAAATTCGTGGCTTGGTTTTTGAAATCACTTTTTCATGAACTTTTCAACCAGAAGACCTCTCTAAAATTATTACCTTTCATCTACAAACTTTAGCCCCAAACTTAATCAAGTGTTTCACTCAATATTTGAAGGCATAATTGGTGTTTTCTCAAGATTGTTCAAGAACGACTCTTTGCAAATTTTTCGAGAGGAATCCAACTGTCAACCCAGATTTTCTTCATCTAAATCACAAGCATGAATACTCTACTCCTTTCCTTTGGTATTATACGTTTTAAGTGTTACTTAAACCTTTAATCATGTTTTTCTTAAAAGAGATTAGTGACTTAATTAGGAATAGTGATAACTAACACTACACCAAAATTGGTGATTTGTGAGTGCTATTAGCAGTCACAAATGACCTTTATAATTACTATTTACCGTCATAATTTAGGGGGTGACAAAAGAAATATTATAACTCCTAACAGCAGTCACAAATTTTTATAATCCCTATGGGGTTATGACTGGTGACCCCAATTTGTAACTGCTATTTGTAAGTGCTATCAACAGTTACGAATATAATATTTGTAACTGCTTTTAGCAATTACGGATCTAATATTTATAATCGCTGTCAGCAGTTACGAATCTTATATTTGTAACTCCTATTAGCGGTTACGAATCAAATATTTGTAATTGCTCACAGCGGTTACAAAATTGGCAGTGGTGAGAAATTTGTGACTGGTATTAGCAATTACAAAAGTTGAATTTGTTGAATGTGGTAAGAGTTGTTACAAATATCTTTATATTTTCACAAAATGATGAAATGATGAGAGTAAAATAAATATCATGACCATGTAACAAGTCGAAAAAATTTAACAACATTTCATTTATATTTCTGACATTCCAAATATTCGGTACACATTGAACATATAATAAAAAACCAAACAACCTCTTCTTGGGAGCCAAGTACAAAAGAAACATAGAATAAAAAATAAACTAAAAGAAATTACACAACACTTCGATGACATGAAATGTCAAACATGTAACAAATCATTCTAAACCTAGACCAGAGGTCACCACCCAGTGGATACGCTTCGTGAAGTCCAAATATATCAACCGGGGTGGGGGGTGGGGGTTATGCGGTGACATCCTCCCTCGTGTATTAGGAGTATGACTGTTGAGCAAGTTTAATGGACTCAAATTTATTATATGCAGCGCCTTGATATCCATTGACTTATGCTTGTGTTTCTATCAATGAAGTGTAAACACCTAGATTTAGGCCTTTGAATACTATATATGTCAGATATGCCATGTGTATACCTGCAAGCAATAAAATATAATTTGAGGATAAATGGTGGGTAAATAATTAATAGAAGATTGAGAAATGGTATATAGATTTAACCATAATCATAAGCATTAGCATCAATGTGGAGTAAAAAAGTCCACCATTCATTTGTCGAGTGTAGGTGAAATAGTGGGTGTTTTGCTAAGTGGCGGGTTGTTAGCATCAAATGGATAAGTAATCCACTAAAGGATAATCAACATTGAAATAGGCTTGCTCAATAGCATGAATAACAACTTCCATTTCTGTATAGAAAGCCACTTGATAGTGTTATGCATATGCCTAGGAATGTATTTGGATAACAACTTTCTCTAAGAAAGAATAAAGGATTTATAGGTTAGTTGGACTATTTTCAAAGATGCAAAGATTTCTAGATCTCCAGATGATATCAAAGACGAGATGAGGTGTAGCAATCCAGGTGTTATAAATATGTGGACTGTAGTTGACATAACATATATAATTCCACAAAAGGTCAACAGTGGGGACCTCAGGCATAATCTGATTGAAATTAGAAAAATGACAATTAAATAAACTTGTTGCATAGGGGCATTCTAAGAAAAGATGAGATATAGATTCAATTCCATTGTCACAAATCTCGCAAATAGGATTAACATTTATACCAATTCTGGATATACCATTTTCAATTATGCCACAAATAATGCATTCCAAATCAGTGCATTCCTGTAAAAATTTTAACACGGAAATGGAATTAACAATAAATACACACATATTATCTTGTTCTTTTAAAGTTAAGTGCTACAGATTTGTTAATATGTTTGAAAAATAAAATTTCACTTAATAAACCATTTATCAATGTATATATCTGTATGGAAGTTCAAAGAGCCTTCTGTTGAATTTTTAGTCTATAAAACTCCAGTTACAACTTATATTTAAACTTGTCAGTCATATTTTATAAGCTACTTAATACAAATTATTCTTCACATTTTGTGATTCATAACCGATAGAATTTTGAGATGGTTTAATATACGTCTGGTAGCATCCACTTATTAGTGTTGGTTAAAAAGTTCCTTCAATAGACATTTATAGAAACAAGAGAAAGAGATGAGTTTTTTGTTGGATGATCTCAGGTTTTTGTTTAACAGATACAAAAATAGATTAAATAAGAATTGACAGCAAATACAAAAGCAAGAATTCAACAGATATAGATTAACATTTGTAAGGCCCAAAGGGGAATTCAACAGATACATACTTGTAGGTGCTATTACAGTCTCAGTTCTAATGTGGAAGTTGTAGATCCAAAGGAACACTAGTAGATTTGAAAACAGTTATGCCTAGTCTTTTCTATTGGATGTTGTGGCCATTTTGTTTGCTGTGATTTATTATATTTATTTCGTTGTGGCCATTTAGATTGTTTGTAGAACATACAACTTTTAGTAGGGGTTTATTTTGGTTGAAACAGTTATGTTGAATGTTGTGATATAAAGGAACATATACATAACTATTTTAATGACCAAAACAAAGAACTTGCACTCAAAATTTCTAAATTTGCAGAAGAAACAAAATTTTAGAGATCTTTATACTGCTTTGAGATAAATTTAGCGCCAAAAGAAAAGAAGAGAGGAAGAACTATTAATTTGCATTTGTATAATTTAATAACCTTATGACCATTGGTAGAAGAGTCTCTTCGAATAGGTTTTCTTATTTTTTCCCAAATCTTGTAATAGAAATTGCCCTTAAAATATCTTGCTCGCTTGTTCTTCTAATTGGAATTGTTCCTTCGTGACACGATTCTCCTGATAAGCTCCACATCTAATAGTCTTCTGACCCTTTTGTTTTGTGTCCTTTTGGTCTCTCTGGTGGATCCTATAAAATTCAAAAATGATATTCAACACTTTGATTACATTAAAAAAAATCCATGTTAAATGTTCCAACCAAGACATCCTCATCAATCGTTACGGTGCTCGAGATTGAACTTAGGACATTGGAAGGTGGTCTCACAAGGAGGTTAATGTTCTCAAACTAAAAAATAGCGAAACTTAAGATAACCACATTGGTTAATAGTGAGAGCGAGGCTGAGTTAACATAACAATTTTTATTGAAATTTATGAATTTAAAACTAGTATTCTTACTTTTGAGAGACAATACATTGCTTAATAGCAATTCAGAATTTGACATATTTGACATTAAAATGAGAAAGCATCAAGTATCCTCTTTTTCTTAATGCTAGTGGGATATTGGACAGTTACAAAAATGGTAAGTAATATTGGTCTCATTCTCATTCATTATCATATTTGTGGTCCTACTATACGACACATTAATATCTAACCTTGTTCCATCTTCAACATTTGAAGCAAAACTCATTCCAAGTATCCACAGTACCAGGCAAACACCAATGAACACAATCAACCATAGTGAATATGGTGAATATTATTTTTAGCAAAAAATCATCTATGAATGTATCCCCTCCTACTGCACTAATTTTTTTAAAATGGGACATGAAAGTTCCAAGTGTATTTTGAACAAGTCAAACACTATAAACTTTGCTAATAGAAAGAAGGAGAAAAGACCTCAAGTCACTGTTACTGCTCAAGTCAAGAATCCACAACCTCTAACCGGAGATGTTCAAGATAATTCAAAAACAAAATCAATTTAAATTCTTAAAGAAACAACCACCTTCAAGATTCAGGCTTTGTTTCAGTCTTCAATTAACCCTCTCAAGAACCTAATACAGCCTCCCCTCTCAACCATCTTCAAAGTTCGCCTCCTAAGATTCAATCTATTCAAACACAATCTACATAACCAATCCCCATTCATCCAAAAAATAGACTTTTATCAAAGATACAAGACTTTATTCATAACAGTCTTGCAATGTCAAACTCAGAAATAGATGTAGAAGACAATCCACCAATGATAGCGAAACTCATGATGTTCAGTAAAATGAGCCATAGTGACATTCTCACTTGGCGAATCAACAAGATATATAATAGTTATATAAGTTATACAACATTCAAAAGTATGTTATGCACCCTACTATATACAAAACAACCTATTATATACCATTACTAATTTAGATATACCAATTGGGCAGGTATGCCCCGAGTGACAAAATGATGAATGTGATGTACCAAAAAACAATCAATTCACACATGACTATTTGTATTTTCTTTCACAAACTAGTTGTCTTATTTAATCTATGGCATATATATGAATATACAATCATTTATAAAGGACATAAACATATGTTCACGTTGTGCATAGATGCAACAAAGGTATATAATTACAAAGATATGAAGTTGAGTAAAACTAAACATATTCATTTATCCATAAATTTGTGTCTTTTACTTATGGAAATAATTTTCTGATTGTAGCATATGGACGTAGATAGTTGTAAGCAACATATATACCATATGGATGATTCTACTAAATGTCACTCAACAATTCCTTCCTACTCTAAGTTAGAACCAAAAAGTGCCCATCTTATACTTATAATTCAAGAGGTCCATCTTCCATATGACTAATTTCGATCACATAATTTCTAGCATAAAAAAATAATTTTCATAGGAGCTAGAATAAGTTAATGTTGACTACCATAAAGAAAGGAAATAGTTTACCAAGAAATTTGTCTGAAAATTTTAAGAATTCATACATCGTGAGATGCTTCACCATAATACAGACCAATTAAGAAACAAAATAGAAATAAGGTGTTTAATTCCTTTGCTAGAAACAAAACTCTCGTGTCACGACTATGGTCATTCAGTAACAATACAACAATACCATAAAATAAAAAAACAGACACCAAAAAACCTACACCCGCAACAGTAGAACAAGAAGAATGAAGTGCGTGATATATCGTATTATAATTCTTTGTATAACTTATACAATTCACCAAAAATCATCTTAAGATGACTATAAACATATAAATACATACCTGAGGAAGGAAGCTTCTTTGAAAGCCACTATTTGTATTAATAGACAATTTCACTAGTTCCTTAAGTCATTCCCATATCACATACACAAATCAATAAGTATGAATCTAAACATCCAATAGCATGAAGTGACAATGACCAAGAAACACAGTAAATTAGAAAAACCAAAAAGATACTAATGAAAACTTTTAATAACCTAGCAGCAATAGAACTGAAATACCAGCATTACCATGTATAGAAAACACTTAGGTCTGAATTACCAGCATTACCATGTATACATAAGTAGTCAAATCTGCAAACGTATTAGTTCTGAATTATTAATGATATTCCAAAACAGAACATAAGATATAGATAGCACTTGTGCCTCAAGTCATTCTCATATCACATACACGAATCGAAAAGTATAAATCTAAACATCTAATAGCATGAAGTGATAATGACCAAGATAAACATCCAAGCTACATAGCGTTTTTACACTGCAAAATGCAATAGCGCGCTATTACAATTTAAAACATTAGTGGCCTAGTATATAGTCATTTATAAATATCCATGAAACTCTCCTTTTACATTTAATATGATGAGATGATTATAAATACCCATGTACCTCTCCTTTTATTTTCGACAAATATTATGATGATTGAATGAGAATTGGAGAGAAAAATGCGAGTTTACTTTTAGTCGATGTTGTGTAGTATATATTATATGTTTTTGACTCTTAATATAAGTAACATTTAACTAGGCTCCACTTTGTCCTCGCGGATAATACGTTCACTGCAAGGTCATTTGTTGGTTTATTTTAATCAATTGCGGAGTTTGAAATAATACCAGAAACAGATGGGATTGGCTCACCCTCTTCTTCCTGCTCATCGTGCTCAATGCATTCACTAGGTCTTGTAGTTGTGTCCGGTGGTTCCTCCCCATATATATCAAATTCTCTTTCCATTTTTCTCTGCAGACGAAGTTACAGGGTAGGATACATGATTAATACATATCAACTATAACATATTTAGGATGACAATGATGCGAGCAACCTCAACTACAATAGAGTAAATTTGAATTGTAGCTGCGGATTTTCTACAATGATACCCAGGATAGTGAAACAAATCAAATCACAAATAAGAATAAGGAGTAAATTACTCAAACAGTCCCTCAACTGTAATCATAGTTTTAAAATGGTCCCTAAACTAAATCGTCTCAATTTAATCCTTTAACTATCAATTTTAATTCAATGTAGCCATTTTGTCCGAATAAATTTTTTAATAGAACATAGGGTTGGTAACTATAGTAATAAACATCATAATATTACAATTGGTCACACATTCAAATATTTGCATCCACTAGTAAATTAGTTTATTTGAAAACTACATCCTCCAATAGTTTAACATTTTTCTGGAGTAAATAAAAAGTAAGTGAAGGAACTAGAACCCCATAATCAAGTTTTCTTGTCAAAGTATATACAAACTTTCATTTCAATAAATCATATTTGGATTTCAACTAATGTTATCATAAAATTAATTCACTCATCCAAAACCCACATTTACGCTATTCCTACATGCAATATGCATATTTTGTTTTCAAAACTTAGAATGATAACATTGTAACTAATTGGCACTTTCACATAAAATCCAGGTATCATTATTACAATTTACAATGATAAGAATAAGTTCCATTAAGTATTTGCATACCAGCATCCAACCTGATAACTATATTGAACCACTACTGATCAAAATATCAAACATTAACTGCATATATATAACATATAGAAATTGCACAAGGTGGAAGGCCAATCTCCAAGCGACTTATCAAAATAGGTTTAAACCAACAATCTTTGTTGATTAAACTTACTATATAAAATATGTTTATATAAATCAGTAGATCGTTGAGCAACAAATAATATAAATCTTACTGTAAAACCAGGACAAAATCAAAGATAATAAAAATCAGTCCGCAAAATCAAAGATAATAAAAATCTAGTGTTAAAAATTGTTGTACAATAAACACAATTGTACCTTCGATCAAATCAACACATACAGAAGAAATTAAAAGAGTCCTTAAACAAATGCAATAAATATCCACAAATATCACAAATATAAAATGTTTCTTAGCCAAATTTTTAAATATAAACAAATCCTAATAAATTCTGAAACATTACGCATAAATATCAAGAAATTTATGCAATATAAAACTTGTCAACCCTAACTTAGTAAGGATTAACCTAATTCACCGAAAGCTCCATTGAGGGTTCATTTTTATGTTCACAGTTCACATAAATCGATCCATTTATCCACAACTAACCTAACGAAAGTTCCATTGAGCAATCTTCAATGTCCCGTTTGAATTTTTTTCCATGAATGCTTTTCAACGTTGTCTTCAATGCCCCGTTTGAATGCTTGAAAATGCATTTCAAAGGTTCGTATTCAACCTTACTCACCAAAACCTAAAGCTCAAACTAACAAATAAGAATAACAAATAGCAAAATGAAATGTTCACCAAAATCGAAATAAAAAAACTCACAAAAAATGAAAGATCGGGAACTCTTCACAGCGTAAGAGAAATGTTTCCTAATGTTAGGGCGGGAGTTCTTCACAGCGTAAGAGATAGAGTGAGGGGCGGGAGAGTTGTGAGAAATAGTGAGAAGAGAGAAGAGAAAGAAGAGGGAAATTAAAGTATGTCAAAATATGTGACCCCTCCTAGCGGTAAAAAATTAAACTAGACCAAAATTTGTGAGTGTCGAGAGCACCTACAGAGTTATAAATGTCAGTCGCAGTTATAAATTAAGTCTTACACCAAAATTTATGACTGCTACCAGCAGTCACAAATTTATGACTGTCGTTAGCAGTTATAAAATTAGTACTAGATCAAAAATTGCGACTCCTCATAGAAGTTATAAATTTGTGACTGCTCATAAGCGTCATAAGGTAGGCCTACTGATAAATTTGTGACTGCTTGTGATAGTTATAAATTTCTGACTGCTGATAGGAGTCACAAATTAATTAAATGGTAACATTTGTGACTCTCATTGACAGTGACAAACTAATTGACTCAAATTTTTTATTACCCTTCATTTTATCACTCCTAATGGGAGTTACAAATAATTTTGTGACTGGTCACGGGAGTGATAAGTTTGTCACCCCAATTAGCAGTCGCAAAAAGGCAGTTACAAAATTAGCATTTTGGTGTAGTGTAATTCTGGACTATTTTTATAAAATCTTTTAATATGAATAATATTCATAACCCTTGGGTACATAGTATTGATGAGTAGATTTTGGATTTTAATGTTGTACGTGGCATGTAGAAAAACCCTAGTTTTGAATTAAATGATTTTGGGGGCGTATAACTCATAGGAATTGTGTAGAGACTTTGGAATTTGAAATTTTGTTATATAAATGATGAATCCACATGTTAATCAAATTGAAAAATTAATGGGATAAATTGCGTGACCATGACGATGTAATTATTAAATTTAGTTTTAATTAAATTGAACTATCCTTCGTAGATTTACATGTGTGATTATTTATGTGAGATTGCGCAACTTTGGTATTTTTAATTGCTATCGTGATGAATGGTTGTTGGGTATTTTATGCTCTCCCTATATTTTAGGATGCCCTCTAGGTATGGGACTAATGGATAGGCCTTTAGATGATTTACGCCTTATAGGTATGGGACTAGTGAGGGTAGATTATTGCGATGTTATCATATCGGGGGGTGGGCTGATTTTTGGTATTTTATCATCGTTACGCTAGTTTAGGTATGGGACTAGGTAGAGATTTATGTTAGAAATTCATCATATACATAAGGTAGACGTATTGATGATTTGGGAACCCTTAGGTATGGGACTAAGGGGTATTTTTGAGGATCTCACATTGATTAAAAGGGTAGGGTAATTTGTTAACTGTAATTGAGAAATTGAGAATTAATGCCTAAGATAATAAGATGGGTATTAAAATATATTGGCGGTATAATCAGTGAGGACCGACAGTTTAAACTGGCCAGCCGGCGTTTTATTTCGTTTCGTGTGTGGAACCTCGTCAATCAGCAGGGGTCGATAGTTTAAATGGATCAACTAGCGTTTTGACGAGGGGATGTTTATTTTGGTAGAGAAATCACCCGTGGCGGGAGGACCGCTATAATGCATTTTGGTGGGAGTACCACTCGAGGTGGGAGGACCGCTATACCTAATAATTATTTAAGTAAGAACATTAAGCGGGAGAAACCGCAGTGATAAAATAAATTGAGAAAATGATAATTTGGGTTAATTTAATGAAATTAACACTTTGGGACTGGGGAATATTTAAAATGATATTGGTGTGATTTTTATAAGAATCTTCGGGGGGTGGTTAGTAATTTATTCTTTCTCGCGTTTAATTATCTCGTATTAATTAAAATGATCTATTGTGATATTTGTTGCGTATAATGCTATTGTTTGGGTTCATGGACCCTATGTGAGGGGAGTAGTGTGTATTCATGCTCGGGGGTCTGACCTTGTACGTTGACTAACATTTTTCAGGCATTAATGCTGGAGTTTGAACAGGATTTTGGGAGATTATCTTGGAAATGCAAATGGAGTTATTTTAGTTATGCTTAGTAGTGTAGATCAGTTCTCCATTCCTTCGCATTTATACTGAGACTTAGTTTATGGTTTTTCGATTCCACGGTTGTAGGATTTTATTAAGATATTCTTAGTTAGATTTTATTCAGTTTTATATTATTGGAGATTGTGTTATTATTGAAGTTTGGCATGGTGACGAATCTTTTTTTTTTTATAGTTAGTTATTATCATTTGAAATTGATTAAAATCTTTATCTTGTGGATTTGTTTTATAATGTATCATATTTTTCAAATGTTGAGAATGATATTTATTTACTCGCACCCGACTTAGTTTTGGCGGCGGCCGACGCGAGAATTAAGTGGGGTGTGACCGATGGTATCAGAGCATGGTCTTAGGTCTCGTAGTTTATGAGTCCGTTTAGCTTTCGCGTTATCGATCTTTGATTCCCTTTGTTGATTCGTACTCTCTAAGATAGTGGGTGGAGCATACGTGTTAGCAGTAGTTTTGTATATAAGTTGTGGATATTAGGATGTTTTAAACTTTGATCTTAGAAATGATAATCTTGATGAGGGGAGACTTAGAGATGATTTTTGGGAGATGAGAGTCATTTTGGAGATTACTAGTGCAAATGTTAGTTATTGTAAGTATTGATTTTGTCGATGTGAAGAAATTTGAGAACTTTAGTGTTTGGATGACTTTTAGAGATAGAATCGAGTGGTGATTCACGAGAGCGCGTGGTACGCTGTTATTTTCATAGTTATGTATATATATATAGGTGATATATATATATATATATATATATATTGTGTTTTCGATCGTGGGATTTCGTACGGGTAGGATTGGGTGTATGGGCGCTCAATCGTGGTAGCTATGGGTAGGCATATGTGAGCCTTATTTTATTTTAAGCGTATGCCCTTTGTCAAATTTCGAGGACGAAAATCTTTTGCTAGTGGGGAAGTATGTAACACGCCGTGTTTTATTAATTAATGATTTTAATTCATTTGGAGAAAAATAAAATTTTGGGTTTAATTATTTTTAACAATTAAATATGTTAGTTTTAATATTTGAAGAGTAGAATTTCAATCAGAATTAAAATCGGAATTAAAATGGAGTTTTAATTGAATTTTTATTATATAGAAGAGTCCTCAAAACATAAAATTCTCTAAGAGTCCTCAAAACACAAAACTCTCTACAAAAAAAAATATATAAAAATATTCAGCCGTCCGATCGAGCTAAATTTTTTTATGCAGCTTCCTCTCCTCTTCAGCTACTACACTCCTGAATTTCAGCTAATTCCAAAGGTCCGATCATCTGAATTTTTTTAGTGTTTGTATATCATTAGAACTCTTTTCTTAATCAAACTCTTAATCCTTTATGTATCACAACAAATTCGTGGCTTAGCTTTTGAAATCACTTTTTCATAAACTTTTCAACCATAAGACCTCTCCAAAATTATTCCCTTTCATCTACAAACTTTATCCCCAAATTTAATCAAGTGTTTGACTCAATATTTGAAGGCTTAATTGGTGTTTTCTCAAGATTGTTCAAGAACGACTCTTTACATATTTCGAGAGGAATCCAACCATCAACTCAGATTTTCTTCATCTAAATCACATGCATGAATAATCTATTCTTTTCCTTTGGTATTATACGTTTTAAGTGTTACCTAAACCTTTAATCATATTTTTCTTAAAAGAGATTAGTGACTTAATTAAGAATAGTGATAACTAATTCTGGACTATTTTTATAAAATCTTTTAATATGAATAATAATCATAACCCTTGGGTACGTAGGATTGATGAGTGAATTTTTAGTTTTAATGGTGTAGGTGGCCTGTAGAAAAACCCTAGTTTTGAATTAAATGATTTCGGGGGCGTATAACTCATAGGAATTGTGTAGAGACTTTAGAATTTGAAATTTTGTTATATAAAATGATGACAACTGGAACTCCAAGACATAACACAAGAGCGTGATGAACTGTCAAACATGATCAAGTCATGATAATGCAAGGTCCAAATGCGATGGGGGATCTTAACACTTCAATGAATCATAACATTCCTACAAATATATGTATATACCAAAACACAAAGGGGAATAAAAAGAGCATCGAAATCATAAAATATTAAGCAGATATATGGAGACTTAAGCATCATTGTGGTTTATAATGTTCCACTTATCATTTGGTTAAGGATCAGCACATAGGAAAAAAAGAGTAGAGCATCACAAAAGAGTTAGAGATGACTCTCAATCATATGCTTAAGCATCATTTTAGCACATAAGGTGCTAATTATCACGTTGATGTAAAAACCAATGACGTGTCGAAGATTAATTGAAGACGTTGCACCAAAGCATCAATGAATTAATTATGCTGAAGTTTAATTGTTGCAAATTTCTCGCCTTCAAAGTTTAATTGCATTCCGAGATCACTCAGGTATGAATTCATAATGTTAATGAAACTCGAAATTTAATTTTATAAAATATAAGGATGTTATTTTTTAAAGAAAATATTTTTAAAATGGTTTATAAGTGTTTTACTGTAATACCCCGTAATTTTATTGATTATTATTTTAGGGATTAATTAAATTAAATGAGAATTAATTGGGAATTAATCCGGATATAAATACTAGCGAGATGTGAGTTGGTATTTGATTATGATGTTAAAATTGAATATTTCTGAGTATGTATGGTAATACATGAGTATTGAAAATATTTAAATTATCACGAGACAGAAATACGACAATTTGGGAAATTTAGCTGGGACGCGCGTGTCAGTCGCATCAGGAATGAAATTATTTAAATTAAAAAGTGAATTATATTTTTATCAACTGAATGGTCATTTTGAGTGCGCCAACGTGTCCGGAAGGGTCGAAATAGTCAGAAAACACTAGCCGGGGGTTTAGTTTGGGTCCTGAGAAACTTTTAGGCCAAATCGACAACCTAGAAGGGCTTTTTGGTAATTTTAAAAATTAGGGAATTAAAACCCACGAATTTTTGAGGTAAATTAAAGATTATTAAAAGACCATTATGTCCATTATCAGCCAAAAAGGGAGTTAGTGGGCTACGGGAGTGTAAGGGAGAGTTTGAAGAGGTTCCAAAAGAAACCTCCAACCACCATCATCATCCTTGGGAGAATTCTGTAGAGAAAGGGGAGAAATCAACCTTCTTTCACCAACATCAATTCAGAAGAACAAATCTAAGGCAAGTGTTTTGATGTCATTATTTGCATTGAATATTTCCTCCATGTGTAGCGTAGAAAACTGTTTATGTCTTGGAAATTTTGATGAAAAATACCCAATGGAATTATTGTGAAACTTGTGGTTTTGGGTAGGAATTTGCATATAGAACAATAATGGACGAATTCAATGTACAAAAAATAACTTTTGATGATCTGAAAACGGATTTATAAGGAGTCTTTTTATGAAATTAAATTCTGGGTTCAAGTTCTTAGGGTTTGGAACAAGAATTGGGGATTTATGATTTTGGCATGTTAATTTGTAAGATTAGACCCCAAAAGTATGTTAAGGAATGATCTAGGGTGACTAAAATTAGTTGACAAACATTAAAACATAATTTGGATAGTCTTAGGGTGGATTTAGAAAAGATAAAAAGGAAGAAAAACGGATTTTGGGATTTCTGGGTGTAGTGTGCCATATCGTTAGAAGACCTGCACAGGTCGTTCGAACGACCGCGTTCGAATGAGCTTCTAACGAGATGACAGTGTCCCTTCTAACGAGTTGGTAGTTCATTCGAAGCCTTTTGTTCGAATGACCTCGTTCGAACGAGACTTCTAACGAGTTGACAAAATGGATTTTTGGCCTGATTTTATTTCAAATGTCCCGTAGACTTATTTAAATGGAGAAATAATCTTCCCTTATTGACTAGTGGGTATATTTGTGAGATTGGAGTACGTTGAGGAGCAAAACTTAGGATCTTGTAGTAAACCGGATGACCTTTATGGATTAGGAAACGAGTACCTAATTACGACGTGAGAAGAGTTGACAACTTTAATGTATATAAATCGAGAACTTATAAACGTATAACACTAAATTATGGTATAAGAATGAGAAGTATACCTCTATTAATACTGTGAGATATCTAAGATGTGCGAATGCTTAGTATATGTGGTTATCTGTGTATAACATACCTACCATACCTGCTATCATGGGAGGTCGGAGTTCGATCAGGGCCATCTAATCTTTGTGTGCCTACGGGGGGATTTAGATTGGTACCTCGAGGGCATAGGTCAGAGAAGGACTTATTGAGAAGTTAATAAGTCTGCTGATCATGGGAGCATAGGTATGTGCGTGACCCATGTGATGTGAACTATGTTCTCCTCCGTTATGTGTGATTGTTGTTATTTAAGAACGATTCCTGAGTGATTCGGAATGCGTGGTCCTTATGTACGTGATGTACCGGGATTGGATAGCTAAGTATGTGTGCACCGCAGCATAGCCTCGGGGTGCTAGTATTGTATATTGATGATGAGAATAATATACTGTTAATTGAAATGAACTGTCATGTATAAATGTGAGTATAAATAATAGCAACGTTTTGTAAAAATAAAATGGAAGATCTCTAGTTATTAGTATTACTAATATGGGAAACTGTGAAGAAAAGTAAAACTCTCTGTTTAAATGAAGATGCCGGAATTAAATCGTGAATCGTATAGTAATGTTATATTTTGTATTAGACTAGTTAGATATGGGAATAACTAGAATGGGTACGGGTACGATAGGAGTGCACAATTAGTTGAGAGGTGAGGAACTCATGTGAGTGCACACACTATCATGTACTTTATATTCACTATTTAATGATATTAAACACTTGCTATTTTTAAATTGTTTTCACAATCGGGATCTGACCCATTTGCTTTCAAATCTATTTTTGTAAAACATTTTAGGTGCCCAGCCACAAGGACACCAAGCATAGGAGTTCCATTCCGGTGACGTACTCTAGCTGCTGTGGAAGTTACAAGACCTTGATAGTAGACGCCTCCACTTTCGATCTTGACTCTATATTATCAGATTCTCTCATTTGTTGGGCATGTCGCCCCATTTCTTTTAGAGACACTTTATCTATTCAGTTATTTCAGATTTTGGGATGTAATTAATTTAGTGATGCAAACTTGGTATTTGTTTATTTCAGTATTCGGATTGTTGTGAGGAGTATCCCTCCAGATTCATTATTATTTTATGGTTATTCTATTGTGGCTATGTTGTGATGGTTATGTTAGCATTTCATAATTTACTTATTGCATGTTAATCGGATTTAATTAAAATTGACAACTCACTTTTTAAATATTAGGTGGCTAGTAATTGTTAAAACGTTTTCGACGGGGATGCTATGAACTGAACCAACTTGGCATTTTGTATTAATTTAATAAAGGAGTAGCTACACGGTATTTAATTAGTCGGGGTGTCACAGGTGGTATCAGAGCATCAGGTTCTAGTGTCCTTAGGATCCGTACGGCTTGTTATGTTTCCGCTGAGCTTTCTTTGATATAAAGCCCTATATTTTAGGACTGTTGTATTATTTTGTGTATGTTTCGCTCTTCAGCTATTTTGAGATGATAACTGTGACCTTATAAGACTTTACTCTCATTTCAGATGCCTCCACGACGGTCACAGCGAGTTCCTAGGGATGGTCAGCCCGAGGCACAGCCTGCACCAGTTCAGGGAACCATGAATGCCGCAGAGGTTGCAGCTATTGTAGCCCAAGCGGTAAATGCCGCCCTAGCAGTTGTACAGCAGGCACCACCCCAGGCGCCGGTAGTCGCGCCAGTTCAGGATCATGCATTCCCGTCTGCTTGGGAACGCGTTCGTGATGCTTTTCACAAAGCACACCCTCCGGAGTTTGCAGGTAGCTCCAACGCTGTTGTGTCCAGTCAGTGGAGAAAGGACATTCAAAGGCACTTAAGGATGTACGAGTGCACGAATGTTCAGAAGAAGATACTGGCTACTTTTAAGCTTGTAGGATCAGCGTTGTAGGGGTGGGAGTCCATTACCACCGCGGAGGAGAGGGACGCCTTTTCTATTCAGGAGTTTTGGGTGCGGTTCGATCGCAAATATTTTTCGTCAGCTGTTCACACTGAAATGAGGAGGAAGTTAATGAACCTCAAGCAGGAGGGAAAGACCGTGGCCAAGTATGAGGCCGAATTCAATAATCTCTTGAACATCATTGCCGATGAGATTCTAACCGAGGAGTAGAAGATTCAGAAGTTTATGAATGGATTGACTTGGAGGATCCGTCAGCACTTGTTGGGAAACCTCTCGTTGGCCACTTATTCTGATGTGGTTAATGCGGCACTACTTCTCTGCCAGGATCACCGCTTTCACATATCTGAGAGTAAGAGATCAGGAGAGTCCAGCCATCAGGGCAAGACAGGGGGAAATGGTGCCAGCGGGGCACAATGTGCTCAGGGTCAGCACAGGCAAAATGATCAGGGTTCCCAAAAGGGGGATCCTAAGAGATTCAGAACTGGGGGGTTCAGGAATGGTCAGGGAGGTTTTAGACACGGCCATCAGGGTCAGCAGGGCCAGAATGGTCAGCAACAACAGTTTCAACAGGGCCAGCATGGTCAGGGTAGGAATGGTAACGGCCATCAGGGCCGTGGGCAACAGGGACAACGAGGGGGAAACTTCCCGGGGAAGTGCTTTGTTTGTGGCAAGATTGGCCATAAATGCCAGGATTGCCATGATAAGGGCAGGGTCCCACATTAGCAGCAGCAGGGTGCTCGACACGAGCCACAGAGGCCTATGTTTCCCGCCGCCCTCCCAGCACCACCACAGATGGCAGCATTACCACCCATTCCAGCAGTCCCAGTCCAACAGGGACAACTTCAGTATGGGAGAGTGTATCAGCTCTAGCATGCCGCAGTCCCATAGGATCCACCTGCTATTGAGGGTATGTTCTCTATTCAGGGGACTATGGGGCGTATTTTATTTTATACGGGGGCCACACACTGTTTTATTGCCACGAGATTTTCACGTACTTTGGGGTTATTAGACACTGCAGAGAACACGAATACTTGTGTGGATTCACCGTTGAGTAGGAGTTCTGTGATTTCCCTTATTTGTAGAGGTGTGGGTATAGATATCGGGAGGTTTACTTTACCCGCCGATATGTTAGTATTAGAGATGACTGAGTATGATGAGATTGTTGGTATGGATTGTCTAGTTGCGTACCGTTCCATGATTGATTATTTCAGTAGGAGTATTATATTTGCCATTCCCGGGCAGGAGATATTTTTAGTGGCGATGCCTCACCCTGAGGGAGAATCGTCCACTCACTTGTACTATATAGAGGAGGAGACCTCTAAGGAAGTGGTGTTACCACTCGATTCGATTCCAGTTGTTAGGGAGTTTGCTGATGTATTTTAGGATATACCTGGACTACCTCCGAGTAGAGAGATAGATTTTGTGATCGATTTGACGTCGGGCACTCGGCCAATTGCCCGCGCACCTTACCGTATGGCTCCAACAGAGATGAGAGAGCTACGGGATCAGATAGAGAAGTTATTGGGTCAGGAGTTTATTCGAAGGAGTACTTCGCTGTGGGGTGACCCTGTGTTGTTCGTAAAGAAGAGGGATGGATCGTTGAGGTTGTGTGTAGATTACCGGGAGTTAAATAAAGTCACGATACGAAATAAGTATCCGTTGCCCCAAATTTATGACTTATTCGACAAGTTGAGAGGAGCTTTCATCTTCTCAAAGATTGACTTACGATCGGGATACCATCAGTTGCGTATCAGGGAACAGGACGTCTCAAAGACTACTTTCTTGACGAGATATGGTTCCTACGAATTTTGGGTTATGCCTTTTGGCTTGACCAACGCTCCAGCCGTGTTTATGAACTTGATGAATAGGGTGTTCAGAGAGTTCCTAGACCAGTTCGTCATCGTCTTTATTGATGACATCCTGGTTTACTCCCAGGCAGAAGAGGAGCACGCCGAGCATTTGAGACAAGTTTTGCAGACGTTGCGTCAGAACGAGATTTAATCAAAGTACGAGAAGTGTGGGTTTTGGCTGAAGGAGGTTCAGTTTTGGGGGCATATCATTTCAGACCGGGGGATATCTGGTGATTCGGGGAAGGTATCCGCGGTGAGGGAGTGGGGACAGCCCACGACACCGACTGAGATATGTAGTTTCTTGGGCCTAGAAGGATACTACAGGAGGTTTATTCGGGGTTTTTCAAAGATAGCGGGTCCTTTGACACATCTGACTCGCAAGGGTGTGCCATTCATCTGGAGCGATGCCTGTCAGTTGGCATTCGATGAGTTGAATGACAAGTTAACCTCAGCACCTGTGTTAGCATTGCCCAGACTGGGAGTTGAGTATCTAGTCTACACCGATGCGTTCTTACAAGGACTTGGAGTTGTGCTATAGCAGGAGAGTTAGGCCATAGCTTATGCTTCCCGTAAGCTTAAGCCTCACGAGAGGAATTACCCCACCCATGACTTGGAGTTAGCAGAAGTCGTATTCGCTCTTCGAATTTAGAGACACTATCTCCTGGGGGAGAAATTTCGGTTGTTCACAGACCACAAGTCTCTACAATACCTCTTCATGCAGAAGGAACTGAATATGCGTCAACGACGGAGGCTTGAGTTTGTGAAGGATTATCAGTTTGATATCCAATATCACCCAGGGAAGGCTAACGTGGTAGCAGACGCATTGAGCCGTAGGCCAGTAGATGAGGTGGCCGAGGTGTGGAAAGCTAAGTGGAAGGAGTTGGGACACCAGGATGCAGTGGCTCGATCATTCATGTCTGTGATGACTGTTACACCTCAGATTGTTACGAGAGTGATAAAGGCCCAAGAAAACGACTTGTTCTGTCAGGAGCAGATAGTTCGATTACTAGCAGAGGGAGTCGAGTCCTATACCGTTAGCTCAGATGGGGGATTACGCTTCAATGGGAGACTGGTCATTCCAGAAGGGGAAGACTCGCGACATGACGTAATGGCAGAGTCGCACGGCTCACTATTCGCGGTACACCTTGGTGGGGATAAGATGTACCAACACATGAGACGCCAGTATTGGTGGAGCGGGATGAAGAGAGATATCGCCGTGTTCGTTTCTAAATGCGCCACTTGTCAGCTAGTAAAGGTGGATCATAAAAAATTGACAGGACTTCTACAGCCATTAGAGGTTCCAACGTGGATATGGGAGAGCATATCCATGGACTTTATCACTTGGTTACCTACGTCACAGAGGGGTCACGACTCCATATGGGTGGTTGTGGATAGTTTAACCAAAGTTGCTCATTTTCTACCCGTAAGGACAGACTACACTATGGGACAGTATGCCCAGATTTTCACTGCGAAGATAGTGAGACTTCACGGGGTGCCTCTAAATATTGTGTCTGACCGAGACAAGATATTTGTTTCACGATTTTAGGAGAGTTTCCAGGAGGCCATGGCTACGGAGTTACGGTTAAGTACGGCTTATCACCCGCAGACTGATGAGCAAACAGATCGAACAAATAAGATGTTGGAGGACATGTTGCGTATGTGCATCCTAGACTTTGGAGGTGGTTGGGAGCAGTACCTTCCACTGGTGGAGTTTGCTTATAATAACTCCTACCAGTTCACCATTGGCATGGCTCCATTCGAGGCGTTGTATGGTAGACCTTATCGTTCCCCATCATGTTGGTTAGAGGTGGGGGATAGCAAACTCCTTGGGCCGGAAGTGATTCAGGACACTTCGGCAAGGATAGAGATGATACGGAGTCGTATTCGGGTAGCTCAGGACCGGCAGAAGAGCTATGCTAATGCCAAGAGGTTCTTTAGAGAATTCAAGGTGGGGGACCAGGTGTTACTCAGAGTATCTCCTATGAAGGGGATTATGCGTTTTGGGAAGAAGGGGAAATTGGCCCCAAGATATGTGGGGCCATTTCCTATCATCGAGCGTATTGGGCCAGTTGCGTATAGACTCGGGTTACCGGAGCACTTGCATAGGATCCATGATGTGTTCCATATTTACTCACTAAGGAAATATCTTAGGGATGATTTGGCCCATACCCACATTGCTATAGAGGACATCGATCTTCAGCCCGATAGTTCCTACGAGGAGGGGCCGATTGCTATTCTGGACCACAGTGAGAGGAAACTGAGGTCGAAGATAGTACCGTTAGTACGTGTTTAGTGGCGGCATCATAATGCCGAGGAGTCCACATGGGAGCGCGAGGATGAGATGCGCGAGCGTTATTCAGAGCTATTTTTATCAGGTATTCTTTAGTTCCGAATTTCGGGACAAAATTCTGCTATTAGGGGGGAAGTATGTAATACCCCGTAATTTTATTGATTATTATTTATGGGATTAATAAAATTAAATGAGAATTAATTGGGAATTAATTCGGATATAAATACTAGCGAGATGTGAGTTGGTATTTGATTATGATGTTAAAATTGAATATTTCTGAGTATGTATGGTAATACATGAGTATTGAAAATATTTAAATTGTCACGAGACAAAAATACGACAATTTGGGAAATTTAGTTGGGACAAGCATGTTAGTCGCGTCAGGAATGAAATTATTTAAATTAAAAAGTGAATTATATTTTTATCAACTGAATGGTCATTTTGAGTGCGCCAACGTGTCCGGAAGGGTCGAAATAGTCAGAAAACAGTAGCCAGAGGTTTAGTTTGGGTCCCGAGAAGCTTTTAGGCCAAATCGACAACCTAGAAGGGCTTTTTTGTAATTTTAAAAATTAGGGAATTAAAACCCACGAATTTTTGAGGTAAATTAAAGATTATTAAAAGACCATTACGTCCATTATCAGCCAAAAAGGGAGTTAGTGGGCTACGGGAGTGTAAGGGAGAGTTTGAAGAGGTTCCAAAAGAAACCTCCAACCACCATCATCATCCTTGGGAGAATTCTGTAGAGAAAGGGGAGAAATCAGCCTTCTTTCACCAACATCAATTTAGAAGAACAAATCTAAGGCAAGTGTTTTGATGTCATTATTTGCATTGAATATTTCCTCCATGTGTAGTGTAGAAAACTGTTTATGTCTTGGAAATTTTGATGAAAAATACCCAATGGAATTATTGTGAAACTTGTGGTTTTGGGTAGGAATTTGCATATAGAACAATAATGGACGAATTCAATGTACAAAAAATAACTTTTGATGATCTGAAAACGGATTTATAAGGAGTCTTTTTATGAAATTAAATTATGGGTTCAAGTTCTTAGGGTTTGGAACAAGAATTGGGGATTTATGATTTTGGCATGTTAATTTGTAAGATTAGACCCCAAAAGTATGTTAAGGAATGATCTAGGGTGACTAAAATTAGTTGACAAACATTAAAACATAATTTGGATAGTCTTAGGGTGGATTTAGAAAAGATAAAAAGGAAGAAAAACGGATTTTGGGATTTCTGGGTGTAGTGTGCCATATCGTTAGAAGACTTGCACAGGTTGTTCGAACGACCGTGTTCGAATGAGCTTCTAACGAGATGACAGTATCCCTTCTAACGAGTTGGTAGTTCATTCGAAGCCTTTTGTTCGAACGACCTCGTTCGAACGAGACTTCTAACGAGTTGACAAAATGGATTTTTGGCCTGATTTTATTTCAAATGTCCCGTAGATTTATTTAAATGGAGAAATAATCTTCCCTTATTGACTAGTGGGTATATTTGTGAGATTGGAGTACGTTGAGGAGCAAAACTTAGGATCTTGTAGTAAACCGGATGACCTTTATGGATTAGGAAACGAGTACCTAATTACGACGTGAGAAGAGTTGACAACTTTAATGTATATAAATCGAGAACTTATAAACGTATAACACTAAATTATGGTATAAGAATGAGAAGTATACCTCTATTAATATTGTGAGATATCTAAGATGTGCGAATGTTTAGTATATGTGGTTATCTGTGTATAACATACCTACCATACCTGCTATCATGGGAGGTCAGCGTTCGATCAGGGCCATCTAATCTTTGTGTTCCTACGGGGGGATTTAGATTGGTACCTCGAGGGCATAGGTCAGAGAAGGACTTATTAAGAAGTTAATAAGTCTGCTGATCATGGGAGCATAGGTATGTGCATGACCCATGTGATGTGAACTATGTTCGCCTCCATTATGTATGCTTGTTGTTATTTAAGAACGATTCCTGAGTGATTCGAAATGCGTGGTCCTTATGTACGTGATGTACCGGGATTGGATAGCAGAGTATGTGTGCACCGCAGCTTAGCCTCGGGGTGCTAGTATTGCATATTGATGATGAGAATAATATACTGTTAATTGAAATGAACTGTCATGTATAAATGTGAGTATAAATAATAGCAACGTTTTGTAAAAATAAAATGGAAGATCTCTAGTTATTAGTATTACTAATATGGGAAACTGTGAAGAAAAGTAAAACTCTCTGTTTAAATGAAGATGCCGGAATTAAATCGTGAATCGTATAGTAATGTTATATATTGTATTAGACTAGTTAGATATGGAAATAACTAGAATGGGTACGGGTACGATATGAATGCACAATTAGTTGAGAGGTGAGGAACTCATGTGAGTGCACACACTATCATGTACTTTATATTCACTATTTAATGATATTAAACACTTGCTATTTTTAAACTGTTTTCACAATCGGGATCTGACCCGTTTGCTTTCAAATCTATTTTTGTAAAACATTTTAGGTGCCCAGCCACAAGGACACCAAGCATAGGAGTTCCATTCCGGTGACGTACTGTAGCTGCTGTGGAAGTTACAGGACCTTGACAGTAGACACCTCCACTTTCGATCTTGACTCTATATTATCAGATTCTCTCATTTGTTGGGCATGTCGCCCCATTTCTTTTAGAGACACTTTATCTATTCAGTTATTTCAGATTTTGGGATGTAATTAATTTAGTGATGCAGACTTGGTATTTGTTTATTTCAGTATTCGGATTGTTGTGAGGAGTATCCCTCCAGATTCATTATTATTTTATGGTTATTCTATTGTGACTATGTTGTGATGGTTATGTTAGCATTTCATAATTTACTTATTGCATGTTAATCGGATTTAATTAAAATTGACAACTCACTTTTTAAATATTAGGTGGCTAGTAATTGTTAAAACGTTTTCGACAGTGATGCTATGAACTGAACTAACTTGGCATTTTTTATTAATTTAATAAAGTAGTAGCTACCGGATATTTAATTAGTCGGGGTGTCACATTTACTTGTTTACACTTAGTTTAGAGATGATAAGGACTAATTAGACATTGATTTGGTTTGGACTCTAATCTGGCCGACGTCATTCAAATGACATACGATGTCGTTCGAACGAGAGCTAATGTCGTTAGAACGACGTAGTATCTCACTCGATCGAGAAGCCACTGCCTTGAAATAATTATAATTAGGCGTGTTCCAATTACCCCAACCTTTTAATCCGCGTGCGATCCTAAAAAATACCCCTTAGTCCCATACCTAAGGGTCCTCAAATCATCAATACGTCCTACCCTATGTATAGGATGAATTTCTAACATAAAAAATTCGACCTAGTCCCATACCTAAACTAGCGTAACAATGATAAAATACCAAAAATTAGCCAACCCCCCGATATGATAACATCATGATAACCTACCCTCACTACTCCCATACCTAGAAGGTGTAAATCATATAATGGCCTACCCACTAGTTCCATACCTAGAGGGCATCCTAAAATATAGAGAGAGCATAAAATACCCAACAACCATCCGTCACGATAGCGATTAAAAATACCAAAGTTGTAAAATCACACATAAATAATCACATGTAAATCTACGCAGGATAGTTCAATTTAATAATTACATCGTCATAGTCACGCAATTTATCCCATTAGTTATTTTAATTTGATTAACATCTCAACCGAGTGTCGTGTATAGACTATATGAGGTTGAGATAGAAAATTATCGTAGAGTGGCTCGGATGGTGATTTCGAGGTCACGATTGATTCCAAATGGGTCGAGAGAGTTGGAGTAGTATACCTGCGGGTAGTAATTGGGTCTTAAGACCTTTTTAGTCACAATCGAGCCCACACGGGGGTGTTCGGGTCATTTGGGCTTGGACCGTTAGCCAAATTTTGGGATTAGAGATTATAAACCTAAGTTTATTTAGTTGGGGCAGTGGATAAACACATTCTAAACCCTAAGTAATCAATAGGAGGCTATTAGAGAGGAGAAAAGAGAGTTCTTAAAGGTGCAACATCTCTCCTCTTTACCAAAGTGCCGAAACTATGATCGGAAGCAAGGGGGAGATCTTCATCACACAAAGAAAATGAAATCAGACCTGAAAATTTAAGGCAAGTGTTTATCTTGTATGTTTTTGAATGAGTTATAATACTCATGTAGTGTAGGATTTACAATTTCATGATCTTAATTTTGTTCTCAGGATTTAAATGAATAAAACTCATGATTTGGGGATGGGATTGCATGTAGAATGAATCCACATATGTAAAGGACACGAAATCAGAATATATGTGATAATTATTATTGGAGAAATTTGGGTAAATGATTGATTTTGAAGGAAGAACACATAATCTAGGGGTTTGGTGGAAATCCGTGTTTTAATCCATTCTTGGGTAGAATTCATACGGATTTAATGTGTTATCAACGTTAGAAATTGGTTACATTCCCTTATTTGACGTTAAGTTTAAACATGCTGGAGTTTGATTATGATACATGGAAGTTATGATGAATAAAAATAGTGAAAAAGCGTAACAGCATATGGAAGAAGACGACCTGTAGCTTTTCGAATCAATTCGGCTCAAAGAGAGAATCAATTCAATAGGTGAATCGATTCGGTCTCTTCACCAAATTGATTTGGTTACCTAGATTTTCCTGTTTCTTTTGTTTATTCCCGAAATTTGTGAATAATAAATGGAGAGACTTTTAGGTTATTCTTAAACTATAGTGAGGGACACAGTGAATTTTAGTAGACCTATGATAGAGTTTTGGCTTAACTGAAATGGGAGAAGTAAGGCTAGAACCTATCGGGTATAACGTGAAACTTAATGAATTTGCGAGAATTAGAATGGGTCACAAAGAGCATGAGTGAACCTAAGATCAAACCAATAGTAGAGAGATGTTATAACTACTTAAATAACTTAAGGGTTAACTACGACCTTTTGGGTAGCGAACGATACTCAGGAATATGGGATAAGAAGTCATAATTTGTGAATTGATAATACGATGAGTATTCAAGAGATGTATACAACGTACGGATTTATATGACAAGTTTTGTGTATACTTAATGAATAATATGTATATATAGGTTTTGTGAATACCTATTGTTGTGATTTGACTATGTGTGTGAACATACCTACGCTGCCTGCTATCACGAGAGATTTTGCACAGAGGGTGATCCCACCTTAATGATTCTAATGAGGTATGGATGTGTGACCTAGAACATAGTACTCAGGGAAGCTCACTATGTGTTGTATATTAGTGGAACTGACATGTCATTTGGATACGTTAGGTATGTGCGTATCCCAAAGACTTAGAACTATGTTCGCCTCCATTATATGTTGTTTGATTAAGGGTTCGAGGAGACATTTTGAACCGATAGTCCTTGATTTGGTACCATAGGTACATGGACATGATATCAGAGTATACGAGCATCGTGGTGGCCATTTTGGAGGATGGTATAGTTGTATATTTTATAATGTGATAAATATATACAAGTGTGATAAACCTACTTATGTGTGATGGTATAGTTAATAGATTGTATATGGATGAAAGTAAATTTAAGTAGAGAAACTTAAATAATGATTTAATGATAATATGTGAGTAATATTAATGATTGTAAGTACAATTGCATATCATATGTGCAATACGGGGAGCTAAACCTTTTGTAGTTAGTTAGATACGTAATCTAGTTAGGCTGGAAAGCATAGCTAGGTATGATGCCCTAGGTGTGTGATAAGCAACCAAAAGTGTTTAAATAAAACCCCAAATGGACAGTTTTTAATTTCTAATTCTTGATAAAATCAGACTTATGCTAGTATTTGTTTGTTTTGTAGCTCAATAAGCATTTGTAGAGTTTAAAGTGATAATTCAAGATAAATACGCGATAAAAGTGGCTTAATCCGGTAACTTGAACCTTGTCCCGTACCAAAACCGAACCTAAATTGTCCACACCGAACCCTGTGCATGTGTTGAGTTTGTACTTTTATTTATTTTAGATTTTTATTTTATGTCGTTTTATTTTTATTTTAGATTTATTTCGAGTTTTTAGGGTTTATTTATTATTTCTTTTTATTTAGTATAATTTTATTTTTATTCGTTTTTAGTTTTTTTTAGGATTAGTTTTTTTTTAGGATTTCATTTATTTTTTAGCTTCAATAGATTTTACATTTTTTTTAGGATTTTAAATTTTAGTTTTGATAGATTTTTATTTTTAGTGTCATTTCTTTCATTTATTTTTTATTTGTGTTTTTATTTATAGATTATGAATTTATTTTTTAGTAGATTTTAATTTTACTAATTTTATTTTAGTTAGTTAGTTTTAATTTTTAGTTAGGTGTACAAATTAAACACACACACACTCAAAACTTACCTACACACTATCCTACACCTAAAACAAATCCCTAAGCCACACCATATTTCCCAGACACCATACACACACACAATCCAACCCCATCATCTTCCCCACACCAACACCCACACTCTCTCTCTCTCTCTCTCCTACAAAAACTCCATTAACATCCAAACTCCATAACCAAACCAATACCTCCACCATTAAACCCCAAACCCATTTCAATACTTATCTCCCACCATAACCTCAACCGCCGGACCTAACCCGAAACCACCCCCGCCGGACCACAACTCCGGTGATCCAGCATCCCCTCTCGGCGATCCTACACCTGCTGCCCAGGCGAGCCATCCCGTATCTTAACCGCCGGAACCACCATCTCTGACCGGAGAACAACTTGGGACACAAAAATTGAGAAGCCCCTACCTGCTGTCATGGCTGCTACCTCCGATCCTGCCCAAGCCTAGACTCAACCAAACTCGTCCCTTACCTTCTCTGATCTACGAACTCGGCCGTAACACCATGAACCCGAGACTCATTTCAACAATACAAAACCCATTTAACTCCATTGACCCAAGACCCACTTTACCCCTTATCCGATTTTTAGCCGCCAAACTCTAACGACCCCAAAACACAAAAGCCAAACCAAATAACAAATAAACCCACATGTGTTTTAAACCACCCTCTTCCCAAGTTTCCTAAAATACCCCCAACTAACTTCTTATCCCCTTTTCCAAAAATACCCGCACATGTCCCCACTTCTCACATAAGCATTCCCTCACTCAAATCAGATTGTTACCTCACTCAACACATATGCACACATGTGTGCATTGTCCAAAAATACCCCTAGCTTCTTCCACCTAGAAATGCAAGACTTGGTGCCATTGAAGAGGTATCCCAAGTTTAGTTTTTAAAACTCTTGTGTGATAAATTTCTCTACACTCCTCTATAGAGAGTATTTGCATTTTTAGCAAATATCTCAATATAGAGGTGTATAGTGAAATTTATATATAGGATGAATACTACCCCACCCCTCTATAATGAATTTTTGCATTTTTAGCAATTATTTCAAAATAGATTGATGTAGTTGAATTTATCCCTTTTGGGAGGTAAATTCTAATCCATTCCTTTATGTTGAGATTTTGCATTTTTAGCAATCATCTCAATATAAAGTAATGATCTAGAAGTTATTTCTTTGGATGACTTCTAATGTACAATTTTATAATGTTAGGATTTGCATTTTTAGCAACTCTCTTTTATTATTTAATTATCCATTATGAATTCATCCATTATCTTTTTTTTGTGGTTTTTTTATTTTAGATTCAATAAATACATTAGTGAGGGATTGTTGTTGAGGGAATTTTGATGTATAATTGAAGAGTTGCTCCAATTCTAGTACAAATGAGTTTGATCTATTCCTCTTTAATTTCTCTTTATTTAATCCTCACATGCTCTTATTGTTTATTTTTATTTTTGGATGATGATTATTGAGGGATAATCTCCCATTCATGGGATGAATTTTGAAGCCCGCATGAGTCCAATTTAGCTAGTTTACTTATTAGCACAATTTTGTTTATATCACTTTTCTTAAATTAGCTTTTACATCTTAATTAGTAGTTATAAAAATTAGTATAGTTAGTTAATTATTAATCCCTTGAAAATTCCATAAAAAATAGTAAAAGCAAAAAAATAGAAAAATATAATAAAATGCAAATGAATTTACACTTTTGTCTTCTCATATTTTGTATTTCATCCTTAGTGTTGGATTGATACTCCCTTACTTACCCTATGCATATTTTGAGTTTATTTGTAGGTTGAAGGGAATTTTTATGGAAAAGGGAATTGCAACAACGACAAAAACAAAAACACATAAGAGACGCATTTTTTTTCTCTATTAGTGTGCACTTTAAATGAGGGGTGAGGAACTCAAGGGAGTGTACGCGAAACAAACATGTGTATCTAATAACTATTTTTAAACTATGATTTAAATACACGCAAAATATTTTCAAAAGGTTTTTGGGATGTTTTTGGGCCTTGAACCTTGTCATATCTACTTTTCAAAACATTTTAGGTGTCTAGTCACAGGGACGCCTAGCTTGATGAATCTTTCCAGGGATGCGTAGTTGTATCACTTGTAGAGGCTTGCAGGAGTTTGCTTAGACGCTTCAGTTATTCAATCCTAGATTAGGATTTATGTCTTAGTATTTCACTTGGGCATGTTGCCTCTTCAAACGATTCAGTATTACAGTTTTTCATTTATTTGTCAAACTTTATTTGGATTCACTTTATTGTTTTAGGCATGTAATTGGATTTCATTTTGGGAACCGATGGTTTATTCGGTATTATTTGTTCAGATATTTATTGTGCAATGGATTCAAACTATTATTATGTGAATGGTGTGGTAATTTTATTTATTCTCGCATGTTGTTATCTTAATACAAGATAAAATTTAGCACCATCTTAACTTAACATAGGTGATTGGTAAATTAAAAAGTTTTCAACAGTGATGCTAAGAATGACACAAATGAGATACCTGCTTATCTTAATAAAGGGTAAATCACTCATGGTTAAATAGGAGGGGTGTCATAAAAGGCTTGGAAACTTAGATGACACAAATGTATGGAATATTGTGTAGAACCCGACCAAGAAGTATTATCTGAAAAATCATATCTCGATAATGAGAAGTATAACAATTACAATATATTAATGATCGAGAAATTGTACCCTTCATGTGAGGTTCCTGAAACTACTCTCTCTGTAATTGTGGAATTGCGTAATTTGAAGAATTAGTTCAATTTGTCAAGAAATAACGTGATCATTCTCTTGTCGGTCTTAAAGAGGTGGCTTTAAAATAAACACATTACCAGAAAAGTATCCGCACAAGAAGAGAATGATGAAAGACCCATGGATGAAAGTGAATTGCATAATTTTGTAAAAAACTATATATTATATTGGAAAGAGAATGAAGATTTACAAAAATGTCCTCAGTGTGGAGTATTGAGATATGTAGTGACCTCAAAGAAACGAAAAAGATTCTACAAAGAACCGATGAAAGTGTTGAGAGATTTCCCTTTAATTCCATGGCTAGTGAGATTGTATATTATACCTTGGATAGCGAATGAAATGACATGGCACCATTGAATAACAAGTTCATGGGATTATCTACGATATCCTTGTGATTCATCCCAATAGAGAATATGCTAAAAAGTAGATGGCCCGATTTTACCGTAGAAGGGTGGAATGTTTGGCTTGCAATAGTAACAAATGGGTTCAATCCCTGTGGTGTTCAGTCTAGTAATTATAGTTGATGGCCTATCATGAATACATCTTATGATACGGGCCCGACCCTTATTTGAGTTTGAATCATGGGTTCCAAATCTAGTCTTTGCTGATTACTGGGCCAAAGGCACTGGGTTAAGACGTTATTATTTTTCTTTAACCATTAATAGATTAGTTGAAACAATTATGGAAAGGAGTTCCAGCTATTGAAATGCACAAAATGCAACCTTTTACATTGAGAGCTATGTTGATGTGGGGGATTCATGATTTTCTAGCATACTTATTTGTGTGTGTAACACATGGTTACAAAGCATGTTCTATTTGTGGTAATGACACTCCATCCATTTGGCTAGAACACAACATGAAGATAGTTTACACAAACTATCGTCTGTTTCTTAAAAGTGATCATCCTCAAAGTGGCCAATACACTTTTTCTGACCTAGTCTTAGGGGGATAATTTATTTGGATGGATTGTGGATTAAATATGTTTAATTTATGCTGTGAACTTTGTATGAGTTATCTATATTTGGGCTTAATTTGAACGCTGTTTTTGTTGTGAACTGTGCTTGAACTATATATATTTGATTTGGGCTTTATTTAGATTGTGTTTTTACTGTAAAACCCTTTCCTCTCCACCAATGCTAATATTTATTTGAGCATTAGCGGTCCCGATACTAGATAAAGGAGGAGGGGAAGGTACGCATAATCTTGATTTATTCTTCTGATGTGGCAAAAATATGCACCTTTTTTTAAATGTTGTCATGCGATTGTTGATTATTGATGATATGGTGTTTGTCTATAATATATTCTGGGTTCCAATTTGTTTTTGTGTTCTTAAAGCTTGCCCATTAGGTTCATATTTACCATTTAGAACACTCGATCAAGCTACGGGTATATGTAAACCGTAAGTTAAATATTCGTAATATGATTCTTCTTTTAGTTTTTTTGTGTTGTTTGATACGAACAATATAATCAATCATAGATTTCCACAGGTACCAATACCATCTATGTCTTTCACAAAAAAATCACACGTGTAGTGGAGCGAACATTTGGACAGATGTTAAGAGTAGTCTTGAAGTATTTTATTCAATAGGATCATATTGTCAACTAGCAACACTCGATAAAGATCCTGGTATATGTAAACGGTAAGTTTATGGGATGATGGAAATTCCTTGGGTCGTAAAGAAGTGCACAATTATTTGACTCGTATGATGTACAACCGACGTAACAAGTTTAACCCATTGTGGACTTTACTTGTACTTGGTGGAATTTACTTGTACTTGGTGGTGTGAAAACTGGACAGAAGTATCCTGGAACGGTATATTTGTCACTATTTTGAAAATGCAACTCATTTTCTCGTGAACGTTACAAAAATGTTAGGAAGGTGTCAAGTTACTAGAGAAATGCATGCATGTTCTTTTATATCGTGTAGGTATGCTTTAAGAGTTGGATAAATTTGTTGTATGATTGTTCCCTTTCTCTAAAAACCTAATTGTTTGTCTATAAAATCTAAAAGATCTAATAATCGGATATGTCTGGCCACATTTATAGAGGGATCATCTCGACTACTATCCATTCAATGAGGGATCAAAATCTATTTTGACGAGGGATATGTGCAATGACGGAGTTTTAACCTTTTTTTTGCGATGAAGCTTCTCAACGTTGAATAATCTCTCTGACTTCCCTAATATCAATTATTTACAAGTACCTATTCATTTTTCCTTAATTATGTGCTCAATTCTTCCAAGTTCTTATAGGCTGATGTATATAAATGTATATGTATATCACCCATATTTGATTAATTGATATTAGTAATAGTGAATATAAAAGGCAGGGTTAATGAGAGTTCAGTTAAGAATTTTGATCCAAATGTGTATTTTTTATTTTGGCATGGATTCATTTTATTTTGAATATTTTTGTCATTTACAAGTCTGAATCTCTATTTGTGTCTGGCTTCAATTGTTTATATTGGTGACAAAAAATGAAGTATTTCACGAGGTGATCTTTAGTTAAGCTGGCTTAAAGTAAAGATGAGTTATATGAACTTATTTATATTCATTAGTATGTTAGGTTAATGATTGCTTATTGTTCTTAAGAGTAATGTGAAGTTTTCACATAGTAAGCGTTGGGTATTAACATAATTGGGAAACTTTTAATAGTTGATGACTATTTTGCTAATGAATTCCATGAGTACCGGTTAAACTTTCGAACAACTCTTGGGTTGTGATGTAGGTACAAAGCATGAAAGACTGATATATTAGTTCAAGATAAACTGTTTATTCATCAACTTTGTCAATCATTTTTCACTTCTTTGCTATTGTTTATACTATTTATATTGTTTATATTATTACCTTAAGCAACTGCCATTTAATCAAATTGCACTTACTTAAATAATTTTCTTAAGAATTAGACAGTTATCAACTCTGTTACATTAACTTATATTTTAAGAACAATCCTCAATTATCAGAAGAGGACTTTATACCTTTGTTGTTTATTAGAGAATATATATATATACATTAAAAATGTTCCTACTCTTTAAAATCATGTTATAACAGTTTTCTTAATTATGTAAAATCATATATTTAACCGTGTGTCCTTATATTGATTTTGGGATGAGAGTTTAAGCAATCAATGCATATCCGACCAATGTTGTTGTGCTATCTAATAGGAGCTTGTGTTGGGCCTGCTTGAATGAAGGAACTCGTCTTTTATCTCATGTTGAGGCTTGTATTATGTTGAGGCCCGACTGGTCAAAACTTTGTTTAAATATCTATGTACACCAAGAATCAACATATGCACTGTGTATCAAAGTATTGTAATAATAATAGAAAGGGATATCATAAAAAGAAAAAAAGAATTGAAACACTAAAGAATATAATAATTTTTATATTTTAACTCATAATTATGTACATATAGTTGTTCATACAATTGTAACAGTACCCAAACAGAACCAAATCGAACGAACTAAACAATTAATCGAACAAACAGGTGGAAAAATGATCATCAATACCTTTGAAACAGTCGAGCGAACGAAAAAAATACCTTCAAAACAGTTGGATCCGCAGACTGTGTTGATGAGATTAAGCTTTGATCCCGCTCTGATACCATGATAACATAACAAATATCTACAATCAATGGAAAAGAGAAAAGAGGGGCTAGGGTTTCATATTAACATAAACTAGAATTCAATACAATGAAAAGAAGGAAAGAGTATATATGTCCTACTACAATCATCTAATAATAAAAATAAAAGGGAAAATACTAAAGTACCCTTAATACTAAATAAAACTCTAATATCCCCCCTTAAACTCATGATGCTGCAGCGAGAAGCATTGATAGTTTGTCAACCAAAAAACGAAAACGCTGAACTGGATGAGACTTCGTAAACAAATCAACTATTTATGGGGAAGAAGAAATAAAAGGCAAAGTGATGACGCCATGCGCAAGATGATGACGAGTGATATGACAATCAATCTCGATGTGTTTAGTCCTCTCATGAAAAAGCGAATTGTGAGCAATATGAATAGCACTCTTATTATCACAGTACATAGGAGTGGGCTGAGAGAGAGAGACACCCATATCTGCAAGTAACCGACGTAGCCAAATAACCTCACGAGTAGTAAAAGCCATAGCACGATACTCTAATTCCATGAAAGACACTAAAACAACAATTTTATTTTTGCTCTTCTAAGAAATAAGAGAATCGCCTAGAAATACATAAAATCCAGTAACTAACTTGCGATATGTAGGATCACCGGCCCAATCAGCATCAAAGTATGCACGTAGCTCCAAAGAAGAAGATGAAGGAAGTAAAAGACTCTGAAAGCGAGTGCCTCTCAAGTATCGCAATATACGATGAATTGCTGCCCAATGAACCATAGTAGGGGTAGTAACAAACTAACTAACAATATGGACCGCATGAGCTATATCTGGATGAGTAATAGTAAGATAAACCAAGCTACCCACAACAGTCAGATATAAGGTAGGATCAGGAAAAAGAACACCATCATACGGGGAAAGATGAACATTAAGCTCCAGAGGGGTTTCAATAATCATAGTATCAGTGAGGCGAGCATGCTCAAGAATGTCCCCGATGTACTTAGACTGTGAGAGAAGATAACCTTTGGAGAATGAGCTACCTCAATACCCAAAAAGTAACGTAGGGGACCCAAATCCTTCATCTCAAAACAACGAGATAATTCAAACTTCAACGCTGCAATTCCACCAACATCATCCCCAGTAATAATCATGTCATCAACATACAAAGAGACCAGAATACGACCACCTGAGGTGCACTTGATAAAAAAAGCTGAATCATGCTCACTTGGAAAGAACCCAAAAGAGGTAATCACGGTAGAAAACTACTTAAACCAAGCCTGTGGTGCCTGTTTGAGACCATATAAGGTTTTATTAAGCCTACAAACTTCACCAGGACCATGTGGAACACCCGAAGGAGGAGTCATATAAACCTCCTCACGAAGATCGTCGTTCAAGAACGCATTTTTAACATCCATTTGCAATATATGCCACTGACGGACATATGCAACAATAATAAGAGTATGAATAGTAGTAAGTTTGGCAACAGGAGCAAAGGTCTCGTCATAATCCATACCATATTGATAAGAAAAACCCCCAGCAACCAATATTGCTTTGTACTGCTCAACTGACCCATCTGACTTAGTTTTGATTTTATATACCTAACGGATCCAATTGCCTGCTTACCAGCAGGTAAGGGGACCATACTCCAAGTATCTGTATGATGCAAAGTAGAGAGTTCCTCAGCCATAGCCTGCTGCCAAAGAGGATCAAGAGCTGCCTCTTTATAAGATAAAGGCTCAGAGAGGCAGTGAACAGAGGATAAAAATGAATCAAAAGAATCCGAATAACAAGAATAAAAAAAATCTGGTGACTGAGTGGACTTACGTGGACGCTTTGGATAGCGAGAAGGAGGTTCCATCGTTTCAGCATGTGCTTGGGTAGCCACACGTAAAGGGGGAGCATCAGGAACATCAGATGGCAAAGTACCTATATCAGTAGAAATAATAGGAGCATGAGGAACATGGGGTGGCACACTGTCTGTGGTGCAAGGTGCTTGAGATGGCACGCTCTCATCATTATCAGAGAATGGATCAATATTGAAGATGTCCGCTTTAGTGAGTTCATGAGAAATATCAGGAATAGAAAAGAAAGGGATATGCTGAAGAAACACAACATGGCGAGGGGCATATAATTTTTTACTAACTAGATCATAAAAATGATGTCCGTTTTGACCCTCACCATAACTAAGAAATACACAAATAGATGACTTTGGAGATAATTTGGTATGTTCCATATGAGGTCGAATAACAAAACAAGTACAACTAAACACCTTTAAGGAAGAATAATTAGGGGCAGACCCATACAAGTTTTTAAAAGGTGACAAACCTGAGCAATGAGAGGTTAGAATCTTACTAATCAAATTGACAGCAGTAAGGACAGCCTCTCCCCAAAACTCACTAGGGACATATGCGGATAATAAAGAGAGCGAGAAGTTTAAACAATATGCCTATGTTTCTTTTCAGCAACACCATTTTGCTCAGGAGTGTCAGTATAAGATGATTGATGAATAGTTCCATCTGAATTAAGCAACTCATCGAATTTTTTAGAAGTATATTCCCGGCCCAAATCGCATAAAAAACATTTGATAATAGTAGAATGTTGAGTTTTGACAAAGGCACAAAATTTATAATAGATATAAAAAAATATGAACGTCGTTTCATGAGAAAAACCCAATAGTAACGCGTATAATCATCAATAAAGAAGACATAATATCGTGACCCTCCTCTTGTAATAATAGGAGAGGGTACCCACACATCAGAATGAATGAGATCAAAGGGTGAAAAAGTAGAGGAAATACTTATATTAAATGGTAAAGCTGAAAATTTTGCAAGTTAACAACCGCTACAATCAGAGATATCATGACAATGCAAATTTCCTAATTTTCCTGTAGAAGCCAAATATTTTAATCGTGACCCTGAGACATGACCAAGACGAGAGTGCCATTAATAAAAGCTAAACAAATCTGAACTCAAACGAAAGGATGACAAGTCAACACTAGAAGCTGCAACCATTGGTACATTGAGTTTCTCCATAATGTACAGTCCCCACTGCCTACGGCATATCCCAATCACCTTCTGAGACTGTGGATCCTGCACATGACAAAAGGTAGAAGAAAAGGAAATTGATTAACCGACATCACATAGTTGATTAACAAAAATAAGATTCATTGTAAGCTTAGGAACGTGGTAAACATTAGAGAGAGATAAGTTGGGTGAGTCAATAGTCCCAACACACGTTGAGGGCATGGGAGTACCATCAGCAGTCATAACGGGCAACGAAGAAAGTGGGACAAAGAGAACAAAAAAAGGACAAATTTGGTGACATGTGATTAGAAGCGTCGGAGTCTAGAATCCAAATACCAGAGGACTTACCTGGTGATGAGATGGACATGGCATGAGGCTGTTGCAATACACTGTACTTTTATTGATATTTATTTACGGGATTAATTAAATTAAATGTGAATTAATTGAGAATTAATCCGAAAAAAATACTAACGAGATGTGAGTTGGTATTTGATTATAATGTGTATATATGGCAACATATGAATATTGAAATTATCGTGAGATTGAAATACGATAATTTGGGAAATTTAGTTGGGACGCACGTGTCAGTCGCGTCAAGAATGTTATTATTTAAATTAAAAAAAAAGTGAATTCTATTTTTATCAACCGTATGATCATTTTGAGTGCGCCAACAAGTCCGAAAGGGTCGAAATAGTCAGAAAATACTAGCCGGGGGTTTAGTTTGGGTTCCGAGGCATTTTTGGGCCATACCGGCAACTTAAAAGGGTATTTTGGTAATTTTGGAATTTTGGGATTTATAACCAACGAATTTTGGGAGTTAAATATTAGGATATTTAGTAACCCACTAAGCCATTACCATCACTTAACTAATTAGAGGGCTACGGGAGTTAGGAGAAGTTAGAAAAGGTTCCCAAAGAGAAAACATAACCTCCATCTTCAACCTTCAACCTTGGGAGAGAAAGAGAGAGAGCAACCTTCAACATTCAACATCAAATTCCGAAGATTAATCCAAGGCAAGTGGTTTAATTACGTTAATTTCAAGCGAATGTTTCTTCCATGCTTAGATTTGATAAAATTGCTTTATATTGGGTATTTGATGAAAACCCTTGGAATTTGAAATAGAAATTCATGATATGATATAGGAATTGCATGCAGATAGATATTAGGTGATTGTACTATGAGGAACACAACTTTTTATGATGTAAAAACGGATTTATGATGTAAAAAATTGAAGATAAGAAATTTTGAGTTCACACCCATAGGGTTTGGGGTAAAATTGGGGATTGATGATGATTTCATGCTATTTAGGAAGATTTGACCCCATAAATATGTTAAGAAACGACCTAAGAATATTTAGTAATGTTTAAGAACCTTAAAACACTGTTGGGATAATTTTTGGATGAGTTTTGAGAAGCGAAAGTTTGAGGAAAAACGATTTAGGAATTCTAGGCTCGAAACTACCATCTCGTTAGAAGACCTGCCCAGGTCGTTCGAACGAGCTCATTCGAACGAGCTTCTAACGAGGTGACAGTTTGCCTTCTAACGAGTGGGAAGTTCGTTCGATGCCCTTTTCGTTCGAACGAACTCTCGTTCGAACGACCTCGTTCGAACGAGACTTCTAACGAGTTGACAGAACGGACTTTTTGGCCTGATTTGATTTCTAGTGTCCCGAAACCTTGTTTAACTGATGAGATAAAATTCCCTTGTTAACTAATTGGTATAGTTGGGAGATTTGGAATATATTGAAGAGTAACATATAGAAGAGTGGTTTGATCCAAATGATATTTGTGGATTAGGACGCGAGTGACTAATCACGATGTGAGAATAATTGAAGACTTAAATACATATAAACCGGGGACATGTAAATTGTGTAATAATAAAAGTTGGTATAAGAACGAATAGTATACCACTAATAAATTATGGTAATTACTAAGATGTGTGAATGCTTAGTATATATATGATTTTATGTGTATGACATACCTACCATACTTGCTATCACGGGAGGTTTGCGTTCGTTTAGGGCCATCTAATCTTTGTGTGCCTACGGGGGGATATAGATTGGTACCTCGAGGACATAGGTCAGAGAAGGACTTATTGAGAAGTTAATAAGTCTGCTGATCATGGGAGCATAGGTATGTGCGTGACCCATGTGATGTGACTGTGTTCGCCTCCATTGTTTGTGATTTGCTATTATCTGAGAACGATTCCTGAGAGATTCGGAATGTGTAATCCTTATGTACGTGATGTACCGGGATGGGATAGCAGAGTATGTGTGCACCGCAGCTTAGTCTCGGGGTGCTAGTATTGTATATTTATGATGAGAATAATATACGGTTAAATGAGAAGAATTGTCATGTTTAAATTGTGAGTATAATTATCGTAATGATCGCTAAAGATAAAGAGGGATAACCTATAGTGAATTGTATTGCTAATAATTGAGAATCCGAGAATTAAAGTAAAACTCTCTATTTAATTGATGATGTTGGAATTGAAATGCGAATCGAGTAGAAAGGTTAGAATTCATTTTCGTATAATTAGATATGAGAATCACTTGAATGGGTACGGTACGTTAGGAGTGCACAAATTAGTCGAGAGGTGAGTACTTCATGTGAGAGCACGTCCTAACATGTATTTTTCATTCATTGTTTTAATGTTATTAAATCACTTGCTGTTTTTAAAACTATTCTCCACATTCGGGCTCTGACCCGTTTGCTTGCAAATCTTTTTTAAAAAAAAACCTTTTTAGGTGCCCAGCCACAAGGACACCATGCATAGGAATTCTATTCAGGTGACAAGCTGTAGCTGTTGTGGAAGTTACAGGGCCTTGACAGTAGACGCCTCCTTTTCTAGTCTGGACTCCATGTTCAGTTTTATCATCTGTAGGGCATGTCGCCCATTTCCTTTAGAGACATTTTACATTTCAGTTATTCAGACTTTGGTTTGTAATTAATTCAGGATGCAGACTTGTTTTTATTTACTTCCATATTGGGATTGTTGTGAGGAGTATTTCCTCCAGACTCATTATTATTTGTTGGTTACTCTATTTAGACTTTATCGTGAATGGTTGTGTTACATTTCTATAATTCATTTATTGCATGTTAATCAGATTTAATTTAAAATTTGCCAACTCACTTTTTAAATACTAGGTGGTTAGTAATCATTAAAATGTTTTCGACAGTGATGCTATAAACTGAACCAACTTGGCATTTTGTATTAATTTAATAAAGGAGTATCTACCCGGTATTTAATTAGTCGGGGTGTCAGAGGTGGTATCAGAGCATCAGGTTCTAGTGTCCTTAGGATTTGTACGGCTTATTATGTTTCCACTGAGCTTTCTTTGATGTAGAGCCCTATATTTTAGGACTGTTGTATTCTTTATGTATGCTACGCTCTTCAGCTATTTTGATTTAATAACTGCGAACTTATAGACTTTACTCTTATTTCAGATGCCTCCACGATGTGCACAACGGGTTCCTAGGGATGCGCAGCCAGAGCCACAGCCAGCACCAGTACATGGCACCATGAATGCCGCTGAGGTTGCAGCTATTGTAGCCCAAGCGGTAAATGCCGCCCTAGCAGTTGTACAACAGGCACCACCCCAGGCGCCGATAGCCGCGCCAGTTCAAGTACATGCATTCCCATCTGCTTGGGAACGCGTTCGTGATGCTTTTCAAAAAGCACACCCTCCGGAGTTCGCAGGTAGCTCCGATGTTCTGGTATCCAGTCAGTGGAGGAAAGATATTCAGAGGCACTTAAGGATGTATGAGTGCACCGATGTTTAGAAGCAGATACCAGATACTTTCAAGCTAGTGGGATCTTCATTGCAGTGGTGGGAGTCCATTACCACCGCAGAGGAGAGGGATACTCTCACTATACAAGAGTTTTGGGTGCAGTTCGACCGCAAGTATTTTCCGTCAGCTGTTCACACGGAAATGAGGAGGAAGTTGATGAACCTCAGACAGGAGGGAAAGACTGTGGCCGAGTATGAGGCCGAATTGACTAATCTACTGAACATTGTTCCGGATGAAATACCGACTGAAGAGAAAAAGATTCAGAAATTCACAGATGGATTGACTTGGAGGATTCGTCAGCATTTATTGGGGAATCTCTCGTTGGCAACTTATTCTGACGTGGTTAACGCTGCACTACTACACTGCCAGGATCACCGCTTTCACATGTCTGAGAGCAAGAGGTCAGGAGAGTCCAGCCATCAGGGCAGGATTGGGGGAAATGGTGCCAGCAGGGCACAATCTGCTCAGGGACAGCATAGGCAGGGTGACCAGGGTTCCCAGCAGGGGGATCATAAGAGATTCAGATCTGGAGTTTCAAAAGTGGACAGGAAGGTTTCAGGCAGGGCCATCAGGGTCCGAACAGCCATCAGGGCCAGCAGGGTCAGAATGGTCAACAACAGCAGTTTCAGCAGGGCCAGCATGGCCAGGGGAGGAATGGTAACGGCCACTAGGGCCGAGGGAAGCAGGGACATCGAGGGGGAAACTTCCCAGGGAAGTGTTATGTTTGTGGCAAGACTGGCCACAAATGCCTGGATTGTCCTGATAGGGGCAGGGCCCCACAGTAGCAGCAACAGGGTGCTCGATAGGAGTCGCAGAGGCCTATGTTTCCCGCCGCCCTCCCAGCACCACCACAGATGGCAGCACTACCACCCGTGTCAGCAGTCCCAGTTCAGCAGGGACAACTTTAGTATGGGAGAGTGTATCAGCTCCATCATGCCGCAGCCCCACAGGATCCACCGACCATTGAGGGTATGTTCTCTATTCAGGGGACTATGGGGCGTATTTTATTTGCCACGGGGGCCACACAATGTTTCATTGCCATGAGATTTGCACTCACCATTGGGTTGTTAGACACCGCCGAGAGTACGGTTACTTGTGTAGATTCACCGTTGAGTAGGGGTTCCGTGATTTCCCTTATATGTAGAGGTGTGGGTATAAAGATCGGGAGGTTTACCTTACCCGCTGATATGTTAGTGTTAGAGATGACCGAGTACGATGCCATTATTGGTATGGACATTCTAGTTGCATATCGAGCCATGATTGATTGTTTTAGTAGGAGTATTATCTTTTCCATTCCCGGGCAGGAGATGTTTTTAGTGGCGATGCCTCACCCTGAGGGAGGATCGTCCACTCACTTGTACTATATAGAGGATGAGACCTCTAAGGAAGTGGTGATACCACTTGATGCGATTCCGGTTGTTCGAGAGTTTGCCGATGTATTTCAGGATATACCTGGATTATCTCCGAGTAGAGAGATAGATTTTGTGATCGATTTGACGCCGAGCACTAGGCCTATTGCCCGCGCACCTTACCGTATGGCTCCAGCCGAAATGAGAGAGTTGCGAGATCAGATTGAGCAGTTGTTGGGTCAGGGGTTTATTCAGAGGAGTACTTCGCCGTGGGGAGCTCCTGTGTTGTTCGTAAAGAAGAGGGATGGATCGTTGAGGTTGTGTGTAGATTACTAGGATTTGAATAAGATCACGATACGGAATAAGTATCCGTTGCCCCGAATCGATGACTTATTCGACCAGCTGAGAGGAGCTTCTTTCTTCTCAAAGATTGATTTGCGATCAGGATACCATCAGTTGCGTATCAGGGAAGAGGACGTCTCGAAGACTGCTTTCTTAACGAGATATGGTTCCTACGAGTTTCGGGTTATGCCTTTTGGTTTGACCAATGCTCCAGCCGTGTTTATGGACTTGATGAATAGGGTGTTCAGAGAGTTCCTAGATCAGTTCGTCATTGTCTTCATTGATGACATTCTGGTCTACTCTCAGACAGAAGAGGAGCACGCCGAGCCTTTGAGGCAGGTTTTGCAGACACTACGTCAGAACGAACTGTATGAAAAGTATGAGAAGTGCGGATTTTGGCTAAAGGAGGTTCAGTTTTTGGGGCATATTATTTCAGACCGGGGGATATCTGTTGATCCGGGGAAGGTATCCGCGATGAGGGAGTGGGGACAGCCCACGACACCGACTGAGATCCGTAGTTTCTTGGGCCTTGCAGGATACTACATGAGGTTTATTCGGGGTTTCTCAAAGATAGCGGGTCCTTTGACACATCCGACTCGTAAGGGCGTGCCATTCATTTGGAGCGATGCCTGTCAGTTGGCATTCGATGAGTTGAAGGACAAGTTGACCTCAGCACCTGTGTTAGCATTGCCGAGACCGGGAGTTAGTACTAGTTTACACCGATGCGTCCTTACAAGGACTTGGAGGTGTATTGCAGCAGGAGAGTCAGGCCATAGCTTATGCTTCCCGTAAGCTTAAGCCTCACAAGAAGAATTACCCCACCCATGACTTGGAGTTAGCGGCAGTTGTATTTGCCCTTCGAATTTGGAGACATTATCTTCTGGGGGAGAAGTTTCGATTGTTCATGAACCACAAGTCCCTACAGTACCTATTCACGCAGAAGGAGTTTAATATGCGTCAACGGAGGTGGCTTGAGTTTGTGAAGGATTATCAGTTTGATATCCAATATCACTCGGGGAAGGCTAACGTGGTAGCATACGCGTTGAGCCGTAGGCCAGTAGATGAGATGGCCAAAGTGTGGAAGGCTAAGTGGAAGGATTTGGGACACCAGGATGCAGTGGCCCGATCGTTCATGTCTATGATGACTGTTACACCGCAGATTGTCACGAGAGTGGTAATGTCACAAGCAAATGACTCATTTTGTCAGGAGCAGATAGTTCGATTACTAGCAGAGGGAGCCGAGTCCTATACCGTTAGCTCAGATGGGGGATTACGCTTCAATGGGAGACTGGTAGTTCCGGAAGGGGAGGAATTGCGACACGAGGTAATTGCAGAATCGCACGGCTCACGGTTCGCGGTACACCCCGGTGGGGATAAAATGTACCAAGACATGAGACGTCAGTATTGGTGGAGCGGGATGAAGAGAGATATTGCCGTGTTTGTTTCTAAATGCGCCACTTGTCAGCTGGTAAAAGTGGATCATCAGAGACCGACAGGACTTCTACAGCCATTAGAAGTCCCGATGTAGATATGGGAGAGCATCTCCATGGACTTTATCACGGGGCTACCTACGTCACAGAGGGGTCACGACTCCATTTGGGTAATTGTGGACAGGTTGACCAAAGTCGCTCATTTTCTACCCGTAAGGACAGACTACACTACGGGACAGTATGCCCAGATTTTTATTGCAGAGATAGTGAGAGTTCACGGTGTGCCCCTAAATATCGTGTCTGATCGAGACAAGTTATTTATTTCACGGTTTTGGGAGAGTTTTCAGGAGGCCATGGGCATGGAATTGCGGTTGAGTACAGCTTATCACCCGCAGACCAATGGTCAAACCGAGCGTACAAATCAGATGTTGGAGGACATGTTGCGTATGTGCATCATTGACTTTAGGGGTGGATGGGAGCAGTACCTTCCACTGGTAGAGTTTGCTTACAATAACTCCTACCAGTTCACCATTGGCATGGCTCCATTTGAGGCGTTGTATGGTAGACCTTGTCGTTCCCCAACATGTTGGTTAGAGGTGGGGGACAACAAACTACTTGGGCCGGAAGTGATTCAGGATACTTCGGCAAGGATAGAATTGATACGGAGTCGCATTCGGGTAGCTCAGGATCGGCAGAAGAGCTATGCTGATGCGAAGAGGTTCTTCAGGGAGTTCAAAGTGGGGGACCAGGTTTTACTCAGGGTATCTCCTATGAAGGGGATTATGCGATTTGGGAAGAAGGGGAAGTTGACACCGAGATATGTGGTGCCATTTCCTATCATGGATTGGGTCCGTTGCATATAGACTTGGGTTACCGAAGCATTTGCACAGGATTCATGATGTGTTTCATATTTTCTCGCTAAGGAAATATCTTAGAGACGATTGGCTCATACTCACATTGCTTTGGAGGACATCGATCTCAAGCCTGATAGCTCCTACGAGGAGGGGCCGATTGCTATTTTGGACCGAAGTGAGCGGAAACTGCGGTCAAAGATAGTTCCATTAGTACGTGTTCAGTGGCGGCATCATAATGCTGAGGAGTTCACATGCGAGCGCGAGGATGAGATGCGTGAACGTTATCCAGAGTTGTTTTTACTAGGTACTTTCTAGTTCCGAATTTCGGGATGAAATTCTGTTATTAGGGGGGAAGTATGTAATACCCCGTACTTTTGTTGATATTTATTTACGGGATTAATATTTATTTACGGGATTAATTAAATTAAATGTGAATTAATTGAGAATTAATCCGGATAAAATACTAACGAGATGTGAGTTGGTATTTGATTATAATGTGTATATATGGCAACATATGAATATTGAAAATATTGAAATTGTCGTGAGACTGAAATACGGTAATTTGGAAAATTTAGTTGGGACGCACGTGTCAGTCGCGTCAAGAATGTTATTATTTAAATTAAAAAAAGTGAATTCTATTTTTATCAACCGTATGGTCATTTTGAGAGCGCCAACGAGTCCGGAAGGGTCGAAATAGTCAGAAAACACTAGCCGAAGTTTAGTTTGGGTCCCGGGGCATTTTTGGGCCATACCGGCAACTTAAAAGGGTATTTTGGTAATTTTGGAGTTTTGGGATTTATAACCAACGAATTTTGGGAGTTAAATATTAGGATATTTAGTAACCCACTAAGCCATTACCAGCACTTAACTAATTAGAGGGCTACGGGAGTTAGGAGAAGTTAGAAAAGGTTCCCAAAGAGAAAACATAACCTCCATCTTCAACCTTCAACCTTGGGAGAGAAAGAGAGAGAGCAACCTTCAACATTCAACATCAAATTCCGAAGATTAATCCAAGGCAAGTGGTTTAATTACGTTAATTTCAAGCGAATGTTTCTTCCATGCGTAGATTTGATAAAATTGCTTTATATTGGGTATTTGATGAAAACCCTTGGAATTTGAAATAGAAATTCATGATATGATATAGGAATTGCATGCAGATAGATATTGGGTGATTGTACTATGAGGAACACAATTTTTTATGATGTAAAAACGGATTTATGATGTGAAAAATTGAAGATAAGAAATTTTGAGTTCATACCCATAGGGTTTGGGGTAAAATTGGGGATTGATGATGATTTCATGCTATTTAGGAAGATTTGACCCCATAAATATGTTAAGAAAGGACCTAAGAATGTTTAGTCATGTTTAAGATTCTTAAAACATTGTTGGGATAATTTGTGGATGAGTTTTGAGAAGAGAAAGTTTGAGGAAAAACGATTTAGGAATTCTGGGCTCGAAACTGCCATCTCGTTAGAAGACCTGCCCAGGTTGTTCGAACGACCTCGTTCGAACGAGACTTCTAACGAGTTGATAGAATGGCCTTTTTGGCCTGATTTGATTTCTAGTGTCCCGAAACCTTGTTTAACTGATGAGATAAAATTCCCTTGTTAACTAATTGGTATAGTTGGGAGATTTGGAATATATTGAGGAGTAAAATATAGAAGAGTGGTTTGATCCAAATGATATTTGTGGATTAGGACGCGAGTGACTAATCACGATGTGAGAATAATTGAAGACTTAAATACATATAAACCGGGGACATGTAAATTGTGTAATAATAAAAGTTGGTATAAGAACGAATAGTATACCACTAATAAATTATGGTAATTACTAAGATGTGTGCATGCTTAGTATATATATGATTTTATGTGTATGACATACCTACCATACTTGCTATCACGGGAGGTTTGCGTTCGTTTAGGGCCATCTAATCTTTGTGTGCCTACGGGGGGATATAGATTGGTACCTCGAGGACATAGGTCAGAGAAGGACTTATTGAGAAGTTAATAAGTCTGCTGATCATGGGAGCATAGGTATGTGCGTGACCCATGTGATGTGACTGTGTTCGCCTCCATTATTTGTGATTTGCTATTATCTGAGAACGATTCCTGAGAGATTCGGAATGCGTAATCCTTATGTACGTGATGTACCGGGATGGGATATCAGAGTATGTGTGCACCGCAGCTTAGTCTCGGGGTGCTAGTATTGTATATTTATGATGAGAATAATATACGGTTAAATGAGAAGAATTGTCATGTTTAAATTGTGAGTATAATTATCGTAATGATCGCTAAAGATAAAGAGGGATAACCTATAGTGAATTGTGTTGCTAATAATTGAGAATCCGAGAATTAAAGTAAAACTCTCTATTTAATTGATGATGTTGGAATTGAAATGCGAATCGAGTAGAAAGGTTAGAATTCATTTTGGTCTAATTAGATATGAGAATCACTTGAATGGGTACGGTACGTTAGGAGTGCACAAATTAGTCGAGAGGTGAGTACTTCATGTGAGAGCACGTCCTAACATGTATTTTGCATTCATTGTTTTAATGTTATTAAATCACTTGCTGTTTTTAAAACTATTCTCCACATTCGGGCTCTGACCCGTTTGCTTTCAAATCTTTTTTTTTAAAAACCTTTTTAGGTGCCCAGCCACAAGGACACCATGCATAGGAATTCTATTCAGGTGACGAGCTGTAGCTGTTGTGGAAGTTACAGGGCCTTGACAGTAGACGCCTCCTTTTCTAGTCTTGACTCCATGTTCAGTTTTATCATCTGTAGGGCATGTCGCCCATTTCCTTTAGAGACATTTTACATTTCAGTTATTCAGACTTTGGTTTGTAATTAATTCAGGATGCAGACTTGTTTTTATTTACTTCCATATTGGGATTGTTGTGAGGAGTATTTCCTCCAGACTCATTATTATTTGTTGGTTACTCTATTTAGACTTTATCGTGAATGGTTGTGTTACATTTCTATAATTCATTTATTGCATGTTAATCAGATTTAATTTAAAATTTGCCAACTCACTTTTTAAATACTAGGTGTTTAGTAATCATTAAAAATTTTTCGACAGTGATGCTATTAACTGAACCAACTTGGCATTTTGTATTAATTTAATAAAGGAGTAGCTACCCGGTATTTAATTAGTCGGGGTGTCACAACTGTGTGACAAGAAACTTTTAAAACTGCTTAGAAAGAGGAGACATGGATGTATTTGATGATGGAGAACCTCATGCAAATGAGTCTGATGGCGGTACAACTGCTGCAATATTAGGTTGTGAAGGCCTATATGAACGCTGCTGAGATTGGTTGTTGGATTTCTAATTAGAAAATTGCTGCTGAGGTGGTCGACTATTTGATTGTTGTGGTTGTGCTCGTAACTTAGGGCACTGAGACTTCCAATAACCCTTCTCCTTACAATAACTTCTTCATCACTTGCAACTTTCGAATAAGGCTTGTTCTGATTATTGGAAATTGGTCGAGAGGAGGCTGCGAAAATAGATGGATTAGGGTACGAAGAAATTACCTTCCCTGACTGAGTGTTGAGATGAATCTCCTCAGCTAACAACTCCTGAATAAAAGAATCAACAGTTGAAAGTGGGCTACAATGCAGATCGATCCACGAAGACCCTCAAAATCATCACGCAATGCCGAAACTGAACCAGGCATTGTTCCTCCCTATTGGAAATCTATGGTGCAAAGGCCCACAAGTCAGCTGACTCTTTAAGAGCCAACTGATCCCAAAGACCCGTCATAGCAGAATAGAATTCCTGGATACTCAAATTTTTTTACTCAAGATCCCAAATATCGCACTCCAACTGGTATTTTTTTGCGAAATTAGATTGTGTATACAATCTTCCCAAATGATCCCAAACATCCTTTGCATAATCATACTTAGCCAACTGCATACGTATGGACGACACAACGGAGTTATTAATCCAAGTGATGATTTTTGAGTTGTTTGCTTCCCAAACATCCAACAACTCCGCATATTTTTCAACGTTCATCTTATCGTTAGGTTTACTCAAATCGCCATTAATGTAATCCCAAAGTTTCTTCCCCTTCAAAAAATTCTTCATAACATAACTCCAATACATATAGATTTTTCCATCTAATCTGACACTAATCAATTGCAATGAATCATCTCTTTCACCAGCCATTGTAAAAATAAACAATGAAACAGTACCCAAACAGAACCAAATCGAACGAACTAAACAATTAATCGAACAAACAGGTGGAAAAATGATCATCAATACCTTTGAAACAGTCGAGCGAACAGAAAAAATACCTTCAAAACAGTTGGATCCGCAGACTGTGTTGATGAGATTAAGCTTTGATCCCGCTCTGATACCATGATAACATATCAAATATCTACAATCAATGGAAAAGAGAAAAGAGGGGCTAGGGTTTCATATTAACACAAACTAGAATTCAATACAATGAAAAGAAGGAAAGAGTATATATGTCCTATTACAATCATCTAATAATAAAAATAAAAGGGAAAATACTAAAGTACCCTTAATACTAAATAAAACTAAGGTTGCGTTTCTTTTTTTATCTGGATCTGAAGTCTGAATCTGAAATCTGAAGACTGAATCTGAAGTTTGAAATCTGAATCTGAAAAATATGTTTGTTTTTACGTCTGAATATACTTCTGAATGAATGTATTTAGACTGATTCAGACTTCAGATTCAGAGTTCAGACGTAACTTTACCTCTTAATCATTAAGAGCCAAATATGACCGTTAGTCTCTTAATCATTTAAAAAAATAAATATTTTTTGATACCTCTTAAGTCCAATGGTTGAGAGTCAGACTTAAAAGGTAAAAACAAACGACAAGTAAAAAATCTGACTCCATCTTCCGATGCTTGGAATCTTATTGTGATTGGCGCTGAATCTTTTCATGTTTTACTCGAAAGAGATCATCTAATAATTTCCTAGATTTTTCATCATTGAGAATCTCATATGACATCGTGAGATTTTGAAAGTTTGCTTGAGCATTGGGATCATTAAGTCTCTTATTTGTGTGCAATTCTAAAGCCTTCAATCGATAGACTTTTAAAATCTCTGTATCCGAAAGCTTGGCCCCTTCTTCACCAGATGGAAATCCCAGAATAGCATAATGATCAACCTTAACATCCATTTCTTTCACTTATTTAGGTATTGTACTCTTTGGATTAGAGCACGAGCGGGAGGTTCGCTGATTGAGAGAAGCTTTTAAGTGATGTCGTCAGATCAATGAATGCGATTATGGAGAATTAAATGATAAAGCTCGTCTTCCATTCGATTGAAATAAGTGGGACTACAAATGAAAGGTTTTGGGGGTAATAATACTACTCTTACTGATGCTAACCCTGAAACCAAGACCAAAAGTTTAGGTGGACTTTCCCACCTATAACTCTCTCATCAGTTCCATGGAATATTGCACATAGATTAATTTTTTTCATATTGTTAAACAAAACAAATTATATAAACTTATTTGAGATTTATGTTGTGAAGTTATTTTATAGTTGATTTGAGAAATCAAATTTATAGTTGGGAGCGATTGGTTTTAGATCATTCGTTATTGTGAGTTTTTGGTGATTTAGAATTAAAGAAGTTTTAGATATTATTTGTGCTTCGTCACACATTCTTATATTTCATGTTTATATTGGTTTGTAGGTGTGGATTTGGCTATATCTTGTGTTTATGTGGTTTTCAAAAATTAGGAAGTCCTCCCCTACTCTCTCGATATATATTATTTAAACCGTTTTTTAGGATTCTATATTACTTTTTGGTTTGAAATATATATGCCCAGCATTTAGTACTAAATACTTATCAGTACTATTTATGAATTTAACATATGCCTAATGCAAATGAGAAACTTCCTTTTTAAAGTTTGTCTATAAATATGAATTACGCTTTACTGTATGCTTCCCTTATATTAGTGTTCATTTTTTTTCTTTTGTATTTATAGTCATATTTTTATTCATTCTATGCGTGTCTTTAGGATCCAAACGACTTCACGTGGATTATAATATATCTACAATTATGTTTCATAGTTTTTGGTTGGTTGATTTTTTTTATTCTTAGTGTTATGATATTCTTTATATCACCTCAAAATCCATTGCCCTTTTCTTTTGGTTCTATAATATGTTGGATGTGCTCGATTTAGAGATCATCGTATCAATTGTTGACCCAAGAGATCCAAACATTGTTATTGTTGCCAGAGCTTTCAAGAAGGTTGTTATTAAACATTGGTTGTTGGGTTAGTGTGTCAATGTTGCACGTGAAACACAAATGTTTAGTGGTCATCATAATTTACATATTTGGATAATTTTGGTTTGTACAGATTTAGATTTTTTCTCTATTATTTTTAAAATGAGATTTTCTCTTGGTATGTAAATTTCTATTGTAAATAAACAGTGTTAGCTTATATAAAATGTAAATGTTGAATATAGTGTCGTTGTTTATGTGGACAATTTTTGGGATTTGAATAGTGTGGTGACCGCAATTGAATTTGTTTAATTTCAGATATTGGATCTTGATATATATATATATATATATATATGTACTTATGTATGTGTTAATATTACTAACAAACCTTTACTGTTGTAAAATCAGCGAAAAGCGTTCCAAAACATGTGTAATAAGGTAAAAATAGTAACAAAAAAGTCTGTTACTAATTCAAAATTCGTAATGGTATTTTACCGTTACTAATTTAGACATGGTAAAGGTAAAATGATGTTACTAATTGCAAATTAGCAACGGTAAAATGCCGTTGGTAAATCCAGAATGAGTAACAGAATTTTACTGCTACAAATAGTAACACTAAAGCCTGTTACCAATTTTGTTCCCCACGTCTTTTTTCTAACGAAAAATTACCGTTACTAATATTTTTGTAACGGTAAATTAGTGTTACTAAAGATGCATTTTGTTGTAGTGTATTTGTGTCTTCACTGTATAAGAATGAATGTGACATAAATATTATTTTTATAAGTCATTATCAGACAATTATTAAACAACTCATATTATAGGCTTAATTAAGAAAGTCATTAGTGGCGTGATGTATGGGATGAACCATTATATTGAATTAGGGTGATTCCATCGTGAATCACATTAATGAATTATTTAATAAAGGTATATAAGTGATGCGTACTATTTTATAGTTTATTGTGTGCATTATGTTCCTTAAATCAAATCATAAAGTGAAATTGTTATGTGGAACAAGTGGGAGAGTATTTAACATATTTAATTATTGTATTAATTTCAGAAGCTATGTAAATTTTGAATTAATTGCTTAAATAAATATTAGTATCATATTGAAGGTGGGCCACAATAGAATTCGAGTTTGAAAATTATTGTTTGGATAAGTAATCAAAATTTTAAAAATAATGATGGATGGTCAATTTCCTAATTGAAGTCTACGTAAATGGATGGTGGTTCATGTATGACTAGAAATTTGGGTCATCTCTCTCTCTCTCTCTCTCTCTCTATATATATATATATATATATATATATATATATATATATATATAGTAGACTATACCTACCAATAATTTACACGAATATAACACACAAGATATAGTAAAAAAGGGAGAAATTTTGAACTTTCAATTATTGTTATTTTCTATCATGAAAGAATCTTTTGATGGGTCGATTAGTAAGAAGAATTATAAGAGAGTTTTTACATTAAATTTAATCATAGCACTTGATCAAATCAAGTGAAATTATCCTATTAGTCTAGGTAGACTTTATGAAAATATTAAGATCAAAGTTCCTTTTGCTAAGAACAAATTTAATGGTAAAGTTTAATTACATCAATGCACTCATGATAAATTGATATTGTTCTTAAGTATCGTTTAAGAGTGGGACATTAATGATTTTGCACCATAGGTTATGATGATGTATATTAATATTTATTCAATTTAAATATGTGAAATGACTCTTAAACTCGTTTTATATGAGTATATGATAATAATTATGTTAAGTTTAGAGTACCTTTAACAATTCGTCTACTCTGATGAGTGTGTACATGATCATTATAATGTACGTGTACAATACTAAATTACACCACACTATTATTTCTCATGAATCAATCACTATATTTATTATATATTGTAGGGATTCAAATTTCCCGAAAGGGGGACCCCCACATTCATGGTAAATCTCATAAAAATAAATACGAGAGAGACATGATTTATCTAGTTCCAGAAAGACCAACCTACGTCCACGGTGGCAGTGAGGTTGTTATTATTATTATTATTATTATTATTATTATTATTATTATTATTATTATTATTATTATTATTATTATTATTATTATTATTATTATTATTATTATTATTATTATTATTATTATTATTATTATTATTATTATTATTATTATTATTATATTGTGGAGAGAAGTTACATGAGATTGTTCTAAATCTTATAACCCCCATACATAATTAGAGGTCTCCGGTTTATATAGAGTTATGGATTAAAATTGGATAATGATCATTCTATTAGAGTTTACATCAAAATATAATATTGTTACTTTGACATAGTCGGTCTTATCATCCTCATCTTTCTATCCTAATGATGTAGTACAATCTAGACTAAAGTCGACAAAGATTGGCTTGGTCGGTCATGTGCTGGTGATTAGGCAGGTAATCCATCGACCTTTGTGAATAATTGCCCAGGTATGAAAAATTGCAAAATTTGCCGCCCTACAAACATATAAAATAAATTATCCCCTCTCGTACTCTGCCCATTACATAAAATAGTCTAAGTTCATGTTTATCGCCCTACCTATTTACATCATGAAGGAATGTAAGGGTGTGCATCGACATTCTCTCTCTCCGAATCCATAACCGGGTTCACACAAAATTGATTCTCAGACCACCAAAACTGCAAAGGGCGAAATCGAAATATATTTGATAATTTTGATCAAATCAGACGAAATGTATATGATGAATTTAAAAATCGAAATGACGAATTGAAATCATATTTACCCATTGGATTAGGTGACTTCATTGACTTGTATATACCAATGCGATTGTAGTTATTATGTGCCCAATCGACACAGTACGTTTGAATCGTTACATAGTTAGGAAACAAAGTTGGGCCAAAACATAAAATAAGAAGTCCCAGATGTGTTTACTCATCCTCAGTTATCCCATTGTCCTCCACCATATGCTTTATCCAACCGAAATATATCCTATATAATTTACTTAAAATCAATTGATAGAAGACTAAAAAGTTATTGTTAGGCATAATAAAATGTTATCGTATGGCCCTCGTACGGTATAAACCCACCCCATTCAACCTCCAACCTCGCCATCATGATGAAATCCTCAAGGGTGAATCTTATCTCACCATATGAAGAGTGGAATGTGTGGGTCATGTCCCACTACCTCTCAAATAAGGAGAGAATAATGCCATGGTCAATTGCGTGTAGAGCATGGTAATATTATTCCATGACATATTATCCTAAATTATTCACACAATCATGATCTAATCATTGTAACAACTCCTATTTTCTCACGTAAAGTCTGGCCAGGCACAATATGCCGAAGATAGGGCTTGTTTGTCAATTAATACCATCCTTAGCACAATTGCGAAACTAAATAGTTTATAATTAAAGGCCCAAGTTTGAAAAGTCACAAACACATATATAATAAATAAATAAATCTAAATCACCAACAATAATATAAACATCTAACTAAAGTAGCAAAATCTCCACCAACATAAAAATAAATATTCGGGCTTATACCCTTACAAAGTTCCCAGTAGATAAATGACTAGAGCTGAGAAGCGCTTATACTAGAGCCAACTGAGCTGAAATCGAAGAGCAAGTAGGGCTGCAAGACTGCTATGCACAATCCTGTTGTCCCTATCTATGAGCACCCGATGGAGGGGAAGATTTAAATTTGGGTCAGAGCTCGATGTGTGCAATAATTAACTTGAATAACATATGAATACAATAGTACAGTCAATGCACAAGTAAATACCCCCCTTTCGTTACTCACATGCGTATAACACCTCACCTCTCATCTAATTGTGATATTATTCGTTCCCCCAATATGTCGCAAATAATAAATTATGGCATTTCCTCAATCCTGGAATGAATTCTGTCCTGATTAATTAAATTAAATGCAATCCCTACAATTAAATTACCAACTTACATTAATTTCAGTCTTTTCAATATCAATTATTAGGCATAAACATCTATTATGGGTCATAGGGTCAAAATAATATTTAGTGTCCATATCCTTAGACAATTTAATTTATTTCCATGATATCCGAGTAATTAATAATATATGCCCTTCCATATAATTGACACACAAGGGCATCTACCGTCGGTGTCTAATTCGTGCTCTATTGGTAAGTCCGGAGGAATCTTTACATCCTAAGCGGACACCACAAATCACATATAAGTTAGGGGCGGTCCCTACGCAAGACACCTGTATACGGCCCATACCCGCGGTGATACAGGAAGGGTCAGCACCACACCTACCCCTTGGGGATGGAGCCTCTACGTAATACCTATATGGACTAAACATCGTCAAGCCCACCTGTGGTCTACGACCCGAACGTGCGAACCCCCATGTTGATACACTGGTCCACTGGTATGTCCACACACAAATAGAATATTATAGTAATACATATTATTTTCCCATATATTATGTAAAGGTAATTACTGTACAATTACCATAAAGTTCCAATCTAAAGTCCACACCATTTTTTACAACTATTAATAATTTATCAACTAATAAATTATTAAATTCCATTCCAAAAACCATCCAATTAATTGTAATTAAAAATAATCAAAGTATGGGTGTGACAATATTCTCTACATTTATTAACCCGCCATAAATCCCCTTATCCATATTTACATAAATGTTCCTTTTCTTATTTTTTTTCTTGTCACTTTTGCTAAGCAATTCCTGGGAAGTTGTTGGGTTCAGCACAAGGGCAGAAGAAATGAATCGTGAGTGGTCCCCCCAACACGTCGTTTAAACGAGTAGAAGGTTCATTCAAACGGCAAGGCCTGCCGCTCGAATGATATACCAGGTCGTTTGAACGACCTTACGTCTTCTTCCTTGCTACTTCTCTTCTTTACAGTTCGTTAAACCTTAATATTTCCAACCCAAATTCAGTGCGCAACCCATAATTAAACCTTCCAAATACAACATTATAAATTTTCCTTTGTTAGTTGTTAAAGGTTTAAACATTCGAATTGTTTCCCAACAATATTATCGCAAATTTATTAAGAAGGGGTAATAAACCTAGGGATTTCTATCTAGATTTCACTCCATAATATTCTAATAACAATATCTCCATTTCTTATTCAATTCCTCCTAAACAGTCATCAGTAACTTAAGAAAAACTAATGCCCAAATTCAGATTTGTCGTTACTAACTTTCTGGAATAAATTCCATACGTACACAACCCTCTACAAAAGCTATTCATCATCAAATCCACTAGATAAAGTCCTAAATTCCAGAAATCTAAAGGGAATAAACATTATGCATTGAGAAATAAATTGAGATACATAGATTATATAAGAAATAATTGCCTTATAAATGTCGAGGAGATCCCCTTTGATGTTACCCTTTGGTTCCTCTTCAATTCTAGCCATTTTCTCCCTCTCTTGGTGTTTCTCTCAATATCTCCCGTAACTGCAACTCTTAGTTTTGTGGAATAATGGTGGGATAGTGGTTTACCCCCGCTTAACCTCTAATCAGGAGCCTAATCCCGAGTTGGACCATAGTCCCAACTTTTGGACCTCGAAATGAGCCCGAATTCATTATCTGATTGGTCCAAAATTTTCCCAACCCATATATTATTGAGCACAAAAAATATTTAAAGGCTTAAACCATCTAAATGAGTCCATATGAGTCCCAAAATATTCTTCAAATTATTTATGTCAATAATAGTCACTTTTAAATTGTGTCGCACCTAAATTATGTATTTTCTTTTATTACATGCAAATATCATAATCATGCACATGAAAGGAATTACACACAAGTATACTAAATAATAATTTTTCAGTTGACATTTTTGAATGAAAATATTTATTTTGGTCCAATTTCCAAAATTAATTAATTATTTCAAAATAATATTTCATCATTAATTATTTCTAAGAAAAATATGAGGTATTACATTCTCCCCCTTAATAACTGGATTCTTCCTCGGAATCAATAAAGTATGTACCAAGCTAGAAGAGTTCGGGATAATTTGTGCGCATGTCGTCCTCCCTCTCCCAAGTCAATTTGTCCTCCCGGTGGTATCCCCACTACACCCGAACTAAAGGAACAACCTTAGACCGCAGTCGGCGCTCCCGTCTATCCAAAATGGCTACCGGTCTATCCTCATAAGTAGCATCTTGATGGAGCTCAACCTCGTCTATAGCAATGTGTTGGTACGCCACCTCATCTCTAAGGAATCTCCACAGTGAAGATATATGAAATACACCGTGCATCCGCTGTAGGTGGTCCGGTAATCCCCACTACACCAAAACTGTAGAATTATTACGGTCATTGATCGTGATAAGTCTGGGGGTGACAACTATTTTTATCACGAACTTATCACGATCAAAGATCGTGATAAGTTCATTAGACTTGTCAAGGTCCTGTCACGATCTTTGACCTTAACGAGTTTTATCACGGTTAAAGACTGTGACAAACCCTAAAACAATTGTCACGGTCAAAGACCGTGATAATTCTGGGAAAAATTTTAAAAAAAATCAGATGGGCAGTATGGCCACTGCCACTGCCCAACAGTATATTTGTACTTGTTATAGCAAAATTGTACCTGTTTAAACAGTATATATCCAAATAAAACATAAAGAATGCACTAAATCATTGCATATATAATTCCATATATAAATAAAATAGAAATACATTCCGCATCCAAACCAAAATGTAACAAATCAAAATAATACAAATATAATCCAAGTGTCCAAATAAAATAGATACCAATAATCAATGAATAGAGTCATCAGTAGGTTGGAGGAGGAAGAAAGGCCACACGATATATGCATTAAGACACCCCTCAATATGCATCACATCGTATTGTTCGCGCAATCACAATGCGGAGTTCTCCTTTTTGGGTATCACATGCGTGACGAGCACCTTGACCTCGATGTCTTGAAGGATACGACCATGAACCGGCATACCCGGGAGGGTTCTCGGGTCCCTTAACCCCCTCTCTATCTGCTGGCCATCATATATGTCGACTAAAAACACACTCGGCCAATCGATTGTTGACATAGGCCACTGGACAAGATCCAAGATGAGAACCGAATCATTAAGCGGTGAGTCCACGCATATTGGTGATGAAGCAGTGATGTCCACATCCTCGTCCTCCTCCACCTCCTCCACCACCATCTTCTCCTTACCTTTTCCCTTGCCCTTTCCCAACTCATGCTTCATGAAGGAGTACATATCTAGGACTGCCGCCTCCAACCTTGATAGCTTCTCTTCATGTGAGTCCACTTGATGAGCTAACTAGTGTTACTCGTCTCCATCCTGATGATCCTAGACTTTCCTACCCGCGAGATCACCCCCTAGTTCTCCCCTTGCGATCATCACCGAGCACTTAACTGAGTGCTACCGTAACCAAAGATGCCTTTTCGGCATCAGACTGTGACTCATGCACTTCCTTAAGCTTTGACTGAAATGAAAAAAAGCACACGATTAGTTAATTAAGTAAATAAATAAATTATAACGTAATTAAAAAAAAAATTATAACTTAAAATCGTGTTTGAGACGCTCGGGGACACCTCCCTGTCCTTGCCCTTCTTTGTCTGAATTTCCACATAGGCATTGAGCCTACGTGGCCTACCCCTAGGACCACTCCCCGTCTCCTGAAATAAAATAATGCAAAATTAGTAAGTAACGCAAAATAAAATAATGTAGAATAATATAAAACTATAATTATAGAAAAATAAAAACTTACCATCCTGTACTCCACCTCGGCGTAAGACGTCCGCCCCAAGTAGTGTAAGTCCGTATTTTTTGTCCGATTTTCCCTTCCCGATTGGCGAGATGCCATTTGTCGCTCCTCGATCTCATTGTCGATGAACGTTTTCTACTTTTCTAATGCGATCGGCTCCTTCAGCAGGACGATCTCACGCAGTCTGAGAATGGAGTCCCGGGTCTTCCCAAAGTACCGGGTTCGCAAATTTTGCTTCCACGTCTTATGTGGTTCCCTCAACTGCTCCAACACGAAATCGTGAAGTTGTGGGGACAGGCCAAATTGTTCCTGTCAAAAAATACAAAACAAAACAAAAGTAGGTGTTAGTTGCTAATAAATATAAATTAAAAATGAAATTGAAATATAAATGATGAGTGCATTATTTTGTAATATTTATACCCAAATCTAGGCCTTTTTAGGCTCCTTGCATCATAAATAAAATACTTTTAGAGTCATTTTTGTTAATTAAAAGAAAAATACAAATTCAAGAATAAATGGGATTAAAAGTGCAGTTTTGAAATGTCGTACTCACGTCTTATATTCATGACCTTGATTATTCATTGTTAATCTCTTGTACAAGGTTGTTTTTGAGCATTGACAGGTTTAAAATGCAAGTGGTGAAGTCCGGAACGAAGTTGAGCATGAAAAGGTCACTTACGCACCTTTAGGTGCAATATTGTAAATTCAAATGACTGGTTTTAGACTCGAACCAGACACGAAAATTGAAGACCTTGAATCAAGGGACGCTTGGGTTCAAACGGCGTATCAATCAGAGTTTAGACCAAGAAATTATGGTCCTGCAATGTTGAAAACTGAAAGAAAGTCAAAAGTCAAAAGTCATGCCTGAAGTTAAAATCATTCCCCTAATCCAAACCAACCCTTAAACCGAGCCCAACCCATTCCTACACCTTGTGTGCGTGTGTTTAGTTTGTATTTATATATTTTTAGATTTTTATTTGAGTCATGTACATATTTTTTGTGATGTTTTATTTGTGTGTATATCATTTTTATTTAATTTTTAATTTTTTAAGAGTCTTTATTGTCACTTTGACTGTTTAATTATTTTATGTAAATATTATTTTGAGTGTGTCATTTTATATGTAGTAGTGCTATTTTAGTGTTAGTTACTTTATTTGACTCGTTGTCCATTTTTTTAAATGTCATTATATGTTATTGTTTTTAGATTTATTCTTTTAGTTTTATTAATTTATTTTATTCTTTTTTTATATCTTATTATTTTATAGGTTAAATTTATTTATTTTTATTATTTTTGTAATTTTTAATTGAGTTGTAAATAATTTGGTTAAGTTTTATTAGGTGTACACTTATACACACTCACACTAAATCTCACACACCTATCACACCAAATCATATCCTATCCTACACCTCACTCACACACTAATCCCATATACCTCACCAACACCCAAACATATTACTCCCACCATCTTCCGCCCACAAACCCACGTTCTCTCTCCAACCTCCATACCCAACAACAACCAACGTCGCCTCCACTTCACAAACCCATCATCACATCCTTATACCCCACTATTCATCATTTTCTCAAATCACCCACACACTCTCTCTCCTTACTCCATTAACCATCGAACCCATAACCCAAAAATTGGGATACCCGCAACTCCAATCCAAAATTCGACGAGCTACGACAATTCCTTAACCCGGTTTAACCCATGATTCCAACCATCTCCCACTACCCCACTACTTCAAAACCCACAACCCAAATCATGTAAGAAAAAAATCAACCGGTCGCATGTCATAATAAAAGAGGATGGGGAACTCACTCGAGGATGACACGAAAGGAGACATAGAGGGATGAACAAAGAACAAAGAAAAAAAAAAGGAGGGTACGAAATTTAATTCCAATGGAGTATAGAGAGGAGGTAGAAGAGAAAAATCAAGGAGTGAGATACAAACACTGATTAATTTTGTATGCATCTTTGAGTGTTCGGGAGATTAATTTTGTACAACTTAGGAGGGATATTGTGTATTGGAATTCAAGTCTTGGACCAAAAATTTTGTAAGTTGATTATTATTAATGAAAATCATTTTTTTCATCTTGCAATAATTGTGTTCCATTTATGATGTGTGAGTAATTTTATTTCTAGGACTAAGTGAAGTTTATCATGATTAATTAATTTGTGCAATTTAATTCAACTTTTATTCCCAACATGTATTAATTCAAGGTTCTAAAAAACGCGGGGCGTGATCGAGGCGTGAAAAGGATTTTAGGCCTTCTTAATATATTTTAATATTTTTTTAACCATAACAAGGCTATTAAAATACTAAAATTGTACATATCATGAAAATATGTCTAAATATATGCAAATTAAAAATACTATTTGATTATTTTGGATGAGATAATGGTCCGGTTAGTAAAAAAATTATTTAAAGGGCGATATCGTTTCACTAAAGCATTGTTGTTTTTAGAAAAAAGTGCGCCTTAAGGGTTTTACTAAGAAAAATGCGTAAAAAACTTAAGAGCGAGGCGTTTCTCCCAAGCCTTAAGCATAGGCGTGCCTAGGCGGATTTTTTAGAACAGTGATTAATTGAAAATAAAAATTCGGTATTCATTTGAAATTACACGAGAGTGTGTTTTAAGCCTCTGAATTTAATTGCTAAATCACATTTTGAGAATTTAAAGTTGTAATTTTTGATGGGTTATGCTGACACTAAATTGTTTTGATATCTTGTGCTTAAATACTCATTAAAAATTTGAAAAGTGGTATTTTTTAGGGAAAGGGGATTTAAGGTGTCTATTTTAAGATACATTAAAATATTTTGAGGCATGTATTGTTTTATTTTCCGAAATGTGCGCGACGAGAGTCGACATATTTTGAGTTACTAATTTGGAAAAATACGGGATTAAATTAACGTGCGACTTTAATTAAAATTGATAAATGAATCGACGTCCTAGTTTTCTCCCATATTTGATATCATCATTTGTATTCATTAGTCTCATTTTAGTTTTAAAACTCAAATTGTATATTTATACACTCATTTGTTTAGTTGTACAGTCGATATTTTATAAAAAATTGACGAAATCTCTGTGGGTTCGACCCGGACTTACACCCACTATATTCCAATAGCCCGTGCACTTGCGGTAATTTTGTCCTTTAAAATTTGACAACAAGTTATTGGCGCCGTTGCCGGGGATTTCGGTTCATTTTAAACGTATTGACGTCAGGACTAGTTTTAAAAAAAAGAGTATATATATATATATATAAGTGGCATTTTTTTATTAATTTTTTTTTTTTTGCTCCAAATTACAGAACTTTGAAATCAGGAAATTTAAAAAAAAATTATTTAATTTTTTTTCTTCAAATCTTAAGTACTTTTACGACATAACTAGTGTTAAAACACTAGGTTGTTGCGTGTTCTTTGTGAACACAAAGAAGCCCTTGGATGGACCATAGCGGATATTAAAGGGATAAGTCCGTTAGTGTGCACGCACATGATACACTTAGAATATAACGCTAAAAACTCCCGTGAAGCACAACGTAGACTTAAACCCACCATGAAAGAAGTCGTCCGAGGCGAGGTGATCAAACTATTGGATGCGGGTATTTTTTATCCCATCTTTGATAGTCAATGGGTCAACCCCATTCAAGTTATTCCAAAGAAATCCGGTGTGACGGTTGTGAAAAGTGATAATGATGAGTTAGTACCCACTAGAATTCAAACCGGTTGACGTGTATGTATAGACTACAGGAAGTTGAACGTCATCTCAAGGAAACATCACTTTCCTCTGGCTTTCATAGACCAAATGCTTGAGAGATTAGTCGACCATCCCTATTACTGTTTTCTTGACGGTTATTCCGACTATAATCAAATTACAATCACTCACGAGGATCAAGAGAAAACCACATTCACTTGTCTATTTGGTACTTTTGCCTATCGACGCATGCCCTTCGGGATGTGTAATGCACCTTCTACCTTTCAGCGATGCATGATGAGCATATTTTCAGATATGGTTGAAAGGTTTCTTGAAGTTTTTATGGATAATTTTTCTGTGTTTGGGTCTAGCTTTGATGAGTGCCTCCATAACCTCAACCTCGTTCTAAAGAGGTGTAAGAAAAAGAACGTTGTACTTAATTGGGAGAAATGTCACTTTATGGTTAAATAGGGCATAGTGTTAGATCATATCATATCTAAAAAGGGTATCGAGTTTGGTAAGGCTAAAATTGATCTCATTTTTAATCTTCCGACCCCGAAAACTGTGCGTGAAATTTGATCATTCTTAGGACACGCCAGTTTTTATCGGAGATTCATTAAGGATTTTAGCAAAATCTCTCGACCTTTATGAAATCTTCTTACCAAAGACACACCCTTTGAGTTCACCAATGATTGCCTTCAAGACTTTCAGAGGTTAAAGAAGGAATTGACCTCAACACCTATTATGTGACCTCCCAATTGGAGTTAGCCTTTTGAAATCATGTGTGTTTCTTCTGATTATGCCTTAGGTGAGGTTCTTGATCATCATGATAAGAAACTTCCTCATGTTGTATACTACGCTAGAAGGCTCTTAATGATGCTTAAGTTAATTATTCCCCCACCGAGAAAGAGCTCCTTGATGTCGTCTTCGCGCTAGAAAAGTTTAGGTTTTACTTAATAGGATCCAAGGTTATCATTTTCATCGACAACGCATCCTTACGATACCTTTTATCTAAAAATAACCCTAAGGATCGAATCATTAGATGGGTTCTATTACTGCAAAAGTTTGACCTCGAGATCCGAGATAAGAAGAGTTATGAGAATGTAGTGGTGGATCACCTATCTAGGTTAATCGTTGAATCATTAGATAACTTGTTACCACTTAATGAGACCTCCCCGATGAGCAACTAATGCTTTTTTCTCATCTTCCTTGGTTTTTTGATATTGTGAACTAGCTTACGACAGGTGAGATGCCCATGCATTGGCCTACACAAGATCGTTCCAAATTTCTTAAGGAAGCCAAGCATTTCTTTTGCGGTGATACATACCTCTTTAATTCTTGTCCATTTCAATTCATTTGAAAGTGTGTCCCCGATCATGAAATTTAGAGCATAATCTCTTTTTGCCATGATCAGGCCTGTGGAGGTCATTTCAGTATTAAGAAAATCGCTGCGAAAATTTTGCAGTGTGGATTCTATTGGCCCACAATTTTTCGTGATTCAAATGACTGTTGTAGAAGTTGTGACCAAAGGTTAAGAAAGATCACTGCTCGAAATATGATGACCTTAAATACCATATTGATTATTGAGGTTTTTGACTGTAAGGGCATTGATTTCATGGGTCCATTACCGAACTCTTACGGTAATTTTTACATCCTTTTGGCAATTGATTATGTGTTTAAGTAGGTCGAAGCTATACTGAGTCGAACAAATGATCGCCATGTGGTAGTCAAATTTATTCGAGAAAATATTTTTTCCTGATTCGGTACACCTCGAGCCATCATTAGCGATCAAGGAACCCATTTCTATAATTGTTCATTTGAGAGTATCATGAAAAAGTATCCAGTCACGTATAAAGTAGGATGTTCTTATCACCTGCAAACCATTGGAAAAGTAGAAATTTCCAATAGGCAAATCAAGCTCGTCATCAAGAAAACAGTGAATCCAAATTGAAAGGACTGGTCCTTACGGTTAGTAGATGCACCGTGGGCTTATCTCATTGCCTACAAAACCTCACTTGGTATGTACCCATATAGGCTTGTCTACTAAAAAGCCAGTCATCATCCGGTAGAGTTAGAGTATAAAGCCTATTGGGCCATCAAGACCTTCAATTTTGATTTACCTGCCACGGGAGATGTTCAAAAACTCCAGCTCAACGAGTTGGATGAGATTCAGAATGATGCATACGAAAATATTAAATTGCACAAAGTGAAAACGAAAATGTTCCATGACAAGTCCATCCTACGGAAGTCATTCGAACTTGGTAAAAAATTTCTCTTGTACAACTCTAGACTGCATCTCTTTCCTGGTAGATTAAGGTCTAGATGGTCTGGTCCCTTTGTTGTTAAGATGGTCTACCCACATGGGGCGGTTGAAATAGAGAACCCAAAAAATAGTGAAATTTTTAAAGTTAATGGTCAAAGGTTGAAGCCATATCTGGAATTGCGAGATTGGGAAGTGGAGGACATTCTCCCCCATGACCCTATGTACCACGAGTGAACATGAAATTGGGTCATTGTTGCTGTATAATAGTTTTGTTTTACTGGAATTGTACCTTGGAAAAAGTACCTCATTATGGTAATATCTTTCCCACCTTTTTAATTTTTGTCTTGAACATTGAGGACAATGTAGAAATTAGATTTGGGGGTATTGAGGTAATTTTCCTACGGTTTGAAAAAAAATCAGAAAATTTTCAAAAATCCAAAAAGATTTTCAATATAATTGAGTTTTGAAACGATTTCTTAATATATAATTAATTCATGGATCTCTTAACTTATAAAATTAGAATCTGATCGAAAAAGGATATTGAGGCATAAGTTATTAAGATTAACGAATAAATGTGGAGATTGTAACCCGGTGAGATTTTCATTCCATTCATTGTTTTTGAGAGATTTATATCAATCTGAGTTAGAATAACTCAAACTTTCCTTCAGCACTTAATTTATTGATGATCTCAAAATCTTTGTTTTGTTCGATTACTGAAAATGGAAAATCATACACACTAAATGTTTTAATATGTTGACTTAAGACACATAAGTAACTTAATGGAACCTGAGAAATGATATTAGGCCATAGTTTTGAAAATCCAAAAATAAAAAGCCTAAATTTAACATTTTCTACATTACCCCGTTGTAACCCATTTGTGCCTAAAAAGAAAAATGAGCCTTTCATTGAAAACCCAAAAATCCATACCCACTTTCTGAGAATATTAGGGAAAAATCAGGGTAAAAGGCCAAAAGAAGAATGTTTGCTACAATAATGTGTGAAAAGAAAAGAAAAAAAGGAGGAAGATTGAAAGAATGCGAATATGAAACAAAAAATAGAAAAAGGAGTATATGAATTGAAAAAGAAAAGAAAATGGATGTTAAAAAGATGCCTTAAAAATTCAAAATACGGATAATCTCTATATTCTCAAAAAATTTTGAAACTCCCAAAACCCGTTCTTTCTAACCAAAATCGAGCCTACAATACAACCGAAAGAAAGTCCTAATTGATCTCAATTGAATTTAGTTATAGTGTTGAGAGAATGATTAGGATATATGGTGTGATTAAAGATTTCAAAGTATTCGATTTTCCATTCACGAGATCATATTCATCCATTATAAAATGTTCGTCTTTCATGATGTATATGTAACATTTGTTCAGAGAAATTACTCTTTTATTCACATATACCGAGAGAAACTATCCAATTTCGAGTGTTTATCTTTTAGTGCATCCCGTGAGAATTTGAATCAAAACGAACTTTCATGTAAGAAACTTAACGATCAAATCTTTTGAATTGGACGATCATATTGGCTATACACACACGCACAATAATTTGAGATCGAAAAGTGATTTTTTACTATATTTATGAAATTTTCGTTCAAGCTTTGTTTATATTACCTTTGTGTCTTTTGTAAATAGAGTCAAGTTTTTGAATTTTGTGGGTATATTCATTGCAAAACCCCACGAGACAAAACTCGTCCACTAGGGCAACCTAGGTGCTTAACGACTTGTTGCACATTCTAAGTGCAATAGTGATTCCCACGAAAGTGAGTTAAATTTTAATTTTTGCTCGAGGACTAGCAAAGTTTAAGTTTGGGGATATTTGATTCGTGCATTATTTTGTAACAGTTATACCCAAATCTAGGCCTTGTTAGACCCTTTCCATCTAAATAAAATACTATTAGAGTCATTTTTGTTTATTAAAAGAAAAATACAAATTTAAGAATAAGTGGGATTAAAAGTGCAGTTTTGGAATCTCTTACTCACATCTTATATTCATGACCTTGATTATTCATTGTTAATCACTTGTAAAAGGTTGTTTTTTTAGTATTGACAGGTCTAAAATGCAAGCGGTCAAGTCCGGAAGCAAATTGAGCATGAAAATGTCACTTACGTACCTTCAGGGGCAATATTGTAAATTCAAATGACTGGTTTTAGACTCAGACCAGACACGTAATTTGAAGGCCTTGAATCAAGGGGCGCTTGGGTTCAAACGACGTATCAATCGGAGTTTAGACAAAGAAATTATGGCCAAGCAAAGTTCGAAACTCAAAAGAAAGTCAAAAGTCATGCCCGAAGTCAAAATCATTCCCCTAATCAACACCAACCCTTAAACCCATTCCCCTAATCCACACCAACCCTTAAACCGAGCCCAACCCATACCGACACCTTGTGTATGTGTGTGTTTAGTTTGTGTTTATATATTTTTAGATTTTTATTTGAGTCATGTACATATTTTTTGTGATGTTTTATTTGTGTGCATATCATATTAATTTAATTTTTAAATTTTTAGAGTCTTTATTGTCACTTTGACTATTTAATTATTTTATGTAAATATTATTTAAAGTGTGTCATTTTATATGTAGTAGTGCTTTTTTAGTGTTAGTTACTTTTTTTTTACTCATTGTCCATTCTTTTTAATGTCATTATATGTTATTGTTTCTAAATTTATTCTTTTATTTTTATTAATTTATTTTATTCTTTTTTTAGCCTCTTATTATTTGTAGGTTAAATTTATTTGCTTTTATTATTTTTGGAATTTATAATTGAGTTGTATATAATTTAATTAAGTTTTATTAGGTGTACAATTAGACACACAGTCACATTAAATCCCATACAGCTAGCACACCAAATCATATGCTACCCTACACCTCACCCACACACTAATCCCATGCACTTCACCAACACCCAAACATATTACTCCCACAATCTTCCACCCACACACCCACGTTCTATCTCCAACCTCCATACCCAAAAACAACCAACCTCGCCTCCACTTCACAAACCCATCATCACATCCTTATACCCCACTATTCATCATCTTCTCAAACCACCCACACACTCTCTCTCCTTACTCCATTAACCATCGAACCCATAACCCGAAAACTGGAATACCCACAACTCCAATCCGAAATTCGACCAGCTCAGGAAACCCCTTAACCCAGTTTAACCCACGATTCCAACCACCTCCCACTACCCCACTACTTCAAAACCCATAACCCAAATCATGCAAGAAAAAAATCAACCAGTCATGTGTTATATAAAAGAGGATAGGCAACTCACTCGAGGAGGACACAGAAGGAGACATAAAGGGATGAACAACGAACAAAGAAAAAAATACGAGTACCAAATTTAATTCCAACGGAGTATAGAGAAGAGGCAGAAGAGAAAAATCAAGGAGTGAGACACAAATAGTGATTAATTTTATATGCATCTTTGACTGTTTGGGAGATTAATTTTGTGCAACTTGGGAGCGATATTGCGTATTAGAATTCAAATCTTGGACCCAAAATTTTGTAAGTTGATTATTATTAATGAAAATTATTATTTCATCTTGCAATAATTGTGTTCCATTTATGATGTGTGAGTAATTTTATATCTAGGACTAGGTGAAGTGTATCATGATTAATTAATTTGTGCATTTTATTAATTTAATTCAGTATTTATTCCCAGCATGTATTAATTGAAAATAAAAATTCGATATTTATTTAAAATTACAAGTGAGTGTGTTTTAAGCCTCTGAACTTATTTGTTAAATCACATTTCGAGAATTTAAAGTTGGAATTTTTTATGCGTTTGATATCTCATGCTTAAATACACATTAAAAATTTAAAAAGTTGTATTTTTTAGTAAATAGGGATTTAAGGTGTCTATTTTAAGAGATATTAAAATATTTTTAGACATGTATTATTTTATTTTCCGAAATGTGCGCGACGAGAGTCGGCATATTTTGAGTTACTAATTTGGGAAAATACGGGATTAAATTAACATGTGACTTTAATTAAAATTGATAAATGGATTCGACGTCCTAGTTTTCTCCCATATTTGATATCATTATTTGTAGTCATTTATTTAATTAGTCTCATTTTAGTTTTAAAACTCAAACTATATATTTATACACTCATTTGTCTAGTTGGACAGTTGATACTTTATAAAAAATTGACGAAATCTCTGTGGGTTCGATCCGTACTTACACTCGCTATATTCCAATAGCCCGTGCACTTGCGGTAATTTTAACATTTAAAATTTGACAACAATAGATATAAATACATTTCCTATAGTGCCGCCGAAATCTCCAACTTGAGCTCATTTGGCACTTCCCTCCAACTAGTGTACCCCGGGTCGATAATCGTCTTCACCAACTCGAGGGATCTAGCCCAAATTCTCGTCTTGTTCTCAACTGCCGGTCCCAATTTACCCCATTATGGGAGTCGAGGGGTCGAGGAGCCCTCGTCGCCTCCACTGCCGCCAAACCCTGAAGAAGACATTTTCTGTAAAAAATTGTTGTTATTAGTACAAATCCAAATGAATTAGAAGAATACAAAGCACTAACCTTATTATAACAAAACATTGGAAACTTTGAATTAATCCACTAAACTGATCAAGTATAAATGAATTAAAAGCATTAAACTGATGTCCGATAATAATGAAACACTAGAATAATACACTCACTGGACATGGACTACGAATTAATGCTTAAGAAATAAATCTAAATATTACATGCAGTAAACTGATCAAGTACAAATGAATTAAAAGCATTAAACTAATGTCCGATAACTGGAATACTTATTACAAATCTAAAAATTATTTCAAATTTGGGTTATCATAAAAAATGGATTGATATTCGGTAGGATTATCCAAGTCATCCACACTACTATTTAGACGCTTTTGCGCTTGTAGGACGATTGACTACGGATCGTTGTAGATATATTTCGAGTAAAACACTTGTTTGACCTGTTAAAATGCACAAACAAACAACACATCGTTCACTTGTTCATTGCTCTTTAACTTGAACAAGTCAACCATGATCAAATTGGTACCAGGATTAAGTTTACAAGCTTTTTTATCCTCAAGTCTACCCAATCACAGTAAAATACAACCTCTTTAAAACTTACATAGTCCAATTCAAATATATGTCGAATTACACCATAGTAAGTCATTTCATCTTGAATGAGGTTTTTATCTTTCGCACTCCCTCGAAAGGAAATGCCCGAGTTCTGTATATTTGTACTTTCCTCATACACCCTTATAACGAATACATAACCGTTCAATCAATACTTTTTGTACTCTTGTACATCGTCAGTGACCTCATTCCCGTCCACTTCATGAACTCCGAACGCGTCATCAACTAAATCCTCTAACATTGTAATCTACGTTGTCCCTTTGTACATCTATCCTACTTGTTGAAGGTTGTTGTGGGTTTCTCGGGGACAAAGGAACTTTCGATTCCCTGTGAAAACTCCAAAATTGATAACTATCTTGCATTCCCCATCTTAACAAATGTAGTTCAACTGTTTTCCACTCAAACGCCTTACCATTCTCACACCTAGCACACGAACATGGAAACTCTTCATCATTATGACATCTCTTTGCATATTTCACAAATTCATTAGCACTTCTGCAAAACACTCACCCAAATATATTTGTCTCACTCATCCACTCTTTGTATTTAGGATATCCTATTATAGCTACTCCAAACAATCACCTGTTATAGGTAAGAAGCGTATATTCGTGGATTAGTATAAACAAAAGTGTGAACATTTAATTCCCATTAGTCTAAACAATCACCTATTACTTGTTATGTAAATTTTATAATATTATTCGTTTAATTATGTCTTATTTATATTCAATTTTTAAATTTCAATTTCAATTTCAAATTCAAATTCAATTTATAATATTAATTCCTATTTCCTCCATCTCCTCTAAAGGGTGAGTGGTCCTATCCCATTCAAGACCGCATATTTCGGTAATATACTTAACAGCTCATGCACATTGTTCCAATTTTAGGAAAATTCGACAGCATATCCCGATAGTTCTCCAAGTACACGATGTAGATTCGCAAGTGTGAGTGTTATTTCAATTGATAATTGAAATAACACTTAAAATCACATCATCTAGTATGTACTCAGAGAACATTAGGATACGACTACATAACTTCCTCCAAAAGTAACAAGTTTAAACCACTAAGAGTATTATTATACAGAACTTATGCAGTCCCAAACTGTCCAAACAGGACAATTCGAGAGATCTCATTACAGGGGTAATGACTCTTAAACGGGGCTAAGGGCTATTGAATGCGTACGCATAAGAACTAGAAGACTATTATCTATACGCACTATGTGTAATTTTATATCTGTTTCATTTAATTATCATAAGTCCATGGTCGTGCCACGCTCGAAAGGGTCGTGGCACAAAGTAATTTTCGAAAAAAATTGAAAACTCCTCGTCCACACATTTTGACAATAATCTAGTGGTCGTGCCACTTCCAAAATTAACCAACCCAATAAATTAGGATAATATAATTATTTAAGGATTTATTTGTGTGAATTAAATTAAGTATTTTAAAACAATTAAACAACCAACTTCCATATCCAACCACATCCATCCAATATAATCCAACAACAACAACAAACTAACAAATGTGTATCCCGTACTCCTTTGAATTCATGTACTCAATTAATTCAACATTAACAATTTCTAACCAATTTAAAACCTAAATAAGAATATACAATAAGATTCAATCAATATTAACAATACCTATTAATTTCAATCCCAACTAACATCACCCAATCAACATTAACAATTAATTTCAAGTCTTAAACTAAAAATAAAAATACCCAATCAATATTTATAATGCCTAAAACCAAATTGAAAACCACACACACACCCACCCCTACCCCACTTACCCCACCCCCACCCCCACCCCCATTGCCCCCTCCCCCCCAACCACACACACGCACGCACACACACACATACACACTACCCCCTACCCCACCCCCATCCCCCTCACCCACCACACACACATGCACACACACACACACACACACCCGACCCCCCAGACCCCACTGCCCACGTCCCCCCCTATCCCCACCCCCCACCCACCTACACACACATATATATGAAGGAACGAGAAAGAGAGAAAAAACTCACCTAAAAACAGAGAGTGAGATAGAGAAATTAGTGGGGAGTGAAATCGGTGGGAAAAAAGAAGGGGGAAAGGTTTTTTCACTAACAAAGTTGTGACGGACCTATCACGGTCTTTGACCGTGATAACTTTCTAATGTTTTCACGAGCATCGACCATGACAATTCCGTTACAACTACATTTGTGACAGACTTGTCATGTTCAACGACCATGACAAGCCTTTGTCACGGACTTGTCACGGTCAATGACCGTGACAAGACTGGCCGGCTGAAAGGTGACGATTTGGCCTTTTTGGTGTAGTGCCCAACCTGTACGCTATGGGCCCAATCCTCACCAAAATAGGGAATTGACCCACGTATCGAGGATCCAACTTCTCTTTCTTCCCATGACAACTCACCTCTGACATGACAACTCGCCTCAACTCCTCATCATCCGAAATAATCAGTCTCCCTTAAAATCTCAAACCGCCATCAGACCCGATAGAAAAATTCTCCAACCACTCGATTAGCAACTATCTTACCCGCTTTTGACAAAGCTGATCCTCCACCCGTGCCTTCACCACCCGAATAATGATCTCGGGGGTGATGGTGAGAACTGACATAAACGCTCGGGTCAACTCATCATCTCCATGAAGTGACTTCGACTTCACTTTCCACACTGCTGTCAACTCTAAAAATGGCTTACGGATCAATGTATCCTCTACGACATTCACTTTCCGTGGGATGTACCGAATGTCGAACTGATAGTCCTTCACAAACTCGATCCACCTCTTCTGTCGCATGTTTAGCTCTCACTGTGTGAACAAATACTGCAAGATCTTATGGTCGGTGAAAAGCTGAAACTTCTCCCCCAGAAGGTAATGTCTCCACACTCGTAAGGCAAAAACCATGACTGCCAACTCTAAATCGTGGGTAGGGTAATGTACCTCGTGAGGCTTAAGCTTTCGGGAAGCATAAGATATCGGCATCTCCTCCTGCATCAGAACCCCGCCAAGTCCCCTTAGGGACACATCAGTGTAAACTCTATAATCAACTCCTATCCGAGGTAAGGCTAAAACTGGTGTTGTAGTCAATCTCATCTTCAGCTCCTCAAATGCTTGTTGGCACATCTCATCCCAAACAAAAGCTACCCCCTTCCTCGTCAAATTCTTTAAGGGACTGGCTATCTTGGAGAACCCTTGAATGAATTGATGGTAGTACCCCGTCAATCCCAAGAAGCTGCGCACCTCAGTGGGTTGTCCCCACTCCATCACGACAGAAACCTTCCCTGGGTCCGCGAATATCCCCTGCTCGGACACAATGTGCCCCAAGAGCTATACTTCCCTCAACTAAAACCCGTACTTATCGAATTTCACATATAACTGATGATCCCTAAGTGTTTGTAAGATCACCCATAGATGCTATGCGTGCTCCTCCGTAGTCCTAGAATATATCAGAATATCGTCTATGAATATTATAAAAATGGGTCAAAAAAGTCCTTAAAAACTCGGTTCATAAAATCCATGAATAGCGCTGGTGCATTGGTTAGCCCGAATGGCATCACCAAAAACTCGTACAACCCATAACGAGTAAGAAAGGTTGTATTTGAGACATTCTGCTCTCGAACTCTCAACTGATGGTACCCCAACCTCAAGTCAATCTTCAAAAAATATGCAACACCCTTTATTTGGTCAAACAAATCATCTATACGCGGCAATGGGTATTTTTTTCGAATTGTGACTTTTTTTAACTCCCTATAGTTGACACAAAGCCGTAAAGATCCGTCCCTCTTCTTGACGAACAACACTGGAGCACCCCAGGGTGAGGTACTCCGGATAAACCCCTGCCCTAGCAACTTCTCAATCTGCTCTCGTAGCTCCCTCATTTTTAATGGGGCCATCCAATACGGAGTACGTTCAATAGGTCTCATGCCCGAGATCAGGTTTATCACAAAATCAATCTCCTGACTCGGTAGTAACCCCGAAATCTCTCTAAAGCTGTCATAAAAGTCTCTCACCACTGGAATAGAATCTAGCGTCACCAAAACCTCTGAAGAGGTATCCTCCTCAATGTAATACAAGTGCGTGCTCGATCCACCCCCCAGGGTGCAGCATCGCAACTAGGTACATCTCTTGCCTCTAAATGACGAAGAGGATGGACCTCCCAAAGTAATCCACACATGCCCTATAAGTGTCTAGCCAATCCATCCCAAGAATGATATCGTACTCATGTATGTCAAGTACTAGTAAATCCACAACAAAAGAAAGTCAGACTATCTCAATACTGATACCCTGACACACTAACCGTATGGGTGCCCCTCGACCCACAAGTGAGTGTATGTGAAATATTATATTTGAGGCAAAGTCTATCATACCCGACTCCCTTGCAAACCCCATGCTAATAAAAGAGTGTGATGAGCCCGTATAAAAAAGTATACGACCAACATGACCAAAAAAGGGAAATATACCCTCAACTGGCTGTGGAGGTGCAAGTCCATCTGCTGCTGCTACATGGTAGACCCGACCATACTGCAATGGTTATTGACCCTAAAGTGGGGCGACGGGTGCTGGAGCGGCTTGTGCAGCGACTCCCTGAGCTGGAATGGGTGGGCGCTGTCCCTGAAGCGCCTGATGTCCCCTGAAACCTCCCTGCCCCTGGGTTGCCTGATCCCCACGCGGGCAATACTTTGAAGAGTGGCCCCTTTCCCCACAAGTATATCAATTCCCCTATAATGGCCCCCATAAAAATCGTCGGCCCTGCTATATTATGTCTTTCTGGCCCTGATGGCCCCTATACCATTGGCCCTAATGGCCCTGCTCTGCTGACCCTGACCTAGCTGGCCCTACCTCTGTCGGTCATATGTACCCCTAAATCTCTTATACTGATCGGCGAATGGGGTGCCCCTATGCTGCTGGGCCCCAGATTCACTATCCCTACCGACTAGACGATTCTCCTCCGTGTCGTTTCTCCCCCTTAGTCTTCAGAAAGGGCCGGTGATCTTGGCAGTGGAGAAACGCAGGCTACGTTGCGAAGGCTGGATTTCCAAGAATATTATTCCTAATATGCCAAGTCGTTCCCTTAATAAAGTGATCCATCCTCATCTGCTCTGTCCGAACATCCCCCTTTGCAAAGTACGAGAGGGCAGTGAATTCCTCCTCGGACTCTGTAACAGTACGTCCCTCCTACTTAAGCTCCATAAATCGGGTCCTCATCTCGGACTGCATAGCTAGGGGAAAGTATTTCCCCTCAAATCTCTCCCAGAATTGGTCTATAGTGAGCCTGTCACTCTCCTCAACTGTCGTAATCGCCTCCCACCACTGAAGGGCGACTCCCACCAATCTAAAGGAAGCTAGCCTCTCCTTCTGAACGGGCATGCACTCTACCATCCACAAGTGCCTCTCGATGTCCTTCATCCAACGACTAGCAACCAAAATATCATAACCTCCTGCAAACTCTGGAGGCTGGCCCTTAACAAAGGCCTCCCTTTCTCGATCCCATGCATAGTCCGGTGCCTGTGTTGGAATAGCCACCTGCTGTGGTGGTGGCTGCTGAGGTGCCTGTGGCGGTGGGAAATGCTGAAGCATTTCTTCCATCGCCGTAGATACCACTTGTGACACTATAATGGATATCTCAGCTGGGGTGATTAATTGTGGGGCCTATGGGGCCTGTGGAGTCTATACTGTCTGTGGTGGCTCGGGGCGAACCTCCTCCTCCTCATCGGGTGGAACTACTCTCCTAGGTTTCCCCTACGTTCATTTTCCATCTGAAAGAAAATAATGTTTGAATTAGTATTAAGCATAAGATTACAACGAGTCCTAAATATGGGCTCTATGTATCAAAGAACGCAACGCATAACGTAATGAGCGCAAACATAAATCCTAAGGACACTAGAACCGTGCTATGATACCAACTGTAACAACCCATATTTTTCACGTAAAGGCTGTCCAGGCACAATACGCCGAAGATATGGTTTGTCAATTAATACCATCCTTAGCACAATTGCAAAACTAAATAGTTTATAACTAAAGGCCCAAGTTTGAAAATTCAGGAACAAATTTATAATTAATAAATAAATCCAAACGACCAACAATAATATAAATATCCAAATAAGTAGCATAATCTCCACCAATATAAAAATAAATATTCGGGCTTATGCCCTTACAAAGATCCAAATAGATAAATGACTAGAGCTGAGAAACACCTATACTAGCGCCAACTGAGCTGAAATCGAAGAGCAAGTAAGGCTGCAAGATTTCTATGCACAACCTGCTGTCCCTATCTATGAGCACCTGAGGGAGGTGAACATTTAAATTTGGGTCAGAGCCCGAGGTGTGAAAGAATAAACTTGAATAATTTATGAATACAATAGTGCAATCAATGCACAAGTAAATACCCCCCTTTCGTCACTCACATGCGTATAACACCTCACCTATCATCTAAGTGTGATATTATTCTCACCCCCAATACATCGTAAATAATAAATTATGGCATTTCCTCAATCCTAGAAGGAATTCATTCCTAATTAATTAAATTAAATGCAATCCCTACATTTAAATTACCAACTTACTTTAATTTCAGTCTTTTCAATATCAATTATGAGGCATAAATATCCATTATGCGTCATAGGGTCAAAAGAATATTTAGTGTCCATATCCTTAGACAATTTAATTTATTTCCATGATATCCAAGTAATTAATAATATATGTCCTTTTATATAATTGACACACAAGGGTATCTACCATCGGTGTCTAATTCGTACTCCATCGGCAAGTGCAGAGGAATGCTTACATCCTAAGCGGACACCAAAAATCACACATAAGTTGGGGGTGGTCCCTACGCAGGACACCTGTATACGGCCCATACCCAGCGATGATACAGGAAGGGTCAGCGTCACACCTACCCCTCGAGGGTGGAGACTCTATGTAGTACCTATATGACCTCCACATCATCAAGCCAACCTGTGCCGACGTGTGGTCTACGGCCCGAACGCGCGAACCCCCAAGCCGATAGGACGGACCACTGGTAGGTCCACACACAAATACAATATAATAATAATACATATTATTTTCCCATATAATATGTAAAGGTAATTACTCTACAATTACCATAAAGTTCCAATCTAAAGTCCATACTATTGTTTCCAACTATTAATAATTTATCAACTAATAAATGATTAAATTCCATTCCAAAATCCATCCAGTTTATTGTAATTAATAATAATCAATGTATGGGTATAACATTACTCTTTACATTTGTTAACCCACCATAAATCCCCTTATCCATTTTTACATAACTGTTCCTTTTCTTATTTTTTTTCTTGCCCTCTTGTTAAACAATTCGTGGAAAGTTATTGGGTTCAGAACAAGGGCAGAAGAAATTAATCGTGAGTGGTCCCCCCAACACGTCGTTCGTACGAGTAGGAGGCTCGTTCAAACGATAAGGCCTATCGCTCGAACGACGTGCCTGGTCGTTTGAATGAACTTACGTCTTTTTCCTTCCTACTTCTCTTCTTTACAGTTTGTTAAACCTTAATATTTCCAACCCATATTCAGTGCGCAACCTAGAATTAAACCTTTCAAATACAATATCATAACTTTTCCTTTGTTAATTGTTAAAGGTTTAAACATTCGGATTGTTTCCCAACATTAAATTCTCCTAAATTTATTAATAAGGTGTAATAAACCTAGGGCTTTCTATCCAGATATCAGTCCACAATGTTCTAATAACAATATCTCCATTTCTTATTCAATTCCTCCTAAAGAATCATCAATAACTTAAGGAAAACTAATAACCAAATTCAAATTTGTCGATACTAACTTTCTGGAATGAATTTTATACGTACACAACCCTCTACAGAAGTTATTCACCATCAAATCCACTAGATAAAGTCCTAAATTCCAGAAATCTAAAGGGAATAAACATTATGCATTGAGAAATAAATTGAGAGACATAGATTATGCAAGAAATTCTTGCCTTATAAATGTAGAGGAGATCCCCTTTGATGTTTCCCTTTGGTTCCTCTCCAATTCTAGCCCTTTTCTCCCTCTCTTGGTGTTTCTCCCAATATCTTTCGTAATTGTAACTCTTAGGTTGGTGGAATAATGGTGGGGCAGAGGTTTACCCCCAGTTAACCTCTAATCAGGAGCGTAATCTCGAGTTGGACCATATGCCCAACTTTTGGAACCCCATGAACCTGGATCCATTATCTAATTGGTCCAAAACTTTCTCAACCCATATAATATTGACCCAAGACCATTTTTAAAGGCTTAAACCATCGAAACGAGTCCATATGAGTCCCAAAATATGCTCTGAATTATTTATGTCAATAATAGTCACTTTTAATTTGTGTCGCACCTAAATTATATATTTTCTTTTATTATATGCAAATATCACAATCATGCATATAAAAGGAGTCACACACAAGTATACTATTTAATAAATTTTCATTTGATATTTTCGAATGAAAATGTTTATTTAGGTCCAATTTCCAGAATTAATTATTTATTTCAAAATAATATTTCATCATTAATTATTTATAAGAAAAATATGGGGTATTACAATCATCCTCCATGCGGGGTATATCCATCCACCATTTATGCCCAACCTCATGGCACAATGCAATTGTATGTCACAAATTTCTTACATAATTTGGTAATTAAAAGCTTACATAATGGTATAATTCTTATTGCAACAATAACTTCAATATATTCTATACAATGCAAATTGGAATAAAAAAATATAATATTAAATATTTACCTTGTTTGTCAAAACTCTTGATGACCAATGCGTTTGTAGTGACCGGGTAAGGGGCGGCGTATGCATAACGTCGTCACCCCCTGAGAATTTAAAATTCTCAATTGCACATTGAGTTGCATGTGAGGAAGACGCACCATGCAAATTGGTGAATAGTATGCATTAAAACCTCCTATATTTGTTCTTGGCAAAGTACGAGTTAAATAGGGTTTCTTTGGGATAAAATTATATGTAAAAATGGAAGTGAGAAGGTTGAACGACACTTGAAATGTCGTTCAACTATGAATTAATGCTTATTGTCGCGACACTTGGATTACCATGCGAGCTTCCCGAGAAGAAAACCTATAAATAGTGCACCGAAATGAGAATGAATTTTAGTTAAGTAAAATAACATTGTTACGCCACCGAAATTCCCAACTTCATGTGTATATTATAAGGATTTTTTTTTTAACATGTATTCTTAAGACATGTATTTTGAGTCTCAAAATAATAATAAGTTGGCAAATATTTTTGCATTATTTTTGCAATTAATAACATGCGTTCACGATTTTGCATTAGTTAAGTAAAATAACATATGTTCACGATTTTGCATTATTTTTGCAATTAATAATAGTTCGCTTAAATCATTTTCTAATAAATAAATAAATAAATAACTTAAAAGTTGGCAAATATTAATTATCCAAGGTCATTACATCTTAACAAAATCATCAAATATTAACCTACTTTATATTTCTCAATTAACATGTTTCACTCAAATAATTTATATAAAAGCATCGTGCGTACACATAATTTAGTAAAAACTAATTATCTAATTTCATTACATCATAATTGAAATATCAAATATAAATAAACCAGAAGAATTTTTCAAGTAGAACTATAGATACCGAGCATAAATTACAATGTATCCTAGCAACTATTTGGGCCGGTTCTCGAGTTGATTTCATGGGTTCGGTTCTCAATTCGGTTCTTCGGTTCAGTTCAGTTTGGTTTAGGTATAAAATCGAGAACCGAACCGAACACAACACTAAAATTCTCAATTTTTTGGAACCAAAACCAACATATGGATGAAAAAAATCAACCCAAACCACCCCACCCCACGAAGGTCAGTTTGGTACGGTTCTTCGGATTGTCTAAGTATAATAGCTCCCTATGAGTATTTGTATTCTATTAAATATATATTGAAATTTTATTTATATTATTTATTAATCTATGTGTCTGACCTTCTAATACATTTTATCCACACATTCATTATTTAAGGGTGTTTTTGTATACACCTTACTTTCCTGTTTGCAACCCCCACAATTATACATCCCCCAATTTTGGGCTAAAACCCTTTTAACATCTCCCACTACCGCAGTTTTACTTGAAAAACAAAAAATTGGCATTTCAAGCCATAAACTAAAATCTAAAAAAAAACACAAAAATCAAACAAAACCCAATATCATCCTCTCTCTCATGAAGGAAATGGAGTTTAGCCAAAACCATTTTTCATCCTCTATCTCGTCACCGTTTGATGTTTAATAGAACCCATATCCCATCCTCTCTCATCAATGAAAGGAAGCCATGACTATCCATTGGAGATTAAATAAAATCTTTGTCAGAAAACTACGTAGAAGGAAAAAGCTATTTTTTTCTGGGAGGTTTTTTAGAGGAGCATATTTTATTTTTATATGTTTGAAAGAGTGGGTCTGTTATGATTTATGTGTTGAGTTATAATTTTTGGGTTGCATTGCTAGAGTCATAATTCAGTTAATCGCGTTGGAGAATGCAGTAATTGCTGAAAATATTTGGTGGGTACTAAAAGGGGTGAATTTGTCTTTTTAATATTTTTTTATTTAAATATCTCCCTTTCTCAAATCGGTGGGTGCGCAAGTAGGTTTCAAGGGTGTAAACAAAAACGCCCTTATTTAAAGGTTATGCGTGAACTAAGGCCATGTGTAGTGGGTAATTTAAATGTGTACATTTATGTTTTTTTTTTGCTCACAATGGGTAGGTAAATGTGCACATTTAGGTGAGAGAAAATCTAGGCATTATCTAAATTTAGATGGGCGATACACATTGTGTAGTTGGTGTGGTCCACAGTTGGACGGTCAATAGTTATCCGCCCAGACCGTGGCTAGTCAGAACCTCCCCGCCCAATTCCAATTATAAAAAAAGAATTTAATAATATTATTGAACGGATAAAAATTATCCGACCAGAGTAGGCCTTCCCCCAAATGTCAACCGTTCAACTCATTTTTACATCGTTTCATTGTGTATCCATATAAAACAAGGGTGACGCTATTCCCGCTCCAAACAAATACTCAATCACTCCAACCTTGTTCCCAAATTCTAAAAAAGATCAGAAAGGCCTTGCATCACTGTCCATCATTTCTCTTCTCCAAACCGAAGATTCACTTAACCTTCACCTAAAACAAGCTACATATTTAAAATTTTAAATATTAGTTTTAGTAAGAATTCTTTTAAATAACTAGTGTTTTCTTTTTGGTTTTTAACTTTTTCTAGCTATTTTAAAAACGAACAAAACTATTTTAACAGAAAGTGTTTAACTATTTTAGGAAAAACTATTTTTTGGCAAAAGGAAGACAACTATTTTAATTGTTAATACAACTGTGTTGTTTAAAAAAATGTCTTAATTGTTTTTTATATTTTTTCTGAGTTTTTACTTATAAATTTTTTCTTATAATAATGCAGTTAAAACAATGCGTAAATATCGTAAAATTACAAATATATAACCTTTAAAAATCGCCCAATTTTTATCTAAAACAATTAAATAACGTATAGTTTTACATAAAAAAATGTTTTTTATTTTTTATTTTTTTCTAGAGAAACAATTTTCATAAAGAAGAGTTAAAGAAAATAAAAAAATAAAAAACAATCCAATCACAAATATCGTATTTTTTTATTTACCACAAACCAATTAAAAATTACACATTGCGATTACGAATCTTTTATTTTTTAACTAACACGATCACGATCCAAAAAACCCGACATGGCATGGGGTCATATTTTTTCCATACTGCTGACGCGGAGCATTTTTTACTATTTTAAAAATAATCTTTTTCTATTTAAAAAAAATGGTTCGTGTCAGCGGTGTGTATAGGGGGTCCGATCACCTATACATACCGCTGACGCGGACCAACATATTAGAAAAAATATTTTTTTTCGTTGAGAAGCATTAAGGTCATTTTTGTTTTGGGTATTATGGGATTAAAATAGAAATAATTCGTATATTAATGATGTGGCAAATCCACATCATTAAGTAGGGGTTTTATGTCCGGATGGTCGGTCGTTGTAATGGCGCTCAAGAATAATTGATGGAGACCAAACCCCAAATAGCCTTATTTTTCACTTAACACGAACAAAAACCAAATAACGAATATTTAAAATGTGCATTATTTGCAGTTTTTAAATTATTTTTTAATTATTTTTATAAAAAAATAGTACTGTTATAAAATATGTATTTAGTGGATGTCCACTGGTATTCCACCATTATTAAAGGGTCTATTGAGATACCTTATTTTATACTATAAATAAGGATCATACCCTTTCATTCATATGTTAGTGAAATGAAGAAACATTAGTAACAATTAAAATATTTTAAACATTTTATTTTACAACAAATACATTATTTATATAAAAAAAACATTTTAAACATATTTTATAAATGAAATAATTTGTTATTTAACTGCTTTTCAATTTATAAAAGAACTGTAAATATTTTTAAAAATACTTTTCATTTTAAAAAACATTATGTTATTTGTAACAAAATAATATAAGCTATTTATTAAAAAAATTTAACTATTTTCTATAAATAAAAACTGAAAAAACATTAAAAAAAATAATTAAGACGGTTTTTCTATTAAAAAACAATTTTATTAACAATTAAAACAGTGTTTTCCTTATACGAAAAAAAAAAGTTTTTATCTAAAACGGTTAAACATTTTATGTTAAAACACTTTTGGTCTTTTATAAAACAGTTAGAAAAGTTATAAAAAAAAAAAAAAAAAGGAAAGAGAACACCTGTTATTTTAAAAAATTATCCTTAAAACTGTTATTTAAAAGTATAGGTATGTAGATTTGTTTTAAGTAAAGGAGAGTGGAGAAGATAAATGATGAACTTTGATGTAAGGTCTTAATGGTCTTTTTTAGAATTTAGAAATAGAGTTAAAGTGCCTCAATTTTGTTTGGAATGGAAATAGCATAATCCACCAAAAAATGTACATTACAAAGTACAAATTTACATTTCTTTAGCCTTTCCAAGTACAGATGGCCTAAGAAAAAGCAACGGCCCCATCTAAACTGAGACAAAAAAAGATATGTTTGCATAGCCCTCCACACGTCGTTCGTGGTGGACCAATAGCTGTTAGGACATTGAAAGGGCAACACAAAAGAAACCCAACAACTACTTGAGCTTGCTCTCACATTAACAAAGAAAAATGAATAAAAAGAAGGAATAGCTCGTAACAATGGTGGTAAAGGTGTTCGGTCCATTCTTTGCTTCCACAAAGCGAGTGATCGCTTTGCTCATCGAGAAAAACATCGATTTCGAGACTGTTCCCATTGATATCTTCAAAGGAGAGCAGAATGATCCTCAATTCCTCAACTTGCAGGTTTTCAACCCTTTCTACATTTCATAAAGTTATACATACAAAAAATGCTATGAAGACATACTTCGTGAATATATTTTGTGGACAAAAAATGCTATGAAGACATACTGTATTCAGTGGCGGATCCAGGATTTTGTGTGAACTGGGGCGAAAGTTTTGATAATTGCCGGGGGTTCGGGGGCGGGAGCCCCCGAGGCGATTTTTTTTGGGGGGGTCGAGTTTTTTCGAGCATTTTTTGGACTGTTTTTACTTTTTTGGGGATTATGTTCATTTTCAACACTGATTGAAGTGGGAGATGACTTAACCTCAGCTTCAGATACGGTTGGTGTATTGTTTTCTCTTTTTCGTTTAAAAAATTTCTCTATTGATTCCCAATATTTACAAATTTAATTTAATTTCACATATAAATTTATATAAATTTACACAAAAATAAATAAACAGACACATATAAACAATACACAAAATAAATTTATAAATTCACATTATAAATTTAATTTCATTTTAGTATAAATAATTTTAGTATAATTTCAGTAGTAAAAATATATAGGATTTTTCTTTTACTTTGGTATGAAAGAAGAGAGAGCACCATTTTAAGTTATGTTTTTTTTTTTATTACAGATTTTCCCCTGAACTTTTAATATAATTACAAGTCACCTCCAGGTTTAATGTTTTACCAAAAAAAAAAAAAAAAAAAATTTTTTTTTTTTTTTTTTTTTTTGAAAAATGAACTGGGGCGGCCGCCCCGCTTCGGCCCGGGCTGGATCCGCCCCTGACTGTATTAATAGTTTATATCTTATTATTTTGGGTCCCGTCGTAGCATCAATCAATGTAGTAAAAATTTATACCTATTTTTATTTTATACCTTATTGTTTTGAGTCCCTCCAGGGCATCAACCAGCCCAGGAATTTATTTTGGGGGATCACAAAAAAATCGGGGGTTCGGGGGCGGGACCCCCGAGACAATTTTTTTACGATAATTTAGATTATATGCAATATTTTTTCTCAACAATATAATAATTGCATCACGTACAAGATATCAATCGTAAGCATTTTTCCTCAACAATATCATATATATTCACCATCAAAATATAATAATTGCACCACATACAAGATACAATTATTATCAAAATAGAGGTGTGACATTATAATTGTTGGAATATAATACAAAAATACTAGTAAAATTAATACTAATAACAGTACAAAAAGTCCCTAGTAATTAATAATACTAAAAATTAATACTAATTGCAATATGGGTAATAATTTTTTAATATCCGTCCCTAGTGAAATCGGTCCCTATTTTTTTTAATATTAAATCAGTGCCTATTAGTATTAATACACTAATGGTAATTGCTTTGAGAATAAGAAGATATTAATATTAATGGATGATGAATGGAAAAAAGATACATGTTGCTTTCAGAATGAGGGAAATGTCGTCTGCTTTGAGAATGAGGTAAAGAGTATGTCTTGAGTCTTGTTGTTAGGATAAAGATAATTAAGTGCAAAAGGCTTTTTTTATGGGTATACTCATGTGGGCTTTTGGGCTTTATAAAAAGAAAATGAGTATTTTTTTTGTTGGGTTTTAAAACTTTGGAGGGGATCGTGGCCCTCCTGCCAACCTTTAGCTTCGCCCCTGCCAATGTAATAAAAACTTGTACCTATTTTTGCCTTGTTCACGGGTCCACGAAATGTGTTCACGAAGTGGGTCTCCCTAGCATTACTCTATGCATACATATATGTCTTACTGTGTGTGTACTGGTACATCTTTCTTATGTTTTTTTCTTAAGCAAATTATTCTATAGGTAGCTCACCTTTTCATTTATTTTAATTTCGCTCCGCTTCTTTTTTTTTTCAATTTTATCCTCAATATTTTATTTTATCCCAATTTCATCCCTGTTTCTTTTTTTTTTTATTTCAATTTCGTCTTCCACTTTTCATTTTATCTCAAATTATTTCCTCTATTAATTATATTGAATACAATTGACTATTTTAACCCTCTTTATTAAAAAATAATAAAATGAATTTTATAAAATTAGAAAAATAAATTATTTTATTATTATTTCGAAATAAAAAATATTTTTTTATTCGAGAATAATAATAAAAAATAGCTTTTATTATTTTTATTTTATCCCAATTATTTTTAACTTAAAAAAATTGGAATAATAATTTTAATAGCCAACATAGTTTTTGTTATTTATAAAAAAATTCTTTTTTTAATTTTAATTAAAAATGTTTAATTTAATGTCTTAGATGTGAAACAGTTTATTTACATGAAACCTAAGATCATGAACATCGTCATAATCACCTAATAGGTATGTGAAAAGCGGGATAGTGTAACACCTCCTTTTATCGCCATCGATATGTGAAAAAAGGGATATGTGAAAAGAGGGATAATGTGGGTCCGCGCCAGCGACACTAATCAATCGTGAATCTAAGAGATCAAATTAGAATTAAAATATAGTTTTTTTTATAAATAAAGCCAGCGGCACTAATCAATCATGAATCTAAGACATCAAATTAAAATTAAAAAATAGTTTTTTTATAAATTAAAAAACTATGTTGACTATTAAAATTATTATTCTAGTTTTTAAAAAAAATTAAAAGCAATTGGGATAAAATAAAAATAAAAACTGCTTTTTTATTTTTATTCTCGGATAGAAAACGATTTTTTATCCCCAAAAAATAATAAAATAGTTTATTTTTCAAAATTATAGCTTCCATTTTATTATTTTTCGATAAAGTTGAGTAAAATAGTCAACTGTATCCAAAATAGTTAACTGGGGGAACAAAATGAAAGGTTGAGAACGAAATTGAAACAAAAATAAGGAAAAGGACAAAATTGAGACAAAATAATAAGTTGAGGATGAAATTTAAACAAAAAAAATGACAGGGACGAAATTAAAATAAGTGGAAAGATAAAGGACCTGCGGTGTAGTTTACGCTTTTTTCTTTATTTAAAATGCAGCCTTTTGGGTTTGTTCCTCTCATTCAAGATGGAGATTATACTCTATTTGGTAAGTAGTTTCACTAATCTATAGCATTTTCTACTATAATTTTTCTTTATACATGAGATTTTACGACAATTCCCCATTTTCTTGTTCTATTGTACTTCTCTATTTGTTGCTATTCACTACCCAGACAAGATATTTGGAGTTGTTGCTACTTGCTACCCACTCGACTACCATTTGTTTTGGTTACACAGTTTATGTGTGGGATAACCGCAGTGACTTACCTTGTATTTTAGGCTCATTACACAAACATCTCTTGTATTCTACAATTTTGAGTAATTTCCGTTTACATTAGGGTTTGGTAACCATGATATTGGAGCTAGATAACTACGATGCCCCCATATTTGTAACATGAGCTTCAAATAATATTTTTCAAAGCACATGAAAGTGTGATTATTTTTTAAAATGGGGTTTTGTTAATGAGAGTTTGATTCAGTATTTTCTTTTTTCCTCTTATTTTATTATTTAGAATCCAGGGCCATCATGAGGTACTATGCAGAAAAGTACAAGTCCCAAGGAAGTGAACTGCTTGGAAGGACAATAGAGGAAAAGGGCCTTGTGGAACAATGGCTAGAAGTTGAAGCCCACAATTTTCACCCACATGTTTACAACTTAGTCCGCCACATTATGTTTAACCCCATAATGGGGTTTCCTGCAGATCAAAAGGTGATCCAAGAGAGTGTGGAGAAACTTGGAAAGGTGTTGGATATCTATGAGGAGAGACTGTCAAAGAGCAAGTACTTGGCTGGGGATTTCTTTAGCCTGGCTGATCTTAGCCACCTCCCATTTACCCAGTTGTTGGTGGGTGATGTGGGGAAGGAGTATATGATAAGGGAAAGGGAGCATGTGAGTGCATGGTGGGATGATATTAGCACTAGGGCATCCTGGAAGAAGGTCCTTCTTCTTTAAAATTCCCATTATATTCAGGGAAGGGTACCCAACAAATTATGGTCAATCTAGGAATCAATGTCCTCAACTTTAACTTTATTATCCTGGATATTTAAGATCTTAAGTTGTTGAGGATTATCTTCTTGAAGCTTGCAGTGTGTCTTTGTCTTCATATTTTCAATTTCAATAATACTATTCGTCCACAAACCAATTTATAAAGTGCATCTTTTTAGTGAAAAATGTTGATGACTCTTTATTTGATTTTCGAAAAAATAATAGAATAGAGTGCTACATAAACATTTTATTTTCAGATGCACTTTATGGCCATTTTTCTGACAAATTCATTACTCTCGGTTTTTATAGTTGTTTAAAGATAAGTCCGGAGCGAAGAAACTAAGGGAAATTAAACCAAGAGAGTTTTCTTCGCACCTTTTTTTAATAGTTTTTATAGTTGTTTCAAATGATATTTTCATAATTATTTCTTACCATCTTTTCTCACTAAATGAATTAAATGCTTGTATGTTTTAAAGAAAAGTCAAACATACAAACATGTCGAAGGAGTCTCGTAAAAAAAAGTGATAAGAAAATTCCAATAAGTGTAACATATTTTTACATTGATTCGACAATGGCATTATTGGAAAATTAAGTGTTTGACTTATTTTCGAAGTTATTTAACTCGCATAAGTGTCGTTACTCTTTTATGGGGTATTTAATCGAGTATCGCACTATAGTTTATAACATTTTGGTACCACATTAATTATAATACACACCATGGTGTAGCCTTTGTAACTAAGCAATTAGATTTAACGGTCATGTTACACACAAGAACTTTACATAAGAAAATGATAAAAAATAGAGGAGTGTGAAAAGGAAAAATATGAAAAAAAACCTTTTTAAAATAAAATATAACAAATTTAGGAAACCAAAAGAAAAGGTTAAAACCTAAAATTTCATCCCTTCTATCGCGGACATCAAGCCCAATGTACTAACTACCACCATCATCACCCACCAAACCACCACTCGGACCAAACTAGTTACATTGGAATACTACACCCTATACCTTTTGTTGCACCTTGACTTTTCGACAATTTAACCCCAAGGCACCGCGAAACGTCTTAATACCCAATTTTTCAATTCAAAATAGATTTTAGTTATGGCGTCTGTGTTGAATTTTAAGGGTCTGCAAGGGTCGATGGGGGTGATGAGTGGTTTGATTTTACCAGATCTATATAGAGAGACTATTGGATGTTGGATATACTTAAAGGGGTAATATAGTAAATCTCGAATTGTAGAGGTATTGCAGATAACTTGCTAATCTAGAAAACCGACATACACTACACGAAAAATGTCGTTTTGTCACGATCATAGACCGTGACAAAAGATAATTGTTACGATCCCTGATAAGTTTTGGGGTCACAAAAAATCTTGTCACGATCATTTTGTTGACAATTCTGAATTGTTGTCACAGTCTTGTCACGGGCATGGACCGTGACAAATCCTAATACATTTGTCACAGTCCATGAGCGAGATAAGTTTTATTAGGGCTTTGACACGGTCTACGATGACAACAAATTTCGGACAAAAAAAATTGTTGCGCATCAACTACTACCCAACATGAAAACCTGCTTTTATAAACCTAAAATTGATACCTGGCCATTTAATCTACCGAATAATTAAAACCACAACCATAAAGTCCAATATAAATAACATTATATAATCAACCACAACCAAATAACAATATAAAATCAACAACAATGAAATAACATTATATAATCAAGCATAACCATAAACAATAATATCAAACATGAATACACCATCATTGACAAATTGTTTGTTCATCACTTTAAAAAAAATCAAATATTCTCTTGGAGAAACGTTGGCCATACAACATATCCACCAACTACAAGTTATTTTGGTAATGTTTTTTGTGCCCTTGCCACTTTTTGGGTCATTCTATTGTTAAGTTATGTTTTCACCCCCTAACATCCTATTCTGTAGGTTATTCCTTAAAATTTTCAAGTTATTATTCAAACCTCACCCCCTGAGTCACATGACTGCACGAGTTGTTTCTACAAGTTAGTTTGGTCTAGTGTGACGGCTCGTGCCCCTTTTCAACATTTGATTGTAGCATTCGCCCTGAAATATGTAAGATCCTTCATTGAATTTCCATTGTTTTGTATCCCAATCATATTTTTCTTATGCAAGCTTGGCGAGAATATAAAACCATTCAACCGATACCTTTTAAACTCATGTGCCATGAAAATGGGTGCATTAGCGAGAAGAGCAATCCTTGATATGTCATCAACCTTATTCAATAACTGAAACTATGGATTCAAAATGTGAGGCAAATATTTTTTAAAACTTGCAATTATTTATCATTTGATAAGGGACATTAGGCATAATAATTACCTCTTATGACACTCAAAGTCTAAATATGAAACCTATTTCCACTTTTTGTTGTTTCGAAATGCATTATATTTTCTACATTAAATGTAAAAAAATTCAATAAGGAGATTAAATATATTAGATAACAACATGAAGTAACATTACAGCACTAGCTTACTCTCTCCATCCGTCAACATATTATGGGGTTTCAAACATATAACGAGTCACTTGATCATAATGAAACTTTTCAGTTTAACTCCCTTGCCCATGACTAACCCCCCCTAATCAGTCAACTCATCTCCATTATCTACAAATCTGTCATGGCTTAAATTATAACTTCAAAATAGGAGAAATAGGATAACTAAAGTAATCATGTACATTACAACTTGATAAAGTACCATAAATTGGGAAATTGGGGATAGCCCAGATTAATATTGTAACACCCATGTCTGAGATTTGTGCTTCAATATTTGTAATTTTTATGCCCTAGGGCCATGAAATGTATATTATGAATGGATGTTAGGTTTGATCTATCGGTGTATCCAAATTTGGACAATCTAAATTGGGGATTTAATGGTCTAAAGTTGGTTTACAGAAATTTGGTTTTCATTCAAACGAGTGGCCACATCATTTTAACGAGAAAAGTCTAGCCGTTCAAACGAGGTTCGATCGACCTTCTAATGACTAGAACCTTTTCGATTTCCATCGTTCTCTAGAATCTCGTTGGAACGCCCTCGTTCGAACGAGGGTTACTTTTCTGTTCAAACGAGGTGGGTCCCTTTGCTCTTTTAAACCTATGTTTCACCCTCGCTAGTATCTTGTTAGAGCTCTCATTCGAAATAAAGGGGATCTCGCTCGAACGAGGTCCTAGTCGTTCGAACGACCAGATAAAAATCAGACTTTTCTACACATTTTAATGTGCTGTCACAACGTGCAGTGTTGGATTAGCTGAGTTGTTGAGCTCTTAGCGGCTCAAATCAAAATATGGGTTTAACTATTGGTTAATGGGTTAAGTGTTGGTAGGTTTAAGTGGAGGTGAGGGGGTTGGAGAGGCCATTTTCTTCAGATTTTTGGAGTTCTCTCTCTTTCTCTTTCTCTTTCTCTAAAGCTACACTTTCCCATTTCTCACCCATTTCCACCAGTTTCTAAGGTTTTTCCTTACACCCCAAGCATTTTCCAAGATTTTTCAAGACTAAAACACCCATTTTAAGCCTAATTGAAGAACAAGTTGGGTTGAAGAAGACATTGTTGGAGCTCTCTTGAAGGAGTTGGAGCTTTCTTGGAGCTTTCAAGCAATTTCCTTTAAGTTTCTCATCTTCAAATCCAAGGTAGGGTTTTCCTCTAGATTTTTTTAAGATTTAAAGCTATTAGGATGCATGCTAAAAGGATTTATTTTGTAAAAATATTTTCTAGTATGTCTATTTAAAGATTGTTTTTTTGCAAAAATGGGATTTTTGAGATAACTAAGTTAAAAATGGCTTTTGATGAACAAATGGTATTTTAATCTTAGAAAAATAAGGAAAAAAGCATGAAAATATATTCCAATGTTAAAATCATATTTAGTTGCATATTTAAGGGGTTTCTAGGCTTAAATAAGGATTTATTGACATGATATGTGGAATTAAAAATGGTTTCTTAATGAAATAAAGAAGTTTAAAAAATCAGCCATAAATATGTTGTAAAATCATGGTAAAATGAAGAAGAAATGATATTTAAGGCAATAATTGGGTATAAGGGTAAGATGGACAATTTTGTAAAAAATGGTCTTTATGACATTCAATATGTTTCTTGAAAAGACATATAAAGAATGGAATTTTCTTGGATAAAAAAGATAATGTATGATTTTTGGACATAAAATCATGAATGGTGGCTTTGAATGTAAAATGACGATTTATAATACCATGATGAAAGAGATATATTTTTCACAAGATTTCGATAAGTGAAGGGTAAAAAGGTAATTTTGATAAAAAAATTAGAGGGTCCTAGTAGTTAGACTTACTTATTTGACCTTTTTTAGTCGATTTTGTGAAAAATAGATAAATGAATGAAATGGAATGAGAATGGAAGTAAAGGAATAATGTGGACATTGGTTAAAATATTAAAACACATTAACATGGATTCAGATGAGACCAAGAAATAATTAAGAAATGCCAGGAGCCCTAGGGTGAAAGATCCAAAATCACTGGCCATAACATATGGTAGCATAACTGGTGGTGTAGAGCCCGTTAAAATATGTGGATAATTGGATGATTTTGAAAAATGATAATGGAAATGAAAAGGGACTTGGTGTTGCTGAAGGAATGTAAACAAGACAACTTAATGGAAGGGATAAAATGGACACAAAATAATTAAAATATGATAAAATTGTCTCTAGACCCAGTAAAGGATGGTATAAGATGGTTAAGTGTGTGTATGAGCACATCGCTTGGTGCATTGCATAGTAGTTGCATTAATACTGGTTAAATGATCAATATTTTCAAAAGTGTTAAAATACATGTTGTATGTAAAGTATTTTTCTTATAGAAATCTTATATCTTTGTATTTCCCACCATGCTGAGCATTCGCTCACTCAAGATTTTTACGTTAAACCCCTACACCACCCCAAATACATCAAGTATGGGCATTGGTAATGATGTTGGTAAGGCTCCTGAAGGTAATAATTGTCGTTAGAAGCTCAGTCATTATTTTATTTTTGAAATGTCTTATAAAACATTGGATTTGGAATGTTTTAAATCATTTTATTCGGGCCCTTGGCCAAGTGATGTAATAATATAGGGATAATCATAGTTTCTTTCTTATTTATTAAGCATTGTTGGATTCAACGAGTTTTCATAAATAAACCTTGTTAATCAACCTAACTACATAAAGTGGTCACTATTTTTCAAATTAAAATAGGTAATTTAATCTTTATAAATGGTGGAATTGAAGGGTTTTTCTTAAATAATAGAATTGAACCCCCCCTTAAATTCTTGACATGGTGTTGACCCAACGGTGACCCAAATTCGGGTCGGAGCGTTACAAAAATATCTTTCAACGTGAACTCTTCCTATTTTCTGTAGTAAAATGATTTCACTCCCCTACTCATAACTCATTCAATTCTTCTATCAACAGTTCTAGACAGACATCAATGTTTTCACTTGGTGCCTTTAGTCTAGATATCAACAAAGACAACATTGAAAATTATGGTCTGATGAACAATGAACGAGGGAGATGAAAGGGAAGTAAGATCACCTTCCATACACTTTGATTGGTTCTTAGGACAGCGAATAAATTGAATCTATCTGCTCATATTTCCAACGAACTTTGCTTTTTTTTTTGTTGGCGAAGTATGGGTAATTAAAATTTATGGATTTTCAAACGGTTGAATCAATCAGATGATGGAAGATATAATCACCAACGTCTTCTTTAGCGTGCCAAGTAATTGCTTCTGTTATCTATGGTATTATGAAAAATCTATTCAACCTGTGGACAACGGATACATTTTTTAATACCTTTTGAGGCACTTTTGTAACACGTTCTGGCTCAAACCTAAGTTCCCTGCATACTAGGCAATAGTCAATATTATAATATTCCTTTCAGTATAATGTGAAATCATAGTTGCATGCATGAGTTTATTTATACTTCATTCCTTTAGAACTTTTCTTCATACTTGTAGCCATTCGGGATTTGACGGGTTCATTCTGAAAAGAAAAGTTGGCATGTGGGGATAAAAGAAGAAAATACCCTTTCCTTGACTCGCACGATATTGGCGGGCTCCCACGGACAAAAATTGATATTTGTCAAAGGGGTTAAAATATTAAAAATGGAGTCGCCGATCTATTTTGCTCAAAACAGGCAAAAGATATAGCCATCCCCAAAGAAATGATATCAAATACAAAATGATGCATATGAAACCAAATATATCATGGATCCTGGGACTAAGTTACGAATGGGAAGGTGTTGAGCACCTATTTCACCCTTTCGGTCTCTCATGGGCTGTGATAAAGGTTTGCATATTCATGTATTATCTTTCTACTCTCTACTTGTAAGCTTATGAAGCCCAAATTTTGTACTTATAACATAGATCTAATAGGAATAAGGTTCCAAAGTCGATATAGGCTCATTTTATAGCCGAACCACACTAAATATCATATCTTAATCTCTGTGTCTCCTCTTTTTTTACTCGTTTTGTACTTTCATTGTTGAGTATATCTTAAATGGCATGGTCTACACTAATAGATCCATTTTTATGCATCAATAGTGGCTTTTTTGGTTAATTTTATAATCATTGATTTTGATATATTATACATAATTTCCTATTAGTGTTAAAGCTTGAGTCTCAATTGTTATAAAAAAAATATAATTATCGCCAATGCATCGCTGAGGCTGAAAACTTAATAATATATGAAAATACACTACTCTCAATAATATTAAAAAAATTTAAACTCTCCTAGTTTCTAGATATCCAATATCAAGAAATATATTTATGTGTAGATTACTCTTTTGTTTCCCACTGTTCCTACATGGCTTCAATGATGAGTTGGTGTGAGAGAGTGGAGATCTTTTAAAACAACAAATGAGGTATATAAATGGGTGTTTTTATTTAAAAATCATATTTTTTACAACCCCTTCTTTTATAAAACTCATTATAATGGGTTGAGCACCATTTCACCTGCCCAAAGACATAAGGTGCATAAGAACATAAATAATAACTTTTAAGTTAACATATTCAAATAGATATTAAGTGGCAATCCTTATATTCCTCAAAATCAACTAATCGATAGCCATTGAAGCTCTTAGAAATCGATTGGAAAGGTAGAATCGTTGAAACTACTCACGTAGCAATAACAACACACGCGGTAATTAGGGTATTTTTTGTTAATGCATATTTTCTTAATTATTTTTCTTCTTCATAGTTTTAATTTACTTTGAAATTATAAAAAAAAATTAATAGAAATTTTTGTTAAGCATTTGTTATAAATTACTGATACATCCCGAATATTGCATACTCGCGCTCATTATCTTTACGCATTCAAGCACTTATTGTGTTCTTTATGCTTATATTTATTCTCATAAACCAGACAACCTCTATGATGCATGTTTATATGCTTTGCAGGGGTTAATTGAGCTTTTGTAGTTTTTGGAATGCTTAAAGTGAGGATTAGTTGCAATTCGGAGAAGTTCCATCATCGTACTCAACTTTAAGGTAATTTTAGACATTTCACACTTCATCTTTGGCTCAGTGAAATTCCACATAAGTGTATCTCATTGAGTTAGCTTTGCGTGGCCATGAACGACACGTCATTTGGAGTTCGGACGAAGAAGATATGACCAACTCTGTGTGGACTAATTCTCCCTCATTTTGGACCAAAGAAGACCATGGAACAGGGGACTGGTCAACCGACCCTGACCTACCGATCGACCAGTGAATCATATTTTTTCTTTCGAATGGAAGCAGTGTGTTTTTACTCGAGGACCTGTCGACGACCCCCTAGCCGCGATCGACCGGTCATAGCAGTAATCTAGTGCCGTTTTCCTTTTTTCTTTTATATCTTTTGTAACTTACTATATATGGAACCCTTTTATTTATTTTAGATGGAGAATTCATTTTTACTTAGTTTTTAGGTTAGGGTTTTGAGATCTTCTCTCTCCTAGGTTTTTGCTTCCCAGTATGGGTGATTGTAACTTACTATTCCTCTTTCTTCTCCATTAATGTGAGTTCCATTCTTATTCTTAAGCTTTGTAACCTAGACTTATTGCTTTGTTTATTGATTTATTTATTTCTTGCATTTAAATTCACGTCTTCCATTATATTTAGTAGGTAATTTAAATTAGGTTGTGATTAATGGAACTCACCTTAGTTTCAATGGGTTGCTTTCGTATGGTGATGGAGTTTATGCATGTAATTTTATTGGGTTGTTCTTGTTATTACTCCTAGGAGATTTAATGGGGTGTATCATGTATGCTCCGTATTTACGATCTTGCGTGTATATTTTTCGGGTTATTTGTTGATGCCAAAATTATATTAGGCTTTCATGCAAATTTAGGGGGTGACAACTCTAGATTTAATTGATTATTGAAATGAGATTCAATCTTACTAAATTCGTAGTTCCATGTAACCATTTATACGCATTAAGCTATGGTGAGGGATATTAGTCGCAACCTACAGTTTTTATTACCTTTGTTAATTTTAGTTTAAATACCCCTGCCTAGTTATCTTTTCTTTTGTGAACAATTACCTTTTACACTTCTATTCGTGAAGTATTAAATCAATACAATTCTAACAACTCGTCTTTATGGATTCGATACCCAGACTGACTGATATACTCCTATAAAGTAATGTAGTCAATAGTTTAGGTTTTTGCATAGCGGTGGGAGCCGAGCATAACGACCGACGTATATCTTTATACACTTGTGCCGCGATTTTTCCCTACTATCAAAATGGCACCGTTGTTGGGGACTTGTTTGTTTTAGAATTTAATTGATTTGGTATTTCATAGTATCTTTTTCTTTATATTTGTATTCATTTTTAACTATTTTTATAGGACTTCAACATTTGAGTGCCAAGAAATGCCCGAATTTTTTGACCACACATCACTTTATGAAATTTTCTATCTCGAGCCTTCTTTGGGGTAAGCATGTCTTATTCCAAATTTTTTGATAATCATAATGATAATTCTCAAAATCCCCCAACAATTATCACTTTTGGTCAATACTTATAGGCCCAAAAATTTGAAACATCTAAAATGTCTCTGGGTGAGTATTTCCAACAACAAGTTATGGATTATGGGAAATTTGAGAATGATTATTCCGATTTTGGGCTTAAAGATCCTTATAATAAGAATGGTGAAACTAAATGCATTAGCTTTCAAAATTCTTATTATAATGATTTTGATTGTACTTCCACTTATAGTTGTCAAAATTCTCGTTTGCAAGAATCCGCGCCTCCGCCTATGACTTTCGGTGAGGGCTTGCGCATTCTTAAAAATCAAAATTTTGAAAACTTTTATTGGGAAGAAAATTATTGTTGGGAGAAAGAGTTGGATGCATTATTCAAATCCAACGATGATTTCTCTTTTGAGACTTTCAAAGTCAAGGAATGTTTTGAACCAAATGAGAATTTTGTGCCTACTTCGTAACAAACCATTATTGACTTGGTCCATGGTATAATAGAGAATGAACATGAGGAAGAACTGGACGTAGTATCCATTTGCAATGAAATGATTTCTTCTTTGGCCCCCAAAAGAAGAATATTTCATTGAAAATGATCTTATTTCTTTTGAAACTCAATCTCCAAGCGATGATGAGTCATCTATTGAGTTTGAATTTCTTTTGTCCCCATCTTTATTCTATATTGTTAAACCTATACAAGTACCCGATGAATCGGTTCCAAACTTTAATACATTTAACTCTTTCACCGATGGGGATTACTTGCTCGAGTTGTTTTCCATAAAGGTAATTTTGCCTCCATGTGCTCCACCTCCCATTCCAATTTTAAATTCTTTGGGAGGAATTCTATTTTGTTTGGATCGCACGTGTTTTTGTCACCCGTTTTATCTAAATCCTCCATCATCCCTCTAAAAATTATAATTGGCGATGGTTCATTTCTTCCGCCTTACACATGTCTTCCGTTGTTTGAATGAATTTCCTATTTTTTGAAAGGTATGCATGAAAGGGAGGGTCCCCCGTTGATCCGCCAAAGTCAAATCGTATTTTGGTTGGATCCTCAAAAATTTCAACTTCTAGTGTATACTTAGTTAGAAGTTAAAATTATAGGTTGTAAATAGTTAGTTTTATTTTATTTTTCTTATTATCTTTATTCTTACTTATTGTCTAGTGTAGTTCGTTAAGTTTTTGTTATTTTTTTTTTTATGATTGATACTAACATGTTTTGTAGAATAATTGAACTTGTACTTTCGGATATCGCGCTATCGTGGGTAATATCGATGTTTTCCTCTCTTTAACTTGGTTCTTAATTCACATTGAGGACAATGTCAGATTATAAGTTAGGGGTGTGGGATATTCTATCAATTCATTGGTAGTTTCTTTTATTTGATTATATGTTCTTTCCAAGCATGCTTTTGTTGTAAGAAATTAAAATTTCAAAAAGATTTTCTTTCTTTTTTCTCATTTGTTTGGCATTTTGCCTTTGTTTCTGATGATAACTTTTAATAATTGGCGATCCAATAAACAACTCAATGTTGCATGTTCTTGATTTTAGAAGTTATTAGACTTTTGTTCTCAATTATTGATATTATGAATAACTTCATGAATTAAACTTTAATCCCAAGAGCAAATGCGTTTTAATTGTTTAAATGATTTGGTTTAATATTTTTATAACCCAATAATCTTTTGTTGCATTGTATATACTTACACCTAGTGAGCTTTGGGCTTTTCCTCGTTTATGAGTGTTATACACTTCGCTTCCCTCTTTGAAAACGTTACAGTTGTTGATAATCTCACTATTCTTTCATTCAACGTTCATTAATTGAGTTTTTATCTTGAAATGTGTTACTTGAGCATGATTTTTAAAGTTATTCTGACGTGAGAATTGCGTATATTTTAGGAAATGATCATAGGCCATTTTTATTATATCACCCATATTGACCTTGACCTCAACTTAAATATTTTCCTAATCAACCCCTTTAAGCCATAATATATCCTTTTGTTTTATTACCCAAAATTCCATAACCAACTCCACATTGGATTTATAAGCCATATATATTACGTTCCATACATTTGTTTGGAATGATAAATCGGATTAAATGATGTTCGTGTTATGTGGTTTCAATTAAGCATGTGAGAGTGTTAAAGGAAAAAAAAAAGAAAAAGAGATGAAAAAGAGAAAGTAGAAAACAAAAGAAAAAATGAGAAAAAGAAGAAAAGAAAGAGAAAGAGAAAGAGAAAGAGAAAGAGAAAGAGAAAGAGAAAGTTCCATTAAAGTACATATTGTTCAATAATCTTTGTGTACTCTCTCCATTGTTAATATCTAATGCTTGCTATGGAAGTTATTTTCAAATCTTGAAATTGCCCGCAATTTTCCATTATCCCGAGTTTTCATCTTCGAACACTTTGAATCGGTACAAATTTTCTTTGTTTCATAACCCGAGCCAAACCTACATTACAACCCTATAAAAGTCCTATGTGATCCTAGGGTGAATTTAATTCAAAAGTCATAATAGTTTTGATAATCTGTGAAAATAATTTTTGCCTCCTTTAATAAGTGATATCTTTCATTCAGATTAGATATTTTTCGTTTTATATATAGCATTTTTCTTTGTGACATGTGCAAGGCCTAATTTACATTTAGATTTACTCTTTATGCCCCCATGTCTCATGTATTACCTACCTTTCATAATGATTTCATTTGTTGAGTGTAATGCCCGATGATGATTGACTTATATACATGCTTTAATATTTATTATCCGGTTTATATAACGTTTTTACTACACCAATACTGTCAGATTGTCAAGATCATTGACCGTGACAAGTCTAGGGGTGATAACATCTTTGTTACGGACTTATCACGGTCTTTGACCGTGATAATTCTGGGTAGAATTTAAAAAGAAAATTGTTGGGCAGTATGGCCACTGCCACTGCCCAACATTATATTTGTACCTATTATAACAAAATTATACCTATTTTAACAACATATATCCAAATAAAATACAAATCATATACCAAATCAAGGCATTTATAATCCATATCCAAATAAAATAGAAATACAAATATCCATCATATCCAAACCAAATTGTACCAAAATCAAAAGAATATAAATACAATCCAATTTTTAAAATAAAAAAAGATAGAAATAATGTCAATCTTCAGTACGTCAGAGGACGAAGTAAGGCCACACAATATATGAATTGACACACCCCGCAATATGTTGAATGCCGTATTGTTCGCACAACCACACAAGTGAGTTCTCCTTCCCCTCCACCAGATGCATGACGCGCACTATTGCCTCAATGTCTTGGAGGGGACGTCCATGAACTAGCATAGCCGGGAGGAGGCTAGGATCCCTCAACCCCCTCGCTATTAGCATCTCACAATATATGTCGAGTAGATGCACGCTCGATCAATCGAGTGTTGACATAGGCTGCTCAGCGGGGGTCACGATGGGAAATGGCACAACGAAAAAATGATCTATTGGAACTAATATATTAGGGACTGTGCTGACTGGCCGTTCCTAAAAATATTTATTTGAGACGGCTATTATAACCGTCCTATATAGATATATATTAGGGACGGATTGGGTCATCCGTCTCAAATAATACATAAAAAGGTATTATATCAGATGGTTTATTAGGGGTTCTTAAAATTTTAGTCCTTTAAACCTTTATGGGATGGTTATAATTTTCATTTACTTTCCATTCCCTTCCATTTCCAAATATCATCTGACTGTCATTTTCCCATGACCCTCACAAACTCGAAACCTTCTCATTTCCTCCTCATTCAAGACCCATTTTCTCTCCTTTTTCCTCCATCCACAAGCGTGGCCGCCGAACCTTGTCTTTCTTTCTCTCCGTTTGCGGTATTGACCGGAGCTTGGGTTTTTTCACTCGGCTTGCTGCACCGGCCAAAGCTTGCAGTGGTAATATCTATGTTGAAAACCATCCAATACCTAATAATAATCTAGTTTTAATATGTATCTTGTTTCATTTTGAATATTTCTGTAGATGGTTGTGAATATCGCTATTGAATGGACTGATAAATGTAGTATACACTCAAATATTGTTCCTGAACTCCACTTTATTCCTTTTTCTTTCAATTACTTCTAGTTATGTATTTCATTTCTAGGAAATATGTATCGAAGGTAAGAACATGAACTTGGGGTTTTAGGTACTATTTCCATGGAACTCCAATTTAATTGATTGGATCTGGATTAGTGAAGATTTTCTGTTAGAATTCATCTCTCTTATGTTTATTATAGTTTTTGAGATTTAATTGTGGAGAATTGATGATTTGAAGGCCATCATCATAACACTTGGATTTTTGTTGAGATTTATGAGTGAGAGAACAAAAAATAGATTTTGAAAATGGGTCTGGATTCGTGTGTGTAAGATTTTTTTTCCCATTTTTCCAGATTATGTTATAGAATTTGGCATTTTAGAATTGTGGAAGGATTTTTAAAATGTTAAATATTATATTTTTAATTTAGATTTTGTAGTTAGGTTTTGATTATGCTTTTTTTAGGATTTTGTTATTTTGTTTACCCTGGTTAGAAAAAATGAGGGTGGGGGGTGGGGGGAATTGTTATTTCAATTAAGTGTGGCCGCTAGACTGTTATTATGATTGGACTTTAATTTATTGTGCAATCTGAGTATAATCTAATTTTGGATTTTGGCTTCGTTTTCTATTTTTTGCTAGGAAATTGGGACAACGGAGGTTGAAGTGGCAAAGGTAATGAGGTACAAACAGTCATTTTTATAATTTTAGTGACTACTAGGAAGCTATCCAAGTTGGAGCATTTTGAGATAGATGAAAAGGTGTTGTATAGATTCTGATTCAATCTGAAATTTCTCTATATCATGTATTATATAAATTCTTTGTTGCCCATTGTTTTTCCATCTAAAATTTTGTGATATAACTAAATGGGTTCTAACAGATGCATTACATCCCATTTTTTATGTATGCGTCGAGTTTTTCGAATTAAATTAAAATAAAACTCTATTAGTAAAGAAAATGAAATTCACATGCATATAGGATGAATTTTCATGTATACACTATGTATAAATAGGATATTTGTTAATTATGTTGATATACCACATTTGGGAATTGTCAAATCACTCGATGTTCATGTTAATGGTGCCATTGCCCTCTGGGAGTATACTCGGCAACAAAGATCATGATAACCATTTTTAGAGCTTTGTCCGTATTCATTCGCCAAAAAATCAGTACAAGAGAAGTTTGGTGATGGCCATAAATGTGTGGGTTGGGGAAACTGTATCTCTATCTGAATTTCGTTAAGTCAGTTTCAAAACAAAACGGAAGAGTTCAGTTGACAAGATATACATTGACATATATACGATTCTTGTGAAACACTCTTTTATCTCACCGACTCTTAAAAAATTATAATTATATGGAAATTACCACACTTTTACATATTGACTTGTGTGTGTCGTTTGTGTTCTTATTAGAAGAAGGAGTTCTTCGCGGATTCATTAATACTTTTGATGGTTTTATGAATTCTATATTATCTTCCGGATTTCTTTACTAGAGGAATGTGGTTAGGAGTTCCTCGCGGATTCATTAATACTTTTGATGGTTTTATGAATTCATTAATGCTAGAGGAATGTGGTTCGCTTGAGAGAGCTCTCGAAGGCTTGCACAAGAAAGAGTACAAAATTGTAAGTGCATATTTACGTTTTCTAGCTATATATATAAAGTTCAAATTTGGAGCTCGAGTCTTGGTCTGTTTTTGAATAGGTAAACAAGTCTTATTATTTTTTGGTAAACGTCTTCACAGGTTGATAAAATATCCTATAAGGAAGAGGAGGTTTCTCTTCTTGTGAAGATTGGTCACCGTAAAAAAGGTGAAAAACCGAACATAATTTTTCTTTCTTGAATCCAGACAATTATAGGTGTGTAATTAAGTTATATAATGTTTTTATGAGTATGCATGTAACATAAAACTAAAACTGTCTCGAATTAAGAGTCTTGCGTTCCTTTTGTACATCCCAAATTAAGAGTCCACTTTGAAAAAATCCCTAGGAGGCTCTTATTTTGGGATGTGTAGGGAGAATTACTAATATGTTCATATTTCTTCATATTTGTTTTCTGTGTGTCTTTTCGGGGATGTCATGATTACAGCCATGATTCCAGGGCTTTTAACATGGTTACAGTTTTAAGCCTCCAGCCTCTGATCGATAGTTATTGTGTAGATTACATATGAGCCGTTTTTCTTTGTAGTTTAAATGGTCTAGATCATGTGTTTTTGGAACAAGACCAGTTGTGACTTGTATTATGGTTACTACCCTATTTATAGGCTAACAAATCCTAATTTTGTTTAAAAGACCAATTCCAATAGATAAATACTACCTAATTTTGATTCGCTAGAAGAGAAGAACTCGGGATCTGGTGTAACAGTGGGACTTATCAGCAGGGATGGTTGTGTGGAAATGAACGACTTTAAAGATGATGACATTAGATTTATAGATTCCAAATTAATTGAAGTCTCTGAACAACTTAGAGTCAACCAGTAATAGTTGAATTTCATGAACGAGAACCTATTCAGGTGGTGGTTGATACAAATGTCCATGTCGAGGGTTCTAAACTGCATACGAACAAGGAAGATGCAAATAAGTCAAAGGTACGTAAACGTCCTGTTGGCGATTTGAGTGCTTCTGAGAATTCTGGCCCACTGAACAAGAAGACAAAGAAGGAATTAATGAGATCTGATGATAATGGGACTGTTGATGATAATGGTACTAGTGGGGAACTGATGGATTCTGAGATATCTATTTCACTGAACACCAAGAAAAGACTGAAGGGATTATTTATATCGGATGATAATGGTACGCAAACGCATGCATCTTCTTCTTCAAAAAGTAGTGGGGAAACATCAATGGGGAAAGTAATAGGAAAACCCGTCCAACCAGTTACTTCTGTGACCACAGATGATTTTTAGAAGAAAAATGATCGGGTTATACAAACGGCTATAGCTGATTGGGCTATCCAACCAGTATATGGTCTGAAATTGAATTAATCCAAATATTAGCTGCTATATATAAATTTGTATACAAACAACTATATACAAATAATACTTTGAAAGCTTCTATACAAACTTCTATAATTGCTATATAAATTGATTAGTTTGAAAAGTATATGGTCTGAAATTGAATTGACCCAAATATTAACTGCTATATATATTTGTATACAAACAGCTATATGGTATATAATTGATTGTTTACATTGTGAATTTTCATCTAAATATAAAATGGAACATTGTTAGTTTGATCTAATTCTAAATATGAGTTGGTACATATTTTAAATTGAAGCAATCAAATGGATGTTCCCACAACTCAAAATATATGCTTCTGGAAACAATCAAATGGATACTCCCACCACTCGAACATATGTTATATTTCCATTTTTAAGTTTCTTGAAATGCTGTATTCCCTTTGGCATATATGCTTAATAATATAGTGTCATTATGTACACTTAAGTTGTCACGAGTATACATATTATGTACACTACGCTTTGCTTCATTAGCTACATGCATACTTACAAGGCACCGATTTTTTTCTTCATTTTCTTTTGTTTTACATGCCTACTTAGTGTTTTACATGCCTACTTAGCTCTCTTAGTTTCCGTAAGAGAATAAGAAAATGTGTCGACCACGTGTGTGTGATGTTTAAGGCTTTCATAGTTAGATAATTAAAGCCCATTATTTTCATTTCCAAGTGTGTTTTTAATCATAATTAAAGATCGTTCTTTTCATAGTGAATATTTGTATCCGAGTTTGTATTTTGTTGAATCCTTTCAGGAACTTGGAGAGTAGAAGGTGTGTTAATAATGTCACGTGCGTTTGGAAATCACATGTTGGAGTAATATGTTGTGGCAAAATCTTGGATTCAGGTAATCCTTAAAACCAATACATAATTGTTCCTTTCTCTCCGAACCCAATCACTTTCCTATACCTCGATCGATCTTCGACATTGAGTTACCGGCATTCATTTTGGGTATTTGGAATTAGTTTTCGTCCCATCTTTTCCTTTTTGGTTGGTTTTATGATAAGGCATGCTGAATTTCTTCACTGCATCAAATGATTAATGAGGCGATTTAGATGGGATTACTTGATTTTGTTAAGAATAATTCAAATTATCCAAATGTGGTAAATGAGATCCCATTATGGTTTATGTTTTATTAATTTGTTTCTACTGAACATGTATTTTATTAGTATGTAAATTTATAGTAACTTTATCTTGGACTATATAGGTATATGTTCATAGTGTATAATTGGAAGTTGGGTAAATAAATTGTTAACAAAGATATGTGATGTGATGTTGAACGGTATGGTTTCTCTTCGGGAATTAGTTATTTATTTTTTAACTATTTAGTCTTCCCTACTGTCAATCTTCTTTTCCTTGGAGGCAAATGAGAGATTCACTATAACTTAAAAATATGAGGATCGTTGATAGAGTGATATAGTGAAAATTCACCGTTGGATAGAAGTTGATAGAGTGAAAATTCATCCCATGTTTGATAGAGTGCTTTTTTTTTTAAATTGGACTTAAAAACATATTAATTCATAATAGTCCTAAATGGATCGAACTCAATTACACGACATATTATAAACAGATGGATCGAACTCAGTTTTTAACAATTGGATCGAACTCAGTTAAAACATATTATTAACAGCTCGATCAAACTTAGTTACACAACAATATGGTCCAGTTTCATTCTCTTAAACTTGACCAGGCTTAACTGCATACATTGTGATAGCTCGATGAAAAGGTTAAGATACCACACATACTGCAATTAATCCAAGCTTTCACATTTAGGAGAATGTCACAAGGATGAAAAAAGATTTCAGGTAGAGAGATGAATATAATTTTCATCATTTTTACCTGTTGCATTCCTAAACGCAACAATCTTACCGATCATCCTATTGGTTACAAGTGTGGAGGTGGGTTCACTTTGTTTTGATTATGTTTTGTTTTATTACGAAGTTGAAAAATATTAATCAATAGTTCATTTAACAAAGAAAAAACACAATAGCCGATTCTATAGATATTATTTCCAAACACATACGAAATCTGACCATTGAAACACCAAGAGGAACAAATTGCATACAAGAGATGATAAACAGGACTATAATATCCTCGGTAAAATTCTCAGTAAACGAGAAATCAGACATTTAGTTAGTCTCTTAAACATATTTAGTCACTCTTGCTACCTCATTCTTTCATATCCCTGCTTCAAGGGAGGTTTATGCTCTTGCGGAGAATATTGGTGACTTTAAAATGAATGGCTGAGGAATACTTTTCTATGTCCCACCATAATAGTCCACATTTTAAAGTCAAACTTTTTAGTTTGAATTTGTCCCATTGTAATAGTCCCATCGTAATAGTCCACATTCCAAGGGAGGTTTATGTCATTTGAATTTGTTTTGCATTTTTATGTCTTTAGTTTGAATCAGAATAGTTCTTCATGTACTTATTGTTACCAATACATTAGATGAAGACAAAAGGTTTGCAAACCGATAAACTTGGGATTTGGAGATATACACGAAAGCGAAATGAGTCTTATAATGATATAATGGATCGGTTGATAAAGAGGTATATACATTTCAACTATTTTTCTCACCATCTAACATGGAATAGTAATAAACAGTTCCATTTGCATATGCGCCATTTTATATATCATGTGCATTTAATACATTATTTGAATTTTTTTCTTTATTTGTAGGAAAGTATAAAGAGATTATTGGAAGTGTTAGCGGAGCATCAACAAAATGACGTCTAAGTGCGAAATAAGATATTCTATGAGTTGATAGGGTCCGACGGGCATGATCGTGTCTTGTGTATGGGAGTAGATCTTCGACCGGCACCTAAAAGGTCAAACACAACGTCATCATCTCAACATTACGAGAAATAAATATCCGAGTTACGCAAAGAGGTCGAGGAACGTGAAATTCACCATCAAGAAGAGCTTGATCATGTTTGGGACAAGGTTCGTGCCGAGACAGATGAGAAAATCAACAAGACTAAAGAGTTTTTTCTCAATTTGATGCAGCAAGCTGCCTTTCCCGTACCCGATGATGCACTTGCCTAGGTATTTTCTTAACAATTAGAATTATTTTACTAATAATTTGGGATTAAGCTAGGCCGTGTGGGACAGTGAATATTTATGATGACGAAATTAATTTATGTGCTCATTTGGGCTTTTGTTGTTGTTGAGTTGCGCTTTAATGTTAAAATAAGTTGGTTTTCATGAATAAACAAAGAAAACTCAGCCTCTTTTTAAAAAATAAAATAACAAGTGATTTAAAAATAGTTAAGACGATAACATACGGTTTATCATAGTTGAATATTGTACTAATTTATGTTTATTTTCTCTTTCACAGGTCCGGACATCATTTGAAATAGGTGTTAGCCATCTCTGTTTTTTTGGTTTCCTATGTATTTGAATTGGTTATTCGATATTTTTGGGGATGATTGTAGTGTGAATCATAGAGCTTATGTTTTAAGTTGGTTGTTGTACTTTTTTGAGATGTTATGTTGGAAACCTTGAATATAAATGAATGAATTTTTGAAGCTCGTTGATCTTTTGTTTTCGATAGTTATATATCATAACTTGTACATTTGTTGATATTATGACTAATATTGAATGAGGCTAGAACCTTTCCTAAAACCTTGTGTCACAATAGAAATTTTGGTGGCAATTATGGCAGTAACTTTTTAAGGGACGATTAATAGTGTCCCAAATAATATTATTGGGGAGGGCCAGCCTCCGTTCCCAATAATATTATTAGGGACGACCAATCCCCGTCCCAAATAATATAATGGCTTTAGGGACGGATAGATCCGTCCCTATGATGCAGCTGCACAATAAAAATAGTGGCCAGGCATCAACTTTTAAGGGATGGTTCATACCATCTCAAATAATATTATTAGGGATGACAAAATCCACCCCTAATACATTTGGGATGCCTATCAAATGTGACCATGTCGTGCCGTCCCTAAATACGTCCCTATAGGTCTTTAGGGACGGATATATAGTCTTTAGGTACGAATTTTACCCATCCTAACAGTAAGTTTTTTTTGTGGAATGAATCATCATATGGAGCTGAGTCCGTGCGTATCGACAATGAAGAAATGCCGTCAACATCGGCGTCCTCATCCTCTTCCTCCTCTACCACCTTCTCCTTCTCCTTTTCCTTGCCCTTGCCCAACTAACGCTTCATGAAGGCGTACATATCTAGGACTGTCGCCTCCAACCTTGATAGCTTATATTCATGGGAGTCCACTCTATGGGCCAACCCGTTGTTGCTCGTTTCCATGCTAATGATCCTGGACTTCCCCACCCGTGAGCTCGCCCCCGGTCCTCCCCTTGCGATCCGGCCCAAGCACTTGGTTGAGTGCGTCTATAGCCAAAGATGCATTATCGATATCAGACTGCGACTCATGCACTTCCTTAATCTTTGCCTACCAAAACAAAAACTACATGATTAGTCAATAAATAAAAAAATTATAACATAATTGAAAAAAGTAAACATTTATAACTTACAATGGTGGCTTCGACGCTCGAGGTAACCTTCTTGTTCTTCCCCTTTTTCTTTCGAATTTCCATATAGGCATCAGGACGATGTGGCTTACCTCCAGGGCCACTCCACATATCCTGAAATAAAATAATACAAAATTAGTAAGTGGCACAAATTAATGCTAACTTATAATAACTAAAATTAAAGAAAATTAAATGCATACTATCCTGTGCTCCACCTCGGCGTAAGACGTCCCCCCGGAGTAGTGCACATCCAACCTTTTCGCCCGGTTGTCCCTCCTCGATTGGCGAGATGCCAATTGCCGCTCATTGGTCTCATTGTCGATAAATTTATGCCACTGTGCCAATGAGATTGGATTTTTAAGGGGGACGGTTACACGGAGTGTCATAATGGACTCCCGGGTCTTCCTAAAGCACCGTGCCCATAAATTCTTCTTCCACGTTTTATATTGATACCTCAATTTCTCCAACGTGTCATCGCAGAGATATGTGTGTAGGCCGAATCATTCCTATCAAACAAATACAAACCATCTTGAAATTAATTATTACAGTTATAAATATAAATATAAATATTAAATACATAACCTGTAGCTCCCCCCCAGATGTTCATCTTGAGGTCAATAGGCACAATCCTCCAATCAGTGTACCCCGGGCCGACAATTGCCTTCAACAACTCTAGCGCTCTAGATAATAATGCCATCTTATTTTCGACGGCGGGCCCTTATTTTCCCCATTTTAGGGGCTTACTGTCCGAGGAGCCCTGATCGCCTCCGCTACCGCATCCTGATGAAGTCATTTTTTGCAAAAATTATTATTATTAGTACAAAGATGTATATCAACTTTGAATTAATACTCAAATTCGATAATAACAATACATACTAATACTAATACCAATGCCAATACCAATACCAATTTCAATTTATACCAATACCAATTTATACAAATTTCATGTTATACCAATACCAATTTCAATTTACACACACACTCTCGGGTCATGGACTTTGAATTAATGCGTAAATTGATGAAAATTCTAATTAACATATTCACTTGGTTATTACAAGCATTAAAATGATCCAGTTCAAATTAATAAAAACATTAAATTATTACAAATCAAAAAATTATTTCAAATTGGGGTTATCATAAAAAATGGAGTGATATTCGATAGGTGCAACCAAGTCATGCACACTACTATTTAGACGCTTTGGCACATGTAAGACGATTGATCATGACTCATTGTTGATATATTCCGAGTAAAACACTTGCTTGACCTTTCAAAAAGAACAAACAAATGACTCATTGCTCACGTGTTCATTTCTCTTCAACTTGGACAAGTCAACCATGATCAAATTGGTGCCAGAATCAACTTTACAAGCATTTTTATCCTCAACTCTTACCCAATCACAGTCAAATACAACCTCTTTGAAGTTTACATAGTCCAATTCAATATATATTTCAAATTACACCATAGTAAGTCATTTCAGCTTCAACGAGATTTTTATCTTTCGCGCTCGCTCTAAAAAAAGTAAGACCCTTGTATGAAATTCTTGAGTTCTTTACATTTCTCTTAAACCGAATACGTAACCATTCAATCGATCCTTTTTGTAATCTTGTGCCATGAACAAGGGTTCAGTGGCTAGATGAGAAAGGCTTGATGTCGCATCACCCATTTTAAGAGCTCAGAATATAGATACATTAATTAGGTTAGTTGTAAATATTTCTTGTAATGTGACATTTGATAACAATCTATATTAATTATAATTACCTCGTGTGACAACCACAACCTAAACTCGCTGTCTGATTGTGCCATTGTCTTTCATCTTTTATTGTTCTCACAGGCTTCATATTTTCTTCATAGATCGTGATGAAAGTATTACAAAATTAATCAGGTAAAAATTAAAATAATTTAAACTTACTTTTTCCATTCTTCGAAATCTTCATGTGTGTCAAGAAGATAACGAGCTACTTGTTCATGTTGCAAACTCGTTAATTTCACTCGTTTGCCCATCGTATGGCCACCGTCATCGATAAACTCATCATTGTCATCCACGCTGGTTGAGTCAGGTATATATTCCCGAGTGTATATTGATGACTCCACGGTGATGTATTTTTCTACAATTTATCTTTCAATGCATCATGTATTCTTGACGTAATCTTTGAAAACTTTCATCAATATTTCAAACGAATACATTCACCGATATCTTACTGGGCCGCAAAGAAGTGCCTCGTTGCATAGGTGTACCAACAAGTGAACGCTTATGTCAAAGAAAGATGGGGAAAGTATTTCTCCAAGGCACAAATTGCTTCATTCATCGCCAATTTTGCGACCACTATGTGATCTCGATTGACTATCTTCTCACATAAAAGTGAGAAGCAGATACTTATTTGCATAATAGACCTTCGCAAATCCTTGTGCTTGGAGAAACAATGCTTAAACAATAGAGGAACTAATTGCATGATCACATACCAATCGTGGGACTTTCACTTGTGTAAATCATGGGTAGCATAATTCACAATCCTTTGCAAGTTGGACGAAAAATTAGATGTAACTTTAAAATTATATATTGTGTCTAAAAGCACCTTCCTTTCCTCACTCGTCAAAGTAAACGAATCAAGGGAAATTATTTTCCTTCCCATACTATCTTCTTTCAACCATAGTTGTGGCTTAAGTTTCATCGCTTTAAGGTCTTTTCGTGCATTTTCTCCATCCTTCGAATGAGTCCCCCCAAGTCATGTGCCCACAATATGTTCAGTGATGTTATTCTCTTTGTGCATCACATCCAATACATGGCACACTGGGTTATTATTCCAATAAGGCAAGTCAAATAAAATTGACCTCCTAGACCATGCCTTTCTTGTCTCACAATTTCATTCCCAGTTGGGGTCTTCTTATGCTTGACATTATTAAATTTGGGATTCTTACCTGGCGTATTAGGGCCACAAATAAAATATTTACTTTTAATGTTTGAGCCTGAAAGTATTCTCATCCATATCTTATGTTCAACTCCCCCGCCCGATAAAAAATTGGAACCTTTCTCAAATCTGAAACTAGGGCGTAAAAACCTCCTCTGGAAATGGTATATATTTTTTGAGCTATAGGGGAGATGAAGAGATTCAGTCTCTTCTCCATAAATAGGACACCCCAAATAACCATGTACTACATAACCAGATAATGTCCCATAAACTGGAAAATTATGAATTGCCCACATCAACACAGCTTTCAGTGTAAACTCTTTATTTTTAAACGATTCAAATGCTTACAAACCCTCTTCCCACAACTCATTTAATTCTTCTGTCAAAGGAGCTAGGTAGACATCGATGTCCTCACTTGGTGCCTTTGGTCCAGAGATCAACAAAGACAGAATCGAAAATTTAGGTCTCATACACTGTTAAGGAGGGAGGTTTAGTGGGGCTAGGATCACTGGCCATACACTCTGATTGGAGATTATATTTCCAAATGGATTGAAACCATCTGTTGATATTTCCAAACGAATGTTACGCTGTTCTCGAGAAAAATTGGGATACTCAAAATTCATCCTCTTCCAAATTGTAGAATTAGTAGGATGGAGCATGAGATTTTCTCCTGCTTCTTCACTAGCACGCCAAGTCATTGCCTTCGCTATCCATGGTACTGTGAAAAACTTCTTTAATCAGGCCCAACGAAAAAATATTACAACACTTTTTGAGGCACTTTTGAGTTTACGACTTCTTTGTCAGTAAATTGGTCATATCTAGATTCATCGCATACCGAACAACGATCGAGATTTTCATACTCCTTTCGGTATAATATGCTGTCATACACACAAGAATGAATTGATTTATACTTCATTTCCAAACCTTTCAAACTATTTTTCATAGTAGGATAACTATTTGGAAGCATATTCTGCTTGGGTAGTAAGCCTTTCACCCCATTCAAAATTCCTGTCACACTAGTGCTAGACAAAGCATATTGAGTCTTTAAATTATGCAAACCAACCATGGCGTGTAAATTTGTTTGATCTTTCTCACAACCAGAATATAACAATTGGCTCGTATTAAATTTTAATCTTTAGTAGTCATCGTCAAGGTTTATCCCGACATCTTCATGAGCATCTGCATCTTGTACATCGTCAGTGACCTCATTATCTTCCATTTTATGAAATCCATACGCGTCATCAACTAAATTCTCTAGCATATTATGATCTATATTTCCATCCTCTCCTTGAACATTTATCCTACTTGTTGAAGGTTGTTGTAAAGGTTGCTCGGGGACAAAAGAAACTTTTGATTCCCCGTGAAAAACCCAACTTTGATAAATATCTTGCATAACCCATCTTAACAAATGTAGTTCAACTGTTTTCCACTCAAAAACCTTACCATTCTTACACCTAACACATGAACACGAGAACTCTTCATTATCATGGCATTTCTTTGCGTATTTGACAAATTCATTAGCACCTCTGCGAAACACAACCCCTAATCTTTTTGTCTCACCCATCCACTCTTTGTATTTAGGATATCTCATCATAGCTACTACAAATAGTCACCTATTATGGGTAAAATAGCACAAACAAAAGTGTGAATATTTAATTCCCATTAGTATAAACAATCACCTATTGAATGTATAGGCATAACAACTAGAAGTCTAGGTTCGATGGGTAAATTTATTCGTACATTCAAATTCAAATTTAAATTCAATTTTAATTTGAAATTGAAATTAGAATTAAATTTATAATACTAATTCCTATTTACTTCATCTCCTCTAAAGGGTGAGTACTCATATCCCATTCAAGATTGCTTATTTCTGTAATATACTCAACAACTCATGCACATTGCTCTAATTTGAGGAAAATTCGGCAACATATCCCCATAGTTCTCCCAGTAAACAACATAGATTTTCAAGTATGAGTGTTATTTCAATTTATCAATTGAAATAACACTTAACACCGTATCATCTAGTATGTACCCAAAGAACATTAAGATATGACTGCAGGACTTCCCCCCAAAGTAACAACTTTAAGACACGAAGAATATTATTATACAGAAATAATACAATCCCAAACTATCCAAACGGGACAGTTCGAGAGATCTCATTACAGGGGTAATGACTCTTAAAAAAGTCTAAGGGTTATTGAATGCGTATGCATAAGAACTAGAAGGCTAGACACTATAAGTAATTTAAGTATGTTTCATTTAATTATGACTTATCACCATTGGAGAGATTTCATTTAATTATGTAATTTAAAGCATGCTACATTTAATTTTAAGTACGCATAAGAACTAAAACTTATACCAATTTCAATACATACGATATCAATTTCAATTTCAATTTATACTAATACCAATTTATATCAATTTTAATATATTTTTTATTACTAAGAATTACACACATATTAATTTCACAAACACACAAAGACCCAATTTCTATTTTAATTTCACAATAATATGTCCAACCAATTTCAATTTCATATTTACACAACATATCTACACAACCAAGGTGTCCAATATTTACAGAACCAAGGGGTCCAATATTTACACAACAAAGGGGTCCAATATTTACACAACAAAGCGGTCCAAAAATTACACAACAAAGGGGTCCAATATTTACACAGTAAGGAGGTCCAATATTTATACAACAAAGCGGTCCAATATTTACACAACAAAGGGATATAATTTGATATTTACACAAGAAAGGGGTCTAATTCAGATTTATGCCCAATTAATCACACACACATGCATACCCTGCTGCCCCCACTACCCCCCCCACCCCACCCCCACCCCCCCACCTACACACACACCTACCCCTACCCCCATCCCCACTCCCCCTAACCCCAACACACCTACACCCCCACCCTCACTGCCACTGCCCCCTCCCACATATACGCAAAACACACACACACACACACACACACATATATATATATATATATATATATATATATATATAGAGAGAGAGAGAGAGAGAGAGAGAGAGAGAGAGAGAGAGAGGAGAGAGAAATTAGGGGAAAATAAAACAGTGGGAAAAAATTAGGCACTAGGGTATTTTATTGAAAGAATTATCACGGACCCATCAAGGTATTTGATCGTGATAACTTTTTTAAGTTGTCATGGTCATTGACCGTGACAAGTTCGTGACAGGTACAGTTGTCACGAACTTGTCATGGTCAATGACCTTGACACTGCCTTGTTATGGTCATTGACAGTGACAAAAAATGCGTATTTTTTTGTCTTTTTGTCACAGTCAATGACCGTGACAAGACTATCCGGCACAAAGGAGACAATTTGGCCTTTTGATATAGTGTTTGCCAAATCATACTTTGCATGTGCTTATTCCCCTCTCACTTTTAAGGTTTCAATTCTATGAAGTTTATTCTATAATGTTAATAACTACAGACTTTTGAGTGAATTCATTCACTATGCTAATAATGTGTTTCAAATATTTTTCGTTATTATTAGGCTTTTCGCATGTGGTTGGGCATATTTTGAGGAAACTTTGATGTTTGTGGCTTCATCCCTGAAACCCTCACGAGACGACACTTATCCCCTAGGGTAACATAGGGGTTTCATGGATTATTTCATATTCTAAATTCAATCATGTTCCATGTCAAAAGGGGAATTTATATATTTTATGCTTATATACTTTTTGTACCACTTTCTGTGGGTTGGTTATGTTTGTTTCATCACTAGGGACTAGTAATGTCTAAGTTAAGGGGTCTGATACGTCACAAATATCGGAAACTTGCACCCGTTATCTTTATGCATTCTAGCACCTTTTGTGTTCTTTATGCCTATATATATGCTCATTAACCAGATGATCTCTATTATGTATGTTTATATACTTTGTGAAGTTAATTGAGTTTTTGTAGGTATTGGAACGCTTAAAGTGAGGATAGGTTGCAATTCAGAGAAGTTTCGTTGCTGGACTAAACTTTAAGGGTATTTTAGACATTTCACACTTCATCTACGTCTCAGTAGGATTCCACGTAAGCATAATTCATCTAGTTAGCTTCGCGTGGCAGCAAACAACACGTCATTTGGAGTTCGGACGAAGAAGATATGGACAATTCCGTATGCACTAATTCTCCCTCATTTTGAACAAAAAAAAACCATGGAAAAGGGGACCAGTCGACCAACCCTGCACCACCGGTCGACTAGTGAATCATATTTTTCCTTCGAATGGAAGCAGTGTGTTTTTACCTGAGGATTCAATCGACCGCCCCCTTGCCGCGGTCGATCGGTCATAGCAGTAATCTGGCGCCATTTTCCTTTTGGTTTATTTTTCCTTTTTTCTTTTATTTCTTTTGTAACTTACTATATAGGGAACCCTTTTATTTATTTTTGAAGGATAATTCATTTTTACTTAGTTTTTGGATTAGGGTTTTGAGATATTCTCTCTCTTAGGTTTTTCCTTCCTATTTTGGGTGTTTATAAGTTACTATTCCTCTTTCTTCTCAATTAATGTAAGTTTCATTCTTGTTCTTAAGCTTTGTAACCTAGATTTATTGCTTTATTTATTTCTTCCATTTATTTCATCAATTTAAATACACGTCTTCCATTATGTTTAGTCGCTAATTTAAATTAGGTTGTGATTAATGGAACTCACCTTGGTTGTAATGGATTTCTCTGCTTTTTTGATGGAGTTTATGCATTTAATTCGATTAGATTGTTCTTAATATTATGCCTAGGAGATTTAACGGGGTTTATCATCTATGCTCCGTATTTACGACCTTGCCTGTGTAATTTTCAGGGTATTTATTTATGCCAAAATCAGATTAGGCTTTTATTCGAATTTAGGGGGTGACAACTCTAGATTGAATTGATTGTTGAAATGAGACTCAATCTTACTAAATTTGTAGTCCCATGTAACCATTTATACGCATTAAGCCGAGGTGAGGGATATTCGTTGCAACCTATGGTTTATATTCCCTTTGTTAATCTTAGTTTAAATACCCCTGCCTAGTTATCTTTTCTTTTGTGAACAGTTACCTTTTACACTTTTATTCATGAAGTATTAAATCAATATAATTCTAATAAGTAGTCTTTGTGGATTCGATACCCGAACTTGCCATTGTACCCCTTAAAAGAGTGTAGTCAATAGTTTAGGATTTTGCATAGAGGTGGGCGCCGAGCATAATGACCGAAATATATCTTTATACACTTGCGCCATGGTTTTTCCCTGCTGTCAATTACTGTCAAGCATTTATTAGTGTCTTACAGGCACACGGGCCATAAAAAGGCCAAAAACCAAGACCCATAGAACATATGGTGACATAGTGGGTTAAAGCGAGAAGATATTTATGTGTTATACTTTCAAATCCATCGAATTGAATTTTTCCAATGATGAAAATTAGAATTTTAGAAAGTCCTTTTTTAGTTAGTTGAACATCTTCACTATTATTTTCCAACACGTTATTTTATTGGGATGTTTTAAGGGGGTAATATTTTATTGTCTTACGATTACAGTTTGTAACTTTGAAAAAGTACTCACAGGGTGTGTATATGAAAAAAAAGCATCTATACAAATACACTAGAAGTTATGCTTTTTACCCACCGATTCAAATCACTCAAAACGAATCGAACCAACTGCTCATTTTAGAAGAAATATCTGTGTGTACTAAATTGTTTTTACCAATTTTGAATCACACGTGAATTAAAATGTTATACCCTAATTGGATGTATAATTATTTAATGTACTTGTGATAGAAACTTGTGACACCCCGCTTATTAAAATTACGGGTGGCCAACCCTTTACTAAAATAAAATAGGAATCTCATACGCTCATTCTTAACATCACTGTCGAAACCAATTAATTATTATTTTTTTAAAGAAGAAAAAGTTTATTAATCAAATAGAGAGAAAAGCCCTCTCTAAATGGCTTACAACATATACCTAAGGGAAGACTTTAACAATAAGGAAAACTTTGAGCATCTAGAATTAAAGCTCCCCTAATTCTTCCAGGACACTAGACACTTCATTAAATTGAATTTCTATTAAAGAATTATCAGCTTGCTTAGAAATCAGATCAGCAACCAAATTAACTTTAGAGGAACACAAGTTGAAGGAGACATTAAGAGAGTAAAATGTGTCTTGGATTTTCTCTATAACTCTTATGAGAAACCACGGAACGCTTGATTGGATATTCAAAATCCGTTCTAAGATAGGCCTTAAACATAGTTCCACCTCTATATTGTTAGTACCTCTAAGACGACTGAAATCCAAAGCTTTTTTCATTGCTAAAGCTTCCGCCATGTAGAAATAACCTCCTGCTACAAAGTTAGATCTGGCCCATATCATTTTGCCTGAACTATCTCCTAGAAATGAACCCATTCTCATATTGCCATATCCATCTGACCAACCTTTTACATTGATTTTAAGTTTCCCTTCACCTGGATGTTGCCATCTTTCAAACTTAATAGGAACAGAATTACTGATTGGCTTCTTAATGTTAAAAGTAGATTGGGCTTGAAGGGGAACATATGAAAAATTACCCTTAAAAGAAGTATGAAGCACCAATTTAGAATTCTACTAATAACATTTTGAATGATGTAATTTGAAAACATCTTTGTTCTCCCAAATCTAGCCTTATTCATGCTTAACCATATCTCCCACAAGATGGTAAGACGAATGGATTTATACATCCATTTAGAAAAATCAGATTTACCTTCTTTAATCCACCATTGAATGAAGATACCATTAATTATATTTTTATTATGGAGACAATCCATAAGCTGACTAGAAAAGGACCACACTTGACAATTTATTGGACCTTGAATGAATAAATGATGAAGACTTTCTGAATTGGATTGACAACAGCTACATCTGGAAGCAATATTTAAACCAACTGTTTACAATGCTTCATCAATTGGAACACTTTTTGTGAGAAGTTTTCATGAGAAAACTGACAACTTTGGAGGAATTTTAGCATCCCAAACTGCCTTGAAAGCATAAGAAAGAAGATTTGAGTTTCTCGAGAATTCATAAGCTGAAGCAAAGGAAAAAATTGACCTATTATCGAAGGCTTCCATATAATCTCATTATATATATTTACAATATTTTCTTCCAAAGTAGACCAAGATGCACAAATTCTTCTATAAGTTAATAAACCATATCTCCCATTCATATTATAATACTTATTTTTCATAAATTGAGCCCACAAACCCTTTTCGAATTTGAAATTCCAAGCCAACTTGAGATTAGCTGCTTCCATTTGAGAGAAGAGATTCTTAATTCTTAAGCCTTCTTCTTCTTTAGGATAACACAAATAATTCCAACCATTCCACTAATATTTCTTACCATACTCTTTATTCACTCCCCAAAAGAAAGAGCTAAAAAGGCTATTAACAATCTTAATGGTTTTTTGGGGATAACTTAAAGAAAAGAGAGTATACAAAGGAATATATGAAAGAACTGAATTGATCAAGGTAAGTCTACCTCCCATGGATAGAAACTTATTCTTCCAACTACTTATATTATTAATGATAACTTGAACCAAAGGATCAAAATAGTAAGGTTTTCTTCTACCTTTAAAAAGAGGGTTGCCCAAATATTTCAAAACTCCATGCACCATTCTGAAACCTGTTTGAGACACAAGCTGAGTCTATCAGTTATGGAACATCTAAAACTAAAGACTATATTTCTTTTCTCTTTACTGATAATCTGCCCTGATTTCTATTCATACATAGACAAGAAATAGTTCAAAGATTTTATACTTATTTTCTTAGTATTTGAGGAAATAACAATATCATCTGCAAAGCTCAGGTGGCTAATCAGAAGACATCCTCTAGTATGGGAGAATGGACTAATTATTTCTTAGGAGAATAAGTCATAAAGGCCTCTACTGAAGGATTCTTCCATAATCACAAAAAGACTAGGGGATATGGGATCCCCTTGCCTAATACCTCTTGAGGAAGAGAAGAAACCTTGAGGTTGACCATTGATAATAACTGAGAAAAACGGGGAAGAAATGCACCTCCAAATAATATCTATAAACATCTCTGAGAAACCAAAAGCCCTAAGAGTTTTGATTAAGAACAACCAAGAAACTATATCGTAAGCTTTGTCCATATACATCTTTATAATCAAATTACCTCCCTCTTATTTTCTATCTATCAAATTCATCATCTCTTGGCCTAATAGAATGTTGTCTATAATGATTTTCCTTAAATAAAACATGATTGAAAAGGAGAGGTGATAGACGATAACATAGGACTGAGTCTTGAGTTGAGAATTTTGGAAATCACGTTATAATCGAAGTTACATAGACTAATAGGCCTAAAATCTTTCCATAGGTTAGGTTATCAATCTTAGGAATGTGGCAAATGAGGGTTGAACTCCAAGCTTTAGGACGATCTGCACCTAGGAAGAATGATTGCATTGCCTTTGTAAAATCTTCTTTAATTATATCCCAATAAGACTGATAAAATACTCCATTGTATCCATCAGCACCAGCCAAACTATTAGAGTTGAGATCTTTGATTTCTTTAAAGACTTCTTCTTCCTCTGGAATTTCTTTTAAAATTGCATTCATCTGAGCCGTCACTAAATTAGGGATAGCTTGTAACAGAGTAGGATCTTCAAGAGTACCTGCAGCAAATAAGGAAGTGAAATAAGAAATGAAAGAGTTAAAAATATCTGTTTGACTTTAATGAGTGTTCCCTTCTTCATCTTTAATACAATGAATCCATTGACTCCTTATTTGTTGCTTCAATTATGCATGATAGAATTTGGGATTTCTCTCATCATCTTTAATCCATTGACATTTGGACTTCTGATGCCAATAGGTTTCTTCTCTTATGTAAGCTTTATTTAGGTCTGATTTGAGCCTAGAGTTCTCTGATCTCTAATCATCAGAAACACCATTCTCCAATTCAATCTCCATTTGAAGAATATTATCCTCCAACTTCTGGATTTCTTCAAAAATATTTTTAAAACCCTCCTTATTACATATTCTAAGAGAAGGTTTTATCCTCTTTAACTTGAAAGAAAATGTTTCTATTGGCCTGCCTGTTACTGGAATAGCCCAAGACTACATAACAACAATTTTAAACTCATCATTATTAGTCCACATGTTCTGAAATTTAAAAGGCTTAGGAACAGAGTCTTGAGGATGGGGAATTTTTATAAGCATAGGAGCATGATCAAAGCAGTTGCGGTTAAGATGATGAAAAGAAGAATCAACAAAAGCAGTAATCCATTTAGAGTTAATCAGGCCCCTGTCAAGTCTTTCCAAGATCTGATAACCATTCACCTCTTTAAACTATGTAAATTTTGAACCATGGAATCCCATATCATGGAGAGAAGCACTGATGATACTATCATTAAAATTTGTAGCTCCTCTTAAGTCTATTACATTACCACCAGCTTTCTCCAAAACATTTCTCATAATATTGAAGTCTCCCACCACTAATAAAGGCATATCTTTGAAGCACCTTATACCTTTGACTTGCTTAAGTCTATACTGTATAAGTGTTCAACTAGTTTGGAAATAGTGACAAAATTGGTTGTCCAACCTAGAATCCAAAGAACCTCAGAATTTATCTCTCTAATCCTCTTCAATGATCCAAGAAGGTATAAATTGAATCACACTACACACATTAGAAGTGCATACATGTGTATATATTGCTTAAAATTGGTTGTGTGATTAATTCCCCTTAAAATGGTGCTTTAATAATTTTTTGGGAATTTTTAAACTTTTTTAAACATTTATTTAAATAAATGTTTTCTTTAATAAAATGTGTTTATATAATTTGTGGGGTAAATTTGCTATTTTGAAAACTTCATTTTTCATTGGAATGTTTGTTTGGGTAGAATGTAAATGCGCTAGAGACTTCAGGGTGCTGCCTGTAAATACTTTGGACGCGCGTTTGTGAGCCACTCATATGTCAACACTTGTCATTCTCCTGATGTATCTGTTTGTGTTTGTTATGTGAGAGGGTTCGCTGGTGGATTGATGATCGTTGGATCAAAGCTTATCGATGGTCTGCATGTGTTTTAAACCTATCCGTGTGCCATCGTTTGAACCAATCACTTTGGACTTAACCGCCGCTGTTTTATAACCCTTAGATCAAGTCAATCTTAGGATGACTTAATCTCAACCCTTGATTCCCTTTAACTCTCCAGAACCTTCCTCCACCCCTATATAAACCCCCCACTTCTCAGACTTTTAAGACTTTTGGGCATTCGTCATTTCAGAGAGAAAAAAAAAAATAGAGAGAAGTGAGAGAGAAGAGAGAAAAGAGAGAAGAGAAAAAAACTGTGTTAGCCAAATCCAAACCCTAACCCTAAACACTTCAAACTCTGAATCAAACCTTCGTATATTCACAACCCCAAACACAACCTTGAGTGTTTGAGAGAGAGAGTGGTTTGTTCATAATTGAAGCTGTAACCTCTTTGTCTATGATCTTGTTAACAACTTAAACATTCGTGTGAAGATCTGTATTTCTTTTTCATAGAAACTATAGATCTACACTCTGCATGTTACATTTCACTAGATCTGCATATTTCTTTCTTGATTTACGAAAATCTTTACTGATTTAGTTTTGAAAATGTTTTATGGTTTCTATTCTTACGAAACTAAACCTTGACCTAGTTGAATTCACACTTGGAGGTTTTAAATCTCAAAAATATTTTGAAAACCGAGATTGATTAAGATCTTGACCAATTTAAAAGCAAGATATCCGTGGAATCTGGAATATATTTAAAGGTCAAAAAGGTTTCAAGTTCTGTGAGAAAGAAAGAAAAGAAAATCACAGCATATAGTCTTTATATGTAATTTTCTAGGACTGTCTGTAAAACTAAGTGTGTGTGAGTTCATGCATGTTGATAGGAATCACTTCACAAACACTTAACACACTACTACACTGGAAGTGTTGTGAATAAGATCAAAGATCATTGAGTCGACATAAGGAAGTTAAAGCAAAGGAAGTTATCAAACTGGAAAAACATTATCAACAATCAGATCTATGAGAAGTTAGAAGGACACCAAGTGGGGTATATTCCTAAACTTAGAATAGGTTGATTTGTGTGCATGTATGTTGTGTTGTTTGTAACTGTTATTTGTTGTTAGTGGATTTTTACTTTTGTGACTTAGAAGTCACAGTGGATGTTTCCTCTATTGGGAGAGGTTTTACCACGTTAAAAACTGTGTGTTCTGATTATCTTCATCTACTCATCTCATTCTATAAGTGTGCTGAATTTTTAAAACTATCTTAGTTTTAAAAACTGATTACAAAGTCTTGATTACTCTCGTACATAAGTTTTTGTAAACACATCTTGTTGTTTATAATTTTTTTTTTCAAAAGAAAAGGGTTTCTTCAACAAACATCTCGGAGTTGCTTATACAGTTTAATCTTGTATTAAACGACATTAGCAACATTTTTCAATCTTGGCATAAATGAGAACTATAAAATATGGAATCCCACAATTCTAATCTTTTAGATCTTGTGCATTTAGCATAGATAACATTCACTCTAATTTTGGAAGGACATTAAGGATGGAATACTATTAAAAGCAGATTCTGGATACCATAATAAATCACCTCACATTTAAAACTAAATCTCCAAAATACCAAATTTTATTTGAAGAATTGAAGCAAACATTCATCAAATTGAAGCACTCTTCTAAGGTCTTCAATTTTAGAATTATCTACCATTGGATCTAAAATTGATAGAAAAGAAAGGTTATAAAACTTACACATTCTCTTAAGCCTCCTTTTAGTTAACTTAATGCCAACTCCCCTAGCATTCCATATAAGAGAAATAATCATTTAGACTTTGAGTTATGAGCTTTCTTGATAACTTTTGTTGTAGACTTAGTAAATCTCTTCTTAAAAGGAGATACACTATCCTTAACATCCTTGATAGAGACTTCACTTTCATTTTGATCATTTACTATATCCATTTTCTTCTTTTTTAACCGCAGCTCTTTGTATTTCTGGTGAGCTGCTATTTTTCCCCCCAATAAATGAGAGAAAATTTTGTATTCATTACACTTATATTCTTTCTTCTTAACATCTTCCTCTTGATCAGAGTAATTGCCCCTGTTATTATTTTTTTGCCTTTTCTTTTATGATCTTTATTGGTTTCTGCATCTACAGACTTCTCCTTCTCTATAGACCAAATTTTTTGAACATCGACCTGTTCTAGCACTTCTACATTTGGGAACACTTATTCCTCTTACACTAACCATTCACCTTCTTCTATGTTTTGGAATTCTTCATATGGATCTATGTCAAATATTTGATCACTTTTCAATATTTCCACTTCTTGGAATTCTTCTTAGATCTTCTCTTCAAAAAATTTCTTACTTGACTGATCTTGATTGCTGTGAGATGCTGATTCTAGTCGATTTGCACTATCTTTCTGAACAACTATTATCTGCATTTGATCCTCTTTTTTCTTCCCCTTAATCTTGTAAATTTGAGTGGCAACTTTGATGTTTCTTTTAGTCCTTTTTGCATTTCCTTTAGGGATTATCTCTTATTTCTTCAGACCTTTACCATTCATCTCATGATTCATTTGTTGTTTGACAATACAGTTTAACTCACTATGTCCCTGTTTGGAACAATAGTCACAGTAACTAGGGAGGTCTTCATACTCTATTGATTGCCAGAATCCATAGTCTCCATATCCAATCCATTTTTTATGAGGTCTTTCTTTTTGCAGATCTAATTCCACACAAATTCGGGCTACACTAGTCCTGGTTAAATTTTCTATAGCATTATCTATTTTTAAGGGAGTACCTATAACTTGACCAATTGAGAACAGATCCTCCTTTGCTAACATATGAACTGGTAGACCGGGGAAGCATATCCATGATGGGATTAAAGAGATTTCTTAATAAGATCGAAATCTTGGGGTCCATTTAAAGGTCCTCATTGGATATTTTCCAAGATACCATTGATCCGTCATCCATAGCCGAAAGTAATCTTCTTCACAATTTACTCTTATAAGAATGTGCTTATAATCTATCAAACTAATCTGATAGGTTGCCTTAAGACCAAACTTCTCAAAACTTTTTCGAATGAACTCCATCGATGGCTTACCATGCAAAAATTTACCTACCATCGCATATTTATAAGGTGAGGCTAGTTGATTCAATTCTTCAGATGTACACATTATTGGTGGCTCTCCTTTGAACTTTGAAAGAGGTTTCAATGAAGCTGCATGATGATTAGAAGATCCTGTCACCACACTAACAAATGACTTCTTCCAAGGATTAAAAGGATCAGGGGGTTTAGGATCAACAGGTGAGGATGTTGAGGGGTTTGAGTTTGCCATGCAAACCCTAATTAGGGTTATTAATTACTAACCACCTTTTATTAAATTAAGCCATGTGTCAATTTTAGTCTTTATTAACGTGACCAACAAGACTATAATCAAACCATGATTTATTTTGACAATGATAAAAGTCCACATTCACACACAAAGTTTGAAACTGAAATCCATTACGTTCAACTTAACCGAATAAACCATTGGTATAACATTCATATAATTAATTCCAATAATGAAATAAAATAAAATAAATCTTACTGAAATGGGCAATATGTCCGAATATGGAAAAGGATCATGTCTAGAATATGATAATTAGAAACGGCTAAACAAAACCCTGCATCATCCCATAGCTATCACAGCTTCGGTACCTGGAAGAATAATCACGCTTGGTGTCCATATGGCTGGACTCCTAAAAGTTTTTGAAAAATAAATTTGATATGGGTCAGAGCCCAAATCCCTTTGAAAATATTTTGCAAATAATAAAAATACATATATATATATACACACACACACACACACACACATATATATATATATATATATCCATTTACTCATATTTAAATTGGTACCTCACTCTCTCATGAGACAATATTCACCTCTCATCTAAAGTGTGCACCTGATGTAAGAATTTCAACCACCTAGTTATTCAACCCGCCTAACTAGTTCCCAAGTATCCTTAAATTCTACACGCGATCCCGTCTTGCGTAATTTATTTATTTAGCTTTCACATATCACTCACAATATATGTATAACCTTCATCTTTAATAGAAATAATAACTTATAGGATGCGGCTCTCTAATGCTATCATAATTCTGAGAGTAATCACATCATCCTAACTATCGCGTCGGGATCTCACACCGAACTACGATAGATTACAAATAATGACGTTGGAGGCGATCATAAGTTCCCCGATTAGTGAGCAATAACCATGCGCATAATTACCTCACCTCGAAATCAACCTTAACAGGCACCTATGTGGCAATTATTACATGTGAATAATACTAACTCTGGATTTGCTATCCAGGGAAGATCACTCACTCACGTAACCTCCGATGATAGCTCTTAGAGGGATATGTCATAATATCCATATAATTATATTTTTCACATCCATATGATATATATATATATATATATATATATATATATATATATATATATATATATATATATATATATATATATATATATATATATATATATATATATATATATATATATATATATATAATTTCCACACATGTATATATTCCATAATAATTTATTTAATTATGCCTATCACAATTGGCACAAAATGCATTATCACTCAATGCTTCATTATATACTCAATTAATTAATTATTTTCTTAATTAATTAATTTATATCAACAATATAATTTTTGGACACACAAATAAGTCACTCAACCCGTATCCCAATTCTCAAATTTTCATCACAATTCATTAATAAATTCTCGAGTATGATTCACCTCAAATACTCTAAATTTCACCTCGAAAAATTTAAATTTTAGACCTGTTTTAAAAAATGCAGAAAATTAGATCTAAAAATGACCCAAATCACCACTTCGACTTCAGATTTGAATTCTACACGAAAAATTGAGTGGGTATGTGTTTTGAGTTGTTCTCAAATTTCTTCCAAAAGCACTAAAAAAGAAGACCTAAACTTTCCAAAATCGACTTTTCTCCATTTAAATTCAACCACCTCATCCCAATTCATATCACAATCAATATATCAAATTCAAATAAATCCTAAGTATAAGTTCAAATTTATCTATAATTAAACAACACAAGATGATTATTTGAAATTTATGCTTAATCTCCAATTAACATAAAATTCTCACAATATCACACTAAATTATTATTTTTAATTCTTCCTATCAACATCAACTCTTGCTAATTCAAAAGTATCAATCAATGTTAGTCATCCAAAAATCAATAATTTATAACATTCTCTAATTATAAATATTTCCAAATTATAAATTATTTTCTAAAATTCCATCATTTTTATGTGAAAATATTCCAAAATATCATTTTTCAATTATGATATTACTAAAGTTGATTATACAAACTAAATAGCAAGGTCATTACTTGTCTTAAGGTTTGTAGGGTGTGAATATGATGAAGATGTTAATAATCCTCAAAGAATTTACTGATAATCCTTCAATCTTTTACTTTGACTCTTGAATTTTTCTTCATATTTCTCTTCACATTCTCTGAAACTCTTTGTATAACTCTTATAAACCTTTGGATATGTGAAAATAACCTTTTCTTAAACCCAAAACCTTAATTTTATAAGTGTAATCCCATTTTTGACTTTACATAGAGTATTAAGAAGTCCAAAAGTCACTTAAACTAGTCCCGATTAATTCAAAAAAGCCCTCGAGACCCGAACACAATTTTCGAGTACTCAATTTTGACTATTTTGACCCATTCCGGATCAACTGTGCACCTGAAATCGTCACCCGAGTCACTTAACGATATTTCCCATCTCAACCTACTATAATTTAACCAAGCATGCCGCGGTTGAGATATTATTAAATTCTGTCGCTTTTACTCACTTACAAGATAATAATATTTGACATTCAGTTTTGTTTACTGTATCACAGTAGTAAATACATTATCACACAAATATTAATTCATTTCACTTTAAATTAATATTTAATTATTTTCTTATCATTTCTCGATTTAAATAAATTATGTGTCACCCGCATAATTTAAATGTCCAATTAAATATATATAAAACTACGGGGTATTACAAAACTTGGGGGAGCACAACTTTGTACTTATAGTATTACACTTGTAGAAAAGAAAAAAATTATTATCACTAGAATATTGAAATCTAAATTTAAATTTAAAACTTACATAGTTTCCAACACATATTACGAAATGCTAAAAAAGGTAAATTTTTTTCTTAGTAGAAACTACAACAAATATGATAATAAAAGTATGTTCTTACGTACTGCTAAACCACTTAGAGATAGGCAGTTGCTTGAACTTTCTCAACAGTCTTCGAACGCAACAAAAAATAAATTGAATATGCATGTATATGTAATATTAGGCACGCGATAGGTTTAAAAAAAAGATAAATTTGTTTCATTTTAGTCTATGACCAATATTTTTGTTTGCTATAATCACCACGCTTACATATTTTTTACGCACTAACATTCCTTACCTTGTATACCTTATAAATTAGGGTTTACACAAACTCAATGTATATTAAAAAAACATGTATACATTAATGAAATTCTATGTACAAATTATATATATTTTTTATAAAAAAAAGCATGTATACTGTACAAAAATTATTATATACATCATTGAAAATGAAAATATATTCAGGAAAAGGGACCTTTGTGTCCAAAAAAATGTTTGTAGACTTTAACCCCAAAAAATTACAGAGCAAGGAGTTAAGCTAATAAATAATTAACTAGAGTTGGTATAAGTAGAGGCGGTAGGGAATAACTTATCTATGGAATTTAATTTACTAATCCCACTAATTTGCAACCAACAAACTACTTTATGTTTTTATTATATTACACGACTTTAAAAGTGCCTATAATGCGCACTTATATTAACTCAAGTGTAAGTCGGTGGCTCAAATAATAATCCGATAAAAACGGGTATCGAACACAGGAACTAAGACGAAGAATCGTGATAACAAATAGGAAAAACGAATAACCCTAACAATAACTCAGAGAAAGAAGGAAAAGATGATGAATTGTGACTTTACCTATCAACCAATGAAATTTAAATTATATCAATAACTAACTGACCTATGCAAGAAGAATGAAGTGGTTTAGAACTATATGACAAAATGGAATTAGGGTACACTCTCCCGCATCGTTGGTAATTGTATTGAACATAAAACTTCAAAAAGCTAACTCTTCATTCCGAGAGACATAAAATACATTCTAATCATTCGACATATGAGGACTTTACTCCGAACAATATCGAATCAAAATGATAATTAACGAGGATGAGAAATTATCAAAAAGTCAATTATACCCTTAAACATTCCAGTTACCTATGGCAAACGGAATTAAAAGGCCTACAACTTTTATCTTGAAAAAGTTCAAACCATGGAATGGTGAATTACTTTTTATTCACTTTTAAATCCATATATGTTTCCTAGGTTCTGGTTCATGTACCCCAACCAACATAGCCTAGCATAACTCTATACGAAATACGCAAAGTTTTAACGTCGCATGGATGGAAAATCACGATTAAAGTAATACTAAGCATACAAGAGATATTTAGATATCTATAAAAAGAAGGAAACATTAAGGGAAGAAAAACATGCAAGAACAATATAGAGAAAAAAACTTGGTATTGAAATCTTTAATCTTCAATAATGAATGAATAAGCTATGAATTTTAAAACTAGGGTTCTTGAGCCTTCCTCCCTCTAAAACTAGGTCAAAAACTGATAAAAAGTATATTTAATATCCTATTATAACATTACATAGCAGTCTTAGAAGAGTCCTACCCTCAATACAACTCTTAGAATAAAATAGCAAACTATGATATTTCGCGCATCAGACTCCCCGAACCGTTTCGGAGGTACATACGAAACAGTTTTGGGTACGAATTGGTTTGGAGTGCGGTTTGTTTTTTCGTACTACCTTAGGTGCTTATTCTCTTTTCTTTCCTTGGATTTCTTTCTCAACTTCAAGCGTGCATAACTTCTTCACCGTAGCTCGGATTGAGGTGTCGTTTTTTCTAGTGTTCTTTTAACTTCAAGATCTTAAACTTTATAGTTGTCTCCACCTACGGATTAAGGATGTAAAATTACTAAATACCCTTCAATTCCTCGTTTATTGATTTATTTCACTATTTTCAGTTCTCTCGCGCACTAGCTTGCATGAAATACCTGTAAAACACATGAGAGATACACAAAACAACAAAATACTGGCCAAAAAGGGTTAATAGCATTAATATGAGATAAAACCAAGTTAATTACGATGCACGGGATCATAAAAAGACCAAAATTAAGGGGATAAATATGAAATATTTACACCAAATCAAATCCCCCTAACTTAGAACTTTTCACGTCCTGAGTAATGTAAAAGTATAAGAGTATGCGTTAAGTACCCTTCAAAAATTTATTGGAATATGATACCTCTTTTGCTGGCAAGAAATTGCATTTAGCGTATGCAACAAGCGATTAAACCCCTAGGCTACCCTAGTAGGACGAGTGGTATCTCGTGAGGATTTGTAGTGAATATACGCATAATTTTTTTTTACAACTCAAGGAAAATCAAAATACCTAAAAATTATATGATTTAAACTCCCCAAAAATAGTCACCGTAAATTCATCTTCAAGATTCTCAATTTGTAATGTGTGCGTGTGAAGCCGAGAATTTAACCGCTAATTTCCACCGAGTGATCATTATGTCATTTTGTGAAAATTCATTCTGATTTAATTTCTCACGGATGTTCTCACAAAAGAATCACTCAGAATGTGTCTATTTCTCTCGGTGTGCACGATTTATAATTGTAAATATATTTTAACACAAATTCATGCACACAAATTGGGAAGACGAAATTTTCGAGGTTAATCGATCTCATCATCGGAAAATGGAAAACATCGCCTCTTATTCACACCAATTAATCTCTCTTATTATCTTTTTGGGTCTTAGCTCTCCATGCGGTAATTAATTTTAAAATTCGGACATGGTTAGGACTTTTCGTATTATGATATTTTGGGTAATATGGGAACGGTTAAGAAGTTTGGAGTTGGAAAATTATTTGCTTACGATGTCCTTTGGCACTTGTTAGGGTTTTGCTTCTTTTTCTCTTCACTTTTCATTTTTTTTCTATTTTTCACATTTTTCTTTTCTTGATATTTTTGTTGCGCGTTATTATTATTTTTTCTCTTACCCCTTTTTATGTACTCTTTGGACTTTATCCGATTTTCACAACTTCGGGCTAAGTGGGCTTTTCGGTTTAATCAAACGAAAAGGAACATCATTTGGGGCTTATATTGGCTAGTAAAAGGATAATTTTTCATTACTTTTTTCGATAATATTTTGGGGTTAAACAAACGAGGGCTTACTTCATTGTTTGAATTATTAATTATTTTACCATATGCATCTTGAGATTATATTTAGTTTAAAGATATTTTAGAGCATTTTCCAAGACAACATCTCACACGTTTCCCATAACTGATCAAAACAAAGGAGTAGAGATCCTTAACGACTTATTTGTAGCTAAATTGAATTTTGAGTTAACTATTAACTTGAAACTATTTAATTTCTCACAAAAATTGATAGTCTCAAAATCTCATCGGGTCAATTAATCTCCACACTTATTCGCAAAGTCGTTAATTTTCACTCAACTTCCACATTTGGTCAATTTCGGCATAGTGCATTTGATTTTTACAATTTGAGACTTCAAACAAAATTTTAGTGATACTTTCAAAAAATTTAAATTCCAATCTTTATTTATTTCGAAGAAAAATATTTTTGACTTTTTCAAAAATTTTCAATTTTTTTGGAATATTTGTTTATAACTAGTTATTTTTTTAGGGCGTTTTAAAAATTTGTTAAACTTTTAAAAGATGCACTTGTCACCCCCTCCCCCCAAACTTAGACTTTTGCATTGTTCTTAATCAAAAGGACTAAAATCTAAAGAAGAAAAAAAATAAGTGCAAAAATAAAATGAACAAATATTAAACTGCAATAAGACACTATATAAATCCAACACATGACTCGAAAATACAACAAAAATCACCCCATATGCGTCGGCGGTGCGACGACCTCTCTCTCTGCACTAACAACTCATCTGACCCCCTGTACGTTGTCCGGTTCTCTCCTTGTCTCCCTTTTCATGATATCGTAAACCAATAGTCGAAACAAGTTGGGACCAGTCCCATAGATAAGGGGGACACCTTGAGCCTCAAAATGACTCGGGTGAATGAGATCCTCATGGTACCCAATCGAATCACATCATACTTGTCACGACATGGAGAAAGCATCTCTATGAAAATTGAAAGGACACACTACACCTCAATTTTTCGTAACTCTAAAAATGTATGGGTCGGGTTCTAAATTGGACGAGACTCGAGTTCTCTCATCGATCGCATTTGAGGACTCAAGTGGTATGGGTGGATGGTCACAAATAAGGAATTAATCTATCCTATATCTCCATTCGCTCTCTTCTAAGTGACTAATTGAGTCCAATGGAGTTTGGGTTTCAACGGTGAGTTTTTCATCCACCGATCCGAATTCTTTCTCAAAGTCCTATAGGCTCATATCTCCTAACTCTCTCTCTTGCTCGATCTCTGAATATTCTCTCACACTCTCATTGAACCTCTATCTCCCTCTCACGCCTATGCTCTCACTCTCGCGTTCAATAACAGTCACTAAACACACCTCCCTCACCTCTCTCTCAACGTCAGAACTACTGCTCTTACTTGATATAATAAGACATACCCTTATCGTCTCTCTCATGTGATTCCTCTCGACATGCTCGTTTACCATCTCTCACATAATATACGTCTCTCATAATTTTCTTCCATCACCCTCATGCTTGGTGATGTTGAGGATATTTGTTTCGAGAGTCATGTTCCTGAACGTGAGTTGCATTTTCCCATTATGTGTATAAATCAACGCGTTAGCCATGGCTAAGAACGAGCGACCAAGGATCACGGGAACATGATTACTTCGGAGAGAGAAGGGCTCCTCGTCCCAAATGAAAAAATCTATCGAGAAGTAGAATGTGTCAATTTGGATAATCACGTCCTCAACGACCCCCCAGCGTATCATTATAGAACGATCTGCTAATTGTAGAGTCATCTTTGTGGGCTTAAGGTCCCCCAAGTCTAATTACTTATAGATGGAATAGGGGAGGATGTTAACACTCGTCCCTAAATCTAACGCTCTCTCAATTAGGTTATTCCCAATAATGCACAAAATGGTGGGTGCACCCGGATCTTTAAACTTTGATGGAAGTTTGCTTAATAGTACTGAACTGACGTTCTATGTTAAAAACATATTTTTCTTTACCTTTAACCTACTTTTCACCGCGAGTAAGTCCATAAGAAACTTAGCGTACGTGGGAATTTTATTTATGGTCTAAAAAAAAGGTAAATTAATTTTACTTGCTTGAGAACGTCTAGAGTATCATCATGGGTAGTCTCTTTGGAGTGGGATACTAACCGCTGAGGGTATAGAGCTTCAATGGGAGGTTTCACAACTACCTCGGGCCTGACTGTGTTGTCAAGACCACTCTTTCTTAAGGGGACACATTCGGCCTCTTTCATGCGGGGCAAAATCTCTTTGTCATTCTGCTCATAGTGTGGGAGAGGTGACAAGTCAACTACTCTCTCACTACCTAGAGTGGTAATTACACTACATTGCTCTTGATTTGCATTAAAAGTAGGGCTAACACTAGGTTAACCTTGGGGAGGTCTTGGGCCGAAAACTTACCCTTTTCTTGGATACTTAGGGATGATTGAAACTTTGAAATGTTCACATTCACTTCGGCAAACATTCGAGCGTTTTGACCATTGGTTGCATTTTGAGATCCTATGAATTGATTAAAAATATCCTCAAGATTTCTCCATGATGGGGGTGATATACAACGCAGGAGGTGGTTCTTGCATATGTGGTGCTTGATGGAAATGCGAAGGTCGTGGTGGAGGAGGGGCAACGTGTGAGTTAGGATTCAGCACAATATGTTGTTGCCCATAATTAAAACTAGGATGGTTTCTCCATGAATGGCTTCAAGAACTCCCGTGATAGGCATTAAAATTATCCTTAAAATCCTCTACCGCTCCCACTTGCTCTTGGATCATCACTTTATAGGGGGTATCGTCGGGCATTCCTCTATTGAATGTCCCGCCTCAGAAATTGTGCATACCCTCTCTCTCCTTGCTCGAGTGTCTTTGGGTGTTTCTCTTGCCCGTGATTCGACTACGTCTTCTAATCTTTTCTCAAGTTGGATGACTCAAAGTTTTCGCTCGACTTCTTTATCCAATTGATAGAGACCAGACGTAAAAATAGTTGTGTAGGTTTTTTGAATCCGGGTTTGGGCATTAGGATTGGATGTGTCCCATGCTTGAGTAGTCTCGGCGACTATTTAAGGTGGGCCTTTGCATCGTTTGCGTCTAACCGAAAAAATTCTCCATCACACATAGTCTCAACGAGTTGTTTAAAAGATATACTTAGCCCGTGATGGAAGAAAGATATAAGACGATACTTCTCAAAACCATGATGTGGGTAGGTGTTGACTAACTTGTTTAAACGCTCCCAACATCGATCAAATGACTCATTTACTAGTTATTGAAATGTTTGAAATTGATCTTTGATGAAATTCATTATATGTTGGGGGAGAACTTCAAAAGAAATTTGGCTTGCATATCTCTCCATGATCCAATTGAGTTCGTTGATAAAGACCATATCCAGGTCTTGGCTTTATCCTTTAAAGAGAAAGGAAAAATCTTTTGGCAAATGACATCTTGAGTGCAAGATTAATCACTAAATGTATCACACGACTCTTCGAACTCACGAATGTGGAGGTAAGATTTTTTCGAATACATGCCGTGAAAGGTGGGAAGAATCTGGATCATTCCATTACAAATGTGAAATTTTCCAGCATTATACAGGAGTAAAATGCATCCCGGAGTGACGATTATCTTGGTGTATAAGAGGTCTGTCATGGGACGATACGACATTTCACCCTCGCTCGTACCATAAATAGCGTGGTGCGACATCTCTCTCTCTCCAATTGACTCGGTATCCTCACTCGATACCCTAGAAGTGTGACGTGTAATGGAGTTGAGTGGTGTAGGAGGTGGAACCCAAAATTATGGAGCGTTAGGAGTGTGTGGACTATCGGGGTCATATTCTACTATAGAATTTTCGTGAATTCTGGTGGGAGTGTATTAAGGAGTTTGTTGTGGATGTTACATGAAAGGACTTAAAATATGATACATTTTGTTGCTTTTTATTTTTCTGATTTTTTTTTTTGGTTTTATGATTTTTTTGAGGTTTTAAGAATTAGAGTCTAAGTTTTGAATTAAATCGACCTAACCTACAAGTTTACCTAGTCCCCAAAAACAACATCAAAAGCTTGATGTGACTTTAAAAGTGTCTCTAGTGCATACTTATATCGACTCAAGTGTAAGTCGGTCACTTAAGTAATAAAAATGGGTATCGAACACAGGGACTAAGACGAAGAATCGTGAAGACAAATAGAATGAACGAATAACCTTAAGAAAAACTAAAAGAAAGAAGTTACAGATGATGAATTGTGATTTTACCTATCGACTAATTCAAATTAAATTAGATCAATAACTAACCTACGTGTGCAAGAAGAATGAAGTGGTTTGGAACTATTTGAGAAAATGGAATTAGGGTACAGTCTCCCGCACCATCGATAATTGCATAGAACGTAAAAGCTTCCCCATGTGGAGACCGACCAGGGAGAAGTCATGTTGTATAATTCCCGTGGAGGCAGGTGTTGTAGGTTAGAAAATTACTGGCATTTGAGACATATCCAAACGTAGGCAGTGCAATCCTGAACCATGGTAGTCCAGTAGTGACCTTATCCGATGATTTTCTTGGCTAGCATATGTCCATTCATGTGGTGTCCGCACTCCCCAGTGTGAATTTTATGCATCATCTTTTCTATGTCAGCCCCTACGATGCAGTGCAAATGGGTTCCATCAAAGTTTTGCTTGAACAGTGCTTTGTTGTAGACAATATACTGGGTAACCAGTCCGCGAAGAGTTACTCGGTCTTTCTTGTCAGAAGTTGGGGATACCTACCATGCTTGAGGAGGCACCAAATATCATAGTACGTGCAATCGGTTATGTCAGGGTCTTTTTCTGTGATGAGATCATTGTCGTAGCAGTGGGTTGGTTTATCTTACTTTTGAACTAGGAAAGGAGCCATTGTTATTCCTTTGGGTTTGTCAATCATAGAGGCTAAGGAAGCCATGGCATCGGCTAGGTTGTTCTTTGCTCGGGGCGGATAGTGGAAGGTGATTTCTTAGAATTGGGAAGCTAAGTATTTCAGGTGGGAATGAAAGGGTAAGAGTTTCTCGTCCTTGACGTTCCATTTTAGGAATGGAAATAGGTCGGTTCGGTGTCGGGGATAGCATCCCCATCCCCGTACCCATTATAAATATCATTCCCCGTTCCCATCCCGTTCCCCGTCATAACGGGTTCAGGGATACCCGTCCCCATTTAAAATGGGTATCGGTTTCCCCGTGAGGAACCCATTTTCTCCCTCTCTCTCTTTAAGCACCTAAGTAAATATTACATCTCAATTAGAAATGATTAAACATAACTAAAGTGCAATACTTCAAAATCCAAACTTTGCAGGTCCAAAATCTCCAAAATAGTTTATAGTTTTACAACATAACATACAAATAAAACAAAGTACATTGTTTCAACATAGCAAATCAACAACTAGTGTACTAAATCACTAACAAAATAACAAACAGAATATATTATCAATATGCTCCTAGACTTGCTTGCTTCTTCATCCGTTGATGTCGTGCTGAACTTTCCTTTTAATCAATCACCTCAATCATTTGTCATAAATGGTATGATGGGACTCAATCTCACGATTTTCATTATCATCATCCAATATATTAATTGGTGTTTGATTAGAAGCTACCTCATTTGTCGGAGGAATTGATTGTGTATCCACCATTTGCATTGTAATCTCATTTGAAGTAGACATTTTTACCTGTACCAATTTCAAAAAATTATAATTAAGTATACTTTATTAAATTATCTATTACATCTAAAAAAATAGACATCGTAATAGTAGAGAGATAACAACGGGTTATCTAAAAAAATTACTTAAACACCATGTTCTGATAACAATAGAAGTAAAAATCAACAATCGCAGTCAACAATCAACAATCAACAATCAACAGCAACAATCGTAACAGTAGAGAGGATGGCAACAATCAACAATCAACAATTTTGAGGTAACCCGAAATCATAATAGTGGAGAGAACCAACAACAACAATTAACAATCAACAATGGAATATTTTTATTAGATATTAGAATCATAAAGTCAACAATTAATAATCAACAATCAATTTGAGGTAACCCGAAATCGTAAAATCGAAATCAACAATCATAAAATCGAAATTGAAATCAATAATAACAATACCTTACAAGATGGTAACAACTTGAGTCGTGAGGTCTTGGATATGAGTGAGGTAACAGTCTGAGTCGTGAACGGCGCTAGGGCATCAAATCTGAGTCGTGGAGATGAGATGATATGGTAACAGTCACTACTAGGGCTTAGATGCGTAGGTGGTAATAGTCGTGAGCAGCGTTCGCCGCTAGGGCTTAGATGAGGGAGCGGTGTGAGAACATGAGGGAGAGGAGGAGTGCAATATGAGGGAGCATCGACTCTAGGTCTTATAAGATCCATATAAGTATAAAATCCTGGAGACCCGATGGTATACCCAAAACCGACCCAAAAAAATTTGGGTATTTTTTTACTCCCCGAACCCTCCCCAATCCTCGAATTATTGGGTTTTGTTTTTGGATTATTTTGCAGGTATCCATAAGGACCCAAATACTCAGGGAAAATTGCCTCCCCTATTCCATCTTCTGACTACTTGACCGGTGATGAGGGTTGAATCCCCGTAGATATCTAAGCATCAAATTTTATTTTTGAGAGCAATTTTGAGGCCTACCGTGCACGCCTCGTATTCATTCATGTTGTCAGTGCAAGGAAAATCCATCTTAATGGAGTGTGAGAGTCATCAGGGGAAATTAGAAGGATCCCAATGCCATATCCTTTCTTATTGGCGGCACCATTAAAGAAAATTTTCAATTGAAGGTCTTCTTGGGAGGTACAAAGGATATTCTCATTTGGAAATTTAAAAATCTAGACATCGGCTTCCTCCATATGGTAGTTGACGAAGTAGTCACAAATGGCTCTTCCTTTCATGGCCTTCTGTGTGACATACACAATATCGAACTCAGCTAAAAGCATCAATCATCAGGACATTGGGATGGACAAGGCAGGTTTTCTAAGTAGGTACTTGATAGGATCCAGTCGGGATACAAGTTTGATTGGAAAGGCGAGCATGTAGTGCTGTAATTTTTGGGTGACCCAGATAAGGGCGACACATTCTTTTTTCCAAGGCTGTGTAGTTCACTTCGTTTCCAACCAACTTGTGATTAGCATAGTGTATGGCTATCTCTCTGTAGGTTTCTTCAAGGTATTGGTATGGCATAAATTCCTGGCTGATGATACGACTGATATACTATAACTTTCCAAGGAATCCTCAAATTTTCTCCTTTGTTGGGGGTGGTGGATATCGAGTATGGCTTTCATCTTGGTAGGATCTTCTTCTATCCCTTTCTCACTAACCATGAATCCCAAGAGCTTTCCCTTGGTAATGCCAAAGACACATTTTTGTGGATTAATTCGCATTTAATATTGTCGCAGTCGATCGAAGAACTTTCGGAGAGCGGGAACATGATCCTCTCTAGCATTAGACATGATAATCATATCATCTACATATACCTCGACTTCCTTATATATCAGATCACGCAAGATTGTTGTGGAAGCCCTCTGGTAGGTAGCCCCAACATTTTTTTAGATCAAATGACATAACGGTATAGCAAAAGGTTCCCCAAGGGGTGATGAATGCGATCTTCTCTTGATGATCTGGGTGCATTTTGATCTGATTATATCTGACAAACCCATCAACGAATGAATTCTGAGCACGACTAGCTGTGTTGTCCATAATCATGTCGATATTGGGTAGCAGGTAATCATCGTTCGGAGAAGCTTTGTTCAAGTCTCGGTAGCCGACACATATACGAACCTTCCCTTCTGATTTCGGTGAGGGTACGATTTTGGCTAGCCATATAGGATATTCTATCACACAAATGAAACCCTTGTTCAACTGCATGACCACTTATTCCTTAACCTTGAGCGACCATTCGGTGCGGAGTTTTCATAGTTTCTGTTTGACCGGTTTGCATTATGGGAGAGTAGGAATCTCGTGTTGAGCTATCTCGTGATCAATACCGGGCATATCTTCATAGGACTATGTGAAGACATCCATAAATTCCTTTAGTATTTCCTCGAGTTGCGCGCTCTTTTGCTCATCAAGGGTGCCCCTATCCTAATCTCACACAGTTGGCCACTAGAACTGAAATTAATAACAACAATTTCATCTTCGTAAACTTGAACACGATTATGTTATTTGTTATTAACCTTATTAAGATTAGTAAAGAATTATTCATTTGAAAAATCATCATCATCAAGAGTTTGATTAGAATTAAGACAATTAATATAAGGCATAACAAGATACTCAAAATCTTCGTTTATTTTGTTAATAGGAAAAACGGTATTGAGAACCTCATCAAAGGAGGTCTTGATTACATCAGAGTAAGGAGGAGTAATAAAAGAAAGGGAAAGGGAATAAACATCAGGGTTAGGTTTAATAACAGCAGGTGGAAAATGTGTAACATGCCAGTTGAGGAGAGGTGTATCTGTAACTTTGATCAGACGGGATGAATTATATGATGTAGCCCCTGAGTGGATCATGTATAGTGCCAGCCCCTATGTCTGCAAGTTAAAGGAATCATCAGAGTCACTTTCCTTGAAATCTCTTGTATCGGCTATGGTTTCTTTAATAAGTGGTTGCACATAATGCTGGGAACTTTCGACCCTTGAATATCTCTTTTGGAAAAAGATCTCCATTCCATGTTTCATCTTCTAATCCATATGATCATACCACGGTTCAGGAAAGCCGCATAAGGGGAAATCTTCACCTTCTCTAATGAATCTTTTGTTAAAGGAATCTCTTGAGACAGTCCTAGAACTTTTTTTCCCTCTCTTCAGTCGGATCATTTTGAGCTCTTTTATTGATGGCTGATAGCCCAGCCCATAAGAAGCAAAAGCTCTCTTCAACACAATGGGTTCAAGTATTCCTTCATGTCTTCGTCCCAGCCCCAATCCGATAATGAAGTGCATGTTCTTAAACATCTGGATCACATTGAAATTACCATGAGGGTTATACTCCGGGAAAACCTTATCTTTGAAATTGTCCCCTATTATGAGTAGAAATGGTTCAACTCGGAAGCCTCTTAGAAGCATATCATTCACCACGTGTTGTATCTTAAGTACTGTATTACTGGTGCTTGTATTCTCGGCATTGTCGATGTCGCCCAAGATGGTGATGACCTTCCCATTGGCGAAGAACTTCAGTTTCTGATGAAGGGAGGAAGACACACCCTTGATACCGTGGATCCATGGTTGTCCAAGTAATATATTGAAACAAGTTAGGATATCAATGAATTGGAGTTTAATAACAGGATTTATGAGGTCGACCCATATTTCAAGCTTTATAGATCCCATCACTTCTCAACGAGTATTATCATAGGCACGTACAGCGACATCGGTTGGATCAAGGTCGCTCACTTTTAATCCCAAGCAATTGAGGGTCGTTAATGGAAAGACATTTAGAGATGATCCATTATCAACAAGAGAGCAAGACAGTCTTTTCCATGACTTTGACGGAGATATTGAGAGCATAGTTAGGGTTTGGCTCAATCTTGGGGATTTCTTATTCGGAGAAGGATAGCATTCTAGTAGAGGTTAGAGATTTGACTAAATTCACTACTTCTTCTAGCCTGGTAGAAGGAGGAATTATAGGTCACGTGAGTAGCTTGATCATGGCATTTCTAAGTAGTAGGGAGGACATAAAGAGTCCCCACAGAATGATGTGATTACTCTTTATTTGTGTCCTCCTTCGGATATGGATTTGGAATGTCGTTGCGGTTAAACTTCGAGTGTAAAAAATTCCTAAAATCACCTACAAAACTTGTTAAAAATTCAGTATCGTGGTAAATTCGGGTATCAATCCAATTTCTAGCGTTGAAACGGTTATCGTGAAAACTTGCAACTTCAATTTATATAAAAATGATCTTTTTGTATTTTTTTTCTATTTTTTTTTATTTAAAAATAATTTCAAGAGAGGAAACAAAAATTAATGAAACTAAAATGACTACGAAAAATTAAAAAATTAATCTAGTTTGGAATTTATGAGAAGAGACAAGAGGTGGGATAACACTGCGTAGATGAATTAATTTAGTGTCCTAATTATTCAATTGAATAGTTCGAAATAATATTGAATTTGAAACTTAACTCTCATTCCAATCCAAAATTCAATTTTACGTTTTTTAGTAATTAAATTCCGGAATTATCACCACATATAAAAAAAATTAAGATTCACACTCATTTCAACAAAATATCTGCTAAGATTAATTTATTAAAATTTGTATGATTCCTTGAATTGTATACAAAAAATTAATGTTTGAATTTAAGAATAATACTTATATCTAAGTCAAATCCAAAAATCAAATATTAATTTTCAACATCAATTTATTAGCTCTCGTTATATAAAATAATGAGGTGTTTAGCCAAACATGATTAAAAATCAAGAATAGTCACAAACATTCAACGGAAAATTAAATAGAAAAGGCAAGAGATACAATACGCAGTAATTCCTTTGTCAAATGTGTGCATGAATGCACGTCCCAAATCGTCACAAAAATTCAACTGGATTACAAAACTAAAATAAAAGACTTAACCTAAAAAAAATTCTAATCCTAAACTAACTTTTTTATGATTTTTCTGACTTTTTTTTTGTACCCTCTGCAGTCTCTTTTTTTTCTTTTTTCTGTCTCTCATTGCTTCTGTATCTGATATGAGAGTCCTCAACTCCTTTAAGAGCTCCTCTTCTCTTCCATAATCCTGGATTAAGGTTTGTGGAGGATAGCTTTGAGGGATTTGAAAGTGGCCTAGTTAAGGCTTGGAATTGGTCCCCGGATTTTCTAGGATATGGAAGGTATGAGATGGGTTTTGTGGTTAAAAGGGGTAGGTGGGTTAGGCTTCTGATTTTGGGGAAATAGCAGGTGGGTTAGGAGGTATAAGGTTGATGTTGATTGGGTTGGCTTGTTTGTGAATCGGGTTTAACAAACCTAGGCTATAGCTGGAGACCGATTTTGGCATCGGGTTGATGTGTCGAGTGGACAGTAACGGGTTCAGGGGGTTTTGGCCGTGGGTATGGTGGTTGGGACAGGGGTCGGAGGAAAAGGGGTCCGGTATGGGATGGTGTGGATGTGATGGTGGTTTGGTTGGGAGGTATAAGGTGGGTTTAATGTTTGGGGTTTTGGTTATGGAGGGAGGTGTGTGTGGGCGAGGGTGAGATTGGGTGTGCTAGTGTGTATGCTAGGGTGTGTGTGTGTTTACTTTGGACACTTAAAATAAAATAAAATAAAACTAAGACTAACTAAAAAAATAAAACTAAAAATTAAAATCAATAAAACTAAAAATTAAAATCCTAAAATTTAAAAACGTAATAAAAATAAAAATAAAGTCCTAAAAAATATAAAATTAAACAAAACTAAAAAAAATAAGCTACTAAAAACTAATCCTAATAAAATAAAATAAAGATTAAAATAAATACTAAAAATTAAAAACTAATCAAAATCAAAATTAAAATTAAAATTAAATAGAAGATAAATTCTAGAAAATTATAAATAAATCAAAAATAAAATGACTCAAAATAAAATGACTCAAAATAAAAATCTAAGAAGAATCTAAAAAGCACAAACTAAACACACACTGGGTTCGGGGTAGGTTTAGGCTCGAGTAAGGTATGGGAATGGGGAACTAGCTCCATTTGACTTGCAAATTGCCTCGAAATATAGCTTTTGACACCGCAACTACAATCAAGCCTGCACATTAAACAATTTTGCACATAAGACCCAAATTATCGAGAATTAAGAACTAAAAATCGTCTATTCGGGGTATTATTTAAACACTTTTAGGTGCTTATCACACCACTACCAAAAAGAGCGTTGCTAGTCCTTGAGAAAAAAGATACAGAGAAAGAAAGATAATAAACCAAAAGTTTACCACTTTCGCGAGCACTTGTGATTGAACTTAGCATGTGCAATAAGCCTTTAAACCTATAGGTTGCCCTACAGGACGAGTTGTGTATCGTGAGGGTTTACAGAGAATATACCCACAAAATTCTTTATTTGAAATGATTTATTGAAAGATAGTCAATCTCTTATTAGACATAGAATTATCGTACAATCCATCACGAAAAATGCTTTAAGACATACAAGCTAGAATGCGTAAGAAAATATTTCTCTAAGTAAATACGGAAGGCACATCCTTCCTAGAACTCAACTTGTGTGGTGTGAATCACTCAAAATGGGTCGAATATCATAAGAGTAGTTCCTAGATTGCCTGAAAAGCCAAGACTGTGTGATAATTGATTAAATTAAATTAAATTCGCAAGTTTCCAAGAACCCTTATTTAATTTCAGCCCCTAAACATGCATCTAAGGTGCGTGTGTCATCCCATAAATAAATAAAGCATGTGACACAAAATATGCTGAGACACAGATATCAGGAAAAAAACCCTTTCGGGTAAAACCTTTATTTCACTATGAATATACAAGCCGCAACTTACAATTACATAGAGAAATCTGTAATGGATTAACACGCAGCCAACCCACAAAGACACGCAGTCTTGAACTCAGCAAGAGAATACACGCAACACCCTCCAAGGACTCGCAGCCCAAACAACAAAGGTAGAACCGCAGCTCTCCTCAATGACACGCAACCATACAAACTTTGTAGAGACTCCCTTAGCAATGACACGCAGCCCTCGGTTGTAAAGATCTCTCCACAAAGATGAACAACAGCAAAGTTTGTGTTCTAGGGTTTCAAAAGATTCACAAAAGTAATTGGGATTTTTGTGTGTGAATCACAAAGATGTTTGGCACATCAAAAAGGTGAAGACTTAGAGTATTTAGGACTCTGAAAATCGTGTTGAAAAGTCTTGAAAAATAACTCCTCGAAGTTGGCTTTAAATAGGAAAACTTTGAGCCTAAAAAAAATCTGCAGCGAATCTGGCCGAATTTATCCCAGTCGGACCGGTCCGGTTCTGAGGCGGATCGGTCCGATCAAGCGGATCGGTTCTTTTATTTTGGCCTTCATCGGTTCGCTTGCGGTCCGGGGTATACTGGATCTGCAGCAAGCGGATCGGTCCGGTTGCGGATCGGTCCGGTATGGGGTGGATCGGTCCGGTTTTCCCAGAAAAATAAAATCCTTTTAAAAGCCTCATTTTTCTTTAAAAAACTTCTTATTTTTATAAAAAACATTTTATAAAAATTTCCCAATACTAAATATGAACTTTAAGGAATGTAAAAACAAAATTTTACCAAGTTCATTCTTGCAGAGGCTATGATGTTGAAGACGCTTTGATATTCGGATCCGTTGATGTAGATGCGATCTTGAATTTCTTCAACGGTGTAACGGCGTATGACATACATATTGATAATGGACAAAAATGTCCTTACATTGCCTTTTCGAAATCAACGCATCAACTTCAAAATCTCACCGGATATAGCGCTCTCAATCGAACTCTCAAGATTTGGGTTAGTGTATCGCTCTTGTGTGTGAGGAGGTGAGTAAATGTAAGCAAGCTCAAACGTCTCACACACACATAACAAAGAACGAACAATTAGAAGGAAAAATGGTCTCATGAAAGAATTCTAATCACTATAGTGAGAACGCCTTATTATTCACCACGTTGACTTTCATTTGCTCGAACACCTAGGGAAAAGTATAGATGTATATGGGTGAGGGGGAATGATGAGAATGATATGATAGGTAGGATGGCGATGTATGGATGATACATGAGTGATGGATGCGATAAGTGTGTGTGAGAAGAGTGTAGAGCAATTGAAGAACAAATGTCTTTATTACATAAAAATTAACTACAAACTTTCTTTTTCTTTTCTTTTCTTTTCTTTTCTTTTCTCTTTTTTTCTTCAAATTTTCTTTATCTTTTTCTCCTTTTTTTTTCAAACCAACAATGAAGACATTTTATAATTGGAACAACACTCTTTTCCTAAAAAATGAAAGAAAACATGTGAATGGAGATGCTATATGGATGATGTGGGAAATATGTGAATATGAAAGAATATGGGAGTGTAATGGGTGAAAACCTAGTGATCGGGACAAATTTCAAGACACGTGTTTCTTACAACTCGAAAGTGATGTCGTTCTCAGTGATCAAGCTAAAAGTTGAAGAATAATGAGATCAGACAATGATTTAAGTGCGAACCCAAAGGAAGTTGAATCAACTTGTGACTCGAAGATTGCGTAAAACTATCTAAAAGGGTGAAAGGCACAAATCTTACAAGCTAAATTCTCCACTAATGATCCTTAAGGCTCTCTTAAGAATAATAGTACTCTTCAACTCTAAATCGTAGTGACGTGATAAGTGTGAAAATTTATTGAGTCTAAAAATTCATGGTGAAACATGCGTTGATATGTATTACATAAGCTATTGGAAAAAAATATCATCTAGCTTGATCCCTAGACTTAAATAATGAATGATAGAAAATTTATGTCAATGAGAGAGATGAAAGAAATTACAAGAAATTTTTAAAAAAATCAAGTTTTGAGATCAAAATTTTTCAAAAGAGGTACGATTTTGATAAAATTCCCCACCCCCAAAGAAAAAGGAACATCCTCCTCGATGTTAAGTATAATGATTTTTTAAATTGAGAGCAAAACGGTAGGATAGAATTTACCATAATCAACCGTTAATGAAGTGGACAAATGTAGCCAAAATGAACCTGAATAAGTAGTAAGATAACAAAAAGTGTTTAAGTCTAAAAATATGATAAAGCATTGGGTGCTGTGACACACTAGCCCCAAACAGGATGAGACTCATACAAGAACAACAGGCTGCCTCCCGTTGGCTCTAAGTTTAATTTCTTTAGCCAGACCGAACCATTCTCTCCCTAAAGATAAGAAATATAAAGGCGCGGGGTGACAGAAAAATGGGGTGATGTTTATCTCCCCCAAATAAGACTGAATCGTCAGTCTTCATAGATCGGGTCACAAGTTCAATTTCTTCAACTTGAGTGGGGCCTAACTCTAAGAAAGGCTTTAAACATTGACCTTTGACTTGAAAAAGGCTACCATCCTTGAGATTTTGAACGGTGATGGCACCATAAGGAGTAACTGTGTCAACAATGAAGGGCCCAGACCAGCTAGTTTTCATCATCTCAAGAAAGAGATGAAGATGGGAATTATATAACAAAACGTTTTGATCAGGGTAGAATTCTTTTTGCATGATGCTTTGGTCATGAATCCACTTCATCTTGTCCTTGTACTTCCTGGACAAATCACCAGCATCATTTCTTATCTCCTCCAATTCATTAAGTTGTAGCTTCCTATGGACTCCTGCCTCATCTATATCAAAATTAAGGGCTTTGACTGCCCAATATACATGATGTTCGAGTTCTACAGGAAGGTGTAAGGGCTTACCGAAGACCAATAGATAAGGAGACATGCCAATTGGAGTCTTATAAGCTGTGCAGTATGCCCACAATGCGTCGTTCAAGTATAAGGGTCTGTCTTTCCTATTAGGATTGACGATTTTTTCAAGAATTTTATTGAACTCGCGGTTGGAGACCTCAACTTGACCACTAGTCTCTGGACGGTAAGAGAGACCAGCCTTGTGGGTAACACCATACTTTTTGACAAGGTGTGGGGGTTCCAAAACGTGTGAAAACATGCTCTTTAAGCAAATTAACCATGACATAATGGCCATTGGTGCGGAAAGCGATTGCTTCAATCCATTTGGATACATAGTCAACCGTAACAAGAATATATTGGAAACAATGAGAAGAGGGAAATGGTCCTATAAAATCTATACCCCACACATCAAAGATTTCAACAATGAGAATGGATGTGAGAGGAATCATGTGACGACGAGATATAAGTCCAGATTGTTGGCATTTGGAACACGCTTGGCAATAGTGATGGGCATCTCAAAACAGGGTTAGCCAATAGAAACCGCTTTGTAAAATTTTGGATGTAGTTTTCTTGGAACCAAAGTGGCCACTACAGGCACTATCGCAACAGAAGGACAGAATACTGAGAGATTCACACTCGAGAACACAATGATGAATGACTTGATCAGTGTAATACTTGAAAAGGAACGAGTTATCCCAAGAGTAATATTTGGCATTCGCCATGAATTTGGATTGATCTTGTTTCGACCAATGATTGGGAAGTTGGTCGGGAGCGAGGAAATTTATAGTATCAGCATACCAAGGCGAGGTGGAGATAGAAAAAATTTGTTCATCGGTAAATGACTCGGTAATGGGGATATGATTAGAGTCAGATGTAACAGTAATGCGGGAAAGATGGTCAGCAATTACATTTTCACAACCTTTCTTATCGTGAATTTCAAGGTTAAACTTTGGAGTAAGAGAATTCACCGTATCAATCGTGGTTTGGAATCCTTCTTATAAGGAAGGTGCCTCAGGGAAGCATGGTCAGTGTACACGATGATAGTGGTACCTATAAAAGATGACTAAAACTTATCAAGAGCAAACACTACTGCCAATAACTCTTTTTCGGTGGTCGTGTAATTACGTTGAGCATCATGAAAGGTTTTGCTAGCATAATAGATGACATGTGGGCGCTTGTCAACTCTCTGGACAAGCACAACACCAAGTGAAAAATAAGAAGCATCACACATTAGCTCAAAAGGAATAGACCAATTGGGAGGTTGGATTATAGGAGCAGAAGTGATCTCAGTTTTGAGGCGCTCAAAAGCTGCAACATATGCATCCTCAAACACAAATGGAACATCTTTGGATAAAAGGGTTGTTAAAGGTCGAGCAATTTTTAAAAAGTCTTTAATAAAGCTCCGGTAGAATCTCGCATGTCCTAAGAAGGAGCGAATGTCCTTAACAGACTTAGAAATAGGAAGCATGGAAATCAAGTTGACTTTTGCTTTATCTACCTCAATACCGGAGATAGAGACAACATGACCTAAACCAATACCCTTTTTTTTACCATAAAATGGCATTTCTCCCAATTGAGGACCAACTTCTTTTCTTGACAGCGCTGGAGAACCATAGTGAGGTGAGACGGGCATTGATCAAAGGATGAACCAAAAATGGAGAAGTCATCCATGAAGACTTCGAGAAAATGCTCAACCATGTCACTAAAAATACTAGTTATACACCTTTGAAAAGTCACAGGTGCATGAAAAGGCCAAAGGGCATACGAGAGTATGCAAATGTGGCAAATGGACAAGTAAAGGTAGTCTTATCTTGGTCTTCAAGGGAAATTGGTATTTAGTTGTACCCTGAATATCCGTAAAGGAAGCAATAGTAAGCATGGACTGTTAAACGTTCAAGCATCTGGTCAAAGTATGGGAGAGGGAAGTGGTCTTTGCGAGTGATAGTATTGAGCTTTCTATAATCAATACAAACACGCCATTCATTTTGTATACTGGTGGGCACAAGCTCATCATCATTATTTTTAACGATGATGATACCAGACTTTTTAGGCACCACATGAATGGGACTGACCCATTGGCTATCCGTTATGGGGTAAATAATACCGCCATCAAGAAATTTTAAAATTTCATCCCTCATAACTTCTTTCATAGGAGGTTTGAGTCTACGTTGTGTCTCATTAAAAGTCTTGGCATTTTCCTCCAAATGAATGAAATGGCTATAAACATTGGGGCACACACCGTGAATGTCTGAAATGGTCTACCCTATAGAAGTGCTATATTTGGTGAGAGTGTGGACCAATTTCTCTTCTTATTTCGGGGTCAAGTCAAAAGAAATTATGACTGGGTGATGTTGGTTGGGGCCTAAGAAAGTATATATAAACTCAACAAGTAATGGCTTAAGCTCCAAATTTGGTGGCAGTTCAGGAGAGGCATCGGACTCAGATGCAGAAACAGAGTCCGAGGAAATATCGGGGAAAGGGTTAACTGGGTGATCCACGGAATGAAGAGTGTCGATAGAGAGGGATTCGAAAGGAGTAGACCAAGTGGAAGTGTCCATCAGTGGTGTAGAATCTAACAAGGCATTTAGTTCAGGGATGGAAGAATCAATATCAAAGTCAAACCCAAAGTGAGCCAAACATTGTTGGATAGGATCTCCGGGATATGTTTGATCCAACATCTATTGGATCAAGGAGTCAATCATATACACCTCATTAATAGAATCAATGTTGGCCTTTTGTTGCATAAGGTGGAAGATGTTGACTTCAATGGTCATGTTGCCAAAAGAAAGACTTACGGACCCATCATGATAATTGATGATGGCATTTGTAGTTGCCAAAAAGGGGCGACCCAATATGATTGGAATATTGGCTGGGTCGGGAGCAGGATTGTCTAAAATGATGAAATCCACATGGTAGTAAAAGTCAGAAACTTTCACTAAAACATCTTCAACTATTCCTTTAGGCACTTTTATGAAACGGTCAGAGACAGTAGGACGATAGGGGTCTTTGTACTTTACAACACCGTTATCATGGATAAGGGAGTGGCTTTCTCAGTGATGAAGGAATCATGAGGCACATTCGTCCGACACTTCACAGTTCACAAATCCTTTAAGAATTGGCATAAGAGGGAACTTGTTGAATCGCGATGAGGAATGGAATGTTAATGTGAACATTCTGAAATACTTGCCTGATCTCATCAAATTATTGGGCTTTATTTGTCGGGGCCAACCTATGAGGGAAGGGTGGTTTGGGCACATAGATAGGGGTGGTCTCTTTAGGTTTGGAGTTGGTCTTTTCTGTGGATTTCGTAGGTGGTAGAACCTTAGGGAGAGGATTTAATGGGCATTTCGGGATGGGTGGGGTTTGCACATCACGGGGGACATCAAAACCATTGTCAACCTGTTTGCGGGATCTTAGAGTAGTTATTGCTTTCATGTCCGCTTGGAATGTGGGTGGAGTGGAAGCGGATCCAACATCGTAAGCCGACTCTTTGCCATTCCCGTTAGGGTTAGCAATGGGTTGACTAGGAAAACTACCTTTCTCACGCTCGGACTCAAACTGGTTGAGACGTTGCTCAGTCCTTTGGATGGCTTGAGTCTGATCGTACGTGTATTGTTGTTGAGTCATGATAAATTGAGTGAGAAGGTTCTCAAGAGAGGAGGTGGATGCTTAGGGAGGTGGGGCATAAGGCGATTGCAAAACCAACTAATGGTGAGAACTAAGCGGCGGGGAAGACTCGTAAGAGGGAGGTGGAACTGGGAAATTTGATGATTAGTATGTGATGGTTCTCTATGGGGGACAAAGGGTGGTGGATGATGGGGTTGATGGTATGGAGCATGGTGATTCTAGATGGGAGGGCGATGTTGCCTTTGTCGGTTTTGTTGAAACCCGGGTGGACCACCTACATTTTGTTGTGGGTGTGAAGGAGCAAGGTTGTTGTCATACTTATAGGGAAAATAGGGATGGTTCCTATTATTGGGGTTGTAAGTAAACGACGGGGGACCGGGTTTCCTAGCGGTATCAAAAGCACATGCCAGGGCCATGATGGGTTTGGAATCATCTTGAATAAGGGGGCACAAATGAGTTAAGTGATCTTGACTTAAACAAACATTACAAGAATACGGACTAGAATTCATCACTTGTTTAGAAAGAGAAACATTTTTTGCATAGAACAACTGAGAGTGTCAACGGTTTTAGTCAAAATATTCAAGCCATGAAGCAAAGTTTTAAAATCAGGATCATTTTTAGACTCATAAGTGCTCCCTATGCGTGGTGGCTAGGATCTCGAAAAGTCATTGGTGCCCTCCCATTATTGGGATTCATCACCAAATTCAAGGAGAAAATTATAGGCAGAAGTGGGAGTTAAGTTCATGAACTTCCCTTTTTGCGTGGATTCAATCGTGGTTCGGGAAGAGGGAATGAGACCATTGTAGAAACTGTGGGCTAAGCGACTTTTATCGAGACCATGATGTGGGAAACTATTGATGTAACCTTGAAAACGTCCCCATGCTTCACAAAATTGCTCGATGGGATTTTGACGAAAATCTTGGATGGCTTGGTGCATCTCATTGGTTTTACTTATTGGATAAAAATTCGACATGAACTTCTTCACAAGTTACTCCTATGTAAGGATAGAATCCGGTGGCAATGAATGGAGCCACATGGATGCATTATTGTTGAGATAAAATGGAAACAACCGAAGACGTACATTTTCTTTATCTAAGTTTTGATTTTTAAAAGTAGCGCAAACCGTGAGAAATTTTCGCAAGTGAGTGTATGGAGACTCACGTTCAAGGCCACGGAAAGTGGGTAACATCGAAATTGTCATCGGGTGAATTTCAAATTGGACCGCTGGAGTGGGTGGAAGAATGATACATGATGGTGGGGTAGCTGTTATCAGGGCAAAATAGTCCCTTAAGGTACGCTCGTCGGCCATGGTAGGTGGATCGATGGATGAAGTAGAGATGTCGACTCTGGGACAACTCGAAGTGACCGGTGGTAGGGAAAAATTATGGGGAACACAAGGTTCTCCTAATAAGGATGAGACGGGAGAAGGGATACGAGAACGAATTAATGGACGATTAACTCGTTGCCACGTGGGCATGCAAAGAGTGAATTTTTGGAAAAGAAAAAGAAAAATACTTTTGGAATTTTTTAGAAAATGAGGGAAGAAGATATTTTTGGAGAAAGGGAAAAAATGTTTTTGGATTTTTGAAAAATGGGAAAGAAAATGTTTTTGGATTTTTGTTGGAAAAAGGAGCGATGGACTCAACTTGACACTCAAAAAATAATGGAGCATAAAAATGACTACCTAAAGAGTAAAGTACATACGTACAAGAAAGGTAAAACTCTTAACTAGCACATAGACAATTTTTTCTTCAATTTAGATGAGAGGGTAGTCAATTTTAATTACACCGCGGGCGATAAAAGTCATGGAATCTATATTTGTGGTCGCCTTTTCAAAACTGTGTGTTCGTACTTTAATCATAAGGTAACTGGACGCCTGTTACAGAGATTCGCCACAAAGCTACTATAACGAAACTGTCTGCCGGCACAATGCTGGGGATAACACAAACCCGTTTTACTGGGAGGCCGCACTTAAAACCCAGTTTCCCTGGACACTTACGTGCCTCAAAGCGAACCATTCGAGGATTTTTCGGGTGGAGAGGACTCTACGTGTTATCATACAAGTCAAATTGATAAAAAAGGGGAATATGAACACCGTATCCTATGGGGCTATCTAGTTGATTGATTTTAAATTTAATGATGGCTAGGGTAGTACAAAATGTATGAGTGATTGATTCGAGTGATGAACTCCCTTCTCGTGAATAACCAGATGTAGGTCTTAGTTGATTAATTCATCATACCATTGAAAAATAAATGCAAGAATAAAAATAACATAAGATCAAGTAGGCACACAAAATATTGACTCGCTTGCGGGAGATTCACGAGTGTTTAGAAATGTACCTCCCACATTTTTTACACACGTGGGGTGAAGATCGAGTTGAGTCGATCGAGGGAGATTTTTCCTATCTCAGTCGGCCCCGGGATTCCTACCGACCCAAAGTAGAGATGCTTCTTTTCCTCGCCTTTGGACGCCCTCTCTCTACCTTATCCGGTTTCCCTTTTTTCTTTTTTTATGAAATAATTATTAATAAAATAATATGGTGTAAAAATGCACCCCAATTAACTACAAGGCCTCAATAATCCTAATCAACCAGTCTAAGGAGAGAGAGAAGGAATAACTACACTAAAAATAAGAATAAAAATTACAAATCTTCACGGGTTTGAATCTTCAAGAAATCGGCAATGGCACCATTTGATTACTCTTTTTCTCAAAAATGAAGGATGATATATGAATGGAGATGATAGGTGAGAGTGTGTGGGTGGAGTGGGAAGATGATGGGTGAGGGTTTTTGTGTAGTGTAGTGTAGTGTATAGGAGGTGTGTGTAGGTGAGGGTGATATTTCGTGTTTTAGTGTGAATGTTGGGTGTGTGGTAAGTAAGGTGTGTGTGTGTGCTTAGTTTGGACACTTAAAAAAAATAAAATAAAACTAAGACCAACTAAAAAATAAAATTAAACTCAATAAAACTAAAAATTAAAAACCTAATAAAAATAAAGTCCTCAAAAATATAAAATTAAGTAAAAAAAAAATAAACTACTAAAAACTAATCCTAATAAAATAAAATAAATACTAAAAATTAAAATTAAAAATAAATAGAAAATAAATTCTAGAAAATTCTAAATAAATCAAATTTAAAATCTAAAAATAAAACGACTCAAAATAAAAATCTAAGAAAAATTTAAAAAGCACAAACTAAACACACACCGGGTTCGGGGTAGGTTTAGGCTCGGGTAAGGTACTGGAATGGGGAACTAGCTCCACTTGATTTGAAAATTGCCTCGAAATATAGCTTTTGACATCGCAACTGCAATCAAGCTTGCACATTAAACAATTATGCACATAAGACCCAAATTATCGAGAATTAACAACTAAAAATCGTCTATTCGGGGTATTATTTAAACACTTTTAGGTGCTTATCACACAACTCCCAAACAGAGCGTTGTTAGTCCTAAAAGTGCTTATCATGATGTTAGCTTGGGTCTTCTTCAACTGATCGAGGATCTTGCTCTCCTCGAGGGTCATTTTGGGCACAAGAAGATTCTCAACAACTTTGCCTTTGTCTCTTGTTGATGGTGGTAGGTTTGGGGCTTAGTAATGACTCCCTGACCTGTTCATATGGTTCACAAAAGAGGGGAAAAATAGAAACCCCATTTCCTTATCGATCTCGGGTTGTTCAGCCACCTTATTGATTTCTCTTAGCATCTCCTCAGATGATATCATCCCACATATGCTGATTATTAGGCTAGTATTTTCTGGACTTTTCTCTTCATATGAATCATTGAATTCGTCCCCTCATCTAATGGGAACGAGATCATCTTTATATGAAAAGTTAATACAATCCACAGCCTTAACGACTTCTTCGTATAGATCCTCCAATTCGGTGAGGAGATATAGAAATGAAGGAACCAGGAGCCCTTGTAGTTTCAAAACATAAAGTAGATCATATATACTGCAAATTTCACTGGCCTGTCAGAATAAGTCTACCATTGTCTGGACCGCATCATCTAAGATAACTTCATCGATTGGTATCACCCAATTATTTTACTGTCGGACCCATTTTCGAGCTTCTAAGAACGGTACACTGAATCTCTAGCAGTCAATGGTCATCTGGGAGGGCAATTTTAGCCCAAAATCTACGAGTTGGTTTAACACATCTAACAATTCCATATCTTTACCTCCCTAACGAGTACAGACAGCGGCGGAGCCAGGTACTTTCGACAGTGGGGGCTAATTTAACAACGAACTTCGGGGGTTTGGGAGCGGGAAGCCCGAGCCTAATATCTTGAGATTATTTTTTAGTATTTACAAAAAAACAATGTAATTTATTTATTTTAATGGAAAGAGGAATAAATATTTAAATCTCATTAAGTGATGTGTGGATGTTGACACAAATTTTCATTTAAAATAATTCTCCATGAGTTAACACACAAAATTCAACCCTAAAATTCAACAATTTTACCATAAAATTTCAGCAACCACAGAACAAATTTCAGCAATTAATAGAGTTAATAAATCATATAATAATATTTATGTAGAGAAAATTAAATAGCCAAGTTATAATCTTACCGAATAGAAAAAGAATTGAAATGTTGTCTTTGTCCCTTCTTGCTTACTGCTGCTTGTGTTATATTAAGAAGATGAAGAAATGTTGTCTTTATTTGGATTTGACTGGAAGCTATTTAATGGTAGGTATTAGGAAAAGAAGAAGAAACTGGAACTTAGAAGGTATTGATATTGAGAGGAGCAGCAATGGTGTGGTGTGGTATTGGATAATGAACAATTAGGGATTTAAGAGTTTAACTATTACTATTTACATTTTTTATCCTAGATTTTATAAAAAAGTCCATTTTGACCCCTAATACTTTTCATACTTACAAATTTTTTTTAAAACGTGGGGGCTCAAGCCCCCACCTGCCTCTGTCCTTGGGTATAGACAACAATGCATGCTCTGGTAAGGAGTGGCAGGTCCTGATCGATAAAGTTGGTAGGGTGTAGGAGAAAATATGGGCACACTTGGAGAGGTTTAGGAGAATATATGGGTATAATTGGTGATTTTCTTAGTATGATCTGGGTAGATGGGTTAAACTCCGAGTCTTTTTTTAGAAAACTGGCATTTATATGATTCGGGAGTGATTTATGGGTAGTGTTTGGTTTAGGATTGGCCGGTGAGGTGATGACACCCCGATCAATTAGACCTTGGATTATGTTTCAGGGGTGAAAACATGTATAATTGGTATGGCCTTCAGTTTGATGAAAATCATAATGGGTATTTAACTTGAAATTTTGGGGAAGTAGGTTTGCTAATAGACGAGGGTTCAATTGCTTGATGAGGTTTTAGCCTAAAAGGGCGTGTTAAACTTTGGAGAGAGGAGTGTGAAGCTCAATGTATTCGTTTTGGAATGGGTTAGGGAGAGTTTTCGGTGCCTCTAAAGTGGTAGGATGAGAGATGTTGATGATTTTTGAGACTGCGATATTGGCAGGATTTTAGAACTTTCTAGGAGCAAGCTGTCCAAAGGCTTTCTTTTGTTCGACTTTTGTCTTGGCAAGGCCTTCTTTGATCTCCACTCCTACTTCTCGGAGGTCTCGAAAATTATAGTAATACTATCCTCCCATCATCGTACGAACATGGGATAAGAAGTTCTTCTTCACGATACTAGCTTGGTCCTCTTAGGAAGGTCGGTTGGTCATGGTGGCTGCTTTCTCTCTCCACCTTGCTATGAAGTTACTGACTGATTCCCTGGGATTCTGTTTGAGCGTCTCTAAATCACAGGTAACCGCTAACTCTTCGTTGTACTTGTACTTCAATATAAACTCGGGAGCAACATCCTCCTAACTATGGATTCTGGACTCCTCTAAGGATAAGAACCAATGAAAAGCATTATCCTTCAAAGTCTGCTAAAACATTTGGTCCATTATTTCCTCATAGGAACGTAGGGGAGTCATGGCTCGGTGATAACAGTGAAGATGAACAATCAGAGTTCCACTACCCTTGAATTTCTCGATGTTGGGCATCTTAAACTTTTCTGGAATCCTTGGTTTAGGATGGGGAGACATGTGGATGTAGTCCATATAGTTCCTAGAGATTCTGACTTGGTTAAACTTTTTGGTCAACATCTTGAGGTCCTACTTGACCTTTTTAAACTCTCTCCTTTGGATCAATGATCACGAGTAAGTTAGACCCTGGCTGGGAAAAATTTGGCATAGGGAGCTGAGTTAGCAACGACTTAGTAATAGGAGGGGTACGAGTGTGCTAATATTTCTGAGGAACCCAAATAGGCTCGAGTACGGACAGACCCATAGACCGAGGGAAGATAACCTCAGTCTCTTCGAAAACATGAACCTGGTTTCGCTGCATCTCATGACCCTCAATTTGATGGTTGTCAATCTTGGCAGTGAGTTGGGCAAGAACCGTCATCAAATCCAGTTGCACATTTGGTACTGGATCTGTGTTCTCCATGGAAAGCAGATGAATTTGAGACTCAGAGGAAGTAGAAAAGGAATTGACGGAGCTTCTGGGCAGTTCGACATAAGACCAAATCCAATAGAGAGCTATGCCACATGTATGCGATCCACCTGAGGAGGAGAAAAAATACGAATTTATTTCTTAAAAAAGAGAAAAAACTATTATTTTTTTGAAAAGGAAATAAACTATTTTTGAAATTTATTTTTTTGGAAAAGTTGAGGACAAAAAGCTTTTGGATAAAAGGGAGGAAAAATATTTTTTTATATAAGGAAAGGAAAAATATTTTTTGTATTTTTGATAAAAGAAGGAAAAATGTTTTTGACACTTTTTGGAAATGAAAGAAGGAAAAGATGATAAACGGGTCTCAGCATGATTATTATTATGTTCTCACTTGTATTAGGCTTATCTAAATGCAAATAGAAATGCTACACGGGGCTCGAGCCTGGGAAAATTGAATTTTGAAAAATATGTAAAAACTATGGTTGGACTTGTTAATAGACTCATTGGCAGGATCCTATTTTAAAAATTGTGCAAAAATTTAGGTGGAATGTCGACCCGTCATTTTAACAGAGTTTCGGCTAGAAACCAAAAAACTAAATATGAGTGCCCTAGGTCTGACACCTATACGAGGGTATGTAGTTATTGGGTTAATTGGAGGGTGTTCCCCCCTTTGGCATGACTTCCACGATATACGTCTTTCTTTTGAGGGAAATTGGTACGTGTGGACAAGCCATTTGATATACCCGAGTGTACGTGAATTTCCTCACTATATACCTTATGGAAACAATACGTGTGAGAGAGAATTCGATATACTCGACATAGGTGAACAAGTTCCCTGCGATATACCTCCCGTCATGACTTCGATCAGGCGGTACGATTCTAGGGGAATCGTTCTATATACGTCGAAGGTACTTGTCCAATGGAAGGTGAAAGTCATATCGCTTAGTCTAACTGCGACCAGCTAGACTAGTTCCCATCACGAAGTGACCTCCCAGTTACGAGAAAAAAATTGGTCAATAGCAATGCTCTTTGGCGATGTAGTGTGAAAATGCATGATCCTTGATTAGTACATTATGGATAGAGTCTCCTTATCAATGAGCATCATACCAAGCGGGGGATAATGTACAAGTATAAAAAATAATTCTATACTAAGCATGGATTATGTGAGAGTGAGTAATGTGTTGCTATCTACAAGTGAGTGTGTGGTAGTGAACCTAACAATGGACCAATTATAAGTGGTGTGAGATAAGTGTTAGTAAGCATGGATATATACAAGTGTGATAAGTGGAGGTGGGTGTTAGTGACACCTAATCATGGATTTCTAAGTGTTATGTGCAACATGTGGACATAAGTGATACTATGTGTATGTGGTGTGAAGTGTACATAGGGAATTTCTACAAGTGTGTGAGTGAGTAGTGATATAAACATGAGGTATATATGTGCAGGAAATAATAGAGGAGAAAAATGGTATATACAGATAGGTGCATACGCACACAAGGAAACAAAACACCCATGTAAACAGAGTCTATCCCTCTTATCAAATAATGTCCCCAGCGAAGTCGCCACTGTTGCCATCCCAAATCAAGAATGCACTCTGCTTCCCGAAGGGGGATCGGGAAGGAAGGTGGACTGAAAGGTCTCACCCCATACTTAGGAATGCTTAGGACGTCGTCAGTGAGGGGTAAATGTAAAGCAATGTTTGGGGTCTAAGTTACAAAATGGGAAGGTGTTAGGACCCATCCCGCCCTTTCGGTTTCTCATGGGCTTGTATTATTATTTTTCTATTTTGCTTCGTGAAGTGTGTGTGCGTGTATATATAATGGAGACTGATATCATTCAACTCATACCATGGAAAAGATAGAGTGAGGTCATCCATAGGAATGGTACCAAAATAATATATAGAAAGTATGATTTATGCGTTTATTGCGATATTGATCGTTATGATGAAACGATAATGTGTGTTGGATGAAACACTAATAAACATAATATATATACCAATGCAAGAATGTGATACATGCATAAATGGGGGATTTAGGAAAATTGTAGGATTTAAAAAAAATGGAAATTTTGGAAAAAGTTGAAAATTGGGAAGTTGGAAAATTAGAAAGTTAGAAAATTGGAAAATTAGTTTCAAGTATCTGAAATGCCTGCGTAGCCTATAAAGGCATCAAAGTCCACGTAGTTCACATGCGGTGTGAGGGTGGGGCTTATCCCATAGTTTCAATCGGGATTTTATTATAGGTGTGTGCATAGAAAAATGTGTTGCAGTTTTGAAAAAGTGTAATGGATAATCCCGTTCGGAATTTATAGGCGCAAGCCTCTTTTTGTTTGTTTTGTTTTTTTAATAGAAAATAAGGTATGTGAAATATACTAATAAAAATGTAGATATTAATGTGTATGAACTAAAGTAAGAACTAGATTATGAATTTAATGTAATTTATGCAAATAAGAAATTTAAAGAGAGGGGGAAGGATATGGACCTTCTTTGAAGCTTGATCTTTAATCTTGGATGAACTCCCTTGAATGTGAGATGAATATTGGATGAGAGAGAATTTGATTTTGCCAAATTACGTATGAAAAGAATGGGAATGTAATCTTGAATGGAACTTCAGATAGAGGAACTTCGCTGGTTTCGAGAGAATGTTGCGGAGATCACTGATGCTGATGAATTTTAGGTGTGTCATGGAAGTGAGGTCATGCCCTCTATTTATAGGTTAGAGGGGATGCCGATCAGCATGGCCATAGCCCTGCCCATTGGCATGTGACCCTTACCATACTACCGATAGGCATGGTAATGGACCTGCCAATTGGCAGTCTCGTGTAGATTTTTCCAAAAAAATAGTTTTAGAACGCAATCCGTTGACCCAAATCAGGCACAGGGCATACAGTTAAAAAGTCAATTCATAGAAATTCAGGAGTCCTTTGGATCGCTCTTAGTTCCAGGGCATACCGTCAGAATCGTACAAGGGACAGATCATTGGAAATATTTGGAGATGTACTTTGACATTCCGAAGAGTTTTTCTCGGTTCAAAAAGTTGGCCTTGGTCAATCAGGTCCTGGAAGCGCCCAGTGACCTCTCGAAGTAAAACGAACCGTTCATCCATACCGTAAGTCAGAATAGCGAACGGGATGGACCATTGGAAAGCGTATTTAGTTCCCTTCAGAGATTCATTCAGTCTCATTCTAGTTTAAGACTTGAACTTGGTCAAACGGAGCACGGGAGCTCCCGGTGGCCTCGAGATCAGTTTTCGAGGGAAAATGGATTGTTTGTTCAAATGGTTTTGCCATTTCGTATATTGGGTAGATCGTTGGAAATGGGTTTCCATGACCTTAAAATATTTAAAGAGCGTTTTCTCTGATGATGAAGTCGATTGGGGTCAAGTCGGGGTCCAAGAACACCTGGTGGCCTCGAGATTGATTTTCGATAGTAAAATGGTCCATTTGTCCGAACTGTTATGCCGATTTAAGCATCGAGCGACTATTGGAAAGGGGATTCAGAGATCTTCTAAGATTCAAAGAGCTTTCACTCTAACAATAGAGTTTACCAGAGTCAAATGGGGATCGCGAGTTCCGGATGGCCTCTAGATTGGAATTTGGAGTATGACCTAGGGTTTGTAGTGAAACGAGGAGGTGCTAGGGACCTAAGGAGAGACTTAGGTGGTCCTCGAATGTGGTGTGTACATTCGATACTTTTTTTTCTTAAGGCAACTTACATATTTATTGGGCACAAATATCCCTCACCCCTTAATGTATACATTATAAGTTAGGTTATACACAAAGTTAACACATGTATATTACAAAAATTCGTGTATACATTTATAAAATACCACCTATGAATCACATTTTTTCCAAATAAAAAAATTGATATATACTTTACAAAATTTATTGTGTACATTACTAAAAATCAACTGTACATTAAAGGAGAGGGACCTTAGTGCTCAATAATTGTGACGGTGGACTAAAGCAAAAAAATTATTGGCAAAGGACATCAAGAAAAAAACGTTATTTATTTATTTATTGGGTGGTAAGAGTGGTGTGGAACTCTTCATTAGTGTACTATAAATCATAAAATATGTTTTTATATGGATTTAGTAAAGAGTTAGGATTTTCTTTGTGAAAATTTGAACTTTAGATCAAAATAGATCCTCATTTAGACTTTGTTCTGGTGTATCTACATATCATCTTGTGAACATTTAAATAATTTAGTTTTATAAAAAAAAAATTGGCAAGCTTAATGGAAAGGAAACCACTATATAATGGTCGTAATAAAAGGAATAATCATCTATGGAATGTAACATAAGATGCTATATTAGTTGAGTCATTGACACAATTCACATTATCTGGATAATGGAAGTGTGACACGGAGTTTTGACCGGGATACCTCCAAAAGCTAGAAATGATGCTTGAATCAAGAATTTCAAGTTGTGGAATCAAAGTAGTCCCACACGTCCAATTAGGTGTGAAATTACGAAAGGCACAAACCATGGCAATTCATCAGATGTTAACTAAGGGAAGTGACTTCACTTAGGATGAAACGAACTAGTTTGTTAATTGTGAGAAGATAGTCTATGACCAATGGGCCCAAGTTTATCGAATAAATTTATTAATTTTCTTATCTTATTATAAATATGATTATACTAATATTATTATTCTATTGTAAATAACATTTTACTAATTTTTTCATGTTTTATGTCAATGTAGTTTAATGTTGGTGCAAAGAAACTTTACAAGAAACCATTCCCACATTATGATGCATTGGTTGACATATTTTCAAAGGATAAGGCAATTGGAGATGAATCATTTTCAGTAGATAACGTTGATGAACAAGTTATGGTTTAAGTAGTAGCAGCGGCAACAGTGACAAGGATTGACCTAGGGATCGATTCACTAGGTGAAGAATTTATTCCAAAGGACATGGCTTTATCACTTTAGCATGTTGAATACGCAAGTTCCAAATGAAACAACAACGCATATGTAATGACGTGAATACCTTAAGAGGCTACGACCATAGGGAGGCCATTATCTGTAGTTAAATATTGTAATAGACATAAGTAAACTGTAGTGTCCGCAGAGTTATGAAATCTAGAGGCTACGATCAATTATGAAAGGGTCGCGGACGTATAATGAAAAGCCACAGCCTAAGGTGATGGTTGTGGATCCTTGTACCAATCGAGCATCAAGTAGGGTGATGATTTGGTCTTATTATATCATGACTAGAGGAGAAAATATAGACAATTCTGTAAGCCTTTTTAAAAGGGTAATTGTAAAAAAGAGTGCCCATAAGAGGAAAACCCTAGGTTCGACACTAAAACCTATAAATACCAACCCTTGATACACTTTTCAAAACTATTAAAAATCCTAGAATCCATTATAAAGAGAGAAAGTAAGGTTTGTGTGTAATGAAGGGAGTGTTGTCTGAGTAAGGCGGCGAAAGGATACTGTTACCCAAAGACAAAGTAAGCGCTAGAGGCAGCGGAAGGCTAGTGTTCATAAGATTAATCCATTGAGGTAAGGTGTAAGAACATATTTTATAAGTCCTATTTACATTATTGTATGTCATACACTGTTACAAACCATCGAAGAAAAAGTTCAAGTTAGAAGATACATAAATGCAAACCCTAATATCAAAGTTCTTTAACATTCAAGCCTCCACGAGATGAATTTTGGTAAGGTTGTGTTTTGGTTACTTAACGGTTCATTTAAAGAGTTGGGATATGTTTCTAAAATATTTTCTAAGTGTTGAGTTGTTACTTTTCATCAAAAAGAATTTTTCCTAAGTGGTGAGGTGGACTTCCTTTATCGAAATAATTTTTTTTAAAATGTCGTTCGAGCAAAAGTTGTATGTCGTTCAAACAACAATGGTTTGTCGCGTAAAGCCGTTCGAGTGAATCCACAACTCGTTTGAGCGACATTATTGTCTCATTCCAGAGAGGCACCAATTTAAGTTTTTATATAAAGCGTGTTAAACCACTCTGTTTTCATTAAGAAAACCTAACGAATTTCTTTCTGCATAAACTGCAAACTACGAACATCAAATCACCTTTGTCTTCTTCATTTAGGGTTCAAATACTTTTGTTTTCAACTCACAAATCCCAATCTTTAATGAATTATTTTTAGAACCCAAGAAACGGTTTTCTTGGAATTTCCCTTGTAGGGAGGATAACCTACGGTTGATCTAGGTTCCACTTGAGGGAGGTTCTGGGCTGACATTGACTGTGTATCATAGGGAGTACTCGTGGGTGTTCCTGGGCTGATTGGACTGTGTATCATTGTGGATCCTCAGAGGTTGATTCATTGTTGATTCAGAACTGCGTGTTCTTATGGGTATCTGCCAATATTCATTGCAGATTTCACTTGTAATCGTTGTGAGAATTATTAAGTGAAATAAATTATTTTTCCCTTTTGGATTTTTTTCTTGAAATCTGTGTGTCAGTGAAAGAGTGCGCGTGTGTTCAAATAAAGAGATTATTGAATTAAACTCAATTTTTATCAATTAAGTCCTAAACGTGCATCTAGGTGTGATTGAAAAGATGAAATCATCTAAGAGCATTCAAACACACACATGTGAGGAAAAATCTCCCAAAGGGGCAAAACCTTTATTTTCACCATAATATTATAAGATACAGTTAATCGGATTACAATGAAAATGCAGTGACATAGAAATACCCGCATGCGTCGGTTCTGATGTCGACGGCTGTAATTTTCCCTTTCGAGGAGGGCAGCAATGAAGAAGAAGGACGACTTATCCACAAGAGTTGAACAAAAGCAGAGCTGTGTTCTTGGGTTACAAAAGGATTAACAAAGGGTTGGCAATAATGTGTGAATAAACACATGAGTCTTGGAACTCAAAAATATGAAGACTTAAGGTGATAGAATTCTCAAAAACGTCTTTCCAAGTCTTATGAAATAACTCCCCCGAAGTTGGATTTTATAGGAATCCAAAATGAATTTTATAACTTTAGGAATCTTGCCAGCGTCAGGTGCCCCGAATCGGTTCTAGTGTACCCTTATTCGGTTCCCCCCCGAACCGGTTCACCATGCGGTTTGTGGTACCTTGCAGGTTTGGGGTTGAAAAAAATCAGCATTCTTCTAAAAAAAATTCTCCATCTTTAAAAGGTCATAACCTCTTCACCGTAGATCGAATTGAGGTGCCGTTTTTTCCAGCGTCTTCGTTGTGGCGAGCTCTTCAATTTTCTAGTTGACTGGACCTATGGACGGTGGATGTAAAATTATCAAAATTCCCTTAAACTTTCATATCTTGCCTTCTTTCACTGTTTTGAGTTCTCTTGCGTACCACTTACATAAAGTCCCTAAAATCGTGGAACGTGAAGTCGTTAAGGAAGATGTGGGACACATGATGGAGATGATGAATGCTTGATTCCTAGAATTTTAATTGAGGCCGTCGTATGAGATCTTGTAGATGCGTGCCAAATGTAGCGGTGTACGACATACACAACTGTAAGATATCGTACATGACAAAAATGTCCTTACAAATCTCCCCCTTTGTCTATGCCGGTACATACATAAAAAAATCCTAATTATCAAATAACAAAATAGCCTATACAAATCTACCATTCCATGAACCCAAAACTGGAAAGATACAAATGAATAAGTCTTCATCGTTTGATCTTAAAATCTTCAAAACTTTTCTCATCAGGGTGTGTAATTCAGAGATCATCAATGTAGTACTTACACACATGAGATAAAACAAATACCAAGTGACGTATTTAGTTTGAAATGAATAAACATAGATACCAATTTATGATGAAAGCATATGACAAATCTCAAATCTAAAAATACTCCCCCATAATATGATAATTCTTCTCCCCCTTTTTATTATGTCCCCAAATAGACAGATATGAGAAGCGGAATTGAATGCAAATGGAGAATGTCACAAGGAAATAAACTTCTATTTTTGAAATTTTCAAAATTTTTCACATAAAATATACAAACAAAGAAACACACCATGAATGAAAACAAAACAACCAAGTCGATGATAGCGTAAATGCATGGGTGTGATAAAATTCGATAGAAAAATCAATGCATACAAACATGACATATGTGCACGACGAATATCGGTTACTCCTAACGAATGAACTCAAAATCTTCCTTAGGTGTAAAAAATTGAAATATGAGACATTGACTCAATCAAATCAAAAAATCGAAGCTCAAAGTGATTTCCACACCAATAACGTCCAAAACGATTTAACGCTTTTTCAGGACTTTCAAGGAAGTGCAAACCCGTTTAAATTCTCCAACCAAAACTCCATCAGATTTATATTTTGAATAGAGGTGGTCTAAATTCTCAAACTTTGGAGAACTGATGGTGAAGCCTAATGGCCCATATTTGGCATGTATTGATTTGTATTGCCTTAAAAATTTTCAGGCTCTTTTAACCTCTTTGGACCCCGGATAATAAAATTCCTCCATTTGTAGGTCCATTTTAACGGTGGCTTAGTATTCGCAAAGGTTAAATGAACCTTTCGCAGCCCTTCCCCATTTTCATATAAACACGCAATCTCACCAAACGGTTTTTATATGCATTCCAATCTTGTCAAGTTTTATCGCATATTGAACGTTTTATAGACAGAATTGAGATGGAAACACTCAAGCCAATATGTGAAAGACAAGTACAATAATAAAATATAGTCGTGCATGTGTGAAATAAAGGAGATAGGGTAAAACATGTAGAAAGATATCACTAATCACATCTCAAACGCTCCAACCAATGTAAAGCACATGGATGAAATGATGTAGCGTCTCAAATCACTATCAAACAGTCACGTGAATAAATGGAATGAAATTTCTGACTCGGCTATCTTAAATGCTCATGCATAAAAGGTGCAAAGAAAAAAATACAAAAATATTTTTGAACTTTTCAAAATTTTTTGTAAAAAGAAAATATTTTTAGATTTTTCAAAAAATATAAAAAGCAAAAAGAAATAATACAAATGATATAACCTAGGAATAGGAATCATATGATATGAACATGACAATGCATCCTATCCTAGACATGAACCAACTCCTCAGCCAACTGTGAAAATCCACAAAGATTTCTTAAGACTCTCAAATCTAAGGGCATCTAAAGGTTTCGTGAAAATATCGGCTAACTGACGGTCGATGGTAACAAAACTCAGGGATACGAATTTCTCCTCAACTAACTGACGTATAAAGTGCTCACGTATCCTGATGTTCTTTATGTGCGAATCCTAAACGGTATTGCGGGATATGTGTATTGCACTCGTGTTATCACAGGAAATAGTCATGGTGTCCTGTGAAATCCCATAATCTTCCAACATTTACTTCATCCACAAAAGTTACATACAACAACTCCCGGCGGTGATGTACTCAGTCTCTATAGTGGACAAAGACATGGAGTTTATATTATTGCTCAACCAGGAGACAAGAGCAGAACCAAAATAGAAACACCCACCAGAAGTGCTCCTAGAACCATTTACATCCCCGGCCCAATCGGCATTCGAATAGGCGAACAACGGTCATTGGTGTCAAAGGAATACCAAATACCATATGAGAGAGTCCCACTCATCTATTTGGTAATACATTTTAGAGAGAGTAAGTGTGAATCTTTCGGGGATGCCTGATATCGCGCACAGACTCCGACACTAAAGGCTATGCCGGGACAACTGGAAGTCAAGTAGAAAAGACTACCTATCATACTCCGATACAAGGTTTGCTCTACGTCCTTGCCTGAAGTGTCCTTATTAATCTTGATATAAGTACTCATAGGTGTACGTGCATGCATAGTGGAGTCTAAACCAAATTTCTTCACCATTTATCTAGCATACTTATATTGGGAGATGAAAATCCCATACTCTAGCTGACAAACCTAAAAACCAAGGAAGAAAGTAAGCTCACCAACCATGCTCATCTCAAACTCACTTTTCATCTCCTCCTCAAAGTGGTGAGCATGCTGGGAGCAGGTGGATCCAAAGACTATGTCGTCCACATAGACCTGGGCAACCAAAATAGCACCGTCATCTCTCCTGACGAACAACGTCATATCAACTCCCCCTCTCTTAAAGCTACGAGCTAAGAGATAGGAAGTAAGCCTCTCGTACCAAGCACGGGATGCTTTATTTAAACCATACAAGGCTTTCCTCAGATAATAAACGTGCTTCAAACCCTTTTGGTTATTCCACATAAACCTCCTCCTGTAGAATGCCATTTAGAAAATCACTCTTTACATCCATTTGATATAACTTGAAGCGCAGATGACATGCGATGGTGAGAAGTAAGCGAACGGACTCAAGCCTCGCAACAGGAGCAAATGTCTTCCAAAGTCTACACCCTCTATCTCTGTGTAGCCTTGATCGACCAAACTAGCCTTGTTTCTGATTATGGTACCATTTTCATCCATTTTATTCTTAAAAATCCACCTGGTACCAATCACATTAGTCTCACTAGGTCGGGGGACAATTTCCCAGACATTGTTCTTTTTAAACTGAAGAAACTCATCTTACATAGCAGATATCCCGTGTTCATCCTTGAGTGCTTCTTTTTTATTCTTGGGCTAGACTTTGGACGTGTAGAAAAAGTGGCTAACAACGTTCTCTAGTTGAGCACGAGTCTTGACCCCTAAAGTGGTATTGTCAATAATGGCAAAGGGATCATGACTCTTACGAACCCAAGCAGGTGTGTCCCCTAATATAGGAGTAGGGTCCACAGAGTGTGTGTGAGGGACAAGTAGATCACTGCCAGAAAAGTCCTCATCCTCACACTGAAGGTTAGGATCAATAACCTTCGGAGGTTCGTCATCTTGCATGGTGATGTTTATTGAATCCATAACCTTAGATCTCTTCAGGTTAAAAACACGGTACACTCTACTACTTGATGAATATCCTAGTAATATTCCCTCGTCGCTCCGGGAGTCAAACTTTCCTAATTGCTCTCTATCCCGTAGGAGATAGCATTTACTCCCAAAGACACAGAAATATGCAAGGTTGGGTTTCTTACCAATCCATAATTCATAAGGCGTCTTAAGTGTGTGTGGATGCAGGTAAACCCTATTCACCGTGTGGCATGCAGTAGACACTGCCTCTGCCCAAAATATCCTAGAAACTCTACGACCTAGAAGCATAGATTTAGCCATTTCCTAGATCGTCCTATTCTTTCTCTCAACAATCCCATTTTGCTGAGGAGTCTTTACAGCAAAAAACTCATGTTTGATCCCAAGGCTATCACAGTAAAGATCTACCTTTGCTTTCTTAAATTCTATGTTGTTGTCACTACGTATCCTACTAATAGTGACTCCGTGTTGATTTTGCAGGATACGACACTTGGTCATTAAAAACTCTACAGCATCGAATTTCTCTCTCAGAAAACCTACAATCGAATATCTGGAGAAATCATCCACCATCACGAGGATATACCTATTCCCACCCAGACTCTCAGTACGAGTAGGACCCATAAGATCCATGTGAATCAACTCAATTACACGGGAGGTGGTAATGGAATGAAACTTCCTATGGGGGCTCTGAATTTGCTTTCCCAACTAACAGGGTCCACAAACTGTGGAAGTTGGCTTTCCAAGTGATGGTAAGCCACGTACTAGGTCGTTTTTAGCTAAGCAAGTCAAATCCCTAACGTTCACATGACCTAGACATTGATGCCACAGATCCATAGGAGTGATCGTAGTGCTATTGCAGATAAGTGAGGAAGTGGGCTCAGTCCCATAGCAATTATCATCTATCCTCACCCCTCGCACTAAAAGTTTTTCAGCTTGAAAATAGAAATTACACGCATCCCTGTCAAACTTTATGGTAAAGTCCGCGTCGCACAGCTGGCTAATGCTGAGAAGGTTTGCTTTTAAACCTTGAACGTACAAAACTTTCTCTATCTTAGGAAATCCTGGTAACTCTACTATACCTCATCCTACAATGCTAGACTTGCTCCCATCTCCAAAGGTGACTCTACCATCCGTATAATCCTCAAGGTAGATAAAAAATGAGGCATCACCTGTCATATGTCTGGAGCACCCACTATCAAAATACCACTATAACGTATTATGTGCTTTAAGAGCGATATGGAAAACAAGGGCTTTCTTATCTTTATTAGGTATCCAAGAAGTGATAACGTTTTGTTTACCCTTGTTGTTGTTCGTTTTAGACAGGATGTGAGAAGCATTCACTGACGGCAAAGACATCCGTCGAAATTTTTCCATCAAACTCTGTGATGTGGCAGCTAAAAACTCAACACGCTCTCTCAAACTAGCAAAATCATCAATATGATGTGGTGGAGCAGTAGTACGTCGTGTCCGACCCAAACTATAACAAAACTCCCTGAGGTGGCCTTTTCTTTTACAGTACATACAAAAGAACGCAATCTTAGGCGGACCTGGGTTTGCTTTTCTTGGTCAAACTCTCCTACGTGGTTTTTGACGATGGCCATATGGAGTGGTAGTAAACACAGGAACTGGTCCAGGTGAAATTTGGGACGTGGAGGCACCATCATAACATATTCCCTGCCTATCACCAAAACCTAAAGCGGGGCCGAGGATCATCTTTCCTGATATGTCCTCGATTTGAACCTTGACTTCCCGTGCTCTCTCAAGATCATGAGTAAGTTGGGAAACAAGGGATTCTAGTTTCTTTCGAGTCTCCAGGGAGGAATGGAGCTCCCTCCTAAGACTAGCCACTTGTTTAATCAAACCCCCTTTCTCTTTCTCAAAACCACTCTCTCTCCAAACATCCTCTCTCTCTCTCTAAACAAACTCTCTTTCTCTTCACAGACAGACACTCTCTCACTCAAAGTAGTGCAGGTGGAGGGCTCTCTCTCTCTTGCTTTTCTTAAATCTCCCTCTAAAGCGGTGATCCTAAGAACTAACACTTTTTTATGCTTTTTAGCTTTAAAAGACTCAGAATATAACTCAGTGTATGCGCATTGAAGGTTACTCTCGCTCTCACTTGCAACATCCTCCCCCCCACTCACATCGCTCTCATTGTCGAGGTGTCCCTGTGAAGTAAAATCCTCATCGTCGTGAGAATTACTAGAAGTGATCACATGACTATCCATGGATGAGGTGAAGTTACACTCATGCGATGACTCATCTCCATAGTCCACCGACTCAACCTCACTGTCGTCACTAAGGGTAGCGTTAAGGACAGCTTTGCCCTTTTCTCTGTTTAGCCTAATAGCACACTCAAAAGCTCTATGACCCCTATCGTCGCTTTCAAAGTATCTCTCACTCTCTTTCTTATGAGGATATTTAAAATCTTTTTTATTTTTCTTTTCAAACTTATTTTTCTCAAACTTCTTTTTATCTTTGAAATTTCCATTTTTCTTGAATTTGAGAATTCTTTTGAAATTTTTAGCAAATAGGGACAAATCGTCTAAATCAAAGTCACACTCAGTATCTGACGTATCTATCTCTCCTTTTCTATATGACTCCCTCTTTCTTGCCGACCCCTCACTTTTTCTCTCTTGGGCATTAAGTGCAATTCCCTTATCTTTAGACTTGACAGAGTTAGGAAACATATCAATTTCATACGTTTGTAAGTCTCCTACAAGTTCCTCCAATTTAAGCATATTTAAATTAACCATAAAATTTAGCACAGTGACTGTAGGGATAAAACCCTTAGGCAGTGATCTAAGAATCGTTTTAACAAATCTAGCATTAGGAATGTGTTCACCAAGATTAAAGCTATGCTAACAATATCAGACATTCTAGCATAAAATTCATTAAAACATTTAGACTTAAGCATGGTGATTATTTCAAACTGAGTTGTTAAATTTTCAGTTTAGACTCTTTCACAGGATTAGTTCCTTCATAGGTAAGTCGCAAAACATCCCATGCCTCTTTTGAGGTGGTGCACGTCATTATGCGTTTGAACTCATCAGGTGTGACAGATCCAGAAATAGCACTTAAACCCTTAGAATTAAAAGATAGCCATTTAAATTCTTCTTCAGTCCAAGTAGTGACAGGTTTTAAATTGGTCACGTTTTAAACAGTGATGGAGGGAGGTGTTCACCCTCTTTCAACCAAAATCCATACACGTTCATCAATGGCTTGTAATGCAAATTTCATGTGGGCTTTCCAGTATGCATAGTTTGCCGAAAATTACAAGGTATTGTTGTGTAACTAGCTCGGATACCAATTTGAAAGAGTGCACGCGCGTTCAAATAAAGAGAGTATTTAATTAAACTCAGTTTTTATCAATTAAGTCCTAAACATGCATCTAGGTGTGATTGAGAAGATGAAATCATGTAAGAGAATTCAAACACACATGTGAGGAAAAATCCCCCAAAGGGTCAAAAACTTTATTTCCACTATAATATTGTAAGATATGGTTACACGGATTACAATGAAAATACAGTGACACAGAAATACCCGCAGGCATCGGTTCTAATGTCGACGACTAGAATTTTCCCTTTCCAAGAGGGCAGTAATGAAGAAGAAGGACGGTTTATCCACAAGGGTTGAATAAAAGCAGAGCTGTGTTCTTGGGTTACAAAAGGATTCACAAAGGTTTGGCAATAATGTGTGAATCAAAACATGAGTCTTGGGACTCAAAAATATGAAGACTTGAGGTGATAGAACTCTCAAAAACATCTTTCCAAGCCTTATGAAATAACTCCCTCAAAGTTGGCTTTTATAGGAATCCAAAATAAATTTTAAAACTTTGGGACTCTTGCCAGCGTCAGGTACCCCCAACCAATTCTGGTGTACCCCCGAACCGATTCACCATGCGGTTTGCGGTACCTCGCTAGTTCGGGTTTGAAAAAAATCAGCATTCTTCTAGGGAATTTTCTCCATCTTCAAAAGGTCATAACTTCTTCACCGTAGCTCAGATTGAGGTGTCGTTTCTTCAAGTGTCTTCGTTGTGGAAAGATATTCAACTTTCTAACTGACCGGACCTCCAGATGGTGGATATAAAATTACCAAAATGCCCTTGAACTTTCATATCTTGCCTTCTTTCACTATTTTGACTTCTCTTGCGTACCACTTGCATAAAGTCCCTAAAATCGTGGAACGTGAAGTCGTTGAGGCAGATGTGGGACACGTGATAGAGATGATGAATGCTTATTCCTAGAATTGGGATTGAGGCCGTCATATGAGATCGTGTAGAGACGTGCCAAATGTAGCGATGTACAACATACACAACTGTAAGATATCGGACATGACAAAAATGTCCTTACAGTCAGAAATTTATTTATGATGGTTTGATTTTACCCACTTTGTTATATATTTTAGGGCTGAATTAGTTTGGTTTAAAAATTAACTCTAATTAAATAAGTTTACAATTGTAATTTGGGAATTTGTTTAAATTGATATCACATGACATTCTTAAAGTGGTATCAGAGCTTATTTAAGCGATCACCACTTTTACAAATTGGTATTACAACGGGTTTGGTATCAGAGTGGGTTTCTATAATTTATCGAGTGATTTTATTTTGTGCAAAATTTTATTATATTGATATTTTTGAAAAATATAATTTTGAAAAATCGCAATGTTTTCGAATGAAAACTTATATAATCGGTTGCCAATTTTTTACGGGTCTAATTATGCTTACTAGAAAATCCGTATGAAATCACATTTAAAAGAAATCAATGATCGTGTTCGGATTGTTTGTTAAAGAGGTTGGAATCCTCCCACTGTCATTGCAAATAATGTCACTAATTTAAAATCCGTGGCAGACTAGACTAAGGATGAGTTTAAGTGGAGAACTTTTAATTCACATGGGTTGAGTGCAATTTTTGGTGCCATCACTCTTGAGGAGTTTCAACGTATTATAACGTTCACCATGTATAAAAAAGCATGAGATGTTTTACAACTTACCTATGATGGCACGAACGCAGTCAAGGAGTCTAAACTTCAAAATTTAACTACTCAATTTGAAATAATTACTATGCTTGAATCGGAGTGTTTTGATGATTTTTACGCATGTTTGTCTAACATTGTAAACACTAGTTTCAATCTTCGTGAGCACATTCCTGATGCACGAGTGGTGAAAAAGATTTTGAGATCACTGCCAAAACATTTTATCCCTAAAGTAACTACTTTGAATTCCTTGGGTAATTTGAGCAAAGTAAAATAGGAAGAGCTAGTAAGAGACCTTCAGACATATGAGATTAACATGTTCCCCGACACTCTCAAACCTAGGGATAGAGGGATAGCACTCAGATCCCAGTCTAGGAAGGTAGGGGAAGTTTCCAAGAGTGAGAAGAAAAGGAAAGTGAGATTTTGTGAGCCCGAGTCATAGGACAAGTCTGATTTTGATATAGCCATGCTTGAAAAGAATATTAAAAAAAATCTCAATTTTTCAAAACAAAATTCTTCCAATAAAAGTTTTTTTGAAAAAAATAAAAAGAAAGTTGAGGCCAAAGAGAGCGGTGGGAAAGAGGGTGCGAAAGAGAAAGAATAACGGTTTTTTGAGTGTGAGGGTAAAGGAAATAGAGCTTTTGAGTGTCCCACTAGGCTAAAGATAAAGGGAAAAAAGATTTCCATGCCATCCACTCTTAGCGATAGTAAGGAAGATGTGAAAGATTTCGGGGATGAGTCCTCATAAGGGAAGTTTGTTGCCTTTTTAGCTAGTCATGTGAGGACACATAGTTTGTCCCATGACTATCATGATACTTGTTCTCGTGAGAGTGTTTCTAGCGAGGGTGAGAGAGAGTGCGCTAGTGAGGGTGATAGTGAGCTCCATATTGCGTTTAGAGATTTTTATACCGGGACCTTAATGATGAACAAATTGAATAAGAAATTAGGTCTTAGGGTGATTGATTTGGAGATAGAGATTAATACTTTGAGGGGATTTGAGGTGTGGTATCTTTGAGTGGGCAGTAGATCGTCGTAAATTGGAAGAAGAGTGAACTTATAGCCCATGTATCATAATTAGAGAGAGATCTTGAACGCGCCCAGGAGGTAAAGGTCACTTTAGAGGATACATATAAAAAGGTGTAGAAGGGTGTTTTCCCCAAAATACTTTCTAGGTCCCGGCACAAACTCAAGTCAAGAGGGAACCCCACCTAGGTGGTAGCAGAAGCCCATGTTGAGAGGGACTCCCCCCCAGGGTCCCTGCAGAAACTCAAGTCGAGAAGGGACCTAACCTAGGTGGCGGTAGAAGACCATGTTGAGAGGGACTCCCCCAGGGTCCCTGCAGAAACTCAAGTCGAGAAGGTACCTCACCTAGGTGGAGAATTAAGCCCATGTTGAGAGGGACTCCCTCTAGGGTCCCTATAGAAACCCAAGTTGAGAAGAAACATCACTTAGGTGGTGGCAGAAGTCCATGTTGAGAGGTAATTCCCCCAAGGTCCCTGCAAAAACCCAAGTTGAGAAGGAACCTCACCTAGGTGGAAGCAGAAGTCCATATTGAGAGGAAATTCCCCCAGGGTCCCTGCAAAAGTTGACATTGAGAACGAACCCCCTAGGGTCCCTCACGAGAAAGTGACATTCGAGAATGAACTCCTCAAGGGTTCCTTAACAGCAAAAACTGAAATTTGAGAAGGAACCCCTCAAGGGTTACTCAACTGTAAAAATGATATTTGAGAAGGAACCCCCTAGGGTTCCTCAACGGCAGAAATTCATATTAGAGAAGGGCCCTTCAAGGTCCTCCCCCCCCTCAGCTCCCAGAAAATAAAGTTAGGATGAGTGAGGGGATGTCTACCATAAGCCACCCCTCATCATGAAAAGCCATTCTCTAAAAGAAGAGAAGTACTAACACTTATTTTCTTGTACATGTTGCCTAATTGAGCAAGCAGGGCTCAAGTAGGCTAGTTAGGATCTCTTAGGAGTTTTGGATTGGCGGCTGAGGGATAAGGTATGTTGAGCAAGATCAACCACTTAGCACTATAGGATAGAGATAATACTAGTAGGAAGACCCAAGAGTCACTCAAGACTACACACACCTAACACTTAGTCACAAGTTAAGTGAGCATCCAAAGAGCTGGCTGCTCACAAGGAATGAACTCTTTAAAAAAAATGGCTTTCTCATAAGATGGGGTCCTCAAGGTTCCTCTCAAGAAAAATAATAATTTTAGAGAGAGAGGGACCCCTATGGCCTCCTCTCTCAAGATTTGAAAAGTTTATGCCAGAAGTTACCGTTTCAAAAGATATTTACCAAACCAGATATTTTGTCTTCATTAGGAGACATATTCGCTTTTTGACTTTGGTTGGAACCAGGTGGCACCTGTGAGAGGGGAAAGGCAGAGCTACCTACAGGTAGGGACAAATGGTATATTTTAGACACTGTCCCTCGCCAACCCTCTCAATTTTGGCACCTAAAAGTGTCAACTCAGCCCTAATGCCCAAGTATAAATAGGACCCCTGGTTAAGGTCAAGAGATATAATTGAAAATTGCATTGTTACTCCGTTAAAATCACACCAGACCTACCTAGTATTCTCTCCCTGCTCACTCTCTTAGTTATAAGTGCCTTGTTCTTTCACTCCTCAACTGACAACCATCATTTTCAGGTGTTTCCCTAGAGAAAATTACTATTTTTGTTGTGAACGTTCATCTTCTTGCAGGGAGTGAGTTAAAGCTTGAGATCCATTGTTACCAGAAGGAGAAGGTTTCTTAAGGACTTGCACCAGAAGACCTTGAAGACCTTGCAGAAAATTTCCATTGAAGTGGGTCACGCCTCACCCTTTCCAGATATTCATAGACCCCAGTCTCACAACCCTCCTATATTTGGCGACTTTGCTAGGGAGGTATTCTTGCTTTAATGGACAAAGATGGTTTCAACATTTCTAAGCATCTAGTGTTTTAGGACACTCCATCTGGTAATGGAGCTCACAGTGACCAGACTACCCTGGAAGAAGTGGTGGTGATCGGAGCTAAGGCGCCTTCTCCTCAGGGAGGGTAGACCAGCTCGTCGGCAGCACCTCCGATGGCAAGTATTAATCTTATGGCGACATTTTTTGACTTCTTGAATCAAAATAATGTAGACCTATGTAGTTTGGGTCAAGGTTGTGTAAAACCATCTCCTGCCCCTTCTGGGGTGGTAGCCACCCCTGTCGCGATTCCGGTGGAGATGATTCCTTTACGGAAGGTGGTGCCAGAGCAGGATATAGCACAATCAGGCTCACCAGCTGCTAAAAGCATGAGTTTTGAGCAGTCACCCTCTACGGCTATTATAGAAACCCCCTTATATTACCCCTAACTCTCCTTAGGTCCCTAGTACCTCCCTTCATCACTAAAAACCCAGGTCATGTCCCGAGTACTAACCTAGAAGCCATCGGGAACTCCCAGCCTCCGTTTAAGGAAAAAGTTAAACTCTTTAGCATGACCAATGCTGAATGAATCTTCGAAGGGCACTTAATTCCCTTTCCTACGGTCCATCCCATGCGCGATTCCGACTTACCATACGGACGAACGATCCGTTTGCATCCGAAACTTGATCTAGAGGCCACCGGGCGCTCCCGGGCTCTGTTTGACCAAATTCAACTCTTCTGCTCGACCGAGGCTGAAAGAATCTTTTAGGGTCACTGAAAACCCTTTCCAATGGTCCGCTTCGTGCGCGAATCAGACTTACCATGCGGATGAACGATCCGTTTGACTCCAAGACGTCACCAAATGCTTCCAGGGCCTGGTTGACCAAAGTCAACTCCCCAAACCAGGTTAAACTCTTTGGAATGTCGAATTACACCTCCTAACGTTTCCAATGGTCCACCCCGTGTGTGATTCGAACTTACCATGCGGACGAACGATTCGTTTGCATCCGAACGATTCCCCGTCCAATGGATCGACAAACACTTCCGAGCCATATTTGACCCAAAGTTAACTTTCGAACCTGAGAGAAGTCCAAAGTACTTTCAAAGGTATCTGAATTACCTTTCCAACGGTCTGCCCCGTGTGCAATTCTGACCAACAGTTTGCCCTCGACAACCAATTTTCCGAAAAGGCCTAAAACACACTCCCAAATGGCAGCTTCCAGACCCTACCTATCTGCAGGTGCCGATAGGTAGGACCAGGTCTATGCCAATCAAAAATGACCTGGGCCTATAAAAAGTGGCCTTCACCTCATTTGCAAGAGGAGCCCAGATCTGATACAAATCGCTCTCAGCGAATCCCAAAAACCTCTCTCGAAGACAGCATGATTTCAACATCCAAATCCCTTTCTAACTTCCACTTTTCATCACCCTTTTCATCAAACTTGGTGAATTAAACACTATCCATCATCATCCAAGTGCAAGGGCTTCTCTCCGACATTCAAGATCAAACTTCAAGAAGGTCCATCTTTCTCAATTTTATCTTTAAATTCTCTTAAATTCGCAATAACTTGTTTTATTACTTAGCACTTTTATTATCTGATCTCTCACATCCTAATATACTTTTTATTTAGTATTATTTCACATCTCTTATTTTCGTATAAATAAAACCCAAAAAACAAGAAAAATAGGGTTTGCTCACAAATTCCAAATAGGGATTCTAATACTTTTCTCACACTTTTCTCACAACTAAAACACTTTTTCTACACACACACACACTCACAAATAAGAGATCCCCCATTTGGATTTATGGGATAAACCCCACCCCTCGTTTTGTATGCGAACTACGTCGACTTTGATGCCTCTATAGGCTACGTAGGCATCTCGGGGTAAAACTCGAGACTCGAGTCCTATTCTCACTTTCTCTCTCATTTTCTATATCTCCAAATCCAATTTTCTTATATTCTATATACTTGTTCTTAGTGACGTATTACTCCATATGCATTATCGTTCCATTATAACGATCAACGTAGGGGTAATCGTGTAAATCCTATTTTCTAATATTATTATACCTTCCTCCGGATGACTCGCTTTATCTCTCCCATGATACAAGTCAAGGATTCCTATCTCCACTATATATATACACATGCACACATATCACGGGGAAAATAAAGTAAAATAACAAATATCCATGAGAGACCGAAAGGGCGGACTGGGTGCCTAACATCTGCCCATTTCGTAACTTAGCCTCCGAACCCTTCTCGAATCATTTTGGTTTCGTATGCACCTGTATGTCTTTGTATGCCCTCCCCTTTTTCTTTTGTTTGTTTTGAGTAAAATAGACTAGCGACTCTGAATCTCTCTACATTTTTACACCTCGTCTCAAACGACGCCGACCGAAGCGGTCTCGAGAGGGATGTGCGGGACCTGAGGATCCTTCCTTCTCGCGCCCGTCTGCAAGCAAGGATCGGGGATAGCCACAGTGTTGACTCTGCTGGGGACTTTATATGTTTTGAGGGTTTGACTCTATTTACATGGATGCTATATTTGTTTATATTCCCCCTACATCTACATGTTCCCCTTTTCCATGTGTATCCCATGCTTATGCTTCTGTTCACACACTTGTAGAAATTTCTCCATGTACACTTCGCACCACGTGCACCTAGGGTCATCCATATGTTGCACGCATCAACCATCCATAATTGGTGTACCTTTGGTACTCGTACTTTGCTCCCTGATCGGTATAATCAAGAAAGGGATTCTCATCATAAGATACTAATAAGAGGATCATGCATGATTCACACGACATCACCAAAGAGCATTCTTTTTTACCAAATTTTACCCAGTAACTGGAGGGTCACTTCGTGATGGGCGCTGGTCCGGCAGGTCGCAGTTAGCCAAAGCGATATGACTCTCACCTTCCATTGGCCAAGTACCTTCGACGTATATCGAATGGTTCCCCCGCATCGTACCACTTGACCGAAGTCATGATGGGAGGTATATCGCAGGGAATTCATTCACGTACATCGAGCATATAGAATTCTCTCTCACATGTACCGTCCCCACGAGGTATATAGTGAGGCAATTCACGTACACTTAGGTATATCAAATGGTTTGTCCACACGTACCGATTGCCCGCAAGAGCAAGACGTATATCGTGGAAGTCACGCCAAAGGGGGGAACCCATTCTGATTCACCCAACCAACTGCATACCCGCATATAGGTGTCAAATCTAGGACACGCACTTTAGATTGTCGATTTCAACCCGAAACTCTGCTGAAATTTTGGGTCGGCCTGCCGCCCAAATTTTTGCATATTTTTAAAATGGGACCCTGTCTGTGAGTCTGGTTACAAGTCCAACCGTAGCTTTGCATATATTAAAAACCCCATTTTTTCAGGCTCGGGTCCCATCCGGCATTGCATTTAGGAGAATTAAATACAAGTGAGAACATAATAATCATAATAATCATGTTGAGTTTCGTCTCCAAAAACATTTCTTCCTTCTTTATCAAAAATCCAAAGATAGTTTCTTCCCTTTTTCTCAAAAATAAATCCCATTCTACGCATTCTCACTTCAATCGCAAGACCTTGGTCTGGCTCCCTATTGGCTTTGATCTTCAGTCAAATCACCCCGGAATTTCGTTCGTTCCACTACTACTTCTTTCGAGTCTGGAATCCATCCACTTTGCATGGAGAATACAGATCAAGTACCAGTCATACAGCCGGATCTGATGGTAGTCCTTGCTCTGCTCGTGTCCAAGATTAACAACCTCCAAATTGAGGTCCGAGAGGTGCGACGAAACCAGGTTCCTATTCCTTAAGAGATCGAGGCCCTATTACCTCATGCTATGGGTCCGCCCGAGCCTATCTGGGTTCTCTATGAATATCATCATGCTCCATGTGCCCCTCCTGTCAATGGGCCACTGCCTGCCCAGCTTCCGATGCCAAACATTGCCCAGCCTGTGGCTAACCTGCCTATGGTCACCAATACAAAAGAGGAGGAGTTGAATAAAGTCAAAGAGGATCTCAAGATGCTCACCAAGAAGTTCGACCAAAGCTAGGTTACTCGCATGTCTCCTTATCCTAAAGCGAGGTTACTCGAGAAGTTCAAGATGCCAAATATCGAGAAGTTCGGAGGGAGTGGACCCCCGATTGTTCATCTTCGCAGTTATCATCGTTCCATGACTCTACTAGGGACTTATAAAGAAGTTATGGCCCAATGGTTTCAACAAACTTTGAAGGATAGTGCCCTCCGATGGTTTTTGTCTCTCGAGGAATCCAGAATTCGTAGTTGGGAGGATGTAGCCCGAGAATTCATATCGCAGTACAAATACAACGAAGAGCTTAAGGTCACCCATCTTGATTTAGAGCTACTCAAATAGAACCCTGGGGAATCAGTCAGTAACTTCATAACCCGATGGAGGGAGCAGGCAGCTACCATGACCAATCGGCCATCTGAGGAAGAACAGGTCAACATAGTGAAGAACAATTTCCTGCCCCATGTTCGAGCGACAATGGGAGGACAATACTATCCCCACTTTCGAGCTCTCAGAGAGGTGGGAGTAGAAATCGAGGAAAGCCTTGTTAAAATAGAGGTTGAACAGAATAAGGTGTCCGGACAGTTCACCCTTAAAAAGTATGATAAGCCTGCCAGTGCTACAGTCTCAACCATCTACAACATCTCTCAACCAACCACATCATGGGCACCAGAAAGCCACCCTGCCCCCATCCAAAGGGAATACACTGAGCTCCATCCTCTCCTCTCCAAAGTTTACCAAGCCTTGTTAAGCCGAAACCTCATCAAACCCTTGGATCCCCGTTCATTGCCAAATCCACTCCCAAGAAACTTCAAGGACTATGCTCATTGCACCTTTCACCAAACTGCTGGTCATACCACCGACCAATGCTTTCACCTACAAAACATAATCCAAGATCTCATTGACCGGGGTACCATCGCCCCACCAGCCAATCCTAAGAAAAACACTACTCACAATCACTCCCAAATCATGCCAATGCCATCTTCTTGGAAGAAAACCCAGATTTCGATCCCTCAACTCGAATCACACCCATATACTCTCCTAAACCTCTTCAAATTTTCCCATATTTCCTCCTACACCCTACTATCCTCGCTGATCAGGAACTATCACTCCTTACCATAGCATGCATCGTTGTCCGTACCCGTTCTGAAAATGGAAGTATGGAATTGTCAGAAGTGTTAAACCAACTCCTAGAGTTCGGGTTGAAATTGCCCTCACAGATGGTCATCGATTGCCATAGATTCAGTACACTGTTCTTGAAAGCACGGAAATGGGACCGAGATTCAGACAGGTGGGTGGTACCAACCGATGAAGTCGGCCTAGATGATGTTGTCCAGATTATGGACGAATTATTCGGGCAAACCAACAGCATTTGTAGTATCACCGGGTTACTTGATTCTTTAAAGCTACAAGGGCGCTTGGTCCCTTCAACCATACATATCCCCACAGAATGGGAAGACATGTATAAAGAAGCCGTTGAAGTTGTGGAATGCATTGACTTTACATGGAAAGACAGAATTTTTGCCACCGGATGGGGGGAAGAATTCGAAGATTCGGGTGAAGAATAAGCTTCAGGAAGAACTGGCCCAGTAGCTGACATATGTGGGATGATATCATTTAAAGAACTCCTCGGAGAAATAAATATCACTACAACAAAAGGATAAAATTGTCACCTTTCAGCCGGCCACCCTTGTCAAGGTCATTGACCGTGACACAAATCTCGCGTTTTGTGTCATGGTCATTGATCTTGACACGACCGTGACAAAGAATTGTCACGGTCAATGACAGTGACAACTTTTGCAGTAAAAAAGCCCTAGGCTTCTTTTTTCCCACCTTTTTTGGTTTTCCCCCTCTCTCTCTCTAAGCGATTTCTGCTCTCTCTCTCTCTAAGGTATATTTTTTTCCTCTCTTTCTCTTTCATTTTTATATGTATATGTATGTGTATGTGTGTACATATATGTATGTATGTATGTGTGTGTATATATGTGTGTGGTGGGGGAGGAGGGAAGGGGTTAATGGGGGTGAGGTGGTGCAGGTGGGGTGGGGTGCGGGTGGGGTGGGGTGGGGTGGGGGAGGAGGTGGGGTATGTGTATATGTGTGTGTATGTGTGTATATATATGTGTGTGGTGGTGTGTGGAGGGGGAGGGGGAAGGGGGTAGTGGGTGTGGGGTGTGGTGTGGTGTGGTTTGGTGGGGGGTGGGGGGGTGGGGGGGTGGGGGTGGAATTTTCTAACTAAAAATATGATAATATTTTGTTATAATTTGTTAAAACTATGTAAACCTTAGTATGAATGCAAGGTTAGTGATTGTTAGAATTGTGTAAATGTTAGAAAAGTTCTAGAATTCATATGTTAAATTTAATTATATAAATATTTAAATTTGATAATAATTTTATTCATGAAATTAATTCAATTAGGTAAAACCCTAGATAATTTTTTAACAGAATTTGATAATATTATTTAAAGTTTAGTAAATTCACAAAATGTTTCCAATTGTATGTTTTTAGTAATATCATTAGTTACTTTCGTGCCCAACTATGTAGAATCCATACACATGCATGTTGTTAGAAAGTCTTAAATTTAATTCTCACTTTAATTTGTAGAATCTCTGTATTTAGTTGGATTTATCCCTTTATGATAATGAAATTTATGCTCCAATTATAATTATCTCATGTCATAATTTTATTGATAAATAATAAAGTAATAAAGTAATAAAAATATGAAAATACCCCAATTGATTTAGTAAGATTCGTTCTAGACTTCATTACAAATTATTCATGCCAAACCCGACTCTCTTATAAGATATGCATATTGTGATAAAATATAATGAGGATAAGAGACTTTTTAAATATAAAAGAATCTCAAAGAATAAATATAAAGATAAAGGATTAAAGAAGTAGATAATTGCAATGAATATACAGATAAGATAATGATAAAAGATCGTGCAATGAATAAGATGATAAAACAGGCGCTTTGTTTCACGGTCATTGACCTTGACACGACCGTGACAAGGCCATGACAAATGTAGTTGTCACAATGGTGGTGGGGGGAGGGGGTGGGGTGGGGTGTGTGTGTGTGTGTGCGTAGGTGTGTGCATGTGTGCGTGGAGGGGGGAGGGGGCAAGGGGTGTGGTGGGGGGGACAATTTTAACAATTGTATAGCTTTAATTAAGAAATTGTATAGCTTTAATTGTAATTTTAATTGTATAGTTTTAGATGAAAGTAAATTAATAATTAGTGCCAATTTCATATGAAAGTAGGATTGTCCCTCATTGTAAATTAGTAAATTAATAATTGTATACTTTAATTGTTAGTTTAATTGATGAAATGTTGGGTTGGTTAGTTTTAAAAGTGGCATGACGTGTGCGTGTGTGTGTGTGTGGTGAGGGTGGGGTAGGGGGTGTGTATGTGTACTATTAACATTTTTTTTATCTGTACTAATAACATTTTTTTACATCAAATGTCTCCTTCAGATATTAAGGCGAAGATGATGATGCTGTTTATGATGATGTCATCTGGGCTCGGTGGTAGCGGAGGCGACGAGGGCTCCTCCGCTACCAGGATCCCCAAATATGGACAATTTGGGATTAGCGTCGAGAACAAATTGGAGCTATTAGCGAGATCCCTCGAGCTGCTAAAGACGGTCATCGGCCTGGGGTTTATGAGTTGGAAGGAGGTGCCATATAAGCTCAAGTTAGCTATTTACGCGGCACTACAGGTAATATATTTCAAATTCAATTTCAATTTCAATTTCGATTTCATTTTATATTTATATTTTTATCTATATCTATATTTATATTTATTCGCAACTAACATTGAATTTTTTGGACAGGAACGATTCAACTTGGATCCAAAGCTACGCGATTCCGTCTTGGAGCAGTTGAGGGAGCAACACAAGACGTGGAAGAAAAATATGCGGACACGGTACTTTAGGAAAATACGAGAGTCCATTATACAATGGCGTGGATCCGTCCCGCCTAAGGAGCCGATCTCATTGGCACATTGGCAAAAGTTCATTGACAATGAGATCGAGGATCGACAATTGGCATCTCGCCAATCGAGGAGGGAAAATCGGGGAAAAAAGACGGACGTGCACTACTCCAGCCGGACCTCTTACGCCGAGGTGGAGCATAGGATGAAGGTAAGATTTAATTTTTCTATAACTACAAAAATATATTATTCTTCATTATTTTACTTTACGGGGCCGATACTAATTTTACTTTATTTTATTTCAGGGGGTAGGGAGTGGGCCAGGGGGTAAGCCACATAGGCTCGATACTTATGTGGCTCTTCGCACGAAGAAGGGGAAGGACAAGGAGGTATCCCCGAGCGTAGCGACGACGATTGTAAGTAATCCGACAGTTTAATTTTTGTTAATTACGTTATAATTTTTTAGTTTACTTATTTTACTAATCATGCGCTTTTTGTCATTTCAGGCAAAGCTTAAGGAAGTGCATGAGTCGCAGTCTGATGCCGACAAGGCATCTTTATCCACAGACACACTCAGCCAAGTTCTTGGCTCTGATCACAAGGGGAGGACAAGGGGGTGAGCTCGCGGGTGGCCAAATCAAGGATCATCGGATTGGAGACGAGAGATACGGGTTGGCTCGAACGGTGGATTCACACGACGCGGAGCTGTACCGTTTGGAGGTGACGGTCGAAGATATGTACGTATTCATGAAGCGTACGTTGGGCGGAGACCGAAAGGGGAAGAGGAAAGGGAAAGGGAAGTAGAAGGCGGTGGAGGAGGAGGAGGAGGTGTGGGAGAACGAGACGCAGGAGGACGAGGATGTGGACCTCGCTGCTTCTTCACCATCACGTGCGTATTTTGATGATCCACTTCCTTATTTGGCTCCCTTACCCAGACCATTGTCGACACTTGGTTGGCCGAGCGTGTTTATATTGGATGTATTTGATGGCCAGCGGATAGGGCGGGGGTTGAGGGACCCGAATATCATCGAGGGTGGAATAGTTCATGGACGTGTGCTTCAAGGGATCGAGTCCAAAGTGCTCGTCATGCATGTGATACCCGGGAAAGAGAACTCCCTATTGTGGTTGCGTGAACAATGCGGCACGATGTATATTAGTGGGTGTGTGAATTCGTATATCATGTGTCCAACTCACCTCCTCACATTTACCCAAGACATGTAGTAACATTATTTTGAAGTTTGTACATTTTAATTATATTTGGATTATATTGTCATGTATATTGTTTCTATTTTGAATATTTGGATTATATCGTCATGAATATATAATTACACTATCTTGGGTATATTTGGATATATGATGTTTGAATAGGTACAACCAACGTTGTTATAACAGGTACAAATATACTATTGGCAGTGGCAGTGGCAGTGGCCATACTGTCCAGCAGAATTTTTTTCAATTCTTCCCAGAATTGTCACGGTCATTGACCGTGACAAGTCCTTGAAAAATCTTGTCACGGGCTTATCACGATCAATGACCGTGACAATTTTTTAAATATTGTCACGGGTTGGTCACGGTTGTTAACCGTGACTAAACTTGTCACGGTCCATGACCTTGACACGACCGTGACAATTCTAATGAACTTGTCAAGGTCAATGACCGTGACACGTCCGTGACAAAAAATTTTGTCTCGCCCCGAATTGTCACGGTCATTGACCTTGACAAGTCCAATTTGTCAAGGTCAATCACCGTGATAATAGTGCAGATTTGGTGTAGTGTAGGGTGACAATACAACCTGAGATTGATGAGGAAACAAGATTCATGTTCTTCCTTTCTTCAGTAAATCACATGACCAGATCAGGGAGGCATTACCAGGTTCCAAGCTCACTACCATTAAATGACAAAGGGAAGGGCGTTGAAAACTTTCCTATGCCAGAGATAACCATCGAGGAGAGAAAGATCCTCGATTAACTGAAGAAAACTCAAGCTAACATCACTCTATGGGGGCTTTTCATGTCTTCCCAGCTGCACAGAAATGCTTTAATCAAGATGCTCACTGGACCCACAGTTCCTCCCTCTACCACACCAGAAGAAGCGGTAAACCTGGTCGGATCCTTGACCTCTACTCAATGCTATCATTTTCTGAAGAAGAAATCCCCAAAATTGGGCCGAATCACAATCATGCACTCAACATCTCCGTCGAAGCTATGGGGAAGGACGTGCCACTCTCTCTTGTCGATAACGGATCCGCCTTGAATGTCTTCCCACTGAGAACCTTCAAGTGTTTAGGCCTGAAAGAAAGCGACCTCGCTCTAACCTCCGTCGTTGTGCGTGCCTACGATAATACCCGTCGGGAGGTGATGGGATCCATAAAACTTGTAATAGGGGCTGGCCCAGCGTGTTTCAAGTCATAGACATCCCAACTTGTTTCAACCTGTTGCTCGAATGACCCTGACTCCACATTATCAAGGGTGTGGCTTCCTCACTCCATCAGAAATTGAAGTTATTCACCGACGGGTGAGTCATCACCATTTTGGGCGACGACAAAAATATCGAGGGTGCAAGCACTAGCAGTCCAATCCTTGAAATACATCACGGGTCAAATGATATGCACCTATCAGGATTCCAAGTTGAGCCACTCTTACTCCCAACAGGGGACGATTTTAAAGAAAGGGTTTGTCCAGAATATGATCCTCATGGAAATGTCAATGTGATTCAGATGTTCAGAAACATGCACTTTATGCCCGGACTGGGCTAGGGCAAAGGCAGCAAAGGATACTTGAGCCCATTGAACTGAAGAAAGCTTTCCCTCCTTGTGGATTGGGGTATCAACCGTCAAAACAAGATCTCATAATGATCCACGAGTCTCGACCAAAGAGAAGATCAGACTGCATCCAAACTATCCCAGGAGAGTCCTTGAATGGACGATTCATCAAAGAAGGCGAAGACTTCCCCTTTTGCGATTTTCTAGAACCATGGTATGACCACATAGACAAGAAGATGAGGCCCGGAATGGAGATATTTTTTCAAGATAGCTACCCATAGGCTGAAAGTTTCCAACACCGAGTACAACCGCTCATCAAAGGTACCGAAGTGACTGAGGAAAATGATTCCAAAGATTCCTTCAACTTATAGACACTGGGTCTGGAACTCTACATGGTTGATTCAGGCACTGCATCAATGGATCCATCCCATCTGACTAAAGCTGCTGATACACCCCTCCTCAACTGGCATGCTGTGCCAATTCTAACTCTTGAAATATACCCTAACCCCAATGTTTACCTTATTTCTTCTTCTATTGTCCATCCTTCTTCAAATGTAATCGAGACCTCTTTTGATAAGGTTCTCAATGCTATTTTTCCTATCAATGAAATAAACGAAGATTTTGAGTATCTTGCTGTGCCTTACATTAACTACTTGGTAACTAATCAAACTTTTGATGATGATTATTTTGCAAATGAACAATTCTTAACTGATCTAAATAAGTTTAATAATAAACAACATAACCGCATTTAAGTTAATGAAGAAGAGACTGTTATTATTAATCTTGATTCTAGTAGCCAACTGCGCGAGAATAGGATAGGGGCCACCCTTGACGAGCATGAGCGTGCACAACTCGAAGAATTGCTAAAGGAATTCATGGATGTCTTCACATGGTCCTATGATGATATGCCCGGGATTGATCCTGAAATAGCTCAGCGAGAGATCCCCACTCTCCCAGATTACAAGCCGGTTAAATAAAAATTGAGAAAGCTCCGCACCGAATGGTTGCTCAAGGTTAAAGAAGGGGTGGTCAAATAATTGAACGTGGGCTTTATTCGTGTGATCAAATATCCCACATGGATAGCCAATATAGTACCTGTACCTAAATCAGGAGGGAAGGTTCGAATGTGTGTGGACTACCGAGATTTAAACAAAGCTTCTCCTAATGATGATTATCCGCTACCCAATATTGACATGATCATGGACAACACAGCTAGTCATGCTCTCAAGTCATTCATCGACGGGTTAGCTGGATACAACCAAATCAATATGCACCCAGACCACCAAGAAAAAAATGCATTCATCACCCCATGGGGAACCTTTTGATACACCGTTATATCATTTGATCTTAAGAATGCTGGGGCTACCTACCAAAGGGCTGCCACAACCATCCTGCACGATCTGGTTCACAAAGAAGTCGAGGTTTATGTGGATGATATGATTATCAAGTGAAAAACTAGAGAAGGTCATGTTCCCTCTCTCCGGAAGTTCTTCGAACGGCTGCGGCGGTATTAGATGAGACTCAATCCACAAAAATGTGTCTTCGGTGTTACGAAGGGAAAACTCTTGGGATTCATGGTCTGTGAGAAGGGGATAGAAGCAGATCCTGTAAAGCTGAAGGCCATACTTGAGATGCCACCGCCCTGAATAGAGAAAGAAGTCCGAGGTTTTCTTAGGAAATTACAATATATCAGCCGGTTCATCAGCCAGCTAACCTCCGTCTGTGAACCAATCTTCAAGCTCCTCCGAAAGGATTCAACCAAGGTTTGGAACAAGGCCTGCTAAGAAGCTTTTAACCAAATCAAATAATATTTGACCCAACCTCCAGTGCTCATGCCACAACAGCCTGGTCTCCCTTTGCTCCTATACCTAACCATAACCGACACTGCAGCTGAGGCTTTGCTAGCCCAATACCTTGAAGACTCCCGCAAATAAAGAGCCATCTATTAGGCCAGTAACAAATTGGCCGGGTACGAGGTCAACTACACTGCTTTGGAAAAAGCATGTGCGGCACTTGTCTGGGTCACCCAAAAGTTGCGACACTACATGCTCGCCTTCCCCATCAAATTGTATCCCGAATGGATCCCATGAAATACCTACATAAGAAACTCGCCTTATCCAGTCGAATGGCCCAATGGTTGATGCTCCTAATCGAGTTTGATACTATGTACATCACGCAGAAAGCCATTAAAGGAAGAGCCATCTCTGACTACCTCGCTGATTACCCTGTAGAAGAAGCAGATGTCTGGATCTCCGAATTCCTATATGAAAATATCCTCTGCACTGCTCAAGACAACCTTCGATGGAAAATGTTCTTTAACGGCACTGGCAACAAAAATGGATATGGCGTTGGGATACTTCTGATCACCCCAGATGACTCCCACACTCCCATCGCCATCAAATTGGATTTCCCTTGCACCAACAACATGACAGAATACGAGGCATGCACAGTAGGCCTCAAAGTTGCTCTCAAGAAAGGTATTCAATACCTTGATGTCTATGGGGATTCTGCCCTCATCATCGATCAAGTGCTCAGAAAATGGAAAGTCAAGGACGAAAATCTCCAACCGTTCTATGCCCACTTAGAAGAGTTAGCCTTCCGATTCCGAGATATCACCTTTCATTACCTACCTCGAGCAAAGAATAACCTAGCCGATGCTCTCGCTACCTTAGCCTCCATGGTCGACATGCTCGAAGGAATAACAATGACCCCCTTCCTAGTTCAAAACCAAGATAAACCAACCCATTGCTACCATATTGAGCTTGTTTCCACAGAAGATTCTGAACTAGCCGATTGCTGGTATTATGAAATATGGTGCCTCCTCAAACATAGTAGGTATCCCGAGGGTTCCAACAAGAAAGACCTAAAGACCATCCGAAGACTGGCCGCCTAGTACATCATCTATCATAAAGCTCTACTGTAGAGGAACTTCGATGGAACTCATCTACATTGTATCGCAGGGGCTGAGATTGAAAAGATAATGCAAAAGATCCACAGTGGGGAATGCGGGCCACACCTGAACGGTCACATGCTTACCAAGAAGATCATCCGACAGGGCTACTACTGGACCACCATGGCCTAAGATTGCACCGCCTATGTCCGGAGATGCCTTAAAATGCCAACAGTTCTCCAATCTTCAACACCTGCCTCCGCGAGAATTATACAACATGACCTCTCCCTAGCCATTCTCCACCTGGGGTGTCAACATCATAGGGAATTTTACACCAAAGGCTCCAAACAGGCATGAGTTCATCCTAGTTGCCATTGATTACTTCACCAAATGGGTCGAAGCTAAGTCATACGCAGTATTGAACGCCATGAAAATGGAAAAATTTCTCAAGAAAAATATCATCTACCGATATGGGGTCCCGCACAAGTTAGTGTCAGATGACGGGTTTCACTTCGAAGCAGAAGTCACAGAAGTAGTCAACAAATACGGGATTCGGAGACACAAATCTTCTCCCTACTGACCTCAGACTAATGGTGCAGTTGAAGCCGTCAATAAGAACCTCAAAGCCATAATCAATAAGATGACTGGAAGCTATAGGGATTGGGTCGACTGGATCCCGTATGCCCTCTAGGGCTATCCAACCTCAATTCGAACCTTTACTGGGGCTACCCCTTACTCTCTGGTCTACGGCATGGAGGCAGTCCTACCCGTGGAGCTGAAAATACCCTCGCTATGCGTCATGCTCAAAAGAAAAGTTAGTGAAGAAGACTGGTGCCAAAGTCGTCTCGACGAGCTGACCCTCCTAGATGAAAGGATATTGAAATCTCTTTACCACATACAGGGGTACCATCGCCGAATAGCGCGATCATTCAATAAGATAGTCAAGTACCGCGGTGTCCGGGAAGGGGATTTAGCCCTCAAGGAGATAATATAACCCATCTGGGAACCTACAGGGAAATTCAAGACCAATTGGAGCGGCCCCTACATTGTGAAGAAAATATTATCCGGCGGTGCCTCCATGCTCACTGACCTAGATGGGGAGGATATGGATCATCCAGTCAACCTAGACCGTCTCAAGAAATTCTACCCCTAGTCCGGAATCTCGGCGCGCTACGACTCTTCTCATCTCCCTTCTTTTCTAAAAAAAAAGAAAAAAAAACTCTCTTCATTTCCATCTACCTAGAACTACGTGGGCCTGATCCTCTACAAAAAACCATTTTTCAAGAAAAATAAAAAAAAATTCAAAATCCGCCAGAGGTACGTAGGCAGCTCATACGTTTGCAGGAGCACGACCCTTTCTTTTTCACAAAATATTATTATTTTCTTATCTCCGAGAACGACAGTTCATTCTAACATATACTTGAACAAAAGGATTATGTATGCCTTAGCGATCGGTATAGATAATTCAAAACTACAAAATTCATCGAAAGGCACAACTGGATGATCAAAAACTTGTTTATTTCATTAATAAGAAATTACAGCACAGATTACATAAGAAAAGGAATAGATAACTGCCTTCCCCCTACTGCCATAAAAGGCCAAATAAAATCCCCACATCTATTCCCCATTACACAAATAAACTCTCCAAGAGTCCTACCCACAGCTACCAGAGGAGCCCGCACCCTCATCACCTACATCTTGGGGTCCCCAAATTTCCCCTGCCTGAATAGAGTGTTGTAAACACTCCATGGACCGATAAGCCTGAACCAGCTTCGAAAAAACCACAATGCCCCCTTCCATTGTGTTAAATAAAACAAACCACCTTTGTCCAGTTTCCACTGCCAACATCTTGATGACTACTCTCTTCCACAACCACTTCACGTAATCCCTAGGGACATGCCAAACTCTCCCAATAAACTGAGAGGGATGGGTCGATTCTACCACAGAGATCCGAGTAATAAACATAGGCGCTCGGTCAAAACATCTATCGAAAAGAAATTTAGAGTCCGAGGTGGCACGATCTGTGCCCAGCCAAATTGGCGTAAAAGACGCCAAGGGAAATAAAAAGAGGTCTGTCTGAGACCAACCAGCCGCACATACGAATACTCTCCTAGCTCCAGAATAGGCTGCAACTGCCCCCACCAAGGCACTGACCAATACATATTCCAAGCCCCATGCTCCACAAACGAATTCTACCAGCTCGTAATATCCAGGCTAACGCGGATGAAGTAACGCGAAAAGAATTTGGGTACAGTCGATAAAGGATACTCTGGAGGGATCACCAAGCGGAGTCTTTCAGACGACCACATGAGCAGCATCACGGGACTACCCCTAATATGTCAGAACGACCTTCTTGCCAGGCATCCAGACCATTCAGCGTCTCCGCCAGTATCACCGCAGCAGGATTGCGATGGTATGACATCCACAAAGTAATGGATGCAAGTTGCGGGTCCACCAGGAGTTCCCCAGTCACCAGCAACAATTTTGAAACCATACCCAGAGCAACAGCTCCAACATAGCCAGCATCACCTACTTCCCACAAATCCATAGACTGCAGCACCGTCGGGAGGGAGATCATTCCTCCAGCAACCAATGATCTGGTCACCGATGGAGAAATATGAAGAAGCCCGAACAACAAATCCCTGGGAGAATGGGAAAATTTGGGCAAAGATGCAACAACACTGGGATTTATACCCAGCATGGAAGAAAATTCCTCGTAGGTAGGATAAACTTCATCCAACACAAAGCGAAATGCATGGTCTTCGGGGTACCAGAATTGCACCGCCGCTATCAGCAAGTTCCATTCAATAGGCTGATTGCGCCACAAGGAGACTCGACACATGTTGAAAGCATCATAGTCGACATTATAAGAGCACATTGCTTCCAAGGCTTCGAGGTAGTTAGCAAACTCAATTCTACCAGGGAGATCCATCTTGCAAGGCTAAGAGATAGTGGGCAAGTAATTAAGAATGTGAGTGTGTGATGAAAACACTCCACCCTTACCCCTTTTTATACTTGAGAACCCTCACAAGAGACATAATCCCTGTAGAAATCGAAGGGAATCCTACCCCACAAAGTACCAAAGGCTGAAGAGTGTACCAATCAAAGCTTTGAATTAATGGGACTGGACTGAATTATCGATAGGCAGGACATGGCGCTTGCCGATCGGCAACCCCCCATTTTTAGAAATTTCCATTTTTTCCTCTTTTGTCAAATCAGAAAACTCAATAAAAATAAATTGATATTCCCAACAAAATTTCAAAATACCTTTTCCTCCTTATATAATTCCCCCTTTAATTAAAAACTTTCCTTCAAAAAATTCCAAAACTACTCCTTTTTACAATCTCAGCAGCAAAATAAAAAGCGCATGTGCATGCATTCATTCATCATTAATAAAAGATAATAAAAAAGCTCCATTGCATTGCATCTATCTGTTTTCTGTGTTACATCAATTTTGCAGGAAATAAAAAGAAAATTAAAAAACAACGGGACAGCTCGAACCCACATTCTCTCTCTCTCTCTCTCTCTCTCTCTCTCTCTCTCACTAAGAGCTTCCACCCCTGCGACGTGCTCTCTTTCTCCTACGGCGAGACGATGCACCGCCACTACCCAAGCCAGAGTCCTCTCCGAACGAAGCATACGGCACCAAGCAAGAAGGAACATGAACCGCATCTCGAATATGGGCAGTCACCAAAGATATCCAGTCTCTGATGTCTCTTAGCCAGGTTGTCAACACTCGAACTTGCTGCAAGAAAAAGGCAAAATCAGTATCAAAGCAGAGATGACCAAAATAGAAAAGAAAGAAAGAGAAGAACGAAAAGGTATACCGTAGGTCGGAGGACCTCCTCTGTCAAACTCAACTCCTCCGGATCCATCATATGAGGGCGATGCAGCATAGGCACCAACCCTCCATCAGCTCGCTGAATGTTGTACAAAGGAGTGTTCAACCGCACAAAAGGAACCTATGAGGTCGCCGCCGCCGCAGATGTCGTTGAACCGCCGCCACTGTGAGAAGATCCCACTGCTCGACTCGAACCCGTAGGAGGTAAAGGTAGGGCATCATATATGTTGGGCGCCATCAACCAGCTCGTCACGAAGTCCATACAGTCATACGGCGTAGCCGTATCAGTATACAATAAGTAAGGCTCGTCGATCATCGTCGCGATCCTCCCATCCTCCGACAGTAGTCACTCCCGCCTCATAGACGTAGGAGGCTGCACAGGTGGCACCACCACCTCCTCCTCAGTTATCTGGAAAACCACCCTCTCCCCGAGATACCAGGAATGGCCGAACTCATGCACCAACAAACGCCTCATCTACGTGTTCTCCCTGATCGTCCCCACATCCTGAATGCCTGTCCCCCAGGGATAAAAGGTCACCTAAAAATATCCAAGCAGGCATAAATCAATACAAGATCATAAGGTGAACTAAGACTGAAATGAAAAGAGTCTTACCCTACCACAGTTCAGGTCATTTTGGACCTGACGCACCGCCTCCAGAGAGAGAGATCCCTTCGACTGCCGATTAGCCTTACGCCATCGATACAATCAGCAGGAGACCCCAATAGTGTCATCCTTCAGAGAGATAAGTGGGGTATTGCACCCAATCACCTCATAAAACCACGTATGTCAAAGATAAGAGTTCACAAACAAAAAGAGACTCATAAGGAAATTGCGAATGCATGAAAGGAAAATGCGAATGCATTAAAAGAAATGCGTAAACTGAAGAATACCTCAAGAAGGTACGTGGCTCCAGTAAAGGTCTACTGGCAGCACCAGTTGAATGCATACAGAGAAGAGTAAAGGGTCGCCAAAGTCAGACTCCCCCAATCCTAGAAAGGCATGCTCGAAAACATCCTCAAGTACGGCAAGAACCACAAATGGACGACGTCACCGCTCGACGCCACCATGAAACCTCCCAACACCAACAAAATAAATAATCGAGCCATCTGCCTCACTTACAGCTCGTCCTCCACATCAATCACCCTACCCAACAGAACATCCTTCAGCGAGGATAGCCGGATAGAAGCCCCAGAAACTATCCTCCCTACATCACCAAGTGCCGCACGGACTGCCTTCGATCTCACCCACAAAGAGCAATCCACCTCTATCTGATCTCCATCACAATCCAGCCCCAACAGCTATTGCACGTCTGTGGGAGTCACAGTCATCTCCCCGAAGCTGAAATGGAAGGTGTGGGTAATATGCCACAACCTCTCCCCCAAAGCGTACAGGACCGTTGTTGAACGAGGCGTCTCATCCAGCGCAGATGCCAACCTCTCAAAACCCACTGATGATACCACCCAACGCACCACAGGTGGGAGATGCTCCCAGACATCCCTGAGCCCCATCGTCATGCGGGCGCGCGTGTTCTTCAAAGAAATATCAAATTGGAAAAAAGAAAAAAATCTCATCAGAAGTCAAGAAAGAAAGAAAAATCACCAAAAAGAGAAAAATTCCAAAGGTCGGGTTACTTACATAACCGTCGGGATTCACTCACGAAGAGCGATGACGCGACGGCTCCCGCAGCAAAGTCCGCTCATCCACAACAGGCTCAAACGCATCAAAGGAGTTCTCACTCCCCAAAGAAAGAGGCGCCCTGGCCCTCCACTCCACATTCTCCAATCATCAACGGTCAACCACTCCTTGTGGACTGCAGTTCTCACAAAAGTGGCCATTTCTTGAAGATCAGAATGCTAGAACAATTTGCAGAGAAATCACAGAGAGAGAGAAAGCAAAGAAGCTGTGAAAAAAATGAAGGGATTCCCCCCCTTTATATAGGATGCCAAACGCCATGTCGATCGGCACTAACCCCAACCATACCGATCGGGACTGACTCCTTACCTTCCCGAGGCAGTCCAAAAGTATGTGTCACTGCCCAATGGCACCCCTCATACCATGCCGACCGGCACCCCCTTAAATTTTGTATAGAAATTTCCAGAAAATACCAAAAAATCCTCAAAAAATTCCTAAAAAACCCAGGAATGATTTAGAACATTTTCACCAGGAAAATTTCGCATTCCCTCAAGCGAAACCCCTCTTTCCCAGCAAAATTCTCAAAAAATCGAGTGAATCTCCTCCCGATAAAGCCCCGGAGGATCTCTAAGGATCGCCTGCTCACTTCCCCAAAGGAGTTTTTACAGCACCAAATTTGGTTGTTCCCCCCTGCGAGGCCTCCTAAAGAAACAAAAGCTTCCCCAGCTCAGATCAAAATCACAAGGCACTTTCTCCAGCAGAATCAAAATCCAATCTTTATCCACTCTTAGGTCAGAATTGACCTCAGTCTTGGATCGTCACCTGAGTTAGGTCAGAAATGACCTCGATCCTCGATCGTCACCACTCTTAGGTCAGAATTAACCTCGGTCTTGGATCGTCACCTGAGTTAGGTCAGAATTGACCTCGGTCCTCGGTCGTCACCACTCTTAGGTCAGAATTGACCTCGGCCTTGGATCGTCGCCTGAGTTAGGTTAGAACTGACATCGGTCCTCGGTCATCACCACTCTTAAGTCAGAATTAACCTCAATTATTAGATCTTCACCCTAAGCCCGCAGAATTAGCTTTGACCCGCAGAATCGGTCACTCTCATCACTTAAGCCCGCAGATTTATCTTTGACCCACAAAATTGTTCATCCTCCAGCATCACTTTAGGTCCTCAAATTAGACCTAAAAACTTTGATCGTCATTCAAACCATCCCTAGCACACCCCTCAGGTCCTCAAAATCGGCCTCGACCCTTTGAATCGGTTTACTCCTCAAAAGCATCATGTGGTGTCTATTTGACGATTATCATTTGTTCCAAGCTCACCCATTGAGGGGCACTGTACACACCCCATTTTTTTATCCGCTAACTCTCCTTAGGTCCCTAGTACCTCCCTTCATCACTACAAACCCAGGTCATGTCGCGAGTACTGACCTAGGAGCCATCGGGCATTCCCAGGCTCCGTTTGACCAAAAAGTCAAACACTTCAGCACGACCAAGGCTGAATGAATATTTTAAGGGCACTGAATTCCCTTTCCGATGGTCCATCCCATGTGCAATTCCGACTTACCATGCGGACGAATGATCCGTTTGTGTTCAAAACTTGATCTAGAGGCCATCGGGCGCTCCCGGGTTCTGTTTGACCTAAGTCAACTCTTCATCTCGATCGAGGCTAAATGAATGTTTGAAGGGCACTGAAACCCCTTTACAATGGTCTGCTCCGTGTGCGATTCCAACTTACCATGCGGACAAACGATCCGTTTGACTCCAAGAGGTCACCAAATCCTTCCAGGGCCCGGTTGACCAAAGTCAACTCCCCAAACCGAGTCAAACTCTTTGGAATGTCTAAGTACACCTCTTAAACTTGCCAATGGTCCAACCCGTACACGATTCGGACTTACCATGCAGACGAATGATCCGTTTGCGTCCGAATGATTCCCCATCCAATGGACCAACAAACGCTTCCGAGCCATTTTGACCCAAAGTTAACTCTCGAACCCAAGAACGGTCCAAATTACTTTCAAAGGTATCTGAATTACCTTTCCAACGGTCTACCCCTGCGCGATTTTGACCAACGGTTTTCCCTCTGCAGCCTATTTTTTAAAAAGGCCTGAAACACACTGCCAAATGGCAGGTTCCAGACCCTGCCTATCGGCAGGTGCCGATAGGCAGGACTAGGTCTATGCCGATTGGCAGTGACCTGGGCCTATAAAAATAGGCCTTCACCTCATTTGCAAAAGGATCCCAGATCTGATAGAAATCGCTCTCAGCGAATCCCAAAAACCTCTCTCGAAGACAGCGCGATTTCAACATCCAAATCCCTTTCTAACTTCCACTTTTCATCACCCTTTTCATCAAACTTGGTGAATTATCCACTCTCCATCATCATCCAAGTGCAAGGGCTGCTCTCCAACCTTCAAGATCAAGCTCAAGATCTTCAAGAAGGTCCATCTTTCTCAATTTTCTCTTCAAATTATCTTAAATTCGCGGTAACTTATTTTATTACATAGCACTTTTATTATCTCATCTCACACATCCTAATATACTTTTTATTTAGTATTATTGCGCATCTCTTATTTTCGTATAAATAAAACCCAAAAAATAAGAAAAAGAGGGTTTACTCATAAATTCCAAATAGGGATTCTCATACTTTTCTCACACTTTTCTCACAACTAAAACACTTTTTCTACACACACACACACACACAAATAAGAGATCCCCCATTTGGATTTATGGGATAAACCCCACCCCTCATTTTGTATGCCAACTACGTCGACTTTGATGCCTTTATAGGCTACGTAGGCGTCTCGGGGTAAAACCTGAGACTCGAGCCCTATTCTCACTTTCTCTCTCATTTTCTATCTTCTCTCAATCCAATTTTCTTATATTTTATATTCTTGTTCTTAGTGACGTATTACTGAATATGCGTTATCGTTCCATTATAATGATCAACGTAGGGGTAATCACGTAAATCCTATTTGTATACCTTCCTCCGGATGACTCGCTTTATCTCTCCCATGATACAAGTCGAGGATTCCTATCTCCACTATATATATACACATGCACACATATCACGGGGAAAATAAAGGAAAATAGCAAATATCCATGAGATACCGAAAGGGCGGAATGGTTGCCTAACACCTTCCCATTTCGTAACTTAGCCTCTGAACCCTTCTCGAATCATTTTGGTTCCGTATGCACCAGTATGTCTTTGGATACCATCCTTCAGGATGTATTCCCCTTTTTATTTTGTCTGTTTTGAGTAAAATAAAATGGCGACTCTGAATCTCTCTACATTTTTACACCTCATCTCAAACGACGCCGGCCGAAGCGCTCCCGAGAGGGATGCGCGGGACACGAGGATCCTTTCTTCGCGCGCCCGCCCGCAGGCGAGGATCGGGGATGGACATAACTTTTACCATGGATGAGGTGAGGAAGCTTCTCTACTCCTCCTAGAAGGAGGGTCCTCTTCTATATGAGGACTTACAAGACCCCTACCCGTAGGAAGTAAATAACAACCCATACCGTGAGGGGTATAGCCCACCAAAATTTATCAAGTTCATCATCAAAGGGGAGAACCCTAAAGAGCACGTGAAGAGGTTTGTCGAGTAATTGAGAGTTCATACTGGTGACAAGAACCTGAGGTTAAGGGAATTCTCTAAGACCCTCACAGGTAAGGCTTACACATGTTATTCCCATTTAGTGCCCAATAGCATCCCTACTTGTGAAGAGATGCACATGCAGTTCCTCCAGAAGTTATTTGTAGCGGAGGATGAATTCACATTGAGGCACCTATCACAAGAGGTCCAGAAACTAGGGGAAGAGTTAATGTCGTACATTAAACAATTTTGAGATAGAGCGTTAAATGTCCACGAGGATGTGGTAGAGGCAAGGTTGTTGCAGATATGTGTGGAAGGACTCTTAGAGGAATACAAGTTGCACTTGATCAACGAAACTAGAGACAAAACTTTTAAAGACTTTACCAGGGTTATCGTCAACATAGCTATGATAATCAAACCAAGGGCCTCGGATTGGAGGAAGCAGGTTCCACTGACTTCTGGGAGGTTTCAAGTTTCGCTGAGACAAGTGGTTAACTATGTGGATGGGAATCCCAAAGGAAAGAAGGGAGGCTCTGGGGTCAAGAATAGCAGTCCCGACAATAAGAGAAAGTTTGGAGAATATGCCCCACCGCCACTACCCTGTAGTGTAGCTAAGGATATGGATTGTTACCGTACCTTAGTAATAGAAGGAGTGGCAGGTCCTCCTCACTTGAAAGGAGAAACCCCGACTGCAACTGACAAAGCCAATCCAAAGTACTGTGAGTTACACCAATGGGTGCAGCACTCTACCAAAGATTGTTACTACTTACGAAGGATCATTGGCGAGCAGGTGGCCAATGGTACCTTGCAGATCCCTCCTGTGGATGTTAATGAGAACTCACTTCCAGCACACCACTTCGGTACCGCCAAAATGGTAGTTGCTTATGATAAAGAAGCTACCAAAGATATAATGAAGTGGGAGAGCGGCGATCAATTATATGAGGAATTGAAAAAGATATCACTGAGAAGATTTGAACTAGAAAGGAAGCGAGAGGAGTGGTTCTTCACACCGGAACAAGAAGATGGAAATGGGGAAGTTGAGGAAGCGACCCCCTCAGAAGGTGAGGTAGATGTCATTCTCGCTCAAGATGGGGGGGGACCTCCAAAGCAGAGTATGTTTGCAATGCCCAAACGTATGAAGTAGGCCTAGATTCTAAATGTGAGGCCATATCAAGGAGCCCCAAGTTCAACTGGTTTTTTGACCAGGTTAGGGTAAAGTATGACACAAGAATAGCCATCATGAGGAAAGTCTTGGAGGTCGTGCAGCAGTGTTGAGATCCTTAACTAAATTGGAAGGGGCCTATTGGAAGGCTGATTAAGAAGTATACGTTCGAGGAGGTGTTTTCAGAAGTAGATAAGCAGGTGCCTTACTTCCACAACCGCCCACTGTATGTTACATCCGTGATCAACAGAGTCTCATTTTCTAGGGAGTTAATGGATGGGAGAGCATCTATTAACATCATGTCCATCAATACATTATATGAAATAGGAATCGACTAGGGGAAGGTAGTGCCGATACTACTAGTAATTTTCGAATTTGACAACGTTGGAATGTAATATATTGGATATGTAAATGTGGGAATCAAGTTGGGAAACTTCACCTCCCATATTAAGTTCCATGTTATCAATGCCAACACTGGCTACAAACTGCTCATTGGGAGGGTATGGATGCACACCCACGGTATAGTGCCCTCCACCTACCATCAATGTGCAAAGGCCAACATTATAGGTACAGAGATAGTGATCAAGGCCACACATAGACCCTTCACCGTTGAGGAGGCACATCTGATAGATGCTAAATTCTACACTGAATTAGATGAGGAAAGGAAGGTCTCTTCAAGAAAGTTATAAGGAAGGCATATAGTTGAAGGGAGTGTACCGCAGAAGAAGTCCGCTCATGATCGTTTGGGGGAGGGTGATCCCCCACATAGCGAAGGGAAAGGGGAAAGTGGAGGAGGTGGCTAAGCCTCCTTGAACTTGCAAGAAGGTGGTATTTCCTGATGGAAAGGTCATCTACCACTTATAATCGTCTGTGCGGGTGGTGTTCTGGGATGAGAGCATCGACCCGGCGCCTGAGTGTTTTATTGTTGATGAATCCCATATCATTGAGCACGTTGAGGAACCAGAAGAAGCTCTAAAATTTATGAAAGATAGACCCATAAAGCATCTGCAAAAATTAAAGGAGATCAATTTGGGGACAGAAGGAGGTGAGAGCAGGCCCATCCTAATCTCCAAGAGTCTGATACCAAAATAGAAGGAAGAGCTCATTGGCTTACTGAGGGAGTTCACTGATGTATTTTCCTGGAAGTACACATAGATGTCAGGAATAGACCCAGAGGTGAACTCCCATAGATTGAACATCTTCCCCAATGCCCTCCTAATAAAGCAAGCTACATGCACATACAAAGATGACTTAGATTTAAAAGTAAAGGCGTAGGTAGAGAAGTTATTGGCAGTTGGGTTCATCAATCCCATTCATCATCCTATATGGCTCTCCAGCATAGTGTCGGTTGTAAAGAAGGATAAAAGCCAAAATAGAATTTGTGTTGACTTCCACGACCCGAATCGATCATGTCCTAAAGACGAGTTCCCTTTGTCGAATATCGGTAACTTGGTTGATAGTATCGCAGGATATGAGATGTATAGTTTCATATATGGGTACGTAGGCTATAACCAGATCAAAATAGACCCGACAGGTGCAGAGAAGACTGCCTTCTGCAAGCTACTAGAGAACTTCCACTACACAGTCATGCCTTTCGAACTGAAGAATGCTAGGGCCACATATCAGCGGACCATGATGGAAATTTTTCATGACATATTCCATGATATACTAGAGTTCTATGTGGATGGCCTGGTGGTGAAATCCAAGAAGGAGGGAAAACATATATAGGACCTTAGGAAGGTCTTCGAGAGGTGTCGTAGGTATAAGATGATGATGAATTCCTCTAAGTGCGCCTTTGGGGTGACCGCAGGAAAAGTTTTAGGCTTTGTTGTGAATCGAAAGGGGGTGCAAGAAGACGCAGAGAAGACGAAATCCATCATGATAATGCCACCCTCCAAGAGCCAGAGGCAACTTAAAAGTTTCCTGGGAAAGGTATCCTACCTGCGTAGGTTTATACCCGCGTTAGCAGAAGTAACTCATCAGTTCGCTCCCCAACTGAAAGACAAATCCAAGTAGATTTGGGGAGAAGAGAAAAAGAAAGAATTTGAGAAGGTTAAAGAAATCCTAGCTTCTCTGCCCATGATGATACCCCTAGAGGCTGAAGCACCATTGTTGCTCTACCTCAATTCAATAGAGAGATCCATAGGGGCACTCTTGGCACAAGAGTAGAAAGGAGTAGAAAAGTTAATCTACTTCCTATCAAGAGTAATCTCTGGAACATAATCAAGATATACCAGCATAGAGAGGCATTGTCTGGCATTAGTTTTTATGGCTCAGAAGTTGAGACATTACCTTCTATCCTTTACAGTGCACATAGTCACCAAGTGCGACCCTATAAAGTATCTGCTAATAAGAACAGTACTTATAGGACGAGCAGCGAGGTGGTTTTTGATACTTTCGGAATATGATTTAAAGTGTGTAGTGACCAAGGCAATCAAAATTCAAGCAGTGGCAAACCTGTTGGCCCACTTCCCAAGTGGAAATTTTGATCCCCCCAGTTAGGAACTTCCCGGTGAGAACTTTTGAGCATGTATGGTAAAAGAAATGGAGAAGTGGGAAATAGATTTTGATGGATCTAGTGCTCAAGGCACAGGAGGCACGGTCATCATACTCTCGAACAAAAAGGAAAAGATCACTCTCTCTATCAAGTTAGACTTCAAATGCTTGAATAATGAGGCTGAGTATGAAGCTCTTATTTTGGGTATGCTAGAGGCACTCTGAAGAGGTGTCAAAGTATTATGCATCCAAGGGGACTCTAACCTGGTAGTAAAACAGGTAAATAGATAGTTCGCTCTCAAACATGCCAACTTGGCACCGTACAAGTATATCATCCAAAGGCTGTGAGATAATTCCTGAAAGTGACTATTGAGAGGCATGCGAGAATAATGAACAGGCACCCCAACGCGCTGGCCACGATAGTACAAAAGTTGGATATGGATAAGGAAGAGACAATAATCATGGTGAGCTGGAGGACGGTACCTACTATGGTGAAATGTTTATTCCCAATCAATGAGCCAGAAGATTGGAGATACCAAGTGGTGAAGCAGTTGGAGACAAGAGAAGGGACCATGAAGATATTAGAACTGGATAACTCTCACATGTTGTGAGGAACACTTTACTTTAAGAGTCCTGGAGGATTCCTAGCAAGGTGTCTGGGGGAGTAAGAAGTAAAAGGGAGGTTAGCAGAAATGCATGAAAAACATTATGGGGATACTGACATCCCACTTTACCTAAGGGTGCAACAAGGGGGCTACTATTGTCCTACCATGTGCACAGAGGCTTCTCTATTGCAGAAAGGCTATTTAAAATGCCAAACTCACTTCGATCATCCCACAAAAGCCAATTTTATAGAAGCTTTTAAAGATTGGAGGCAACCGTATATTGCATATCTGAAAGAAGGTGAGTTACCCGTAGAAAGGGCGGATGAAATCTATCTCAGGAAAAGAGTAGCCCATTTTTATTTGGTCGAAGGAGAGTTATACAGGAAGGGGTACAATGAGAAGGCGCTGAGGTGCATTTCCAAAGAGGACATGGAGAGAGTGCTGAAAGGAGCTCATGAGCCCTCCCATATGGGGGGGTGCTAAACTATATGACCAACTGATGACGCTGGGGTACTATTAGCCAACCATGGAGGCTGACTCCATTAATTATATGAATAAGTGTAAAGCCTATCAAGTGCACAGAAACATGGTGCATGCCCATTCCGTCAGCCTATAAAGTCTGGAAGCTCCCTATCCCTTCCTTATATGGGCATTTGACCTAGTTGGAAAGATCACCCTAGCCTCTCACAGAAAGGCTTTTATCATTGTGGCTACAGAATTGTACACCAAATGGGCGGAAGCCATCCCTCTAAGAAGAGTAACCTCCCAAGTGGTAACCCAGTTTATAAAGGAGTATATCATATGCAAGTTTGGTATACCCAAGGTAATCTTAACAGATAATGGGAAGAAATTCGTATGCAAGGAGATAACCCTCCTCATAGACAAATATAAAATTGTGCATAACAGCTCAACCATCTCCTACCCTAAGGGCAATGGCCAAATGGAGGCTACCAATAAGACCTTGATAAATATTTTGAAGAAAATGCTAGAGGACAAGCCAGTGGCATGGGATGAGAAGTTTCCCATGGTGCTATGGGCTTTTCGTTCTTTGAAAAGAAAATCGATAGGGTTCACCCCATTCTCCCTAGTATACGGGACCAAAGTTGTCCTACAAGTGGAGTTGGCGGTACCCTTAGCAAGAGTTGCTCTCAACAACGGGCTCATCCCTGACCCAAGGCATGTGAAGATGGAGGCACTGGACGATCATAGAGATAAGGTAAAAGAGAATTTTAAAGTCTACACCCAGCAGCTGTGCAGAGCTTACGAGAACTTGGTCAAGCCTATGGAGTTTCAGGTGGAAGATTTAGTCCTGTGAGCATCCACTCACCATCTCCGCAGCATGTCGGCATCAAATGTCAAAACCAACTGGGAAGTCCCCTTTGTTGTCAGAGGGGTGGGGAAGTCGGGTTATTTCCAGATCTCAGAGCCGGAGAGTGATTGCTTCCAGTCCATCAACTGCAAGTGGTTGAAGGTATCATGCTTAGTAACGCTAACAAAAATTTCATTTCTATAGTAGAATTTGAGGTTTGCTCCTATACTAGAAAAGTTCTTTTTTTGTAAAAAAATTATAGAGAAATACCATATTGTAAAACAATACACAAAAGTAAAGAATTGAAATAGCAACACTTTTGATCATTCTTGATGATTGCTTTGATTACTCATCTATACTAGAAAGACCCAGTAGAATATATATACATATGTATGTTTCTTAAGAAAAAGGGGGGGAATATATATATATATATACTCTCTACTAGGATAGAAGATAGTACACAAAAAATAGGAACCTTGCTCACTACACTTGGGGGGTAAGTCCATACTAAGAGAAAGTATACTGAGCAAAGTCCTCCCAGACATAAAAGACAGTTTCCCCTTTAGTCACCTGACGAGTAGGATAACAACCTCCAAGTAATAATGGGTTTATTTAACTAAATTAATAGAAAATGTGAAGAAGAGGGTTAAATTCCTCCTCTTTAATATTGTAAAGAACAGTGAAGCTCTTAGAGAGAATATAGAGCAAGGGCCCCAAAGACAAGGGGCTAGCTAATTTAAATAGTTTTCAATGAAATAAAACTTGAAGGAAGGAGACAGGGGTCACCCTCCCCCTCCAATCTAGTCCTTATGAATATAAGTAATAGTGTGCAGGAGCACCCCCACAGACAAGAGGGGTAATCCAAAACAGTAACATGCAAACACCTCACAGTCATAAGAGGTGCATTTTAAAAACAACAATATATATATATATATACATATATATATATATATATATATATATATATACATAACTTTCTCAGATTAATGCAAGTACCCCGCAGTATATAAGGCAACCATCGGTAGACCAAATGCTCACAGAAATTAGAGCAGGTCATATAAAACAAATACCGACAATATAGATGGAGAGCAAGGGAAAAGAAAAGTGCAGGAGAAACAAAGTGTCATTTCTTTCATTTATGAATGATCAGTGATGTACACATAGAATTAAAAATAAAACAAAACAAGAACTAGCTTATCCACTATAAATAACAAAAAATAAGTCATCGCGGTTGAGGGAGCCGGCATATGACGGACCTGTTTCCTGTAGGAACTCCTCCTTTAGCCTAGTCAGCTTAGCCTCGTCCTTCTGATCGCCAAACTCAAGTCTGGAGAGCTTCGCCTGAAGTAATGTGAACTGATTTCATATTCTCGCGACCTCAGCCTGCCGCTGCTCAGGCTTAGACTGCCTGGAAGTGTGAAGTCTTACCATCTTCTGAAAAGGATCCCTCAAAAAGTGGCGAACTCCCGTATCAATCCAATCCAAATAAAAATGATAGAACTGTTGCAAGTCACAAAGAGAATCCAAGAATAGTAAAATAGAAGAGCTAGTCAGCTTAACAAGAGAGGTAACTACGAACTCATGGACATGGTTGGAAAGAGCTTTCAGGTTGAATGCCATGAGATTGTCAATTTGAAGTATGCTCTGAGGAGTGAATGTCTCGGGGTGATGCTCTAAGATCAGATCCAAGAGTTGATGCTCATGTGTCCTGAATCGTCCAGGTAGCTCCTTACACCATAGCCTACCTTCAATGGTTGCAGCGGCTTTTACTTCACCATCACCGTCGAAATGGTGAGACCCTACCTCGGAGGGGAGGAAAGAAGACTCCCCACCAGAATCAGCATCACCGACCGTGGGAGTGGCCTCAAAATTAAGATCTCTCTCAGCAGCTGCACCGACGGACTCATCAATAAGGACCTAAAAATAAATACTCGCTATAATTCAAAAGAGAAGAAAGACAATTATGAGCTAGGACTTGGCTACAATAAAAAGATTACCCCCAAACTCAAAGGGGTGATCATGCTGTCGCCGGTCTGAAGAGGGTCGGGCAAAAGGAGGCCCCAGGCAACATAAGAAATGTTAGGGACTATCAACACAATTCACAAACCAATAACTAAGGAAGGGTAACATAGATGCGATAGTCAAACACCTGATAAGTGTACAGCTCGATGCTCTCTTTTTGCTCCACCGATACTATCGGAGGATAAATCTCATTCACCTGGAAACAATGAAACAAAGGTGAAAATGATAACACTTGCACAATATATGCAAGAAGAAAAGAAGGGGAAACAGTAAAAATAGAGAGGGTATGCTAGTATAATACATCTCTTGCATCCATCACCTCAACAGTCTCCACAGTTACCGGAGCAGCCGCCTCACGTACCTAAAAATAATGAAACAAGGGTGAAGGTGAGGGCACTTGCACAGTATAAGCGAAAAGAAAAAAAGGGGAAATAGTAAAAAGAGAGAGGGTATTCTAGTATAATACCTCTCTCATAGCCATCACCTTAACAGAATCCACAGTTACCGGAGTAGCCGCCTCACTCGCCTAGAAACAATGAAACAAAGTTGAAATGAGAACACTTGCACAGTATACGCAAGAAGAAAAGAGGGGAATAGTAAAAAAGAGGGGGTATGCTAGTTTAATACCTCTCTCGTAGTCACCCCACCATCAAACTCTACAGTCATCGGAGTAGTCTTACTCACCTAGAAATAATGAAACAAAGTTGAAATAAGAACACTTACACTGTACACGTAAGAAGAAAATAGGGGAACAACAAAAATAGGGGGTATGCTAGCTTAATACCTCCCTCGCAGCCACCCCACCATCACATTCCACAATTATCGGAGTAATCTCAGTCACCTGGAAATAATGAAAAAAATGCGAAATGAGTACACTTGCACAATATACACCAGAAGAAAAAGAGGAACAGTTAAAAGAGGGAGTAAAAGAGTTTAATACCTCCCTCGCAGCCATCTCACTCTCAGACTCCGCAGATACTAGAGCAACCTCATCAGACTCCACAGTCACTGGAGCAACATCACTCACCTAGAAATAATGCCATAAGGGTGAAGATGAGAGTGTTTGCATAGTTCAAGAAAAAAGAAATCACAAAGACGCAAGAATGTCATAAGGAAGATGGGTACCATTGTATACTATAACTGAGTTCCATAGCAGTCAAAGGAGGAGGTGCAGGGGCTCCCAAAGGGGCTGCCTTAGTGGTCGCCACTCCTAAAGGGTCTATCTCAGCAACAGGTACTCCTAAGGAGGTTGCCTCAATCACAGGTGCTACTAAAAGAGATACCTCAAAGATGGTAGTTGCAGTGGATGCTCCTAAAGGGGCTATCGTAGTAATCGGTGCTCTTAAAGAGGCTATCGCAGTCGTAGGTGCTCCTAAAGGATCAACCTCAGCGATGGCGATCGTAATGGAGAGTTGAGCCTACAAATGATAAAAGCGTTAAGAGTTAGTAAATCACCTACCTCACAAAGGAAAGGATACCTCTAATTAAAAAAAAAATCAAAACTCCGTAATGAAGATGGCTACCTGAAGGGATGCGATGACAAGGATAGATGGCCCATGTGCAGTGGGCGCCGAAGAGATAGTAGCAGGAGCCACCACCGAAATAGTACCAAGAGATAACTGTAAAAGAAGTAAAAAAGGGTTATGTTAAGTACAGGTTGGTTAAAAAAGAAATGTCTAACTAAAAGATATTAAAATACCTGAGCCCCATCCAAAGAAGAGCAACGGAAAAGGACGGCCGGTGTAGCAGGGGTTGTGCTGATAGCCTGCAAATGTCAAAATAGGTTATTTACCAAATGTCTAAGGAAAAGGAGATTCCATACTCGAATGGAAAGGACTAACCTAAAGCGTGGGGTCAATAGTCGAAACCACAGTAAATACCGGGCCGTGGGAGATTTCCTGAACCAAGGGCCTTCCGTCCATAGATATACGGACTCGAGGAATAGAGATCCTCCCTGAAGAGGATAACCACGGGATAGTAACATCAGGAAAGGGAAGAGTCCCTCCCTGAGAAAAAAATTTAAAAGTTTCCAGGCCCTAAGAAAATGCAAAAGGTCAAAAGATATAAATTAATTATTACCGAAGGAAAATAGACTTTCAAAAATACACACCTTAGATGATGAGGTGCCCAGGGGCCCAGCTGTAGAAGTGCCCACCGCCAAACTAAAAGAAGACGAAGTGACGGTGCCAAAAGGAACAACCCTCTACACATCATAAATGGGTAAAGAAAAAGAAGAAATAAAGAGGAAAAGAGCGCAATGAAAATTGAGAAAATTACAAGGCATACCTGAGCAGAATGAGAAGTTACAGAGGTGGTCGTGGTGCTGGTATGGTGCACAGATGAAAGCTGCAAGGAAATACCAGCATACGCAACCAAAATGTAATTGGTAGTCAACAAATTACATTCAAAGATAAAAGAAATAAGGGGGTAGCAAACCTCTCTGAAGAGGCCTCGGGAAGAAACGAGCATAGAGTTCCTCTCCCGCTAAAAAGGTGTCAGTCGTAGTGGAGGAAGTGGAGAACTACTTGCCTTCATGGAAGTGACCTGTAAAATATGGCAGAATACTTTCATTAGTAAATAAAATAATTAGGGGAAAGAAAGAAAATCATATGCATAAAATTTTCAATAAAAGAAACACTTACAGTAGCCGGGCGCATAGTCTGGCCATAAGGAAGAGTTTGGGTGGTGGATCTAACTCCCTCAGGAGAATGGGACGCCTTATCATCACTGGAAGATTCTCTCGAGACTGATAACAAAGGATAAGTGTCAGTAGTGCCTTCGCTATGAAGATCCAAGCCGCCCACATCACCCGAAGAAGAACTATGGTCATCATAAGAAGGGGTGTTTCCATAGTCAATTAGTTCCTCTTCCAATGAGGGGGGGATATTTGGGAGGTGAAACTCCGAGATAACTAGTTCCATCAAGTAAAAAATGTTGGGATATAGTAACTTTTGAAATGGGAATAGATATGACACGTGCCTCCCGAGCAGAAACGCCCAACGATCTGTAACTTTTCTCTTTCACAGCCTGGTAGGTTCCCCCACCCCAAGATCATCAGTATCAGACTCCTAGTCCGTCGCGGAGGAATCAACAACGTCAGCACTATTCCCTTTCTTCTTATTTGCAGCCCGGGTCCTCACAGGAGAAGAGGGAGGAGAAGCGACGGTAGCAGGAATGAAATTAGACACATCCGCATCTGGGTGCTTCCTCTCGCCTGTGGAAAGGGTGTTCACTATCCCTCTGCTCTTAGATCGGCCTTTAGACTTCGCAGGGGGAAGCTCAGTCGATGGGAGATGAAGTTATTCGTCAAGAAGGGGTTTCACTAAAACGGGGGTGGTCCACTCCAAAGATAGCATGGAAGTGGTGTTGAGAAACCAGGACTCCTTATGTGTCTGCTTGACCAAAAGTTGGGCTTTAACATATTTAACTGAGTTAGTCTCATGAGGGGGACCAAATACACAATCTTGGATCAGGCAAATCTGTCGTTGTCAGAAAAAGAACCAAGATCAAGTAAATTCGGGATGATAATCGTGAGGAGGCACGTAGATTCCCATTAGGACACTAACTCTATGGAACAGCCCCTAGAGGGTGAAGTTAGTGCATGCCTATAAAAATGCCTCAGAAAGATAACTGCAGGAAGGAAAAGGAGGGGTGTAAATTCCCTGATCATAGCCAAACTATCGTCTTGCTCTCTCGAAATGATAAAACTCAGCACACGGATAAAACTCCATCCAAGAAGGAAGGAGGCCTGGTAAAAGCATCGTCACCACATTAATATGAGGACAAGTAGAAACAGATCCCACTTCCAAAGGGCCATAAAAAGTTCCGTCGTCGTCAGGAAAAGAAAGCCAGTTGAAGATGCCGCTGGGGCGCTTACTATAAGGCCGAAACTAAAACTCCTCAATATCATCAATCAATGCTCCCAAGGGCTTCTTGGGAATTTTTCTATGCCATCGGAAAAGTCGATCAGCGCTGCAATGGAAAGCCTGAGCCTCCGAATTAAGGTGGGGGGGGAAATGCTCAAATAAAAAGGCCATTAAAAGAGCGACGTTTGCAAAATTGGTAGCATCATATCGACTGCATGACCTCTCCACATCAATATGTGCCCGATCCATCCAGGTGTAAAGGGAACCAAGAGTCAAGGCGGATACATGAACCGACCTACCACGAGATAACCATACAACAAATTTAAAGAGAAGCTCGCGAGGGGAATCTTCAAGCTTACCGGGCAACAAAAACCGAGTCAAAAATGTAACTAGGAAAGCGATTAAGTGTGAAGGAGGGTGAAACTTGGGGCTATCCAAGGTCCTGGGGACTGCGTTAGAAGTCTCCCCTTTCTGCAGCTGCTCGAAATCTCTGAACCAATACCTTTGACATTTAGTAAAGGAGTGCTTGGTATGACCAGTAAAATTTATAGCTAGATACTTTGAGAACTCTCCAGGAGCTTCTTGTAGCTCCCCCACCATCTCCCGCTCTAAAGGATCGTCATAGTCATCAGAAAAGACATGTTGCCCAAAAAAAAGAAGAGCGTACAACTCACTCACATCCTCTAGGGTGATGGTAAATTTGCCCCAACTCGTGACAAATGTGTGAGACTCCATACTCCACTGAGACATTAAAAGATTGAGCGAGGAATTGTGCTTAGATACCGTGCAAGACTTCAGACTGCTGACGGTGGTAAAAAGGCCCACTTCCCTAAGAAGAACCACGTAATCAGGAATGCTCATAAAATAATCAACCCAGCTATCCCAATCCTCCATGGCACCCCATGCAGCTTTAATCTCAACGTTGGAATAGGAAGAATCACCGTGGTCGACCTGAACCCGGAGAATATAGTCTGGAAAGATCATAGGAGAATCAGCGGACTCACTCAACCCCACATGAAGGCGCTCGAGAACAGTGTTTGCAAATTTTTCCTCAAATTGGGTAAGAGAAGCCATGAAGTTGTCAGCTGAACCAAAAAAGGGAGCACGAAGGTAGATACCAAAATCTCGCCCTTGGCGAATGTGCATATAATCTTGCCATGCCTAAGAAGAAGATGATGTAGTTGAGGAACTCCCAAGAGACATTGGCTTAAGAAAAGAACTCATCGTGATAGAAACTCCAAGTGAGGAACCCTCGGCTGTAGCAGACCCTCTAGAAATACCAACTCACAAGGAACCCATGGATGAGAAACCCTGGGTGTCCCCCGTCACTAAAAAAGAAGTGGCAGTAGTAACCCATGTAGAGACATCAACTCACGAGGAGTCCTGGGTGTCCCTCGTTGCCAAAAAATAAGTCACGGCAGCAGCCCCAAGTGCAAAATCCAAATACGAGGAACTCCCAAACATAATACCACCAGATGAGGAATCCTCAACAAATAATGAGGTTGAGACACCCTCGGATGAGGAGTCATCATGCGAGGAACCCAAGAGAAGTGAACCAATGCGTGAGGAACCCCCACTGATAGGCGAGGAACCCACAGTTGCATGATGTGAAGGACTCTCCATATCTAGGGTGAGGCGCGAGGAACCCGGAGGCAACTCAGACATGGCAGACGAGGAACTCTCCAGTAGAAAATAGACATGTGAGGAACTAATATGCGGCGGGTCTCGCTAGGATCCCTGGACTATACCACTGCCAGATGGAAAACCAAAGGTTATCAGTGGAAATTACTTTGAGCAGACGGGGAACCTTCGGACAGAGAACAAACACGCGAGGGACCACCAGCCACCAACAGCACTTCTAACGAGGGACCCTCGGGTATTGGGACAGCCCGCGAGGAACTACTTACATAATGGAGACTCCCACCCATTTACAATAAAGAATCATCTGTACTAATTTCAAGGGTCGAGGAACACAACATATATGAATCCAAACCGATTTCCTCGCTAATCACTGCCGACAAAAAATCACTCGTTGCCAAGGAACCCTCTATAAACAATAACCCGCATGAGGAACTGTCAAGAACGGATTCAGTTCGTGAGGAGCCCTCACGTATGAATTCAATTTGCGAACCACCCCTAAATGTGAAATCAGTTTGCGAGGAATGCTCAGGAATGGAATCAGTGTGCGAGAAACCCTCGAGCATGGAATCAGTGTGCGAGGGACCCGAAGACATGTAAGGGTTGGTCAAGAAACCCTCGTTTGAAAAATAAGTGTTTAGCAAAACTTCACGTGAGGAACTCACGCAACCTAAACTGTTGATAGTAGCCTCAATAAGACCTTGAACGACGTGCGATGAGCTGATATCAAAGATACTAACAGCGCGCGAGGAACCCTCGCTGCCTATGACAAATGGCGAGGGACCACCATCACCTTTATCCCCAGATTTCAAATCATTGCCAGCAAAAACTCTCAATTCAGACACATCACCAACAAAAGGACTACCAACTGTCAAAAGACGATTAGCGGGTGCCTCGATGACATAACCACTTTGAGTGGTGGCTATGGCGGCGGTGTTAGCCATCGACGGTGAAGACAGAGAAAGGGAGGTTGGAATATACCCTATCATAATAGGAACAAAGGTGCTGGTGATATTGGAAGAAGTGTTTGAAGGTTTAGAGGCCATTACTGGTGTATTTGATTAAAATGTAGAGAAAAAAATTATGGGTATGGTGTTTAATCTCTTCTCCCTTTCTCTCACTATAAACTAGAAAACTCTTTGTGAGGGTTTTGAAGAAGATGAAAGGTTTTAAGAAAGGGGTCGTATGTTTTTTACATCAAAATAGGAAAACGTCCAGGAAGGAAAAAAGGTTATGACAATATTTCCCAAATGATGAAAAGATAGTTCCCACACAGACGCGTGGAGTCTTGAAAATCAAAGAACCTAGGTTGAAGGGGAAGTTCATTTAATAACCCTAGGGTGCCTCAAAATTTTTGGAAATCAAAAATCGAGTTTATGGCGTACAAAGCCTTTTGGTCTACCCAACACAAAAGACTTTGTACGAGGGGCTAATGTGGAAGGGTGTCTTCCCCAAAATACTTTTTAGGTTCCGAAAGAAACTCAAGTAGTGAGGGGACCCCACCTAGGTGGATTCAGAAGCTCATGTTGAGAGGGAATCCCCCTAGGATCCCTGAAGAAACTCAAGTTGATAAGGGACCTAACCTAGGTAGCGGAAGAAGCCCATGTTGAGAGGGACTACCCTAGGGTCCCTGTAGAAACTCAAGTTGAGAAGGGACCTCACCTAGCTGGCAGTTGAAGCCCATTGTTGAGAGGGACTCCCTCCAGGGTCCCTGCAGAAACCCAAGTTGAGAAGAAATATCACCTAGGTGGCGGCAGAAGCCCATGTTGAGAGGGAATTCCCCCAAGGTCCCTGCAGAAACCCAAATTGAGAGGGAACCTCACCTAGGTGGGAGCAGAAGCCCATGTTGATAGGGACTCCCCCTAGGGTCCCGACATAAGTTGACATTGAGAAGGAACCCCCTAGGGTCCCTCACAAGAAAGTGACATTTGAGAAAGAACCCCGCAAGGGTTCCTCAACAACAAAAATGATATTTAAGAAGGAACCCCCTAGGGTTCCTCAACAGCAAAAATTCATATTAGAGGAGGGACCCTCAAGATCCTCCCCCCCCCCCCCCCCCCCCAGCTCCCAGAAAACTAAGTTAGGATGAGGGGGTGGCTACCATAAGCAACCTTTCACATTGAAAAGTCATTCTTTAAAATAAGAGAAGTACTAACACTTATTTTCTTGTACAGGTTGCCTAGTTGAGCAAGGAGCGCTCAAGTAGGCTAGTTGGAATCTCTTAGGAGTTTTGGCTTGGCGGCTAAGGGACAAGGTATGTTGAGCAAGATCAACCACTTATCACTATATGATTGAGATAATACTAGTAGGGAGACCCAGGAGTCACTCAAGACTACACACACCTCACACTTAGTCACAAGTGAAGTGAGCAGCCAAAGAGCTGGCTTCTCACAAGGAATGAACTATTTACAAAACGTAACTTTCTCACAAGAGGGGTTCCTCAAGGTTCCTCTCAAGAAAAACAATAATTTTAGAGGAGAGGGACCCCTAAGGACTCCTCTCTCAAGATTTTCAAAGTTTGTTCCACAAGTTACCGTTTCAAAAGATATTTACCAAATCAGATATTTTTTCTTCATTGGGAGGCATATTTACTTTTTGACTTTGGTTGGCACCAGGTGGCACCTATCAGAGGGGACAGACAGAGCTGCCTGCAGGTAGGGATAAATGATACATTTCAGACATTGTCCATCACCAACCCTCTCAATTTTAGCACCTATAAGTGTCAACTTAGACCTAATGCCCAAGTATAAATAGGACCCTTGGGCAAGGCCGGGAGATATAATGGAAAATTGCACTATTACTCTGTCAAAATCACATCAGACCTACCTAGTATTATCTCCATGCTCACTCTCTTAGTGACAAGTGCCTTGTTCTTTCACTCCTTAACTGAAAAACCATCATTCTCATGTATTTCCCTTGAGAAAATTACTATTTGTATTATGAAAGTTCATCTTCTTTGTAGGGAGTGAGCTGAAGCTTGAGCTCCATTGTTACCAGAAGGAGAATGTTTCTTAAGGAGTTGCACCAGAATACCTTGAAGACCTTGCAGGCAATGTCCATTGAAGTGGGTCACACCTCACTCTTTCCAGCTATTCATAGACCCCAGTCTCACTGCCCTCCTATGAAAGGTAGGAACGATGATCCTCGGTCCCGCTTTGGGTTTTGTTGAGAGACTAGGAATAGGTCATGATGGTGCGTCCACTTCCCATGTTACACCCGAGTCAGTTTCTGAGTTTATTATTGATCCATATGGCTCTCAAACCCACCCTCCTAGGCGTCCCATTTAGGATAGGAGATTGCGTTGTAGACGCTTTGAGAGAGATGTTCCTAGGCCTGTGTATGTTTGCACCCATTGTAAGAAGAGAGGACACCTTAGGGAGTTTTTCTTTAAGTTGGGTAATGTGTAACATTTTGTTACTACACTTGTTCACACACACGCACCTACACATGTTTGTCATATGATTGCACGAGAGAGTTTGCACATCTTAGAGAACAGCTAAAGTTTTTAGTTAAGACTTCACATGACTTAATGAGTGTTTTTCATAGGATGTCACCACCTTTGGAAAACTCCACCGCACCTAACGGTTGAGGTGTAGACTTGTTTGCTAGCATAGGATGATTTCATGATGATATTTTATGCCTGTTGCTAGTGTGTACCATTTTTGTACTTATATGTTTCGAAAAACTAAAAAGAATTTTGTTTTTGAAAAAAAATTCTATTTTTTTTGAAAAAATTTGAAAAAGCTGAAAAGATTTTATTTTGATAAATTTTTTGGAAAAATACATAAAGAGTTTTGCATTTTGTTTACACCATTTATGAATGGTCATTTAAGATGAACGAGTCATAATTTCGTTATATATCCATGTGACTATTTGATAGTGTTTTGATATGCGTCATCATTTCATTTTTTTTCTTTATAATGTTTGGAGTCATTAAGATGTAATTTGAGATTACTACCTATATGTTTGACTCTTGAGTTCCTTTATTGCACTCTTGCATGGATTTATTTGATTATTATACTTATCAAATCACATGTTGGTCTAAGTGTTTCCATCTCAATCATGTCTTTAAAACGAACCAAATGCGATAAAGCTTGACAATGAAAGTAGTGCATGTAAGAACCGTTTACCGTGAAGAATTAAATTGCAAAAAGTGATGAGTGTTCACGCGAAAGGGCTGCGAGAGTACAAAATTAACTCATTGTGAAAGCCACCGTTAAAAGAGCCCAAAGAAAAAATTAAGGAAATAAAAATATAAATATACCAAAAATGGGGCCATTGGGATTTCTCTAAGGAGAGAAAAACAGATCACCTCAAAGACAAAATAAATGCATTATTATTTATAAGGGAGTTTGGTTAGAAATATATAAAAAATAGGTTTGCACGTCCTGACAAAGTCTTGAAAAATCATTACATAGTTTTAGACGTTATTGGAGTGGAAATCATTTTAGACTTTTATGTGTTGATCATATTGCGTTGATGTCATATAAATTCACATTTTTTATACCTAGGGAAAATTTTGAGTTCATTCGTTAGGAGTATCCGTATTCATCGTGCACATATATTATGTTTGATTGCATTGATTTTTCAATCGAATTTGTTCACACCCATTCTTTCCGTTTCCATGATTTGGTTATCTTAGTGTAAATTCACGGTGAGTAATTTCTGTAAATTTTTTTAGAAAAATTGAAAAATAAAAAATAGTTTGTGGATGCCTTTGAGGATTCCTTTGCATGAGCGTAGTTTGATTCATGTTTGCAATGCATATTTGTCATGACAACTCCAATGTTTATTGTGTTTTCCTTGTCTATTTCGGACAAATAAAAAGGGGGAGAACGAATTATAATTTTATGGGGGAGTTATACATTATGGGGCATATTTGAGATTCGACATTTCTTAGATTTATGTTTATCTCATTTCGAACTCGATACGTCATGAAGGTATTTGCTTTGTCTCATGTGTAGGTAAAAAGTTTGGTGATCATATGTTGCACACCCTGATGAGAAAAGCTTAAAGATTTGAAGGTTTTTGAAGAAAGTTTCAGACTTACATCTTTCATACCTTTTCAGTTTTGGGATCATGGGAGGGTAATAGATTTGTATAGGCATTTTGGTTTGATAATTTGAATGTTTTTATTTTATACCGGTATAGACATAGGGGGGATTTGTAAGGACATATTTTATAAGTCCTATTTACATCATTGTATGCCATATACCGCTACAAACCATCGAAGATAAAGTTCAAGTTTGAAGATACATGAAGACGAACCCGAATATCAAAGTTTTCAACATTCAAACCTCTACGAGATGAATTTTGGTAAGGTTGTGTTCTGGTTACCTAACTGTTTATTTAAATAGTTGGGATATTTTTCTAAAATATTTTCTAAGTGTTAAGGCGTTAATTTTTGTCAAAAAGAATTTTTCTAAGTGGTGAGGCGAAGTTTTTTTTATCGAAATAAAAATTTTATTTTTTTAAATGTCCTTTGAGCGACAGTTGTATGCCGTTCAAACGATAATGGCTTGTCGCGCAAAGTCGTTCGAGCGACATTGTTGTTTAGTTCGAGCGACGTGCCAACTTTAGTTTTTATATAAAGCGTGTTAAACCACTCCTTTTTCGTTAAGAAGACCTGAAGAATTTTTTTCTGTATAAATTGCAAATAGCAAATTACCTTTTTCTTCTTCATTTAGGGTTCAAATACTTTTGTTTTCAATTAAAAAATCCCAGTCTTTAGTGAATTGTTTTTGGAACCCAATATATGGTTTTGATGGAATTTCACTTGTGGTGAGGATAACCTATTGTTGATCTAGGTGCCACTTGAGGGAGGTGCTACTCGTGGGTATTCCTGGGCTGATTGGACTGCGTGTCTTTGTGGATCTTGTGAGGTTGATTCATTTTTTATTCAGAACTGCATGTTCTTGTGGGTATCTGCGGATATTCATTGCAGATTTCGCTTGTAATCATTGTGAGTATTATTAAGTGAAATAAATGATTTTCTCTTTTTGTTTTTTTTCCTGAAATCTATGTGTCAGCAATTTATTTATGATGGTTTAATTTTACCCATGTAGTTGTATGTTTTAGGGTTGAATTAATTTGGTTTAAAAATTGACTCTAATTAAATAAGTTTACAATTGGAATTTGTGAATTTGTTTAAATCGATATCATACGACATTCTCAAATTGGTATCAGAGCTTATTTAAGCGATCACGACTTTTACATAAGGGATCTGTCCTCGACCTCTTCTTCCTTGCTAAAATCCTAGTTTTTTATGCCTTTATTGATTGTGAAGGTCCCTTGTGTGAAATCTTGAAATGTCCAAGGAGTTATATCATTCATTTAGATTCTGGGTTTCATGGGCAATGGACATTTACTATTCATTGAGGGTTAGAGGCCAGGGAGTGTCATTGTTCATGGCAAGTTAGAGACCTAGGCATGTGATTGTTCACTGAGGATATATATGATTTTAAAAGTTTTTAATTAGGATTTTGAGGTGAGATTTTTGGAGTTAGAGAGTGACGTTTCCAAAGATATTCTTAAGGATATTAGGAGACTTATTTTAAGGGTTTTCCTTTGATCTTTGGATATTTAAGTTGGGAGTAAATTAGGGTTTCAAAATATTATTTTTACTATAATTCCCTTAATGTTACACATTAAGAGTTTTAACTCTTTCCTTGAGGTCATGGCCTGTTAGTTGAGGTCATGGAGTTGGTAGGGAGTATTATATTGAACCTAGAGAGTTGAGGGGAATCCAATGCTATGGTCATGACATTTATTATCCAGGTCAAGGCATCATGTCTATTGAGGACCTCATCTTCAGTGCTTGAGGTTAAAACGATTAGTTTGGGGAGATTAAACATGGGCTAACTATGGGGCTTAATACCGCGACAGAGCTCGGCCAAGGTGGAGAGTTAATAGTAGACTGTGGATCGCTCATCCTAGAATTGGGCAAGAGAAGAGCTTGCGGCATGTGGTATGAGTAGGTCAAAGACACTTATAATAAGGCCGTAGAGTTTAATAAGTCCAAGGTTACAAAAATATATGTCACGGACTATGAGGGAGAACCATGGGATGTTTAGCCATGGTGGAAGCTAAGGAGATTAAGCCATAGGTCATTGGAAAAATCTTAGGGATTAGGAAATACTATACTTTTCTTTCCTTATTGCTTATATTGCACATCTATTATGTCCTACTTATTATTATTAGTATATCGGTTGCCTTTGTAAATAATAACATTGGCAGGTGGCTAAGGACCTTTGAGTTAACCATGGTTGAGATATTAGATCTCACCACCTTATATATTCTTTGTTTCCTTTGGATAGGAGGTGAGTACATTACATAGAGCTTGTGGAGATAACTTTGCATAGAGCTTCTCTAGAAGTTTTTACATAAGTTTCACTCTTAGTTCTACTTATTCCACTTTATAGTTTTATGTTGAATATTCTACGAGGAAGGACTTGTTCTATTACATACATTAGAGAATATTATGAAATTAATGAAATTTGAAAGGTTTAGTTAATGATTCTTCTCAAATTGTGTAATATTATACTGTGATGAACTAATAAATCTGTCAACTCTGATGTAGCAATCGAGGCCCCATACGGGCCGAAATAATATAAGAATTGACCTATATCATTTAAGTTTCTAATTTTCGTGAACGAAAGTGACCTAATGTTCACATCCAAATACGGAAGGTCGCGGTACGTTACTGCGTTCAACCTATAAAAACTTTAGGATTGCTAGAGATAATATAGTTTAGTTAGATTTAACTAATAGATCTGGTTATAGGATATTATACTTATACATGCACTACACTAAAATTAGGTTTTTGTCACTCTATACCCTGTCATGGTAGAAAATCGTGACAACAAAACACGCATTTGTTATCGTGACACGATCGTAATAAGGTGTTGTCACGGTCATGTCACGACGTTGTTAAGGACTTTGACCGTGACAAGATTATAAGTTGTCACGGTCAAAGTCCTTGAAATGAACGTGATAACTCTTTTAAGTTAACCCTTTGTCGAAATCATTTTCCCTTTATCGAAACCATCTTTCTCCTTTCCTTTTATAGTGGTGACTCTCGTCTCTCTCCAATCAGCTCTCTCTCTCTCTCTCTCTCTCTCTCTCTCTCTATATATATATATATATATATATATATATATATATATATATATATATATATATATATATATATATATATACTGACTTTCAGGTACATCTCTCTCTCTCCTTCACACCACACACACGCACACCACACCATAAATACACATGTCAACTACACCACACACCTCACACACACAAATGAAAACCCCTAAAAAACCCTATAAAGATGTCTGCAAATCGATTAATTTCAAATGAAAACCCTTAAAAATGATTTCAAACACATGCACTCATTTAATTTTTGTAATTTCTGACATTATTATTTATTGTGCTAATTTATTATTTATTTATTATGCTAATTTATTATTTATTGTGCTAATTTAAAAATGATGTCAACTTATTATTTATTGTGCTAATTGAAAAATGATGTCACCTTATTGCGCTAAGATGTTTCTCATTTATTGAATATTTCGCATTATTATTTGAATTGTTATTTAGGATTCTTGAATTGTTATTGACTGGTGAATTTGAACATTTAGATGGCCATTGAGTTGGTTGGCCTTAGGAATTTCTAACATTAAGGGTTGTGGTACTACCGAATAGTGACATGTGATGTGGGTTCGGCCTAGGCATTTCTAATTTTCGCATTATTATTTGAATTATAATTTGAGATTATTAAATTGTTGTTGACTGATGAATTTGAACATTTAGATGGTCTTTGGGTTAGTTGGCCCCAGGTATTTCTAACATTTAGAGTTGTGATTCTACCGAATATAAATACGACAGAAATGAAACATATTTACCATGGAAATATAAATAAGATAGAAATGAAACATACTATAAATTTTAAAAGCTTATTGTTAAACAATTAAACAGAAATGAAACATAACAATGTATAAATTGTCACTATAGACTTTATTTGGTAATTGATGGTAATGTCGAAAACATACAATGTTTGAGGATTCAAATTTACAATATATTAGATTTTACCCACGTGATATAATAATACGGTGGGAAGCAACCCTACACTTGAACACTATATACGGTTCTAACTCCCGTTTATGTAACATTATTCATTTAATAAATATATGCTTTTTGAGTATAAGATTGCTTCCCGCCGTATTATTGTATCACGCATAAAAAATCTAATTCATTGTAAATTTGATTCATCAAACAATGCATACTCCGACGTTCTTGCCAATTACCAAATAAACTCTATAGTGTTGTGATACTACCGAATAGAAATGAAACATACTTACCATGGAAATATAAATAAAATAGTACGCATAGATACTATCCTTCTAGTTTTTATGCATATACATTCAATAGCTCCTAGATCCGTTCGAGAGTCATTCCCCCTGTAATGAGATCTCTCGAATTATCCCATTTGGATTGTTTGGGACAATATAATATCTGTATAATAATGTTCTTAGTGTCTTCAACTTGTTGATTTTGGGGAAAATTTTGTTGTCGTCTCTTAATATTCTCTGGGTACATACTAGATGATGCGGTGTTAAGTGTTCTTTCAATTGATAAATTAAAATAACACTTGCACTTGTGAATTTATGTCGTGTACTTAGAGAATTATGGCGATATGTTGCCGAATTTTCCTCAAATTGGAATAATGTGGATGAGCTACTAAGTATATTATATAAATATGCAGTCTTTAACGGGATAGGACCATTCACCCTTTAGAGGAGATGGAGGAAATAGGATTCATATTGTTTTTATAATATAACACCAAAAGATGAAATGTCAATCTTGTAGTAAAACATTCATTAGAAACTAATTTTCACATTGTTGTTTATATAATCCATGAATATACGTTTCTTACCAATAATAAATGATTGTTTGTAGTAGCTATGATGGTATATCCTCTATACAAATAGTGGATGGGTGAGATAAATAGACTAGGGGATGTGTTTAGCAGAGGTGCTAATGAATACGCAAAGAGATGTCGTAATGATAAAGAGTTCCCATGTCCGTGTGATAAGTGTAGGAATTGTAAGGTGTTTGTGTAACACCTCGACTCGGGTCTAAAGGTTATTAAAGGACTAACCTAATCCGGTTTGCGCCTTAATTGTAAAGTGAAATGAAACAAACAAAATAATATTTGTAATACAGTTTTATTATTATTTAATGTTACACTTATTAGCATGAGAGCTCAATTTACAATCACTATGTGATATGACCCAAGGGAAGTTACCCAAAGACAAATAAACAGAGCTATTAACATAAATACAATTAAATACTTACCTGTATAACGCGCTCAAAATATGACACTGCATGCAACCTGTCGTAACAAAAGGAGGGAGTGAGATGAATGCTGAGTGGAAATTATATAATGCAGTATAGAAACGAACGACAGAAAAATAATACTCACACGCTACACTAAAAGCATGTGAAAGTATGTATGTATCTACATATATACCTTCAAAAATACATATCCCAATATATTAAACCATTTTATTCAAAAATGTTATTCACTCCAAATATACTTCCTTATTTTTACAAAATAGTCACTTTGTATTATTATGCATAAAACGTGCATATTCCTTCCCGTTAACTCATGCCCTGAAACAAATGATTTGTTAGGAAACAAAAACCTTACATTTAATTTCAAACATTCACTAACTCACACCAAAGTTACTTAACCATATTATAAGATTTCCACTCAATGCACGCAGACACCGTGTTTAGAAAAATACTTATTTTCCTTTGAAAGCCTTGTATAACACACGCTTATGTTTATTATAATTCAAACCTTATTAGGTATATTAATCATCATTAAGTCATCTTATTTAACCATCCCATGTTACCACATGAACATTAAATATTTAATGCGTTATTTTTGCATTAAAAAATTAATGAATCAATACCATTCATTTATGCCTTTCATGAACATTCGATTCATTACTTACATTTTCTCTAGGGATTCCACCGACACATCAACCCGTCAAAACACACGCACACCCACGGTTTTACGAAATTTCATCGTTCGGCACCGAGCGCCAAGTAAATTGCAGTTTCTCTTAGGTTTTTCATCATATGGACAGCATAGCTCTGCTTAATTATTTAACTCGGCATCATCCAATATTATTAACTTGTGTGATCGACATTTTCATATTGTCCACATTAATTTTCCTTTTTTGGACCTAAACCAAAGCCTTGGACTTAACCGTCTATTTTTCCATTATTCATTTAGGAAAAATCATTATATTCCATTAATGTCCTTTTTCACACATGTTGACTTTACACCGAAAATTATTTATGTTTAAGGACTCATTTCATTCTTTCTACATACGTGTCAAAAAACTTTTTAAAATATTTGTTTTATCAAAATGTTACACTTTAAGTAAATTGCCAATTTACCCAATTTACATCAAAATACGTAACTTCACTTTTGTTTTCAAGTGTTATTTATAAAAAAACAAAACACCATTTTTAAGCATCAAACTTAACATATAGGCATTTTAACCACTATGACACTTTTTCAACTTCTCACTTTGTCTAATATCACATTTTTGCACTTTACTCCCTTTAATATATAAAGTCGTACTTTTCACATATTAAAGTCTACACACTTTATTTATGAGTTTTAACACTAAAAATCCATTTTAGTCACCATTTACACATTTGACACTTTGCATTTCAAACTTAGGACTTTAATTATGAAATTTTCCATAAAGACCCATACTTAGTCATTTCATTCACACTTAGTCTTCTACACTTTTATTATTTATATTTTCACCCAAAGTTTGCAAGAAACTACACTTTCACATATTTACACTTTTAACCCCAAAACTTAGTTTGACAAACTAAATAGTACAATTTGTAAATGAAACTCTATTTGCTCATTTCATAATGATTCATCAACATTAAAATCACTATATTAATATCATAAAAAGACATACGCATACCAAGTGTTCTTCACATCAAAGAAATTATTTATTCACCTTAAAACATGAGTTTAAAACATGTTATTTCATAAAATGTTTGTGAATAATGGGTTGAAAATTATCCTTTTTAAAACCCATTCAATCCTTCATTTTAAGTGCCCATTTTCATAGAAAATAGTAAGAATGATACTAATAAGTTTATTAGTACATCTAAACTTTAATCAGCATATTTTAAGCTCTAAATATGTAAAAAAAAAAGTTAAACATAGGTTTATACAAGACCCATTTCAAAGATAGAAAATCCCATTTTCTTTTAAACTATATCTTGAAATCGTGTGGTAATTAATATTTAATCATGGATGGCTATTTCTACATACCTAATATCAACAAGATGCAAAGTATTCATACTAATATCATCATTAACTTAACTTAGTAAGAGATAAGTATTTCCCACCTCTAAATGTCCTCAAATAATGGTAGAGAAGGTGGGTGACCCCCTCACCTCCAAAGGTGGCCCTAAATGAAGTCATAATAGTCTACTCTTCAAGATACCAAATAAATATTCAAGATCCTGAACTACTCTTTCTTCTTTCATGAGAAACCCCTTTTAAAAAATACCAATAAGGATTCCTTTGAGCTCCAAGAACTTATCCCAAAACCTCCTATGAGTTGTCCTAACTTTGAGAGGTGTTTTAATGGAGTTTGAGGACCTCCAAGGTGGTGTTTTGATGGAGGAAAATGGGTGTTAAAGAAGGACCGAGAATTTGAAAGGAAGAGAAACTCTTGCAAGATCTAGAAAATGGAGATATAATCTGAAAATGTTTGAGAGTTTTAGCTCCAAGTATTTCCGCCCCATTTCTCTTATAATGCAATTAGGGAAGATTTCCACCCTTGACCAACAAACCAAATGTTTTGAATGCGCTAATGGGTATAATTTTATTCCCCAAGGTCTACATAGTAATTCGTAAAAGAGACTACACATACACCAAACATGTGATCCCAAAAATTCAATTGAAAAATGCTCTTAAACACCCACAAATGTTAGTTTGCGTCATTTTTGGTACCAGCCCCAAAACAATTTTTTTTTACTTTAACTTAAGAATCATATTCCTTTCATTTTTTAGCTAAAACCCATATTTACAGTAGACGTTTGGCCTCCCGGATTGTCCTGCACAAGGCACGCAAGAATCGGGACCTCCGTACAAAAAATAATTTTTCTTCGCTTGGTAATATTCCTTATATTTTTATGAGTATAAATATATGGTTGATATATTTTTTTGACTTACCAATTGTCTTAAACAATTCGAGCAAAACTGGACTTTTGGAGTGTCACGCACCGTCAGACAATTTGTACTCAAGCACGCATAGCGCTCGTTGCTTGTCCGAATTGCGTGAAACTTATACAAATTACTTAAAGTAACTATATAATCTCAAACTAAAACTTATGTGAACCATTCAACATAAAGTTTTCTTGTTTAATCCATAGTGCGATACTTTGTTTTTCGTACCATTTAAATGTCGCTTCGAATTAACCTTGCCCGTGTTACATTCGTTCCCTGATATTTTTCCCTCAAACTTAACGGACATCCTAGCTAATACTATTATAGATTAAATACGCATTCATTCAAAACCTTCATCATGGGATTTTTCTCATTTAAACCATTTAGGTAATACACCACCTTACGTATTAATTTACGTGTTACACTTGAATTATTTATTCCTCGAATTTTTCTATGAATAAAACAGCTCAAATGACGTTAAATACCTAATTTCTAGGCAGGGTATTACAATTTGAGTGGAAAAAAGTTGAACTATATTTGTTAAGATGGGGTATGCATGATAGTTATCGATTTTATATTTTTCACGGGGAATCACCTATTCCTTTTATCCAAGAGCAACCTTCACAATAATTAACAAGTAGGATAGATGTACAAGGGAAGGAGGATAAGGTAGATCATAATATTCTAGATAATTTAGTTTATGACACGTACGGAGTTCATGATGTAGAACAAAATGAGGTCACTAACGATGTATAGGGTTTATGTGCTCATAAAGATATTGAGATAAACCTTGACGATGACTATAAAAGTTTAAAATATAAGGCGGCCAAATAGTTGTACCATAGCTATGATAAATATCAAACAACTTTACATGCAATGGTTGGTTTTCATAATTTGAAGACCCAATATTGTTTGTTTATCAATAGTGTGACAGGAATTTTAAATTGGGTGAAGGTCATTCTACCCAAGAAGAATACGCTTTCAAATAGATATCCTACTATGAAGAACAGTTTGAAAGGTTTAGAGATGAAGTATAAATCCATTCATGCTTGTGTGTGTAATTGCCTACTATACCGAAAGGAGTATGAAAATCTCGATCGGTGACCCGTATGCTAGGAACCCAGATATTTTCCATCCACTGGCAAGGAAGGCACAAACTCAAAAGGGACTCAAGAAGTGTTGAAATTTTTTTCCGTTGGGCCTAGATTGAAGAAGTTTTTCACAGCTGCATGGATAACGGAGGCAATGACTTAACATGCTAGGGAACAAATAAGGGATAATCTCATGTGTCATCCTATTGATTTTACAACTTGGAGGATGATGAATTATGAGTATCCTGCTTTTACTCGAGAACAACGTAACATTGGTTTGGAAATATCAACAGATGGTTTCAATCTATTTAAAAATCTAAGCATCAATCAAAGTGTATGTCTAGTGATCCTAGTACCACTCAACCTCCCTCATTCACAGTGTATGAGACCTGAATTTTCGATGTTGTCTTTGTTTACACCTGGACCTAAGGCACCAAGTGAGGACATCGATGTCTACTTGGATCATTTGGTATAAGAATTAAATGAGTTTCGGGAAGAGCGTGTGTAAGCATTTGACTATTTTGAAAAAGAAGAGTTTATGCTGAAAGTTATGTTAATGTGGGAAATTCATGATTTTCTAGCTTATGGGACATCATTTGGTTGTGTAGTACATGGTCATTTTGGGTGTCTTATTTATGGAGAGGAGACTTAATCTCAACGTATCATCGGTAGAGGAAAAAATATATACCATTTCCATTGGAGGTTTTTTCCAGTCGCTCATAGTTTTAGATTTAAGAAAGGTTTTAATTTTTTACCGGGTGAGGTTGAACATAGGCTACCTCTGAGAAAACTTTCAGGTTCAGAAATTAAAATTAAATCTTATAATTGTCACCTTAATATGCCAGGTAATAATCTTAAATTGAAGAATGTCAAGCATAAGAAGACCCCAATTGGAAATAAAACTGAGATAAAAAAGGCATGGTTTAGGAGGTTAATTTTATTGGACTAGCCTTATTGGAAGAGTTACCCGGTGTGCCATGTATTGGATGTGATGCATGCGAAGAAGAACATTATTGAACATATTATGGGCACATGCCTTGGGGGGAGTTATTCAAAGGATGGAGAAAATGCACGAAAAGACCTTGAATCGTTTAAACTTAAGCCACAACTATGGTTGAAAGAAGATAGTAAGGGAAGGACAATAATTCTCCCTGGTGCATTTACTTTGGTGAGTGCGGAAAGAAAAGTGATTTTAGACACAATATATAATTTGAAGGTTCCATCTAATTTTTCATCCAACTTGCAAAGGATTGTGAATTATGTTACCTATGATTTACATAAGTGTAAGTCCCACGATTGGCATGTGATCATGCAATTGAATCCTCTGTTGTTTAAGCATTGTTTCTCCGAGTACAAGTATTTGAGGAGGGCGATTATGAAAATTAGCATCTACTTTACACTTTATGTGAAAAGGTGATCAATTGAGAGAACATAGTGGCCCTAAAAGTAACTATAATCGAAGCAATTTTTGTGTTGGAGAAGTACTTTAGCCCATCATTTTTTACGTAAGTGTTCACTTGTTGGTACACTTATGCGACGAGGCACTTCTTTGCGTCCAGTTAGATATCGGTGGATGTATCCATTTGAAATGTTGATGAAAGTTTTCAAAGATTACGTCAAGAATACACGACACATTGAAAGCTCAATTGCAGAAGAATACATCACCGTGGAGTTATCAATCTACACTCTGAAATATATTCCTAACCCAAGCAGCGTGAATAACAGTGATGAGTTCCTCGATGAGAGTGGTTAGGTGATGGGCAAGCAAGTAAAATTAAAAAGTTTACAACATGAACAACCAGATCCTTATCTATTTGACACACATGAAGATATCAAAGAATGGAAAAAGTAAGTTTATATTATTTCAACTTTATATTATTTAAATTTTAATACATGATCAATTTTGTAGTACGTTCTTCATGATCAATGCAGGAAATGTGATGCGTGTGGGAACAATAAAAGACGAAGAACGATGGCACATTCAAACAGAAAATTTAGGTTGTGGGTGTCCGCGAGGTAATTATAATTAGAATGTCTCTTTTTAAATGTCATGTTGCAAGAAAGCTTTAAAACTAACCTAATTAATTTATCTATAATCTCACTCTTAAAGATGGGTGAAGCGATATCAAGTATTTCTCGTCTAGCCACGGGACCCTTATTCATGGAACACGAGTACAAAAGGTATTGATTGAACGGTTATGTATTAAGTGCAAGGGTGTACAAGGAAAATACAAATGTACAAAATTCGTGCATTTCATACAAGGCTCTTACTTATTTTCAAGCGAGTGAGAAAGATAAAAACATCGTTGAAGCTAAAATTACTTACTATGATGTCATTCGAAATACATTTGAATTGCACTATATAAGTTTCAAATAGTTTGTCTTTTATTGTGATTGGGTAAGAGTTGAGGATACAAATGTTTGTAAAGTTGATCCTGGTACTAATTTGATCATGGTTGACTTGTCCAAGTTGAAGATCAACGAGCACATAAGCGATGAGCCATTTGTTTGTGCTTTTCAAAAAGAAAGTGTTGTACTTAGAGTATGTCAATAATGAGTTATGATCAATCGTCCTACACGCGCCAAAAAGTATAACCAGTAGTGTGTATGACTTGGTTGCTCCTATCGTATATCAATCCATTTTATATGATAACCCAAATTTGAAACAATATTTAGGTTTGTAATAAGTATTCCAATTATTTGAAATATATTTTAGATTTCTAATAACCTCTAGCATATATTTTAGATTTCTAATAACCTCTAGCATGGAAGTTCAATATTTTTATTCATTTGGATTTGATCATTTTCTCATATACATGTTTCTACTAGTAATAATAATTTTTCTAGGAATTGTCTTCATCACAGCGATAAGGTAGCGGAGGCAAGGAAGGCTTGTCTGGCATTAGGCTCCTAAAATGGGGAAAATTGGGATCCTTTGTCGAGAACAAGACGATATTACAAGATAGGTCCCTGGAGTTACTCAAGATGATTGTCAGCCACTGGTACATAGATAGGATGAAGGTTCCCTACGAGTTCAAGATGGACATCTAAGGGCATTACAGGTAGTTACTCACTTTATTTTTGTTTTGTATTTCTTTGACAGGAAGAATCCGGCTTGCCCCCATGTATACGTGACACCACGTTCGAACAATTGAAAAATCAATACAAAAAGTGGACGAAAAACATGCTTGTACGATACTTTGGCAAGGACCACGAGTCCATCTTGAGGCTTAGGGACACGGTACCGCCGAAGGAGTCAATCTCATTGGCAAGTTGGCAACATGTTTTTGATAATGATATCTCGGATAGGTAGTTGTCCTTTCGTCAATAAGTCAAATCGGGCCAAAAAGGTCAACATGCACTACTCCAGGGCGTACGTCTTACACCGAGGTGGAGCACAGGATGGTGAGTTTTTAATTTTATTTCATTTTAGTTTTATGTTATTCTAATTTAGCATTACTTACTAATTTTGCATTATTTTATTTCAGGAGACGGAGAGTGGTCCAAGGTTTTGTCCACATAGGCTCGATGCTATGTGGCAATTCGAACGAAGAAGAGGAAGGATAAAGAGGTGTCCCCGAGCGTGGCAGCCACAATTATAAGTTATGATTTTAATTACATTATAAAAATAAAAATTATAATCACATACGTTTTTATTAACTTATCTAATCATGTACTTTTTTGTCATTTCAGGTAAAGCTTAAGGAAGTGTTGCTACCGACAAGGCATCTTTGGCTACGAAAGCCAACTACTCGGGCCAGATCACAAGGGGAGAGCAAGGGGGTGAGCTCTAAGGTGGGGAAGTTGAGGTTCATTTGGATTTAGATGAGTAACACCGGGCTGATTCATAAGGTGCACACCTATGATGAGAAGTTAGAAAGGTTGGAGCAAACGATCCATAATATGTTTGACTACATGAAGCATCCATTGGGGTCCAGATCATGTAAGGGCAAGGGCAAGCGGCATATGAGGGGGCCACTCCTCCATCTTTCTCACCCTCATCGTCGATATGCACCCTGATATGACAAATATAGCACCCCGCCGCGGAAGGATGACAATGGGCATGCCGAAGGTCCTCGCCGCAACCCATCACCTCTTGGTTGCGGCCTCATTTATATCAGCCATATGTTTAACCTACCGCAGTTTCTCACATGCAGTGTGAGGCCTATACGTTACAGGGTGCGGCCTCAGTTTACTCACCTAGCAGGCCACAACCCTTTTTCCCCACCGCAGCAGCACAACATCTACACCTCGAGATAAGGGACATTTTTTTCATTCCTCATCCGGCCCCACGTTTATTTCTTACACCAACACTTTGCACAGAGTTGATTATTCTCTCTACGACGCTTGGCATAGATTAGGGGCTACTCTCCGGCATCATAAGTTTTGCCCTGACATCCCCAGAGTCATCATACTCATGTATTCTCTTCTATTCTCATGCTTGTACGCCTCTTTAGGCCTAATTATTATGTACTAAACAACGCATATAATGAGAGTGTGTCACCAAAGTGAACGTAGGATCATTTAATAGTTGAATCACTCTATATCTTGTCATTTATCTCTCTTTACTTGCTTTATTTGCTTATTATGCATTTTATACTTGACTTGCTGGTACGAGAACGACAAGTGGATCATTTTTTATATCATCAATCTGGCGTCATCTGTGGGAAAGAGGTATTTCAATCTTGCTTCTCTGTATTCTGAGTTCTTAAACACCTTATTTTATTCATGAGGATCCTTTGGATCATCATCTCATGGGTGAATTTTGGTCATTGAGCTTAACTTTGTATTTACACCCTTAAATGGATATTGCACATATTCAGATATGTTCATGGGTTTCCTTTTTATGGCCTTGGATCTATTTACATACCCTTGTGATATCGCCTCACCTAGATAATGCTGGAAAGCATGATATGCTTTAGCCCCGTAAAGGTGGGTGATTAGGGAAGAGTAATATTTGCCTTTTTGTTGCTCTTTGACCATGATCTAGGGTTTATCACTAGAACTGTGTTATTTTATGCACCGAGAGGCTATTTTTCCCTGGATAGGCTCTAATAGGTACGCTCTCCATGAGTTTTGTGAGGAGGGTAAAGTTTCTAGTATTGTTACCTTCACTGCCTAGAGAGGGATGCGGCCTGGTGGTACAAACTCCACTCTTGCCACGGTCACTATTAGTGCAGTTGGATTACAGTAGCTTCTCATCATCAGGGAATGAATTCAAGTGGCCTCAAGCCCAACCTTTGTGAATTTCATTCGAGGGCCATGGCAGTACACATACTTATTGGTCGCGGCCTCGTCAATAAAACCTTACAGCATTGAAAATACATCATCCCAACTTTATACTTAGTCCATCCTATATTCTATGATTTCTCATTTCTGTCAGTTTTGTCTCAAATTATATATTTTATAAAGAATAACAAAGAAGAAAATGGAGGGATAATCCATCCAAAGCGCAGAGATGAAGGATGAGATTGTACAGCTGTACAATCACCTCAATCATATCTACGATAACCATTCCTCACTTCTAACCCAGGCTAACTTTTTTACCAAGAGAGTTCTCATGCTAGAGGATGCAGCCTCACTAAATATGGGTACGACGCCCAGAATTACTGCTATAACAATCACTGCCATGGCCACAGAGGTATCTAGAAAAGGAAAGTGGATAAGGCAGAAAGGGTCTTTGAGTCCTACACCCCATTGGGCTTCCATATTTAGGACATCTTCAAATTCATCAAGGAAGATAAGGTGTTGAAATGGCCAGAGAAGCTGAGGGCTCCACCCCATAAGAGGGACAAATACAAGTGGTGCAAATTCCACCAGGACCATGGCCAAAACATTGAGAAGTGTTATGCCCTGAAATATGAGACTGAGAGGCTCATAAGGCAAGGAATGATACAGCGGTTCCTTAGGGATGCCTAAGGGATGCAGCCTAGTCTGACAGGCCACACTCCCCTTTTTATGCCCATATTTATGTTTCATCTATTTCTGTTCTTAGTGAAAACTCTTTCTAAGTAGTTCCATTTTAAATTTGTATTGAACTAGCAAAGACTTGAATATGTGAACGGATATATGAAATTAAGTTCACTTTATAATGCATATTTTTATTTCTCGATTCTATGAAATGTCATATTATAAAAGACCTTTTATCTTAAACAGATCCCATATGGAGACATCTTATTATATTGGATGGCCATGAAATGCCCGCCATGACGCCAAGATGTATGATGGCATACGATAATTATAAAGGGCGAAAGCAACTATCGGGAGCAGCTCTCAAAATTAGCTTATAACGCCGCTCATAGGGCAAGAACATATTCTTATATTCGTAAGGCCAACTATCTCTCGGTATACTTCTATCAACATCATTAGCCATGAGGGAGACCAATGTCCGTACATTAGCCACGAGGGAGACCAATGCCCGTATATTAGCCACGAGGACTTACAATTCCCGTTACATTTGCCACGGGGGTGACCAATGCCCGTTACATTAGTTGTGGGTGTCTTAATAATATAACCCAGTCTGTGGAGGCTTAAAAGTGTCCCGAACGTTAGCTTGGGTAAGCTTCATAATACCTAGCCCGAGAAGGCTTGATAATAACCCACAGGGACCGAAGACTTAATTGTCTACGGATAATCCTATATTTCAAGGGGTCGAAGACTTAATTTCCAGTGGATAATCCTATTGTATCATGGGAAGGCTTTATATATATCCAAACATGGCTTAGGTAAGCTTTATAATACATAGGTCAGGGGGCCTGATAATAATTCGATCAAAGCGACTGAAGGATGTTGTCATTAACATCTTGAATCTGTAGAAAGAAGTTCGCCTCAGCCCAGTAAGCTGTCATACACTTCTTAACATGGGCTTGAAAGGCACTGCAGTCTTATCAATGTGGCCACAACCATAAAGGGGTCATTCATTTAGAAGATGTAGCAGATAATGTATTGCAAAAATGTCGCGGCTGGGTAGCACACCAACCGCAGCCTTTGAACTATAATATCAAAACTTGGAAAAATGAAAAAATTGAAAAGTTAAGCCGGAGTCCCAAAGTGATTTTTCTATGGCACCGCGTCTTGGATGATGACATCCACATGGAGTGAAATTTTGAAAAAACCCAACACACAAACATGTCGCGGCCTATTTAGAGTAACCAACTTTAAAGCGCAGTCGCGGCCCTATACTATATCCAAGTATCAGTTATTGAAGGAGCACATTTTCAAGTCATTCAATCATGCAATCAATAATGCCAATATCAAAGCAGAGAATAAAGGAGAAGTAAATGAGAAATTAAAAGATTTCCCCCACAGCACCACTGAAAGCCGAGGATTTAGGCCCTATTGTTGGTGAGGTAGAATTCCCTTGATCCATTGAATGAGTTCACGGCATTGTCTATGGCGAGTTGAAGTGTCGCGACATTATCTTCCTCCATTTTCTTGATGGTCACAACATGGGCCTCAGAATCATTGGCAGTCTTGCTCTTCAGCTCGTCGAACTTACTTTGGAGGAGTTTAAATTTTCTACTTGATGAGGCCGCGGCCTCAGTAGCATCAATGGCTTGAGCTTGAGCAATTTTTAAAGAGTCTGCAGCCTGTTTGAAGTTATCCTCAACCTCCTTATTGGCATCTTTCGCGGCCTGAACCTTCTTGTCCGCATTCATCTTATACGCCTCAAGTGCCGTGGCAGAGGATTAATTCACAACTTGAAAGGAAGTAACCCTAGCATTCTCCAGGTCGGTAGAGTGCACCCACTTCGCCCCCTCTACCATCTTATAGAGGGATTCGTAGTTCCACTTATAGTACATTACAAGGTCCGCGACCTGAAAGGAGATAGAGTGTTAAAAGGAAAATATGAAGTATAAAAAAGGTATTAAAAAGGTAAATTTGCACTTATCCTCAGTAGGTTGTGGAGGGCGTAATACTTCAAGTCATCATGGTCTTCATCCACGAGACGATAAAGGTCCACGGTATTTGGAACCCTCTTCATTCTGCGAACAGACCTCGCGATTGTGTCCCAAGAAGACTCGGGGTTGGGTTGCCTAAGCTGAGGTCGTGGACATCCATCAAGGCCAACACTGGCATGACATTGAGGAGGTGTCAGGTTAGTATTGACAGCTATTATTATTGGAGGAGGTGAATTTGAAGTATTAATTGGAGAGGTGTCTCGACCTTCAAGCTGTTCAGAAGTTGACATTAACCTTGTCGCGGCCAAGATGGCGCCAATATCATCATTAAATGTACCCTTAGACCTTTCTTGGGTAGTAGGGTCTTCAGCTTGAGTTGAGGGCATGACATGATCAACTTGATCACTAGCAGGGACTGAGGAAGCACGTTTGGGCTTACACCTATTTCTTTTTCTTTGTATAGGAGCATTATTGAGGACGGTTGCATCCTCATCCATCTTCGCAAGTTGAGCTGCTAACAGCTCTCTATCAATCTGAATATGGCAAGTACACAACTGAAAATAACAGCACGCGGCCACTATTCAAAGGGCTACAACCCTAGTTACCTAGCTTGGATGGATGTCCCCATTGCTGCGGCATCCTAAAGGATTTCTCTTTCTTGATCTTATCTCGGTGGATTTCCCACCCTTCTCCAGAAATGTAAAAGTACTTGCCCTTCCAATTCTTCACACTGGTGGGCCTCCCATTATAGAGGGTTTCATCGTTGTTGCGGATCGTAAAGTAATAGTACCATGCAAACTTTACACAATTTTCCTTAGGTCTGTAAAAATGGAAAAATTCCTCGGGAGTTATGTCCCTATTAAACTTATTCTTCCACAGCACCACTGAGGCAAGAACTGCCCTCCAGCCATTGGGATCTATTTATGCTGGGGCTAACTTCATGGTCTAGAAGATTCTTCTGATGGGGAGTAGAACTGGCAGCCGTAGCCCATAAACAAATGCATGGAGGGGGAAGCAGACCCCATCATCAGCAAGTGCCGTGCAGGGACTTTGTTCCAGGGTGGGTGCTGAGCAAATCAAATCTTCAGGAAATTCAAGTGCCTTCGTAGCTTGGTCAATCCACTCCTAATTCATAATGCTTAGGATGTTCAAGGCCACAGGAGGTCTCTCAGCTCTATTAGAGGGGCCAACAGACGCTTCCCTACCTTCAAATGGCCCAGTAGCCGCGGTATCAATATCTACTGGGTGGTTACTATAGTTGGCCTCCTCTTCCATTATTGTGGAATCAGTACCTTTTCCACAGAGGAGTTCGCAAAGTTATTCGCTTTTCTACAAGTTGTTTTCGCGAAGTCAGAATCGAAATTTAGAACGACACAATTTGGGCAATCTTTGAGTTGGCAAGGCCCTATTGTCTTTAAAGGATGAACAGAATGAAGTTCAAGGGAGAGACTCTAAAGTGTTTGTTCTAAAAGTCTTTGAGAAATTCATCAAGATCAAAACTCATATGGCTGCAGTAAGACCTAAAAATCAGAAAGAGTCCGCAGTTAGGTGACGCAGATAATATGGTCATACATGCCTCTTAGAGGCTGCGACAGGAACAAAGTAGAAATGTCAGCAAATTTGGCTAACCACACCAAGTGTTGGTCCTAGAAGTTAACTTCTACCATGGCATATTATTTTGGGGGAAGGAGGTGTCAGTTATATCCTTACATGTCTTAGTCATTGAACTATTGGTAAAATGCTGCAGACACTAACCTAAGAACCTTAAAGATGAGGGAATATTTATTATACAAGTATTGACACATATCGCAGCTAGATATGTACATGCCGCAACTAATTTCTTAAACATGCCAATATTTAAGAGCTGCAGACATTGAACTAAGAACAACTTGAAAAGGGGGTTTTATTATGCCGCAGTCAGGTATTCCCCATGCCGCGGCCATATACTCAAACAGGTTATCTCTTCTAGCTTGAAGATTGAAACCCTGGAATGCGAAAGGTTTGTTTAAGAACATCAAGAACAGTGGTATGTTTCCAATGCTTATACCACTCTAAAACTAGCAAATACAATCCAACACAAGTACATTTCGTGGGTTTGTTTCATATTCTGTAACCACATTCATTTCTTGAGTCAATAATGGACGATTAAGAGACTAATCCAAGAAAGCAGACTTCATCTATTGGTTTAATATGGATGTTAACAGCCTATTTTATCAATTGAGGATTGATTCAAATGCAAGACCAGATATCTGTTACAACTCGAGCAAATATATTCAAATGATTCCAATTCGTGGTGAAATTAGCAAGATACGAATTAAAATGAGCAATTGCATTCAATCACAGTAGTTATTTTGCAAAGTCAGGAGTTTAAATGAGACATTTACAATCAAAGGTCATGAACAGTTAGAAGAATTGAATTATAAATCCATTCAAGAGGTTTTTTATTGAAAAAATTACCTGGAAATGGGTGAAAACCAGTTGCTCAGCTTTAAACCACCTCAGAGCCACCACACACTGCCTTGAAAGGTCACTAAAAAAGTTAATACAAGGAACGGACAGAGATTGGCTTTCAATTTGCTGTCAAGGGTTTGGAAAATGTAATGAAGTCCATGGCTAGTTCAATTTATATAACAGTGCATGGGAAGGTGAAACGTCGTGTTGAAAATAGCCACCGCAGAGACAACATACCGGGGCATGATAATATCAAAGTGCGGCACCAAATTACTCATTGGAACTACCCCTTGGGGCTTATTGATATGACAAATATAGCTCCCCACCGCGAAAGGATGACAATGGGCACGTCGAAGGTCCCTGTCGCAGCCCATCGCCTACTGGCTGTGGCCTCATTTATATCTGCCATATGTTTAACCTGCCAAAGTTTCTCAATGAAGTGTGAGGCCAATACGTTACTGGGTGTGGACCCAGTTTTCTCACCCAGAAGGTCGCAGTCCCTTTTCCCAACCACAGCAGCACAGCATCTACACCACTTATAAATGGAGGACTACACCTCGAGATAAAGGGCATTTTTTTCATTCCTCATCCCACCCCGGGTCTATTTCTTACACCAACACTTTGCTCAGAGATTATTATTCTCTCTACGATGCTTGGCATAGCTTGGGGGTTACTCTCCAGCATCACAGTTATTTCCCTAACATTCCCGAAGTCATCATACTCATGTATTCTCTTCTATTATCAAGCTTGTATGCCTCTTTTGGCCTAATTACTATGTACCAAACAACCTATATAATGAGAGTGTGGCACCAAAGTGGATATAGGCTCATTTTAATAGCCGAATCCCTCTATATCTTGTCTTTTATTTCTCTTTACTTGATCTATTTGCTTATTATGCACTTTATGCTTGACTTTCTGGTATGAGAACAACAAGTGGACGATTTCTCGTATCATCACACCCCTTCACCGATACCCACCTACTCGTCTCCATATGATCCATTCACCAGCTTTACCCCCATTGAAGTCTTATGTCAACAATTGGTTGGCCGAGTGTGTATTTAATAGACACATGGCATGGCACACCCAAAACTAGTGTGTTTAGGGACCCGGACACACACCTTGGTACAATATGTGTGATGAGGAGCCTTCCCTCAATTGGTTGCACCTTGGTACTTTGGTGCATCAAGGTGCAACCAATTGAGAGAAGGCTCCTCATCACGCATATTGTGCCCCGAAAAGAGAATAAACCCTTGTGGTTGGACAAAGAGTGGGGCATTCACACATATTCCTCCTTAGACTTGTTAAAAATACAACCCCGTGATAATTATTTGTGATAGTTTTCTTTGTATTTATTGGTTATACATATTGAATCTTGAATAGTACTTTTTTATTATTGTTTGATAATGATTGAATTAATGTGTATGGATTTATATTTTATGAATGGATGAATGAATGTTGCTTGAGATATATACCTTATATTTGTTATAATAGATGTTGAAACAGGTTAAAACATACTGCGGGGCAGTGGCCATATTACCCAATACTTTTTTTCAAATCTGTCCAATATTGTCACGGACTTTTACTGTGGCAAGTCCGTGATAAGCTAATAACTGTCATGGACTTGTCACAGTCAAATTCCGTGATAAGTTTTTCATTATCACGGACTTGTGACAATCAAAGTCTGTGACAAGTTTTTCATTGTCACGAACTTGTCACGGTCAAAGTCCGTGATAAGTAAGAATCGTGTCACGAACTTTAGTTTTATACTGTGACATGTTTGCCTTGTTAAGATTTTTTACCGTGATAATTCTCTAGTGGATTAGAGTGCGATTATTGTTAGGAATCAATGGCAAGAGATAATGGTGGAATATCTCGAGGAGTCGCGTCCAACAATGAGGCAGCGGAGCCTTTTGTCCCTAACATGGTGCCTGAGATGGTATTTGGGTTTAGGGAAGCCCTAGTTAGGGATATTGCTATGAGAACGACTGAGGAAAGGCCAATGCGATGCATTATGGAGAACTTTGAAAAGTTAGGACCTGACCCATTTAAAGGTATCTTGATCCGGTAAAATCCATTGCCTGGATAAGGAAGATTGAGAAAACAATTTAGGTCTTGAAATACAGTGAAGATCAGAAAGTGTCTTTTACCTCCTCCATGTTTGAGGGTAAGGCAAATCACTCTTGGTCTACGGTCAAAAGGACCCAACTGGGAGGAGAGGTTGTGGTCGTTTATTACAGTTCAAGGAGATTTTCTTAGAAAAATATTTCCATACCCTAGCTAGGGATAAGCTGTAAATTGAGTTCATGGAGCTAACTCAAGGAAACATGTCTGTGAAATAATATGAAACAAAGTTTGCAAAATTGTTGCACTCTTCCCCTACCTTGTTGACACTGAAGAAAAGAAAACTAAGAAGTTTGAGAGGGGTCAGAAGAGAGGACTTCAAAGCAAGGTGGTGGAGAAGCAGCAGTGGACCTACACTGATTTGGTTAATGTAGCTCAGATTATGGAGCAAGACTTCAAAAATGGTCTAAAGGATAAAGAAGAAAAGATAAAGGGTGTGGACGAGGTCAAGAAGGAAGAAAATCCATGAAAAAAAATTCAAAAGCCACAACTTAATTATAAGGCTGCAGATGGGAAGAATTAGGAGAAGGTAGACATTGCGGAGGTGACATGCTTTAACTACGGCATGAATGGGAAATTTCCCAAGGCCTTCCCTATGGAGATGAGCTACTAAAACTGTGGGAAACCAGGCCACAAGGCCAAATACTGTAGGATACAGAAGAAGGATACAGAGAAGGCGCGAGCTCTAGCTAGAGTTTTCGCCTCAATGCCAAAGAAGCTGAGAAGGACAAGGACGTGATACTGGGTACTATTATTATTACTAATGATACAAAATTCCTATGTAATTTTTTTTATTTTGGGGCCACGAAAATGCCTATGCACTTTTTAATTCTAAGGCAATACACCCATTTGTATCCACCACTTTCACACAAAAAATTAAGGATAGGCCGCAGACCTTGAACCCTCCTTTAATAATTGACACCCCGGTAGGAGTATCACACGAGGACATGATAATCCGTGGGGGAGTGTCGTGGAGACTAGGGAGAAATATTTTAGGGTTAGACTATTTCCCCTTAGAAATGGAAGACTTTGATGTAATATTAGGAATGGAATGGTTGTCCACCCATTTTACTATGATAGATTGTGCTACAAAGGATATTACCTTATGTAAACCTAAGGAGATCGAAGTTTGTTTTACAGGAGCTAAGCCCAAGAGGAGGAATTTTTTAATGTCGTCACTGAGGGCTAGGAAATTTATTAAGGGAGGGTATAGCAGATACTTAACATATTTCGAGGATATTTAGAATGTTGTGACCACGTTAGCAGATGTCCTTATGGCCACGAACTATAGCAACGTTTTCCCGGAGGAATTTCCAGGACTGCCCTCCAGACAGAAAAATTGAGTTTACAATTGATCTGGTGCCAGAGGTCACGCCCAGTTCTAAGACTCCATATATAATTGCCCCCACAGAGTCGAAGTTTTTGAAAGAGTAGTTGGAGGACTTACTAGGCCTCGTCTTTAATGGTCCTAATACATATCCTTGGGGTGCCCCGACGTATTTGTAAAGAAAAATTATGGGTCTATGAGTATGTTTTATAGACTCTAGGTAAATGAACAAGATGACAATGAAGAATAAACATCCTTTTGATAGATAAGGGAAAACGGGGTGTTCGTGTTACTATGCTTGTTGTTGTTTTCGGCTCCCACCGTTATGCAAAAATCATAACTATTACCACACTTTTTATGGAAGTATATCGTCTAGTCCAGGTATAAAATCTACAAGGAATGAGTGCTATACTTTAATTGACTTTTTATCTCTGAATAAAAGTGTAAAAGATAATGATTTCAACAAAAGGTTACTCTAGGCATTTATTTAAACTAAGATTAATTAAAATGAGTAAAAATGATAAATAGAGAATAATATCCCGCACCTCATGTTAATTAGCATAATTTGTTACATGGAAAGACAATTTTATCAAGATTAAATCTCATTTTAGCAATTACTCACACCTAGAGTTGTCACCCCCTAAATTGTCAAAAATGCCTACTAGATTTTGGCATCAATAAATATTCCAGAGATTATGCACGCAAGGTTGAAAGTATGATGCATACATGATATACACTATTAAATATCCTCGTCATAAATTAAATAATAATCTAACAGATTTAAACTAATCAAATCTATCACCAAAGCCCATCAACTAAATTAATCCAAGTTGAGTTCAATCAATCTCAACCTAAACTAAATTAACTAGAAAGCATTGAATTTAAAGTATTTAATGCAAATAGGTAAAGAAAGTATGATGTAAATGAAAGAAACTACGTTAACAAAACTTAAAACAGAAAATACAACTTATATTAATGAGGATGATGATGAATAGTGCACTTACAAATCCAAAGGAATCAAACCCTAGGAGAGAGAAGCTCCCACTCATAATATCCCTCTTAACTAAAACCTAAATGAAAGTCTAGATGATAAATTAAAAATCCAAATTACATATATACAGTAAAAGTATTAAATAAAGAAAAAGAAATAAATCTATCAAAAATATCTGATATCTCGCATGATTGATTAATAGATGATTGTAATTTATGCTCACTCAGCTCAGATCTTTATAAAAACTGGGATGATCGATCCATCGATGAAATCGATTGATCGATCGATGATTGTTATAATTTCCCACTGCCTTCCTTTATAGGCAAAATCCAAATGAGTGATCAATTGGCCCTTTTCGAGCGATCGATCAGGGCTCTATTTTTCTAGGCTATTTGTTCTTCAAAAGGGAGAAAAGATACTTTACGAAAACGACTATAACTTGATCATCCGAACTGGAAACGACACATTGTTTATTGCCATGAGAACCTAACTTCATGAACTACACTCCCATAGAATTTTTCTTTTCGAACCCAGAAGTCTTAAATTACAAAAATGTCCTTTAAGTTGCATCAAATAACATAATTTTCCCAAAACGCAACAAAATTATCCGTTTAGCGTTCAAGTACCTACAAAAGATCAAATAAACCTAGTACAACACACACACACACACACACACACACACACACACACAGATATATATATATATATATATATATATATATATATATATATATATATATATATATATATATATATAGAGAGAGAGAGAGAGAGAGAGAGAGAGAGAGGTATGCTCTTATGTGCACTAAGTTTGCACACTCATTTTTTACCTATTTTTTTAAAATATTAAAAAAAATTGAGTTGAATTTTTTTATATGACATTTAAACATTTCAATGCATCCATATAAAAAATCAACTCTAAATCACTTTTTTTACTATTTTTAAAAAATCGGTTAATCATTCACAACTTTTAGAGTGCTTTAAATGGTGCGAAAGTTTCACCTGTTTTTAAAAATAGCAAAAAACGTTGTTTTGAGTTGATTTTTTTTATATGGGAACCTTGAAATATTTAAATTCCATATAAAAAAATTCAACTCAATTTTTTTTTACTATTTTAAAAAATCAGTGGGCAAACTTAGTGTGCATAAGAGTTTGCCTTTCCCTCTCTCTCCATATATATATATATATATATATATATATATATATATATATATATATATATATATATTCGAGACCTATCACCTTTGCCTGGGATTTATGATCTTTTTGACAAATTAAAGGATGATAGATATTTATCTAAGATTGATTTGATCGGGATATCACCAACTTGAGCTCAGGGATGAGGATGTCCATAAAAAAATCTTTAGAACTAGGTATGGTCATTATAAATTTGTGGTGATGCCTATCGTATTAATCAACGCCTCAACAGATTCTATGGATTTTATGAATAGGATTTTTAGACCATTTTTGGATAGATTTATGATTATTTTCACTGATGATATACAGATTTATTCTAAGTTGACAGCGAAACATGAAGAACACCTCAATGGTGTTTAAGGTTCTTAGTAAGGAGAAGTTATATGTTAAGTTTTTTAGGTTTGAATTTTGGCTTGAGGAGATTGCATTCCTCGGTCACGTTTAAAACAAGGATAGATTGGTTGTGGACCCAAAAATGGTTACGATCAATGCTGATTGGGAGACAACATTTATTGTTACTAAGATTAGAAGATTCCTCGGCCTAGCAGGCTACTATAGAAGGTTTGTGGAAATATTTTCCAAGATAGTCATGCCCTTAACCCAATTGACACACAAGGACATAAAATTTATATGGTTTGTAGAGTGTGAAGAGAGTTTTCATAAGTTAAAGCAAAAACTAGCGATCACACCTATCTTGTCCTTACACAAGGAAAGGGGAGTCTATTTATAGTAATGCTTTAGCCCGCGACTTTGTTTGTGTGTTGATGCCAAATGAAAAGGTGATTGCTTATGACTCTAGGAAACGGAGGCCTCATGAGAAGAATTACCCCACCCATTACTTAGAGCTAGCCGCAATAGTGTTTGCTTTCAAAATTTGGATACATTATTTATACGGGGAAAGTTATGAGATATTCACATATCATAAGAGTTTAACCTATATCTTCACCCAAAGATATTTGAACACGAGGAAACAGAGGAGGTTGGAATTAATCAAAGATTATGATTCCTAAATTAAGTATCACCCGGGAAAAGCCAATATGGTGGTCGATGCTCTTAATAGAAAAGGTTCCATAGTGCTTTGAGGATTACTAGCCAAGAGAACATTGTGAGAGACTTGGAGGAAATAGGGATTGAGGTCATAGATCGTGGAGGACATGGATGTCTTAGGGCGATGAGAGTTGAATCAAACTTTATTGAGAGGATAAATGCAGAACAGGTCACGGACCCTGACCTCCAGAAGATCCATGGACTTGTAGAGAAAGGAAAAAACTTAACCTTTAGAATAGATGATCGAGAAACCTTATATTTTGGGACAAACTTATGTACGTCGCAAAAGGACAAGATTAAGTTCGAGCTATTGGAAGGGGACATTCCTCACCTTTTTTATTCACCCCGAAAACACCAAGATGTACCAAAACTTAAAGGAGAATTTATGGTGGACTAACATGAAGAGAGAGGTCGAAGAGTTTGTGGTCAAGTGTTTAGTGTACCCAAAAGTTAAAGTCGAGCATCAATGACCAGGAGGATTGTTGAAACCCTTGCCTATCACAAAATGGAAGAAAAAAAACATATTCGTGGACTTTGTAGTTAGACTATTACAGACTCAGACAAGGATGGATTTCATTTGAGTTATTATGGATAGATTAACAAAGTTTGAGCATTTTTTGGCTATTAAGACCACGAGAAATGTGGATCATTTGTACATACTTTTCATTACGAAGATCATCAGAATCCACGGAGTCTTAGTGACCGTATTATCTGACCGTAATCTTAGATTTACCTTAGGATTTTGAAAGATCTTTCAAAGAGCAATTGTATCTTGACTAAACTTGAGTACAACTTTTTAATTGCAGAAAGATGGACAAATGGAGAGAACCAATTATACCCATGAGGATATGTTAAGGGCATGTGTATTAGACTTCCATGATAGTTGGAAAGACCACCTAACCTTAGTAGAATTTGTGGGCAATAATAGTTATCGAGAGAGTATTAAGATATCCCCATACGTTGCCTTGTATGGGAGAAGATGCCATAGACCTTTATGTTATGATGAATTGGGAGAATGGAAACTACTAGTACCTGAGTTAGTTGAAGAGGTTGCAGCCAAGGTTAGGTTGATTCAAGAGAAGATGTGGAGTACTCAGACAAGATAGAAGAGTTGGACTGATGTCAAAAAAAGGGATACGAAAATAAGAATAAATTAATCCCATGGTATATTAGACTCTTTGAGGTTCTTAAGAAGCTTGGGAAAACTTCACTTTGGCTGGATTATCCCCAAAGATTGTCATATGTAAATAATGTATTCTTTGTTTCAATGTTGAAAAATTACATTAGAGACCTTAACCATATCATCAACCATGAGCCAATTGAGATCCACGGAGACTCAAGTTATGATGAGGAACTAGTAAAGATCATATAAAGAAGAGAAAAACAACTACGGTTAAAGACAATCGTCCTAGTTAAGGTGCTTTGGACACATCGAGTAGAGTAAGAGGCTACTTGGGAGCTGGAGTCCATCAATAAATAAAAGTACCTAAAATTATTCCAAGGTATGAATTGAATTTTGCTTTTAGGTTATTAAATTTTGAGGACGTAATTTACTAAGGTAAGGAGGTTATAATAACCCCAAAATCTTAAGAGACTGCGGCCACTGTTTATAATTAAATCCTATAAGAGATAGAAGAAAAGGGCACTGTCTATGGACATATGAAGTCCAAAGGCTAAGGTGATGGATGAGGATGTGACACCCCAACTACTTAAATACCGAGTAGCTACTCTTTTATTAAATTAATACAAAATGCCAAGTTGGTTCAGTTCATAGCATCACTATCGAAAGCGTTTTACCAATTACTAGCCACCTAATATTTAAAAAGTGAGTTGTCAATTTTAATTAAATCCGATTAACATGCAATAAGTAGATTACGAAATGCTAACGTAACCATCACAACATAGTCACAATAGAATAACCATAAAATAATAATGAATCTGGATGAATACTCCTCACAACAATCTGAATACTGAAATAAATAAATACCAAGTCTGCATTACTAAATTAGTCACAACCCAAAATCTAAAATAACTGAATAGATAAAGTGTCTCTAAAAGAAATGGGGCGACATGCCCAACAGATGAGAGAATCTGAAGATATAGAGTCATGATCGAAAGTGGAGGCTTCTACTGTCAAGGTCTTGTAACTTCCACAGCTGCTACAGTACATTACCGGAATGGAACTCCTATGCATGGTGTCCTTGTGGCTGGGCACCTAAAAGGTTTTACAAAAATAGATTTGAAAGCAAACGGGTCAGAGCCCGATTGTGAAAATAGTTTAAAAATAGCAAGTGTTTACTATCATTAAACAGTGAATATAAAGTACATGATAGAGTGTGCACTCACATGAGTTCCTCACCTCTCAACTAATTGTGCACTCCTATCGTACCCGTACCCATTCTAGTTATTCCCATATCTAACTAGTCCAATACAAAATCTAACATTACTATACGGTTCACGATTTAATTCCTACATCTTCATTTAAACAAAGAGTTTTACTTTTATTCACAGTTTTCCCATATTAGTAATACTAATTACTAGAGATCTTCCATTATCTTTACAAAACGTTGCTATTATTTATACTCACATTTATACATGACAATTCATTTCATTTAACAGTATAATATTCTCATCATAAATATACAATAATAGCACCCCTTATACCACATATACTAAGCTTTCGCACATCTTAGATATCTCAGAATATTAATAGAGGTATACTTCTCGTTCTTATACCATCATTTAATGTTATACTTTTATAAGTCCCCGATTTATATACATTAAACTGTCAACTCTTCTCACGTAGTAATTAGGTACTCGTTTCCAAATCCACAATTGTCATCCGGTTTACTACAAGATTCTAAGTTCTACTCCTCAAAGTACCTCAATCTTACAATTATACCCACTAGTCAATAAGGGAAGGTTAAATCTCCATTAATTAAGTCTACGGGACATTTGAAATAAATTCAGGCCTAAAAGGCCATTCTGTCAACTAGTTAGAAGTCTCGTTCGAACGAGTGTCGTTCGAACGAGTGTCGTTCGAATGAAAGGCTTCGAACGAACTACCAACTCATTACAAGGGATACTGTCATCTCGTTAGAAGCTCCTTTGAACGAGGTCGTCCGAACGACCTGGGCAGGTCTTCTAACGAGATGGAAGACTACGCCCAGAAATCCCAAAATCCATTTTTTCTTCATTCTTCTCTTCTCTAAATCCACCCTAAGGTCATTCCAATAACATTTTAATGTTCCTAAACCACTCTAAATCCTCTTAGGTCCTTTCTTAACATATTTTTGAGTTCAAATACTCCAAATCAACATGCAATTTACAGAAATTCCCATTTTTTTTATTCCAAACCCTATGAACATAAACCTAGAGTTTAAATGAAATTAAAGACTCCTTATTAATCCGTTTTCAGATCATCAAAAGTTATGCTTTATATATTGAATTCGTCCATTATCATTCTACATGCAAATTCCTACCCAAAACTATAAGTTTCACAATAATTCCATTGGGTGTTCGACCCTTCTGGACACGTTGGCGCACTCAAAATGACCATTCGATTGATAAAAATAAAGTTCACTTTTTGATTTAAATAATTTCGTTCCTGACGTGACTGACACGCGTGTCCCAACTTAAGTTTCCAAATTATCGTATTTCAGCCTCGCGACAACTTTAATATTTTCAATACTCATGAAATTTTCAATTTTAACATCATAATCAAATACCAACTCACATCTCGCTAGTATTTATACCCGGATTAATTCCCAATTAATTTCATTTAATTTAATTAATCCCTTAAATAATAATCAATAAAATTACAAGGTATTACATACTTCCCCCGTAATAACAGAATTTCGTCCCGAAATTCGGAACTAAAGAATACCTGGTAAAAATATCTCTGGATAACGCTCGCGCATCTCATCCTCGCGCTCCCATGTGGACTCCTCGGCATTATGATGCCACCACTGAACACGTACTAATGGTACTATCTTTGACCTCATTTTCCGCTCGCTTTGGTCCAAAATAGCAATCGGCCCCTCCTCGTAGGAACTATCGGGCTGAAGATCAATGTCCTCTATAGCAATGTGAGTATGGGCCAAATCGTCCCTAAGATATTTCCTTAGCGAGGAAATATGGAACAGATCATGAATCCTATGAAAGTGCTCCGGTAACCCAAGTCTATACGCAACTGGCCCAATCCGCTCGATGATAGGAAATGGCCCCACATATCTTGGTGCCAGTTTCCCTTTCTTCCTAAAACGCATAATCCCCTTAATAGGAGATACTCTGAGTAACACCTGGTCCCCCCCTTGAATTCTCTGAAGAACCTCTTGGCATCAACATAGCACTTCTTTCGGTCCTGAGCTACCCGAATACAACTCCGTATCAACTATATCCTTGTCGAAGTGTCCTGAATCACTTCCGGCCCAAGGAGTTTGTTATCCCCCACCTCTAACCAACACGTTGGGGAACGACAAGGCCTACCATACAATGCCTCAAATGGAGCCATGCCAATGGTGAACTGGTAGGAGTTATTATAAGCAAACTCTACCAGTGGAAGGTACTGCTCCCAACCACCTCCAAAGTCTAGGATGCACATATGCAACATGTCATCTAACATATTATTTGTCCGCTCTGTTTTCCCATCAGTCTGCGGGTGGTACACCGTACTCAGCCGCAACTCCGTACCCACTGCCTCCAGGAAACTCTCCCAAAATCGTGAAACAAATATCTTGTCTCGGTCAGACACGATATTTAGAGGCACCCCGTAAAGTCTCACTATCTCCGCAATAAAAATCTGGGCATACTGTCCCGTAGTGTAGTCTGTCCTCATGGGTAGAAAATGAGCAACTTTGGTCAACCTATCCACAATTACCCATATGGAGTCGTGACCCCTCTGTGACGTAGGTAACCCCATGATAAAGTCCATGGATATGCTCTCCCATATCCATGTCAGAACCTCTAAAGGCTGTAGAAGTCCTGTCGATTTCTGATGATCCACCTTTACTAGCTGATAAGTGGTACATTTAGAAACGAACACGGCGATATCTCTCTTCATCCCTCTCCACCAATACTGGCGTCTCATGTTTTGGTACATCTTATCCCCACCAGGGTGTACCACGAACCATGAGCCGTGTGACTCTGCCATTACCTCGTGTCGCAAGTCTTCCCCTTCTGGAATGACCAGTCTCCCATTGAAGCGTAATCCCCCGTCTGAGCTAACGGTATAGGACTCGACTCCCTCTGCTAGTAATCGAACTATTTTCTCCTGACAAAACGAGTCATTTTCCTGGGCCTTTATCACTCTTGTAACAATCTGAGGTGTAACAGTCATCACAGATATGAATGATCGGGCCACTGCAACCTGGTGTCCCAACTCCTTCCACTTAGGTTTCCACACCTCGGCCACCTCATCTACTGGCCTATGGCTCAACGTGTGTGCTACCACGTTAGCCTTCCCCGGGTAATATTGGATATCAAACTAATAATCCTTTACAAACTCAAGCCACCAATGTTGACGCATATTCAGTTCCTTCTGCGTGAAGAGGTATTGTAGAGACTTGTGGTCTGTGAATAATCGAAATTTCTCCCCCAAGAGATAGTGTCTCCAAATTCGAAGAGCGAATACGACTGTCGCCAACTCCAAGTCGTGGGTGGGGTAATTCCTCTCGTGAGGTTTAAGATTACGGGAAGCATAAGCTATGGTCTGGCTCTCCTGTTGTAGCACACCTCCAAGTCCTTGTAAGGACGCATCGAAGTAGACTAGATACTCAACTCTCGGTCTGGGCAATGCTAACACAGGCGCTGAGGTCAACTTGTCCTTCAACTCATCGAATGCCAACTGACAGGAATCACTCCAGATGAATGGCACACCTTTGCGAGTCAGATGTGTCAAAGGACCCGTTATCTTTGAAAAACCCCGAATAAACCTCCTGTAGTATCCTGCTAGGCCCAAGAAACTACGGATCTTAGTCGGTGTCGTGGGCTGTCCCCACTCCCTCACCGCGAATACCTTCCCTGGATCAACAGATATCCCCCGCTCTGAAATGATATGCCCCAAAAACTGAACCTCCTTCAGCCAAAATCCACATTTCTCGTACTTTGCATATAGCTCGTTCTGACGCAGCGTCTGCAAAACCTGCCTCAGATGCTCGGCGTGATCCTCTTCTGTCTGGGAGTAAACCAGAATTTCATCAATAAAGACGATGACGAACTGGTATAGGAACTCTCTGAACACCCTATTCATCAAGTCCATAAACACGGTTGGGGCATTGGTCAAGCCAAAAGGCATAACCCGAAATTCGTAGGAACCATATCTCGTCAAGAAAGCAGTCTTCGAGACATCATGTTCCCTGATACATAACTGATGGTATCCCGATCGCAAATAAATCTTTGAGAAGAAGGAAGCTCCTCTCAGTTGGTCGAACAATTCATCGATTCGGGGGAACGGATACTTATTCCGTATCGTGACTTTATTCAACTCCCGATAATCTACGCACAACCTCAACGATCCATCCCTCTTCTTTGCGAACAACGCAGGGTCACCCCACGGCGAAGTACTCCTTCGGATAAACCCCTGACCCAATAACTGCTCTATCTGATCCCTTAGCTCTCTCATCTATGCTGGTGCCATACGGTAAGGTGCACGGGCAACTGGACGAGTGCCCGGCATCAAATCGATCACAAAATCTATCTCTCTACTAGGAGGTAATCCATGTATATCCTGAAATACATCAGTAAACCCCCTAACAACTGGAATCGAATCGAGTGGTAATAACACTTCCTTAGAGGTCTCCTCCTCTATATAGTATAAGTGAGTGGACGATCCTCCCTCGGGGCGAGGCATCGCCACTAAAAACATCCCCTGCCCGGGAATGGAAAAAATAATACTCCTACTGAAACAATCAATCATGGCTCGGTATGCAACTAGCCAATCTATACCAACAATCGCATCGTACTCAGTCATCTCTAATACTAACATATCAGCGGGTAAGGTAAACCTCCCTATCTCTATACCCACACCTCTACAAATAAGGGAAATCACAGAACCCCTACTCAATGGTGAATCTACACAAGTAATCGTGCTCTCTGCAGTGTCTAATAACCCCAAAGTGCGTGAAAATATCGTGGCAATGAAACAGCGTGTGGCCCCCATATCAAATAAAATATGCCTCATAGTCCCCTAAATAGAGAACATACCCTCAATAGCAGGTGGATCCTGTGGGACTGCGGCATGCTGGAGCTGATACACTCTCCCATACTGAAGCTGTCCCTGCTGGACTGGGACCGCTGGAATGGGTGGTAATGCTGCCATCTTTGGTGGTGCTGGGAGGGCGACGGTAAACGTAGGCCTCTCTGGCTCGTGTCGAGCACCCTGCTACTGTTGTGGGTCCCTACCCCCTATCAGGACAATCCTGGCATTTGTGGCCAATCTTTCCACAAACGAAGCACTTCCTCGAGAAGTTTCCCCCTCGTTGTCCCTGCTGCCCACGGCCCTGATGGGCCTTACCATTCCTACCCTGACCATGCTGGCCCTACTGAAACTGATGTTGCTGACCATTCTGGCCTTGCTAGCCCTGATGGCCGTTCTAATCCTAATGGCCATGTCTGAAACCTCCCTAATAATTACTGAAACCCCCAGATCTGAATCTCTTAAAATCCCCCTGCTGGGAACCCTGATCTCCCTGCCTATGCTGAACCTGAGTAGATTGTGCCCTGTTGGCACCATTTCCCCCGGTCCTTCCCTGATGGATGGACTCTCCGAATCTCTTACTCTCAGACATATGGAAGCGGTGATCCTGGCAGTGAAGCAGTGTTGCATTAACCACATCAGAATAAGTGGCCAACGAGAGATTTCCCAACAAGTGCTGACGGATCCTCCAAGTCAATCCATCCATGAACTTCTGAATCTTCTTCTCCTCGATTGGAATCTCATCGGGAACGATGTTCAAGAGATTAGTGAATTAGGCCTCATATTCGGCCACGGTCTTCCCCTACTGCTTGAGGTTCATTAACTTCCTCCTCATTTCAGTGTGAACAGCTGATGGAAAATATTTGCAGTCGAACCTCACCCAGAACTCCTGAATAGAGAAAAATACTCTCTCCTCTGTGGTGGTAATGGACTCCCACCACTGTAATGCTGATCCTACTAGCTTAAAAGTAGCTAGTATTTGCTTCTGAACATCCGTGCACTCGTACATCCTTAAGTGCCTCTGAATGTCATTGTTGATGTAAAAAATTAGATTGTATCTAATTATTTAATCACGGATAAATTTAAATGAAACAAAGAATTTTTAAAGTGGTTCAGCCTTATAATAATGGCCTACGTCCACTGTTTCTGTTATTGATGAATGTTTAGGAATTCTCGATTACAGGTTTTATCAAGAAATCCCCCCCCCCTTCCAATGAGGATGATACAATGTATTTATAGCCCTTAGGTTGTACATGTGAAAGGGTGCGTACATAATCGTCCTTTAGGTGTGTACATCTGTATGTATTTAATGCGTATTTAATCCTATTAATTGTATGATAATAAATGCTCTGAACGAGGTGCAGCTCGGACCGCCAAAGTTGCTCGGACCGCCTAAGTAACTCGCCATTCATGAGTCGTTCGGAGTAATAATCTTCCTCGGAAAGATCTTGTTAGTCGGAGAGTCTGAGTTGGTCGGGGGAGTAGAGTTCCTCGTTGCTAAAGTGATTGTAGTAATGTCCTTAGGTGCCACGTAACCTGACACGTGTCTTCTTGTGATTCATCCATGTCAGCATGTTAATTTTGGTATCAACAGAAGCCCCCAATGTTTCATAGTTCGAAATTTTAGGAGTATGGAACATTCTTTCTCGGAATATGACAATTTTAAATGATCCTCCTGATTTTTAGGAGCGTTTCCTTCGTATTTATTTTTCCTTCCAAATTCGAAGAATCAGTCTTTTTGAATTTTTATAACTGCTTCGATCTTCACGCACTTTTTGTCCTTTTAGCCGCCGGTAGCGTAATCGTTTCTTTTTTTAATAATTTCCTTTACCGTTTCCCGAGGCAAAGTATTTAAGCGTTGCAGACAATTCCATCGTCTTCTACTTTTTTAAATTTATGTCTTCAAGTTTTCCATTGTCTCTCTCTCTCTCTTGTGCGTTCATCTTTTCCATCGTTCGTTGTCAACAGATCCTCCTTTTTTCTGTAAGATCTTCTTCCTTCTTCTTCATTTCTTTATTCATCATGGTTTATCTTATTGAATCTCTTGATGAATTCCGTTCTGATTTTTCTATCCCTTCTTGGGTAATTCTGGAGGAACTTTTTGAGCCTTCAGATTATTTCCGCTTGGCTGAAGGACATTGGTTCCCCAGCGTGTGGATTTTCTTTTCCACCAAATCCTTTATGTTTAGAATTCTGTCAATACTTTGATGTCGTTCCTGCAAAAATATCCCCCAACACATGGAGAATAGTTAATGGGGTGCATAGGCTCAATCAAATTCATGGAACTCGTATAGGGATTCCAGAAATCATGCACTGTTATAGATGGGCAGTTGGGGATAATACTTTTTATTTAAAAATTAGGTTTTTGAATAGGGCTTTAGTAGCCAATCTCCCAGACGCCAATAGGGATTATTTCGAGCATGGGGTTGTTTTTAAAAATTGGCAACATGCTCCTTTAACTGGAGATGCAGTATATCAGGGTCCCAGATGCCCTCCCTATGGCAATGGGATAGGTTATTTTGATTTTATTTTATTTCTGAAATTATACTTTCATTGTATTTGATAAAATGTGTGAATGATATTTCAATATGTATTTATTTGCAGTTGATAGCAAGAGAAAAGCTCCAAAGGAAACAGAACTTAACATAAAGCACTTGAAACTTATCTGGAGCTTACATCAGACAGTTGCAGACGAGCATATTAGGTATGCTTCCTACTTGCAGCAGTATAAGAGCTACACATCTTCTTTTACTGCTCGTCCGGTGATCAGCAATATTGAACCGGTGTCAGTTCCTGAAGACTCTTCTCCTGAATCTCACGTTCCCCTGAGCCACAAGATGGGTAAAAGAAGAGTTCCTACTATCTTCGAGACATTTTCCTTTGCTGGAGAGGCAAAAAGAAATAAGCCTAATGTCCCAGAGGGGATAAAGAAAAAAGATGCTACTCCTTCCGTTGCAACCAAGAAGGCTGCTGAGAAGCCCCCAGTGGCTCCGAGCAAGAATGATGCTCCCAAGGAAGTGATTACCATTTCCCCGACCAAGAGTTCTTCCTTGGTCGAAACTATTCCGGTGCTCCCGAGGAGGCTAAAGAAAAGCTCCTCGATTAATTTGGCTGAAACCATTTCCCAGCCCCCAGTTATTAGTACTGGTGTTCCTACCATTGTTCCCCCGAGCTCTGCCATGAGCTCGGTGAAGACTTGGATCATCCCCGAGATCCAAGGAATTGAATAGAACCTTTCTCGAGATACGCTCACCTCTTTGGCTACTCGTCATATTGCTTCAGTAAGTTTTTCTTATTTCGGACCTTTTTTATCTTCCCCTTGTTGTATCTTTCTCTATACCGACTTGTAGTTATCTCCTTTGTCCAGTTGGTGAGCTATTTTAACACAATTGTGAAGAAAGATGAAGCAATTAAGGCTTCTAGCTCCTCGTTTGGTGCGGAGGAAGCTTTAGTGGGTTTGACCCAATCTCTGAAAGACTCCCGTCAAAAATATGACGAGGACAAAGCCGATTGGGAGAAGAAATTGGCCTTGGTCGAGGAAGAGAAGGCTCAGATGGTTGAAGTCTCCAAAGGGTTGGAGAATAAAGTAAAAAGTTTAGAAGAGAAGAATAAAGAGCTTGCTGAGAAGCTCAAGAATTATGTTGAGCTTGAGAATAAGCTCAAAATTACTGAGGAAGAACTAACCCATCTCCGCGAGGTAAATCGTCAAAAGAGGGAGGTGGAAGGCAAGTTGAAGGGTACCGAGGAGCTTATGTCCGAGAAGCTATCCTCGGAGAAAACAAAAAGAAAATTAGTTGTGAAGAAGTCCTTCAGCACTGGCTGGGACAAGGGATGGAATAAAGGAGTAGCTACCATGATGTTGCAGGTAGAGTATGGCAGTCTCAAGTACTTCAGAGATGGCTGGGTGGCTGATCTACAAGAATTTAAAGTTGATGAGGGTTCTGACCTATTTCAACAACATATTCCTGGTCCCCCTTCAAATCTCGAGGATGAAGAAGAGGACGAAGCTGCCTCCGAGGAGTCCTCCATGGTTGTGGGTGATCAAATCCCTACCCCACAAGTTGTCCAGCCAACCAACGAGAAGCTTGCACTTCTTCCTGCCCCATCAGAGCAACCTCCTGTACCTGCCGAACAAATTTTTGTTCCTGCCGAGCAACCTAGCTCCTCATCCTAGGCTCCTGAGAAAGTTTTGGGAGACAAGGAAAAGGTGTAAAGTTGTTCGGTATTTTATCTTTGTTTTATTTTCTTCTGGCATATGTACTCTGAACTTTGTACTCTTTTTCTATGATGTAATAAAACTTACATTTTTTATCATATATGTTGTTGATACTCTGTTTGCATTCTTATTAACTCTTGCCTTCTTCTCTTTATTAGTTTATGGCCAGAATGGAATTGTTGTCTGCTCATGACACAAAATTGCTGATACAATGCAATGAATATTTTAAGGCTGGTCACACTGATTTGGATGAATCACAAATTCTAGACATTCTGGGTCAAGATGCTTCAGAGCAGGCAATTGAGTCTTATCAATATCTGAAATGTCTGCTTGATCGTGCTGTAGCCAATAACGTGGCTTATTATGAAATTATTGAAGACTTACAAGGCACTCTTGATGAACTTCAGCAGCAGTACAAAGAATCTTCAGCTCTTTTGCATGAGGGGTATGAAAATAAATATCAACAAATCAATGCTGACAAGGGCCATGATAAGATGTTTGTTGCTTATGAAGTGAGAGTGAGAACTTTGAGAATAGAGGTAAAAGAGCATAGGCAAATAGCTGAGTTGTTGGAGCAAGAGAATAATAATCTGCGAGATGAACTAGCTCAGTTGAAGTCTGTTGCTTCCTCCTCAAATGCCTTGGTCCCTGTGTCTGACGAGGGATTTTCCTTATTGGAAGTTGAAAATGCTAAATTACGAGAAGAATTAGAGACTTATCAATTCCATAAACATCCCCGTGAATTCTGGATGGCAGACTAAAACTAAGCCCTTTTCCATTTGGATGCTCGTATCGAATATGCCAACAATGAAGGCTACAAGCAGGGGTGGTTGAACGCTCTGGGTGTACTGAAATTGGAGCAAGGTCACTATTTATGGGATTACCATAACCCTGGACTGCTCGATCTACCAGTTCCACCATACAAGCTTGACATGAGCTGGATACTTGCTCGGGCTATTCCTCGGTGCTTGATTTCTAAGTATCTCGGTGATTATAATCTTCATTCTAACGCAGAGCTATCTCGTCCTGAGCACCTGCTGGATAGACCATTCGTAATGAATGCCAGGATGCTTTAAGACCTCAACTTCATCAATTCTCCCCATTCCTTGGAGGATCCTCCTGCTGGCGAGGAACCTGTCTCAAAAGCACAAGGAAAGAGACCTATAGAATAGGAATTTCTATGCAATTGTTAGTATACATTTTATTATCAATGTACTTCATTTTTCAACTTAATGAAAGACATATGTTCTGTTTGCAAATATTGATTGTCATTATATTTTAGTTATAAAATACTTTTTATTTGTGTATGTATATCTGTTAAAAATATAACAATATTGTGTATCTTGTCGACCAACTATAGTTGATTCAAACTTGTTGTCGACTAGCTTAAATTTGTAGTAATCATTTACCTGACCAAAAATAATGATGTTTTGCTTCTCGACCAACCAAAAATCACAAGTAATAAAAAATTAAATTGGTCTTCTACTACAATGGTAAAATGTTTTTGGCCAACAATGGTCAACATCTTTATATCTTGGTGAATTTTTCTTTCCCGACCAACTTAGGTACTTTTTGGAAAATATATTTTCGTCCTAACCAACTTTAGTTGGCATTTTTAAGGAATGTTTTTGCCTCCTAACCAAACCGAGTTGGTATTTTTAGGAGTATGTTCTCCTAACCAATCGGAGTTGGCATTTTTAGGAATGTCGTTCCCTAACCAAACCGAGTTGGCATTTTTAGGGATATTTTGTTTCCTAACCAACCGGAGTTGGCATTTTTAGGAATATTTTTGCCTCCTAACCAAACCGAGTTGGTATTTTTAGGAGTATGGTTTCCTAACCAACCGGAGTTGGCATTTTTAGGAATGTCGTTCCCTAACCAAATCGAGTTGGCATTTTTAGGGATATTTTTACCTCCTAACCAAACCGAGTTGGTATTTTTAGGAGTATGGTTTCCTAACCAACCGGAGTTGGCATTTTTAGGAATATTTTGATGTTGCTGAGCAGTGTAGTGCATAGCACTAGTATTCCCCAAAAAAAATTCAATAAAAGGAGAGAGGCTGACAAAATATCGTCATTTTATTCATACTGATGGAACTTCTTTACATAAGATTTTACATCACTGATAGTACTTGCGCAGGTGTTCAGCATTCCATGCATTCTTAAACTCTTCCCCTTCTAAAGTTGCTATTCGGTAAGTTCCTGGACGAACAACTTCTGTAACTCGGTATGGTCCATGCCAGTTTGCCTATAATTTTTTGTGCTTCTGAATGACTTTCTTTAGCACATAGTCTCCTTTTTTTAGGTCGCACTTCTTCACCCTCTTATAATAGAACAGAGTTGTTCGTTGTTGATACGCAGCATTCCTAATGGCTGCTTCTTCCCTAACTTCCTCGAGCATATCCAAATCCAATCTTCTCATCAAGTCACTAACTGGGGAGTTGAAGTTCAGTACTCTGTGTGTTGGGAGACCCAACTCGGCAGGTATTACAGCCTCACTTCCAAATGCCAGCATATATGGGGATTCTCCAGTTACTGCTCGGGGAGTAGTACGATAAGCCCACAGTACTGACTGCAACTCATTGATCCAATTGGCCTTCGCCTCATTTAATCTTTTCTTCAATCCATTTAGCAGTGTCATGTTCGTCACTTCAGTATGTCCATTGCTTTGGGGATGACATGGTGCTGAATGGAGCTTCAAAATGTTGGACTGATGGCAATAGGTAGCGAATTCCTCATTATCAAATTGCGTTCCATGGTCGGTGATGAATGCATGAGGAAGGCCATATCTACAAATGATATTTTTCCAAACAAATTGATATACCTTCTCGTAGGTCATGTCGATTAAAGGCTCAACTTCTATCCACTTAGTAAAATAATCCACTGCGACGATGAGGTATTTGAACCTTCCCCTGGTCGTTGGCAGTGGCCCAACTAAATCTATTCCCCACATAGTAAATGGCCAAGGAGAATTGATAGGTGTCAACAATGCTTGTGGAGTTCTTTGGATAGAGGAAAGACGTTGGCACTTGTCACATTTCTTAGCATAGGCTATACAATCAGCCCTCATCGTTGGCCAGTAGTATCCTTGCGTCATTACCCTTTGCAAAAGAGTCCGACCAGCTATATGGGCTCCACAGGACCCTTCATGGATTTCTTCGATTAATTCTTTCACCTCGGAGGGATGTACATGATGATGCTAAGATTTAGCACCACCGGATAAGTGATAGTGAGCTCAAACAGTAACAGCCACGGCAGCCATAGAGATGTATAAGTGTATAAGTATGTAGAAGGGGATGAGTATAAGAGGAAATAAGACAATGATGTATAGTGGTTCAGCCAAATTGGCTTACATCCACTGTGAGTGTGTGATCCACTAAGTATGGGCACTAATGGCCTTGGATACAATGCACATAACCCTCTCTCTCTCTCCACTGTGTGTGTACAAGCAGAGTTTTAGCTAGGGCTCCTGTTCATGGATCGATCCCCTGTAGGGTTGGGGGTGACAAGTATATATAGGTCTTGGGGGGTGTAGTGTACCCCCCAAGTAAGCATGGTGCATGTGAATGATGATCTAACCAATCCCCTGTTGACACCTGTAGATGCCAAATGATGACATAATATTCCCTCACGTGAGGGTGTGATTCGGTTATAACGGTCTGCCACGTGTCATATGAGCCTGACGCGCACTGTTCCACGCGTGTCCCGAACCACGCGCTGTCATGATGTCACCCCCGGCCTATGAGCCGAGGCCGAGGGCAAAGTTTCTTCCGGTGGGGAGCCTGGCTTGATTCTGGCCTCGTACTGTCGGCCCCTCGTAGGGTCGGCTAGAGCCTAGGGAAGGGTCGGCCCCTCATAGGGTCGTCTGGACCCTGGTGAAGGTCGGCCCCTCGTAGGGTCGGCTAGAGCCTGGTGGAGGGTCGGCCTCTCGTAGGGTCGTCTGGGCCTGGTGGTGGCCAGCTGGGGCCTGGAGAAGGGTCGTCCCCTCGTAGGGTCGTCCGTATTGGAGGTAATCCTCATCCAGGCTGAGGGTATAAACGGGTATATCAATCACCCCCCAGCCCTTAGCCATAGGTGTCATTGAGATGGCGGAGGGATATTTGCTGAATTCGAGACACGTGTGATCAGTTAGGTGAGTGACACCTGCGCAGATACTCATTGCTGTTCAAGTTTCCAAGGCAGGGCGGCTGCGCAGTACGCTTGGGGCCTTGCGCCCTAATTATATCTTTCTTTGGTAAATGGGTCCACTCATTACCAATGTATATAAGCAATTTTTAAACTCTCTTTCCAACTTCTTCTTCTTCGCGCCTAACCATTTTCTCTCTCTAGAACCAGTCGCCATTTGCAGCCTTCAATCTTTCAGGCCTCACTGCGCTCTTGTTCTCTCGTCATCAGGTAACCTTTTTCTCCCCGTGCCTTCTTTTGTCTTTATTTCTGTATATTTTTTAGGGTCGTAGGTCGGCAGTTTCGTAGAGTTCCCCTATTGCCTTTTTCCGGTGTCTTCTCCGGTTGGTAGTTCTTGAACATTCTTGACGAAAAACGTTTGAGTTCTTTGGTTTGATCCAAAAGTCAAACCGGGTCAATCCCCCAAGTGTTTGTAGTTGAATTAGCCAAGTCTAGTATAATTTCTCCAAGTGTAGGGTCTTCCCCTTAATGCTTAGGAGGCTTTACCACTTAGTGTCTGAATTCCCATCTCTGAGAGAGAAACTCTTTACCGAGATCAGACGAATAGAGGAGGAGGAAGAGAGGAGACGAGGGGCCGACCCTAATTGGGTACGACCCATCTTTCCCATTCCTCTTGCCACCATAAGACCATCTGAACCCTCTGAGTCTTGTGGGTCGTCGTCTCGTCCTGCCGACACTCCCAAACCAAGTGAAATGGACGAGAGAACCTCCTCCCCAACTGGTGTTGGAACGTCTGGTAGAAGGGACACGTCTGACCCTAGCCCTCCCCGAGAGGCCGAGGGTACGATTCCCTCTGAGGCTGTCCCTGTGACAACCCTGTCCCCCAATGCCTTCCAAGTGGCTTTCCCTCAGGGTCCTCCTGCAGGTGATGAGATGGAGGGGGATGAGTACGAGGACGATGATACAGATGATGAGGTTGACACTTCCCACGCCTCGTCTTTTATCTCCTCCGTTAGGGATAGGGACCTTCTGATATGGAGGCATACTTACGGAGTGCCCTCGGGGGTAACTATGAGGGTTCCCTCTGAGACTGAGAGAGTTTTTGAGGGTGAAGAGGGAGAGGTTGCAGTCTACGAGCAAATGTTCAAGGTAGGTGTCAGACTTCCCTTCCACCCTGCCATTGTCGATATTCTGTCGGCTCTGGGCGTCTCCCCCTCTCAACTTCCACCCAACTCTTGGAGGACGATTCTGGGTTACATTTCCTTGTGGAAAAACTCTTTTACTGATGAGCCCTCGTCCGACGTATTCTTGGCTTGCTATAATATCACCTCTTCATCTAAACAGCCCGGATATTATCATCTTGGGGCAAGAAGGTCTGAGAAGAAACTTCTTCACGTGTCTCAAACTTCCAATCATGATTGGAAGAAGAGATTCTTCTTCATATCTGGGGCGTGGGAGCGTTCCGTCGAGGCGTCCCCTTCTGCCGATGGTCCGAGGGTCCCTAACAAATGGTCTAATCCCTCAATGAAAGCTAGGTCAGACCCCGGACTTAGCCTAGAGGAAAGGGATATTGTTGAGTACCTGAGGGGACGAGGGAGAGAGGGTGAGATCCCAAAGTTTGAAGATCTGATGACTCCTCGCTTCCTTAAAGAAGCTGGTCTGAGGGTCGGCCCTCTGACAGAACTATGTGAGTTATACTGAACATTTTCCCTTCTTTACTTATTTTTGTAGTGTTCTCTCTTTATCTCTGAACTTTTCTGACATGTCGTCCTCTTATCAGATCGTCCTGCAGGTACACCAGACTACCTCTGGGAAATGACTGCTCCAAGCCTACTTGCTGGTTTGTCGAAGAAAAAGGGGAAGGAGCCTCAGCAAGCTCCAAAGAAGACGAGGGCCTCAGGGCCGACGGTTGTTGAGCCGACCTCTGATAGCCACAAGAGGAAGGAGCCTGAGACTCCTGTTGAGCATCGGCCTGATCCAAGGACGAGGGCAAGGGTCGAAGCCTCTGAGGGTACGACCTCTTCGTCGAGCATGGGGGCCTTCTGGTCTCAGAATCTGTCCCATCTGAGGGCCGACCCCTCATCCCTTATTGCCAACTTGAGGGCGGCCAAGGCCTCGATGTTCTCTGCACCATCGGCCTCTGACTTCAAGTTCTTGGCAAAGATGCCTCCAGCTAAAGTGTACGACTTCGGTCTGCATTCCCTTGCTCAGGTATTGGTCTCGACCTTTAATTTCATTCTTTCATTAACTGTTCCCTCGGCCCCTCTTGACATTTGTTCATTTTTTCTTGCAGTCCGTCTGTGCCCTCACCTCAGCCACCAAGTGGATGGCTGAGAACCAACAGAAATTCCATGAAGCTGAGAGGGCCATTCAACAAGAGGCTGACCTACGGACAGAGTTGGACACTGCTAGGGCCGAGCTGGAGAGCACAAGGACTGAGCACGCTAGAGTCCTTGATGAGCTGACGAAGCAACATGACGCCGATCTGCAGGCTAAGGACTTGTTGATCAAGGACAAGGACTTGTTGATCAAGGACAAGGACAAGGCTCTGATCAACCTGGAGGCCCAGCATAAGACTGATCTGGAAGCAGCCATCAAGAAAGCTGAGGCTGATGCTGTGGAGGCATACAAGACTTCAGATGAATTTCAAGGCTTCGGCCTTGAATATCTTGAAAGGGGGATTAGGACGGCCTGCCGATGGGTCGTCCTCAAATTTGGAGATGTGGTTTCCTCTGTTCGCCCATCACTGGAGGGTGTTCAATTGGACGATCCCCTAATTGCCGAGGCCCTCAACCAGGTGGAGTCCCAAGTCCAGCTCGAAGGGGTCGGTACATCTGAAGATCATCCGGTGCTGGTAACAGAGGAGACCATTCCCATTGATGTTGAGGCTCTTCCCTCTGATGTCGTCCCATAGGGTGGCTGCCTGTAGCCCATACCCTTGTTTTTGTATTTTTGTTCTATGTATTGTAAAACACTTGATGCTTTATATTAATACCATCGTCTCTTCCTTTCACAACTGTCTCCCATAACTGCTGTCTTCCATATTTAATTCTGTTATGGTTTGTTCCTTGCTAATTTGCTTCTTCGTTGATGATGATGATACTAACCCTTCCCTCGTCTTTTTGAGGACCAATGTGGGGTCGTCCCCTCATCAGGCCTCATTATAGCCGAGGGTTCAAATAATCAAATTAATGATTTTTAACGAAGTCTACCCTCGTCTTTCTTGAGAACAGTGGAGGGGTCGTCCCCTCCACTGGTCCTCATTATACCCGAGGGTTCAACTTACCAAATTAATGGTATTTATGTAGTCTACCCTCGTCTTTCCTGAGAACAGTGGAGGGGTCGTCCCCTCCACTGGTCCTCATTATAGCCGAGGGTTCAACTAACCAATTTTAATGGTATATATGAAGTCTACCCTCGTCTTTCTTGAGGGCAGTGGAGGGGTCGTCCCCTCCACTGGTCCTCGTTATAGCCGAGGGTTCAACTAACCAATTTAATGGTATATATGAAGTCTACCCTCGTCTTTTTTTAGGGCAGTGGAGGGGTCGTCCCCTCCACTGGTCCTCATTTTAGCCGAGGGTTTAACCAACCAATTTAATGATTTTTAATTAAAGTCTACCCTCGTCTTTCTTGAGGACAGTGGTGGGGTCGTCCCCTCCACTGGTCCCCATTATAGCCGAGGGTTCAACTTACCAAATTAATGGATTTTAACAGTCTACCCTCGTCTTTTTTTAGAACAGTGGTGGGGTCGTCTCCTCCACTGGTCCTCATTATAGCCGAGGGTTCAACTTACCAAATTAATGGTTTTTAACAAAGTCTACCCTCGTCTTTTTTGAGGACAGTGATGGGGTCGTCCCCTCCACTGGTCCCCATTATAGCCGAGGGTTCAACTAACCAATTTAATGGTATATATGAAGTCTACCCTCGTCTTTCTTGAGGGCAGTGGAGGGGTCGTCCCCTCCACTGGTCCTCATTATAGCCGAGGGTTCAACTTACCAAATTAATGGATTTTAACAAAGTCTACCCTCGTTTTTCTTGGGGACAGTGGTGGGGTCGTCCCCTCCACTGGTCCTCATTATAGCCGAGGGTTCAACTTCTTTGCATGTATACTAGAACTGATAACCACTGGATGAGGGAAACACTGATACTTCTCATTAATCTTCAATGTGTTCTGTCGAAACAATGCTTATTACAACTATGGCTTATCAAGACCTTACAACACTACTGGTAGTATTTTTTCAAATGATCTGCATTCCAGGGGTTTGAGAAAGGTTCCCCCTCCAGGTTTTCTAGCCAGTAGGTCCCAGGGATGACTTCATCGATGACCCTATATGGGCCATGCCAATTAGGGTGAAGCTTGTTGGGCTTTTGCCAAGTCTTCTTGAGGACCAAGTCCCCCACTGCGATGGGCCTATGTTTCACCCTCTGATTGTAGAACCTTGCGGTCCTCTGTTGGTAGGAAGCCTGCCTCATCTCAGCATCCTCCCTTCTTTCCTCAATCAAGTCCAGGTCAAGTCTCCTCTCTTCTGTATTTCCCTGGGGGTCATACACTTGGACCCTATGAGTGGGAAACTCGACTTCGGTGGGGATGACTGCTTCTGACCCATAAGCCAACATGAATGGGGTATCCCCAGTAGAGGTCCTTACTGTCGTCCTGTACGCCCACAACACTGCATATAACTCCTCGACCCATCTTCCTTTTGCCTCCTCAAGCCTCTTCTTAATCCCATCTAGGATTGTCCTATTCGTAACTTCGGTTTGCCCATTGGCCTGAGGTCGGCCTGGGGTGGAGAAAAATTGTTTGATGCCTACCCTCTCACAGTACTTCTGCAGAGAGGCATTCTTGAACTGGGTCCCGTTATCCGAGATGAGGGTGTTGGGTAGACCATATCTGCATATCACATTCTTCCAGATGAACTGGAAGGTCTTCTGCTCTGTAATCGTGACCATCGGTTCGGCCTCTACCCACTTTGAAAAGTAGTCAATTGCTACGATGAGGAACCGATAGTTATTGACTGCCCTCGGTAAGGGTCCTACCAGGTCAATCCCCCATACTGCAAACGGCCATGGGGATGTAATGGAGGTGAGGGGCTGATGAGGTTGGTGAGGGATGGTAGAAAATCTTTGGCATTTATCACACTTTTTAACATATGCGGCAGCATCTTTCCCTAAGGTCGGCCACCAGTAGCCTTGGGTGATCACCCTCTTCGCTAAGGATCTACCCCCAATGTGGCTTGAGCACGACCCTTCATGCACATCTTGCAGAATGGAAGGGACTTCTGAGGGATGCACACACCTAAGTAAGGGGAGTAGGAACCCCTTTTTGTACAGCGTGTCTCTAATGACAGTGAACTTAGCAGCCCTGTATCTCAGCTTCTTCCTTTCTTGGCTTGCTTCTGGCATCTCTCCCCCTTTAATGTATCTGATCAGAGGATCCATCCATGACGGTTCTTGAGAAACATTCATGCAAATGCCAAGTGTTCCCTCGACGTCTTCGATAGCTGGCTGAAACAAAATTTCCACTGGGACCGTCCTCCTGATGTCTGTTCTTGTTGCCGAGGCCAGCCTAGCAAGGGCATCAGCGCGGCCATTATCAAGCCTAGGTACCCTCCTTGATTTCACTTCTCTGAAGCCCTTCAGTAATGATCTCACCTTCTCGAGGTACCTAGCCATCCTTTCGTCCTTAGCCTCGTAGGCTCCTAGTATCTGATTTACGACTAGCCTTGAATCACTATGGACCAAAATCTGGCCGACACTAAGAGACTTGGCCAAGGAGAGGCCTGCTACTAAGGCCTCATATTCAGCCTCATTGTTGGAGGCTTTGAAGTCAAACTTCAGGGCGTATTCGACGTCTGTGCCATCGGGTGCTGATAGTATCAGTCCAGCACCACTTCCGCTATCACAGGAGGACCTGTCAATGAAGAGGCTCCACGGAGTCTTTCCTTCAGAAAAATTTCCCTCAGAGAGGGACCCCTGTCTAAAGATGTATCTTCCCTCTTCGTTTTCAGTCACTTTCCTTCTAGCGGTGCTCGTCTCAACCATATCTGCGGGTGTGTCTGCGGGTCTGTCTTCTGTATCTGCCTTCCCGAGGGTCTCACCCTCGGCCTCATCATCTTCCCAGGTGAACTCAGCCACGAAGTCTGCCAAGGCCTGCCCCTTAATGGCTGTCTTAGGCTGATACACAATGTCAAACCCCCCCAGCTCTATAGCCCAGGTCATTAGCCTTCCTGATTTTTCAGGCTTGTGTAGGACCTGCCTAAGAGGAGAGTCAGTAAGGATGACCATAGTATGGGACTGGAAGTACGGTTTCATCTTCCTTGAGGCATGGATCAAGGCATAGGCTAACTTCTCCATCCTCGGGTATCTCTGCTCTGCCCCCTGGAGTGCCTTGCTGTTGAAATATACGGGCTTTTGTATCCCATCTTCGTCTCTTACGATTGCTGCACTGATAGCGGACTCTGAGACAGCAAGGTACACGTAAAGTCGTTCACCCTGCACGGGTCGTGACAGCAGCAAGGGAGACCCTAAGTACGATTTTAGCTCCTTGAAAGCCTCATCGCACTCTTTGCTCCATTCGAAGTCCTTCCTGAGGATCTTGAAGAATGGTAGACACCTGTCTGTAGCCCTTGACACAAATCTGTTCAAGGCAACCACTCTCCCTGTGAGCCTCTGAACGTCTTTAATGGACTTGGGGGTCTTCATCTCAATAAGGGCCTTTATCTTTTCGGGATTGGCCTCGATGCCTCTTTGATTGACAATGAACCCCAAGAACTTCCCCGCTCCGACCCCGAAGACACACTTGGCCGGATTGAGCTTCATTTTGTATTTGTCCATTGTATTAAAGGTCCTTTCTAGGTCTGCCATATGGTCCTCGGCCTTCAGACTTTTAGTCAGCATGTCATCTACGTAAACCTCCATAGACTTCCCAATTTGGTCTTCGAACATTTTATTTACGAGGCGCTGGTACGTTGCCCCCGCATTTTTTAGGCCAAAGGGCATGACCCTGTAACAGTATGTCCCTTTGTCAGTGATGAAGGCAGTCCTCTCCGAGTCATCAGGGTTCATGAAGATATGGTTATACCCTGAGTAGGCATCCATAAAACTCATGAGCTCGTGGCCTGCAGTAGCGTCTACCATCTGGTCAATGCGGGGGAGAGGGAAGCTGTCTTTGGGGCAGTGCTTGTTGAGGTCTGTGAAGTCCACACACATTCTCCACTTGCCGTTGGCCTTTGGGACAACGACTGCATTGGACAGCCACTCAGGGTAGATGACCTCTCTGATAAATTCAGCGTCTTCTAATTTTTTAACCTCATCCCTGATGACCTCATACTTCTCTCTAGAGTAAATCCTCCTCCTCTGCTTTACCGGCTTCACTCCCTCTACCACATTGAGTTTGTGGCACATGATTTCAGGGTCGATCCCTGGCATATCTACATGACTCCACGCGAAGACGCTTCGCCTTCTCCTCAACAGTTTGATGAGGTCTTCCTTGATACTGGGCTTCAGAGACTTGCCAACTTGGACGGTTTTTCCCGGGTCATCCTCATCGAGGATGATGGGTTCTACCTCCTCAGCGGCCTCCCCTTTTTTGAGCTTCGTCTCGTCCCTGGGGTCTAGGGTATCAATGTTGTAAGTGGTTGTAACCCTCTTGTGTGCCTCCCATTCTTTAGCGGAGTTGTAGTAGCATTCTCTCGCTGTCGTCTGGTCTCCCTGGACTTCCCCCACCCCATAAGGGGTAGGGAACTTAACCATCTGGTGGACTGTGGACGGCACAGCTTCAAACCCCTTGAGGGCCACACGTCCCAGTATGATGTTGTATGCCGAAAACACATGCTCATCCAGCACAAAGAAACTGACCCTCTTGGTGAGCCATCTCGGCCATTCGTCCCCCATCCTGACATCAGCCTCATATATTCCCAGGGGGTGAACCTTCTCCCCACTGAACCCAATCAATGGATGATGGTATGGGACAAGTCTGGCACGACTGAGGCCCAAGGCCTTGAAGCATGGCCAAAACATCACATCTGCGGATGAGCCCCCATCTACCAGGATCCTCGGCACTTCGCACCCGTGCACCCTGGTAGTGATGACAAGAGGGTCATCATGCGGGGCCAAGAGGCCTTTGAAGTCCATCCTTGAAAATCCCACTATCAAAGTGTCCATGTCAACCTTCTTCCTTTTTTCTGACTTGACCTCTAGGAAGGTTGAGTGCACCATCTTCGTTACTGCCTTAGCCTCCGCAACATGGGCCTTCCTGTCAGCGACCTCAGACCCTCCTCCTGCTAAACCCCCGGAGATCATTCCTACACCGAGCGAGATCATATTGAGCCTCTTGACAGGACCGTGGTCGTCTCTCGGCGGGAGGTCAGGGTCGTCCTCATCATCAGAAGGGTCGTCCCCTCTTTTTTGAGGACCTTCTCTGCAGGCATCGACTCGCTTCTTTCTGGGGTCGTCCCCTCGGCCCCTCTTGAAGTCGGCTTTGTCGACGTACTTTCTGAGCTTCCCTTCCTTTAGCATCTTCTCAATCTCATCTTTCAGAGCGAAGCATTTGTCCGTTACGTGGCCGTGGTCTTGGTGAAACTCACACCACAGGTTCTTATTCCTCTTGCCAGGTGCTGCCCTTAGCTTCTCGGGCCACTTCAGGGATCGGTCACTCTTAATCTCATTGAGAATCTGTTCACAGCTGACCGTCAGAGGGGTGTACCCCGCGAACTTGTCATCCGAGGACCTCTTCTTCCCCTCTTTGTTCTTCTTAGGGTATTTACTCCCACTAGCACCTCCTCTCTCGTCTTCATATTTTGCCGCCATCGCCTCTTCGGCGTTCATCACCTTTCCTGCTGTCGACAGCAGTTCAGCCATCGTCCTCGGAGGGTCTTCAGCAAGCTTCCATAACAGCTTCCCCTTCTGGAGTCCTCCAATCAGGGCTGTCATAGCTATGCTTTCCTCATAGTCTTCCACCTCCAGCTTCTCCTTGTTGAATCTGGCTATATAGTCCCTCAGACTCTCACTCTTCCCCTGCTTGACATAGAGCAGGTGGGTGGTCTTCTTCTGTGGCCTCACCCCAAAGCAGAAATTATGGATGAACAGGTCTGCCAACTGCTTAAAGTTTCCGATGGAATTTTTCGGAAGAGATGTGTACCAAACATGCGCAGCCCTTGTCAAGGTACCAGAGAAGGCACGACACCTCATCTCATCTGAGATAGAGTTTATGTCTGCCGCCGACTGATACATCTCCACGTGGTGGACGGGGTTGGTGCTCCCGTCATACCTTGGGGTGACCATTGGTGGCTTGAATTTTGACGGCGTGGGGAAGTTGACTATCTTCGCCATGAAGGGTGAGCCTATGGTGTACCCCCTCTGAAGAGGGTCTCGGCTCTTCAATATGTCACCAATCTTATCCTCTAACCGCTGGATTGAGTCATTCCAGGGCCTCATAGGGTCGGCCTGGCCGATGTTATCCCCTGCCGCCTCTCCGAGGTGGACGGAGGGTTCTGCTGCAGCAGGCCTGTGTCGACTGTTCACTTCCCTCTGGCCGTCATCTCGTCCTCGGGGTCGGCCATCTGCTGCCCCCCTGGATCTCGCGGCGCTTTTTGGCCTGGACAACTGTTCCCGCAGGTCATTAACTGGGCCTAGCCTTTCAAAGGCCGACCCCCTGCTCAAGCGATCAAAAGCAGAGCCTCTTGGGCGGTCATCAGGGTTTGGTCTCTCGCACTTTCCCCTACTATCCTGGAGAGGTCGCACAGTGTTGTTGGAGACCTCATACGGTTCCCAGCATTCTATTGGGGCCTCGTCCCCCTCCAGATCGTCATACCTGTCTTCAGGGCAAGGGTTTCCTTGCCTCCCCAGGCGTAAACGCCTGGGGTCAGCAACATCCCTGCGCCGCTGAGGGGGTGGCAGGTCTTTGCGTGGTGCCTGGGGTGGTCCCCTGGCCTCATGCTGTCCTGGGGCTGCTGCCGGAGTAATCATCTCAGGTGAGACCCCTGGTGGTCTCAGTATGTTCTGGCTCAGAGCTGTGAATTGCTCCTGCATCATCCGTTGGCTTGCTGCCAGAGACTTTAGGGCTGCCGCCACATCAGCCATCTCAGACTGAGGCGGCGGCTGACTGGAACTGGGTCTTCCCCCCTCATCCGGCGGGGGAAGCGGTGGCGGTGGCATCTCAGGTGCCATGTGCTTGAGCTATGAAAAGCTGAACTGAAGAAAATACTGGTTAGCTTGGTAACCTTAGTGGGTCTCTTTCAATGGTGAAACACCTCCTCTCAGGGGGAGTGTTGGTTCACCACCAGAGTGCCCAGTGAGGTCAAGTTGTACAACGGAAGAGATGTCTTCTCGTTCCCACAGACGGCGCCAAACTGATGATGCTAAGATTTAGCACCACCGGATAAGTGATAGTGAGCTCAAACAGTAACAGCCACGGCAGCCATAGAGATGTATAAGTGTATAAGTATGTAGAAGGGGATGAGTATAAGAGGAAATAAGACAATGATGTATAGTGGTTCAGCCAAATTGGCTTACATCCACTGTGAGTGTGTGATCCACTAAGTATGGGCACTAATGGCCTTGGATACAATGCACATAACCCTCTCTCTCTCTCCACTGTGTGTGTACAAGCAGAGTTTTATCTAGGGCTCCTGTTCATGGATCGATCCCCTGTAGGGTTGGGGGTGACAAGTATATATAGGTCTTGGGGGGTGTAGTGTACCCCCCAAGTAAGCATGGTGCATGTGAATGATGATCTAACCAATCCCCTGTTGACACCTGTAGATGCCAAATGATGACATAATATTCCCTCACGTGAGGGTGTGATTCGGTTATAACGGTCTGTCACGTGTCATATGAGCCTGACGCGCACTGTTCCACGCGTGTCCCGAACCACGCGCTGTCATGATGTCACCCTCGGCCTATGAGCCGAGGCCGAGGGCAAAGTTTCTTCCGGTGGGGAGCCTGGCTTGATTCTGGCCTCGTATTGTCGGCCCCTCGTAGGGTCGGCTAGAGCCTAGGGAAGGGTCGGCCCCTCGCAGGGTCGTCTGGACCCTGGTGAAGGTCGGCCCCTCGTAGGGTCGGCTAGAGCCTGGTGGAGGTTCGGCCCCTCGTAGGGTCGTCTGGGCCTGGTGGTGGCCAGCTGGGGCCTGGAGAAGGGTCGTCCCCTCGTAGGGTCGTCCGTATTGGAGGTAATCCTCATCCAGGCTGAGGGTATAAACGGGTATATCAGTACACATCTTTGTAATCCCGCCATGATTCCTCGTCTGTACAGGACACCATTAGTTAATACATACCGAGCAACTTTAAACTTCAATTTCTTGGCCGCGAGTTTATCCATTGGTAATTCTCCCTCCTCAATATACGCCCTGATGGGAACCATCCAAGATGGTCCTAAATCAAGGGTAGTAAAATTCATCATCAGGTCTTCATCTATGCTTCGACTAGCTAACACTTCAATTGGTATTGTTCTTCGCAGCTCGGTACGAGTAGTTGATACTAATCGGGCCAGGGCGTCTGCTCTCGCATTCTCCATTCTTGGTATTCTGATCAACTGAGCAGCGAAAAATTCTGATACCAACTCCATCACCTTTGCATGATACTTAATCATTAACTCTCCTTTGGCTACATATATTCCCAACATCTGATTCACAATTAATTGAGAATCACTGAAGACAATAACCTGTTGCGCCTCCATAGTTTTTGCCAAATTAAGGCCTGCCATTATGGCCTCATACTCTGCCTCACTATTGGAGGCTTTGAATTGGAATCGTAAGGCATATTCTATGTCGACTTCGTCCGGGCTGGTCAAAACGAGCCCCACAGCCTGTAGTGCAAGATGAGCCATCTACATATAACTTCCATATAGGCAACCCGTATTCTAGTTTCTGATTTAACAAAGTTCCTCGCTGGAAAATTTATTGCTTTCTTTCATCATTTCCTGATTCTTCTCGTTCCTCTTCGACCATTTTTTCTCGCCCTTTTACCAACCTAAGTTGGTCTGAGCTCGAATTTGATGGTCCTGTAACATCCACTTGCCCTTTTACCAACTTAAGTTGGTCTGAGCTAGTGTTTGTTGATCCTGTAACATCCACAGGTTGATCGGCGAGCTGTTTTTGCTCCTCAGGAATATCAGGATAGGTGAACTCCGCTATGAAATCTGCTACTGCTTGCCCTTTAAGCGATGATCTGGGTTCATAAATTATATCATATTCACCGAGTTCGATTGCCCAATACATCAATCTCCCTGATTTTTCTGGTTTATGAAGGGCTTGTCTCAACGGCATGTCAGTATATACGACTATAGTATGAGCTTGGAAGTATGGCCTCATTCTCCTACTTGCTTCAATCAACACGAGTGCCAATTTTTCCAGCTTTGGATACCTGATCTCTGCTCCTCGGAAGGCCTTACTTGTGTAATAAATTGGCTTTTTCACTCCATTCTCTATTCTGATCAATGCCGAGCTTACTGCATTCTCTGATACTGCCAGGTACAAGTACAATTTTTCTCCCATCACTGGCCAGGACAACAGCGGAGGTGCTCCCAGATCCTTTTTCAAGTCTTGAAAGGCCTTCTCACATTCATCATTCCACTTAAAAGTTGTTCGGAGTGTTTTGAAGAATGGGAGACATCTATCAGTGGCTCGCGATACAAATTTGTTGAGTGTTGCTACTCGTCCTGTAAGACTTTGCACTTCTTTCTTCGTCGTTGGAGATCGTAGCCCTAATAGAGATTTGATCTTTTCTGGATTTGCTTCAATGTCTCGTTGATTGACGATGTACCCGAGAAATATGCCTTCTCGTACTCCAAATATGCACTTCGTCGGGTTCAGCTTCATTTGATATTTGTCCAATTGATCAAAGGTCTTGCCTAAGTCAACTAGATGATCAGCAGCTTTCTTACTCTTTGTTAGCATATCGTCGACATAGACTTCCATATTGTAACTGATTTGTTCAGCAAAAACCTTGTTCATCAGCCGCTGGTATGTCGCACCTGCATTTTTCAAACCAAAAGGCATAACATTATAACAATAAGTTCCCCTAGGGGTAATAAAAGAAGTACTTTCCCTGTCTTCAGGTTTCATTTTGATCTGATTGTAACCAGAATAAACGTCCATGAAATTTAGCAGCTCATGTCCTGAGGTAGCATCTACCAGTTGGTCAATTCGAGGCAATGGAAAGTGATCCTTTGGGCATGCTTTGTTGAGGTCAGTGAAGTCAACACACATCCTCCATTTGTTGTTTTTCTTTTTTACCATCACCGCATTTGCTAACCAGTCTGGATATTTAACATATTCGATGAAGCAAGCTTTCTGGAGCTTCTCGACCTCCTCTTGTATAGCTTGATTCTTCTCGGGACCGAATACCCTTCTTCTCTACTTCACTGGTTTAATCTCCTTATTCACATTGAGCTCGTGACATAAGAAATGTGGGTCTATTCCAGGCATATCTTCATGACTCCATGCAAAAGTTTTCTTTCTACTTCTTAGGAAAGTTATTAACTCCTGTTTTATTGAGGCATCCAACGACGAACCTATTTGAGTTGTTCGTTTAGGGTGCTCGTCGTCCAGAATGACATTTTCTGTAGCTTCCACCACCTGACCTTTTACAAGTTGAGATTCATCTCTAGGATCCAGTGTTTCAATTTTTGTATCTTCATCCACTTGATAGGTAGTAGTATTTTTCCTCGGTTCCTCCAGCTCTTCTTGCTCGGCAGATGAATAATATCATTCCCGAGCTACTTTTTGATCACCTTTCACAATTCCTACTCCAAAATTTGTTGGAAAGTTTAGGCACTGATGTACCGTAGATGGGACTGCTTCAAACTTCTTCAATCCTACCCTTCCCATGATGATGTTATAGGCTGACTGGACATTCTTATCCATCACGAAGAAGCGTATTCTTTCTGTTCGACAAGCAGGCCATGTTCCAATGAATATATCCAACTTGATCGTCCCAAGTGGAAAAACTTTCTCGCCAGCAAAACTAAGGAGTGGTCTATGATAAGGCTCCAATTGAGATAGCTTTAGATTTAGACTATCGAAGCACGAGTAGAACATGATGTCTGCCGAGCTACCATTATCTACCAAAACTCTTGAAATCATCACTTCTTTCATTCTCATTTTGATCGCCAATGGGTCATCATGAGGATATAGGACACCTGCGAGGTCGTTCTTTGAAAAACCAATAACCAACTTCTCTTTGTTTACCTTTCTCGGTCGATCTTCCTCGTCCAGATTTATCCGTTGAATATATGAGCAAGTTTGAGCCTCACAGAGGTAAGCCTTTCTTTCTGCAGTAAGATCTCCTCCTCCTGCATCTCCACCTGTAATGACATTACAATCAAATGACCCAAAACCTATTGAAAATACCTCGCGTTCTGGTTGCCTTGGTCTTTTTGGAAGATCGGGGTCATCTTCTGGATCATCTTCATGGTCCCTTTTTCCTGTTTTCTTCTGCTCGACGAGGAGATCTAGATCTTTCTTTTGTTCGATCGTCATTTCTTCTTTCATTTCTACGATCAACAAACTTTGTCAATTTTCCTCGTCTGATGAGTGTTTTGATCTCGTTCTGAAGAGCTATGCAAATTTTAGTCATATGGCCATGATCTTTGTGAAACTCATAATATTTTTCCCTATTCCTTCTATCAGGGTCTGCCTTCATTTTCTTTGGCCATTTTAACTCCTCGTTATTCTTGATCTCTTCCAAGACGTGGTTGATACCCATCTTCAAAGGAGTATAATTATCAAACTTTTTCAAGACTTCCCATGACGACCTATTTTTGGATTGTTTATCATCATTGTTTCCCTTATGCTCTTTCTTCTTAGCTTTGTCGATTTCCACCTTGGTTTCTTTATCAATATTCTTCTTCGCAGTCATAGCCTCCTCAGCATTCATGATTTTAGCCGCTTTTGCCATCAATTCTGACATAGTTGTGGGTGGATCTTTGGCCAAGGTGTAATACAACTTATTGGGCAATAGCCCACTCATCAAGGCGGTTATCGCTGTCTTTTCTTCATAATCTATGACTTCGAGTTTCTCGTTATTAAAAAGAGTTATATAATCTCTAGTACTCTCACCAGCTTTTTGTCTGACACTTAACAAATGTGCTACTCGTTTGACTGGCTTCGCCCCAAAACAAAAATTCCCAATGAATAACTCGGCCAATTGAAAGAAAGTTGAAATCTTACCCCGAGGAAGATTATTGTACCATATTTGAGCAGATCCAGTAAGAGTTCTCGAGAATGCCCTGCATCTCATCTCATCGGGGACAGCATAGATGTCAGCGGCAGCTTGATACTGCTCTATGTGAAGAACAGGATCTGTCTTTCCATCATATTTGGGGGTCACCACAGGTGATTTGAACTTTGATGGCGTGGGAAAATCCACAATGGCCTGGACAAAAGGTGTCCCTTGAACAAAGGTTCGCTGTAGGGGATTCTTCGCCTTAGCCATTTCTCCCAATCTATCTTCCAGCCTCTTAATAGAACCTTTCCAAGCATCATTTCCTTCCTCGGGCCTGTTGGTTCGAGCAATTAATCGAGTTGACTTGGCTTCCTGGGATCTATCTTGTCGAGTAGCTGGTCGCGATTGCGCTGATCCTTCTCTTAAATCGGATGGTTGTCGAAAACTCCTCAACATGGCCTTAAGAGGGCTTTTATTTCTTCTGGGGCCTAACCGGATGAAAGGATACACCCTACTTAATTTTTCCAGCGCACTAGTCCTCTCTGGAGAGAGAGTGATACGTTGTTCAGTATCTGTGGCCCGTATGGACGAAGTTCGTCCAGGTTGATAGGAGAAATCATCAGATTCCTCATTATGATATGAATCAGTACACCTGGTTCGTGAAGAAAGTAAATGCATTTGCCTTTGAACACTTCGCTGTCCTGAATGGGCAGGTGCACCGCCATGTAGGGTTTGTATGAGTTATCGCATGGTTTCTTGCATGGCGGTCTGGCCCTGGGCAAGATTTGTCATGATTCCAGCCAGATCTAGAACATTCGGCGGAGCAGGTGGATTTGGGGGATTTCCAGCGTTTCGATTGTTGGATTCAGGATTATCAGCCATTGATGATGAATTATTTTGGGTGAAAAACGATATTACCAGTTGTTTCCCACAGACGGCGCCAATCTGTTGATGTAAAAAATTAGATTGTATCTAATTATTTAATCACAGATAAATTTAAATGAAACAAAGAATTTTTAAAGTGGTTCAGCCTTATAAGAATGGCCTATGTCCACTGTTTCTGTTATTGATGAATGTTTAGGAATTCTCGATTACAGGTTTTATCAAGAAATTCCCCCCCCCCCTTCCAATGAGGATGATACAATGTATTTATAGCCCTTAGGTTGTACATGTGAAAGGGTGCGTACATAATCGTCCTTTAGGTGTGTACATCTGTATGTATTTAATGCGTATTTAATCCTAGTAATTGTATGATAATAAATGCTCTGAACGAGGTGCAGCTCGGACCGCCAAAGTTGCTCGGACCGCCTAAGTAACTCGCCATTCATGAGTTGTTCGGAGTAATAATCTTCCTTGGAAAGATCTTGTTAGTCAGAGAGTCTGAGTTGGTCGGGGGAGTAGAGTTCCTCGTTACTAAAGTGATTGTAGTAATGTCCGTAGGTGCCACGTAACCTGACACATGTCTTCTTGTGATTCATCCATGTCAGCATGTCAATTTTGGTATCAACAGTCATTCCTCCACTGACTGGACACAACAATGTCGGAGCTACCTGCAAACTCCGGAGGGTGTGCTTTCTGAAAAGCATCACGAACGCGTTCCTAAGCAGACAGGAATGCATGAGCCTAAACTGGCGTGACTATCGGCGCCTGGGGTGGTGCCTACCGTAAAACTGCTAGGGCGGTATTTACCGCTTGGGCTATAATAGATGCAACCTCTGCGGCATTCATGGTGCCCTGAACTAGTGCAGGCTGTGGATCGGGCAGACCATCCCTAGGAACTCGCTGTGCACGTCGTGGAGGCATCTGAAATGAGAGTAAAGTCTATAAGTTCGCAGTTATTATCTTAAAATAGCTAAAGAGCGAAACATACACAAAAGAATACAACAGTCCTAAAATATAGGGCTTTACATCAAAGAAAGTTCAGCGGAAACATAACAAGTCGTACAGATCCTAAGGACACTAGAACCTGATGCTCTGATACCACCTGTGACACCCCAACTAATTAAATACCGGGTAGCTACTCCTTTATTAAATTAATACAAAATGCCAAGTTGGTTCAGTTCATAGCATCACTGTCGAAAACGTTTTAACAATTACTAGCCACCTAATATTTAAAAAGTGAGTTGTCAATTTTAATTAAATCCGATTAACATGCAATAAGTAGATTACGAAATGCTATCGTAACCATCACAACATAGTCACAATAGAATAACCATAAAATAATAATGAATCTGGAGGAATACTCCTCACAACAATCTGAATACTGAAATAAACAAATACCAAGTCTGCATTACTAAATTAGTTACAACCCAAAATTTGAAATAACTGAATAGATAAAGTGTCTCTAAAAGAAATGGGGCGACATGCCCAACAGATGAGAGAATCTGATGATATAGAGTCAAGATCAAAAGTGGAGGCTTCTTCTGCCAAGGTCCTGTAACTTCCACAGCTGCTATAGTACATTACCGGAATGGAACTCCTGTGCATGGTATCCTTGTGGATGGGCATCTAAAAGGTTTTACAAAAATATATTTGAAAGCAAATGGGTCAGAGCCCGATTGTGAAAACAGTTTAAAAATAGCAAGTGTTTAATATCATTAAACAGTGAATATAAAGTACATGATAGTGTGTGCGCTCACATGAGTTCCTCACCTCTCAACTAATTGTACACTCCTATCATACCCGTACCCATTCTAGTTATTCCCGTATCTAACTAGTCCAATACAAAATCTAACATTACTATACGGTTCACGATTTAATTCCTACATCTTCATTTAAACAAAGAGTTTTACTTTTCTTCACAGTTTTCCCATATTAGTAATACTAATTACTAGAGATCTTCCATTATCTTTACAAAACGTTTCTATTATTTATACTCACATTTATACATGACAGTTCATTTCATTTAACAGTATAATATTCTCATCATAAATATACAATAATAGCACCTCGAGACTAAGCTGCGGTGCACACATACTCTGCTATCCAATCCCGGTACATCACGTACATAAGTACCACGCATTCTGAATCTCTCAAGAATCGTTCTCAAATAACAACAATCACACAAAATGGAGGCGAACATAGTTCACATCACATGGGTCACGCACATACCTACGCTCCCATGATCAGCAGACTTATTAAGTTCTCAATAAGTCATTCTCTGACCTATGTTCTCGAGGTACCAATCTAAATCCCCCCCCCCCCCCCCCCGTAGGCACACAAAGATTAGATGGCCCTGATCGAACACCGACCTCCCATGATAGCAAGTATGGTAGGTATGTTATACACAGATAACCACATATACTAAGCTTTCGCACATATTAGATATCTCGGAATATTAATAGAGGTATACTTCTCGTTCTTATCATTTAATGTTATACGCTTATAAGTCCCCGATTTATATACATTAAAGTGTCAACTCTTCTCACGTCGTAATTAGGTACTCATTTTCAAATCCACAATTGTCATCCGGTTTACTACAAGATTCTAAGTTCTACTCCTCAACGTACCTCAATCTTACAATTATACCCACTAGTCAATAAGGGAAGGTTAAATCTCCATTAATTAAGTCTACGGGACATTTGAAATAAATTCAGGCCTAAAAGGCCATTCTGTCAACTCGTTAGAAGTCTCATTCGAATTAGGTCGTTCAAACGAGTGTCGTTCGAACGAAAGGCTTCGAACGAACTACCAACTCGTTAGAAGGGATACTGTCATCTCGTTAGAAGTTCGTTCGAACGACCTGGGCAGGTCTTCTAACGAGATGGCAGACTATGCCCAGAAATCCCAAAATCCATTTTTTCTTCATTCTTCTCTTCTCTAAATCCACCCTAAGGTCATTCCAATAACATTTTAATGTTCCTAAACCACTCTGAATCCTCTTAGGTCATTTCTTAACATATTTTTGAGTTCAAATACTCCAAATCAACATGCAATTTACATAAATTCCAAATTTTTTTATTCCAAACCCTATGAACATAAACCTAGAGTTTAAATGCAATTAAAGACTCCTTATTAATCCGTTTTCAGATCATCAAAAGTTATGTTTTGTATATTGAATTCGTCCATTATCATTCTACATGCAAATTCCTACCCAAAACCACAAGTTTCACAATAATTCCATTGGGTGTTCGATCCTTCCGGACACGTTGGCGCACTCAAAATGACCATTCGGTTGATAAAAATATAGTTCAATTTTTAATTTAAATAATTTCGTTCCTGACGCGACTGACACGCGCGTCCCAACTTAAGTTTCCAAATTGTCGTATTTCAGCCTCGCGAAAACTTTAATATTTTCAATACTCGTGAAATTTTCAATTTTAACATCATAATCAAATACCAACTCACATATCGCTAGTATTTATATCCGGATTAATTCCCAATTAATTTTCATTTAATTTAATTAATCCCTTAAATAATAATCAATAAAATTATAGGGTATTACAGAGGAGCCTTCTACCAATAGAGAAGCAAGTAAGATGATGACGTGACCTTATTATGTCATGACTTGAGGGGCAAGTTTAAAGAATTCTAGAAGAATTTTTATAAGGGGTAATTATGCCCCACTAAAACCTATAAATACCCAACCTTGGAACACTTCCCAAGACTATTAGAAAGCTTGAAATCCATTCTAGAGAGAGAAAATATGGTTTGCATCTGAAGGATGGAGTGTTGTCGGAGTAAGGCGGTGAAAGGCTACTGTTTATCGGAGAAGAAGGCGACACTAGAGGTGGAACAAGGCTACAATTCATCAGATTAATAAACTAAGGTAAGGGTATTAAAATCCTAATTTTCTGTGTCTTTATTGATTGAGATGCGCCCTTGTATGAAATCTGAAAATGTCCATGGAGTTCAATTGTTCATTTGAGATTTTAGGTTTCATAAGCCATGGACATATACTCTTCACTGAGGTTTAGAGGCCAGGGTGTACCACTGTTTATGGCAAGTTGGAGACTAGGGCATGTGACTGTTAATTGAGGATATCTATGATTTTTTAGGTGAGATTTTTGGAGTTACAGGGTGAGGGTTTTATTATTTTCTTAATGAGCTTAGGAGACTTATTTGAGGGGGTTTTCTTCGATCTTTGGAGATTTATGATGGGAGTAAATTGGGTTTTTAAGCATCATTTTTACTATAGTGACCTTTCTATTACACATTAAGATTTCTAACTCTTTCCTTAAGCCAGCGACTTGTCAGTAGAGGTCATGGAGTTGGGAGGTAGTATATTATTATGCATAGGGAGTTGAGGGGATTTAAGTGCTAAGGTTGCAACTTTCATTAGCCAGGAAAAGGCATCATGTCTACTGATGACCTCCTGCTTAGTGCTTAAGGTCAAAATAATTAGTATGGGGAGATTGAGGATAGGATAACTATGGGACTTAACACCGTCACAGAGCTCAACCAATGTAGAGAGTTAATAGCAAACCCTGGATCACTCATCCTGGAATTGGGCAGGAGAAGAGGTCACGACCTATGGCATGACTAGGTCAAAGACATATAGAATAAGGTCGCGGAGTTTGAGAAGTTCAAGATTATAAAAAATATATGACGTGGATTATGAGGGTCAACCATGGGATATTGAGCCATGGGGAAAGTCATGGAGTTGAGACCTTTTGAGTGATTAAGCCATATGTCATCGAAAAATCTAAGGGAGTGGGAAACACTATACTTTCCTTTCCTTATTTGTTATATTACATCCATTGTTTCCAACTTATCATTATTAGTATGTTTGTTACCTTTGTAAATACTAACTTTGACAAGTGGTTGGGGACCGTTGAGTTAACCCTTGCAAAGATATTATATCTCACCTCTTATATATTCTTTGTATTCTCGGGATAAGAGATAAGGACCATAGTAGAGGTAGCAGAGTACATAGAGGTTATGGATATAGCTTTGCATAGATTTCACTCTTAGTTGTACTTATTCAGCTTTATAGTTTTATATTGAATATTGTACGAGGAAAGACTTGTTCTATGTCATGTATTAGATACTATTATAATATTAATGAAATTTGAAAGGTCTACTTTATTATTATTCTCATATGGTGTAATTTTACAACACTAAAAAAAAGGCTTTTTACAACGGCTAAAAGTGTTATAAAAAGCCATTTACATCGCTTTTAATCGTAATCAAAAGTGTCTTAAAAAACACTATCATAAAAAAAATCAAAAAAAATGTCGTAAAAAATAAAGCCTTTTAAGACGCGTTATTTACAAGGGTTGTAAAAAATTTGAAAAAAATGTCTTAAAAATAAAGCTTTTTAAGACGCATTATTTACAAGGGTTGCAAAATATTTTCTCACTACCTACCACTTGCCCAAATCGTCATAAATATGTTTTTATAGGACGCTTCACTTACATGCATATTCATATATTACATTCAAAAGTTTTCCTACGAAATAAAAACAACACAAATGTTTTCAAAATAAATTCTAACTAGTTGTCATGCCAATATCTACATCCAAAAGTTGTCCAACCAATATATACATCTAAAAATTGACCAACAAAAGTAATACATACTTTCAAAAATGTATTTGTTCCAATTACATTTCCATACAAAATCAGTTAAAACTAAAAAAAATCATTTCAAATGGTAAAAATGTAACTATTATAAACCAAATATATCCTCGACATTCCACGACAAACTCCCGCTCCATTCTTTCTTTACAAAACCACTTTTCATGAACGTACAAAAACATAAAGAAAATATTATAATCACTTGCAACAAGAAACCAATTTATGAAAATCCATATAACCAAAATAACTACATAATAACAATTTGATTTAGCATAAGTAAAAAAATTCAACAACTCACCCCCCCCCCCCCCCTCGTGACCCCCAAACCCCAAACCCAAGACCCCTCCTCCCCCCCCCCCCCCCCCACACACACACACATCACCACCACTCACTCACCCAAAAGAACAATAGCCCCCAAACCTTGCCAACCCCCACTCTCACTGATCTCTAGTACATGGACATCATATAATTTTTTAATTTTAATAAACCAAGGTAAAAAATCTTGTATCACACAAACATATTATTATTTTATAGTATGCATCGCACTTGAATGGTGTGTGTACCATTAGCTAGTTCATATAGATATAATGCGTATGAGGGAGAGAGGGAGACTTACTAGGCTTTGAGGTGCCTAAAAATGAATTGAATGAAATCAACTTGTACATCATCAATCTCAGCATTTGTGTATGTCTCTTTCTTAGATAACATTCTCATCTTAACCAACCTAAGAATAAATGATGAGTTTTTAAGACATATATCAAGAGATGATGGAAATAAGTATAATTAATTACCTTTGAATCATTAAACTTAGAAGGACTCTCTATTAATTATCTCATATATTTGATCCCATAGTATCCGCACTCAACGACCGTAGGTTGTTTAGGGCACTAAATGACACAAAAGCTAAAATGTTAGTAATAGAAAGTGGGGTAAAAAATATTACAATATTACTAATATTTATTTACCTTTACATCCTTTTAATGTGGTATTGCGGGTCATTGATCCCACTACAAGACATGATTTTTATGATTAATTGTGAAAGATAAATTACACTCAAACTAAAGTAGAGACGAAATTTTGGTCACACATTGAAATAGAACTTAGTTGCTTCATCGCTTGGGTGACGTAAAGGGTCCACCAATAAACATTTATCGAAGAGCAATCAATGACAATCAAAATCCAATGAAAACAACAAAAGAATAAGTATAACACGAATACATTATGTTTACATAATTAATAGTCAAAATACTAAAATATATCAAAATCAATTAATACTGACATTTCTTGAAGGTTTTAAGGGACAAAATATATATGATTTCTGCTCGCATATTCTAATATTTTAGTGTGAAATTGAGATCGATTCACATCGAAGGTAGCACTAATGGATGAAGGATTGATAAATTTAATGTTTTCACGCAAGCTTGGAAACTAATCATATAAATGCCTATATAAGAAAATAAATAAATGTTATCAGAAAATAATTAGTGAGTAATTGAAAATAATTTTAATCTCATACCTCATGTATGCAACAATAATTGTGACATCTATGGGTTTCATCGCACAAAACTCAAACAAGTCATTCTTGAAGACAAATCTCTCAAGATTATCATCTCCAAATATTTCCTTCCCAAATCATAATATGATTTGCCTTCGTGTTTTTTAATGTTTGTGTGAAGGTAATAACCATAACATGACCATCGCCAAATTTCTCATTTTCATGTTTCTCTTTTTCAATGTCAATTTCTTCCTGGTAACATGCTTCCTTCCCCAAGAGACCTTGATCCCCCCCCCCCCCCCGATATTCATTAGGATGTGTTCCCAACTCAAAGGTTCAGTTGGCAACCCCAACTCTTTCTCACCACTAAAGGATGTTTTTTTTAGAAATGGATGGTTCAGTGAAAGATACCTTTTATACCCCATAAAAATACACCTATCACAATTTCTCAATTTCTGAGAATATGTCTCTTCATTACATATTGGACAAGAATAATATCCATTTATAGTAGAACCCAACAAATTCCCATATGTAGGGAAATCATTAATTGTCTACAATAAAATAGTCGTTAGTGTAAAATATTCTTATCAGTACGCATCATAAGCCCTAACTCCTTCCTCCCATAAAGTTTTCAAATCCTCAATTAGTGTTGCCAAGTAAACATCAATGTCATTTCCAAGTTATTTGGGTCCTGATATCAACATCGTTAATTGAGTATACTTTCTTTACAAGCATAACTCCATTGAAAGGTTATAAGTATTTAGCATAACCAACCAACAACTATACATGATGCTAAGGGAATTATGCTAATTAATTCCATCTGTTGAGATATCTAGTCGAAGGTTCCTTGATTCCTTTGCAAACTCAGGCCATTTCTTATCTATTAGCTTCCATTGTGGTGAATCTGCTAGATGACGCAATCGACCATCAATTTCTCTTCCATTAGCATTCCACGTCAAATATTTTGAATCTTGGGATAGGTGTAAAGTACCATAGTATTTTTACAGGCATACCTTTTTGCCCCCACCAGTCACATTCTTACTGACTTTATATCTTGTTGTTACACAAGTAGGACATAGTATTGCATTCGTATACTCTTTTCTATAAAGTATGAATCATTAGGACACGCATGTATTTTATGACACTCCATCCTAAATGCAAACAAACTACGGTATGCCTCCCTAGTAGATAAAGGCAATTCATTATCGTCTAGGAGCATATCAACAAATAATGTAAGCACATCTAAGAATCTCTTGTCAAACCAACCAGTCCTAGCTTTTATATACTTTCTACGACCTCTATACAAGGGCTTCTCCGCATCTCCAAGAAAAAAATGGAAATCTTCATGATTTTTGATGAGGTCTTCATTTAAATCCTGGACCATATCAATTGTGTATGCAACATCACCAATATTAATTCCATGGTCTTCATCGATAGGCCTATCACATTTCGCACTTAATGACTCTCCGTTATTTTCTTCTTCCCCGTTCCAATCCCACATAGTGTATCTTGGATGGATTCCATTATTGTATAAATGATACCTTATATCATTTACACTCATCTTGAAGATGTTATCGCACTTAGTGCATGGGCACCGAATTGAACTAGGATGATCAGCGCCATCTTTAACAAATCTTATAAATATTTCAACCCCGTCCATATATTCTTTGGATAATATATGCTTGGTCATCCATGACTTATCTATACCGAACAACTATTCTTCTACCCTTGGGTAACAAAACATAAATTATTAAACAATCAGTTAGATAATGTATATTAAAGTAAATAGACAGGTCTCGATTTTAGTAAAACCAAATTGTTAAACATACTAAAATATATTATGTAATACTGGGAAGCAGGTAAAACCTATATGAAAATGAAATTTGCTTCAAGACTCTTAAGAACGATTGATATAAATTATAAAGAGTATTCGACCTGTGAAAATCAATCAGTCTCTTAAATTAAAATGAACAAACAATTAGTGAATCATAAACAAAATAGTTAATTGATTTGAAATTTATTTTACTACTTGTTTTGAGAAGAGAGAAAATTATAAAAAATAACTCTGGGTCTCTATGAATAAAGGGTACATTTTTATCCAGATTGGAAACACCAGAACAGATGGATGAACTAGGGAATAAGTTTGTTGTTCTTGTGACACATCAAGTGGAGCTTCTCTCAGAGATGAATTTACAAAACACTTGATTAATAACTTTGGGTGTGGGGTCCTGTTGGGAAGAATCAGTGTAAATTGTTGAAAATGTAGTAAATAATATATAAATGTATAAGAACACATTATAAATGCAAGAAAACATATTTTGACCTAAAACCAATTTTAGGACATGATTTTCATTGAAATATAACAAAATGAACTTCCATTATCATTACTAAGACGAATATTTGTCTCTTAATGTTTTTAATTCCAAAAGATCTTACACAAAACATAATATATCCGAAAAAGAAACCATAAAGCATTTTCTATATAATCATGTCACTTAAAGGCATGGCGTGCAACTATTTAAGTATAATATATGCTCAACGTCATAAACACCAGTATAGCCAAAAAAAGGTCATCAAGCATCGTCATCGTCATCGTCGTCGCCAATGTCTTGATCATCAATCATCATCAAACATAACAGTATATAACCTCAAATAATGTAATGTGTAAAGATTAAACACAATAATATAATAACACAACATGACTATATCCTATAATAAAATATAGTTACAATATAACAGGCTAGAACTTAGAAGTTAGAAGCTTTCACTTCAGCTAGAAAATCTCTCGAACAGCAATACAAGCACGTCGAAAGTTAGCATTAGAATCTTATACTTCAAAGATGAACTTCAATCGAACTATCTCAAGAAGGAGAAGAGATCGAACAGTGGCAGGGAGAAAAGAGATCGCAGTATAAAGTTAGGTTTGTAAGCAATTACAAGTCGCAATCGGTAGGTTTTTCACTTTTGGAGTATTCAATTCTCTCTCTCTATTTTGTAAAAGTTATTCTTTTTTTTAACTTTTTTTTGCTTTGTTTTATTAAGACACGTGTAGTATAAAAGAAAAAAGAAGATCAAACAATTTCTTTCAATGTCGGGTGAAAAATGACCAAACTTGTCCCATTTTTATGAATCTGACCCGAATCATGAATTGTACGATACATGATTCTCCCCCCCTCCCCCCGAACCTGGTGATTCAGTCGGTTTTCTCAACCAATCCCATTCTCTTATCTATTTGAATCAGGATTCATGTGAATCGAATCAAATCGAATCATATGAGTTTTGACCAATATGGTTGGTCGTATAATCACATTGACTCAGATGCCACTTCTTATCTATTGTATCCCTATATAACTTCTCTTTCTAGTCATATATACTAAAAGAAAAAAATCAGAATGGAAAATTTCTCACAACTTCTTAGCATACATAGCTTTCATTAAAATAAATTGTCTTTTGTTGCCATTATATGCGAAACGAGTAATTTTATGATGTGGTGCTTTACATTTCGCTCCGTATTAGGCATAACAGAAAATGAAATTCTATATATTCACATTTGATATTGAGTTATTTATCATATTTGCTCCTTATTGTAAAGAAGTCATATACTTAATGTTATAAATCATACTTATCTTTGGATTTACCACAAATAGACATCCAAGTATCATGGAATTATATTATATGAGCATTGAAATAAGATGAAGGGATCTTCTTGTCCGGTCACTAGTTATGATCTTAGACAGATTGATTTGATTGAAAATACCGTGAAAGTGGAAGAACACACGATCCTGTTTATACCCTCTTTGCAGTGCTTTGGGAAGCACCGACAAGTCTTTTCACCTGTTGATTTCGGTGTTATTGAGAGGACCAATTTAGGGTCTCTAAGTGAAGGTAGACCTCGGACCAAACCCTTTTGTATTTATATTTATTTTTTATTTTTTTTACCAATATCTGGATTAAGTTAGGGGGAGTGTTCAGCATCTTTATGCTTTTTGAGAAAAAGATGGCGCTCAGGTAAATAGACCACTTTAAGCTTAAGCCATAATCTTTGAGGTTCAAACCTAATAATTGTGATGTACGAGATAGACTTCATCTAGACCCACGCATTTTACATATTAATTTTCCCTTCTATCAGAGACGTGTGCCTCAATAATTTACCCCTCCGTCCATATAAAAAAAGGAATCGATCGCAGATATGTGACTTGAAAACAATAGGAATACTTTGTTGTTTAACTTTTTGTGAAAAGTATTACTTACTTATAGTAGTTGTGGAGTTGAATTTTTAATTGTCTATTTCACATGTACTTTTATTGTCCTATAAGAAAATTTTCCTGTAATTTAAATGTATTTGTAACTCTAGTGAGATCTTGTTGGATTGATGAGTCATGTGTTGGACAACTTGTATAAAAAAGATGACTTTTGCTATACCCCAATCATATGTATCAGAGATATAAGAACAGTGGGAACATTCTCTGTTCACCTCTATTTCTTTGTTATGTGCGTTGGGTCAAATAGATAATTACCTCATGGTCTAGTAGATATATTAATTGAGCTACAGAGTGAAAATATATCCTATATTTTTTTAAATTCCCTATAATTGGAGGTTTTGGGGTGTATTCGTTATTAAATCCCCTTTTTTATATTTTCAAACAACGGTTATTTTAGGGTCTTCCTATGTTGTAACTCCATCAATTTATCACGAGTCATATAATATTGACAAGTCAAGTCTAAACACTTAACGTGCGTGGGGGGCATCTCCTTGAGTTTGTGGTTTGCAATTTAATGTTTACTCTGATAGCTTATATGACAAATTCTTTATTTTATCTTGAGCTTAAATGTTAATTAATAGGGTCAGTTATTAAATAGTCCCTACTATAAATATATATTTTTTAAGAAGGACACATATTTTTAGTTTAACCCATTTAGTCCCTCAAGCACTCAATATCCTCTTATTTTTAGAGGTCCGCGCCAGCGGCACTACCTCTCCAAAATATGTGGTAAAGGACTTTTTGAGGCAAAATAAAAAAGTTTGGACTAAATGGGTATTAAAAAATGTCCGAGGGGCTATTTGGTATATGTCCCTAATTAATATTTGTTTCACAAATTAATAGTTATTTATGGATTAACATACCAAAACGAGAAAAGTGTTCCTTACGATATAGAAAATTGGGCGTTGATTCCGTTTTCTGCTTTGGTTGTGTGATTTGCCAGTTTTCAAGGGCCTTGCATTGCACTACATTCTCTGGACTAGGGTTTAGTTTTTTGTTCATATAGTAATATAGAAACTTTTAGGGAAACTCCCTTCTAGTTCTATTATATTCTTATTCCATTAGACAAAGTACTGATGCTTCTCCGGGTAAGTAAATATTTTATTCCTTGAAATTATCACGTATATCTCATGGGATTCTAAGTTCTCATTACCTACCTCTTTTTTTTATCACCCTTATAATCGAACTCCATAAGTCTCTAAAATTGTGCTTACATCCCCTGATTGATAGGTGCTGTCAAATCACTCTTTTATTAGATGAGTGGGAAATGATGTATGGGAAGAGAGAGGAAGGAGGAATTCGAGAAAAGTGGGTGATGCCATCTAGTAATGGTTATTGCAAAATGAAAGACAAAATCTGGGAGAGAGGAAGCTTTGTGTTTGTTTTGTCCAGTGAAGGAAATAGTAATGGTGGTTGACGGAGAGATATGTGGTTGTTATGGTTGGGGATGTTGTGGTATTATGGTGATCGCATGGAATTATAAGGAGAATGTCAATTTTTGTTGTAACTAATGATTTGAAGTTCCTGCAACTCATCAAACTAATTCTTCCTCTGATTCTTGTTGCCACTATGGTCCATTCTCATATAAGCTTACTATCTTTAACACAACCACGTCCCCGTCACCAATATTATTTTAGTGAATACGCTAAGTCTCAATGAATTGAAATCATCTCGGATCAAATTGAGAACAACAAACAACTAATAAGAACCATTACAATCTAAGAAACTAAATTGAACCACAAAGTAAATGGGCACCTAACTTATTTATGTATAGGCCTCAGATTAACGAGTGTAAGACACGTAAACTAAGAATTAGTGATATTAGTAACAGATTGTCAATAAACAAATTGTCGATACTAAATGGGTACATGACTTGTTTATATATAGCCCTCGAATTAATGAATATTAATAACAGCTCTTATATCCCGCATCAGATTATATCCCATATCAGGTTGTTGGCTATATCAGTTTATGCAGTTTTTGTTAAAAAGTGATAGATAAAATCCTAAATAATAGCCTTTCCCTACTTCACATCATACTGGTTTCATCCAGGGAATAAGTTTTTTTTTGTCTCAGTAAATGATGTAAAATTTAAGTAAAAAAAGTAAGGGATCCAATGTGTTAATAAAGTTGGATTTGGCTAAAGCTTATGGAAGTAGATCTTAGTTTTATTGAGAACTCTGAGTGCATTTGGATTTTTCAGATACTTGGTTAGCTTTGATTTGAAGATGTTTATCTAATGATTGGTTTTCAGTTATAGTAAATGGGTAACCTATAGGGTATTTTATGTCATCCAGAGGGCTATTAAACAGGATCCAATCTCTCCTAATTTGTTTGTCATAGAACCTGAGGTCTAGAATATAGGTGTACATACTTTTATGAGGGATGTAAGCCTCTAGAGTAAATTTCCTTAGAGCAACCCTTACGCACAGTCCAAATTTGGACTTTACTAGGCTAAATATACCAGCTTAAATGAGTAGAAATTGCTATGGGATAATGGATATATACAATATAGGCATCCTTGGGCGGAACATGATGTTCCGCTTAAGGAAATAGTCATATTTCATTTTCCCCCCCAAAAATCCTTATCTTATTATGTTTAGACCCAAAATTTAATACCCAAATGAATTTACCCAAATAAAAATATTAAATGATTTTTTTCAATTGTATAAACAATTATTGGGAGACTAATTTGAATAAAAAATATAATCTGTTGTAGGAATAAAAAAATTGCGCATTTGGAATAACACCTTAAGAACTATTGGGGTTGAAAGTTAATTAGGAAAAATATCATTGTTGTGTTGGGCGGAACATGATGTTCCGCTTAAGCCAATTTTTTTTTTTTTTTTCCAAAACGGAAGGGTCCCACTTAGAACCAACTAAGGTATTTCTATATTTGTTAAATTTTACCCTTTCAAATTGCATATATAACAATATGCGGTACCCATAGCATACACAAAAAATCTATTTTTACATTTTTAGCATACCCGTAAGGGTTGCTCTTAGTACTTGTAGTGTCCCAAGTCCGTCCCTAGGGTTTTTGGGGCCTAGTCGAATGTCTAAAAGGGGCCTCGTACACATTATTTTTTTAATTTTCTTTAAATTGACATTGTTTTTTGCAAACAATTCTAGATAAAATATTTATTATTGCATTATAATGAACTATATGTGGCTAAAGGATCAATACCCATCGTAGCCAAGCCTACCAGTGACATACTAACTCTATCCTTCCATCTACTCTATGTAAAAAGAAAAAAAAATACTATTACTTTAATTAACACCGAATACTACATTATAAGAGAAAATGAAATCCAAACAAAATTCACTACTGGGATATTGAACAAAATATAGCTTCAATCTTCAACTATTTTTGAAGTAATAGCTTTAATCTCAATACATGGTGTACTTCATTAATATTAGCTTTAAAATGTTGTCAAAATGTTTATAATAATAATGGGATTTAAAATTCTAAAGAAAATGGTTTAAATCAAACAACAATATTCACATATTATTGATGGTTTAAGAAATATAATGAATGTGTTTTAGGGAAGCCAAAGGAAATTATTTAAAGGAACAACCAATATATAGTGCAATAGAAAAATTATTAGCAACTAACAAAATTTTAGGCAAACGAAAATATAGTGTTAAAAATAAATGGAAAGCTGAATCCAGTATAAAAAGGATTAGAATTATTTATTTTCTCTTGAGATTCAGCACTTGTCCGTTGGGTAATACAATATAAAATTAAGTTAGCTAGGAACACAAATAACGAAACAACTAAGAATTTGATCCCACGACGTACCAGTCAAATAAACACAAACACCAATTGGTTAGGAGGCTACTGAAATATATTTTGAGGATATAATTTATATACATTCACAGAATTTTGGACCCCTAAAATTTCTCATTTTGGGGGGGGGGGGGGGGGGGGGGGGGGGGGAGACAAGTCAGTCGCCATGCTCGCCTGCCCTTTGGGCCGGCTCTGGCTAAAACTTGACACGGTCGACAAGAGGTGTCATACTATATTTCTAGATTTCTAGTCCCTTTTTTTCGGACAAACAAAGCAATGTGCTTTGAGTAGTGGTTATTGTCAAGGTTTCATACACAATAATACTAGTAAATTAGATCAATGTAAGATAAATATGTTGTTGAGTTTGATGTTGTAAATAACAGAACATGTCATAAAAACTTACAGTTTTATGCAAGACTTACAAATTCACTCCTCACTCGTCTAGTTCTGGTCACAAAATACGAATTTTTAGACCGGGGAATAAGTCCAGATTGGAAGACACCTAAGTCATCAACGCTTTCCTCATCATCGTCAATCTTAAAAAGAGCATCACTTTTGTGCTGCTGACGAACTCTTGCAAAAGACTTTATTTTACAGCCAGCTAAATAAGTACCCATATGTTAATCATTGGTAAAAATATAGGAAAATACAAAAATTAACAATGTGGCATTCGATTTCTTAAAGAATTGGGAAAAAGAGTTAAAAAGGAAAGGAGGGACTTAGTGAGATTCCCTCTTAACCATTTTCCAACTGTTAATAAAAATGATTTTGATTTTCCTTTATCGAGAAAAAATTGGGCTCTATCAATGTTTAAAACATTCTTATAATAATATTTTTTGTAGAATAAAATTATCAAATGTCACTAAAAATTAATTTGGGGGTATCTCAAAACCAAAATGTCTAGCAGAGGTAATTGAAATTTTAATAAATATAGAAAAGGAGTATGGGAATAAGGATAGATCAATCAAATTATCTAATAGTATACAATACAAGGTAGGTGATTTGTACAAGTAATTTATGGTTGGTTTAATCAGTAGTTTGATGATAATTTACTTAAATCTTTACAACATTTTGTTACCCGTCATAGAAAAGTACATTCATATGGTTGGATTTTTTCCGTTAATCATCATCTTGTTGGTTTATTTCACAAAATAAATATGCAAATTTTGATTAATGGTAAGATATCTTAGATAGTCTACTATCAATAATTGGTAATCCGTCACCTCTGATCCAACATATTCACAAATGGCATGCAGTGTTTGTGTGTATTGTATCAATTGAGTATTGAACATAGAAGTGATTGAGCTATACATATCAAGTGAAGCACTATAGGCTTTATATATGCAAAATCGTGATGTTGCTAGATTCACTAAAAAACATGTGCCTCTCAATTCTCAAATCATAGCTAGAATCAATTAGAGGGTTCGAACCATTTACACCTCTTCGATATAAGCTAGAACGGAATTGAGGTTGTCGTTTATAATTTTTTGTAATGATTATAGTAATATAATTCGCATTAATTGATTGTTATAACTCGATTAGTGCAAGGGAGAGGTACTCTGGATTGATACCACCTTTAACTCGCTGAATAACATGGAAAGAAAAAATGTTAACGGACTAACAATAACTAGAATTTTGTAAGAATTAACCACTTAAATGAGAGGTAGCATAAGGATTATAGTGTAGTTTATTTATGTTTGACAGTTGACGTTGACTTAACGGTATGGGAGTAAAATGGGGGTCAAAGGACAAACGAGTGAAATAGTGGGCTAGAGGACAAAAAAATAACTAGTTGTCATGTTGTCCTTAATTTTTTAGATTTGTCGTGCCAGCATGTCATGTCTTCATGATGCATAGCTTAAGGTTCTATGATAATTGATTAAACAAACAAATACATATGTACCAAAATATAACCGGAACATTACACGCCCTAACTCATGGTAAGATTTGAAACAAACATGATCTATTTCTTTATGTCTTTTTTCTCTTGCTTTGTGTTTGGGATTCAACTGCATATATTAGGACGATCATAAATGAATATGTATAATAGAAAAATAAATATAAATGACATTGGCAAATGGCATAATCCACTAAGAGGCATAGTATTTGTGGGTACCTACTATCGACTAAGGCCATAAGAGTAGCCGGTTAAGCCCAATAAATGAGTTAGGCGCGCAGACCAAATTATAAGTCTTGGATAACGATTAAAGTGAAAGATATGACCAAGTTTATCCCCAAAATCTCGGAGAGATATTCAAAGGATACAAGGCCAATGTGCTTGTTATTCTCTTAACTGCATATATATTGTACTCCTGACCCGGGGCATAGGACATGTGAAAAAACCATCTCGAGAGTTACCTAATAAGAACAACAGTAGACCTCTCCGTGGACGTAGGTAATTTGTCGAACCACGTATATTCTTGTGTTGTGTGATTGTTGTTATTTCTTTTATACTGGTGATTGTTTTCTTTTCATAAATTGTTTGTGTTGAGATTTTTTTCACCACAGTATTAATCATATATAAATCAGAATGTATATATATAAGGTTCATTACATCGATTAATATATATGTGTGTGTGTGTGTGTGTGTGTGTGTGTGTGTGTATGTTTATATAAGATGATATATTTAATAGTAGATATATAATATATTTAAAACAAAGCATTATGTTATGACATTAACCTCTTGCATGATTAATTTGGATTTTATATATAAATATGTCATTTTGACGTATGGTTATTTAATGATATTCTATCATTTCTTTCTCATATGATATCTTTCAATAGTACGAAAATACATTTCTCACACCTATAATACATTACAACATCTAAGCATTCCCTTGGATGATGGAACTTATACAAATCGCAAACGATTGCAATGAGATGGATTAAAAACAACAACATCTGTATAACCAATAAAGTTAGGGTTTAAATGCTAATATAACAAAGTGATCTAGGTTTAAACGCACAGAGGTAGGTTTTGAGTGCAAAAAAAAAAATCGTTTAATTGGCATGTCAATTAAACGAAAAAAACTAGTCCATTTCTGCGTCAATTAAGTTAAATTCCAATTAAATAGGCAAAGTTAGGTTTTGAATGTAAAAGAAAAACATACCTGATGCGAAATTACTTAAGGGACATGCAGCAATAACGAGAGAACTTACGGGGGCCTACAGAAATGAGGAGGCTATGAACTAAATTGTTTCTTCAACTATCTTAGCTGCAGAGATAACAAGGTGAAAGATATAGGTATATGAGAAAGATCATGAGATAAAGATGAGGAGTGAGATTGAGGGAAAACTAGATATGGATGAGTGCTTTGTAAAATTGGGAGGAAAAGTTTCATACTATTTGGAATGGAGAACGTGTTTGAGCGGGAACCTTAATTAAGATGTTTTAAATAAAAACATTGCTTAAAGACAAAATATAAATTTATTTAAGTTGATTAATTAAAAACGAGATGTGAAACCGTATGGAAGCGCATATTTACAACGCTTCCCTTTTGAGTGATGTAAATAAATTTATAAGGGCGTCCTAAATTGGTGTTTTTCTTGTAGTGATACTATGATCAACTAATAAATTTGTCAACTCTTATGTAATAGAAAAAGTGACCTAACGTCCACGGTCGAATAGGATTGACCTAGGGTTTAGTTCACTGGGTGGAGATTTTATTCTAGAGGACATGACTTATACCTTTAGCATGCAGAATACGCAACCTATAGGTGAAACTACAACTCAATTCCCTTTGCCCCCGCCTTCTGTCACACCATCTTTGTCCAATGCCCTGAGGTCACATAAGGACATAACACACAATCAATTTCATCCATGGTAGAACTTTCTAAATAATTTATGAAGAGGATGGCATATTTTCTAGAGTTTAAGGGTAATAATTGAATTTCACGGGTGGATCATACTTTACTTAAGATGGATGGGCTAAATAATCACCAAAATATGGTGGCGGCACGAGTGATAAGTAAGGAACCATCTTTTATTGAAATATTCTTGAGGTGTGAAGATAAAGAAAAGTTGGAAAGGGTGAAGGAGTTACTTGACTTAGCAAAAAATGGATTTTAAATAATGTTAATTAATTTTAATTTCATTCTTTCATATTTTAATGAACTTTCTTGCGTATGGTATTTAGTAGAAACTAGTACTTGTTATGCTACTATGGGGTGTAAACTGTACTGGCCCAAATTTCAGCGGCCCAAATAGGCCCAACCCAAAAATATAAAGCGTATCACTCAAGTTAAGATTAATATCACATGGGATAAACATAAAGAGCTCGATCTTATTATCTATAATCTCAGAGGATATTAACATGAATCAACAAACGAGCCAACTAACATCTGGGAGATTTTTAACATAACTCAACCACTCATATCGCTATAAATAGAACAAACCCTCACCCCAAGGCATTGAGGCATGTAATTTCTTTATTCACGGATCCTGAATAATTAATATAGAGAGAGAAACAACCTCTGGATGTAGGCAGTTGCCGAACCGCATAAATCCCTGTTGTTCTGAGACTGTTTTACTCTTTGTTTGCTTCCCCATTACTTAAAGTCATTAATTGTGATTATTTGCACTCACAATTGGCGTTGTGTATGTGAGTTAATTCATTTTCCTAAGAAAAATGAAGCCATCAAGTTAAGTGAGGTCCCACTCTCATAGTGCACCAATTGCGGGAGATTAGCAAGTCAAACTCTCACTACACATAGTCAGATCTGAGATCCATCTGGATTGAAATCAGGTCGTCGACCATCTACGATTCCACCCACAAAGTAGCCTTCTGAGCAGAGTAACAAGCAGCCCAGATCAAATCAGATCTCGTGGTTGGTTAATGCTTATGAAGAATAACTCTATCAATAAAAGGAGGCAACACGCCTCCAGGTGGAGGAAAATGCGCGTTTCCAAAAATGCTTGGAAAAAATAGAGTGAGAGTACTGTGAAAATAAATGTAAGTGACATGGTGAGACGCCTAGCCCTCAGGCGATTAAACTCTCAGATGAGGAATGATTCCTATCGCGAGTAGGCAAGCCGCCTAGCAAGGAAAAACCAAGACAAAGGACATCATAGGAAAGTGATAACTCTATGGAACCACAAGGACACCCTCACGTGTCACATATTCCCATCTAGCCTGGGAGATGTAGTATAAAAGTGGTTTGAAAGGCTACCTCATAGGTCAACCAAGAACTTCAAGTCACTCATGGAGGCCTTCACAACTCAATTTATTACACACAGTTCTTACCCAAAGAGAATGGATTATGTCCTCACCATGTAGAAGAAACCTGAGGAGACTTTACGAGATTATGTGAGGCATTACTGAGAAACCTTCAATGAAGTTAAAGATTACTCGGATCAAGTTATCGTAGCATCATTCAAGATAGTCCTGCACTATAAATCCATGTTGCACTAATCCTTCACAAAAAAGGAGGCAGTCAGCATCAATGATCTTATATTACGCATAGAAAAATATGTCAAGGTGGAAGATGTGGTCGCCATTGGCCAAGGTGATAACGGTCGTGCGAGAACGACCAAGGTAAATGACGAAGAGATCACCCCTAAGAAAAGAGGAAAAGGAGAACTAAGGATCCAAGAACGGGGACAAGGAAGACCCATCCAAATCTTTATAGGCGATCAACACAGTTTTAAAAAACCAATCTGCAAGATCTTGGGTAAAGATCAATGACCAGTAGTTCCTCAAGTGGCCGAATAAGATGGGCGGTGATCTGAGCAACATAAATAATGCTCTTAGATACGTGTACCACAAGGAGAATTAGCGCAAGAAAAAGAACTATAAGGACCTCAAATCCCATATGGAAGCGTTAGCCTAGGAGGGGAACTTACATGAATACGTTGAGAAGAAAGTTAATAAGGTCATCGCCAGGGTCGATTCGAAATTAGATAATATTTTGAAGTAAGAGATAGGGCATGAGTTTGATATTATCCACGGTTCTTTAAACCCCAAGAAGATCCGAGGAAATGCAGTTTGGATGGAGTTTAAGAATGTCATTGTAGTCATGCAGGCCTTCCACATTGACCCTTCCAATAGCCTAATCGGCAAGCGCAAGACCAAAAGACGTGGACTACAATAAGAACGTAGTCTTCGTGGAAGATTATTTGAGTGGAGTGAGGACTCTACAGCATGATGCGTTAGTAATCACCCTCAGGTTTACAAAATGGGATGTGGATAAGTTATCAATCGATCAAGGAAGTTCCTCTAAAGTCATGTACTTATATCTTTTTCACAAGCTCAAATTAAAGTTGGAGGATTTGAAGGAAGCGACCATCCCTCCCGTCAGCTTCACTGGAAGCATGACTATGCCATTGGGAAAGGTGGTACTACTAGTTAGGGCTAAAAATATCTTGAAGATGATCAAGTTCTTGGTGGTAAACATTGACTTGCCTTATCATGCCATTCTTGGAAGAGGGTGGCTACACACTATGCAGGTTATTCCCTCCACTTACTGTAACACCCCGTATTTTTGACGATTTAAATAATTATGTGATTAATTATTATTATGGGAATAAGTATGTAATTAATTATTGTTGTTGGATTAATTAAATTAAAATGCGAGAAATTAATTTGTTATTAATCCGGATTAAAATAATTATTAACTAGCGTGACAAGGGTTAATACTTATTGTTGATAATTATTGAATATTACTGTGTGATATGTAATATGAAATTATAACATTTGATAAATTGTCGGAAGTGAGAAATACGGCAGTTTGGTAATTTAAGTCATACACGCGTGTGAGTCGTGTCGGGACTAATTGAATAGAATAAAAAGAGAATTTATTTTTATTAACTTGTATGGTCATTTAAAGTGCGCCGTTGAGTCCGAAAGGGTCGAGATAGTCAAAATAGTATATTCGGGTGTTTAGTTTGGGTCCCAGGGCGATTTTAGGCCTAACCGGCACCCTGAGAGAGTATTATGGTAAATTGTATTTTTGGGCTAAATTAATGGACGAAAATTAAGAGTAATTATATCAGCCAAGGAAAGTCCATTAGGGTTAAAAAGTTAGAGGAAGTTAAAACGGTTATAGGAGGTATGAGGGAGAGCTAATTCTAAGAGAAAATGGTCAAGATAACACCACCTTGCACAATCACCACCACCACCACCGTGTAGATCGGGACAAGGGGAACACACCCATACCAACATCACCAACGGATCAGATCGTCATATTCGAGGCAAGAGTTTATTACTTTCTTTCTTTTAGCAATAATCACGCTCATGTTAGTGTAGGTGAAATTAATCATGATTTACATATGAATTGGGTGAAAATTGGAGATTTAAATTATGATTAAGGATTGGTTTAATTAGTAGTTTAAAGTCCTTCATGTATGTAGAGGATTAATCACGGAATTGTATTATATATTGATGAACGAATCTGGGTTGGTTAGGTTCTTTAATTGAAATTTTGGAAACTAGGGTTCATATGAATTAATTTGGGAATTTTATATAATTATGATGATTTATGACGAATTAATGATCCTAAGAGGTTAGGAATGATCTATAACCTGTTACGTGTTGATGGGTATTGATGATGAGGCATTGGGTGTCGAATCTTATAGGTTTTTAGGTTCATAAATGGTGGAAAAATGCAGAATTCTGGGAAAGAAGACGAACAGTGACATCTCGCGTGATCTCGCGCAAAGTCGTTCGAACAACATGTGTAAATCGTTCGCGCGAAACCTCATTCTCGTTCGAGAGAGATTTATTTCTGGTTCAAGCTATAACCCTTCTAGTTCGAGCGACAGAGGGAATTTTTGGGAATTTTCTTTGAGTCCAAATTTGGGTTTACCGGTTTCTTAGAGTGAGAGAAAGTGTCCGATAATAAACTTAAGCAAGAAAGGATTTCGAGAAAAGTATGTGAGGCTTAATACCTTAATTATTTCGGTATAGAGAGAATGTACCTTGGAGATTACGAGAGAGATAGTAATCTAAATATTTATACTTATACGTAGTGAGGAGATTAAAATACGTATGAGGAATATATATATGTAGGTTGGGGGAAATACTTATAAATTTTAATAGGATGTGTGTATGCCTATTACGCGATATTATTGCTAAGAGCACTAATGGGTGATAACCCGAGGGTGAAAGAATCTTATAGTTAAGCGCACTAATGAGTGATAACTCGGGGGTGCAGAAACTCTATTTTTAAGTGTACTAATGGGTGATAACCCGGGGGTACAAGGATGATTACTGTTAGGCGCACTAATGGGTGATAACCCGGGGGTGTTTGATTATTATTGATAGGTGCATTTATGGGTGTTAACCCAGGGATGCATGACTCTCTTGATAGGCGCACTAATGGGTGATAACCCGGGGGTGCTGGATTATTATTGATACGTGCATTAATAGGTGCTAACCCGGGGATGCAGGATCTTCTTGATAGGTGCACTAATGGGTCTTAGCCCGGGGGTATAGGATTAGTATATATATGTATAGGGATGATGTGACTATATATATATATATATATATAGTCACATCATCCATATATATATATATATATGAACTTGTGAATATTTCTACTGTGTGAAATTAGTAGAATTGGTAATAATAATAATCATTACTTTTCACCGAGTGGTCTTAACCTAAGGGTGCAGGATTAGTGTATATATATAGGGATGATGAGACTATATATATGTATAAGTGTACTTGGGTAACTTTCTACTTTGTGAAACTAGTAGATAAAATGGAAATGAGAAATAAAATAATCTTAGTGGATAAAAGATTAAAACGGTGAATAATGAAACTTAGTAGGTGAGATAAACTATCTGAATAGCGTATTGTATGGGCGATACGGGAATACTACTGGTGAGCATAGTTAGTATTAGTATGGTTTCTGACTAGTTAGACTGGGAGGTATAACTAGGGGGAGATTAGATGTACGTTAGGCATGCACAATAAACGAGAGGTGAGAAACTCATGTGAGAGTTCAATAACTAACATGCGTATAAGACTTATTTTAAGAACCAGTTTTAAATACTTGCTAAATCATTTTTTTCACCTCGGGCTCTGACCTATTTCTTGTATTTATTCTCTCTTTTGCTATATATATATATATATATATATATGTATGTATTAGTACAGGTGCCTAGCCACATGGACACCGGTTCTAGATACTTTGATGGTTTGCCTAGCTGCAGTTGTTGTGGAAGTTGCGGGTCATTGAGATTAGACGCTTCTCTCATTTTATTCAGTTCCTAGTTCAGATACTTCAGTTCGGGCATGTGTCGCCCATCCTCATTAGCGGGATTGTACTCAGTTACTTTGTATTTCTTTTCTGTTGGATTGAGTATTTATTTTGGTTATGTTTGTGACTTTGAACTGGAAGGTTTTATCCAGTCTTAATTATTCAGTATTTAATTCAATCAGCATTCATTTCTTGTGTGTCGTTTATAATTCAATGTTCAGAAATTAATTGAATTAATTGGTTTCAAATTAAATTGGAAAATGTTTTGACACTAGCTTAATTAAATGTTAGGTAATTAATTGGATTTAAGTTTTCGAAAGTGATGCTAAGAATGAACCAACCGAACATTTTGTTATAAATTTTATAAAGGACTGATCACCCGATATTTAATTGGGCAGGGTGTCACACTTACCACCCAAAACAAAAATACATCATCGAGCGGGGAATAACAAAAAATAGAGGCAACCACACCATTGCTCGGAAGTGTTTTATCACTGCCATCAGGCCTAAAAATAAAAGAGGAAATAAAAGGAAGCCATTCCTAAAATATCCCAAGATGGAGATACACGTTCCGAATAGCAACTAAAGTACGAAAGACTAGGGGTGGAAAAGATGAGAGTTAACCCCGCAAGATGGAGAAATTAGAGGAGACAGCTTTTGACGAGACACGACAAGAAAGAAAGTTCTTATTCGGCACCACACTAACTGAGAAGGAAAGAGAGGATTTAATTTCTTTGCTGAAGCAAAATCAAGATGTATACACATGGAAGTCGTATGATATTCTCGGGATCAGCCTTAAAGTCACATGCCACAAATTTCACGTTTATCCCACGCATCTGTTAATTGCGTAAAAGGATCTTTGAACTGCCCTGGAGAAAGCAAAGGCAGTGGAAACATAGGTAGGGAAGGTTTTAGAGGTAAGATCCTTTAAAGAAGTCCAATTTCCAAAATGTCTCTCAAACCTGGTGGTGGTAAAAAAGAGTAACAGTAAATGGAGAATGTGCGTAGACTTCACCGATCTTAATATAGTCTGCCCTAAAGACAGTTTTCCTTTACTTAAGATTGATCAGTTGGTTGATGCCACAACCAGTCGTAAATGGATGAGTTTTTTGGATGCACACTCAGGGTTCTATCAGATCCCTTTGTTCGGTCATGACCAAGACAAAAGTTCATTCATAATCGCTCTGGGCTTATATTGTTATAAGATCATGCCTTTTGAACTTAAAAATGAGGGAGACACATATCAAGATTAATCACAAGGATGTTCAAGAAACAGTTGGGAGAGAAGATAGAGTTGTTTATTGATGACATGCTCATAGAAATCAAGCTCAGTAATAATCATTTGAAGGATTTGGCAGAAACTTTTAAGATCCCCAGTCATTACAAAATTAGGTGCAATACGACAAAATGCTCCTTTGGGGTTCAATATATAAGGTTCCTAGGTTACTTGGTTAACATAAGGGGTATTGAGGCTAACACTGACCAAATAGTCGTGATCAACAACGTTCAGCCTCCGATGATGCTACGTGAGATTTAAAAGTTGATAGGATTATTAGTAGAACTAAACTGTTTCATTTTAAAGTCTTTAAAATGATGTCGATCATTTTTTCAGCTGTTGAAGAAGGAAAAAGACCTCACTAGAACGATCAATACTCAAAGGTCCATGAAGAAATAAAATCATATATGAGGAAACATTTTCTACTGACTATTCCATATCTAGGGATCCCCTTTATCTCTATCTATCATTTTCAAGCCATGTAGACAATTCAGCCCTAGTTTGCAAGAAAGGGGGACGTCAATCCCCCATTTACTACATCAACAAAACATTCGTGGACGCTGAGAAGCTATACTTATCGCTAGAAAAATTGTCCTACTCCTTGGTCATGGCATCACATAAGCTGAAGCACTACTTCGAGGCTCACTCAATCATGGTCATCACTTTTTCCCCCTCAAAGTCGTCCTTCGAAAGACCGACCTATCTAGGCGGATGTCCAAATGGTCATCAAACTCAAGAGATTTGATATACACCTTCAACCAAGAACGGTAATTAAGGGTCAAGTGTTGGCATATTTCATTATAAATTTTACAGGATGAGATGAGCCCAGCGACTAACAAGTAACTGAACAGTTAAGAAGCCATGAGATTGACTAATCAATTATTCCATATAAGTACCATGGACGATGCGTGCAATTCAAAGTGGTCAAGATTAGTAATTGTGATTATCTCCTTAGAAAACGTCATGATCAAGTAAGGGGTCAGACTTGGCTTTGAAGCCTTAAATAATAGGGTCGAGCACAAAGCCCTCATCGTTGAACTATACAAGGCTCACTCCCCGAGGTCAAGCCATCTTGATATGTAATGCGATTCAAAGTTGGTATTCAATTAATTAATAGGAGATTTCAATTCCATGGATGAGTGAATAGCAGTATACCTTCAGGTTGCCCACGAATGGATGGCAAAATTTGAGGAAGTCTACATTCAATAATTCTCCAAGGGTTAAAATAGACATGCTGATGTGTTAGCATCCTTAGGGTTAATAGTGGACTCTGATCTCAGAAGAACCATTGAAGTGTAATTCCTCGCCAAACCCGGCATCATAAAACCCACGGTTGCCGAACAGTTTCTCACTGTGCAGAAAAGTCCCAATTGGATGGACCCTATAATCACTTATCTATAAAATGACATCAGTCGACCAATAAAAAGCAAGCCCACGATGTTAGAGTGAAAGTTGCACGATTTTACCTAACGCCCGAATAAAAACTATATAATAGAATTTTCACCGGTCCATACCTCCAGTGCGTGCATCCAAGTGACATTGACCAAGTTTTAAACAAACTTCACGATAGAATTTATGGTAGCCATACGATAGGGAGGTTACTGGCTTTTCGAGTAATCAAATAAGGGTATTGGAGGCCGTATATGCAAAGAGATGCAACTTCCTACATCTAGTATGAAATGCAAAAAGTTCTCCCCTATGCTCCATTAACCAGCCGATGACTTAAAGTCCTTAACTAGACCATGGCCATTTACCCAGTGGGGTTTAGATATTATAAGTCCACTCCCAACAGCACCAGGGAATCGCAAATACCTCTTGGTCGGCACAGATTACTTCACAAAGTGGATTAAAGCAGATCCGCCAAAAATATCAGGAATATCGATACGATCAGGTTCATCTGGAGAAATATCGTGACACAATTTGGCGTGCCTAGATCAATCATCACCAATAACAACACACAGTTTGAAAGTGGACCATTCCAAGGTTTTTACGACAGCTCTCGGATCAAGCGTCACTTCAGTCTATCCCTAGAGCAACGGGCAAGAAGAGGCTTCCAATAAAATGATGCTCGAATGCATTAAGAAGAGATTAGAAAAGGCAAAAGGATCTTGGGCGATCGAACTTCCTCACATCATATGGGCATACCATAATATGCTTAGAAGATCTACCGGGGAAACGCCGTTCGCTCTAACATATGGGATAGAGATTGTCGTTCCTTTTGGAAAATCATTTGTCAACCATGAGAACCAACATTATCGAGTGGGATTTGAACATGGAAGCCGTGAGGGATGAAATTTATCGAGATAAAGAGCGAAGGGAGTAGTCCATGATAATATTGGCCTCTTATCAACAACAACAACTTAAGCAATACAACAAGGGCGTCAATCCGAGAAAATTTTAGGTCAGCAATTATGTCCTTAGAAAAGTCCTCGACAGAGATAAAAAACCTTCATAGGGCAAGTAAGGATCTAATTGGGAGGGACTGTTTTAATCTTCAGAGACAATTTGCAAGGAGCTTACCATTCAGAAATAATGGAGGACAAGAAGATACCAAGGGGATAGAACACAACTATCCTCAAGAAGTTTTATTTTTTAATATTTCTTAGTTATTACTGTCTTAGTTAGTTTTCATTAATTTTTATTCCAAAACTTATGGTGCTCGCGGTATGTTTTAAGTTTTCCTAATAAAATACAAGCCCAAGTGGTTCGTTTATTTATTTAACATTGTTCCAAAGTGGCAGGCTTACACTATAAGTTGCAAAGTGGAAGACTTACTCTTTAAGTTGATGATCAAATATCACTTTAGTTTGATTATGATTTAATTTCAATTAAACTCAAGGTCCCACGGTCTTCATCATGAAAAACACAAAAACCTCACAAATTTCCCCAATAAATAAAAGACCCATTGGGGATCCTTAGGCACTAAGTATTTCTAACCTTGGTCAGATAATAATCCTGAATGGGTAGATGGCCTTAAAACCAGGTGCATTTTTTCCAGAGTCTGCTCTAGGCCTAAGGTAGTGTGATGACACGACCTAAAAGGTAAGACAAGATAATGAAACACATGCTTACCATAACGGAATAGAAAAATGCAAAATATGGAATTATATTAACAAGTAGTTCATTACATAAAGTTATAATATATAGTTTTCAAAAGAAACACAATTATTATCTCTGACGAGTAATCACTTCTGCAACGGTCGCTCTTCGACGATCATCGGGACTTGGTCAAAATTCATCATCACTCTCATATGATAACAAGTCATCCTTATCTAGTTGAAGAGTAACGACATATAAAGTAACCCAACTCTCTTCACTTTCTAAGGGAGGATTGTGATAGTACCAGTACCAAAGTTTAAATCCCTTTGGAACTTTGAGGACCCCCAAATAATTCAACCAACCATTCTTGTAGGCTAGCTTCTTTGACTCGTCCAGCATAATAGGGGAATATATATACCCCTCATCATAACTAATAGCCCACACCGCATGAGGACCTTTCCTAAAGAGATAACGGAGATTGATTATATCACAGCATATTCCCATTCAGATCACCCCATTGTCAGGTCTTCCTTGTCTTTAGTGATCTATTTCCTCAGAGAGTCATTCTCACTTTTCAAAAATACCCCAGCATCACCAATGTTTTTAGTCTTAGCGAGTTGCCTTTTCAAAGAGTTCACTTCTTCTTGCATAAGTGTACCAATATCACCAAGGTCCTTCACGTCATATTTTAACTTAGCCACCAAGGTAGACTACTCTTTATAGGCCCTGATCATCTTTTTAAGAGCCTTCTTAACAAAGCTAAGGGCATATCAATCTTGAGCACTGGCCTCATGATCAAGTATAGAATCTAAGTCACTAGCAAATAAGGTCTCTAGAGGAACATTAGTAGGATACAAGAATAAAAAGAATAATCCTCAGCAATAGTAAAGACTTAAGTTAATATTTTGAAATGTTCTTTCATTGAATATTAAAATAGCGATGCAAATAAAAATGAAATATACAGAGAGGCCTAAAACCAATCATTCTTAACTAATTGTCAGTTTCCTTCTCCATCACCTTCTATAAGATATCGTAGGACTTGGATAGATTTACTTTAGAACTACCTATAGCGGTTGTGAGGTATAATCGAATATCTTCCTCAGCCCTTGGTGGGAAACAAAAATTATGCTCTTTAAAAATCTCTTACTCAACCGATACATTAACCTTCGTGAGGGCAGCATCCCAACCTTTTATAAAGGTGTACTTACTAATAAAGTCCAATTGATGCTTGGCATCATAAAAGGCCTCTTCATACCCAGTTTATTAGCCCTTGTCCTTGGTAGAATCAATAGTATTGGGCTTTTATTCTTTTAACCAATCACGATCGACCATCACTTGTCATGATCGATATTTATCTTATTATATTAGATCTTCAATTGAGGGCGCTCATACCTCAGGTCATCCATCACCAAGATGGTGGACATCTTCTCTGCCTCATAGCTTTCTGGAAAAAAACTAGAGCGGATTCATAATTCTTCAAGGCAATGGTTAAATCATCTACCTAGGGATGCTCAAATGACGACAAAATCAACCACAAACTGCATGAAGAAAAACCTGGATAAATATCAACACTCGAACAGAATAATAATGTGTAAAAGAAAAGTCATGCTTATCAAAGATAATAATTGAGCGATGTGAGAAGATAGCTGATCATGGGTCATGTTATCAATTTACTCGTGACCAAGGGCGAGCACATCCTCCTTTAATAGGCTTGGAGCTAAGGAAGGATTTTTGGCCACCAACATTACTTGGTGGACCTTCCCATAACCATAGGTGTCACCCCTCTTGGAGGGAAGTAGAGCAACTAAATAAGAAGAGGTATTCTCCTTCTTATTCTTCTCTCGGATGGAGATGTATGGTACAGATATATAGGGGCAGAAGGACCCTCGGGCTCAGCCCTCTTGGGAACCTTAGCCCTAGGAGAAATGGGCGTCATCTCATCGTCGTCCACCAGTATGATCCTTATCTTAGGATACATTATCTCATCCTTAGTTATGGCAATGGAATTGACATTTAAATACTCAAAGGAGAAGGAAGTGGAAGACTCCTCGCTTACAAAAGGAAGAGGAACCTCTGGTACTGTGTCTAGTAAGTGAGCTGTGAAACTACTGGTAGAATTATTTTACTCTAAAAGAAAAGATGCCGACCTTAGATGATCGCCACCAGCGATCAACAACCTTATCAAATTCTAATCTTTGATGTGATCCTCCTTATTGAAGTGAGAATAAGGGGGATATCTCTTCTTAAATCGAGCTGGATAGAGGAAAAGGAAAAATTTCATTGGTAATAGTATAATTCGATAAAGCTCAGGATAAGGGGAGTAAAAGTTAACCTATGGTCAGTTTCCCTCTCATGGCATAGAAACCCGCGATTTTCCTCACCCTCATAAAAAGGTGGGTGTTGCTAATTTCTGGAAATAAAACCTTGATCCCAATAACCCTTATTGGAATCAGGAAGGTTGACAACTAATACTCTGTCAACCTTCCTCACTTTCAGATATAAAGTTCCATCTATCGTGTGGGACCAAGAATAGAAATATCCAATCTCTAAAATTCCTATTTTGGTCTCATATAGCTCGTCGATTCTGTCGAATTCATTAATAATCTTCCATATGTTTGGGGCACATTGGGAGGGAACCACATCAAAAAACTTACAAAATTCTAGGAATAGTTGATTTAAGGGATATGTTATATCCCCTTCAGCCACTGAGAGAGTGTGGATCCAATGACCACCCTCAACAGCAGTGCAATTTTTGCGTACCGAGGCACACTCAATCGTTACCCAATAAGGAATCGAGTATATTTTTCTAAACTCCCCCGTAGTCCTCTCATTAACAGCATAAACCATTTTTTAAATAAGAAAATGAGGACAGGGCCACTCAACTAAAATAGAGATGATCAGAAGAAGTTATGAAACTCATAATAGACGCAAGGAAAATAAGCAAAGACAAATAGAACTTGCATACAGATTGTAAATACAGATGCTTCAAATGTTCTTTTTGAATGATGGAAAATATGCAAACGACGGTGCAAAGTTTCTTTGATTAAACAAAAGCAAATCCCAAAAGTCTAATCATATGGAATAGAGTTTAAGATCATCAATGCAACTGGCAATTAATTTTTAAACTTAGTACTAGAGTACCCTTCATCGTAACTGATTAATTATGAATCAGGCCACCACAAAAACCCAATGCTAAATTGTCATGGGCTGACCGATTATTTCGGCTAGGCAAGCATACAAAACCCTCCGACCCATTTTCGTAGAAGAGTTTTAGGGCTAATTGTGGGGTGTAAACCATAATGGCCCAAATTCCAGTGGCCCAAGTAGGCCTAGCCTGGAAATATAAAGCGTATCACTCAAGTTAAGATTAATATCAAATGGGATAAACATGGAGATATCAATATTATTGTCTATAATCTCAGAGGAGATTAACAAGGATTAACAAACGAGTTAACTAATAGCTAGGAGAATTTCAACATAACAAAACCACTCCTATCGTTACAAATAGGAACCTCACCCTAGGGCATTGGGGCATGCAATTTCTTTGTTCACGAATCATAAACAATTAATATACATGAAGAAACACCCCGTGGACGTAGGTAGTTACTGAACCACGTAATTTTTTTGTGTGTGAGATTTTTTTACTCCTTGTTTGGCTCCCTATTGCTTAGAATTATTAATTTTGATTATTTTCACTAATAGCTACTCATATGGAATAATTGATCAACTTCGTCAACATTGCGCGCTTACCTTTTTTATTATAAATTAATATGTTTATTGAAAATGTTATAAAAAAATCTTTTGTTTAAATCAAAACTTGCATTCACACACACACACACACATATATATATACTTGTGTTTTAGTATAAGTAATATTGATTATATTAATTTATACAAAAGGGTATTGTTGGTATTTAATTCATTTCCCATGTCATTTTTCATATATGAAACAAACACAAGATTTTGATAATAGGTAGGATTCATTGGTCAACCAAACACTGTGATAGGATTCCAATTCCTAGTAATCATTTTTTCGGTAATTAAAATCCATCGAAAATATTATCGCGAACAAAATGGGGCCACGAGTTAATGTGGGTGTGACATCAAAATGTGTCGATTTTATGTGTTAACCTAGAATTATCCTAAAAACATCGAGAATGAAATCTGAAGTTTAATACATTTAATTTTTTACATCTAAAAACACTAAAAATATACGTATTATTCATATTCATATGTAGTGTTTCGATTTAGGTACACTTCTACGACTATTAGAGTTAAATATAATTCTTAGCCGAGTCCTTTTTTTTTTGTTTTCCGTTTTACATTTGATACATTCATAATTACTTCGTTTTGAGTTTAATACCTTTTATAAATTTGATTGGCTTTAGTACTTTCTCCGTTAAGGGTTTATTATAACTAACAGCCATGTTTAAGGTGTGTGCCCTATTAATTTAGGGGAAATGAGGAAAACTAGTCAAAATCTAAAAAAAATAAAAGAAAAAGGGGAAATCAAATTCTAAACTCCAAACGTAATACAGTTGCGAACCCAAATCAAATTTATATATGGAATGAATTTGTGTTTAATCTGGGGTTCCGCAGAGAGAGAGAGAGAGAGAGAGAGGTGATTGGAAATAACCAAATCAGATTTGGATTTCACCATCGTTATGTTTGTGGGAGGGGACAACAAGAATGGATTTCAACATTGTTAGCTTTATTAGTGTAAGGTGGGGAGGACAACATGAGTGGATTTTACCATTGTGGGGTTTGGACTTTTGACGATGTTGGGTGTTCGAATTGGGGGGAGTTGTGGTAGGAGTTGTGTGGGGGTGACTACGTGTTAGTGTTAGTGGTGAATGGGGGTTCGTATTCTGCTGTGCCAGGTGAGATAGGGGAGTGGTGGTGGAGTGACTAAGGAGGAAAATTGGAGACAAAATAGTTACTGCGACACCCTATACATTTTAATAATTAGGTTGATCATTTCTAGATATTAAAACTATAGGGGTTGTACAATCATTTAAATACCATCCTTAATATAAAATAGAAGCAATTTTATAATAATAGACGAAACAGAATGCGACTGAAAGTCCTCATTATAAAATCGACATGGAATAAGAGTCGGTCATCACAACTAATTAAAATAAAACCTAATAAGCTATAACAATAATGAAAACGCGTGTAATACTGATTTAAATTTAAATTTTGCAAATTTTCAAGTAACCCTTATTTAATTAGAGTCTACTTTTAAATCAAATAAATTCAGCCCCTAAACATCAATCTACGGTGCGTGTGTCAACCCATAAACAAATAAAGTATGCGAAACAAGTTTAAGGAAAAATCCCCGCAGGGCAAAACCTTTTATTTCACTATAATAAGTAAATCGCAACTTACACGGATTACAATGAAATACAGTGACACACGAATACCCGCAGGCGTCGGTTTGGTGTCGTCAGCAATGAATCCACACGCAGTGAACCCACATGAACCTCAGTCCAATCAATAAAGGAAGAACCGCAGCACTCCTCAATGACACGCAGCCATAAAACTTTATAGAGACTCCCTCAGCAATGACACGCAGCCCTCAGTTGCAAAGATCTCTCCACAAAGGTTTGAACAAACTAAAAAGTTGTGTTCTTGGGTTACCAAAAAGATTCACAAATGATTGGCAATTGTGTGAATCAAAACATGAGTCTTGGGACTCAAAAATATGAAGACTATAGGTATTTGGACTCTCAAAAACATCTTCTAAATTCTTGCAAAATAACTCCCTCGAAGTTGGTATTTATAGGAAAAAAGATGAAGAGACCCACGTTCTTAAAACTCTAAAATTCTATCCAGCGTACAAAAAAGACAGCATTCTTTAAGCAATTTTCTCCATCTTCAAAAGGTCATAACTCCTTCATCGTAGCTCGGATTGAGGTACCGTTTTTTCCAGTATCTTCGTTGAGGCGAGCTCTTCAACTTTTCAGTTGACCAGACCTCCGAACTATGGATGTGAAATTACGAAAATGCCCTTGAACACTCCTATCGTGTCTTTTTTTACTGTTTTTACTTCCCTTGCGTACCACTTGCATTAAGTCCCTAAAATCGTGGACCGTGAAGTCGTTGAGGCAGATGTGGGACATATTAATGGAGATGTTGAATGCTTGATTCTCGGAATTCGGATTGAGGCCGTCGAGTGACATCTTGAGGTGACGTGCCAAATGTAGCGGCGTACGACATACACAAATGAAACATGTTGGACATGAGAAAAATATTCTTACAAATCTCCCCCTATGTCTATGCCGGTACATACATAAAAAATCCGAATTATCAAATATGAAATTGCCTATACAAATCTACCCTCCCATGAACCCAAAACTGGAAAAGGTACAAATGAATAGTCTTCATCGTTTGTTCTTCAAATCTTCAGGAATCTCAAATCTTTTCTCATCAGGGTGTGCAATTCAGAGATCATCAATGTAGTACCTACACACATGAGATAAAGAAAAATACCAAGTGACGTATCGAGTTTGAAATAAGATAAACATAGATACCAATATATGATAAGCATAAGTCAAATCTCAAAAACTCCCCCAAAATTCAAACTCCCCCATAAAATGATAATTCTTTCTCCCCCTTTTTATGATGTCCCCAAATAGACAAATAAGAAGAATGAATCAAACAAGAAAAATCGGGGCGTCACGGTATACAAATCAAGGCATCAATCAAATGACAAACGTGCTCTTGCAAGGAGATGCTAAAAAAAATCTTCGCAAACTATTTTTGATTTTTCAAATTTTTCATACAAAACAAAAAAAATAGATACCATTTGAAAAAAAATGCTACAAAAATCACACCATGGATTTAAACTCAAATAACCAAGTCATGGAAACGGAATGAATGGGTGTGAACACATTCGATAGGTAAATCAACTCAATCAATCATATGTGCACGATGCATATGTGTACCCCTAACGAATGATCATCAAAAGTATCCTTAGGTATAAAAATTTGTTGAATTTAAATGACATCGTCTTATGCAAATCAAAGTCAAAGTGATTTCCACACCAATAACGTCCAAAATTATTTAGCGCATTATCAAGCATTTCAAGGACGTGCAAACCCGTTTTAAATTCTCCAACCAAACTCCCTCATATATATTTTCTTTTAGAGGTAATCTAAATTCTCAAACTTTGGAGAATTGGTGCAAAGACCTAAATGGCCCATAATTGACATGAATTTCTTTTTATTGCCTTTCAATTTTTTCGGGCTCTTTTAACCTCTTTGGACCCCGGATAATAAAATTCCTCCATTTTTTAGGTCCTTTGGAACGGTGGCTTTTGCGCAAAGAAGAGATAATTACCTTTCGCAGCCCCTCCCCGTTCTTAAAGAAAGCACACAATCTCACAAAACGGTTTTTATATGCACAGTTTCCTTATCAAAAATTTATCGCGCTTGGTTCGTTTTAAGGACAGGATTGAAGTGAAAACACCCAACCAACATGTGATAAGACAAGCACAATAATCAAAAAAATTCATGCATGTGTGCAATAAAGGAAATTATGAGTCAAACATGTAGGAAGTAACACTTAAATGCATCTTAATGACTCCAAACATTATAAAGCACATGGATGAATTGACCTATTGTCTCAAAACACTATCAAATAGTCACATGAAAATAATGGAATGAAGTTGTGACTCGGTCATCCAAAGTGTTCATCCATAAACGGTGCAAACAAAATACAAAAATCTTTTTGGATTTTCTCAAAATTTTATCAAAATAAAATATTTTTGTATTTTTCAAAATATTTGCAAAAATAAAAAAATCTATACAAAAAGTACATGTCACAACGCTAGCAAACATATATCAAAAAGCATAACTAGCGTATGACACACATGCGAACACAATCATCTATATGATATGGCAAGAGAAGAATCTTGTGCAAGCAAACGAGAATCAACTTGTCTAAAATCTAGTGTATCCGAAAGTGATTTCCTAACCCAAATAGATGTGAAACAACGTGTGGGGGATTTAGGAACCAAGGTAACAATAGACTTCGATATCCTAGGACTTCTTCCAAGATCAAAACAAAATCTCCTAAGGTGACCTTTCCTACCACAATGTGAACATGTGTAAACGGAAGGAATGTTACCTAAAGTGTGATCTTTTCTAATGTCCTTGGGATTGATTGACCCTCTAAAACAAATAATGGTTTTGGCTTTAGCACTAGAAGCATGAGAACAAGTTGAGCCATTACCATCACTATCAAACCTACTTGAGTCTGTCAAATCATTTTTTAACTTCAAAATTTTTGACTCCAGCAAAGAATTAGACTCTTCCAAATTAAATGACGCCTTTTTCAAGTTTTCAATAATTCCTAAAAGCGTATCTCTCTCTCCCTCAATTAAAGAAAAAAAAATTCTAAGAGTCTTTTCACGTGCCACAAACTTATTGACTAAAATATTTTTCTCCTCTTTGGCACAAACACAAACCATTGAATTTTTAAGGTCCTCCAATTCTTTCTCTAAAAATAGGACCCTATCATCACTCTCCTTTTTGGACAATTTTAAAGCATTAAATTCATGGTCCAAAGAAACAATTTTTTCACGATAAAAATCTCTTTCATTTTGAACCGTTTGCAAAAGATCCATCGCGGATTTAAAACGAGAATTTTCTTTTTCCAAAACTTTAATTCTTTTGCAAAGTTTCAAATTCAAAATTTTTAAATTTTCAGCATGGTCGTGAACTTTTTCAAAAATAGGCTCCTCATTAAACAGGCGTTCCATTGAAAAATTGCGATTTTTCACAAAATTGATTTTTCAAAAAAAATATCAATATCACACGATTTTGCGGAAAATAGGAATACGCTATAAATTAGCGTAACCCGCTCTGATACCAATTTGAAAACGCGTGTAATACTGATTTAAATTTAAATTTTGCAAGTTTTCAAGTAACCCTTATTTAATTAGAGTCTACTTTTAAATCAAATAAATTCAGCCCCTAAACATCAATCTACGGTGCGTGTGTCAACCCATAAACAAATAAAGTATGCGAAACAAGTTTAAGGAAAAATCCCCGCAGGGCAAAACCTTTTATTTCACTATAATAAGTAAATCGCAACTTACACGGATTACAATGAAATACAATGACACACGAATACCCACAGGCGTCGGTCGGTGTCGTCAGCAATGAATCCACACGCAGCGAACCCACATGAACCTCAGTCCAATCAACAAAGGAAGAACTGCAGCACTCCTCAATGACACGCAGCCATAAAACTTTATAGAGACTCCCTCAGCAATGACACGCAGCCCTCGATTGCAAAGATCTCTCCACAAAGGTTTGAACAAACTAAAAAGTTGTGTTCTTGGGTTACCAAAAAGATTCACAAATGATTGGCAATTGTGTGAATCAAAACATGAGTCTTGGGACTCAAAAATATGAAGACTAGAGGTATTTGGACTCTCAAAAACATCTTCTAAATTCTTGCAAAATAACTCCCTCGAAGTTGGTATTTATAGGAAAAAAGATGAAGAGACCCACGTTCTTAAAACTCTAAAATTCTATCCGGCGTACAAAAAAAACAGCATTCTTTAAGGAATTTTCTCCATCTTCAAAAGGTCATAACTCCTTCACCGTAGCTCGGATTGAGGTGCCGTTTTTTCCAGTATCTTCGTTGCGACGAGCTTTTCAACTTTTCAGTTGACCAGACCTCCGAACTATGGATGTGAAATTACGAAAATTCCCTTGAACACTCCTATCGTGCCTTTTTTCACTATTTTGACTTCCCTTGCGTACCACTTGTATTAAGTCCCTAAAATCGTGGACCGTGAAGTCGTTGAGGCAGATGTGGGACATATTAATGGAGATGTTGAATGCTTGATTCTCGGAATTAGGATTGAGGCCGTCGAGTGACATCTTGAGGTGACGTGCCAAATGTAGCGGCGTACGACATACACAAATGAAATATGTTGGACATGAGAAAAATATCCTTACAAATAATAATCCCAATGATAATAAATACCAACTATAGTCTCCGCAACCTCACAGCATAATCCAAAATTTTATTACAAAGACTACAGATAAATGTAAACCTCACGTCACTCAAAGCAATAAAAATAAAAGTATGATCCAACACCTACATCTTTGAAACTGGTGATGACATGGGCGGATTGTGACACTCCCAATTTTTCATACTCAGTTGATTAGGCTGGACATGAAATACCGGGAGCGCTAAAATAATTTATATCATTCTTATCATCATCGATAAAACTAAAACTACAATAAAGAAAATCCATTTGCAATAAGAACTCTGCAAAGGATGACGACAAGGATAACTGAACTCCATTAAATGAATTCACTATATCAGATCTCTTATTACAATTGTTCAACTGGATAAAATAGAGTACAACCGAAACCTCTTCTGAATATAACTTTTGCATACATATGAATAGTTATAATAAACCAACGGCTTCAACTTTATGGGTACTAAGATGGATCATCATAACCACATGTCTAATCGCTCAGCCTTCTTAACTTGTATATATAATAATAATGTCCACTGGGGGGAGGGGGAAGGGAACATTTTATAAAATTGGGTCAGTGCCCTAAAGTTTCAAGAATATCTGCAATTCTTAAATATAAATCATGCAACTAATTTTCAATAAGCATACGACCACATTCACATGCAATGAATACCTCACCTCTAATCTAAGTGAAAGCACTACATGCATGTCCCAATCTAAGACATAATCGATGCTAAAAGTCTCTATCTCTAGACAATTAAGTATTATCACGTAATGAACAACTAACATGGAACACCACTAAATACTCAAATAGGATTTCACCCCAAGGTCCACTCATATAATTTCATTAAGATATTCACAGTCTCATAAAAGTAAAGTTCTCTCTATATTAATATCTTTTTAATAAAATGTGTTATTCTCCAGACTACCATAAAAGATAAACAACAACTATATATCCTGCATAAAGGATGTAACTACTACACGTACAAGAATTCAACCTAAGTACCACCCCCGCAATGTCACTCACAAGAAAAATACAAGTAAACCACATAAAGTATTTAACTTGATAGAGGGTTAATCATAAATTCTCCATTATTAGACTATATTAAATTCTTTTTCATGATTTATTACATTTCACGAAGGCCATTACCTTCGGAGCCCAACTCGCACCTCTATCGAAAAGTACGTAGGAGTCCCTCACGGAATGGGCTTACACAAAACACACATAAGTCAGCATTGTAGCGATCACTACACGGTACACAATGAACAAGCCTATACCCAACCCAGTACATGGATCAAGTCATCCAATATTCTCTCATCATGAAGAGGTGACTAACCCAAGCGTATGATCTAACATAATGACCTCCACTACATCCTGCCCATATCACTCGGGCGCGTGGTCCACGATCCCGATATCAAACGTAAATCCCCAACCAATAGATTCACGACGAGTAAAGGTATGCTCACATAACCAACACAATATACACACACACACACATAATATATATATATATATATATATATATATATATATATATAGGATAATGCTTCTCTCAAGCGTACCCAAAATATCCCAATCCCTGACCACTGGATTGTAGTCTCAATTAGATTCACTATCTCTCAAATCATCTCGAACATATAAAACCAAGTAAGATATATCATACACTCAAGCGTACCTTAAATCATCTACATCCCTAAACACCGAATTATTCATTACCTTTTTAGGTTTATTAACTCTTAAACATTATTAAATTCGACTCATAGTTTATTGTGTCTCTAAACTATGAGTGCATATATCGCTCTCTATATATACGCATTATCTCGTAACGTACATACATGTTTCCTCATTTAATTAATAAATTAATTACACAACTTATAATCTCTCAAGACCTGAATTAATCTCCCACACACTTTAACTCGTTACTCCGTAAGCTCGATATATACATACAACCATAGGATATCGCTCACTCGCGCGTTTACCTATTCTAGCCCAATCCTAACACCGGATGTATATACAATAATAAAAAGGTCATATCTTTAACCTATATAAATATCCTCAATATTAACCAAGTTTTATCTCTTAATAAACTAGGTGGAGCAATACTAAAAGAAAGTCCAACCTAAAATCACCATTCCAAAATTTAGGTCTTGAGCACCATTTAGTAGAAAATTCATAACAAATAAAAAACATCAGAAGAATATAAAACTAGTTCCCACTCATTTGTAATAAAAAAAATCTACAATCTTATGGCTCGAATCAATTCGCCTCTTGGCTGAATCGATTAGATTCTGGATAGAATCCAAATGCCCTAAGGACAAAGATGAAGTCTCAAAACCTCCATTAATGCCTAAATCAAGCTCCAAAACAGTACCCAGTCAATACCAAAACCAAATCTAAGTATGGCCATATGATTCTAAACATAAATACACAGTAATACGGGTTTATTAAAATCAAATTGATGATTAAAACCTAAAGATCCAAACTTTTTTAACATAACTCATTGTTAAATCATCTTAGGGCCTATTCATCACTAATTCCATAACTAAAACTTAAATTAGAATGGGAAAACTTTGTAATAATGGATCCTCATCCCAAATGATCAATTAAATCTCAGATCTACAACATTAAGTTCAATATTTGATAATCAATTCATCAAAGTGTAAGTATCTAATGCATGACAGATTTCCAATACTTCTAATTAACCCAAATCTTTATTATAATCATTGTTCTAAAAAACCCGCCTAGGCTTGGGCTTGGGATAAACGCCCCGTCTTACGCTTTTTACGCCTTATTCTTGGTAAAACTCTTAAGGCGCACTTATTTCTAAAAACAACAATGCTTTAATGAAACGATATCGCCTTTTAAATAATTTTTTTACAAGCTGGACAATTATCTCATCCAAAATAATCAAATAGTATTTGAATTTGCATATATTCAGACATATTTTTATGATATGTACATTTTTAGTATTTTAATATCCTTGTTATGGTTAAAAAATATTAAAATATATTAAGAAGGCCCAAACGCCTTTTCACGTCTTTTTACGCTTAAGGCCCGCCTAGGCTTCTAAGGCTTAAGGCTTGACCTCCACGCCTCGATCACACCCCGCATTTTTTAGAACCTTGATTATAATCAATTTTAAATAAATTAATACTTAAATATGCCTCAATATTCATATTTGAAAAGGGAAGAACATATATTCTAAACTAATTGCATATTTCATTTGAGTATTGCAAGGCATTGTTGCCTGAAAATCGAAGAAGATGTGGTGTAGGCTTGAATCCCCGTTGTTTTTCCTCCTTCAACTTTTCTCTGCTTCTCCCAAAGACCCGTGTTTTCTAGGGTTTTATTAATCCCACTTAAATACTTAAATTCTCGCACCTCCATTAACCATCTATTTTCGGTCCCCCAAATGGTACCAAAATACTACTCGGATTGATAAAAAAAACTCATCCTAAGGGTATACCTACCCTTAGGCCCAATTTAAAGCGAAAAAAATACATGAATGGACATTCGTGTCACCCCAGAGTCCACTCTAAATGATTTTACCCGTAACACACGGTAATAACTCACGACGTCAATAAATTATTCTACACATACACATAGTCCACACTCATATAATTAATATCACTAATTAATTATTCCAAACAAATCTGTAATACCCCGTATTTTTATAATAAATTAAATCGATAGAATTTAAATTCATTTGGTAGAATTTAATTAAATAAATTCATAAATAAATAGCTTAGTCGTAATTGCATGTTTATATGATTCATTTATGCAAGTTATGTTTACTCGTAGAAAATAAATTGCATGTTAATTAAATTATTATTACGTAGTGTTTTAGCATAATAAAAATTTTTAATTTGGGTAGATATAGTTTGGGCGAATTTCAGGATGATTTAGGGACTCGTTTAGGTATTTTAGACATCAAAAATTAGGCTCAGGACATAGGTCTACCATTAAGGGAGTTATTGGACCAATTTGGGTGTGATTGCGGGCTTGTTTGGGGGCCCAAAGGTGGGGGTTTATGGGTAACTCGAGATTAGTGATTATAATAGGGTAACTAACTAAGTTAGGAGTCATTCCCATGCACCACAGCATAACCCTAGCAAGCCCACATCCATTGGAGAGGTTACCAAGGATAGATAAGGGAGGAAAATCAAGGATCCAAGAGCAGGAGATTCCCAATCAACAATCTAACGCAAGAATTCTCTTGCTTAATCAATTTCCAATTTGTTTCTTAATTCATATATGTATTTCTCATAATAATTTATGGGTTAATTAGACAAATGGATGATTGACTAATTGGAATGAACTTTATAAATTTTGAATAACAAATCTAAAACTATAAGGTTTAAGGTTTAAACTAATTAATGACACACTCGAAAATTGAGTATTGTATTAATTGAGAATTTAACCTTAGAACTCATATTGTAGGAATGATGAATTGATGACTACAATTATATATTGAACCCTTGATATCTGAGAATGATTAGGTAGGAATCATGACTATAAAGTTGGGGGACTCTATTGTTGGGGTTTAATTTCTGGGATTTTGGCGGTATAATCTTATGTTAATTTGATTAATTAATAATCTAAAAAATGTTATTCGATCATGAATAATTTAAATTCATTGCTATGTAAATGGGTAAGGCTTTGAGATCAAAATTGGAGCTGGGAGAATGAACCCTGTATAGAATAATTGTAGCAGTTCTGGACTACTACCCATTCAGGAATTGATTTGGCCTCCAAGGCGAATCGATTCGGTTTGGGGGCGAACCGATTCGGCCCTGGAGGGAAATCGATTCGGCCTCTGGGACTGGGATAGGGTAGGACCGGAGAATGGTTCGGGTGGTTTTTATAAGCTTAGGGGAGTATGCGGGAGGTCATCCAAGTGAGTGGATAATTTATTAAAAATTTATTTATGTCACTATTTAATTAATTGGAGAATTTAACAATTGACTAGATGGTTAATTTTTAAAGTGAGAATATGGATTGGAGATTAATGAGACTTCTTGGTAGTAATTATAGAATTAATTACCTATACATATTATGTGTTAAAAATATACATTTAATTAATTGTGTGAACATACCCATGTACGTGGACACCCTATCGGTTGAGGTTGCGTACGTCTCGGGACTGTAGTACACATTGACACAGGTGGGCTAAGCATTTTGTAGATCATTATTTTAGCTCCTACGTGGCGCTCCACTTACGAGGAGGTAGGTGTAGAGGCTGAAATTCGTTGTCACTGTCGGGGTTATGGACTGTACAATGGTGTACTACGTGAGGACCGCCCCACTTGTGAGTATTTTCTGATGTCCGTTTGGATAAGGGACTCCTCCGAACTTGCGAATAGAGTATGAATAGGATATTAAAAGTAGATACCTTTGTGTGTTGTATATATGTAAGGACATATACAATTATATAAATTAATTGAGATTAATTCATGTAATCTAATGATGTAGACAATTGACAATGAATCCGATACTATATAAAATGCATAATGGATGATATGTTATTTCTTGTGGGTAGTATCGTAGTGGTTACTCTTGGGACTAAAAGCACATGCATAGATTATTAGCTTATGTATATGAATTGTGTTAAATGCCTTGCTGATTATTTTATTGTGATAATTATTGGATTTCATAATGCAAACTGGGGTGATTACGCGTATACTATAGCATTTATATGAGGGTTGATATACTTACTTCATGCGAGTGACGATGGGCGTTACATGTTGTGAATTAACTGCATAAATGTATTTTAATTTCATAAGATAATTCTTGCAACTCTAGGTCACTGAACCAAATTATAAAATGTTCCACCCCCACCCCCGGTTTGCCTAGACAGGGACAGCAAGGCTAACAGAAGATCAGACTTGTGGTCACATTGGCTCATCCATTTTTTCAGATCGCTGGACTCTAGTTTAGGTTATTATCCTTTCCAGTTACTATAATTATTTTGGAGATTGTATGGGCATAAGCTCAAAGTTTATTATTCAGTATTTCTGAGATTAGTTATATTTATGTTGGAGGGTTTTATTACTAGTTAGGTGTTGGACTTATATATTATCGTTTGCTATTTAAATGGTTTATTGTGCATGTCGATTTAAAGTCAAGTGTGATATTATTATTATCATGGTTTAATGCTGAGAATGATATAGATTGTTAGGCAAGCCCCATCTTCAGCATATTGTGTCTAGCCAATCTTAACGTGGAAAATAGAGATTGTTACAACATATTATAAAAATCATATTGAATGCAAATTTAATTATTATCTAAATTATGCCAATTTATTATTACGAAACTATAAAAATAATAATTAGCCTCATTTATTAATTTATTTCTCACTTAATAAATAATAAATATAGTCCACGAAAATATGCGGTATTACACGGATGACTCGATGCTCATGAGAGAGAATGATAAATGTGACGATCTGGAGTACCTGTAACAACGTGAAGGGTCAGTCCTACCGCAAGATAAAAACTACATAGCTTAAGTAATAAAACTCACAATCATGTGTATAAATATTAAATCCACAATCATGCGTATGCTAATTACGTATGAAAGTTCAATCCTTTAGAATTTTAAATTATGGAGAAGATGTGAATTAGAGTCTTTAATCGTATTTTCAGCTAAAAAAAGGATTCACATGACAATTATACAATTTTCATAACTTACAATAATCTAAATTGAAATCCAAATTCAATTATAAGATGAATTATCATACTAGTCTTTTAATTCTCATAATTCATTAACAATGGTGTAAATTCCAATTCCATTTCAAGAGGGAAATCATAATAATATTTCAAGTGATATAACTTTTAACACGAGTGTAGTCATATTTACCATTTCAATTTCAACTTAGAATTTGATTGAATTAAACACATGCTTGATAAAAATTTCATAAATTTGATTAACATATATAATTACATGAAATGGAGTATAAACATTTCATACTTGAAGGAGTGATTGGTTGGATAATTATACCTACTTATTTTTAATCAATACTACAATTTGGATTAATATGTACGTAGAAATTACTACTTATAGACATGAGAGGAAAGAATAGTTGTATCTTGCCTTGAATGAAATTGATGATTCAAGCCTCTAAGTAGATGAAATTCCCTCTAGATTCTTTCTCTTCTTTCCTTCTTTTAAGTTTTCTTTCTTTTAGCTTTGATCCCTCCTTTTAATCTTAGTAAGCTTTGAATTTGAGTTGTAATGGTGCTTTTAATCTTTAGAACTACTAGGGTTTATGTGTATAGAGAGAGTAGGAAGAACTAGGGTTTGAGAGAGAGAAGTTTGAGAGTTGAAATAAGTTAAATACGAGGGTTAAACCCCCTCTAAACCAAGTTGGCAGCCTAACCCTCCGGGATTCGCGACCCAGTTGCGGTCGCAACCCTATATAAGTGTGGGCGCGGCTCGTGCCTACTTATCCCCTTTTTATTTTTATTTTTAATCGCACGAAAGTCATCTACTCGGGTCAAACAAAATTATATATTTGGTGGTTCATTCATTACGGAAAACAAACATATTTTTTTAAAGTAAGAGTCAACATTGAACACCGAATACATAGAGCCTAAAAAGTAAATAACTCCTAAGTTGGAGAAAACATTGAGCAGGCAAAAAGTGTTTATACTGACATCTAAAGATAATTATTCAAAATACATTTTGCATAACCAAAATGAGAAAATAACTACTTTATAGGATAATTCATTTGGCTAAAAATGTAAAAATTGACATTTGGGTTACCAAAATGGGAACAAAATTGTTTAGTTTGGTTATAAGCATAAAGGACACCTAGACGACATTTGAAGCGTCATTGAAAACCTTGTCCCAGCATTCCAAATGTTGAGAGAGTTGAAGTGCCACGAACATATGCCCAATGCTTGAAGTGAAGACCACTACACACTCATTGCTCCTGTGACACTTGAAGTGTAGCATAAGCGTGAAAGACGATACTCAATTTTGCAATAATAACGAGTATACATAACCACGTAGAGCACCAACAATTTGGGTTAGCCTTATTTCCAATCATGCATCTGTCGTATAAATGTTTCTAATGTGACATCTTTTTTAGTTTTAAAATATATGTATTCAAACTAAATTACATCTATAAATAGTAAGTGCCAATCATATGACTTTATTTTTGCTAAACTTAACGGTCTAAATGGACAAAAGGGACATTTTAAATTTATTTTGATAATTGGAGGGTTGATTTGATACTTTGTATAATTCAAGGGCATTTTGGAACAGGCCAAGTGAGTAATTTACTCTTATTTTCTTTAAGAGAGCTCGTCTAGATTTCAATGAACGTGATATCGTGAACTCGAGATTTTTATACAATTAGAATGACATTAAATCTATCATATATGCAATTGGCATTTATTACTATATATTAAGTGACACAGGGAGATGTAAGTTATTTTTTAGTTTAAAACACATAATAATTATAATGCCGAGTTGATAAAAAGTACTGCACAAAAGTAAAATCTACACACTATATATGTATGGAAAATATTGACGAGCCTTGAAATAGTATATATGATAGCTCGCTATGAATATTTATAACGTATGGATTCTATGTCAGAGCTTTGTTCTTAGTGTGCGTGCGTGGGCACACGGATATATTTATATATTTTTATAAGAATCCTCAAAAAAAAAGGTTGCAATCAAGTGGCCCAAAATCTGAAAGTGTTTGTCAAAAAACTCAACACTTACGATTAATAATAAATAGACAAAACTACCCTTATACATAACACTTCTCATATCTTCTTTTACCTAGCAACCTAAACCAATTCAAATCCACCATGGACTTCTTCTCCATTTCAATTTCTTGCAAGCTCAAGTTTCACACACACACACACACACACACACGCGCGTGTGTGTGTGTGTGTGTGTGTGTGTGTGTGTGTGTGTGTGTGTGTATTTGTGTGTAGAGAAAGAGATAAACTTACCTATAACTTATTGAAAATTAACGAAAGTGCTTTACATGTGTTGTCATGATAAGGCCCACCATACACGTGGATCATTATTCTGTAGCTTTGAATGAAAGACATGAACTTGTAAATTCAAACATATTTTCTAACAAAATCAAAATTCAAACATATTTTCTATATTATCAAAAATATTTTTATAACATATTTATCAAGTTTTGAATGCAAAACATCGCACTTGGATCATTGTTATGTAATGAGTATTGTTTGGATAAATAACTATATAATCTCGCTTACTTTTACTAGGTAGTGCGCACGTGCGTTGCATCTATTTTTTGGATTATTAAAAAGCAGTTTCTTTTTAGACGAGACAAAACATTTTTTTTTGTTCTCACCGGTTGAACTTTAATTTGTCATGAAATTCGTGGATATTATATAATAGAGATTCCACAAGCTAAAATCGTATGGATAATGAAAAGTTCTTCAAGTAATTATACATGAGGTATATGATAAAGGCAGGATTTTTAATGAAGCATTCTAAGTTAGTTTGGAAAGAGTTCAAGCATAATTGTGAAGAAATTATGGGGTATAAACTCAAAATGTGGTGTGAAACATATTATCTAAGCTCAAAATCTCTTAGGATGTGTTTGATAACACTAATTTTTCATGAAAAATACTATATGGAGTCATTTTCCATCTTTTGAATGTTTGATAAACAAAATATTTCACGGAATTGATTTCCTTAAAACAATTCACGTAACCACTTTTTCCACGAAAAGGTGGAATTAAAAAACATCCTCCCACCTTGTTATTCATTTTCAAGGGAAAAGAATTGTCACACCAAAACAATTTATAAAAAATTCAGAAAATGAATAAAACCCCAAAAATAATGAAAAAATACATAAAGTGAATAAAAACCCAAAAAAAAGAAAAAAAATCTAGAAAATGAATAAAAATAAAAATAAATAATGGAAAAAATCTAGAAAGTGAATAAAAACCCAAAAATAATGAAAAAAAATACAGAAAGTGAATAAAACCCAAAAAAATGAATAAAAATTCAGAAAAATGAATAAAACCTCAAAAATAATGGGAAAAATGCATAAAGTGAATAAAACCCCAAAAATAATGAAAAAAATACAGAAAATGAATAAAACCCATAAAATAATGAAAAAAATCCAAAAAAAATAATAAATAAAATGAAAAATAATGAAAAAAATACATAAAGTGAATAAAAACCCAAAAATAATGAAAAAGTCCAGAAAGTGAATAAAACTCCAAAAATAATGAAAAAAAATCCCGAAAGTGAATAAAATACAAAAATAATGAAAAATGGAGAAAGTGAATAAAACCCCCAAAAATGGGGAAAATCCAGTAAAATGAATAAAAACCCAAAAAAAAATTAGAAAGTGAATAAAATCCCATAAATAGTGAAACAAATACAGAAAGTGAATAAAACTCAAAAAATAATGAAAAAATCCAGAAGATGAAGAAAACCCAAAAATAATGAAAAAATCTAGAAAATGAATAAAACCCAAAAATAATGAAAGAAAATACAAAAAGTGAATAAAACCCAAAAAATAATGAAAAAAATACAAAATTGCATAAAATGAATTTTAATGCCGAAATTAATTTTTAAAAACCCAAAAATTTATTAAAAAGTCAGAAACTTATTAATTAAGAAAACAAATAACGAAAAATTAAAAAAAAAGCTCAAAAATTTTGAAAAATATTGAAAATGAAAAGAAATACATAAAATAACAGTTCAAAATTAATTTTAAAAACACCAGAAAAAAAAATGAAAAAAAAATGGTAAAAAAATCAAGAAAACCAAAAATAATGAAAAAAAATACAGAAAAGGAGTAAAAATTAGAAAATAAATATTAACCCCTGAATTAAAAAAAAATTAAAACAAAATCTATTTAAAGGTCAGAAATTTATTAATTAAGAAAAAATGAAAGAATATATAAAAGCGCTCAAAAAATTAAAAAAAAAGGAAATGAATAAATACCCTAGAAAACTAATAAAAATGCAAATATTTGGGGAAAAAATTTTAAAAAAAAAAGAGAATTAAAAAAAAAGAATGACCTGGCTATGGGGGGACGAAACAGTGGAGGGGCGTGGTGGATTTGGTTTTTATCACTGTTCTAAAAAACCCGCCTAGGCACGCCTAGGCTTAAGGCTTGGGAGAAACGCCTCGCCTTATACTTTTCACGCTTTATTTTTGATAAAACCCTTACGGCGCACTTTTTTCTAAAAACAACAATGCCTTAGTTAAACGATGTCGTCTTTTAAAGAATTTGTTTACAAACCGAACCATTATCTTATTCAAAATAATCAGATAGTATTTTAATTTGCATATATTCAGACATATTTTTATTATATGTCAATTTTTGTATTTTAATAGCCTTGTTATGGTTAAAAAATATTAAAATATATTAAGAAGGCCTAAACGCCTTTTCACGCCTTTTTACGCCTAGGCTTCTAAGGCTTAAGGCTTGGCCTCCACGCCTCAATCACGCCCAGCGTTTTTTAGAACCTTGGTTTTTATTCATTTTTTTTCTTAATAATCTTAATACATTTTTTCTGTTTTTTTTTTATATTTGTTTTTTTAAATTCATTCTGGGGTTAATATTTATTATCTGGGTTTTTTATTCATTTTTATTTTTTAGATTTTTATTCATTTTTTGTGTTTTTTTTATTTTCTTGTTATTTTTATTAATTTTCTTGTATTTTTATTAATTTTCTAGAATATTTATTATTTTTCTATTTTTTATATATTTTTTCTACTTTTTTTTCCATGAAAAATATTGGAAATCAAAAACATTAAATATGAAAAATAAAACATTTTCCACTTGGAAAATAATTGCCGTCAAATAACACCAAATTTTTTCCATGAAAAATATTTTCAAGTTTTCAATTCCATGGAAATTGACTCTTAGCGCTTATTTTCTATCTTGTTTGTCAAACACACCCTTATCTTTTTATTGGTGATTTTTCTATTCTATACATAATTTTAAGTCACGGAGGATGACCCTAGGATACAAATCAAGAAACCCCATAAACTATAGACTCGCTTGCATTTATCCCCTAGTGTTACATACAACACCCCCACCCACCCCAAAAAAAAATATCCCCTTAAAATGTCGCTAATTATTAGTTTACATGGATAAGTTTAGCCCACATTCATTGATTACGTTGAAGTCGGCGAGGGTTGGGTTGATGAAGGGAATAGTTCAAGGAGCCTTTGCCATAATTATTAGTTTACATGGATATTTACCACTAATGTAATAACTTGGGGAAATTCTTCCAATATCTAAAGAACATGTAAAATATCTAAAGAGTAATTTACTCCCATTGTCTCAAATCAAAAGCCACACTTTCCTTTTTCAAGATGTCTCAAATTAGGAGTTATATATATATATATACACACACAGAGAGAGTCAGGCTCCTCTGCACACTACTGTGCACATTATTTTTTTAAAATAGTAAAAAAAATATTTTTGAGTGATTTTTTTTATGTGATTTTTAAACATTTCAAGGAACCCATATAAAAAAATCAATTCAAAAAACGTTTTTTTGATATTTTAAACAAATCGGTCAAACTTTCACAGTTTTTAAAGCACTTAAAAACTGCAAAAGTTTGACTGATTTTTTTAAATTAGTAAAAAAACTTTTTTTGAGTTGATTTTTTTTATATAGGTCCGTTGAAATGTTTAAATATCACATAAAAAAATCAACTGAAAAATATTTTCTTAATATTTAAAAAAAATAAGTATGTGTCAGCACATGTGCAAACTTAATGTGCACATAAGTCTACATATATATATAAGGAGAATGATTCGTCACTTTTATTGTATTTTATACCCCGTTAATTTGTACATTCTAGCGTTCCCGTGCATATATTTTTCGGTTCTTATACTCATTTACTGATGAACCCCTGAATTCATCATATATACTTTATATGTGTCTTTATTGAGCTTTTATAGGTCTCGGGAATGCATTTTGGGAAGTTTGGTTTTGATCCGGAAAAGTTCCATTGACACTTGCACAGTCGGGGGCATTTTGGTAATTTCAGCACTCAGGTTTTGATCCTGATTTCTTCACGGAAGTTGTAGACCTTCTTCTTATCTTCGCGTGGCCTCCGACGGTGCTTGAATCCGACCTCGAACGAAGAATTTAGGGATGTTTTGGTGAAACATGGGACAACTAATGCCAAAATAGTGCATCTTTCCTTTTTGAGCAGGTCCGAATCGATTCGCAATTCAGCCGAATCGATTCGGTTTCCTACAGCAGCACATCTCTACACTTTCGAATCGATTCGGATTTGGCACCGAATCGATTCGTCCCTGCATTTCCAGCTTTCTTCTTATTACTAGTTTGCCATTTTGGTTGGATTTTTGGGGATATATCCCTTGTTTTTCCTCCTTTGTAGGGGAAGTACTTTTGTTAGATATTTGGTGATATAGAAAAACACTCTCTTCTCTCTCCTAGGTCAAGGTCATTTATGGTTTTTACCCACTTGTAAAGCTTTGATTACTAGTTGAATTGTGGTTATTAATGCAAGAAAGGTTCATTTACTTCTTCTCTACTTGTTCTACTAGCTTTAATTTGCATTTAATTCCATCTCTTGTAATGGTTTGTGTTTAAACTAGACAACTAACTTAATTATGTTGTTAACTAGCATGTGTAGTTTAGTTTCAATTATGACTAGCTAGACATATGATTGGGGATCATAATCCCACCTTGGATGCTTGAACTTCATATTTAGGGTTTGGTTTATAATTGTTCTAATGGAATTTCATGTTTTGGTATTGGAGTATCATAGTTTCTTAACTTCTCTTGTCATGCAAGGGTTAGTGTTTGAAGCTTTACTACAAACCCAACCCATCTAGCAATAACTAACTAACCCCTAATCCTCCATTGTTGAGTTTAGTCTCTACATGGTTGATGTTCGGACTTAATTAGTTATGCTCGATTAGAATTAATTTCAACCAAGCCCTATAATCCCCTTCTTTGTGAATCCGAGGTGGGAGAATGATCCTCGATCCCTTTAATTTCCTGAACTCAAGCTTATCTTAGTTCTTTTTATAGTTCCGTAATTATTAATTAATTCACTGATCATCAATAGTATGTTAGTTTAGAGATTACTCTCAATCACTTTTCCAAACTATTAAATCATCTTTTACACTTTAAATTTTGTGACGTTTAGAGAATCCCTTTAACCTAAACATGTTCTCTTAGGAGTGTTTCAATCCCTGTGGATCACGATTCCGTACTTACCGGATATTACTTGTTGCGATAGATTTGCACTTGAATCATAAGCTTTATTTAGAGCGCACCAGAGAGGTTCACAAGTGAACCTAAAAGATGAACTTTTTAATAAACCTTAACAAAATAACACCTAACAACTTATTAATATTAATTTCTATGTTGTAATTAGTCCGCGCCATCAATCCCCCCACGCGGGTCTGGGGCGGGGGGATCGATCGACAAGCGTGTCCGTTGCCGCTGACGCGGACCAATTACAACATAAAAATTAAAATTAATGAGTTGTTAGGTGATATTTTGTTAAGGTTCATTAAAAAGCTTATCTTTTAGGTTCACTTGTGAACCTCTCCCTATATATATATATATATATATACTAGTTGTGCTCACGTGCGTTGCGCGTATAGCCGTTTCCAGATATTAATCTTCCTTCCACTGCAAATCTGTGAAGGACAAAGTAATAAAAATACTTGCAACATATTATGTAGAATTTGTTTTGTTAGAATATAACATAAAGTACCTAGTACGAAGCATCAACCAAACCTCCATTCAACTGTAAACTATACAAGATATTCCTGTGAATACTCTAAATCTATCACAAACGAACTCAGAACTCCCTACTCAAAAACAGGAAGAAATACACACAAACGTGTATGTATATATAATTAGAATCCCTATAACTGCAATATAGGTACTGCAAAAACTCTGGTAAAAATACCTCTTCCGAGTGGTTGAAACGATTTATGTGGCTCATCAAATGGGTAAAAAATTAGGGGGTGTTAATATGGAATATAAAATTTGTTTGTACTTAGATCTGGGAAAGGTAATTTTCTCAATCTTAATAATGACTCTAGAATTAAGGATTTGTTAGCCACCAAAAGCCTCTGGAGATTCGAAAATAAACCAATCTGTTGTTGAATTGGCCCTGTAACCCCACAAAGTCAATACAGGTAAATTTTGGCAGTTTGAAATTCCCCTAGGTTATTATCCTCTGAAATCATTTTTCGACGCGTCTAGAGTTTGTAAAGTGCAATTTTCCGTGAGTGACAATATGCTACCTAATCTGTTCTCCGATTCCCAAAACTCTTTCATCTTCTCAAATTCAAACCTTAAATCTACACTCAATTTGTTAGCGGTCAGATCAACGTACTGAATATTAGAGCATACATTAAGGGAATTTTCTATCTCACCAGTTAAATTATTACTCCAAATATTCACAACAACCAAGTTGTCACAAATTCTAGGAAAATGTATAGAATTCCACCATGAATTATATTAAGCGAAAGGTGCTAAACTCAATAGTAAACCAACTTAGAAGACAACACATTATTATATTATGCATCCACTAAGATTGATGTCGCTGAAAGAATCCTATCTTTTCTCGCTAAAATTCTAGTTACAGCAGCAGCTACTGTTCTTGCTTAGTCATTCATCCATGCTTACTCATTTGTCCCAGTCAGCTGACATGTATCTGTAAGAGACACCAGAAGTTGCTGTTGTTGCCAGCCTGTCATGCATGTGGGCGATATCGGCTGATGATTAAATCCTATTTAGGACTCGAAGGCCTTCGTGGTATGACTAAATCTGCGTGTGGGACTTTGTCTTTAGATGCTTTTTCTGTTTAAACCGTGTCCGTAGAGTGATACTAAGGTTTATTCTGTAATTTCTGCATTACACACATGGCATTGAGGCAGTTGGTGATCTTAGATTTCAGCAGATACACTTGGGTAATGAATCCATTTGTAAATACAGGGGCAACAATAGAGGTGGTTACAGGGTCTTGAACAATGCCTAGGCAAATGTTACAGTCGGAATCACCGGTCACATTATTTTTCGTTAAGTTGGTGGATTGTTTTCTAACGCTTTTGACTTGATATTGGTCTACTTTTCTGTCGTACCAAAGAAATAGAATTCTCATCATTGACTTTATTAATTGGGTTCCTAACCACTTATCTCTTTTTCTTACTACCATAAAAAATTAAAATGTTATTCACCATTTTTATAACTTCCCAGTCAGATGTACCCTACACTAATCACGTGGGAAAAAAATCTTCTCTCTGACGTAGGCGAAAGACGATAGTGTTTTTCCAAGTGCTAAATTTTCAGGACTAAATAAATGGGACAATATGTGTCAAATCTTCATTATACTCAACAATTTAGGTCGCAACCTATAAAACCAATGCCAAACTCGTCCCCATTCTCTCTATATACGTATCCATCTAGTCTCCCATATATATGAATCCAACAATTATGACATAATGAAAATAATTTAAAAATTGTAGGTTAAAAAAATATATATTCGGCTAATATAAAAATAAATTATGTATCAATACGTAAGTTTGTGCGTGAATGTCATTTTAAACTTAGTGGACTCAAAATTCCATTCACTGAGTACCCAATCGCTCCAAAAAAAAGCCCACTAAATAATGAATCATCAGAGTCTTTGATTATTTTGATTCATAGGTTGTTTCATTTATCATGATTTCAAAAAGTTTAATATGTATATTGCAATGGCGTAATTTTGTTTATCCAAAAAATTGTGTTCTTCCTTATTTTATAAAAATTTAGGTGTCTACTTGGTTCTACTCTATAATTTGTTATACAGGCGTAGTTTGTAAATACACTCCTTTCACAAAACTATATTACCTCCATTTCTTTCAGTATTAGGTACAATGTATGTAACCATTTGTATTTCATAATTCGCAAATCGGATACCCAAAATAGAAAACGAAAATAGAAATGTTAATTAAGAAGACATAGATGAATATTATCAAACACATGATATGCAATGGATTTCATTCATGCTAACAAATTTTAATTGTCCAACACTCATAAAACAATAATACATAATTGGATCAAAGCATATACTCCAACCATGTATATAATCATTTATTTATTTTATAAAAAGATATTTGAGATTAGAAAATTGTTAGGCAAACGTATGGATGATTATCATCACGGTTATGATGGACCTTATTTTTTCATTTTTATCAACATAAGAGAATCTTATATAGATCAGTTTCTAAATGATAAGTAAAATAACAATGATACATTAATCAATTGCAATTACCTCGTAAACTAAAGTGAGATTCCTTCACTATGAGATGGACAATCCAAGCTTTGACCACAAATATTGACAATATCATAAAAAGTTTCAAAGGAAATATATGACCATTTCGAATATAAATTATATGAAATATTTTCAATGTGGTATTAACGGGTAAAGCTAATCACGCTCCAAAAAATCTTAAAACACTCCAAATACTTTTTGAAAGACAAACTTGTCATTTGCTCTAAAGATCAAACAAATACTTTTTATTTGTTAATTTTTTGTTCAATAAAGAATAGTATTTTAAACTGTTTTTTAAAATATATTTTTTTTAAAATTAAAAAATAGCCATTTTTTTATCAAAATTGTTATGATAGTTTTAAAAACCTTTTTTCATTTAAAAAGCTGTTATGATAGTTTTAAAAAAGTTTTTTTTTAAGATAGATTTAAAAACTGTTTTTTTTTCCAAAAAAAAATTTTTTACATAAAATTGGGAAAAAAATTAACAAATAAAATAACTGTTTTTTACATTGAAAAATATTTTTTATATTTTTTAATTAACACGATCACGACCCAAATAAAACACGACGTGACATGGAGTCGTATTTTTTTTATAGCGATGGCGAGGACCATTATTTATTATTTCAAAAAAAATCTTTTTACTATTTAAAAAAATGGTCTGCGGTAGCAGTAGGCATAGGCGATCCAACCACCTATACATACCGCTGGCGATGACCATTTTTTTAGTATGTCAGTGCACGTCAGCGGTATGTATATGCGGTTTTATAAAACATTTAAAATAAAATGTACAAAAAAAAAAACGATTTTAAACAATTTTTTAAGTGCCTAAAGATTTTATTTAAAAAAATTGTTTTAAGTAAAATCCAAGCGTGGGAGTGTTTTAAGAAAATTGTTACAAAAATTCTAATAGTTACAAAAATTGTTTTATAAAAATAAAAAGTCAGTAGTTCCAAAACAGTAACTATTAGAATATTAGTTTTTTTTAAATAAAATCTTTAGCCACTTAAAAAATTGTTTTAAACGGTTTTTTTTTTTTACATTTTATTTAAAATATTTTATAATACGCGACCAAAATAAAATTAACATGATATGGCATGACACACCTCAAAATCTTAATTTTACGTAAAATAAATATGACACATATGAAAGTGACATGACACGACACAAAATCTTTTTTTTTACGAAATGCGAACATAGCCCACTTGACGTGTTGCATTTTAAGTGGGTTGTGTTAGTATTTGGTAAAAAATGAGATTTCGTGTTGTGTCATATTACTTTTATCGGTGAAAATAAGATTTTGATGGGTGTCGTGTCATTCTTATTTTGGTTGGGTTCCTGTTTGGTTAAAAAAATAACATATATTGTGGCGTGACACTTTTACTTGGGTCGTGTTCGTATTTTCTAAAAAAATAATATTTCATGTTGTGTCGTGTCACTTTTATTAGGATCATGTTCATGTATGGTTTAAAAAAAATTGTCGTGTCGTATTGTGTCGAGTTGCTTTTATTTGAGTCGTGTTCGGTTAATTTTCAATTTAAAAAACTGTTTTTTATTTGTTAATTTTTTTCCCATTTTTATGTAAAAAACAAATTTTTTTTTGAAAAAAAAATAGTTTTTAAATCTATCTTAAAAAAAACTTCTATAAAAGTATCATAACAGGTTTTTAAATAATAAAGGGTTTTTAAAACTATCATAACAGTTTTTTTAACAGTTTTTATAAAAAAACAGTTATTTTTTTATTTTAAAAATTAAAAAAATATTTTAAAATACTGTTTTTTATTGAAAAAAAATAACAAATAAAAATGTATTTGTTTGATCTTTAGACCAAAGGGCAAGTTTGTCTTTTAAAAAGTAAATATAGTGTTTTAAGAATTTTTAAAATCTTTAAGAAATAAACATGTCCAACTGGAAAATACATATAAAGGCATAAAAAACAATAATCTATTAACGTGTGAACTTGGTAATTCCTTAACTTAAAATACACATATAATTTTTCTGAAATTAACATTGAATTTAGAATTATTATAAAACATGAATAGAACAACAATAAAATTGGAAATACAAAATCTGTGCATAAAAGAGAGACAACATTCATGAATGAGATAGATATAATTCCAAAAATTATGTATTTTCTTTCAAATTAACAAATGCACAAATACATACTTTTGATGGCAAATGAAAAAAAAGAGTAAGAAATTAGAGAGGAAATTAGGAGTATTGACCTTATTTTTTTTTTACAATAAACAACAACAATGAAGAAACTATACAATATGAATCTGATGGGAAGATGAATGAACTTGGGCAGCTGACTTTCGATTTTTAGGGTTTCAAGATGAATGTATTTGTAAGTTTTGTTAGATGAATGTATTAGGAGAGAAAACGTATCAAGTTAAGATTCATTGAATGATTTTAATTTAATGAATGTGTGAGAGTAATATTAAGGGTATTATAGAAAATGTTAATTTAATGAGGATAGTTTAGTACTTTGAGTTTGAAGAGGAACTTTTCTCTTTTTAAATACTAGAGATAGATATAGAGATAGAGATATAATAGCAATTAATAAACCTTGGCAACTACAATAACCCACGAAATGTGATTAGGAAACCCAAACGTTTGATGACCCTCCCACTTCCCACGCAAGGCAAAGCAACAGTGAATAGTATAATATATCTCAGCTCAACTCATCTTCCCATTTGTGTACCTACCACTACCCAGTGGCGGAGCCACTTTGTCTATGCACTGGGCACGTGCCTATGCCAAAACAGGTAATGCCACCTTTTTTTTTAATATATACACATATATTAGTAAGGGTATTAAAGGGAAAAAAAATTCAGCACAAAAGTTCTCCTATTCACGTTTAAAAACAGAACTCCTAAAATTTATACACATTTTCACTTTTTACTCTCCATATTCTTTGAGTTAAATCTCTACACCACATTAAGATATATCTTCCTCCTGTTTTTTTTAGTAAATATCTATTGTTAGGGTTTGTTGAAATTTTGTGTAGCAAATATTCTTTGTTAGAGAGTTTGTTGAAATAAAATATGCTTATTTTTTGTTTTATCCCTTTTAATATTAGTATAAATATTGTTGTTATTGGTTTGTAGTAATATTTTTTGTACATGATGTTATTGAAATTAATATTGTTGTTATTGAGTTTGTAATAATTATTCGTTTTGTATTGATGTTTAATTTTTTAAATTATTGTAATTCATCTATTTATATGTTATTTTCTATGCATTTAAAAGATTATTATAAGTACTACACAAAAAAAAAATTCAGAGGCTCCCGCCCCGAACCTCCGAAATTTTCATTTCGTGCGCAGAGCAGCTAGAATTCCTGGCTCCGCCACTGCGACTACCAATATCTTCCAATGGCTGACGAAGACGAAGCCGAAGCCAAAGGAAACGCGACCTTCGCCGCCCAAAACTTCACCGGTGCAATCTGATTCTTCACAGAAGCAATCCAACTTTCCCCCACCAATGACGTCCTATATTCCAAGCGATCCGCAGCCTACACATCTTTAAACCAGTACACCGAAGCTATGGAGATGAACGATTCGATTCTAGAGAGAAATGACGAGCCCGTTAAAGAATTAATGGGGATCATAATTTTCCTTCAATACATCTTTGACACCTTGGCATAAGCAGCTTTGTTTCGGATCATAATTATCTTTCCATACATCTTTGACATCTACAGGTTTTGTGTGAATAGTAAAAGAAGAGTCTAATTGGCATATTCTTTTAAAGTAAACAAACAGGTTCACAGCATGTGCATAACCTAAGATGTATTAGTTGTAAATATTTTATTTCTATCACATGTAATGCACGTGCACAGTTTTTATTTTCAGATGTATATATACTCTGTACATTTCAAGTAAATAGAAGAAGTCTTCTTTCCATTTTACCTTTCTCTCTCTCATCATGGTATCAGATGTAAACCCTAGCCCCTCTCTCTTCCATTCGTGATTTCCTCTGATTTTAATCGCGATTCTTCATTTTTTCTTCCCTCAATTCCTCTATGGCATCCTCTGCTTCAAAATATTCCGTTTCTGAGGATTATTCCAATCCTCTATATCTCCAGCACACTGATCATCCTGGTGCTGTGCTTGTTTCTCAACCACTTAATGGAGATAATTACCTCACTTGGACTCGATCTACGTCCATGGCTCTCTTGTCCAAGAACAAGATGTGTTTTGTCGATGGTACTCTGCCCTCGCCTTCTCAATGTGATCCTAAGTACAACGCATGGCTTCGTTGTAACACAGTTGTTCTTTCATGGCTTCTAAACGCCATGTCCAAAGAGATTGCTGCCTCTGTAATCTACATTGACTCCGCTGAAGAGATGTGGAATGACCTCAAGGAGAGATTTGCTCAGAGTAATCGTCCTCGCACCTTTCAGATCCGTAAGACTATTGCTTCTTTAAATCAAGAAGCATCATCTGTAAGTGCCTATTTTACTCGCTTAAAATGTTCTTGGGAGGAAATGATACATCTCCGTCCTTTTCCTACATGCTCTTGTGGAGCTCTCAAGAAGATAGTTGAATATCAGCAAGAAGACTATGTTCTTCAATTTTTAATGGGACTTAATGAGTCATATTCTTCCCTACGCGGTCAGATTCTACTTTCTGATCCGTTTCCTCCAATTAACAAAGTTTTTTCTCTTGTTCTTCAAGAGGAAAAACAGAGAGAGATTATTTCCAATTCTATAATTCCTACTGAATCCGCTGTGATGCTTTCTAACCGTGATGCTAATTCTGATTTTAATCGTGGATTTAATGGATCTACTGAATCCAGAAATGGAAAACCTCATGGTTCTCGTAAAGAGCGTCCACTTTGTAAACACTGTGGTTTACTGGGACATACTATTGATAAATGTTACAAGATCCACGGGTATCCTCCTGGATACAAACAGAAATCGCGGAATTTCACTGCTAACCAAGCCACTGTTTGCCAATCAGATTCTGACTCAGTTTCACCTCAATTTCCTTTTTCTCATGAGCAATGTAATCAACTCCTTGCATTCCTCCAAACTAATTCAAATTTGTCCTCTGTGAATCAAGCAGGATCAATTTCTGCTTTATCGTCTTCATCTGTCCCTTCTACATCCACTCCTAATTTTTCAGGTATTCCTGTTATTCTTTCTTCTACTAATGGTCACCATAACACTCCAATAGCATCTTGGATTCTAGATTCGGGTGCCACTGATCATATGATTGGCTCTATATCCTGTTTTTCTTCCATTAGTTCTTGTGTCAATATTTCTGTCAAACTACCTAATGGTTCACATACTAAGGTCACACATATAGGCACAGTTAGGATTTCAGACTCTCTTGTTCTAACTGATGTTCTATATGTTCCTGCATTTTCTTTCAACCTTAATTCTGTCAGTAAATTGGTCTCACAATTATCATGTTTTCTTCTATTCTTAAATGATTTTTGCTATATTCAGGACCTCTCCAATTGGAGGACGATTGGAGTAGCTAAAAAAATACAAGGCTTATATCATTTGCTGCAAGTACCAGACATCTCATATGTTTCTTGTAAACCTGTTGATCATATTGTTTTGCCTTCTTGTAATTCTGTTAGTTACAATTCACATATATGGCATTGTCGTCTTGGACATCTGTCTGACTCTAGACTCTGTGATATTGCTTCTGATCTTCATAGTTTCACATATACACACAATAAACATTGTGATGTTTGTCCCCTTGCCAAGCAAAAAAGACTTCCTTTTCCCTTGAGCACATCTACTTCTATTTCTGCATTTGATCTTATTCATTGTGATGTATGGGGCCCTTTTCATATACCTTCTTATAACGGCTTCAAATATTTTTTGATTATTGTGGATGATTTCAGTAGGTGTACTCGGATATATTTGATTAAATCTAAATCTGAAACTCGGCATTATATTCATTCCTTTTTTTCTTTGGTTGAAACTCAATTTAACTCCAAAATTAAAACTTTTCGTTCTGATAATGCCTTAGAATTTGATATGAAACAATTTTTTGCTGACAAAGGTGTTATACATCAACACAGTTGTGTATATACACCTCAACAAAATGCTATTGTTGAAAGAAAACATCAGCACATTTTAAATGTTGCTCGGGCCCTTAGATTTCAATCTAATATTCCTTTAAATTTTTGGAGTGATTGTGTTTTAACTGCTGTTTATTTTATAAACAGAATACCAACTCCAATTCTTTCAAATAAATCACCATATGAGGTTTTATTTTCTGCTAAACCTCAATATAATCATCTCAAAATTTTTGGATGCCTTTGTTATGCATCTATTCTTGGTGGATCTTCACATAAGTTTTCTGCTCGAGCTCAAACATGTGTTTTTCTTGGTTATCCAGCTGGTATAAAAGGGTATAAGCTCTATAATATCCATACTCACAAAATCCTAGTTTCTAGGGATGTCATTTTCCATGAAAATATCTTTCCTTTTAAATCTAATTCTTTCTCCCTAAATAATATAGAATCACCCTTACTATCTTCCCCTGTTTTACCAAACCCTATACCAGACATTGTGCTCAATCACTCTTCTCCCATTTCTTCATCTTCTATACCTGAATCTATAGCAACTGATCCTACTCCTATTCCAACACGACAATCTTCTAGAACTAGGAGACGACCTGGACACTTGAAGCACTATCATTGTTCCTTGGTCTCTAATAACAAAGCTACTTCTTCTCCTCTAGTTAATGGTTCTTCCAGTTCAGGTATTATTTACCCTATCTCTACATTTTTGTCATATTCAAAATGTTCTGATTCATTCAAACATTTTTGTTCTTCTGTTGACTCTCTTTATGAACCACAATTTTGTCCATCAAGCTATTAAACATCCTCATTGGAAGGATGCAATGGTAGCTGAAATCAATACTCTTGAATCTAATAATACTTGGGTTTTAACTGAGTTACCTACTAGTAAGCAGCCCATTGGTTGCAAGTGGGTCTATAAATGCAAGTTGAAATCTGATGGAACTTTAGAGCGTTATAAGGCTCGTTTGGTTGCAAAAGGGTATACTCAACGTGAAGGCATTGACTACTTTGATACATTTTCTCCCGTTGCCAAGCACACTACAATACGCTGTTTTCTTGCTTTGGCTGCCATACATAATTGGGATTTACATCAATTAGATGTAAATAATTCATTTCTCCATGGTGAATTAGATGAAGAAGTGTATATGAAATTACCCCCGGGTTTTTCTAAACCTGGTGAGACTCGGGTATGTAAGTTGCTCAAGTCCTTATACGGCCTTAAACAAGCATCTCGTCAATGGTTCTCCAAATTTTCTTCCACCTTGATCACTTATGGATTTAGTCAGTCAAAAGCTGATTATTCTTTGTTCACAAAGTATTCGGGTGATTCTATTCTTGCACTATTAGTGTACGTTGATGACATTGTTATTGCATCCAATAATTCAAAATCTGTTGATGATCTCAAGGCTTTTCTTCATCTACATTTTAAGCTAAAAGATCTTGGACAATTGAGATAGTTTTTGGGTCTTGAGGTGGCCAGATCTTCCAAAGGTGTCTCTATCTCTCAAAGAAAGTATGCTCTTGAAATTGTAAGTGATTCTGGACTTCTAGCTGGAAAGCCTATTAATTCTCCCATGGATCAAAATTTGAGGTTATCTAAAACAGAATCTTCCGGTCCTTTGCTTTCTAATCCAGCTTCTTATAGAAGGTTGATTGGTAGACTTATATATTTGACATTGACTAGGCCCGATATCTCTTTTTCTGTGAACATTTTGAGTCAATTTTTGGATCAGCCCCGTCAGTTTCATCTTGATGCTGCTCTCAGAGTTGTTAGATATATTAAGACTACCGCTGGTCAAGGTCTTTTCTTTCCCAACTATTCTCTGATGCAGTTAAAAGGATTTTGTGATTCCGATTGGGCCACCTGTCCTGATTCACGCCGGTCTGTTACTGGTTTTTGTTTTTATATTGAAGATTCCTTGATTTCATGGAAGTCTAAGAAGCAAGTTACAGTTTCCAGATCTTCGGCTGAAGTTGAGTACCTCTCAATGGCATCTGCTTGTTGTGAACTTAAATGGCTTATTTCTTTACTTGCTGATTTCAAGATTAATCTCTCTACTCCATCTGTTTTGTACTGTGGTAGTCAATCAGCTTTACATATTGTTGCTAATCCTGTTTTTCACGAAAGAACTAAGCATATTGAAATAGATTGCCATTTAGTTAGAGATATGATACAAGCTCGCACTGTAATTACATCACATGTATCTTTTGAACATCAATTAGGTGATTTCTTTACTAAGCCTCTCAGCACAGAACGGTTTAAAAGTCTTCTCGGCAAGCTGGGTGTAATTAACTTACACAGTCCAGCTTGAGGGGGCCTATTAGTTATAAATATTTTATTTCTATCACATATAATGCACGTGCACAGTTTTTATTTTCAGATGTATATATACTCTGTACATTTCAAGTAAATAGAAGAAGTCTTCTTTCCATTTTACCTTTCTCTCTCTCATCAAGATGTCTTATCCTTATCATCATTTTGGTAGAAATACGGTCAATTTATTCTCTCATTTGAATATGTTGTTCTTTGATTCAGATTTGCTCTTTCAATCGCCTTCTCAACTTCTATTTAGATATTCATCAAACTTCCACAAAACCTCATCACCCGATTTTGTATTGTATTGTTCAATTTTTCCATTAATATGGATTTGGTCTATTGTTTAGATTTTTTTGGTTTTGCAGATTTCGAAAATACCTCATGTTCTTTATTTTTTTTATAATATTTGTATACAAGTCTATCTACCTATGTATTTTTCTACACTTTACACTCATTTTTTTTTACATGGAGACTACCAAAATATTTCATGAAATCTTTGAGTGAAGTTGTTCACACTGCACTCATTCATTGTGTAATTTAACAACCATGTTTTATATAGAGATTTAAGAAGTGAACTTCAAATGCCATAAATTAAACGAATCATATTGTTTTAATTATTAAAACCTCATTTTAAGTTGATTAAATAGGGTTGCTTCAAAAAATTTAGTCATAACATTTTCTTAAGATTAAGTCTCCTGAGATTTGATGATATTGTGTTTCTTTTACTTATGGATGTTGATCATATGCGTTGGTTGGTCAAATGACACATTATGTATGAGAAAAAATAGAATCTTTTCTTTATGGTATATGCATTGCAATGTTATCTCCTTAAGAAAGTATTGATTGTTTTGTAATTTGTTTCAAAATACTTAATCGTCTGATTTGTTAAACCATACGTACTTTAATAACCTCTTGATTGCTATATTATTCTTTACGGGTGAGCTCAATGTGTTTTTATTATGTATCTCAATTTTATATTTTTTCTAATTTCTATTCATTCCCCAATCGGTATTTTCTTATTTTTAAAAATTAACGGGAACATCAACTGAAAATGGTTGTAACTTGCAAAGATATGACAATCGCGGGTAGAAATGATGAGCTTTAACACGCCATTAAATTTGTGAGTTGATTCTCCAAATTTGAACAAAAAAAATGCAAGTTCTAATTCATTCCGATTGATGATATATTTTAATTTTCTTTTTGTTTGAAATATGAAAACTGAGGTGTTAAACTAATAACGAGCATTGATGCACTATATAATTATTTGGTGATATTTGGCTTAACTTATTTGTATATATAAGTTTCCTTTCCTTTATAGTGTAAATTATATTAGACCAGTGGAATTAACACAGCTGTTGTGTGACTGTAAGTATGTTTTTAGACAGTGTCCCATTTATACTTTATGGTCTAGTGTATCTTAATGTTATGTATATATATATCGCCATTTGAATATCAACTTATTATATAAAACATGTATATATTTTAAAATAAGATGGCGTTAATCTGCAGGAGCAAAGGAATAGATATCAAGAATTGAGTGACCGCAATGACGCTTGGAATGTTGAAGACATTTTCATTTTCAGATATTTTGATTGTAGTCCCATTTCATGATGTTTTGTTGTCAACGATCCAATACGTCCCCCCTCCCCCACCCACCCACCCACACACACACACACACACACAATTAGTTCCATCTTAACCGTTATTCCTTATTTTAACTGCTATCTCTTGAGAACGTGGGGAGGTATTTTTTCAACATACTCTCTACAAAGACATGATAAACAGGACTAAAAACAAATAACATTAGGCTTGGGATGGGAGGCAAAATTATCTTCAAACATGGGACTAAATGCCTACGCTCCATTTTGATTTTTTAAATGAAGTTTCATTATATTTTGGGTTTTTCTTAACAAAATGTATGTACGAGGATAAGCTTTCTCAGAGTTATTGCTTGGTATATCGATACATATGTCAATTATATATAATGAAATAGTATAATTTTTTAAATATACTCAAATAATATATTTCATTCAAAAATATTTGTAACATAGATTTTCCCCCGCGCATTGCACGGGGTATATGCTAGTATATATACTAAATTTCTCTGTACCTTAATAAGTTTAGCCCACATTCATTGATTACGTTGAAGTGAGTGTTTTCTTAAAAAGTTTGTTTTAAATTATTAAATAACGACTTTTAAATTGAGACACGAGAGTATATGTATGGTTATTGACATCATGTGAAATATGGTACATGTTCCATCATGTGGCAATCAGGAAAGCAAACAATAATGCCAATGACAGAGGATGTACTACCAAATAGAAGCAAACAACTAATTGTATACAAATCCTATTAATCAGGCCATCGAAAGAGAGGTGGGTTTACGAAATTTTTATGCTTCTTTGTATCTGCCAACTTGATATACAAGAAGACCTCATTTTCCAACTATTAGAAACTAGCCCAATATTTTGCAATTTGCTCAAAAATGTGACACCCTGCCTAATAAAATTCTGAGTGATCAGTCCTAAATTAAATTAGAACAGGTTTCTCAATTGGTTCATTCTTAGCATCACTGTCGATGTTTTTAATTACTAACCACCTAAGTGAAAATTAAACTGGTGCCAAATTTTACCTTTCATTAATCAAAAGAAAACTGATGCGAAAAATCATTATTCAGTAAACACAACTAACTGAAACATTCATCACATAATTAATAAACTGACCGAATAAACCATCGGTAACAATCCAACAAAAGTAAAGATAGATAATAATAATTCTCAACAAGTCTGACATAAATACTAAACAAAGCTATAAGCACATGCTCGAGTAACTGATAGAAGATTCATATACTAGAAATAAATAGAATGAGGCGCCTATCAAACTCCCACAACATCCACATGTGCTGCAGCAACGGATCCCTGGAATGAGTCAAGTCTAGCGTCCCTTGTTGGAGTTTTGTTATGGAAAGAACGAAATATAATAATTAATTTCTGCAAGGCACGTTCTTGGAACGCTTTCTTTTAGGCAAAATTTCTCCCAATCCGGTTGAGACAGAACCAGAACCGTGAGTACACAATGGGTTTTATAGAATCTGCCTTCAGGATACAATGCAGTGTATGAACAGTTGTTTGATTCAAACTATGTACTGTTTGATCAAACCCGAGAACACTCTGAATTTGTAACTTGATAATGCCAAAGTATAGAGGGCGGAGAGAGGAGAAATTAGCAATTTTCGGTTTCCAAAACAGAGGTCTGGAACTCTTTTTATAGCCATTTCTGTGACTGTTCTTCAACAGTCACAGCTCTTCATGGAGTGACTCAGCAACCGTTGGATCGTGCCTGTTTGGAACAGCTGCGATCTAACGGTTCAGATTAGGGCTCCCACGCTCCAAGCGACGATGCGCACGTGTGAAGTGCCAAGTGCGCGTCAAAGCGCGCAATGCGCCCTAAGTCGCCCAATCGCCCTTTCGCGGGCCGCGTGTCGCGATTGGTGGTGCTTAAGCACCACCGCGATGCGTAGGATCATAGCCTCTTATTTGACTTGTCAACTAAGAATCTTAGTTGTCCTTTAGTTGATATACCACTACCTTTTGTAGTATTCTTCCAATGTGGGACAATATGGGATTTTGAGCACTCCCCATATCTTTCACACCCATTTGCTCATGTTTCTACTTTCTAAATTAAAACCCAAACTATGTTTAAAATAAAACGCAAATAATATAATAAAATATTAACAACTAAAAAATAAAATATCAATAAATATGTGAATTAATCCAACATTCCCCCACCAATTTCAATATACACAAGAGAGCAAAGCAAAAAGACAATAAATAACTTTTGGCATTATCGCTAAAATCTAGTACATAAATGAGAAGTGTCTTTCGGACTTGAACTTCCATATAGTGAAAATAATTCAAAGCTTCATCAAGGTGCTGTGGTGAACGTATCTTGAACCAAGGACCTTTTGAGACTAGCCGGAACTATCACACATACCGATTTCTGAGTTTATAAGTGTTTTTCTAGCATGCACTTTTATGGCCTTGTGCTAATCCTGATTTCACGAGCGCTTTAGGATCGGTCTTGATTTCATAGAAAGCGGCCACACTTTCGACACTCGAATAGGTAAATCAACTTTAGTGATTCTGCGAGTCACACTTATATGATTTATTAAGAAGTAACCTTCATCCTCTAACATGCAGAAAACCAACACTAGGCATATAGGAATGGAACTTTTTGTATAAATTCCTAGTGTTCCATAACTATAATTTAACTTGTTTGTACCACATTGAACTCTATCTATATTTTGAAGATACGAGTTGGGTTCCCATTAAATATAGTTGTGTTATTTAATAGACCTTAGTCCCATTCCTTTTGAGGTGATATATATCATCTCTCTTACAAGACCTTTAGTCAGAGGATCTGCTAAATTCTTGTTCGTTTTAATATAGTCGACTGTAATTACTCCTTCCTTGAGTAATTTTCTTATAATTTGATGTCTTAGACTAATGTGTCTAGATTTTCCGTTGTAAGTTTTGTTCGAAACTTTATAAATTGTGGCTTGGTTATCACAACTTATCATAATAGAAGGTGACGGCTTTTTCCATAAAGGAATATCATACAACACATTTCTAAGTCATTCTGCTTCTTTACATGCATCTGCTAGGGTTATAAATTCAGATTGCATTGTTGAATCTGATACACATGTTTGTTTCTTGGATCCCCAAGAGATAGCTGCTCCTCCTAGCGTAAAAATCCAACCAGTAGTTGACTTGGATTTTGATTCAAGATTATTCCAACTTGAATCACTATATCCTTCTAAAACAGATGGATATCCTACATAATGTAAGCCATAATCCAAAGTCCTCTTCAGGTATCTAAGCACCCTAGAAATTGCATTCCAGTGCTCTTGTGTTGGATTACTTGTAAATCTACACAATACATTCACTGCATAAGCAATGTCTGGTCTAGTGCAATGCATGGCATACATTAGACTCCCAATACTACTAGCATATTTAAGTTGGTCCATAGCACGCCCAGTATTTTTCATTAATTTGATGCTAGGATCCACTGGTGTAGCAGCTGGCTTAAGTTCAAAATGATTATATCTTTTAAGAACTTTTTCTATATAATGAGATTGAGATAACGCTAAAGAATTATCCTTTCTCACAATTTTTATTCCTAAAATCACATCAGCTTCTCCAAGATCTTTCATATCAAATTTTGATGAAATAAACCTTTTGGTTTCTTCAACATATTTGAGATTAGACCCAAATATTAACATGTCATCCACATATAAGCATATAATAACACCAACACCATTTTCAAATTTACTATATATACATTTGTCGGCATCATTAACTTTATATCCATGGGATATAACAATATTATTAAACTTCTCATGCCATTGCATAGGAGCTTGTTTAAGGCCATAAAGAGATTTAACCAATTTACACACTTTCTTTTTCTTGACCAGGCAATACAAACCCTTCGGGTTGTTCCATATAAATCTCTTCTTCTAAATCACCATTTAAAAATGCAGTTTTAACATCCATTTGATGAATAACTAAATTGTGAATAGAAGCAAGAGATATTAATATCCTAATGGAAGTGATTCGAGCAACAGGAGCATATGTATCAAAGTAATCAATTCCATGTTTTTGCTTATAGCCTTTAGCAACTAGTCTTGCCTTAAATTTATTTATAGAACCAAATTTTCTTTTAAATATCCATTTGCACCCAATAGGCTTAGACCCGGGGGGAAGATCGGAAATAACCCAAGTTTGATTTGACAAAATTGAGTTCATTTCATCATTTATTGCTTCTTTCCAAAAAACAGCATCCCTAGATGTTACCGCTTCATGAAATGTGGTCGGTTCATCTTCTACATTAAGAACAAATTTAGTTTTGTTCTTAGTCTCATTTAAATCCCCTTCAACTAAATAAATAACAAAGTCAGACCCAAATATTTTTTCAGTTCTTTGTCTTTTACTCCTTCGTGGTTCAACGTCATTCGTTGTTTCTGAAGAAGATATAGGTTGTGAATTTTCTTCTAAATTTGAGGAGTCAACAGTCGGATTATTATTTTCTAAACCTTGATTCAAAGTACTAAACTTTGTTAGATGTTCAAAAAATTGCACATCTACCGACTCAATGATTTCTTGAGTTTCAAGATTTAAAAATCTATAAGTCGTACTGTTACTAGAGTATCCAATAAAAACACATTTGTAAGTCCTATTTCCTAGTTTAGGTCTTTTAGGTTCGGGTTTTCTTACATAAGCAAGACATCCCCAAACTTTAAGACGTCTAAGATTAGGCTTACGATTAAACCATAATTCATATGGTGTAATATCCTTGTTTTTCAATGGAACTCTATTTAAAATATAACATGCGGATAAAACCGCTTCTCCCCACATCGAAAAAGGTAAACCAGAACTGATTAACATTGAATTTATCATTTCAACTAAAGTCCTATTTTTTCTTTCCGCCGTTCCATTTTGTTGTGGCGTATATGGCGCCGTAACTTGATGGATTATCCCATGAGTATTACAAAATTGTATAAACTCACTCGGGTAATATTCACCACCCCTATCGGATCGCAGGACTTTAATTTTTCGATTTTGTTGAGTTTCAACTTCTGCTTTAAAAATTAGGAATTTCTCGAAAACTTCATATTTACTTTTAAGTAAATATGTATATACATACTTAGAGTAATCATCAATGACAGTTAAGAAATATTTATTTCCACCACGAGTCATATTACTCTTCATATCACATACATCACTATGAATAAGATCAAGCATTTCGGATTTCCTCTCAACAGATTTGAACGACTTTCTAGTTATCTTCGATTGAGCACAAATTTCACATTTAGAAAGGTTATCAAATTTACAATCCGAGATTACGCCGAGATTAGTCATATTTTTTATACTTCTATAATTCACATGACCTAATCTACTATGCCATAAAGAAATAGACTCAACCATATAAGCATAATATCATTGATTACATTAATTTTAATCATGCCGTTACAAGAGTACCCTTTGCCAATAAATTGGCCATTCTTAGACAATACAAACTTATCAGACTTATACACTAGTTTGAAACCTCTCTTATTGAGAAGATCCCCAGACACAAGATTTTTACACATATCAGGTACATGAAGTACATCAATTAGAGTAAGTGTCTTTCCAGAAGTTAGCTTCAATTCCACTGTGCCTTTTCCAACTACATTGGCGCGAAGATTATTTGCCATCTTCACTTCTTTTCCATCAATTTCTTGATATGTTTTGAATGAAGAGCGGTCTTTGAATATGTGGACCGTTGCGCCGGTATCCAGCCACCATCCACTTTCATTATCAATTGAATTTGCTTCGCAAACAGTAGCAATAAGATCTTCAACATTGTTGGTTTCCTAAGACCCTTGTTTTTCCTTAAATGCCTTCTTTTTAAGACGACATTCTCGAGAATAATGGCCCGGTTTGTCACAGAAGAAACATTTTCCCTTCTTTTTCTTATTTGCACCTTGGTTCTTGAATTTGGAATCATTCTTTGCTTTAAATTTTGAGTCTTTGGTAATCTTGGATTTTTGATCCTCAACCATATTAGCTTTTGAATGACCCTCACTTTGTTCATCCTTATTTTCTCGAATACGAGTATCATCTTCAATACGAAGGTGACGAAGAAGGGATTCCACAGTATAAGTCTTTTCATCATGATTAATTTTCTTCTTAAAGCCATTCCAAGAGGATGGAAGTTTTGAAACAATCACCCCTACTTGAAATTCATCTTGAAGATTAATAACAGCGGCTTTAAGGTCACCAACAATTTGTTGGAGTTCATGGGCTTGTGCAACGACAGATTTATCATTATTCATTCTAAAATTCATATAGTTTGAAATTAGAAACTTACGATTGCTCGCTTCCTCGTTTTGATACTTTATCTCCAAAGCCTTCCATAATTCCTTTGTCGTCGGAATCATTCTATGAGCGCTATAAACAGTTTGAGACAAAGCATTGAGGATGTGTCCTCGACACATAAATTCGTCTTCTTTCCTCTTCACACGTTTTTACTTTATTTCTTCGGTGTCTTCGGGTGTGGGCTCGGGAATTTGTTCAAGGTTATCATCTAGAATGTATGCAAGTTTTAGTGATGTGAGGAAGAACATAACTTTCTCTTGCCAACGGGTGAAATTTCCGCCATCAAAACGGTCGAGTCGGATTAAGTCTTGAGTTATGACTTGGATAGATTGTGCCACAGTTCCTTCCATTTGAGTGGAGTAATAAGAATATAATTTATTTATTTTTTTTTGCCTAAAACTGTTGGAGTTTTGTTATGGAAAGAACGAAATATAATATTTAATTCCTGCAAGGCACGTTCTTGAAACGCTTTCTTTTAGGAAAAATTTATCCCAATCCGGTTGAGACAGAACCAGAACCGCGAGTACACAATGGGTTTTATAGAATCTGCCTTCAGGATACAATGCAGTGTATGAACAGTTGTTTGATTCAAACTATGTACTATTTAATCAAACCCGAGAACACTCTGAATTTGTAACTTGATAATGCCAAAGTATAGAGGACGGAGAGAGGAGAAACTAGCAATTTTCGATTTCCAAAACAGAGGTCTGGAACTCTTTTTATAGCCATTTCTGTGACTATTCTTCAACAGTCACAGCTCTTCATGGAGTGACTCAGCAACCGTTGGATCGTGCCTGTTTGGAACAGCTGCGATCTAACGGTTCAGATTAGAGCTCCCACGCTCCAAGCGACGATGCGCACGTGCGAAGTGCCAAGTGCGCGTCAAAGCGCGCAATGCGCCCTAAGTCGCCCAATCGCCCTTTCGCGCGCCGCGTGTCACGCTTACGCGTGTCGCGATTGGTGGTGCTTAAGCACCACCGCGATGCGTAGGATCATAGCCTCTTATTTGACTTGTCAACTAAGAATCTTAGTTGTCCTTTAGTTGATATACCACTACCTTTTGTAGTATTCTTCCAATGTGGGACAATATGGGATTTTGAGCACTCCCCATATCTTTCACACCCATTTGCTCATGTTTCTACTTTCTAAATTAAAACCCAAACTATGTTTAAAATAAAACACAAATAATATAATAAAATATTAACAACTAAAAAATAAAATATCAATAAATATTGGAATTAATCCAACATCCCTGTGGCTGGACACCTAAAAGGTTTTTAAAAATATTTATAGCAAGGGTTAGAACCCAAAACATATGGAAAATATTTAGAAAATGCTTAACTTGAAGTAATAAATATGTATGCATGCTCTTCATATTTTAGTTAGTGTCGCACTCCCTTGAGGACATCCTCACCCCACCTCTAATGTGCACAACTAACCCCTTAATTAATTTTCCCAGTTATTTATCCCATAATTAGATAACCGATATAACCCCTTACAACCACCATACTCTAACCGAGTATGCAATAATTATGATTTCTATGTATTATCAACATTTACTTAATTAATCATTCCCCCATTTTTAAATTCATATAACTTTCACACCCGTTATACACATAATACAATTCACGGTTTGTATTAAATTACCCGTATATAATTATTTATTTCATTATATACGCATAACCATATTACAACATTCACACATACGTTGAAATAATAAATAATAATAACCATCATCCCGAGTAATAACTCACCGAATGTATATTCTCTAAAGTGCTATCCCACTAGGTGTATTCACATAACCTAGTTACCCAAAGTCAGAATCGCTCACTAACTTGGTTAATAACATAATTGTTGGAGGCGGTCATATTTCTTCCCTGAAAGTGAGATGCCCCTCACCCATATAATGGACGCTATGACCTGGGGATATACTCATTCTACTCCTCAAGCTAGGGGATTAACCCTCTACGTGCAACATCCCCTGATAGCACAAGAGTATATATTATAATAATATCTAGCCACTGATATTAATGCACACACCATATATATATACTATCGCACACCGCATATATATATATATATAAACAATCCCGGCTTTACTGTGTACTAAACCTGTAACACTAGCCTATACATCATAACTTGAGTTTATGGTCCAACTCAGATTATTAATTAATTTGCACATTAATTAATTTAATTACTTTGGTATCGCTCAACCATTATACCCGAACTCGCCCACTTAATTCGAAATTTAATACTTTGGAATATATTTCTCCAAAATTAACCACAATGTGCCGCCTATAAATTTCCTCCAAATCCCAATTACTTTCTCTCATAATTGTTAAGAAGTTATGTCCTATAATCATTTCTCACTAAATAAAGTGTGGGAAAAGAATTTAAGTAAATTTCCCTTATATAACAAAACTGGCCGACCTGCCAAAAATCCTCGACCATCGATCGATCGAACGAGTCTTTGTCTTCTCCGAAGCCTGTTTCTACCATTGACGAAAACCTTAAATGCCCAATTTCTTCTACAGTCTAACCCAGGTCCTATCATTAATATAATACACCAAGAACATCATAAGGAACCCCCATAAAGTCCCCAAACCTCGTTTAATTTTCGTTCGCTCCTATTTTCTGAATTTGGGGAAAACCCGGGTTATTCGTTAATTACGTCTCAACACCAAATTATCATCTCAAATTCGTTCATAATTCGTCTGGGTTTTCACATCTAACCAGTACATATAAATATCAGATTATATAGGAATCTCTATAGCAATTTCTAATCAGAAGATTTATTTACAAAAACCCCATTTTTGTACCCTCTTTACCCCAAAACGAATTTTGGTTCCCACTTCACACAAATATGAATTGTAATACAAATAAATGCTACAGCAAGTTAATCACTTGCCTTATGGATTCATATACGAATCTCTATATGAATTATCTCCCAAATTGGTTCCCAGTGCCTTTAACTGCTCCCTAGGGTACTCTCTCCAACTTTAGATTTTCCACAGTGTAATCTGCCATTCCCCTTTTTCCTTTAATTAAGTAATTAGGCTTGATCCCATTTTTAGCCTAATGGGCCAAGCCCAAGTGACCCAAAAAACCCTGTGTGAGCCCGGTTATGCCTAAAAACGTCCCGAGACCCATTTACTACCCCCGGGTACTCTATTCCGACTATCTTGGCCCTTTCGGACTCAACCGTATACTCAGAATTGGCATCCGGATAAGTTTATAAAATTTCTTATCTCCCACCTAACTTAGTCTGGAACCGACTCCCGATTGAGATAAGTAAACCCCACGTCATTAATACTCTTAAGACGTAATTAAATATTACTATTTACCTAGTAAATTAATTTCCCATAAATATTAACCAATTATTCTCCCGATTAATATTTATATAAAAAATTTATAATTAATTCCATTAAATTACAATACACTAGTAATTTAAATTTCTTCCGAAATAATTAACTATTAAATGCATAAAATTATGTGGTGTTACAAAAAATTCCATTAATCTGGACATAAAAGGAGAGGTGGGTTTATGAAATTTTTATGCTATTTGTGTGTGCCAACTTGATATATAAGAACTCATTTTTCAACTATTTGAAACTAGCCAAATATTTTGCAATCTTGTACGTAAATGAAAATGAAAGCAAGTAGCTGCCGAGTGTCAATATTCAATGGATAACAACAACGGCGGGGCCATGGGTGGATAAGTTCTGGTCACGTAATAGGATTTTGGGCCATCTTTGTCGGCATGAGTTTCGTAATGGCGGTCCTACTGAGCAAAATCTCACGGTCCACACTGGTCCAGCGTGCCTAGCTGTAACTTCCCTGGTTTTTCTTTAACATTTTGATGAGTAATTGTAAAGTGATACTATTTTATTTTAATTGCACTGGTTGGTTGGTGTGTGCAGCTGAAACATACATAATTTTCATAGTTTGACTTATCAGTGCATGTCACTGTGAGTCTGTGTCCTAAAATGGTTTCCCCCCTCCATTTACTCGATTATGATTGCATAGTGCCTAAAACATTCAACTTTCGTAAATGTTGTGAATTTTGGTTTGTTAGAACTACTTTCATTATTACCATCCACCTTTAAGTACATAGTCAACTTAAATGGTTGATCATGAACATCTACTCCAGTAGCTCTTCACTACAAAAATCATTTTTTCTAACAAAATTCATATTTTTATGGTAATTAATGGCTCAAAAAATATTTAGTACACTGATTTTTATAACAGATCCGTAAATTGAATTGTCCAAAAATAGAAACTCGGGCACTTAAATTGGAACGTAACATTAAAATTGAATAATCCAAATATAGAAATTGACTCTTAAATTGAAACGAAATATTAAAATTCCTCGATGGCCTAACTGCTTACTATGGAACACTTAGTCTCATGTCATCATGTCAATAAAAATTGATGTTACCTTTTTTACGGAGAGAGATGAAACTGATGCGAATAGTGTAAGGAGTCTTATTTCTTCTAAAATTAATAGTTTAATTTAGGGAGGCATTGACCCTAGTGTGGTATTTTGGGTAGTTCATTGAAATCTATCATTTACAGTATAGTCTAAGGCAACTTTGTTTAATTGAAAAGGTTGTACGCATTTGATCATTGATATACTTAATTTTGTGGTGTAGCAGATGAAACAAGGAACTCATTACATTGGAAATGACATATTAGCTCTTTTTGAAAAGGGGGGACATTGACATAGGTGTTTGGGCCTTCTTTGTGTGCCTAAATTATACTCTGGATGTATCAAAAGCATACCACTTGTGGATAGATTTGCCAAAAAACTGGGATTATCTCATCTCTATCAAAGCATTAGATAATTTCTATTGAAGAACACTCTACACAAACATTCATGTTTGGGTATCTCATAGAGGTTGTTTGAGGGGTGAATATGGCCATATGATTTTGTCTCGTCGCCTTGTTATCGTTCTTATAAGGAACGCGGTTGTCAAGGACAGGTCATGACTATTTTTCTTTATAGTGTTCAACAAAGTGAAATAACTGGTGTAGATAGGTTTTAGTACTCTTTAGGAAATATTAGAGTTAGTGAAAGGAATCTTAGTTTTTTAATGTTTTCCAAGTTAAAGTAGAGAGCTCATTATTCTTTGGCTTGTTAACACAATTTTCATATTTGTGCTTGTGTTTTCTTTGTTCTTAAGATCCAATTGGTGGTGTTTGCATCAAAGAGAAATCAAAACACTAATTCTGAAGATCGAATGGAGGTCATTGAAGAAACCCTAGCCACAATCTTGTCAAGATTAGAGGTTTCTCTTCTTCTCCACCGATACTTCCTCCAATACAAACCCTAATTTCAATGTTCAAGAATTATCTGAAGTGGATCCACCACCAAAGGCCAACTTTCCCAAACCCTCAGGAACCTTACAAACCTTAATTGCAACAAACACGAATCCCTAAGAACTTTGTTCGCAACCCCATAAACTAAGTCATTCGTTGCCAAACCAACCAAACACTTCAAAAAGAAAAGTGGATGAGAAAACATTGTGTTTTGAAACCCAACTAAGCCACTAGGGCTGCGATAAAGAAGAACAAGAAAAGAGGAGTAAAAAAAACAAATTGCAACCCCGATCAGACCCTAAGGCAAAATCAAAGAAAGAGAGGATAGGTGAGAAGAAAATAGATGAGGAGTCCGACATACCAAACTAAGTAGCACACCCATTCCGGCACCTTCCTTCCACGATGACTGTCCTCCTTAGTGACCTTCCACAAAACCTTCTGGGGATTTTTTAGCAATCAGTAAAACATGGGAAGATAATTGTAATATATTGCATAGTCTAGAGGGGTTTCTTGAATATATAATGATTTAAAGATGTTTTCGGCGAAACATGCATAATTCAAGACTACATTTCCCCATATACTGATAGAATGAGAGTAGATGATAAACAAGTATATCCCATCAACATGGAAAATCATGTCTAATCTCAACTCAGTAAACAATGAAACTTACATACTGAGGTTGGCTATCATGTCAGAAATGAGCTCAGAACTTCACGTAAGTCCAAGGATATATTTGACGTATTTTTTCATACGATCACATTCTCTAAAATATATATATCTATATAATATGGAACAATGATATTATGAATAGTAATTCATGTATGATAAGACATGCATGATAAACATGCATGGCATTTTATGTGTTGCATGCTTGCATGCATACACATGCATGTGTGCATGCATATACATACATTATTATTTTATTTTATTTTTATTAAAATATTTTTAAAAAAAATAATCTTTTTAAATATTTTTAAAAAAAATATTTTTTTTTTAAGTTTTTTTTTTCTAAAAAATGGCGGGTTATTATAGGCTGGGTTTTATCACGGGTACAAATTTATCACCGTGCCCTCGGACACGGGCATCCGCTCTATATAATATGGGACAATGATGTTATGAATAGTAACTCATGTATGATAAGACATGCATGATAAACATGCATGGCATTTTATGTGTTGCATGCTTGCATGCATACACATGCATGTATGCCTACATGCATACATAAATACATACATACATTATTATTTTATTATTTTTTTTATTAAAATATTTTAAAAAATAATAATTTTTTTAAATATTTTTACAGAAATTTATTTTTTTTATTTTTTTTTTAAGTTTTTTTTCCCTGAAAAATGGCGGGTTATTATGGGCTGGGTTTTATCACGGGAACAAATTTATCGCCGTGCCCTCGGGCACAGGAATCCGCTAGTCATGCAAGATAAACATGTGTGACATCTTATGTGTTGCATGTATGCATACATACATTATTATTTTATTATTAATTTTATTAAAATATTTTTATTTTTTTAATGGAGTTTTTTTTTTAAAAAAAAGACGGATTATTATGGGTTGAGTTTTATCACAGGGCATATTTGTCACCGTGCGCTAGGACACGGACATCCGCTAGTATATATATATATATATAAGGAAATGATCAAGTGAGGTCCCAGTTTGAGGACTCTCAATGAGGACCATTTTTTTAAAATAGTAAAAAAAATATTTTGGCACTGATTTTTTTTAATGATTTTTAAACATTTCAATAGGACCATAAAAAAATAATCAGCTCAAAATGATTTTTTTTAAATAGTAAAAAAATTCATTTTGAGCTGATTTTTTTTAAATGGGCCTACTGAAATGTTTAAAAGCTACATAAAAAATATTAGCTCAAAAATATTTTTTTTTACTATTTTATCAAAATTAGTCCACGCCAGCGGTATGCAAACAGAGGTTCTCATGAGATCCGTGTTGATTCAGATTTTTCAAATAAATACCAAATTATTAACAAAAGCGCATTACCAAAAGCGACACAGCGTTAAATATGACTCATCAAGGTCGCAGGAATTTTATTTCTCCTCTGAGCTGCAACCCATGAAGTAAGATAAAGGGTGGGAGGAACAGTTCATTTATTATAAGTTGGAAAAGCAATAGGGAAAAGACAGGCCTGTCAATGGGTCAGTTTGGGTCGTGTATGGGTTACGGGTTAATGCAACCTAACCCATACACGACCCGTTAATCCTAACGGGTCTAATAACAATACCCAAACCCGACCCATTAATATTAACGGGTACACGACCCAAACCGTTAACACCCGTTAATATTAACGAATCATTTTGGATCGAAATGGGTAACGGGTTGGGTAACCCAATAATACCCGTTAGTCTTCAATAGTTTAATAATAATGAATTTTAATTGTAATTCTTATTGGGTATAGATTGGATGACCCTATAGCACCCGTTAGTCTTTAAAGATTTAGAAATAATGGATTTTAATGGTTATTCTTATTGGGTACAAGTTGGGTGACCCTATAATACCCGTTAATTTTAACGGGTGTTAACGGGTAGAAACAGGTTAAAACGGGTACACGTAAATTTTCAAACCCGAACCGTTAGTGTTAACGGGTCTACCGTGTCAACCCGTTAATGACCCAAACCCAATAAGGGTAAACCCATTAACTTATAATTTCGTGTTGGGTCGTGTCGGGTCGTATTAACGGGTTATCGTGTTTTTGACAGGTCTAGGAAAAGAATCGACTATCTTGGTAAAAATATTACCTTGCTTTTCAGGTTCTCCACAAATTCCATCTCTTGGAAAGGTTAGTAGGAATTGGATTCCGTGTAAATTTAAAAAAAATAAAAAAAGGTAAGAGAACAGCTCACCAACCCACCCATCTCTGTCCAGTATATTTCTCCAACATTTCATAAAAAGAACTATTTTTCACAAAAAAAATATCCCTCTTTATAATCAATGCACCCCAAAACATTATTTTGATATCCCTAAGATTTGATGTTACTGATAACAAGGCGAAAATATTCATAATAACTAATAGTGGCAAAATATGTCCCAAATAATAAAACAACGCATATTAGCTCAGTTATCTAAATATGGGATCCATATTTAAAAGTTATGAGTTAAATATGGTATGGGACCATATTTAAAAGCTAGTCAAATATGGGTCCCATATTTGAAAGCTAGGAATCAAATATGGAGCCCAATTTTAAAAGATATGAATCAAATATAATACTATTTTTAAAAATTGTGAGTAAAATATGAGTTTTTTTACATTTCCGTAATAGTTACTTTAGTAGAAAAACAATGGGTTGACCCAATCCATATTTGGCCCAGCCCACGCTTAACCCAACCCACATTTAGCCCAACCCATATTTGACCCGCCCAAATTAGGCCCAACCCATAATTTTGCCAGTGCTTATAATAACAAAGAAAGAAAACAGTTGCAGTTCCAAATACAAGATGGGAACATATTTAGTAGTAATATCCGCAAGTATATCATTTCCACGGGAAAAAGTTTCATACAGAATGTGGAACTCGCAGCTCCAGAAACATCATAGGGACTTTACATCATTTCATTTGATCTCTATACAAAACAAAAGGAGTATGTCTATGAGGACTCACAATTGGGAGCCACTGACGTGGCATTAATACATCTGTTAGTGTTTTTAATGACAGACAGTGGACGCACACACAAAACAATGCATTATTGTCACGTCCACGAATCCCATTTTTTAAGCCGTCCCCAAATTACTCAACAAAAATGAAAATCACATACTATTTCATTCTAGAACAAAAAAGGCCGATTAACATTTCACTGAACTCAGGTACTATATGCTTTATTTACCTGATGAATGCTGATGGGGAGAAATCGATAACAGCAACCCATAATGATCACTAGGCAAAACAGGAAGCACCAAATTCTTCACCTCTTTCTTCAGTTTCTTCTCCTTGCAATATGATAGCCCTGGTATTGCTTCCATTCCAATCATCTCGATTCCACTTACCATGAAATCGCGTAAATTGCACAAAAATCGATCGAGTCGTTTTTGGAGCGTTCGATTACCCGACAACATCTGGTTCGATTTGGTATCATAGGTCCATCCATTTTCCCCTGGCCTCAATTGGGCCCACGCATCAGCCCATCCATCGGGTAAAGGAAATGGACCATCCAACTTGTCATCCCAATTCATGTCACCACAAAATATCACATTAGGGTTTTTCTTAAGGAAATCAATGGCCTCCTTTGCTTGATCTACACGTTCTCTGCTGTACATCTGGTCCCATTTAGGTGGGCCCGGGCATGGGCTCTCGAGATGGCTTGTGGCAACAACCAGTGGCGTGTCTACATCAACTGCCACCTCAGCTACACACAGCTCTCTTCCCATTGCAGAATTGCGGAAGGGTTGACAGCTAAAGGTTTTTACCGCCAATTTGCTTAGCTGCAAATTTGTTAATGAACATGTTTCTTTTTTTAACATAATCTCCATCGAATATATACACACAAAAGAAAATAAAATGAAAATTTATAGGACAAGTTACATGGACCTCCCCTTTTGTTTATCACGGGTATAGACATCTCTATCTCCCCCTATTGTTTCAAATATTACCCTTGCATTATCTCTTGTTTAAAACGGGGGTGAGCGCCACCGTATTTAGAACTCACAGGCAAGAAAGTGCAAAATTAAGGGCAATGTTCGAAAAAGCTATCAATGGCCTCGAGGCATTTGCCCCGGACGAGGCACGGATATAGCCTCGAGGCGGAGCAAGGAGGAAACCTGGATTTTGAGGCGGGGGAAAGGAGTGGAACATCCCCAAAAAAATATTTTATTAAAAAATCATTAATAAATAATAAAAATAAAGTAACATCACAAAAACATTCGTAATCAAAATCAACATGAGATGAATAGTTTAATATCTCTCAATATTCCATCATAAGAAAAGCAACACGGTATCATCATATCCTAATTCATAACAAAAGAGATTGTATCATCAATCATTGTACAAGTATATAATATCTATGTATATTTAATTTAAATATACATATTATAGCCTCAGATTTTATATAGAACAAGCGCAAAAGTGAAAACTGAGGCTTATGCATTATCTAGCCTTGAGGCTAGCCTCGAGGCTCTATAGCCATATTGCTATAGCAGGTTTGAGGCGTAGGTTCTAGTGTTGCCGTATGTTGATCTAGCCTCGCCATGTTAACTCATGGCTTCGCCTCGAGGCGGGCGTTGAGGTTATAGCCTCAAAAGCTATTTTGAACATTAAGGGAGGCATAGGTATTAATGAAACACCCCAAGACTAGAATGAGATGACGCTATCACTTATCACACAACTGTGGAAGTAAGCATATCAAGAAGACGGTATCCTCCACCAAAGAACATTGCAAAAACAGCAGGATCGTTTACATTGTGAAATTGTAAACGAAGTTGGAAGATGAGAAAATGATGACTTGAAAACAAAAACCCAACAAATTCTCACCTTCCTGTCGATAATAAGATGCATAACCCACAAAATATAAAATAATTTGACACAGCATTACAGCATCCATATAACTGACTGGAACTATCCCTTGTTTTATAAACCACAATTAAGAAAGTAGATATTTTTTGCTTGGTGGCAGGGGTGGGGGGTTCATCAGAAGGCATGGAAAATATCTCACCTGCATGCAAAAGTATGGTCTGGTAAATGCCATTTCATTTGAAACTGAACAATTGTAAACCTTCCACCAGCTGTATTGCTGAAAAATGTCATAGATATTGGGAGTGACCTCCTGCACAATGAGGAAGTAATAAATATATAGAACACTAACCTAAACCCTAAACTGATATGTCACATGGGATGGAAAACAAAGATGAGGATAACCTGTAAACAAATCAAATCTGGGGAATGTAGTTGGATAAGGTCACTTAGGGCCTTCATCCTCTTATGCAGCTCCAGGTCCTCTCGAAACCAAACATTATAACTCAAAATCTTTAATGTTTTCATATTTGTGCCTGAGGGAGTTTCATCTGCCACATATTTGTTTTCTTTATATGATGCGCTATCTGTAATTTATAAACAGAAGTACTAAGGACGTAACACAATCAATGCCACAAAAGAAAGCACCCAAACCAAGACCAAACTCTCAATAATATTCATTGAATAATAAGGAGGCCCTTATTTAGATCGTAAGTCAATGTGCTAGGCCTTCTTTTTGTGGTGTGTTTTCACCTGGACTGAAACTCTATTTGACTTATGTGGTTCACTCCCACCAGAAAGAAACAGGTTTCTATCAGATAGAAATGCACACGAGGTAATTTGACACCATGAAGAAATACATGAATGCACGCAACCCCACATAAAAACCACTGATCAAAAAGGAGAGAATATTGAAACAAATGCAAGAATAAAGCTGAACTAGAACTACAGAGATAAATATGCCAACATAAGAATATGGAAGCTCCACCTACCCTACAGCAAAGAGGAAAACCATTACCCATCAAAATCCAAAAAACCTACCTGAGAGTTCAAATTCAAATTGTTGAATGTTGCACTCTGAATGTTGATATAACAATTTGTATTTTGTTTGAATGAGTTTAACTTAATTTTAATGAATGTTGAATAGAGGTTCTTTTTTTAGCATTGGAATTGCCTCTGCCTCTTAATGCTCAATAACGCTGAATTTTAACTCTCAAGACAAAAAAAAACATAAAAGTAATACCACTTAATGTTGAATGGAACTCGATTCAGCATTAAGAAGTAAAAACAACCAACTTTTCGAGTCTAGTAACCTGATAAAAGGTTTGTTACTCAAATTACTGACAAAATTTTGTCAAACCAATATATAACGTCGAGTCTTCCAGCCAATCAAATGGAATGAACAACCTCATCACAATCCATAAATAATAATAATATAAATTTAACTATAGCATCCATTTATTCTTGCCTATTTCACTGTAGGTGCCAAGTCTGCAATAATAAATAATTTGCCTTCAAATGTATCCCCATAAAAAGCACTATAAAAATCCAAAAACGCCTATATTAGCCTTGTGTGCTGCAATAAGTTTAGCATTTTTTTCAATTTTGCGATAGGTCTTGTAGCGATGAATCCTTCCAAGTTCCTTAGATAAAGTAAAATTATCTGTTTGTTGGAATTTTGAATAATGGCATTTTGTGAATGGTTGATGTACATACATGTATTTAAAGAAATGTTTATAAGTCTCTTATTTACAAGGTATGAAAGAAAGATTTTTTAGCAGATAGTGAATTCGTCTTAGTCCATAAGAGTTGTTGATTTACGGAATATAACTATTTTGGAGCTATAATTTTTTCAACAAATAGTTATATGTATGCTCAAAGGTACTACTAAAGGTTTAAGGATTTCTTATCCTATAATACTGATTTTATATCTTCGCCATTTACAGATAAATTATTCGTATGCTCAAACTCGTTGAACATTTTCTAACATGATCTAAGGTTATCATTTTAAATGTGAGAAACTTACAAATGTCCCTTAATCATAATATGTCAAATTGGGATCAACTAAAATAATGAAATATGCCAAAACACAAGAATTCAAGCATACCCAAAACAGTCCCAGTCTTTTTAGCTGAGGACTTAATTCCACAAAACCCACCAAAATCATCATCCTCATCATCAATAACCTCAATTGGGTTTTCACTAGTTTTCTTCTTACAAGCCCTTAATGGCACAAAAAGATTACCCACCACAGAATCCAAGTCATCATTTTCAAGGCTAGAAATCAAGGAAGATGAGGCTCTAGTTCCACAAAATGTGGGTTTGTGATATGGGTTCAGAAAAGTGAAGGCTGTGCAAGACCATTTGGGATTTGAAGGTGATGATGAAGAAGGTGATATTGATAGTGAAGATGGTGGTGGTGTTGATAAGCAGATTTGGCAGTTGGGTTTTTTACACCAAACCAAACCGAAACAATGCATGACCGAATGTAACCTACCCTATATAGAACAATACATCTATATTTTTATATATATAATTATATATTATAAGTTATATATGGGACTTCAAAGGGTGTTTTCATCAATATACAAGTTATGGGACTTCTTAAGCAATGATGTTGGTTTAGTATTATTACTTTTTGTTTAAAATATAGCTAGAACTGTGAAGTAACCCGAAACAACCCGAGGGGAAAAAATGCAAACCCAATCGAACCATGATTGGTTTCGTTTCGTTTCATTAAACGATTGGTTTAGTTATGATTCCAAAATCACATAACCAACCTACATAGGCTCGAGTTTAGGTTACGGTGTAAACTGAACCAAACCCGCCCATGTCCACCCCTAATCAAAACCCATAAAAAAAATAGAGATTTAGAGCATCTCCAGCAGCCTATTTAGATAGTATGTTAACTAAATTATACACATTTGGTAAATGAAATGTCTCTCCAGCCATATGTTAAAATTGGAGAATGTGTAAAATCGCTGTGTATTTTGCACAAGCAAAATACACAACCACATAAGATTATTACGTTCTCTCTCTACAACTGTAACATTTATCCCACGTTCCCACTCACATTCATCTCCTAAATTTACTCTCAAGGCTGAACATTACAGGGCACTGATTTTTACATGTCGAACTTTAACATTCACGACTGGACCAAAAACTGTTAAAGAGTTTACCATTTCTTTGCCACATCACATTTGCATATAAAAATATCTTTCAGAATTGGAGATGCTCTTAGTCTTTAGTCCCATTTCCAAAGATTTGGTGGACTCCCATCTCATGTATTTTTAAATTGCATCCCATAACCACCAATCCGCATCTAACCTCCCCTATTCATTTCCATAGAGAATGACACGTGCTCCATTTTTATTAAAACGGGACGAACAACTAAAAAACAATAACTTGGGATTGATTACAAATGTATTTTGAAATATTGGATTAAATACTATTTCACTATAGGTGCCAAGTTTGCAATAATATAAATTTAACCTCCAAACCCTAAAATGTCATTTTGGGATGGCAAGCAAAATGAAATATGCGAAAACACAAGATTTCAAACATACCCAAAAAGGTCCCTGTCTTTTTAGGTGCCTTGATTCCACGAAACCCACCAAAATCATGATCATCATCAATAACCTCAACTGGGTTTTCCTCCCTAGTTTTGTTTTTACAAGCCCTTAATGGCATAAAAACATTACCCACCACAGAATCCAAGTCATCATCATCTTCAAGGCTAGAAATCAAGGAAGCTGAGGCTCTAGTTCCACAAATTTCACAAGTGGGTTTGTGATATGGGTTGAGAAAAGTGCAGGCCGTGCAAGACCATTTGGGTTTTGATGGAGATGATGAAGAAGATGAAGGTGATATTGATAGTGAAGATGGTGGTGGAGTTGATAAGCAGATTTGGCAGTTGGGTTTTTGAGATGAAGGGTTGAGAAACGTGCATTTTGAGCATGTCCAAGCCATTGATTTGAGGCGGAAAGGAGGGTTTTTTTTAGGGTTTCTTTGGGGGAAGAGGAATACAAGGGTTGGGAATACAGTTGATTTGTACAAGAATGCCATTTTGAACCCTCTTTTGCCGCTTTTTTATTACTACTATGGCAAGTGGGGGATCCACTAAAAGCTAAAAGGCAACCACACTTGTTTGTGTCCATTTTAACCAAATTCAGATTTAATTAGGCTCGTGTCTATGAATTACTTATGAATAATTTTAACCTCACACACATAATCGATAAATTTGATACGACGCACTGACGTATTATATTCGTATTAATTTGCCTTTAAGTACTACGGTTGGTGAGTCCGGATATGAATCATTATAGGTATAACACGTCGGTGTGTGGCACTAAATATGTCAATTTTGTGTGAGACTTTAAAATGACTCATTACTTATTAGGTGATAAATAACACTGGCAAAATTATGAATTGGCCTAATTTGGGCATGTCAAATACGGATTGGACTATATGTGGGTTGACCCAAATATGGGTTGGCTTAAATGTGGGTTGGGCCAAATATAGGCTAAGTCAACCCATTTTTTTTTACTAAAGTAAGTATTACAATTTCAGGAGTATGTAAAAAAACTCATATTTCACTCATAAATTTTAAAATAAGTTTTATATTTGACTCGTAGCTTTTAAAATTAGGCTCCATGTTTTATTTATAGTTTTTAAATATGAGTCCCGTATTTGACTCATAACTTTTAAATATGGGCGTCATATTAAACTCATAACTTTTAAATATGGGCCTCATGTTTAAATGACTGGGCTAATATGGATTTTTTGATTATTTAGGCCACATTTTACCAGATTTTAAAGGAGGTCAACCCCAAACTTGGTCCGTTAACTATCATGTATTATCGAGTTGGCATTAATATGCCCCGAAAATATTGAGCTTCCACACATTAATCAATAACTTACAGTCGGATTTACAAGGTAGTGGTAGTTACACATTACAATATCAAATCGTTAGTCAATCGGTGAACCATTAATGATTTCAGGACATATCAATGTCAATTCTATATGATGCGATTGTTAACTAGTGGTTTGATGCTAAGTTGTTCACCCTTTAAAACCCGTTAAGATACATCGTCATTTAAAACCAATGGTTTTGGTGCTTTCCCGTGTACAAATGTTACAATGGACAACATTGTCCAATGATTGTTGTAAGAACAAGTTTTGTAATTGCTTGTATTTTTTTTTTATTTCGTATGGTGCATCCCTTTACACAAACACGACTCCTACATGACTTCTCAAGACTCGAAGACAATGTTGAAGACTTTTAAAGATTGGGGGAATTGTTCGTCTCAACATTCATGGAAGAAGCTGTGATCGTGATTGGTAAAATGGTCTTTATTCATTTCTGGGGTTTAAAACATTTTTAAGAGGTGGTTTTACTTGAAAGGCATTTGAATTTTTTATAGAAAAATTTTCAATTTTTCGACGCCTCGTTCGAACGAGAACAGGTTTCGTTCGAACAAGATTGCCCTTCGTTCGAACGACCCCATTCCTTCTTTCTCTGGAATATCATTCAAAGACTTCGTTCAAACTCATTTTAACGAGATCATATATATCGTTCGAACAAGGTCCCGATTCATTCGAACGACCGGGAGAAATTTAGTTTTTAAATGATATTTATCCCAAATCTTTTGGGTTTGTCCTTTTTATCCAATGCTCCTACTAGAGCCAACAACGATAAGGGAAAAATAAAAGGTTACCTCCACTTGGTTACCTAAGCAAGACGCCAAAGCTCTTGTTGTGCACGTTGTTCTCAAGGTTCAAAATACTTCCCAGTGATATTTCAATAATGGGTGCTCTAGGTACATGACTGGTGACATTTCATTTTTTACCCATCTTGTGGATCGCAAGGAAGGTAAGTCATTTTTGGAGATAGGATTAGATCTAGTATTTTAGAGCATGGATGTGTTGAGATACCCGATTTCCTTAAACTAGAAAATGTGTTATACGTGAAAGGGATGAAAGCGAACTTGATTAGCATAAGCCAACTGTGCGATGCAAACTTTACAGTAAAGTTTGATCGGTCCAAATGTAACGTTTATGATCAATCTGATGAACTTTTACTACAAGGTCTGAGGATCGAAGTTAATTGCTATGGGATTGTGCACAAGTCCTCATTTGTGTGCAACAGTGCCACGGTCTCCACTATGAACCTTTGGCATTAATGACTAGGTCATGTGAATTTTAGAGATCTTAAGAGATTAGTGAAAAAAGACATAGTTCGTGACTTACCATCTCTTGGGAAACTGACTTCCTCGGTTTGTGGACCTTGCCAATAAGGAAAATAAATTTGAAGTCCCCATCGAAAGTTAAACACCATTACCACCTCCTGTGTTTTGGAGTTGATTCACATAGATCTAATGGGTCCTACTCACTCGGAGAGCTTAGGTGGTAAGAGATACATTCTAGTGATGGTCGATGACTTTTCTAGATATTCCAATATAAGACTTCTTAATAAAAAGTCCGATGCAATTGAGTTCCTAACAACCAAGTGTCTTATTTTACAAAACTAATATACGGTGTCACTATTGAGATGCATAGTGATAATGACACTGAATTTAAAGAAGTGAAAGTGGATAGCTATTGTGATGGAGTGGGCATCAAACATGAGTTTTCGGTTGTTCGTACTCCTCAACAAAATAGGATTATTGAGAGTAAGAATCGGACGATACAAGAGATGGGTAGATCCATCTTTTAGGAAAAAACGTGCCTACACATTTTTGGGCATAGGCAGTGAGCATTGCATGCCATATAGTGAATAGGGTATATCTACGTCTGCACATGCTACGCACGCCTTATTAGTTGCGGATAAGGAAGAAGCTCAACATATCGTGTTTTAGTGTCTTTGGGTGTACTTGCTACATCTTGAGAGATAAAAAGCACCTAGGAAAGTTCGACTCCCGCAGCGATGATGGGATATTTTTAGGATATTCATCGATGAGTAGAGCTTATAGGGTGTTTAACCTTGCAAGCTCTAAGGTTATGGAGTCTATAAACGTCACGATTAGAGATTATGAGCCTTTGGAATTTGTTACTCCTATACCCCAGTGTGAGGATGATGCACCCCCTGGTGACGATCCCATCCTTTCTCATACTACCACAGTGGACCCCACTCCTAATGAGGGGACCCATCATCTTGGGTTCGTAAGAGTATAATGATAATTGACCCGGTCTAATCATCGACTCCAATTATCCCAATTTACTTATCCTTTAGACGTATGTACATCATTTAATCATCTACCATTCTACCCGAGTAGATTATTTATATAGTATATATTTCACACATAATATATTCTATAAGAAATATTGGCCCGATCTAATCATCGACTCCAATTCTCCTATCATTTAAATTGGCTCGGTCTAATCCTCGACTCCAAATGTAAATGAAATAATAAAATATTGGCCCAGTCTAATCCTCGGGTCCAATATCATATAGGTACTGTAGGTATTCACCCAACCTAAGTACATACTTTATAGGTATTCACACAACCTAAAGATTCACATTAGTATGTAATACATTTATAATTAATACTCACTGTACCGTGCATTTTTCGATTTCTCTCTTTATCGCATTTTTTTAAGTATTCACCCAATTCTAAGGGACCTAGTTAACCCCTTTTTAATTTCAGTAGCTAAGCCAAACTTACTCTACTGGTATGTATCATAGATTAATGTTTACTCTCCCTCCATAACTCATGCCACATATTTCTCGATACGCATCCCAATCGATTTATCCTCAATGGTCCATACTCTAAGTCTCACTCTAAAGTACTCTATCGAACTTAACAATATACCTACCGGTCTTTCCTAAGTCCCTAACTAGGTATAATATCATCCCTAAGGTTTCCCACCGATCATTACGAATTGAATACCCATCAACGTACGAAAGAGCTTCAATTCATCTTTAGTCGCTCGATTGAAGGTTTTGGTCTATCGATCGAGATTTAAAGGTCGATCGATCGAGATTTAAAGGTCGATCGATCGACCGACCAGATACCAGCCATGCCTAGTTTCGATTTTCTCCGAACTTGTTCCTTCTAAACCTCTTAAAACCTTATAAAACATTCTCCCATCATCACCAAACATTACAAACATGTATATGGGCTAATACTAACGTAAATATATCATCAAATCCATACAAAAACCTCCCAAGAATCATCAAAATTCAGTTTTCATTAAACCCTAGATAGTGGTGTTCTTAATATTGATTTTAACATAAACCCAGAATTAAAATCCGTAGTGACAATCCAATTTCGTTTGATTTTCAATCCTCTACAGTTGTTAATATAAACTTCATCCAATCCTAACCAAACGTGCATCAAAATCAATCTTTTTCTCCAAGAGATTAAATAGAATTTTCATAAATCATGTAACCCTACACGTGGGTATTATAACTTTGAATTTAATTACAATAAACCACTTGCCTTATACAGAGGTGATATGATTTCGTGATGAAGATCATGATTTGATGTGCTTCCTTTCAAATCTTCACTCCTTAGGTACTTAGGATGCAAGAACACCTTCCAATCTTTCGCAAACCCTCCTTTAGCTCTTGGGAACGGTCTCTCTTTACCCTATAATGACTTCTCTAAGCTTTTTGAGTTATGAATCATATTCTCCAATTATAATTATCAGATATAGGAATCTAATTTTCGTAGTTCCTTTAACCTCTATTTTTAGAATGACCAAATTACCCCCCGTAAGGTGTCGGTTTGACCCAAAATTGACCCGTGACTCTATTGACATCCACGTGTATACTATTTTGACTAATTCACCCCTTTCGGGCTCATTAGTGACCTCTAAATTATCATCCGAGTCACTTAAAAATATTTTTCTCATTTCTCACCTCAAAAATAGTCTACACGCGATTCTCGGTGAGGTAACATAAATTATACCCATATCACTCGCTATGGCGTAAACATTATAACCATATTAATCAGTATCTATCTCTCGATTAATATTTAATAACTACAATTATTATTGATTAACTTAATAACCACAATTATTATTAAATCACATTAAATTACCTTAGTCACGTAATTTAAATTAAAACTTATTTTCTATTTAACTAGTCAATTAATTAAATTCTAAATACACCAGAAATTACGGGGTATTATGAAGAAGTGATTGATTACCATATCATCAAACAGTTGGTATAGAATGAACAGAGGAATACAATTATAAAGATTGACAACCTATGCCATAACACAGTTGAGGGCATCTGGTCCCATTATATATTTCTACAATTGGTAAATGAGCATGTTGCCAATTTTTTAGCAATAACCCCATAATCAAAATAATCCTTATTAGAGTCCGAAAAATTAACAACTAAGGCCCTATTCATAAACCTAGTCCTCAAATAATATTTACTGTCATTGGCAACCCAATTGTAGCAAAACATAAACTTAGGGATGCCAATATAGGTCCCATAAATTTGATTCAGCCTATGAATCCCATTTACTACCCTCCAAGTATTAGGGGCTATCCAACCTGGGACAACGTCAAAATACTGGAAGAACTCTAAACAAAACCTATTAGGAGGAAATATGAAGCCACACTCTGCAATGAAAAGAGAGGGAATCCAGTGACCCTCAGGTAGTGAAAACATATCCACTGGTGGCAAAGGCATCTTTAAATCAACCAAATCAGGGATATTTCTTTACTGCGTAAATTCCTCTAAGGAATCCCCATGTACGATGTAAACCATGGTTATATTAAAGAAAAAAGGAAAGAGAAATAAAAGGAGAAGAAAGCTTATAGAAAAATGAAGACTGAAGCGAAGGAAGGTGTAATACCCCGTATTTTTATGGCTTTTAAATTTGGGGATTTATTAAATTTAAATTGAGATATTAATTTAATATTAATCCAGAAATTTGTTTTTATATTTACTAGCGTGAAGTGAGTTAGTAATTATTGGAAATTGGCTGAATATTACTGGATGAGTAAAGTAATATATGAGATTTATTTTATTAAAATTGTGACTGGTGAATAAAATGATAATTATGAAAATTTAAGTCAGGACGCGCCTACGTCGTGTCAGGACTAAATTAGTATTATTAAAAGTGAATAAATTATAAGTCGCTCGTATGATCATTTCGAGTGCGCCAATATGTCCGTAAGGATCGAGATAGTAAGAAAAGTGTACCCGGGGGTTTTGTTTGGGTTTCAGGACGTTTTTAGGCCTAACCGGTAACCTGGGAGGGCATTTTGGTAATTTTCTATTTTTGACCTTTAATAATGACGAAAATCATTAAGATTATATCAGATGGAGTGCCAGGGAAGTTAGGGTTCTTAGAACCAAAAGGGAAGGATGCCACAGGAAGAAGAAGGGAAAAAGCTTTCTAAGTGTTCAACGCCAAGAACCACCAATCTTGCACCCTCACCACCACCAAAGCGTAGATCGAAAGAAGAGGATTACTGCGATACCAATTAGAGTCATCGAATCAGACCTTTAATTCTCAGGAAAGTATCTGTCTTTCTTCTCTTTTAAGTTAATTATCACACCATGTTAGATTAGGATGATTGAACCTATGTTTCATGAAAGAACTCAAGGATTTAGAGGACCTAATCATATGTTGTAGGGAAAATAAATAAACTATGGACATCCCAATCATATGTAGAGGATTACCCACGAATTTTGATTAATTTAGAAGTGATAAATTTGGAAAAAGACACAGAACCATGAAAGTTTAGAGAAAAATTAGGGTTCTTGATAATTAAAATGAATTGGCCACTAATTCAATTCCGTTGTTAAAATTATGTATGTTTTATGTACGAAATCTTGCGTATATGTGTATAGAACTTGTGGTAATGTTCTTTAAGAATTTGGGAGTTGTTAATGACGTTTTTGGAGAAATTGGAAGATGAAACCCGTAGGTTTTAATGGCAGTTTCTGGGCAAGAACTGCTTGATCGATCGATCGACCCAAGAACATCGATCGATCGATCGACCCTATTTCCTCGATCGATCGACCCCTCCTGAAAAACTGCATATTTCTCGTCCGTTGGTTCAATCCGGCTTTAATGCATAAGAACCCCTGATTGTTAATGTTGGAATATAATGGGACATAGAGAAAACCAGTAGAGCCTAGGTAGACCCCATTGAGTAAAACTTAGTGTAAGATGAGAGTTTGGCTTAACGAGGAATTATTCATGTCTATACGAAATCAAGCGAACATTTAATAAAAAGGTCGAGACTCGTAAGGGAGTTAGACCAGAAGGTAAGTGAGTCACCTACAGAAATTATACTTAGAATACTTCGAGAGAGGAGAAGTGAGTATGAAGTGAAATATAAATGAGAATAAAAATGACGAGTCCGCGATGCGTAATAATCGAATAAAATGTGTTAATAATGGATAATTATAATTATGGATCGTGGGCACACCTAACTTAGAAATGTGGATATATATATATATGACTGTGTGATTGTGCATATATTATATATCTGTATAAAAATCATACTCGGGCTACTAGCTATCACGGGGGTTTCCGCACCGGGACCGTCTTATCTCGATTGGGCCTTTATGGGGGTTATTGACTCGTACCCTAGAACATAGGATTCCTTGGTACAGGCTATCTGATTGATAGTCAGACGGTTCTAAGAGACGTGAGGGTATGTGCTAACCTCTTAGTGACTTGGAACTATGCTTCGCCTCCATTTGTATGTATTTTATGTTAATACAGTTCGAGAGTGATTCCGAACTAGTATTTCCCTTAATATGAGTGATACGGGGACTTGATAGAAGAGTATGCCAGCACCATAGATTTTATGCGGGGTGCCATTAGTATATATATTATATGAGTGACTAATATATATATATATATATATATATATATATATATATATATATATATATATATATATATATATATATATATATATATATATAATTACGCTTAAGTATGGGGACTTTCTACTGTGCATAAAAGTAGTTGAGTAATGAATAAATACTCCGACTCTATTAAATGTTTGAGAAATTTTGTGACATCACTGGGATATTTTTATATAAAATAAGATGTGTAAGAGCATAAATTTCAGGAATTTATTTGTCTTCGCCATCGTAGTTAGCAGTATGAAACTTTATAGGAAAGTTAAGTTAAAATAAACTTTTGAGGTAAATAGTACGGTAGGCGTGCACACTAGAGGAGAGGTGAGAATTTCTCAAGAGAGTGATGCGTACTAACATGGTTGTTACATTAGCCGGTAAGCAATTTGTTTACTTGCTAAACTATTTTTAAACTGTTTTACACTCGGGCTCTGACCCGTTTCTTATTATTTCTTTTCTCTTGTATATGTATGTATATAATACAGGTGCCCAGCCACAAGGGCGTCATGCTTAGGTTCTTTGGATCGGACGCGCTGTAACTTATGTGGGAGTTGCAGGCCATTGCTTAGACGATCTCATTATTGATTCTACTCTTACTTTTAGTTCTTATTAGTTAGGGAATGTGTCGTCCGTTTCTCTATTCAGTTTGGATTTTTGTCAGAGATTTATGTTTCTTTATATTTCCATTAGTTGGTAGTCTTTGGGATTTAATTACTGTCAGGATGGTTTTATTTATAGTTTAAACTGGTTTGGTTTATATGGATGAATCAAATTCTTGTGTGTTATTATCCATCTTTAATATGTAAGAGTTCTTAAATTGTTGGTTATTTAAAATAATTTTCATATTTGGATTCAATAAAATGGAAATAAGGTTATAAAATTGTTTTGACACTTAGCTTAATTATTTAGAGTGTTTAAATTGGAAATTTTATTTTGCGAGAGTGATGCTAAGAATGAACCAACCGTTCACCTTGATTTTAATTTAATAAAGGACTGGTCACCCGGTATTTAATTAGGCGGGGTGTCACATAAGGATGCAAAGAAAAGCTCAAAACACAGAGAACTTGGGGAAGAAATAGACTTCGAAAGTTTGAAAGAGTTTGGTAAGTTAAATTTGGCAAAATCTCACTTTTTGTATCTTACCTTGGAACTTGTGCAAGAAATGATTACTTTGTATCAACGACTGACATTCCGATAGTTTCACAATACAAAAGGTGTAAAATACCCATTTACCCTTTGACAGTTTGCTAATTTTCCAATTATTTACAAATACGCCATCGAAAAATGAAAGTATAGAAAATTTGTACAAGTCTTACACGTCGACAAATGCCGACCAACTCTAAAGAAAATATACTCCACCCTTTCAGTAAAAACATCAAGAATGAAGTATTGGGGGCTTCTGTTGATACCAAAAATTACCCACCTATGTGGACCAATTAGAAGTAAACATCTGTCTTCTTACTGACCAAAATCGTAGTCAACAAATTGTAGCTCGACGGGTATGCCGACCAACATAAAGAATGCAGACATAAGTACTAAGGAGGCGTCATAATACCAAGGGTTTTGTTACACATGGTTCACACAACCAACCATCACATTCATTATGTACGGGTGTAAATGCTTAAATGTATAAAGGCATTCCATCCCCTTAACATTACAACCCTTAATCTTTGGGTCACTATAAATACATTGTATTCCTTGAATCGGAGGCAGGATAGAACATATCGTAGGATATTCTTATTTACAAGAGTATCTAGTTTTTCGTAATCTCTGAAATCAATAGCATAATAGTGGACATAGCCTTTCTTACACAACTGAACACTTTAAAACCTTGTGTCACTCTTTTAATTATCTTATTTCAATTCTATATTTTATATGTGATTATTAAATTGGATTCAATTCAGATTTTGACATCAACAGTAACTGCATCCTTTCAGGAAAGAAAACTGCGAATAACTGTTACACAGGGATTCCAAAAATTGAATATTGTAATGTTGTCAGATTAGATGATTCTGAATGATGAAAAAATGGATTGGGACACAAATTTTGATAACCTTTGTACGCTAAGCTCCCAAGAAATAATTAGAGGTTTGTCCAAAATAAAAAAACACTTTTAATTCTGTTTGTGGTCCCTGCGAAGTGGGGATGATGAGTAAATCTGCTCATAAGAATGTTAAATATATTTTAACCTCGAAACCTCTTGAAGTAATCCACATGGACTTTAGGGATACCTCTAGAACTGTGAGCTTATGTGGTAAAATTATAATCTCGTTATGGTGGATGATTTCACACGATTTACTTGAGTCTCTTTTATGAAAAATAAATCTGACACCTTCCGTGAGTTCTTAAGAATTCTTTTAAAAAATGATAACAAGAAGGATACCCAAGTATGTCGCATAAAAAGTGATAGAGGTGGAGAGTTTAAAGACTCAGGTGTCATAAAATATTTTCTAGGTAATGGATATAAACACAAGTTTGTGCACCTAAGACACCTCAGCATAATGGCATTGTTAAATGTAAAAATAGGACCATACAAGAGATGGCTAGGGTGATGTTATATGCAAAAAGTCTGCCAAAATATTTTGGGTTGAGGTTTTACAGACTGCGTGTCACATTATTAACCATGTATACCTCGGGAAAAATACCAAAGAGATAACATATGAACTATGGTACAATAAGAAGCCTAACTTGAAGTACTTTAGAACTTTCGGGAGTTTTTGTTACATCTGCAAAGATAGTGAAAACCTTTCAAAATTCTATGCCTGAGGTGATAAAGCTATTTTTCTGGGTTATTCCCAAACAAGTAGGGCTTACCTTGTTTATATTCTGCGTACCAAGGTCCTCATGGAGTCTATTAATGTAATTGTAAATGATAGTATTGCAGAGAGTAGTGACAGTCAAACAGTGGTCCTAGATAAGTCTAAAATAGTTTTACCCCTGACTCTCCTAAGCTAGTTGATTCACTCGCACTTGAGGGCCCTGCAGCACCAATCTAGGTTTCTAAAGGCCACCCTCTCAAAAAGGTTGTTGGTAACCTATCTGAGCCAGCGCGAAAGAGATCCTAACTTCAATAAGTGGCTACATTTTCATCTTTTGTTTCTCTAGTAGAACTAAAAACATTAAACGATGCCCTATGTGACTCGTTCTAGATTAATGCTATGTAAGAAGAGCTCGCATAGTTTCAAAGTCGTGATGTTACGTATCTCGTCCCACGGTCTGAAGATAAAAAGGTTATTGGCACCCGTTGGATTTTAAAAAATAAAACTGACGAGAATGGGGTTGTAATTAGAAATAAGGGTAGGTTAACAGCGCAAGGATATTCTCAAATAAAGGGAATAGACTTTGATGAGACTTTTTCCCCTGTCATAAGACTTGAGTCTGTTCATCTCCTCCCTGCTATATCGTGTCATTTGCAATTCAAATTTTTTCAAATAAACGTCAAGTTTGAATTTTTAAATGGTATGTTGACAAAGGAAGTATATGTAGAACAACCTAAGGGCTTTGTAGATCCCTATTACCGTAACCATGTCTATAGACTTAAAAAGGATTTGTATGACTTAAAGCAAGCTCCTAGAGCCTAGTATGAGCACTTCTCCGCCTTTTTAGTCAATAAAGGGTTTGAGTATGGTGATAATGACCAAACATTGTTTGTTAGGAAGATAAAACACCATGTCTTGATTGCACAAGTTTACGTAGACGATATCATATTTGGTTCCACCTCCATTAATCAAGTAAAAGACTTTTCTAACATAATGCATGCTGAATTCCTGATGTCATTAATAGGGGAATTACAGTATTTCTTAGGATTACAAGTTAAATAACTTAGTGATGGCCTATTTATAACACAAACCAAATATGCTTGTGATCTCGTTGAAAGAATTGGGCTTGATAATTCTAAAACATCATGTATACCCATGAGCACGTCCACGAAAATATCTAAAGAAGAAAATGGGAAAAACGTTGACCTTCTATATAGAAGCATGATAAGGAGTTTGTTATACGTCAGTGCATCCAGACCAGATATTTCCTTTGTTGTATGTGCTTGTGCACAAAATCAATGCGCACCTAAAGAAAGTCATATGTTGTGTGTAAAAAGAAAAATTAAATACGTTAAAAGCACAATAAATTTTGGCATATGGTACACAAAAGACATTACTAGCTAGCTCCATAACTGGCTACACTGATGCCGACTGAAAGGATGTTCAGAGATTACAGTAAGAGCACATCTGGAGCCTGTTACTATGTAATAAATAATCTTGTAGGATGGAGTAGTAAAAAAATAAATTGTATTTCCCTTTTAACCGCTGAATCCGAATATATAGTTGTGGGTAGTTGTGGTGCGCAAATTTTATGGATAAAGAAAATGCTTAGTGATTATGGTATCATCGAAGATGAATTGACCATGTTTTATGATAACCAGAGTGCCATTAATATATCTAAAAATCTGGTACATCACTCATGAATTAAGCACATTAAGATTCGGCATCACTTTATCTGTGAACTTGTTGAATCTAAGGAACTTGATATTGAATGTATTAACACTGGAAAATAATTGGCTGACCTGTTTACTAAACCTTTGGAAAATATCAGGTTTGAATCACTTAGGAAAGACACAGGGATTATTGTGTTTACATAATATATTTTACATATTTGTCACATCCTCGGTATTTTTCATGCTAATAATTGGTTTATAGGGATTTAGGGTATGACCGTTTAACAAATGACAAAAGATGCCTTCTTGATCTTGATAATGTAGGAGACCCTTGACTTTGCCCTTATTTATGACAACATTTACGTAGAATAATTCTTTATATATCCCTAATTTTATACATCTTTTACCCGTTGTCTATTTGAGAAAACTTGGGGTAGAAGAACTCGAGTAACGACTTTCGATTTTATTCTCATATTTTATCTTAATTCGACTAAAATGCTATTAAGTGTTTTAACTCATGCATTGTCCTTACAGATTCGTTGTACGATTTTACCATATTAGGGTATTAGTCTGTAAATAGTTGAGTTATATATTTTTTTCTCTCTTATTTTCATTTATAGGATGGGAATGGGTAGTTTAGCTCTTTTGTATAGGAATATAGGGTTTTAAACTTTTACCCACGAGTATAGGTTACTCAAGGGAATTTTTTTCTCCAATATACAAAGGGGGAGATTGAACATTATATGGTTGCCTCACTTAAGTCTGTACCATATAGGAGTTCCAACTAGTTTGGATATGTTGACAAAATTTAGTAGATTATTTTTTAGCATCTTCTCCATGGTATTACAAAACTTCGTCAGCAATTCATCTAGTCCAAGCCAAGGTACATTGCCAAAAAGGGAAGTTAAACAACACATATATGACACAGTTATATGAATTGCATATGTGCTCATGTTAAAATATTTTTAAATATTTTTTGAGAACTTTTAAACATTTTAAATTGATTTTTAAACATTTAATAATTTGAAACTAAAATGTTTTGGGGTTAAAAATTGAATTATTAATTCCCTTAATAAACTTCCTGGGTAGAAGCCAAAACCTGCACAAACTATTGGGGGTACAAAATGGGATTTTATAAAATTCAAAAACACATGCTTTATTTCCTCTAACAGCCCTACATATGTTTGTCAACGTATTGCATGTGATATAAGTCAATCCAAGTGTGATCCCTTAGAGCCAATCATAGTGAACGATTATGCGGTTCCTTTGTGACCCTCAGATTTGAATTCTAAAGGTTAGATTAATCTCAACCATTGATTCTCTTCGAACATCCAGAACCTTCCTCACCTTGTAAAAAAACCTTGGTGAGCATTTGAGACTTTTGGCAGTCGTCTAATTTTAGAGAAAATGAGAAGAGTGAAAACAGAATAAAAGGGGAGAGAGAGAGAGAAACATAAGAAATATCTAAGGTTTTCCCCTACCAAACACATAACCCATTGTTTATACAAAATTAAAAATTCACCATACATGAGTGGTTATAGTTTTAGGTTTTCTTGAGGGTTTTGGGGGTTTGGCTGTTTGAAGACACTCTTCAAACTTAGTCTCTCTTAGGAAGGTGATCTCTAAGTGTTTCTCATACTTCTGCACATAAATTATGAGAAACTCATTTGAGATACATTTCATATAGACTTTTAGTGTTTCTTTTCCTTTTCTATTTTGGATCTTATATTTTACTATTTATTCATTTAGATCCATAATCTCTAGTTTCAGTTTCTTGAAAAAGAGACTTTAAAATACATCTGATTTTTAGATCTGAAAGTTTTTGTCCATAATATAGAGTTTTAGAGTTTGTGAAACCTATTCTGTATGTAAATAAGTTCTTGTGACTTAGATCTGATTTTTAGAAGATTTAAACTTCAGATCTGAAATTTTCGTTTGAAAAATGAAGTCCGATTTTCTTGTAAATTGAACACTTACATGTCATTTAGACTTCTTGTAATTCATAGTAATGCTTGTATAATCTTTAAAGAGTGAAGTGAGTTGCATGTTGTATTTTAGACACTTCACAGTCATAATACACTCTAACGTGAACACATAAAGAAAGTTTTGTTCCTCTAGAGAGATCTTGTTTGACTGAGTCCATATAAGCAAGGCGCAAAGAGTTAAAGAAAAGGAACTGCTAGGGAGATAAAAGCCATAATGAGAACACCATGGAGGATGTTTTCGCTCATTTAGGTATATTTCTGTTCTTTAGCCAAGGATCTTGTGTTGCATGTTTATGTGCTTGCAACTTTTGTATATTTGTTTATAGTGCATTTTTTTTTGTGGCCTAGAGGTCACCATGGATGTTTTCTCAGATTTAAGGTTTTACCACATTAAAATTCACTGTGTCAACTTACTACTTATACTTCTTAATTTCTTGCATGGTTTGGTTTCGATACAAAGAATTAGGATAGTTTTTTTATTCAAAACCTAAGGTAATCAAGCTACCAAGTCTAACATCCAACTTAATCTGTTTTATACACATCTTGTGTTTTAAGATCTCAAGAAGGAGTTTTCTAAACGAGATTGTTTTCAGAGTTTACTTAATCTTTAACTTAGTGTTAAAAATTTAGTGAATGATTTTTAGGTGTGAGGGTATTTTGGTAGATATAGGTTATACGTGTAGGGATAATCCCGTGGTACTTTGGGGTTCTGTCAAGTGGATGAACCCGAGATAGTACTCGAGGAAGCTCCATTTAATACCCCGTATTTTTATGAATTAAATAAATGATTATTTAATAATTATTCAATATTGGTTTGGGTGATATTATGGGAAATTTACTAAAATTAATTAGTTTGTATTATTAGCTGAAATTTAAAGTGAGAATTCAATAAATTTGTGAGCAACTCGTTAATTTAATAATATGGTTGTGATTGATTTTTATGCTACGGCTTGTTATGGTTAGACCGAGTTTTTGGGGAATATAAAGTCTCGACATTTTTAATTTGCTAAATTGGGTCCCAGTGGTAGGTACCCCATTGAGCCAAGTTTTGGGAGAATCTAACTAATTTTTAGGGGTCATTTGGGGGTTTAAAATTGGTCTCATGTGGGACTGTGAGATTAGGGTTACCAATAGATAACTAAACCTCATTAATCATCACGACACATCATATTTCACAACCTTGCAGCAAAGGTCCACTTTGGGAGAAAATGGGGATCAAACAAGAAAGTTTAATTAAAGTTTAGTCTCCATTAAGGCAAAAAATAGTATCTCGCTTATCGTATGGGTTGTAACTTTTTTATGATTTTCATTGCTCAATATGAATAAATAATCTAGAAAAATTCTTTAGGAGTTAAATTTGATTAATGAATTTTAAATATGATTATTAAATATGTTTATTTAGATTTAAATGAATTAAATGCGTAAAACCATTTTCATATTAACTATCATGTTTAGGTTACAACTATATTGCATATATTGTTGAAAACCCATGAATAGTCTCTATTGATTCAATAATAATGGTATACCTTATTAGTTTCATAGCTATAATTATTAATTAATGCTTATTCACATATGTCACAGATTTATTATTGTTAATTAACTAAAATTTGGATTTTTGGATGTACTAAATGACAAACATCTTGATTTTATGTTACTAATGGATTTAAGCATAAATACTAATAATTATTAGGCTGGGTTTTGATTTATAAGCGATTATAGATCATAAAAGCGTGTTCTGGAGGTGTTAGGAGCTTTGAAATGGTATTTAATAGCGACAAAAATAGTAACTTAAGGTTTGGGGGAAAAGAAACATGAAACTACACCATTTTTGGCATGTTAGGCTTGTAAGCAACACTCTGTGCATGGTCTTAAAAACACAACCGTGTGCACGGATATGGGCAGAACTTCCTAGAAATAGACGAGCGCACGACCACAAAACATGCCCGTCCGAACGGTTATTGGTAGAAGGGAATGCATATTTGATTTTTAATAGGGTTTTCTTGGTAAAGGTTCAAGGATGGATAATTTAGGAAGGTGTTTGGATATTGGGTTATTTTTGTAAGTTTAAAAGCAATGAAGGTTTGAGTGTCAGGAAACGTGTATAGGTTATGGTTTCGGGTTTTGCATATAATCTGGATATATTTGTTTTAGTGGGTGCGATTAGGATGACATGAGTGTTAAGTGTATATGCATATAGATATACACAAGTTTGGGGGACCGCTTGTATTAATTATTATGGATATATTTTTGTATGTTAAACTTACATCAGGAGGTGTAAATAAGAGATTAATAATGTTAAAATGCACACTTGTAGTGGGTTAATCATAGTGATTAAATAATTATAAATAATATATGATTATGATAGGTTCCTTGATGATGGATTGGTGTAAAGTAGTTAAACTCTTTATCGGGCTTAGGGTGTGGGCCTAAATTAGTTGATTACTCGTTCGTATAAGGGTTAAGGTTTGGTTTAACTATGTAAACGATAGAACAAAGAAAGTCAGTTGAATACTATGCGATAGGATGATTCAGAGTTGGTTGATTACTCTGTACAGGGATAAGAATTTATATTATTATATACCAGTAGCATAAGGTGTTTAGGAGCTGGTGATTGTTCTATGGTGGGATATTTTGGTTATTTAGTTTGGTACTTGTACGTATATATTAGTCATGTTAGTGCTCTATGGTAACTAATATGTATATGACTGGTTAGGGTTATTTGTATTTTCTTAGGGAGTCTTATACCATCGATTCTAACGAATAATCTGACTAGATAAAAGTCTACCAGGGGGTTCCTTGTTTGGATTTTATTTATGAGACATCCCACGGACAAAGTTTAGTTCGATCGATAGTTAAGAGATATTGGGCATGAGACTCGTAGTAAGTATTTAGTGGTAGGTTCTTTATAGGTTAATACATGTATATTTCTTATGTATGTGATGTACCGAGCTACAGAATGGTAGTGTGGTAATGTAGTAATGTTTAGGGTTTATATGATTACGTAGTGGAAAATGGTTAGGCTTTAATTTTAGACTTTATACTTTCAGTATTTAATGAGGTGTTACATACGAGGGATGATAGCCTTATCATACTAAGGATAGGTTCGATACAGATGGTTAATAATTTTCTTAGTGTGAGGGAAAGGTGAGGTACCTTTGGTATGAGTGGTGACGGGAGACAACATGAGGCGTAAATGGGTCATATTTAATATTGTTAAGTAATATAGTTATTTCTTGCAACTTTTGGGCTCTAAATCATTTGTATTTAAAATATTTTCAGATATTCTTAATCAAGAGCAACACGGTTAAGCAGTCAGACTTGTATTTGTTGGATATCCAGTTCTTTATCATTAGAGTAGGAAGACTATTTTCATTTCATTTGACATTCCATCTATTTCTTATTCATAGTTTTATTTATGGGTCGATGTGGTTCCAAGTTGTTTACATTTCGATTTGAGAATATTCAGTATTGTGGAGTTTTATGGTAGTTGGTGGATTCAGTTTTGGTTTCGATATTATTTTATATTATTCTATCACCATTGTTTATATAGTCTATTATTATTATTATTATTATTATTATTATTATTATTATTATTATTATTATTATTATTATTATTATTATTATTATTATTATTATTATTATTATTATTATTATTATTATTATTATTATTATCATCATCATCATCATCATCATCATCATCATCATCATCATCATCATCATCATCATCATCATCATCATCATCATCATCATCATCATCATTATTATTATTATTATTATTATTATTATTATTATTATGTTATGGATGGTTTTAATTTATTGTTGATGCAGAATGGTATAAATTGCATAACACGCCTTATCTTCGACGGATCGGCTGAATCAACTGGCATGTGGAAAATAGGCGGCATTACACTCAACTATCCTCCATTTCTCTAACCATAATAAAAATCCCACAAGGAATTGTCATGCCTTGTAACTACAACCTATATGGAAACTACCTTCTCCCTTGCCCAAGTGTACATGAGCAAGCCAAGGTCTTATCACACCTTCACTCCCCGAAACATCTACACTAATGATCGTGAAATATATAATGGACTTCATGGCTTTATATTAAAGATTTTGTGGGGTCTCCATTGACCCAGGGATTGCGAACCACTAGGGACCAGTCACAATGTTTTGATATTGTGTTCTTATATCTTTAACACTTTTACAATGATCTTTCTGTATAACGAGTAAATGAATACATTGGTGTACAATACAGTCTTTTATATCTTTGAATTCACCAATATGATATTTCTTAGAAGCTATTGAGATTTGATGTTGCCACAAATGAGGTCTTCTTAATTAAATACACGATCTCCTTTTAATTTTATAGGTGATACCTTTTTCGAAGATTTAATATTTTGATTGGGGGTCGTTGTTCATGTGATGGAACATAAACTTTTTCTTTCTTATTTGGATTTAAAATGAGTCTTTTGGAAGCAATCTTGTGAAATGGGTGGAACTTTATCTCTCTATAAATATTTCACTATTTGTAATCACAATCAATTGGATTAAGCGTGGAACTTTATCTCTCTATAAATATTTCACTATTTGACCTCAGCACCTGTGTTAGCATTGCCGAGACCGGGAGTTGAGTATTTGGTTTACACCGATGCTTCTTTGCAAGGGCTTGGAGGTGTATTACAGCAGGAGAGACAGGCCATAGCTTATGCTTCCCGTAAGCTTAAGCCTCATGAGAAGAATTACCCCACGCATGATTTGGAGTTGGCAGCTGTGGTATTTGCCCTACGGATTTGGAGGCACTATCTTTTGGGGGAGAAGTTCCAACTGTTCACGGACCACAAGTCCCTACAATACCTGTTCACGCAGAAGGAGTTGAATATGCGGCAGCGTAGGTGGCTTGAGTTTGTGAAAGACTACCAGTTCGATATCCAGTATCACCCAGGTAAGGCTAACGTGGTAGCAGACGCGTTGAGCCGTAGGCCAGCAGATGAGGTGGCAGAGGTGTGGAAGGCAAAGTGGAAGGAATTGGGACACCAGGATGCAGTGGCCCGATCTTTCATGTCTGTGGTGACCGTTACACCGCAGATTGTCACGAAGGTAGTACGGGCACAGGCTAATGACTCGTTCTGTCAGGAGAAGATAGTTCGATTACTAGCAGAGGGAGCCGAGTCCTATACCGTTAGCTCAGACGGAGGATTACGCTTCAATGGGAGATTGGTAGTTCCGGAAGGGGAGGAATTGCGACACGAGGTGATGGCAGAGTCGCACGGCTCACGGTTCGTGGTACATCCCGGAGGGGACAAAATGTACCAAGACATGAGACGCCAGTATTGGTGGAGCGGTATGAAGAGAGATATCGCTGAGTTTGTTTCGAAATGCAGCACTTGTCAGCTTGTAAAAGTGGATCATCAAAGACCAACATGATTGTTACAGCCGTTGGAGGTCCCGGTGTGGATGTGGGAGAGCATATCCATGGACTTTATCACGGGGTTGCCTACGTCGCAGAGGGGTCACGACTCCGTTTGGGTAATTGTGGACAGGTTGTCCAAGGTCGCTCACTTTTTACCCGTAAGGACTGACTACACTACGGGACAGTATGCCCAGCTCTTCATTTCGGAGGTTGTAAGACTTCACGGTGTACCCCTAAATATCGTGTCTGACAGAGACAAGATATTTGTTTCGAGGTTTTGAGAGAGTTTCCAGGAGGCCATGGGCACGGAATTGCGGTTAAGTACGGCTTATCATCCGCAGACCGATGGGCAGACAGAGCGCACAAATCAGATGTTGGAAGACATGCTACGCATGTGCATTATTGACTTTGGGGGTGGATGGGAGCAGTACCTTCCACTGGTGGAGTTTGCTTACAACAACTCCTATCAGTTCACTATTGGCATGGCTCCGTTTGAGGCATTGTACGGTAGGCCTTGTCGTTCCCCAACATGTTGGTTAGAAGTGGGGGACAACAAACTACTTGGGCCGGAAGTGATTCAGGATACTTCGACAAGAATTGAGTTGATTCGAAGTCGCATTCGGGTAGCTCAAGACAGGCAGAAGAGTTATGCTGATGCGAAGAGATTTTTCAGGGAGTTCCAAGTAGGGGACCAGGTTTTGCTCAGAGTATCTCCTATGAAGGGGATTATGCGTTTCGGGAAGAAGGGGAAGTTGGCACCAAGGTATGTGGGGCCGTTTCCTATTATTGAGCGGATCGGACCGTTTGCGTATAGACTTGGGTTACCGGAGCATTTGCATCGGATTCACGATGTATTCCATATTTCCTCGCTGAGGAAATACCTTAGAGATAATTTGGCTCATTCTCACATTGCTGTGGAGGACATCGATCTCCAGCCAAATAGCTCCTACGAGGAGGGGCCAATTGCTATTTTGGACCGAAGCGAGAGGAAACTACGGTCAAAGATAGTTCCGTTAGTGCGTGTTCAGTGGCGACATCACAATGTCGAGGAGTCCACATGGGAGCGCGAGGATGAGATGCGCGAACGTTATCCAGAGTTGTTTTTAGCAGGTACTTTCTAGTTTCGAATTTCGGGACGAAATTCAGTTATTAGGGGGGAAGTATGTAATACCCCGATTTTGGCTATATTTATTTCTGAAATTAATTAATTAAATGCGTATTAATTGGAAATTAATCCGGGTTAAAAATACTAACGAGATGCGAGTTGGTATTTGATTATGTGCATACATGTTTTTATATGAATATTGAATTATGAAAAATTTGTCGTGAGATTGATATATGTCATTTTAGAAATCTGTTTGAGACGCGTGTGACCACCGCGTCATAGTGTATTATTTTAATTATAAAAGTGATTTTTATTTCTATTATCCGTATGGTCGTTTTGAGTGCGCCAACGCGTCCGGAAGGGTCGAGATAGTCAGAAAACACTAGCCGGGGGTGTAGTTTGGGTCCCGGGGTATTTTTAGGCCATACCGGCAACATAAAGGGCATTTTAGTAATTTTGTATTTTTGGAGAATTAAAAGTGACGAAAATTGGGAGTTTTAATCTGATTGGGAATTGACCCACTAAGCCACTAACCAACCCATATTAACCCAACAAGCTACGTAGGTTATTAGAATTAGGTTTTCTAATACCTTCCCAAAGCAAACCCTAGCCACCATTGGAGAAGAAGCTTGGGGAAAGAGAGAGAAAGGAAATTCTGCAGAAAAGCTCCATCAAACCAACATCTAAATCAGAGATAAACTCGAGGCAAGTGACTTAATTCCATTTAATTTCAGAGAATGTTCTTTCCATGTTAGATAATTCAAATTTTATGTTTGTTCTTGGTGAAATATGAAAACCCATGTAGTTTGGAACTTAGAACTTGAAAATCTTGAGGAGAATTGCATGTAGAATGATAGGTAGATGATTATTCTCATGATATTTGTGATTGGAAGAAATTAAACCGATTTATATTGGGTTAATTCATGATTTAAAATGTTAGGGTTTGTGTTCTTGAAAAGAATTGGGGAAAAGTGTAGAATCTTGTGATCTAATGATGTTTGGGATGTAGTAATTCCTTAAAAGGTGTTAGTATATGACCTTAGTATGTTTTAGGATGATTGGAGACCTTAAAACATTGATTGGACGAATTTTGGTTGAGACTTGAGGTGTTAAAAATGGTGAAAAAGGAGATTTAGACAAATCTGGGACGAAACTGGTAGGTCGTTAGAAGCCCCTGCCCAGGTCGTTCGAACGAACTCGTTCGAACGAGCTTCTAACGAATCGACCAGTCGCTTCTAACGAAAGGGAACTTCGTTCGATAACTTCGTTCGAACGAGATCTCGTTAGAAGGTACAGTTCGTTCGAACGAACTGGATCTCGTTCGAACAGTCTCGTTCGAACGAGACTTCTAACGAGCTGACAGTTTGATCTCGTTCGAACAACCTCGTTCGAACGAGACTTCTAACGAGCTGGCAGTTTGGGCCTTTTTGGCCTGTTTTGATTTTTGGAGTCCCGTAAACTTGTTCGAGGGTAGAGTTAACATTCCTTTGATGATTTATTGATGGATTTGGGACTTTTGGGTTATTATGAGGAGTAAATTATATACGAGTGATTTAAATCAATGAACCGTTTGGGTTGAGACGTGAGTGTCTACTACGACGTGAGAATAGATTATGGCGCGTATGATTATAAATCGGAATCGTATAAAGTGTGTAAATTATATATTGGTACTAGAATGAGAATAGTACTACGATTAAACTACGAGATTACTAAGACGTGTGTTTACTTAGTATTGGTATATGAATTATGTGTATGACATACCTACCATACTTGCTATCACGGGAGGTTTGCGTTCGCTTAGGGCCCTCTAATCCTTGTGTTGCCCGGATTTAGACTGGTTACCTTGATGAACATAGGTCATAGAAAGACTTATTGGGATATTAATAAGTCCGCTGATCGTGGGAGCGTAGGTATGTGCGTGACCCATGTGATGTGACTGTGTTCGCCTCCATTATTTGCGATGTTGTTATCTGTGAACTATTCCTGAGAGATTCGGAATATGTAATCCTTATGTACGTGATGTACCGGGATGGATAACAGAGTATGTGTGCACCGCAGCTTAGTTCTCGGGGTGCTTGTATTGTATATTTGTGTTGTGAATAATATACACTTAATTAATGGGAACCTTCATGTTAATGTTGTGAAAATAACTACGGTATTATTTCGAGAAACATAACGGGTTAGCTGATAGTGAAATATATTGCATATTGAGCATCTGAGTTTACGTTAAACCCCTACTTAATTACGAGCGTTATAATGTTAATAGAACCGAGTAATAAGGGTAGGACCTATGACAGTCTAGCTAGATATGATGTCACTTAGCTAGTGGTTTGTGTCGTTGTAGATGGGTACTTACGTTAGGAGTGCACAGTTAGACGAGAGGTGAGAATAACATGTGAGTGCACGTCCTAACATGTACTTTACATTTAATGTTTTAAATGTTTTTAAAGCACTTGCAGGTTTTTAAAATATCTCCACATTCGGGATCTAACCCGTTTGCTTTCAAATCTATTTTCTTTGTAAAACCATTTTAGGTGCCCAGCCACAAGGACACCATGCATAGGATACTCATTCAGGTGACGAGCTGTAGCTGTTTGTGGAAGCTATAGGGATTTGCTTGTAGACGCTTCTATCACTTGGATTCCAGATTCATTATCTATCAGTTGTAGGGCATGTTGCCCATTTCTATTAGAGACATCTTTCCATTACAGTTTTCAGACTTTGGCATGTATTGTTTTAGTATTCGGTTTACTTTTCAGTTATGGGATTGTAGTGAGGAGTTTTTCCTCCAGACTTTATTTACTTTATGTGATGATTACTCTATTTACTTCGTTATGGTGAATGGTGTTATTATTCTTTATTACACTTGTTGCATGTTAATCAGACTTAAATTAAAATTTGGCAACTTACTTTTTAAATACTAGGTGGTTAGTAATCATTAAAATGTTTTCGACAGTGATGCTATTAACTGGACCAACTTGGCATTTTGAATTAATTTAATAAAGGAGTAGCTACCCGGTATTTAATTAGTCAGGGTGTCACAGCCAACTATTAGTTAGTGTGGGGCATTTGTATTATAACTTGAGGATGTATTTATAGGTTTAAAGTGAAACTAGTAGTTGGAAGGAATTCTAGTAAATTCAAGGAACTTTAATTGTAATTTTACAAAACACCATCCACTGGAAAGTGGGAAACAAACTTTTAGTAGATTTAAACTTATTTTAGTCGACTAAAACTCCCACAATAAAGGTTGATGAAGTTTAAAAAATGTTCAAAATGTTTCAAAGTAAGGCAGTCCCATTTTGCCCGATTCAATTGACTAAAATTAGTTTTTGTTGACTAAAATGGCTTTTCGAGTGATGTAGGGTGTTCTCAAATGGGAGTTTAGTTCATTTTTATTTTTGATGTTATTGGATCCATAGTTTGATATAACTCGCCAAGAGGGTTCAAAATATATAAATTTTGCGTTGAACGTGCTTATGTATTAAGATACCTTTTAGTTTTTAATGTTATAAAATAAAAACATTGGGGTTAAAATGAAATGTTCAAAAGTTTAAAATTACTCTTAGGTGGCAAAATATTTTTTGACGCTTATATACATGATATATTTTAAATGTTGGGGTCACGCAGTTTCAACGTTAAGGCCATTTTCCTTATTTTGTCTAGTATGTGTCGCGGATAAAAATTAAATATCTTTCTAAATATATGTCCCATTTGCACAAAATTTGTATATTTTGAAAACTCTCAATGAAATTTTTCGAAAGCGATCAACGAGGATAGCTAATTTTTAAGTTTTCAAAATTTTATTTTCCCACCGATGTTTTATATTTTACAAAGTCTAAAATTAAATATCTCTCAAATACAATTTCAATTTATCAATGAATTTTGCCCATAAAGCTCTTGAGATGATCTATCAAAAGAGTTAATGAAGCATAGGTAAATTTGGAGTTTTTCAAATTTCATTTTTCATCCCCAATGTTTTGTATTTTACACATGTATCAAATGATACTTTTTAAGTTTTATAAAGTTTGCAATGGGTGTGTGAAGGTACCCAACTTTCCTTCAATTGTTTATTTTACACATGTATTAATGATACTACTAAGCTTTCCATAGTAATTGTGAGGATTTAACAAATAATCTTTGAGTACATTCATTTCTTGCGTACACTTCGTTCGTTGTAAAAATATGTTTGAAAGTTACAATTTTATATATAATGAAAGTAATTTTTTTTAATGAAAACTCGTGCATTTTTGTGAAAATGTGGGCATTTTTTTGTGAATTTTATAATTTACACACAAAAACTTGCATATACTTTATAAAAGTACATAGTTTTTAGTGTACTTTATGGAGTTACACTCATTTTTTGCATGTACTTAACCAAGTGCATATAAAATTGTGCATGTACATTTTGAGATATATTTACGTAGTTTTCTAAAATAGTCTCTCTCTCTCTCTCTCTCTCTCTCTCTCTCTCTCTCTCTCTCTCTCTCTGTCTCTCTCTCCTCCCTTCCTGTAAGGGCAAATTTCCAATCGAGTCAATTTGTAAATGGCTTAATTTTGGATAAAATCGTTTGAACTGTAGGTTAGACTTTGAGTTATGATCCCGCAAAGTCTATGACATTTAGTGTTGAAGATATTGTGGCAAAACTTTGAAGATGATATCTTGATATATCTTAGATTACACAGGTATGAATGCTTAATGGACTGTGAGATTTAGGATTTTAATTAAGGATGCATTTTAAAATTAAATTGTGTTGAGAATTTGAAAAATAATTTTGTAAATGTAATTTTAAATATTTTCTGAGTTGGTTTTGTTTAAAAAAATTCGAGGATGATTTTAAAATTAAAAATTATTTTTCTATCGTTCAAACGAATTTGAAATTCGTTTAAACGAAATTTTCTACTCGTTTGAGCAAGACTGGTTTGTCGTTCGAACGACATGCCACCTCAAAATTTTTGTTTTCATATATAATGACTTGTTTCGCTATGAAAACACAAGAACTTTTCTCGAAAAATGTTTTTGCATCCAGTTTACAAAATTCCCAATAGTTTCCCATCATTCTTAGTTTTCAAGATCGAATTCTGATAATTCTGTAGCGATTGTGATATTTAATTTGGCACCAAAAATTATTCCATCATCTTGAATAATTATTTTTGTGCGGTGGATTCCGTACATGTTAGTTACAAAGAAGAAATGGTGGACTTCGTGTTCGAATTCATTGACAGTTACTAGGCTGCATTGGTGGATACCAAGGTGCACGTGGACTCGTGTAATGTGGACACATATGTGGTTGGACTCCTACGTGGCACTGTGGAGGAGCGATAATAGAGAAGAAGAAGCGTCAAGGTTTCTAGGTGATCGAGTCGTTGAGTAAGACAATATCTGTTTTTGTAATTTTCCATATCATAATGATTGTCTGGCCTAACCGTCTGAGGTTTTTTTCCTTAGTGGTTTCCTCGTACATCGGTGTGTCTTGTGGTGTGTTTGATTTATTTACTTTATCTTCTTAATCACCGTAGATGCATGCTATAGGGTTAATATGATAAAATTGGGTAAATCAAATTATTTTCACAAGATAAGTTTGTGGGTACTAAAGATAAAATTTGTAAACTTTAAAAATATTGCATTTGCCTATAGAATACTACTTAGGGGCCTTCTCAAATTGGTATCATAGTTAGAACACTAATTTACTATGTCTATGATCCCTAGTTTTTAGGCATGAATCCAGTAGGGTTTGAGGTAATTAGAACACTTATGCTTGATGGGAATAATTATGCTTACTGAAAAATGCGTATGAAGTCAGCTTTTGACGCTATAGATGAGCGTGTGTGGTTAGTTGTTGTTAAGGGGTAGTGACGCGACTAAGAATGTGTCTCAGAAGTGCGTACTCTCTAGGCTCAAGTGCAAGCCTATCGCTCAAGTAATAATCCGATAAGTCGGGTATCGATCCTCAGGGAAATAGGACAATGGAATTGTAACGACGTTGGATAGACGAAGAAATCCTAACTCTGACTCTAAAAAGAAAGGAAAAGATGATTTGATTTGAGAATTGGCTACAACTAAATGCAATTTTGAAATTATGAAAGAAATGCAACTATTCTAAATTACCTAAATTACTGATAATGAATGACTTAAAACTTGAACTATATGATGAAGAAAACAAGACGGGAATACAATCCATCAACCCTAGTGTATTGATGGTATAAAACTAATCATAAATTTAAGTGATTAATTAGACATAGAATTTAGTACTCCCAAGCATTATGTATATGAGGTTCAAGCCCGCACCATACTTAATCAGAGGATGAGTAAATCGGTAGTGCGATAGTGACACTCAAATTGCATTTTGAAGCATCCCGGTTACCCTGAAGCAAACGAGATCCAAAGATCTATAATTGTCGCGTTTCTACGTAATTCGGTCGCAATAAATCATTAAATTTAGAGGACTAATTTTATACACATGCAACTACTATATCAAGTTGAGTTCATGCATCCCAAACTTTAAAAACCTAGCCTAACATGGTGAAGTTAAAGAAAACGATTGTGAAATTGCAGGAAATCATGATTAAACTAAGGGAGAATTGAAGAATGATGTAAAAGGAAGATTAGACAGAGGAAAGTAATCAACTAACTTACCAAAGCACTAAAAGCATCAACTAAAATTACTTGTAATCACAGAAATCTGAACAAACTTCAATCTTGGAATTAAAATTGCAATACATCTTCAAACTAGGGTTTTAACTGAAAAGGGAAAAATTAGATGATTTTTTTCCGCCACCAGAATGATAATAAATCGGGTTTTAATACCCTAGAAGACATCAAGAGTTTTAGCTTAACCAGGACTCTCCATTGGAGGAAGTGTGAAAAACCAAAATTGTGATAGTCGGACCGGTCCAGTCCTCCTTCAGTTCGGTTCGACTGGGATCCGAATTGGTTCTTTTAGTTTCTGGCTGTATCGATCCGGTACGGATCGGTTCATTTAATTTCCCTCAGCTTCGATCCGTCTTCAGTCCGATCCGGATCGGTCCAATTTTCCTTTGACTTTTTCTTCAATCTTTGACTGCTCATAACTTTCACACCGGGACTCCAATTGTGGTGCCATTTTGTCCTATGTACTTGTGAACTTGATATCTTCAACTTTTCTTTAGATGCCTCTAGGGGTGTGCACAGGTCGGTTCGGTTCGGTTTTGGACCGCAATTCAGACCGAACCGATCGGTTCGGTTTTGGAAAAAATCAGACCGAAACCGAACCGACGATGAAAAAAACCGTCGGTTTCGGTTCACATCGGTTTCGGTTCGGTTCTGTTTTGGTTCGGTTTTAACCGATTTTCAGTTTTGGTCGGTTTTTTGTAGGTCGGTTTTGGAGGTTGGTTAATGGTGTTTGGATATAAAAATAAAAGATATTTAAGGGTTTTTTAATATATAATATTGATGTCGGTTCGGTTCGGTTCGAATTGGTTTTTTCTTTGTCTAAACCGACAACCGAACCGATATTGTCGGTTTTTTAAATCCTTAAACCGCAAACCGAACCGGGCTAAAAAAAACGCCGGTTTCGGTTCGGTTCGGGCCGGTTCGGTTCGGTTTTCGGTTCGGTCGGTTTTTTTGCACACCCTTAGATGCCTCATCCGAATTCCAGGTAAAAATTACAACTTTTCCCCTTTGACTTTCCTTATTTTCTTTCTTTATTCTTCTGGTTTCTTTCTTTCTTTATTGAGTCTTGGACTGATATCGAGAACAAATTAGCATGATACAATTGGAAAATTCATTTATGATGTCCAATTGTGCTTTTTCCGAGCTATTGCTCATTTTTTCTTCTTTTTCCATTTTTTTTCTATTTTTCACTCTTTTCTTTTCATGCTATTTTTATTGAGCATAGCTATTTTTTCTTGCCCCTTTTTTCTGCACTTTTCGGACTTAATTTTTGGGATGGTCCCCTTTTCACAATTCCGGGCCAGTTGGGGTTTTTCGGGTTGTCAAAGGAAAAGGAAAAAATTTATTTGGCTCAATTTGGGTTACAAAAGGGATAATTTTTCGCTACTTTTTCTGGCCAATATTTTTGGGTGACAAACTAGGGCGCACTTAATTGTCCAAAATACTAATTGCGTTATCATATGTGTTTCGAGATGAATTAAGTTTAGAGATCTATTTCGCACATTTTTCAAGGTAATCTCACACATTTTCCATAACCGATCAAAGTGAAAGATTTGAGATCCTCGACGACTTTTTAGACGCTGAAAAGAACTTTTGAGTTAACAATTTACTCGGATTGATTTATGAATTTCACAAAGATGAAAGGCTCGAATCTCACCGGGGTTGTTAATCTCCACATTTATTCGTTAAGTCGCCTACGTTCGCTCAATTTCCATCTTTTGTCAATTTCGGCTTTGTGCATTGTGTTTTTACAATTTGAGACTTAAAACCGACTCTTAATGATATTTTTTAAAAGATTTGAATTCCAATTTTTATTTATTTTGAAGAAAAATATTTTTGGATTTTTCAAAATTTTATGATTTTTTTGGAATTTTGGGGCATTTTTGAAAATTTGTGAAGTTTTAGAAAAACGCACTTGTGACCCCCCTAACTTAGACTTTTGCATTGTCCTCAAGCAAAAAGAACTAAAAGTGAATTGAAAGCGAATAACAAGTGCAAAGAAATAAAATGAACAAATACTAAAAATGCAAAAGGACACTCAATGACACCAACACACTACTCAAAAATACAAAAATCACCCCATACGCGTTGGGGTGCGACGACCTATCTCTCGCTCCTACCAACTCAACCGATCCCACTCACGGGATCCGAAGCTCTCCTTGTTTCTCCCATCCTAGGATTATAAACCAACAATCGGAATAAGTTGGGACCTCGCCCATAGATAAAGGAAAGGCCGGGAGGCTCATCGTGACTAATCGTAAAGGGATCCTCATGATTTTGACTCAAAGAGTGGCCTACGTGCACTGACTCAGAGGGAATACCTAGGTTTCTTTCAATTTTTAGGATGCATGGGTCGGTCTCTAAGTCGGACGAAACACAACTTTTCTCGTCAATCGGTTCCGGGACCTCAAGTGGTATGGGTGGATGGTCACAACGAAGGAATTCATTAATTTTTTCTTTCCATTCAGTTTCGTCTAAGTGACTACAAGAGTCCAATAGGTATTGGACTTCACCAGTAAGGCTTTCATCCACCTGTCCAAACTCTTTTTCAAAATCTTCCATGCTCATGTCCCATAACTCTCTCTCAAACTCGGTATAAGTTACCTCGCTCTCATGACTAGACCCTAAGCAAGATTTTAAGGCATCTCCACAAAAATTTTCCTCAACGTGCTCTTTTACGATCTCGTCTATTAAGCTCACCGTGTGAAGATCATCTTCTTCCCCTGTATATTGGGCGATATGGAAGATGTTAGTTTCTAAAGTCATGTTCCCCAAAGTGAATTGAATTTGCCCATTTCGAGTATTGATGATTACGTTAGCCGTAGCTAAGAATGGGCGCCCAAGAATGATGGGAACATGATTGCTCGAGGCGAAGGAGGGCTCCGTGTCCCAAATGACAAAATCTACCAGGAAGTAGAAAGTGTCAACTTGAACGATCACGTCCTCAACTATACCTCTTGGGATCTTCACGGTTCGATCCGCTAATTGGAGAATGAACTTTATGGGCTTAAGGTCGCCCAGATCAAGTGGCCTATAGATGGCGTAAGGGAGGATATTGACAGTTGCTCCCAAGTTAAGTAAGGCTTTTTCAATTTTATTTTCGCCAATGATGCAGGAAATGGTGGGTGCACCGGGATCTTTGAATTTGGGTGGGATATCATTGAGTAGGATGGAGCTCACGTTCTGTGCTAGAATTACATTTTTTTTTACCTTCATCCTCCTCTTCACTATTAACAAGTCCTTGATGACTTTTGCATAAGCTGGAATTTGCTTAATGGCATCGAGGAAAGGTAAATTTAGATTTACTTGCTTTAGCACATCTAACACTTCATCAAGGGAGTTTCCTTTGAGGGAAGGAGTCAACCTTTGAGGAAACGGTGCCGCAGAGGGTGGTTTCACTACTACCTCGGGCTCACTAGTGTCTTCTTTATCACTCTCTTTGAAGGGGACATCTTCGGCCTCTTTCGTGCCGGGCGAAACCTCCTTGTCTTTAGGTACGTCTTGTCGGGGAGGTGACAAGTCAACTACTCTCCCACTACGTAGAGTGGTAATTGCGCTACATTACTTAGGATGGTCATGGGGTGTCAAGCTAACACTAGTTGGACCTTGGATAGGTCTTTGGCCCTGGACAGGAAACTTGCCCTTCTCTTGGATACTCAACGATGATTGCAACTTTGAAATGTTCGCATTCATGTCTTTGATCATGCTCTCATGCCTAACATTAGTTTCATTTTGGGTATTGATAAAGTGGTTGATCGTATCCTCGATATTTCTCCACGGTGGAGTGATTTATGCTCCTTGAGGTGGTGGTGGTTGCACATGTCCTTGCATATGTGGAGCTTGTTGAAAGTGAGGTGGTAGAGGAGGGGCAACATGTGAATTTGGATTCATCACAGCATGTTGTTGCCCATAGCTAAAACCAGGATGGTTTTTCCATGAAGGGTTGTAAGAATCCCCGTGCGGTGCACTGAAATTACCCCTGAATCCTCCTATACCACTCACTTGTTCTTGAAGCATAACTTTGTAGGCGGGTATCGTTGGGAATTCCTCTCTTGAATGTCCCACCTCACAAATCGCACATACCTTCTCGATGGGGTTTGGGATGGATCCAGTTAATCCTCTTCCATATACTTTAAGTAGGTCTCACATTCATTTCTTAATTACATCGAGTCGACAGTCCGTCATAGAATTCTTTTCTACGTGAAATAGGTCGGACGCCGATGGAGTGGTGGTCACTTGACGATTTCAATTTTGAGCATTAGGGTTAGATGTATCCCAGGATTGGATAGTCTTGGCGACATACCTCAGGTGAAGCTCAGCATCGTGGGCGTCTAAGTCGACAAACGGACCACTACCCATGGTTTCAACGAGTTACTTGGAATTAATGTTTAACCAATTATGGATAAAGGAAATGATTTGCCCTTTATCAAATCCATGACGGGGGCATGAAGTAATTAACTCATTGAAACGCTCGTAGCATCGATCGAATGACTCATTTTCTAATTATCGAAAAGTTTGAATTTGAGCCTTGATGGGGTTCGTTCGATGTGGAGGAAAAAAATTCTTGAGAAATTTAGATTGCTGTTCATTCCAGGATGGAATCGAGATTGGAGGTAAAGACCATAGCCAGGTCTTAGCCTTATCTTTTAGCGAGAATGGGAAGAGTTTGAGGCGGATTACCTCTTGTGTGCAAGTTTTATCATTGATGGTTTCACACACATCCTCAAATTCCCTGATGTGGAGATATGGCTTTTCAGGATCCATCCCATGGTAGTGGGGGAGCATCTGGATCATCCCATTTTAAAAATGAAATTGCCCTGCATTATACGGGAGTATAATGCATCCCGGAGTGACAGTGCACTCGGGATATAAGATTTCTCTCAACGGGCGGTACGAGACCTCTTCCTCACCGGCGGCTGCACTACCGTATTGCGACATATCTCTCTCTCTTAACGACTCGGTATCCTCACTTGGTATACTCAGGGCGTGCTCTGAAGTGTGTCCTAAGAGGGAAAACGGAGTGTTATTTGCAATTGAGTGTGTCGGTGTGGGAGGTGGAACCCAGAATTATGGAGCGTTAGGAGTGGAGGGCTATGAGGGTCGTACTCAACTATTGGATTTTCGTGAATGTGGGTTGGAGTATTATGGGGAGTTGGAGCGAGTTCAGAATTTTGCATTAACTGACTTATGAGAGATGATGAGGAATATTTTTGTGCTTTTTTTAAAATATGTTTTTGGATTTTTGGAAATTTTTTGTCAAAGTTTGATATTGACTTGATCTAATCCTAAGTCTACCTAAGTCCCTGACAACGGTGCCAAAAACTTAACGTGACTAAGAATGTGTCTCAGAAGTGCGTACTCTCTAGGCTCAAGTGCAAGCCTATCGCTCAAGTAATAATCCGATAAGTCGGGTATCGATCCTCAGGGAAATAGGACAATGGAATTGTAACAACGTTGGATAAACGAAGAAATCCTAACTCTGACTCTAAAAAGAAAGGAAAAGATGATTTGATTTGAGAATTGGCTACAACTAAATGCAATTTTGAAATTATGAAAGAAATGCAACTATTCTAAATTACCTAAATTACTGATAATGAATGACTTAAAACTTGAACTATATGATGAAGAAAACAAGACGGAAATACAATCCATCAACCCTAGTGTATTGATGGTATAAAACTAATCGTAAATTTAAGTGATTAATTAGACCCAGAATTTAGTACTCCCAAGCATTACGTATATGAGGTTCAAGCCCGCACCATACTTAATCAGAGGACGAGTAAATTGGTATTGCGATAGTGACACTCAAATTGCATTCCGAAGCATCCCGGTTACCCTGAAGCAAACGAGATCCAAAGATATACAATTTTTGCTTTTCTACATAATACGATCGTAATAAATCATTAAATTTATAGGGCTAATTTTATACACATGCAACTACCACATCAGGTTGAGTTCATGCACCCTAACCTTTAAAAACCAAGCCTAACATGGTGAAATTAAAGAATATGATTGTTGAATTATAGGAAATTATGATTAAACTAAGGGAGAATTGAAGAATGATGTAAAAGGAAGATTAGACAGAGGAAAGTAATCAACTAACTTACCAAAGCACTAAAAGCATCAACTAAAATTACTTGTAATCACAGAAATCTGAACAAACTTCAATCTTGGAATTAATATTGCAATACATCTTCAAACTAGGGTTTTAACTGAAAAGGGAAAAATTAGATGATTTTTTTCCACCGTCAGAATGATAATAAATTGAGTTTTAGTGCCCTACAAGACCAAGAGTTTTAGCTTAACCAGGACTCTCCATTGGAGGAAGAGTGAAAAAATAAAATTACGATAGTCGGACCGGTCCGGTCCTCCTTCGGTTCGATTCGGCTGGGATCCGGATCGGTTCTTTTAATTTCTGGCTGGATTGATCTGGTAAGGATCGGTTCGTTTAATTTCCCTCAACTTCGATCCGTCTTCAGTCCGGGGTTCACTGGAACTTTGCATTTCGGATCGGTCCGATTTTCCTTTGTCTTTTTCTTCAATCTTTTACTGCTAATAACTTTCACACTGAGACTCCGATTGCGGTACCGTTTCATCCTATGTACTTGTGAACTTGATATCTTCAACTTTTCAATAGATACCTCATCCGAATTCCAGGTAAAAATTACAACTTTGACCTTTTGACTTTCCTTTTTTTCTTTCTTTATTCTTCCGATTAATACCTGTAAAATTAGTACAAAATACTAGAAACTCGGGGTACTCGTTAGAATAAGTTAGTAGTAAGATTATGAGATAAAATCAAATCAATTACATTGTTCGAGGTGCTAAAAGTAACTAAATTAAAGGGATAAATTTGGAAGAATTTATGCCTAATCAGGTGGACACCACCAGTCACGAGCGATTGCGAGGTTATTCGTTTTAAACCTATTGAATCGTGGACTGATATTGAGAACAAATTAGCATGATATAATTCTAAGGGTTTGAATGTAATTTTGTGTCATGTCTCCTTGAAGTAATTTCATCGTATTATGGCATGTGAGATGTCTAAAGAGGCTTGGGATATATTCCAACTTAGTCATGAAGGAACCAACGCTGTTAAGGCTTCCAAACTCCAAAACCTTACCACCCAGTTTGAGACGATTAAGATGTTAGAGAGTGAGACCTTTAATGAGTTATATGCTAGACTATATGATATAGTTAACTTGTCGTTTAACTTGGGAGATAAGATATCTGACATTCGAGTCATAAAGATAATCTTAAGGTTGTTGCCTGATAGATCTAATCCAAAGGTGACTATTTTATACTCTTTGGGTATGCTTAACTCAATGAAACTTGAAGTGCTTGTAGGTGACCTACAAACTTATAAGCTTGACATGTTTACCTCTAAGCAAGTGTCGAAGAAAGAAAATGTCCTAGCTTTGAAAACCTTGAAAGATGAAATAATAGTTTCGAATGATGAGTCTGACATCGAGTCCGAAGATGTGGCCATGTTGACAAAGAAGTTCAAGAAGTTTCTTAAGTTCTGAAAACAATCGAAAGGTGAAAAAAGGCTTGAGAAAAATAAGTTTAATCACTTCCCTAAGAACTGGAGTGAGAGTATTAAGAGGGTTGAGTCGGATAGGTGTTATGGTTGTAAGGGTTATGGCCATAGGGTAACGGAGTGCCCCACTAAACTTACGAAGGAGGGTAAGAAATCGATAACATTTAATGCCATCCTTAGTGATAGTGATCCGGATGAGGGAGAAGATTCTCCTAATGAGCACAACTATACTGCATTCATGGCTAGTCATGTGAGTGACGACGAGAAATATTCCCATGAACATATTCCTTTGCATGACACTGTTGAGGCCATAGTGAGTTAGGGAGATGTGAGTAAGGATGAGGAGATAAAGGAGAGTGGGTTGCAAGTTGCCTTTCGTGAATTATATGTGGAAACATTTAAGGTGACGAAGGATAACTTAAAGTTGGAAGCCCAATTGAAAGAATGTGCCATAGAAAATAATGATGCATTGATTGAGGATCTTAGGGCATGTGAGAAGACTCTACGGGAGAAACTATAATATGCTAAGGGTAAGAGAGATAGTCTTCGTGGTTTGATGGAGGCTATGAAGAAGAAGATTATAGAGTTTGAGGAGTTTTGACATTTACTTGAGTCTATTATAGGTGAGCTTTAGGAAAAATTGAGAGATTCGAGTAGAGTTAAGTTTGATATGGAGGCTAGGTTGGAAAATTTAGATAGGATGCTAGGAACCGTCCAAATAAAAAATGATAGGTATGGAATTTACTTCGATGATCATGTTGCTCCCATTCCCGAATCCAAGACCATGCATATGAGAGTCGACTAGGAACGTTAAGAAAGCTCAACCTTTAGGTAACACTCCTTGTCGTATTTATACTTGCACTCATTGCAGTAGGAAGGGTCACCTTAGATGTTATTGCTAGGATCTTAAGAACGCTTCTAAAAAGTCTAAGAATAGAGTCGTTTCGGTTCCAAAAACCCCTATTTGTTGTTACACACCTTCTTGGGTTAGGAAATAGAATCTAGAGGCTTTAGGTATTAAACTTAGTGATTCTCGTTTTCTCGCACGCGGTTCTCCCCATGTTAGATCTTATGGTTGAGCGTGTTCGCCATGTTTGTCATACTGTAGTTGTGTCTTCTTAATATATCTTTCCCAAGGTTATGACTTGTATATTTTGTATTTTTTTATCTTTTTCTTCCTTGAGTCATTTTGAAAAAAATACAAAAAGATTTTGGTTTCATATATTTTTGAAAAACTCAAAAAGAGTTTCAATTTTTGTGTCTTGAGAATACACTTATGGTATGGCATATTGATGTGTTTGAATCCCCTTGACTTCGCAATTTTCTTGTGGCTAGGATATTTGGTTATGACTTTAGATACTTAGGTTGATCTTAACCATGAGTTTTGTGGAGTTGTTTCGAACTTGACTTGCATTTTAGATTCGAATGGGTATATGCCACCGCACACACATGCACGAGTATTTGAACACTTAACTTAGGTATGACAATTTAACCCACTTCGCAGGGTCCCCCCCCCCTAATGGGGCGGGTTAAAAACCTGTTCGGGCGAGTATGTTTTTTTTAAAAAACTCATTTATAAAATGGGGAGGGTTCGAGTTTACTATATGTAAGCATAACCCGCCTTGCCCCATCCCATTTATTTTTATAATCACTAAAATATCCATATTTAATATATTATATACACTAAAACTTTATATATATAAGTTATATATGCGGTATGCGGGTTTTAACCCACCTCGAACGGGTTTTTAACCCGCTTAATGTAAATGGGGCAGGGCGGGGAAGTGGTGGGTTTAAACTTAAATGGGTTGGGGCCTGTTAAAAAACCTATCACGTGTCGCGGGACGGGGCAGGTTTTAAAAATATTTCGTGGGGTGGGTTCGGGTTTTGACAAACCTACCCAAAACCCGACCCGTTGCCATCCCTTGTTTAACTTCTCATGTACATTTGAGTTTGATGAGACGTTCTCCTCTCAATATTGTCATCTACGCGTATTTATGACTTAGAGGGAGTTGTGCATGTAAGAACCGTTGTCCGTGGGGATATTTATTTATTATTAAAAAAAATATGAGTGTACACAGGAAAGGGTTGTGAAAGATAGGTTGACTTTGCGTGAAGCCACCGTTTAAAAGAGCCCAAGAAAAAATTAAGCCATTAAAAAGAGCAAAAATTGCCAAAAAAGGCCAAATTAGGATATCTTATAAAAAAAAAGATAGCACTTCAAAACAATCTTGAATTAGTAAAGGATATATATAAGAAAAATACCCAAGAGGGGGGGTGAATTGGGATTTTGCAAACTTTTTGGTTTAAGTTAAAATTTTAGAAAATATTTAATTTAAACACTTAATCCAAATTTCATATTAACAAAACATAAATGATTGTAGCAATGAATATCAAATAAATACTACCGATTAATTTAAACAAGTTTGAATACAGATTTTAATACCCAATAAATTTTCAATTAATTTTCGTATTTAATAAAAATTAATATTCTGAAATTAATTAATTCTAAAATAATTATTTTAATATTAAAAATAATTTTGTCCAATTTTGGAGTTAATATATTTGCAAATATACGCGCTGAAAATATAAATTCAAGCAAGCATATGCAAATAAATAAATAAAAGTGCGAAAAATAAATGACATTATAATTTTAACGTGGTTCGGTTAAATTCCGGCCTACGTCCATGCGCCTAAAGCTTCTGACTCCTTTGCGTTTAACTACCGTGATCCACTTGAAGGGTAGGATCAAACCAGCACGTACAACCGCTTGCAATCTAATACCGAGCTTCAAACCCCGTGATCCAATTTTGTGGGTAAGAACCAATTACCGCTTACAACCGAAGCTTCAACAAAGCTTCAAAATGAATCTGGATTTGTAATACAAAGTTTGAATTGTTTAAACTCTTAATATACAAAATGAGTCCGAGTTTCTTCTTCAAAGAGACTTCACAATGATTCAGATTTTCGCTCAAGTCTTCTCTTGAAATCTCGTAAAAGAATATTGATTATTGTGCTTTAGAATTTCTTGTTCAAATATAGCAGAGTATTAATGTGTTGCCATCTCAAACTTTGAGTAGAGTTGAGTGTCAACTTCTGTTGTTGTCTTGAATAAGTGTATGAGCTGAATATAATTTTTCAGCTGCTCTTTTCTATTTTCGTGTCTTGTGTATCTACAACAAAATTTTGGTCTCTTATTTGTAGCTTCCAAAAATAATGACCGTTGGAGAACTTCTACTTCAACTTGGAGAGTAGACTGAGAGAGCATTAAATGCTCAAGATCTTGAAAACCATCCCCATAATTATTTATTATCTACGATATTGTTGGCTGATAGATAGAGGTTTTGAACTATGCCAAAATAGCTCCTGCAAGAATTGTTAGTCCAAGAGAGAGAAAAAAACAAAACAATCTGAAGACAATTATTGTTGAGAGATACAAATAATAATATCATGGTATGGGTATTAGGGTAAAAGAGAACCAAAAAACTGATATATAAAATGAAACAATGTTTATCTTCACAAGACATGCAAGCATATAATATTAATATTTGACACAAAAAGAAAATAACTTTTTCTCAAGTTAGTTTAATGACAAAGTCTGTATTGGCTCACAAGAAATCTTTTCCAAACAACTAACATATTTATTATATATATGTTATATAAAGACAAGAGGGTATTTAAAAAAATAACGTCTATTATGGTTCATCTATTAACAAAGCAGAATAGCATTGATATAACAACTTTCTACTACACCCAAAAAATAATACCTTAAGGAATGAATAAACTTACATTTGTCCTGACATTTAACTATTGTAAGGTTTAAAAAAAATTACCAACTGAGTTTTAATATGCCAGGAGTAACTACGAGACCCAATGTTGGATAAAACCAGGGGCGAAGCCAGGCCATGGCAAGGGTGGGCCATGGCCCGGTCCAACATTTGAGGAAAAAATACCCTACATATTCTATATCTCATTTTTATACTCAACCCAACATAAAAAAAAGCCCAAGCCAAACCCAAACAAAATAAGTTCTCTTAAGTTAACCTAACCATAAATCTCTCCAACTTTCCTATCTTCAAAACACACGGCAGCAGCCAGCAAACAAAACAAAAGAGAAGTTCTTCATTTTTGAAGCTTTGAAAAATCAAAGGTATCTATCCATGTTATTAGCCTACATTACTGTTAAAGTAGTTAATTAGTTTTTTCCTTTGTTAATTTGTTATTTAGTGATTATTAGTTAATTAGATTAGTAAAGTAGTATTAATTAAATTAATTTCCCCATATGATTTAACTATTCTAGTAGATTAGTTTAGTAGTTAATTTTTATTAACTATTAAAGTAGTAGATGAGTTTATTAACTGTTAAAGTAGTAGTAGATTAATTGTTATTAACTGTTAAAGTAGTTAATTTTTATTAACTGTTAGATTAGTTTAGTAGTTAATTAAAATAGTTAATTGTTAATTGTTATTAACTGTTAAAAGTAGGAAAAATGACAAATTTTAGTTGTTTTATTTTTGTGTACGTATAAGATATTGTTAGAAAAAATACTTATAGTTAATATATTTTTAGTGCTAAAATATTGCATAAAGCTGTAAATAACTCTAAAAAAAATCGCCTCGGGGCTCCCGCCCCCAAACCCCCGAACACCCGGTAGATTGTGGTCCCCCCAACATTTAATCCTGGCTTCGCCCCTGATAAAAACAAATGCCACAACAAAAATTAAAGGGAGTGTTGATAAAGAAAAAATTACTCCATTAGATGTACAAGTATATGTAAAAAAGAGGATACTATCTTTTACTAACTCAATTGCCCAAGGCAGTGATAAGACAACTGGGATGATTTGAGTGAAAGAAGGCTGTTACATATGAATTGCTCCAATGAAGATATCATGAGACAATATTAATACATAAAAAATATAACTATACGACATGTAATGTATATGTGTGTTCCATTGTAAAATACAAAAATAATGATCTCTGTATAATTCTTGCCATAATCGTATGACCAATATACAAAAGTTAAGGTTTACGACCCAAATGTGTGGGGTCCGAAGGCAGTTAACATCTATCAGCATTACCAAAGGCAGTTAACAGGATAAGAGAGTGTGGGGTCCGAAGTAAAACGAGTAAAAAAAACTTTTACCATATTTAAACTCAATTGTCAATATACAAAATTCTTCCAACTTTAAAGCAGTTAAAAAAGCAATATATATATATAATTGAAAGAATATATATAATATGTAAACTTACACCAAAGGTATAATGAATAATTAAATAAGACAAATCCAAGATGCTGAACAAAATAAATGTACAAGTATTAGCAACTATGAAAACGGAATGGACAAGAACAAAAAAAAAATTGAATAGCTAAAAAATATCATTATGTTCAGATATGTTATGTAACAGAAAAAATTGTGTGTCAATATATATATATATATATATATATATATATATAACAAACTAAGTATTTATATGATATATAAATATATATAAACAATGTTACATAAGTACAAATATATAACTATATAAACAAAATATATAAAAGGTTAAATAAATGACGAACTATTATACTACATATGTATTATAAAAAAATTTGTTTGCAATCATCAAAATCAATGTATTACATTAAACTAAAGTATACATTAATTACAATCAAACTAATTAAATATTAATTAAAGAGTTCATTAAATTTTCGTTTAACACACACACACACACATGTGTGTGTGTGTGTGTGCTTATCTTTTGAGGGAGTTTAGTCAAAGAACAAAGGGTTTGCATAATGATTCCTAGGCTGAACGGTCGTGTCATGACACTATTGTTTGGTAGAATCGTCAAAATTCTAGACTTGTGTGCACGATATATGTTTTCTTCATTAAGTTTAAGTTATATTTGTAACATGTGGCTAAACCGTTATTTGATAACATTTTGCGATCAATTATAATTTCTTGAACATATCTAGATGTTTGGGTCATGGTTCATTTCTGTTAGTTGACACCCATTCAACCATTCCATGTTTAGGAACATCGATACCATATTACCGTGTATCTCTTTTGGTTTTTGAGGTGGGTTATTATATTTTTGTTTTGTGTCAGGTGGATGTTTTATTGTTCTGGATTGAGTTTGAATGTTTTGAGGAGAGGATTCGAGACTTTTGAGGTCTGGTTTGAATGAGATCACTGTCACGTTTCAACGATTTCTGTATGTCATTCGATATAGCGTTTTAACGAGCTTTGTTTGAGAGTTTAGTTTAAACAGTGTTGGGTCATTAGAAGGTCGTTTAAAGGTTGCTTCAGACGTTCTTCGAACGAGCCTCTATTATTTTGAGTTATTTAAAGCGAGAGTACTTTCGTTCAAATGAAAGGTCGCTGTCGTTTGAAAGACACTCAACCGGGTTCTAACGAGATAGGTTTGTCATTCGAATGACCCTTAGGTTCCGTTCGAACAATGTATAAAATTACGTTTTAGGCATTTACATCCCATTTCATCCGTTTTTACCCATTCACCTTTATGAGACTTTGTCCTCTTCCTGTCTTTACCTATCTGCCACTATCGTGCGTTTGAGCTTAAGAAGGCTTTGGATTATTAGTTTTCTCGAGTTATAAGGTTGATTCATCCATCTCTGTACCAGTTACAATCGGTATTTTGAGTTTGTTTTAGTTTATTTTGAGTTTTTGTTAGGGTTCATGGCAAGATTTGAGGCAGAGGTGCAACAGAGGGCCATAGCAGTCCCAGCTTTTCGCTCTTTGGGATGAGATACGATGCCAAGAGAAGAGTCGCGGATGAGGGACGTCTAGGTGATGTAGCGATGATGTCAACTTATTTGATGATGAGGAGGATTCAGATGGAGAATGTTGATATTCATTCTGTTTTCCTTGTATTCTGAGACACATTATTGTTCATGATGTATTTATTTATTGTGTATTTAGATATGATGTACTTGATGACTCATTATTGTTTATCACTGTTGGTTATATATCAACTTATTTTATCTGTGAAATATGGATGTTTCTAGAGTTTTATATTATGAAGTTATATTATGCTATTGAGGCATATGATTTCTATTGGTGCATCTTGTTTCACATCTTTATTCTTTATATGCTTCGTATATCTGTTCACTTCTAGCTTATTATCCATTGCCATGTGTTAAAACTGTTTGCTGATGTTGAGATTTTTTTCTAGGATTGATATTTATTATTTCATTATACTCTTGCTAGATATGATGTTTGTGGTTTATCTGTCTCACGATTTGTCAATTCTAGGCAAAAAAGGGGAGAGATATGTGATGTAGGGGGAGTTTAATTGGAGTATTATTGATATTCTTTTATATATTTTATGTACCTCGATACTTCACTTGTGGTATATTTGTTTGTTTCGTGTGTGTAGTAGTTTTTTTATATTAAGACACATTGGCTACATCACATTCAGACATGTTTGCTTCGTCGGATTTTATCGACAGTTATCCATGTCCTGTATTTTTTTCTTTTTTGGGTTTATATAGGATAGGCATAGATTTTTGGCTTGACGACCTGGCTTAACATTTCACTCATTTTTTAGTTTTGTTCGAGGATAGCCAAAGGGGGAGATTTGTAAAGACAAATTTCCAATCGAGTTAATTTGTTTATAATTGGCTTAATTCTGGAGGAAACTATTTGAGTCGTAGGTTAGTCTTTGAGTTATGATCTCACAAAGCCTATGACGTTTAGTGTTGAAGATATTGCGGCAAATCTTTGAAGATGATATCCGTGTCGTGTTTCGTGCCTTAGTTTTTCTTCACACTTGGTACATCTTACATCACACAGGTATGAATGCTTAAGGGATTGTGAGAATTTGGATTTTAATTAAGGATGCATTTTAAAATTAAATTGTGGTGGGAATTTGAAAAATATTTTTGGAAATGTAATTTTAAAATATTTTCAGAGTTGATGTTATTTAGAGAAATTTGAGGATGATTTTAAAATTAAAAATTATTTTTCTACCGTTCAAACGAATTTGAGATTCGTTCAAATGAGATTTGCTTCTTGTTCGAACGAGACAGGTTTGTCATTCGAATGACATGCCGCCAAGAAATTTGTGTTTTCATATTCAAGTACCCGTTTTGCCCAGAAAACATAAGAACTTTTGTCGAAAAATGTTTCTGCATATGGTTTACAAAAAGTTCCCAATAGCTTCCCATCATCCTTAGTTTTCAAGATCTGAATCTGATAATTTCATAGCGATTGTGATCTTGAGTTTGGCACCAGAAATTGTTCCATCATCTTGAACAATTATTTTTCGTGCAGTGGATTCCATACGTGCTGATTACGAAGAAGAAGTGGTGGACTCCATGTTCGGATTGTTAGACGGTTGCTAGACTGCATCAGTGGATACTGAGGTACATGTGGACTCGTGTACTGTGGACTTGCATGGGTGGGCTCCTATGTGGCACTATGGAGGAGCTATAGAAGAAAATAAGAGACGTCAAGGCTTGTGGGTGATTGAGTCGTTGAGTAAGACTATATCTGTTGATGTAAAAAACTAGACTAGGTCTAATTAACTAATCGCAAATAATATTTTTAAGTAAAAGAAATAGACAAAGAGATTTTTAAAGGGGTTCGTCCTATGAAGAAAATCCTACGTCCACTGTGCTTCTTTTTGCATAGTATTTCTCTTTCAATCACTTGCCCTTGACGAAGGGATTACAACGTATTTATAGCCCAGTAGGAATACCAAGAGATAGAATTTTAAAGGATGGAATACCTTTATAAATTAGGCATTTACATCAGTACAAAAGTTCCATAATGTTTCTGGCTGTTGGTGTTCTACTGATAGTGTTAGTCTTATTCCTTACAGTTGGTCGGGTCTTGGTCAATGGTTATTCCTTGCTGACTAGGAATATTTCCACAGTGGATGACACGTGTCTATTTCTAATTAGCCCACGTAAGTGAGTGATTTTTTATATCAACAGAATCCCTCAATGTTCCATGCTTGTTGCTTGCTTGAAAGTATGGAGCATTTAGTTCTGGTGGTAGCTCGGGCTACATTTCTGATGCTTGGTTGATTACCGACTTCCCACACTTGTAAAGTAAAAATTATTAGATTTTCTAATGTCTTGTACTATTTATGGCATTTTTATAAATATCCAAACTTGTAACGATTCATTTTGGGGCAAATACGTCTTTTTCTGCTTAGTCACCAAAATTTCAATCGTCGTTTCGCTTTAATCATTATGTTCGCCGATTTTTGAGGTAGTCTATAAAAGGTGGTAAAATTCTGGTCATCTCTCATCTTAAACCTTATAAGTTTATGCTGCAATTTCTTGAGATTTCGTGCGATCGTTCTTCCCGTGTTCTAGTTCTTGCTGAATCCTTAAGTCTTTGTAAGAATTCTTTCTCTTTCTTCTTTTCTTCACATCGAATCATGGTTTACGCTGTTGTTTCTCTAAATGAGTTTAGTAAAGAATGGAACATACCAGATTGGGTAGATTTAGAATTTCCCAATCCCCTTGTAGACCTTTTTTCTTTGTCTAAGGGTCATTGGATCCCCTCCTTATTCGTTGTTGAATGTGGTTTTACCTTTCCTCTAAATCATTTTTGTCTAGAATTTGGTTAATATTTTGACATTGTACCTGCTAGAGTAGCCCCCAATACGTGGAGGGTTATCAATGGTATTCATATGATCATTCAACTCCATGGGATCCACATAGGGATTCTCGAAATCATATTTTGTTATAAGTGGGTCACTAGTGATAGTATTTACTATTTAAAAACTAGGGCTGTAAATAGAGCTATGGTGGTTAACCTTCCTGATTCGAATAGGGATTACTTTGACCATGGAGTGATTGCCAAAAATTGACAATATGCACCTCTAACAGGCAGTGAAGTATACAATGGGCCAAAATGCCCTCACGAAGGCAATAGGATAGGTTGTTTTAATTTCTTATGTGACTTTATTAATGATTTTTCTGTTGAAATGTTAATTAATCACTAGTTGTATGTTTACTTGCAGTTGATAGGAAGAGGAAATGTCCTAAAGAAGGTGACATTAAGCTTAACGAGTTCAAGCTTCTCTGGGGCCTTCATCTTGGCGAGGACCTTACTAGGCCGGCATCATACTTGCTGAAATACAGGAGTTTTGTCACCTTCTTTGTTGCCCGTTATTCTGTTGTTGCTCCTTGTAACACCCCGTATTTTTATTATATTAAATAATTATGGGAGTAATTGTTATTGTTGGATTAATTAAATTAAAAAGGTGAGAAATTTATTTGTTAATTTATCCGGATTAAAATAAATATTAACTAGCGTGCCAAGGGTTAATACTTATTGATGAGAATTATTGAATATTATTGTGTGAATGCGTAATATGGGATTATGAAATTTTATAAATGGTCGAATTGTGAAATATGACAGTTTGGTATTTTAAGGCATGACGCGCGTGTGAGTCGTGTCGGGACTAATTGAATGGAATAAAAAGATAATTTATTTTTAAGTAGCTCGTATGGTCATTTCGAGTCTCCATTGAGTCCGGAAGGGTCGAGATAGTAAGAAAACTCTACTCGGATATTTTATTTGGACTCCGAAATATTTCTAGGTTTAACCGGCACCCCGTAGGGGTATTTTTGTCCTTTGAATTTTTAGGGAAATAAAATGGACAAAAATTAGAAAAATAAAATAAAGTGTACGTGGGTGAGAGGGTGTCTCTCAGTTTCTAAACCTACGAGAGAAAAAGAGAGAACCACAGAGGAAGGAGGGAACCCATAGGTGTTCTTAATGCAAAACTCAAGAACTCACACCACAAATTCCACCAAAGCGTAGATCGAAAGACGAGGTGCAAGCCTATACCAATTTCCTCAACGGATCAGAATATTAATTTGAGGCAAGTGTTTATTACTTGATCTCCTTAGCAATATTTGTGTTCATGTTAGACTAGGTAAATTCCTTTTGTTATAAAAATTAAATTTGGTGAATTTTTTTTGGGGGAGAATTAGTCATAAATTATGTCTGATTTGAATAAAGTTTGATTCACTCACGTAGATAGGATTACGTCCACGCATCTATGATAAATTCTGATTAAATCTGGGATTAAGTTAGAGTTTTGCATATAAATTAGAGAACTAGGGTTCTTGATATTTAAATTTGGGGATTTCAAATTTTATTGATGATTATTGATGATTTAATGATGATATATTGTTGGAAATCATTTATAGATGTTAGGTAGTTTATTAAAATTGAATGAATGGTGTTTGGGCTGATTATTTTAGAGGTTTTAGGCTTAAAAATGGTGGAAAACAAAACTGTTAAGGGTGTAAAACGTAACAGGTCTGTTGGGGGAAGATACTGCTCAATCTCGTTCGAACAAGATTGAGCCTGGTTCAAACGAGAACGAATATCAGGAGATGTCGTTCAAACGACATCAGACTTGGTTCGAATGACAGGTTCAAATCTGGAAAAATTCCAGTTCTGTCCAATTTGAGTTATGCAGTTATTTTGAGTGAGGAAGAACTATCAATTGATGATTTTAGCCTAGTGTAGAATTATTGGGAAGTATTCGTAGAATAATACTTAATATTTGGAAAGGTAAGTTAACCTTGGAAATTTCGAGAGAGAGAATAATCTAAATAGTTGTATTATAAGTAGTAATGAGAGAATACTACATATGGAAAATATATGTACCTTGAATTTTAATAGGATGTTGGAATGCCTATTATATTATTATTATTGTGTGTATAACATACTTATGCTGCTTGCTATCGGGAGGAGGTTTTCGCGCAGTGGACGGTCTTATCCCGTGTGACCCATTGGGGGGATATTTGACTTGTACCTAGAGTATATGAACTTGGTTACGTGCTATCTGATATGTAGGATAATTTCGACGGCTGAATCGGAGCGTAGGTATGTGCGTGACCCATTTGGCTGGGGAATATACTCGCCTCCAATATTTGTGTTTTGAATTTATGGTTCGTGAGAGATTGAACCAGTTGTCCTTCAGGCAGTGATTGATGCACCGGGACATGATAGCAGAGTATGCGTTTCGCCAAGGGGTCTTAACCTAAGGGTGCAGGATATATATATATGTAGAGTGGTGTTGTGATTATGTATATATATATATGTACTTGGGGATAAATTCTATTGTGTGAAACTAGTAGATATAGTAATGTTGATAAACAAAATAATCTTGGTTGGGTAAAAGATTAATTAGCAAAATGGTGAATATTAAATATAGTTATCGGGGACATACTATATTAATACTGTATTGTATGGACGATACGGGATACTCTTGCGAGATATAATTAGAAGTATAAGCCTATGACCTAGTTGGGAGTGGTATAGATAAATAGGTTGGGGTAGATGTACGTTAGGCGTGCACAATAGTGGAGAGGTGAGAATCTCATGTGATGGTTCGAAACTAACATGCACAAAATATTTGCTTTATTGCAGTTTTAAATACTTTATAAAATAAATATTTTACAATCGGTCTCTGACCCCTCGCCTGCTATTCTTATCTCTTTTGCTATATATATATATATATATATGTGTGTGTGTGTGTGTGTGTGTGTGTGTGTGTGTGTGTGTATTATATCAGGTGCCCAGTCACAGGGTTACCTGACTTAGACACTTATATATATATGTGTGTGTGTGTGTGTGTGTATTATATCAGGTGCATAGTCACAGGGTTACCTGACTTAGACACTTGGATTGTTTAACGATATGCAACAATTGTGGGATTTGTAGGTCCTTGCATTTGGATGCCTCTATCATTCTTTCAGTTCATTCCAGACATTTCATTTAGGGCACGTGTCACCCATTCTCAGTCGTTTTATCAAAGAGATTGTACTCAGTTTCTTTAGTTGTTCATTTCAGTGCATTTGAATACTTTATGGATTATTGGTTTGAGAATTTGAACCGGAATGTTTTATCCAGTCTTATTTATTTCAACGGTTGATTCACATTCATTAGTTATTAAATTCATGTGGATAGTAGTTAATTTATGCCTTTTTACTTAAAAATTTATTAATGAATTATTTGGGTATAACTTAAAATGGAAAATATTTTGACACTAGCATAATTATTTATTAGGTGATTAATACTGTTAAGGGTTTTTCGTCAGGGACGCTAAGAATGAACCTACCGAGCACTTTGTTTTGAATTGAATAAAGGACTGATTACCCGGTATTTAATTGGACGGGGTGTCACAGGTGGTATCAGAGCCAGGTGCTAGTGTCCTTTAGGATCTGTACGGCTTATTATGCTTTCATCTTAGCGTTCTTTGATATAAATCCCTATCTTTAGGACTGTTATACTCTTATTTATGCGATTACGTCTTCAGCTATTTGAGATTTAATAATAACTATGGATAAATAAAATTCTTTCTCGTCTTAGATGCCTCCTCAACGTGCACCATGAGACAGACAGGCTCAACTGGAGCAGCCCGCAACTCAGGCTCAGGGAACAATGAACGCAGTCGAGGCTGCCGCCATAGTTGCTTAGGAGGTGAATGTAGCTTTAGCGGTGGTGCAGCAGGCCCCACCTAGGGGTGAAAATGAGGCGAGCCGAGCCGAGCTTAAGACTGCTTAAGCTTGGTTTGTAAATGTAAATGAGCCTACAAGTATGTTCAAGCTCGGTTCATTTATCCTACGATCCAAGCTCGAACGAGCTTCTAAGCAAGCGAATACGAGCCAAGCTCGAGTAGCTTGGTTATTTTACACTAGTTTAATATGGATATCGATGATCGAGCCGAATCCGAGCCGAGCTCAATAAGATAACGAGCTTAAATTTTTGTTCAAGCTGGGCTCATTTATTTTACGAGCTAGTCTCGAATAAGCTTTTTTCCGAACGAACACGATCCGAGCTCGAATAGCTTGGTTCATTTTACACTCCTAGCCCCACCCCAGGTTCTGGCTGTGGCGCCAGTTCTAATTCAGTTTCCCACTACAGGGAGAGAGTTAAAGATGCCTTTCAGAAGGCACATCCCTCAGAGTTTTCAGGCAGTTTCGACGTCGTTATCGCGAGCCAATGGAAGAAAGATACCCAAAGGCATCTTCGTATGTATGAGTGCACATATATTCAGAGATAGTTACTGGCTATCTTCAATATAGTAGGGGCAACCTTACAGTGGTGGGAGTCCACTACCACTTTAGAGGAGAGGGACAGTATGACGGTTTAGAGTTTCTCGGCGCGGTTCGACTGCAAGTATTTTCCTTCCGCCGTCCCGACCAAAATGAGGCAAAAATTATCGAACCTCACTCAGGAGGGAAAGACAGTCGCAAAATATGAGGAGAAATTCACCAGACTGGTAAATTTGGTACCTAGTGAGGTGCCTACTAAAGAGAAGAAAATACAGATGTTCATGGATGGCCTAACCTGGAGGATCCGTCAGCACCTTCTGGGTAATCTGTCTTTGCATTCCTATACAGACGTACTTAATGTTGCATCACTACATTGTCTGGACCACCGTTTCCATGCTAAGGGGAACAAGTGAGGGGGTGAGCCTATCCAGTAGGGCAGGACAGGTGGGGGTAGTTCCAGTAGGGAACCGATAGCTCAGCAGCAGTAGAGGTAGGGTGAGAAGGGTTCCTATCCAGGGGATTCTGCTAAGAGGTTTAGAGCGAGTGGATTCATGCATGTTCAGGGAGGCTACAGGCAGGGCCATTAGGGCCATCAAGGACAGTAGGGCCAGCAGCAGGGCCACCAGGGCCAAGGTAGAGGTGGCAACGGCCAGCAGGTTCGAGGCCTGCAGGGTCAGAGGGGAGGTAACTTTAGCAGCAGGTGTTTTTCTTATGGCAAGACTGGCCATAGGAAACAGGATTGCCCCAACAAGGGCAAGTTTCCCCAGCAGTAGGGTGCTCACCAGGAATCCCAGAGACCCATTTTTCCCGCCGCCCTACCAACATTAGCACCATTCCCATCTTTTCTCGCACCCCCGATTCTGCAGGGACAGTTACAGTATGGACGTCTTTATAATGTCCACCAGGCAGCAACACCACAGGCACCACCCATAGTTGAGGGTACGTTTCCTATCCATGGTACTATGGGGCACATTTTGTTTGACACTGGGGCATCACACTGCTTCATAGCCACTAGTTTTGCACGGTCCACAAGGTTGTTAGGCACAGTAGACAGTACAGTGACTTATGTAGACTCACCGTTGGGTAATGGGTTGTTGATTTTCTTTATATGCCGGGGAGTAGGTATATAGATTGGGAGTTTCATTTTTCCTGCAGATATGCTAGTCTTAGATACGCACGAGTACGACGCCATTATTGGAATGGATTGCCAATTCACTTATAGGGCCATGATTGATTGCTTCAGTAGGAGTATTGTATTCGCTATTCTGGGCTAGGAAATGTTCATAGTGGTGATGCCTCTCCCCGAGGGAGGGTCGTCCACCCATTTGTATTACTTAGATGAGGAGACCTCTACGGTAGTAGCGATTCCACTTAGTTCAATTCTAGTTGTTTACGAGTACGCTGATGTATTTTATGACATGCCAGGGTTGCCGCCGAGCAGGGAGATTGAGTTTGTGATAGACTTGACACCGGGCACCCGTCCAATATCACGTGCACCTTACCAAATGGATCCAATAAAGATGAGAAGTTACGGGACCAGATAGAGAAGTTTTTTGGACAGGGTTTCATCCGTAGGAGTACCTCTCCCTGGGGTGCTCCAGTTCTATTTATGAAGAAGAGGGATGGATCCTTACGACTTTGTGTTGATTATCGAGAGCTTAATAAAGTCACGATACGTAATAAATATCCGTTGCCTCACATCAATGACTTATTTGACCAGTTGAGGGGAGTAACCTACTTCTCAAATATAAACTTGATATCTGAGTATCATCATCTACGCATTAGGGAGTAAGATGTGTCGAAGACTGCTTTCTTAATGAGATATGGGTCCTACGAGTTTAGGGTCATGCCGTTTGGGCTGACCAATGCTCCAGTTGTATTCATGAACTTGATGACCCGGGTGGTCAGGGAGTTCTTGGATTAATTTTTTCATTGTATTTATAGATGACACCCTAATTTACTCCTAGACGGAGGATGAGCATGCCAAGCACCTGAGATGGGTTCTTCAGACTCTACGAGACCATCCGTTGTATGCCAAATATGAGAAGTGTGGATTCTGGTTACGAGAGGTGCAGTTTCTGGGGCATATTGTGTCAAAGTTGAGGATATCTGTCGACCTGAGCAAAATTGTCAACAGTGAGGGAGTGGGGACAGCCCACGACACCGACGAAGGTACGCAGCTTCTTAGGGTTAGCCGGGTATTACAGACGGTTCATCCGAGGGTTTTTGAATATTGCGAGCCCATTGACAAATTTGACTAGCAAAGGGTTGCCATTCACATGGGACGATGCTTGTCAGTTGGCCTTCGATGAGCTAAAGGATAAGTTGACTTCAACGCCAGTTCTTACTTTACCCAAGCCAGGAATAGAGTACTTGATTGTGACAACTCGCTTAAAATAATAACGGGTGGCCAGCCCTATACTAAATTTAATCAGGAATATCAGATGGCTCATTCTCAGCATCAACATACTACACAAAAATAGATAAGACTAACTACCCGAAACTATAAAAGCGGATGCCAAAATTTAAATAAAACACACCAAGGGTATCAAACCAACAATTAATGACTACCAACGAAGGTAAAACGTACACAAGTACCATGATAATAGAAGTGCTATACACTAAAATAAAAAGATTACACGTAGGAAATATACCCGAATAAGCTGTCGGGTAGACCTGGAAAAATGAGGCACGACACGAACCGACACGAAGTTATAACTTAATGGGTGGACCCTTAATGGGTTCGGGCCATATCAGTGCCAGCCCGATAAGACACGATAGTTAACGGGTCGGGTTAGGATTGACCCCCTTTACCCGTTAATACCCGATAAAACCCGTTATGACCCATTAATTTAAGTAAATAAGATATACCTTTGGAACTTATAAATAATTTAATTAGCATAATGTTAATTTAATCATAATTAATTTTACTAAATGAGAGATTTAGTAATGTAAATGAATTAATGGGTCTATTTGAATTCAACAATGAGATAATATGTCAACTTGTATACAATTAAAAATAATTCATTATCTTAATGGGTATTAACGAGTGAACACGACACGACACAATAACATAACGGGTTGGGTTTGTATATGATTTTTTCACACGATAAAAAAGTTACCCGTTTAGACACGAACCCAATAAGACCCGAACACGATAAAAATCGACACGAACACGACTCGACACGACCCATTGACAGGTCTACTGTCGGGTCACAGACAGTACAAAATCCATAAAGAAGAAATATAAACAACTACAAATAGCCCTTGGGTATAAACCCGATATACAATATGAATCCTGTCTAGATTTACAAAGAGATAGGAAGCGACTACAATCTAAACCCCACAACAGTCCGCACCTGTTACGGTTTCCATGACTCTGGATAGAAAATTATCCGGTATCAATGCGGTAGGACACCTGTAATAATATATACATACATATATCAAAAGAGAAATATAAACGGGTCAGATCCCGATGTGTAAAAATGTTTAGCAAGTGTGTTAACTGTGCATAATAAATCTAAATGCACTATTTCGTAATTAAAGTGGAGTCACACTCTCGTGAAACCCCAAACTCACCTCTCATCTACAGCGCGCACCTATTCGTGTCCTGCGACCTTAATTAAGTTACCCCACCCACACAAGGACAACCTAGCTTACCATACGCCCGATTCATACCCGCTTGACCTACCATCCTTACATAACCCAAAATTTCTTTCCAATTAAATCCCACATTAATATATACACATATAAGCCCTCATAGGCTTAGGTTCCAATTATTAACTTAAACCAGTTATCAATCTTAGTACATCACACATTAACATTAAGCTTTAATATAAGAGTTCATTTTCTAAAAAACATAATACAAGTATAAAAGATAAAATTTCTCTCTACTCTCAACATTGCACTGCGTTTCATGCATGGGGCATCTCGCTAAGCGAAATCCAATCAAGGAACCCCCCTTATACACTACTCCTTGACAACGTTGATCGTAGGGATCTGTTCGTCACATATTAGTATTAAGCTTCCATATAAAAGTGTATTCTCTAAACAATAAACATACAAGTACTAAGGACAAAACTTTTCTCTACTCTCAACATTGCGCTGTGTTTCGTGCGTGGGGCGTCTCGCAAAGCGAAATCCAAATAAGGAACCCCCCGATACACTACTCCTTGACAATGTTGATCGTAGGGATCCATTATGTCATCCACACAAATCCTACTACTACAACCACTTAATTATAGAGTACTACCTAAAACATAAATTGAATCTCCATTAAATCCTTGGGTCGACATAACCGTAAACGTCTCTAAGTACGATCCTTTAACCACAAATAAACTTGTACACCAAAATCACCCAAGACGTACGTCATAGAAACTTCGTATCCTTTTTTCACCTATAGGATACACACACACACACACACACACACATATATATATATACTCTCTCTCTCTCTCTCTCTCTCTCTATCTATCTATCTATCTATCTATCTATTTATATATATATATATATATATAGTCAATCATTCATTTCCATGACCATGTATACATAACACACATAATGTATACCTTGCCATCAACAACATTCCACTTTAATATGAATAGTTATATTACACACATATAACGATTCTAAGACCACCCATCCGGGTTTCCCCACTGTGCGCGCCCCTAAATAGCTATCATCTTCCAGGGCCTATCACACATAAGACAACCTGGGTATCCTACATCGCATAACATCAGGAAGCGGCCATATACCTTCGACAGTGAGTCATAACCACACCCGGAATTACCTCACTTCGAACAGTAATCACACAATATATAATAACCGGTCATATGGCCGAGGAATATATTCACCCTGCATTCACTAGCTAGGGGACTTCACCTCATGCACGTAACTTACCCTATGATAGCATTTAGAGAGGTGTGTATGTACAAATATTTTTCTCATTCACAATGTATATATATATACCAACAATCACATCATATGTATAAATCATCACACAAGAAATATACTTTATTCCATATTCTTATAACCATTTCAACATATATATATATATATATATATATATATATATATATATATATATATATATATATATATATATATATATATATATATATATTAATCTCTCTTCATATAAAAGCATACCCTATCTTCAATCATTATTAATCAAGTAACATAAACTGGCGATATATATACAACTCTCGTAATACTCATCCTTGTTACGTCTTAAATATACTCAAAGCGTTCTCCCTTATACGGTGCCTCACTAGACACATACTTATCCATTTCCCTTATGATAGGAATAGTCTTCCAATATATAAAACATTAAGGTCACTAACTCCAAGTTTACCATATATAACAATCACTATACATTCCATCTATATCCGAATACACTTCGATAAATCTAACAATAATTTCGACTATAAGTGTACCCATAACTAATAGTCTACCAAACTCAACTCAATCCTAAATTCATTTCATGATCCCATCACTTAGTGGAATCCCCATTGTTAATCACACACTGATACACAACAACTATCCCAACTAGATTTACAGCACACCCTATTCTAGTTGATAGTAAAACCCCATTATTCTCAAAATTTTCGCATACGGTTCAATTGCTCTAATGAACCCTAAATCTTAAGGCATTATAATTCATTCCTTAAGTTAAACATTACTAAGGATACACGACCTCTACCTCTCATTAGTCCCACACCATATATTAAATAGAATCCTATCACTAAAAGGATTCGACACAAATATTGGCCTACAATCCCATGTTGTACCCTCACAACTGTTTAAAAGGGTCCTTAACCTTACGTCCTACCTAGGCTCACTTATGACCTCTAAATGGAACTCCCGTTCTCCATGAAATTCCCCACTATATCGATATGACCCTCTCCAATGCATATGCATATAAGTCCCGAAAATAAATCGGTATGTACCCGCGATCTCATCATGCGATAAACTTCCAATAAATATCCAAAACATATATCTTACATCATATAATCATGTCCCAAATTAATAAACCCAACCAAAAAGGGTTAGAAATCATTCTAGAGAAACTTCACAAAACAGCCCTGTTTCCGAATCGATTCGGTCCAGCTAATCGATTCGCCCCCAATGCGAATCGATTCGGTTCTAAAGACCTAGGAGACTGTCCCAGGATGAATAGATTTGCCTTGGGTCCGAATCGATTCGGTCACACAGACCTGGGACTTTTGCCTAAGTCGAATCGATTCGCTCAGGGGGCGAATCGATTCGGGTCTGCAAAACTTGAAGGTTTCTTTTTCTTCACAAAACCCACGAATTCTAAACCCTAAAATTTCCACTTCTAACCCCTAAACCTTCATCATATCATGATTCTAAGCCAATAAATCAACCCAAATCCGATCCCAACCATCTCCACACTATCAAACCCATATATAACCATCAATTTCAAGATTTAATCTACAAAATCTAGGTTTTGCTATTAATACCCAAAATCCAATTATTTTATCCACAAATTATGAAATGGAATACACAAATGAAATATTTAGCAAGATTAAACACTTTCCTCGAAAACGTAGAGGTTGAATCGCCCCCGGGATCGCGTACGGGCCAAAAATCTCCAAGCTTTCTTCTCTCTCTCTCTCTCTTCCTTTCTTCTTCTTTCCTTCTTTCTTTCTCTTTCTCTCTTTCTCACAAATGGGATTGGCTTGATCCGTAAGCCTCTTAAACCTTTAAAACATAAGTCCTAGTTTTAAATGGTAATACACACTTTAGATGACTCGTTTACTTCAATTCGAGTAAAATTGACTTAAAAATATTCTGAAACCGAAATAAAATCCAATGATAGTCATTTCGACTATCTCAACCCGTCCGGAATCAATGGCGCATTCAGAATTATCATTCGGAATAATTCATAACGTCCTCAATTTCTGGACTTCAATTTTCAAATTTTAAAATTCTCTGATTTAAATAAAATTTAATTCTCCCAAAAATTTAATTTCTCAGTCCCAAAATCTTGGGGTGTTACACTGGTGTATACTGACACTCCCCTACAAGGACTTGGTGGAGTACTTCAGCAGGAGGATCAGGCTATAACTTATGCCTCCCGCAAGCTCAAACCTCACGAGAGGAATTACCCCACCCACGACTTGGAGTTAGCAGCAGTCGTGTTTTCCCTACGGATTTGGAGACACTACTTGTTGGGGGAGAAATTTCACATGTTCACGGACCACAAGTCACTGCAATACTTGTTCACTTAACGGGAGTTGAACATGCATCAGTGCAGGTGTATGGAGTTTGTGAAAGATTACCAGTTCGAGATACAATACCACCCGTGGAAGGCTAACATAGTTTCTAATGCGTTGAGCCATAGGTCAGTAGGTGAGGTGGCGAAAGTATGGAAGGTGAAATGGAAAGAGTTGGGACATCATGATGTAGTGGCCCGATCCTTTATGTCCGTGATGACAATCATTCCAGAGATTATCACTAGAGTGATCCAGGCCCAAGTTGTCAATTCGTTCTGCCAGGATCAGATTATACGACTCCTAACTGAGAGCACAAAGTCCTATTCAGTGAGTTCAGATGGGGGTTTATAATTTAATGGGAGATTAGTAGTCCCAGAGGGGGAGGACTTACCTCATACAGTGATGACAGAGTCGTATGGATCTCGATTTGTGGTATGTCTCGGAGGAGATAAGATGAACCAGGATATGAGGCGACAGTACTGGTGGCGTGGGATAAAGAAGGACATTGCGGAGTTCGTGTCCAAGTGTGCCACATGTCCATCGGTAAAGGTGGACCATCAGAAACCATCAGGGTTACTTCAGCCGCTAGAGATCCCTATGTGGAAATGGGAGAGCATTTTCATGGATTTCATCACTGGGTTGCCTACCTCGCACAGGGGTCAAGATTCTATATGGATAGTGGTGGATTGGCTGACTAAGGTAGCTCATTTTGTGCCGGTGCTGACAGACTACACTACATGATAGTATGCTCAATTATTTATTACCGAGGTAGTGAGGTTGCATGGGGGCCCCTAGATATCGTGTCCGACAGAGACAAGATTTTTGTGTCACGCTTTTGGGAGAGCTTTCAGGAGACTATGGGTACGGAGTTGCGATTGAGTACGACTTATCACCCGCAGACAGATGGGCAGACTGAGCGTACTATTCAGATGCTGGAGGATATGTTGCGTATGCGTGTCCTTGATTTTTGAGGGGGTTGGGAGCAGTACCTCCCACTGGTAGAGTTCGCGTACAATAACTCCTATCAGTTTACGATTGGCATGGACCCATTTGAGGCATTGTACAACAGACCTTGTCATTCTCTGGCTTGTTGGCTAGAGGTGCGGGACAACAAGCTACTAGGTCTAGAGGTGATTTAGGACATGTCATCCAGGATTGAGATGATCAGGAGCCGTATTCGAGTAGCCCAGGACAGGCAGAAAAGCTACGCCGATGCCAAGCGATTCTTCAGAGAATTTAGTGTGGGGGATCAGGTTTTGCTACGGGTGTCTCCTATAAAAGGAGTAATGAGGTTCGAGAAGAAGGGGAAATTGGCTTCGAGATACGTAGGACCATTTCCCATTATCGAGAGGATCGGACTAGTGGCATACAAACTAGGGTTACCGGAGCACTTGCACCGTATTCATGATGTATTCCACATCTCGTCATTGAGGCGGTATCTTCAGGATGAGTTGGCCCACACCCATATTGCGATTGAGGAGATTGACTTGCATCCTGACAGTTCTTATTAGGAGAGACCTATGGATATCCTAGACCGTAGCAAAAGGAGATTGAGGTCAAATGTAGTTCCACTTGTGTGGCTTCAGTGGGATCATCATAATGTAGAGGAGTCTATTTGGGAGCGAGAGGAGGATATGCGTGAGAAATATCCAGACTTATTCTTACCAGGTATGCTTTACTTTTCGAATTTCGGGACAAAATTACGTTATTAGGGGGAAGTATGTAACACCCCGTATTTTTATCATATTGAATAATTATGGGTGTAATTATTATTATTGGATTAATTAAATTAAAAAGGTGAGAAATTTATTTGTTAGTTAATCTGGATTAAAATAAATATTAACTAGCTTGGCAAGGGTTAATACTTGTTGATGAGAACTATGGAATATTACTGTGTGAATGCGTTATATGGGATTATAAAATTTTATAAATTGTCGGGTTGTGAAATATGACAGTTTGGTATTTTAAGGCAGGATGCGCGTGTGAGTCGTGTCGGGACTAATTGAATGGAATAAAAAGATAATTTATTTTTAAGTAACTCGTATGGTCATTTCGAGTGCATCATCTAGTCCGAAAGGGTCGAGATAGTCAGAAAACTCTACTCGAGTATTTTATTTGGACTCCGAAATATTTCTAGGCTTAACCGGCATCCTGTAGGGGTATTTTTTTCCTTTGGATTTTTGGGGAAATAAAATGGACAAAAATTAGAAAAATAAAATAGAGTGTACGTGGGTGAGAGGGTGTCTGTCAGTTTCTAAACCTACGAGAGAAAAAGAGAGAACCACAGAGGAAGGAGGGAACCCATAGGTGTTCTTAATGCAAAACTCAAGAACTCACACCACAAATCCCACCAAAGCGTACATCGAAAGACGAGGTGCAAGCCTATACCAATTTCTTCAACGGATCAGAATATTAATTCGAGGCAAGTGCTTATTACTTTCTCTCCTTAGCAATATTTGTGTTCATGTTAGACTAGGTAAATTCCCTTTGTTATAAAAATTAAATTTGGTGAATTTTTTTTGGGGGGGAATTAGTCATAAATTATGTCTGATTTGAATAAAGTTTGATTCACTCATGTAGATAGGATTATGTCCACGAATATATGATAAATTATTATTAAATTTAGGATTAATTTAAAGTTTTGTATATAAATTAGAGAACTAGGGTTCTTGATATTTGAATTTGGGGATTTTAAATTTCATTGATGATTATAGATGATTTAATGATGATATATTATTAGAAATCATTTATAAATGTTAGGTAGTTGATTATAATTGAATGAATGGTGTTTGGGCTGATTACTCTAGAGGTTTTAGGCTTAAAAATGGTGAAAACAAAACTGTTAAGGGTGTAAAACGTAACAGGTCCGTTGGGGGAGAATACTGCTCAATCTCGTTCGAACGAGATTGAGCCTGGTTCGAACGAGAACGGATATCGCGAGATGTCATTCAAACAACATCAGACTTGGTTCAAACGATAGGTACAAATCTGGAAAACTTCCAGTTCAGTCCAATTCGAGTTATGTAGTTATTTTGAGTGAGGAAGAAATGTCAATTCAATGATCTTAGCCTAGTGCAGAATTATTGGGAAGTATTCGTAGAATAATACTTAATATTTGGGAAGGTAAGTTAACCTTGGAAATTTTGAGAGAGAGAATAATAGAAATAGTTATATTATAAGTAGTAATGAGAAATACTATGCATGAAAAATATATGTAAGGGTTGTGTGAATACCTTGAATTTTAATAGGATGTGGGAATGCCTATTCTATGATTATTATTATGTATATAGCATACCTACGCTGCTTGCTATCGGGAGGAGGTTTTCGCGCAGTGGACAGTCTTGTCTTGTGTTACCCATTGGGGGTATATTTGACTTGTACCTAGAGTATATGAACTTGGCTACGTACTATCTGAGATGTGGGATAGTTTCGACGACTGAATGGGAGCGTAGGTATATGCGTGACCCATTTGGCTTGGGAATATACTCGCCTCCAATATTTGTGTTTTTAATTTATGGTTCGTGAGAGATTGAACAAGTCGTCCTTCATGCAGTAATTGATGCACCAATACATGATAACAGAGTATGCATTGTGCCAAGGGGTCTTAACCTAAGGGTGCATGATATATATATATATATATATATATATATATGTATAGGGATGTTGTGACTATGTGTATATATACGTACTTGGGGATAAATTCTATTGTGTGAAACGAGTAGATATAGTAATATTGATAAACAAAATAATCTCGGTTGGGTAAAAGATTAATTAGCAAAACGGTGAATATTAAATGTAGTTATCGGGGATATACTATATCAATATCGTATTCTATGGACGATACGGGATACTCTTACGAGATATAATTAAAAGTATAAGTCTATGACCTAGTTGGGAGTGGTATAGATAACTAGGTAGGGGTAGATGTATGTTAGGCGTGCACAATAGTGGAGAGGTGAAAATCTCATGTGAGGGTTTGAAACTAACATGCACATAATGCTTGCTTTATTGTATTTTGAAATACTTGCTAAAATAAATATTTTTACAATCGGGCTCTGACCCATCTCCTGCTATTCTTATCTCTTTTTCTCTCTCTATATATATATGTATTATATCAGGTTCCCATCCACAGGGTTACCAGACTTAGATGCTTGGATTGTTTAGCGAGCTACAGTAGTTGTGGGAGTTGAAGGTCCTTGCATTTAGATGCCTCTATCATTTTTTTCAGTTCATTCGAGACATTTCATTTAAGGCACGTGTCGCCCTTTCCTAGTCGTTTTATTAGAGAGATTGTACTCAGTTGCTTTAGTAGTTCATTTCAATACATTTGAATATTTTATGGATTATTGGTTTGAGACTTTGAACTGGAATGTTTGATCCAATCTTATTTATTTCAGTGGTTGATTCACATTCATTAGTTATTAAATTCATGTGGATGGTAGTTAATTTATGTTTTTTTACTTAAAAATTAATTAATGAATTATTTGGGTATAACTTAAAATGGAAAATATTTTGACACTAGCTTAATTATTTATTAGGTGATTAATACTATTAAGGGTTTTTTGTCAGTAACGCTAAGAATGAATCAACCAAACACTTTGTTTCGAATTGAATGAAGGACTGATCACCCGATATTTAATTGTGCGGGGTGTCACACTCCTACCATTGTGCTTGACTTGTACCAGGACCTAATATCCACTTCATCAGGCAGTGGTGAACTTGTTGCTGGTCCTTCATCATCCTTGGACTCTGACCTTCCTCTTGCTGCTACTATGGGAAAGAGAAAAGTCCCCAATATAATGGGAGATGTTGGTGCTCCTGGATCCACCAAATCTACTACCGGTGGGGCCACTAATAAAGAAGATGCTGGAAGAAGGCCCTAGCTAAGAAGGATGAAGAGTCCCTTCTTAAATATAAAAGAAAAGGTCTTCCTTCTAGACTCGATGAAGGAAATGCTGCTACTACCGATCAACAGGACTTGGTCAATTTATCTATTGTTGACACTGGTTCTCCTATTTCCATAGGTCTTGTGTTATCTAGATAATTAATAAAGTCCGTTACTTTGCCAGATCATAAGGTTGCTGCCTCTGCCATGCCCCGTTTGAAAATTTCTAAAAGGGCTGCTCAAAGCCTTGCCTTGGTTAAAACTCTTACTGTTTCATACTTATACTTTTTTTTTATTGATTTCTTGCATTAATTTGGCCTCCTTTTTTTTGTAGTTCCTGGTTGATTTTAACCAGATGTTGGATAAGGACGATGCACTTTGCTCTTCTTCAAATGACATGGAAGAGGCTTTTAAATTCCTGAAGAAATCCTTATTTGACTCCCAAAAATCATTGGCAAACGAGAAACAATATTGGGAGAACAAAATAAATACTGCTGAGGATGCTCAGAAAAATGATGATAATGAGGTTGTTGCTGCTCGGAGACAAGTCTCTGAGTTGGAGAAGAACTTGGTTGCCGAGAAGGCCAAGAGGGTGAAAAATAGAGAGGTTTCTTTGAACAAGGGATGTGAGAATGCCATAGCAGCTGCTTCTGTCCAGATTGAGTACGTGACGAAAAAGTGTTATAAGGACAATTAGTCGGCAACACTTGCTAAGGTTGGTACTCCTCAAGAGTCTGAGCTATTCCTCAGACACTACCCTGGTTCCTCACCAAACTTAGACGAGGAAGTGGAAGATGATGTGGGGTCAGGGGATTCCATTCTAGAACCTACTGTCGTCCAACTACAGACAATTTCTGAGTCTTCTCTCCCCACCATTTTCGTGGAAATCACTCCACCCATTTCTATCTCTAATCAATTTGAAGCTACTACTGATAGGGATAAGGTGTAGACTTGCTCAACAACCAGCCTTTTTTCTTTTTTTTTTATATCTTTATCTTCCCTTTATTTTAATGTGTTTGTAACTTTATTTCACATCAATGAAAAAGAATATTTCCTTCCTTGGCGCTTACCATATTTTGATTATTCCTCTATATTCTTTCTTCTATTGTTGATTGGATATTTCTTAACTCTTATAGTTCATGGACAAAATGGATTAACTTTCTTCTACTGACTCTAAGCTACTCAAAAGATGGAATGATATTTTCAAGGCTGGTCACATGACTTTGTTCGAGGAAGATCTCTCAAAGTTGCTCGGGGCTGACATTTCAAATCAAGCCAAGGAGCTTACTTGTACCTAAAGTGTCTTCTTGATCAGGCAATAGCTAATAATGTATCTTAGTTTAAAATAATTAAAGATCTCTAATAAGACCACAAAGAAGCCATGGCTCTCCTGCATGTTGATTATGAGAAGAAGTACAAAGCTCAAAGTGTATCTTGGGATTTTGAGGAAAACTTAGAGAAATATGTCTCTTCTTTTTGGAAGAAAGAATTTTTTCTCAAGTGTGTAGTGAATGAGGCTAGGGTTATTGCCAATCTGTTGGAGGAAGAAAATAACAGTTTGAGAGATGTGCTGACCTCTTTGAAGGTTCCTTCAACTGTTGCTGCTGTTAATGAGGTAGTCACATTTTTGAAGACTAAAAATGCTAATATGAGGGAAGAACTAGAGGCTTTGAAAAAATCTAAACCTTCTAACTCCTCTCGATCAAGGTCAAGGCCTGACCGAGCTACAACTGATGAAAGCAGGACTCAACAGACACTTGCAAATCAGGCTGCATATAGAGGACAATAATTTAGCCATTACTGAGATATCCCAAAAGATCCAAACCTTGGGAGAGCAACTTGCCACCCAGTCTTCTTAACTACAATTCAAGGATGGTGTGCTGAAGAAATTGTAACACCAGGTTGAGAGATTAACTTTCAAATTTCACAAGCGACCCATAAAGTTTGGATGAAGGGGTACAATAAGGCTCTTGTTCATTTTGATGAACGCTTTAGTCAAGCTCAGTGAGAAGGCTATAAATGGAGCTTGGCCAATTGCATAATAGTTATGATGTTTGATCACGATAATAGACTATGGTATTAGGATGATTTAGGGATTTTGGGGTGTACAGATCCTCCTTTTAAACTAGATATCAGCTGAATCCCTTTAAAAACCATTCCTCAAAATCTGATCTCTAAATACTCAGGGGATTATGATCTGCATGAAGAGCTAGATATAGTTTGGCCTCCTCATCTGTTAGATTCCCCGAGCAGCAGTATTAGGAGAATGCTTCAAGATTTTAACTTCATTAATTCCCCATACATATTGAATGATCCTCCAGCAGATATGGAACCAGCACCGAGCTCCTCTAAAGCTGAAGGAAAGCATCCAGTAGAATAATCTTGAGCATAATTTGTTCCTGTAATTCAATTATGAACAATATTTTCATGTAATGATCATTTATATGAATGCAAAATATTTGTTTAACTTATCTTGCCAATTTCTGGATGTGAGTAGCCTTTTTATTTCATTAGTTCTATTGATATACTTAGGCATTTGCCCAAATTTAGTACCAATTACCAATGATATTATCATAGGTTCTAATGATATACTTAGATTTCTAAGTTTGGTATCAGTTACCTTTGATGTGATCATAGGTTCTGCTAGCACACTTAGATTTAAATCCAAGTTTAGTACTCGTTACCTATGGCATTTCCATAGGTTCTACGAATGCACCTAAATTTTTAGGTTTAGCATTAGTTACTACTGGTGACTAGGCATATGTGGAACATGTGTCTACACTCCTATTTAGGAATCTTCACAATGTTATTCTGCCATTTTGCCCAGTTTGGATAAAACTTATTGATTTTTATACAGAGTTTTATCCCTGATTATGTTGACCGGGTATTATTGAGGACTTAAAGTCCCATCTTAACTTGGGTTTTTGTATTCTGTTTTGTATGTTGCCGATCAACTTTCGCTTGTGCCGACCAACTTTTGAAAGGTACCAATCAACTATGTGGTTGTTGTTATGAGCTCTGTCCAACTATGTGGTTGTTGTTCCAATTAACTTTTGCATGTTTACCAAACTTTTGCATGCTTACCGACCAAGTATGTGGTGATGTATATCATCAATACTCCCCCAAAAATAAAAAAATAGAGGAAATCATCATTTTATTGATACTGAAGTGACATGATTACAAAGATTTGTCTTATTACATTACTGGTAATATTTCCTAAGATGCTCGGCATGCCAAGGATTTTTAAACTCTTCTCCTTCCAGAATCTCAATTTTATAAGTACCTGGTCCGAAAATTGTTGATATACGATATGGCCCATGCCAATTGGCTTCAAGTTTGTTAGTATTCTGAATCCCCTTCTTGAGCATATAATCCCCTTCCTTCAAGTTGGTCGGCTTTATCCTTTTGTCGTGTTGATCTTTGTTGGTAAGCAGTGTTTCTCAAGGATGCATCCTCGCATACTTCCTTCATCATGTCCAAGTCTAATCTGTGCATCAAATCACTAATAGGAGAATTACAATTTAACACTCGGTGGGTTGGCAAACCCATTTTAACTGGTATCACTGCTTTAGTTCCAAATGTCGACATGTATGGTGTTTCTATAGTTGCAGTCCTTTGAGTTCTTCGGTATGCCCATAAAATGAGTGTAGTTCATTAATCCAATTTCCTTTAGCCTCATCAAGTCTTTTCTTTAACCCATTGAGCAGAGTCTTGTTCGTCACTTCAATTTTTCCATTGATTTGAGGATGACCTGGAGCATAGTGCAACTTTTGAATATTTGATTGGGCAAAGTAGGCGATAAATTCTTCATTATCAAACTGTGTGCCATGGTCTGTGATAAGGGCGTTAGGCAAACCATATCTACAAATGATGTTTTTCCAAATAAACTAGTAGACCTTCTCATAAGGCATATTTATCAATGGTTTTGCCTCAACCCATTTTGTGAAATAATCCACAGCCACGACCAAGTACTTGAATCCTCCTCGGGTGGTCGGCAGTGGCCCGACTAAGTCTATTCCCCACATAGAGAATGTCCAAGGTGAGGTGATTGGAGTAAAAGCAGCCTGTGGAGTTTTATAAATGGTGGAGTACCTTTGGCACTTGTCATATCTCCTCGCGAAAGCTGTACAGTTTGCTCTCATAGTTGGCTAATAGTATCCCTAGGTATTAATTCACTACAACAATGATCTGACTACCACATGAGCCCTATAATACCCTTTATGAAATTTTTCTATCAAGTCTTGAACCTCCATTGTATGGACACAGCTCTGCAGAATAGCTGTTAATCCTCTATTATATAGTACTCCTTTTTCTAGCACATATCTTGTTGATTTATACTTATATTTTTTGGCCTCGATTGGATCTACTAGCAAGATTCTTTCTTTAATATAAGCTTTGATGGGATCCATCCAAGATGGACCCATATCTACTGTGATGAAATTAATCATCAAGTCCTCAATAATACTCAAGTTGGCCAAAATTGCAATTGGAATAGTTCTTCGGAGCTCAATTCTGGTGGCTGATGCTAGTCGATTAAGTGTATTAGCTCGGGCATTCTTCAATCTTGGAATTCAGCTCACCTAAAAAACTGGTAATTTAGCTATGACTTCCACCGCCTTAGCTAAATATCTTGTCATTAGCTCTGCTTTGACTCCATACAAACTCAGAATTTGATTCATCACCAATTGAGAATCATTGTGTGCCACAACTTGCTCGGCGTTCAGTGATTGAGCTAGACTTAAGCCCATAATCAGAGCTTCATACTCTACTTCATTATTTGAGGCCTGAATTTGGAATCTTAGAGCATATCATATATCTATCCCATCAGGAGTGTTGAGTATTATAACTGCTCTATTTCCTGTTGTACAAGATGATTCATCTACATACAACTTCCATAAGGGGATGTCATCGTAAAATGCTTGGTCTGATAATATCCCATGATGGAAAATTTTACTCCCTACTTCCTCATATCTTTTAGCCATCTCCTGTTCTCTGGTGGACGTCTTTAGTAGGTTGGTAGAAATTTATTCTGAGCTTTCCCCTAATGGGGTCTGCTCGGGGTGTTGGTCATTGATGACACCAGTTGGGCTGTCCCCCATTTGGATTTGCTCCGCCCGAGTTCTTCGTTGCTCTGGAACATCTAAATAAGTGAATTCAGCAATGAAATCTGCCACAACTTGGCCTTTTAATGAGGACCTTCGCTCATACACGATATCATATTCCCCCAGTTCTACCGCCCAATACATTAATCTCCCAAACTTCTCTGGTTTATGCAAGGCTTACCGAAGAGGCATGTCAGTGTACATCAAAATAGTATGGGCTTGAAAATAAGGTTTCATCCGTCTGGATACCTTAATCAATGCCAATGATAATTTCTCCAGGCGTGAATATCTAATTTTGGCTCCTCGGAAGGCTTTACTCATGTAGTAAATAGGCTTTTGAACTCCATTATCTTCTCGTATTAAGGCAGAACTCACAGCTGACTAAGAGACGACCAAGTATAAGTATAACTTTTCTACCAAAATTGGTTAGGAGAGTAATGGGGGTGATTCCAAATACTTTTTCAACTCCATAAAATATTTCTCGCATTCGCCGTTCCATTCAAAACTCTTCCTCAACATTTTAAAGAACGGTAGACACTTGTTAGTATCTCGGGACACAAATCTGTTCAGGGCTTCTACTCGCCCAGGTAGCCTTTGCACTTCCTTCTTGTAAGCAGGGGACTGCATTCTAATCAACGCCTTGATTTTGTCTGGGTTTGCTTCAATTCCTCTCTGATTTACTATGTACCCGAGAAACATTCCTTCCTGAACACTAAATACGCACTTGGTCGAATTCAACTTCATTTGGTGCTTCTCTAGTTGATAAAAGGTTTGGCTGAGTTCGGTAATGTGATCATATACTTTTTTGCTCTTTTTCAGCATGTCATCTACATATAACTCCATATTTTTACCTATCTGTTCCTCAAAGACTTTGTTCACCAACCTCTCGTAAGTAGCACCTGCATTTTAAGAACCAAATGGCATAACATTATAGCAATATGTTCCTCGGGGAGTAATAAAAGAGGTGCTTTCCTTATCTTCGGGCTTAATCTTAATCTCGTTATAACCAGACTATGCATCCATGAAACTTAATAGTTCATGCCCTGAGGTAGCATTAACAAGTTGATCAATCATGGGCAAAGGAAAGTGGTCCTTTGGGAAGGCTTTATTCAAGTCTGTAAAGTCCACACACATCCTCCATTTGTTATTTTTCTTTTTGACCATAACCACGTTGGCCAACCAATCTGGATATTTCAAATCTTCAATGAATGAGGCTTTCTGAAGTTTCTTTACCTTCTCTCGGATAACCTGGTTCTTCTCGGGGCTAAATACTTTACGCCTTTACTTTACTATCTTGGCATCCTTGTTAACATTGAGCTCATGCGAAAGGAAATTAGGATAAATCCCAAGCATGTCCTCGTGACTCCAAGTGAACACGTGCTTTTCTTTCTCTATCTAAGGAACGCCAATAACTCCTATTTAAGAACGGGATCCAGTGTTATTCCTATTTGAGTAGTTTGTGCTCTTCGTTGTTTCTACTATCTGACCTTTTACCAATTTTATTTCTTCCCTCGAATCTAAGGTTTCAACCTCATATTCACTATTGGGCTCAGTGATGTCCATTTGGTAAGTGGTGGTCTTTTTCTTCATTTCTGCCAGATCCTCTTGCTCGGCAGAAGAGTAATAGCATTCTCAAGCTACTTTTTGGTCGCCTTTTACCACGCCTACACCAAAGTTGGCAGAGAACTTCAAACATTGATGGACTGTAGATGGCACAACTTCAAATTTCTTCAATCCTACTCTTCCCATGATTATATTATAGGCAGAATGAACATTTTTATCTTTTACAAAAAAAATTATTTTCTCTGTCCTGCTTGTTGGCCAGGTGCCGATTAATACTTTCAGCTTGATTGTGCCCATTGAAAATACTTTTTCTCTAGAAAAGCCTATTAAAGGCACGTGATAAGGTTCCAATTGGCGGAGCTTCAAGTTCAGACTATTAAAGTAAGGGTAGAATATGATGTCTGCAGAGCTGCCGTTATCAACCAATACCCTGGAAATAATTATATATTGCCTTTGACTTTGATTACTAAGTGTTCATCATGGGGATATAATACCCCTGAAAGGTCATTTTTAGAAAAGCCAATCACCAGCTTATCTTTGTTAACCTTCCTCAGTCAATTTTCCCCTGCCAGATTAATTCTTTGGATATAGGAGCAAGCTTGAGCCTCATTAAGGTAAGCTTTGATTTCATTAATATGATCCCCTCCTCCCGCATCTCCACCTTTAATCACTTGATATTTAAACGATCCAAAACTAAGCAATAATACCTCACATTTTGGCTTCCTGGTCCTTTTAGGTAGGCCAGGGTCATCTTCTTAATTATCTTCATGAGTTCTCTTTTCCTCATCCCTAGGCTTGCATGGAGACTTCGTCGAGCTCCACTATTGTCTTATCGATTAATAAATCTATTTAACTTTCCTCTTTAAATAAGTGCTTCAATTTCATTCTGAAGAACAATGCAGCGATCTATCATATGCCCATGATCCCTGTGAAATTCACAGTATTTGGACCTATCCCTCTTTTCATCAGGTGCTCTCAACTTTTCAGGCCAACGTACCTCCATGCTATGCTTTATTTCCTCCAAGACATGATGGATGCCCATTATTAATGGATTATAAATGTGGTATTTCTTGAGTCTATTAGTATTCCCCTTTTGCTTTGATTCCCTATGCTCTTTCTGCTTATTTTTCTTGGTTTTGCCTTCAGTCTTTACTCCTGAATTTTGTTTAGCTACCATGGTTTCCTCAGCGTTCATTATCTTGGGTGCTTTAGCTATTAATTCTGTCATTGTCTTTGGTAGATCTTCGTTAAGAGTGTATTAAAGCTTCTCGCGAAGCATTCCACTCATGGGGGCTATAATAGTTATTTCTCCTCGTAATCAATGACTTCTAACTCCTCGTTGTTGAAACGGGTAATATAATCTCTGGTTATCTCTCCTACCCTTTGCCTTACGCTTAGCAAATGAGATACTCTTTTCATCGATTTGGCTCCAAAGCAGAAGTTACCAATAAATAGTTTGGCGAGCTGGTTGAAACTAGAAATTTATCCCCGAGGAAGGCTATTGTACCAAATTTGAGTAGGCCGTGTAATTGTTCTTAAAAATGCCCTGCATCTAATTTCATCAGGAACAACATAAATATCAGCTGCTGCTTGGTACTGCTCTATATAAAGATCAGGATCTATTTTCCCATCATACTTTGGAGTAACCACAGGAGCTTTAAACTTTGAAGGAGTAGGAAAGTCTATAATAGCTTACATAAAAGGAGATCCTTTCACAGAACTTTGTTGCAAAGGTTTTTTTTGCCTTCTCCATTTCTCCCAACCATCTTCCAATCGTTGAATAGAGCCCTTCTATGCATTATTACCAGCATCAGATTTATGTGTTGCAGCTCGGCTATTATGACTAACTATTTGTGCTAAACTCTCCTCCTATAAGGTATGTTCAGCACGAACAGATCATCGAGTGTCTGATCTGGATTAGGCCGAGCCTTCTCGTTGATCGGTTGGTCATCGAGAATTCTTTGACAATGCCCTAGGAATATTGTTATTCTCCCTGGGTCCCAGACAATCAAAGGGTGACGCTCTACTCAACCTTTCTAACACACTCAATCTTTCAGGAGTTAAAGATTATTCATTATATGGTTCAGAAGTTCTAAGTGAAGAACTTACTCTTGGACGGTAGGACGTATCTTTAATATTCCTGGATTGGCTATGCCTACCATTTTTTGGAGGCGATGGTCGCATATTTCCACGAGTAGACAAGGCAAAAGATCCAGCTTGCAGTGTTTGGGCTAATTTCTGAATGGTATCTTGCATAGCCTCTTGTCCTCTTGTAAGGCTAACCAGGATTCCCGTCAGATCGTTGATTATTGGTGGAGTAGATGGAACAAGAGGAATGCCATAATTCCTGCTGCTTAATTCAGGAACATCAGTCATCTTGGGTGAATGAATGAGTGAAAAATGTTTAGCAATACGATTCCCACAGACGACGCCAATCTGTTGATGTAAAAAACTAGACTAGGTCTAATTAATTAATCACAGATAATATTTTTAAGTAAAAGAAAAAGACAAAGAGGTTTTAAATTGGTTCGGCCTATGAAGAAAAGCCTACGTCCACTGTGGTTCTTATTTCCTGGTATTTCTCTTTCAATCACTTGCCCTTGACGAAGGGATTACAACGTATTTATAGCCCAACATGAAGACCAAGAGATAAAATGTTAAAGGATGGAATGCCTTTATAAATTAGGCATTTACATCAGTATAGAAGGTCCATAATATTTTTGGCTGTTGGCGTTCTGCTGACAATATTGGTCTCCCCCCTTACAGTTGGTCGGGCTTCTTGGAGTTGGTCGGCATTTTAATATGATGGTCGGTATTCCAGGTCTTGGTCAGTGGTTATTCCTTGCTGACTAGGATTATTTCCATAGTGGATGACACGTGTGTGTTTCTAATTGGTCCACGTAAGTGGGTAATTTTTGGTATCAATAATATCTTTCTTTGTAATTTTTTGTATCATAGTGATTGTCTGGCTTGGATGTACGAGGTTTTTTTCCTTAGTTGTTTCCTCGTACTTCGTTATGTCTTGTGGTGTATTTGATTTATTTACTTTATCTTCTTAATCACTGTAGATGCATACTATTGGGTTAGTATGATAAAATTGGGTAAATCAAATTGTTTTCACAAGATAAGTTTGGGGTGATAAGGATAAATTTTGGAAAATTTAAAAATATGACATTTTCCTATAGATTACTTCTTAGGGCCTTTCTAACCCCCATCAGTCCTCCCCACTGGTGATAAATTACTTATATGTTTTTTTTTTCCAAATATGTACATATGGTTGTATATTTTAATTATATATAGTTAATTTATAACTTTTAAGTTTATTTTGACATTTGAGTGTGATAGTGCATTTTTTAAATCAATGATCATATTCTTTAAATTGAGTTTGGCTATATTTGACTATTTTTAAGAGGAATAGGTGATAAATGTGTCCTGAATCATGTTTTTAGTCATTTGATGCGAAAATCATAGTAGATGAACATACTTTTTTGTGTAAAGAAGAGGTTGGAGTTTTAGAGACTTAATATAATTAGGATTGAAAGAAGATGAATGACGTTGTTCAAGAAATTTTAGTTTTAGGACCGTGTGTATCTTTATGGTTATACTTAATGATTTTTTATTGTAATGGTTTAATTTTGATTATAAGTGTTGATCCGACGTATTATTCATTTTAATTGTGCGTGTACTTTACTATATATTCATGTATAGTGTTGTATATATACATATATGTGTGTAATGGGAACTATTTGGTGGTGTACTTTATTGATCAAGCGTATAAGTCGTTTAGTCATTCGTGTACTTCTGATTTGCCGATTAATGATTTGTAACATGCATAATGAGAAACATATGAAATTCGTATTGCGTGCCTTTTAAGTTGTATACGTTTTCACATACTTAATACATTGGTGGGATATTTGTGTACTTATTGAATTAGTTACATTTTCTTGGTTTTATAGTAACATTGTTTTATGCAGCGTGGGACGTGAATCTGATGGTACACGTGAGTTGCACACTTTGATTGTACTTTTATGCATTTTATTTTTTTAGAATTGGAAATGTTAAGTTAATCTTAAATGGCAGGGCATGTGTATTATGTTGGAAATTGTGTCTACCATAGTGATAAAGAAAATGGAAATGCTATGCAATTTTCGATAAATTATATCTGTTGAATGGACAAGTTGTTGTCGTATTTTAAATTTGAGCCCCCTGAACTTTGACCTCCCCAACACTTTGCCACCCCACATTTCAATTTTTTCAATTCACCCCTAACTTTGAAAACGACTATTTAATCCCCTGTCGTCCAACTTCGTTAATTTCTGGTGGGAAACGTTAGGCATGTGTGTGGCATATGACTTAAGTAAGGGCATTATTTTGTCCAAACCTATTTTTTTGTTTCTCTCTCTCTCCCTCTCCATGGCTGAGAGCTCGACCTCCACCCCTGCTACCCTCCTATCCTCCTACCCCGCCCTTCCAGCTCGCTCGCTCCCCTTCTCACAGGCCCCCCTCCCCCTGTCCAGCAACCCCTACTCACAGCACCCCAAATCCCCACCCCTCGTCCAACCCCCGCTCCCTCCCCATCCCCCCGTTCTTCTGCTATTCTTCTACTGTAGATACGTCATGAGGGAACATAGATCCGTTTTGAGTTTGAATTTGGTTGAGGTTGGATTTGTATAGATTTGAAGTTTTGTTTGTATTTGGATCTTAAATTTTTATGGATTTGGATTTGCAAAAGGAGAAATGTTTTTCTTAAGTTTGGATTTGTGCATTTTTCATTTTTATGTATTTTTTTTTATCTTTTTATTAGGAATTTAGTTTTTTCCTATTGAAAATCCTTTTTTATTCAGATTTTTGACAAATAGTTTTTCTATTTTTTTTCGTTTTATGAATTTTATATATTTTTAAAATATTTTTTCCTGTTTTTCTAACTTATTAGTAGAAATTTATCTTTTTATTAGATAAATTTATATTGCTGAAAATAATTTACATGACGAAAATAATTTATATCCTTTTTTTATTGCTGCATATATTTTTTATTTGTGGAAAATAATTTATTATTTGAAAAATGATTTTATTATTAATGGAAATCAAATTTTATTTGCAGGAAATAATTTATTATTCGTGGAAATTATTTTCTAAAAATACATTTTCCTTTTTTCATATTTTTTATGTAATTTTCATTTTTAAACGTTTACTAATTTTTATGTTTTTGAACGTATATTTTTTAGTATTTCGGTGTATTTTTTTTGAATTTCATAGATTTAATTTTTTTTGGAATTTTTAATTTTTTTTAGACATATGTTCGTATTCTCCAAACGTGTTAAAATTTTTTTAGGTTTTTTTCGAGTTTTTTTTTCTATTTTTAATATATTTTTTT